>OY978448.1:32141808-34541808 GCA_963854805.1 Plagodis dolabraria | reverse complement strand
GATGTGTGCTTTTGGAACTACGAACATGTCTCGGAAAAAGCGCTGGATTTTCTTTGTTTAAGACGAAGTGGTCATTGAAAACTGCCAGCCTGAGGGCATAAAACGGAGATATCTAGTTTCGCAAGCGAGTAAGCGAAACAACCTACGCAATATTAATACAGTGAGCGAATTGTTTTAAATAAATTCGTATCAAGTAGGTATATAATCTTATAAGGATAGCTTTTTTATAAAAAAAAAATCTTTAATAACCTTTATTACATGGTTGCTACAAAATAATTAGAAATTAAATTTAGTATTGATACGATTTCCTAATAATAAGTTATTAAACTTATTATTATTTATAATAAATATATTTTTAAAAGTAGTCTCAAGAAAATCATCAAATATCATTTTAATGAAACACTTAAAAAAATATAAAAATATATATCTAGTGACAATTCCGCCTAATTTCCCTGCTAAACTAAGAATAGTGAGTCACGATCGTGCCTATATAAAGGCGTGTTTTGCCGCTAGCGGTTTTTCGGGCTATAGTAGGGCCTTCTCTCGCCCAAAATCCGGTGGAGCTGAACATCCAAACAGTCGGTAGTCAGTATCTATGTCCTCAAAAAAAAAAAGATAGTTAGCCGTTCAGTCTCGATCGTGCACTCGGTGAGTCTTAAAAATATTCTGTTTACAATTCAATAACCTTTTTATGTAAATATCACTATAAAAACCTAAGATTTATTTACCTGTAGATGTGTTGTATGGCCTCCATATTTACTAGACGAATTCAGGGTAATCACCTGAGTCATTACCAGTCTTGCACTTCCAAGCGTCCGGTGAATACATCGCCGCTAATCGTGTTTTTTAGGAATAATCTGTGGACAATATGCCTTTCTTGTGTCTTTAGACTCTGCACCGATTATACAGGCACTGTGAGATATAAGAAAACTGTTTCATTTCACGCGTAATTATTGCTTTTATTGATGAAATAGAAAATATCGTCATTTTGTTTTATCTTAGGAACGAATCTCAATGAAATGGATGAGCGAGATATGTGTATCGTTTGGTGTGAGAGAGTGAAAGAGATCGCAGCATAATCGTGATCGGAACGTCTCGTGGCGGTTCGGTGGTAACACGAATTGCTTATTTATCTCTTTCTAACAACAGATATGACGCATAATATTTGAACGTTCTGTCCTTGTCATTACAAACTGCATATACATGTGCGTAGGTATGTATATAGGTAAATTCTAGTAAGCTTTTAGAGCAGTGGTGTTCGGATATAACTAATCTATATATTTCAAATCACTGATAAAAACGTATATCTTTACCAATTGTAAGCTACAACAAAGAACGGTGAGTCACGATCGGGCCTATATAAAGGCGTGTTTAGCCACTGGCCGTTTACCCCTCCTATAGTAGCAACCCCTCCTATAGTAGCGGCACGTTTTCGGCGTCCGCAGGAGACGGAGGTATAAGGCGCTTTTCGCCTTCTACGCCCGTCTCGGGAGAAGTGCCTTCGGCACTTCCCCCTCCCGGGCTATTGTAGGGCCAGGCCCTCGCCCAAAATCCGGTGGAGCTGGACGACCGCACAGGCGGTAGCCAGCATCTCTGTCCTACCTAAAAAATAAAAAAAGCTGGCCGTTTATTCTCGATCGTGCGCTCGGTGAGTCAAGACCTCCTGAAGATGCTTCGTTTAGAAGCGACACTAGTCGGGTATTCCTCCGGTTAGGCTGCGTGATGTTTGTGACGTCACGTAGATAACAGGAAAATTAGCTTTTTTAAGTGTTTTATTTAAATATTATTTAATGTTTTTTTTATGATACTTTTAAAAGTATTTATTATCAAATATTCTTCCGTTTAAGCTGCGTGACGTTTGTGTCGTCACGGGGGCATAGCGGGGAAATTAGGCGGAATTGTCACTAGATATATATTTTTTTAAGTGTTTGATTAAAATGTTTTCATATTCATATTCATATTCATATTCATATTCATATTCTTTTATTGGTATTTTTCCATACACGTCAACATTTAACATATTTAATTTTAACCATAGAACAATATAATGAGTATATTATCATGTACTTATACATTTATTTTAGTCTAATGAAAATCATAACAATTCTAAAGAATCATTAAAATAATTCAATAATCAATTACCATGTCATAAACAATTCAATAATTAATAACAATGTCAATAATAAAAAATAAAATAATAATAATATCATAATATAAATAAATTCATCTAACAATTAATATAAAATAACATAAAAATAATTCATTAATAATTTAACCTACTCGTCATATTATGGTAAGAAGGTACAGTACTCACACAAGTATTCAATTACATACCTATTATCTATAGGAATTTCGTCGGTCGCTATATCTATGATAGATACTCCTCATAGCTATAGAACGCTTGCCTGATAAGCCAGCGTTTTAACCTCGACTTAAATATGCAAACATTTGATGCACTGGTAATGTCTTTTGGAAGCCTATTGTACACCGTCGGACCCATGATGTGTGTCAACCTATTGGACTTCATCAGTGAGCGTTTAACGGATGCCAGCTTCCCTCGGCTTCGGGTTGAGTAATCGTGTGCTTCACCGACTTTAGAAAAAGAGTCTAAGTTATTCCTGGTGTAGACAGCCACTTGAAAAATTACAATAGCAGGGAGTGTCAATATTTTTAATGACTTGAAGTATGGTTTCGCAGATGTGTCTTGTGATACTCGTGCTACTGCACGGACGGCTCTCTTTTGCAGTATAAGGGCGCGTTCTGACTCTGCACCGAGCCCCCAGAGTTCGGCTCCATACTGCAACAGCGAGTGTACAGTAGCAAAGTAGCAAGACCTCACAGCATGTGTTGGCAGAAATCTGGCCAAACGGCTAAGAGCAAAACTAGCAGCACTCAGTTTTCCACACACTTTATTTATCTGATTCTCCCAGGTGAGGCCGCTATCCAACTCAAATCCTAAAAAGGCGGTGCTGGTCATTTGTTGGATGGGTATCCCGCCCGCGAGAACGGAAAGATTATTGCGAATGTGGCCCGAGAGGTTAATATGCATGAAATGCGTCTTCGTGATGTTAAGTGCGAGCCCATTCTCACTAAACCACTTGGCCAATTGCCCTGCAGCGTGGTTCAGACTATGCTCCATTTGTCCATACGAAGGTGCTGTCACTATTGCAGCCACATCGTCAGCGTACATCAATACTTCAGCGTCACTTATTGCACGAGGGAGGTCGTTGAGGAGTAACGAGAACAAAATATTCGACACCGATGACCCTTGGGCTACTCCCATCGTAGTGGTCAGCGGGTCGGATCTCTCATTCCCGCTATCTCCTACTACAATTTGTGACCTCGAACTCATCAGTTCGCTTAATAGAGACAACGCCCTGTCATTAATGCCGTAATGGCGCATTTTTATTGTAAGTATATTGTGATCTGCAACGTCGAAAGCCTTTGAAAGGTCACAACACAGTATTGCGACGTGCTGACCCCTCTCTCGGGCTTCCATTACTCGCCGTAGCAGCTCACGCGTCAAACATGTGGTTGACCGACCTTCGCGATACGCGTATTGCCGGTCGGACAACGCTTGTATAGCCGTCAAATGGGCTACCAATCGACAGCTTATTCCATTTTCAAAGATCTTGGCTATGGCAGGAATAACTGAAACTGGCCTGTAGCCATCTATGTCCTGCCTTTTGCCCTTCCCCTTAAAAATGGGCACGATTTTGCTTATTTTTAAGCACTTAGGAAACATCCCTTCTCGAATGAACCTATTAAACAGGTCAGCTAGAATAGGTGCCAACGACGAGGCAGCCATATGCAACAGCTCCATAGATATGTCATATATATCTTTCGACTTTTTTGGTGGTATGCGTTTAGCGACTATGTCATATACCTCACATGCTGTAAACCTGCGTAGTCGCAACGAGCGATCAGCGCTGTCGCATGCCCTTAAAAGTGCGCCTTCCACCTGCCTACCATTCGCTCGCGGTGCCCCACAACTCATCGCAGCTCCTACAAATCGTTCGTTCATCGCATTTACGACCTCCTTTTTTGTCTTAAAGTCGTCTCCGTATGGGTTTTTCACAATATCAGTGAAGTCTATTGAACAAATATTGTTCTTCCCTCTTTGCTCGTTTACTATATTCCACATACATTTCGAAGTATTTTTACTATTTTGTAGCATTTCACGATAATAGTTACACCTTGTTTTTGCTAACAAACTGTCATATTTTTTATTTAAATCGAATATAAATTGTTTTATAATGTCAAAATTATGGGATTCCTAAATTCAATCATGTCAAATAATAATAATCTTAAATTTCTTATTTCGTCAGTAACCCACGAGAGTTTCATGTTCTTCCTACTAGTCCGTTTCAAAGGGAAACATGTTTCAAATAAATTACGCAAGCAGTTTATCAGAGACATTGTCAAGTGCTCGGTCGAGATATTGCGACTATTTATTTTTGCCCAGTCAACGCTCTCAATGGACCGTACGAAGTTAATTCTGTTCATTTGAGAAAAACTTCTACTCAGAACAGTCGATGGGCCCGGAAGATGACTTACTGTTCGCACTATCTCACCGCGAGTTGCCAAATGATCGCTCAATTCGGTGGTCACAGGTGTCACTGTTATATCAGCTGACGTAATGGTACTGTAGAAATGGTCAAGACAAGTGGCACTATGTGATGTTATGCGGGTAGGGAAGTCCGCTAGGTTGACCAAGTCATGAGAAGACAGTATATCACTCAATCGATTTTTTTCGGAGGTACACTCGGCTATACAGTTTATGTTAAAATCACCAACAATAACGCATTGCAAGCCGAGTTCACTAATCCTATCAAGCAACCGTTCTAAGTACGGAAAGAATTCTTTTGCAGCAACTGCATTTGTCCTATACACACAAATAACAGACATATGGTATTCTATAAGATCCATTGCCGAAATCTCACAGTACCGTTCCATGGCGAGTTTTGTTATTTCCAGGTTTTCTACTGCTTTAACTCCATCTTTGATGAATAAACAAGATCCGCCATGAACCGTTTCTTGCCTACAAAAGTAAGATCCTAGTTTGTATCCGTTAAGTTGTACGCACTTTAATCTAGGCTCTGTCAACCAGTGTTCGGTTATAGCCAGCACATCGCAACCCAAACTACTTTCCAATTGCACTTCTAAGTCTAAAGTCTTATAATTAATTGACCTAATATTTTGGTGACATACCACAAGTCGTTCAGTAGTACCCACATTCACTCGGTGACGTAGTATACTGCTGTCACACTGCGCCTGAGTCAGCGATGGCAGCGCGCGGCGCACTTGCTGTGGTGCATTCCCCAACTTGTTTGCCCCGATCGACGCGGGGCCTACTCTGAAACCATTCCGATAGCATAACTCCAGGCGGCCATGCTCCTGCCGTGAATATTTGGTCATAAATGTTTTCTGGACATCCAATTACGAAAGCAGCGTGCCTTGTCGACTTTATCTCACGCTTTTCCACTATGTAGTCGTCATTCCGTACAATATTATTTAGATATTTCCGAACATTTTGTACTTTTGTCTCGGGTTTAAATGACCATGCCTGCATATATTTTATTCTGTCCACAGTCTGAAGTTCTTGATTTTCATTGCCTGAGCCTTTTACAATTCTGCGTTTATTAGAACGTTTGTAAGTTACTGTATTCCAGTGGTCTTCTTTTTCAGTCATATTTTTGTCTTGGTCACTGTTATTGTTGTATAATTCCGGCTTTTTATTCATAATTTCCTTATCACTAGTTTGTTTCGTCACTTTCATAGTAGCACCTCTAGATGTCATCGTAGCTGTTGGTTTCGCCGCACTGTGATTGGCCGTTTTTTCGACTGTCTTACCTTCACCGTTATTTAATGTTTTCTTAAGATACTTTTAAAAATAAATTTGTTATTATTTAATATGGATTTCCGCAAAGTAACGCCTGAATCTATTCAGTACGATTTACTGTATCAACACAAAACTTTGAAGAAAATATTTTAGGATACACAATAGACAACACAATTAATCACAGAGCACATAGTGATAAAATTTGCAAGAAAATGGCGAGCGGTAATTACGGTCTCTTTAAACTTTACCATTGTTAGATAAAAAATTGCTAATATCCGTGTACTATGCATATATTATACATTCAATAATAAAATATTCCATTACTGTTTGGGGTAATGCTACAGAGGCAACAAGAGTTCTCAAATGTTAAAAACGTACAATAACAACAATTAATGGGCTGAAAAAGCGTAGCCCCGCAAGGGAGCACATTAAGAAAGACAAAATTATGACAGTTGTTTCTCTTTACATCTATAATTGTTGGAAATTCATGAAGATAGGAATATTCCAGAAAAGCAGGAAAAAGTTCTACCTTACAATCTGTGTAAAAATGAAAATCTAATGATAAAAAGTAATGAAATTCGGATTGTACCAAAAATCAGATTAGCTAAAGTCCAGAAACAAGGTATTATATATATTCAATTATATTAATTTAATATATTATTATTATTCAATTATAATAATAATAAACATATTTTTGACTATTCAATCTTATTGAATTCGAAAATACTTATGAATAATAAATTACCAAAAAGCTTGACCACTTTAAAATACATTTTGTTCAAACTAAAACAATCCCTTCTACACAATAAAATAATATATGTTAATGCAGCTTTTAGAATCCTTGTTCTTAGGACAAGTGCAAAGGTGATAACTGCAAATTGTATAAAGTGTAAAATATTATGATTTTTTAAATTTTAATCAATTATTTACATAGACGTAATTAGAATTTAATTTGATATATTTAGGTAGTATAAATATCTTTAAATATACCTTGGACTTGCCTGTAAAAAATATTACAAGAGGGCTAATAAAACATTTATATTTTTAAGATATCTTGATATTTTTATATCATATTTTTTCCCTTCTACACATTAAAATAATATATGTCAATGCAGCTTTTAGAATCCTTGTTCTTAGGACAAGTGCAAAACGTGATAGCTTCAAATTGTATAAAGTGTAAAATATTATGATTTTTTAATTTTAATCAATTATTTACATAGTCGTAATTAGAATTTAATTTGATATATTTAAGTAGTATAAATATCTTTAAATGTACCTTGGACTTGCCTGTAAAAAAAAATACAAGAGGGCTTATAAAACATTTATATTTTTAAGATATCTTGATATTTTTAAATCATCATTTTTTTTTCCATCCCGAGAAATATATAAAGTCATATTAACAAATATTTTAAGAATACATAACATTATATTTTTAGAATAACACTTAAATATAAAAAAATAAAAATTATGTATAATTTAAGTGTTTTTCCAAAATAAAAATAAATGTTTTTAAAAATATTTTTATACATTGCTCATTATTATATATGAATTTCTGCTAAGTAAAGCCTAAGTCTACTCTTTATAATTATGTTTTCGGATTAGACATACCTAGTTCTTGTCATATCCTTTAAAATAATACATTTTATTAGTATTTCTGAGGCGTACACTCTGTCCGAAAACCATGTTCGAAATTTAACTTTTGAGACTCAGTTCACCTTAAGTTTGTGACCACAGATATCCGAGAGATACTAAAATTGTTCACTAAACGTCATATCCGCGCTACTATGTCACCTCTTTTTCACCACTTAATTGCTCACACCAATGTAAAACCTCTTGTTTTCGGTATGTTGTGTTATTATATATTATGCAAGATAAGGACTATCTTGCAGAATATACCACTGATCAATTAGACAATAAATCGTTTAAAACACGTATAGCCCTTAGCATCTGTTGTACTACTAAGCGGAACCTAACTCTGTTGGTAAGTGATGATGTAGTTGAATATGTCGCTCAACTGGGAATACTGGCTCTCAAAGACAGCTGCCGAACCACAGTCAGAAGCTTGGCGATGGATTAACCATTAAAGGGTGGTCACTAGCCCGGCGCAAATTCGTATATATAATATTCTACCTCCATGCAATCTTTTGTTGAGTTCAGTTAATTCCCACAGTTTGATATGCTTGTAGTTGCAATAAATAAATAGAATATGCCACTTCGACTTGCGAATCTACAGTCAGCGTAGTTTTCATTGTTTTTTATTCTTTATTACATGTAGGCCCAGTGCAACCCCGAAATAATAACCGTCGGTTAATCGGCGTGTTAAAGGAAATAGTCACAAATAGAATAATATCTTAATTTATAAACGTTCTTTAAGGTTCAAAATAGTTTATTACGTTTTTTCGCTTATTACAAAACAACATTTTAAAGAAAGATCATTAAAACATGATTAAACCGTGCTCAGCGATTCTTTTTCCAAAAAGCGCCGTTAATCTTATCTCGTCGTAAAAACCGTTGGTTCATTCTGACAAATGACAATTGAATGATAATTTAGTGGCCTTAGACCCTCGTATCTAATCTGTGACATTGAACATAGATTACCATCGTATGAAGACGAGGGTTGGCGAACGAAAGGACCAGTAGTTTTTGCGAGTTCGTCAAACTGATATAATATTGAAGGACAGCCTCAAAGTTACTTAAAAGGCTATGTGTTTTGAGTCAGATATATATTATATCTGGTACCAATCAAACTGGATCGTACGATCATTTCACCTTCAAACTGATGTTCAGAGGTAACCTCTGCTCATAACAGAAGCATTTTCTCGCAAGTGATGAATTGCACTGCACTCGTCGAGGATGCTACCAGAAAGCACTATTTTGTGATTGTCGGCAGATTTTCTAGAGGCGAGCATTCGCAAAATGCCTTTTCTCTATGTGGTGCCGTGCTCAAGCCGGCGGTGGGGATCGAACCAGGGACCTGCGGCACTGCAGTCCGAAATTGTTACCGCTCGGCTAGCACGCTTAGAAAAATGAGGTTGGCACACATTTTTTGAACACCAGCTTTAAATGTAAATTGTATATACAATATTATAAAAAATAACTAATTTTATTATTATTTAAATTCTTATGTAATCGTCGGTTGCTTAGGGCAATATAATCACAACCCGGCAAAACCTATTTGCCTCATTTACAAATATAATATCGCTGTTAAATGGAAATGTGATGAAAGTATATTTACTCGACGTGGAATAGGAGAAAAGAATCGTGTGGAAAGTTAGTCTGTTTTGCCCACAGTTTGCCCTACCGGTGTTCGGAAAGACTTAGATGGCTAACTTTATCTTCATGTTTGATGGATCGCTTTTGACCAACTACGTGGGTATTATACATACTTACTTATACGGAAAATTAAAGGTGTACGAAGGAAAAACCAACGAATAGTATCGTTACGATTGGCGAGGCTAGAAAAATAAAGCGATTCTATTGGTGGATTTTTTCTTCTTACACAACTCATCCTTCGCGCACTACCTACTACTACTATCTGGTAAATAATGCAGTCTAAGGGGGTGATGTTTGTCACTTTGAAGGTATGAACTCCAATTCAGACCATTTTTAATAAATAAATTCAGATATAGTAGAATGTATAAGAGGGTCTTAAGGAATCAATGCCCATACGAGGTATTAAGACTATAGTTCGCGTAGGAATTGATAACTTTCTGTTAAACACTCTACTTTTCATTTCGAATATAAGGAAAGTAATAACATGAGTAGTACCTATTTAAGATATATGCGGCTATAGTCCGAGTAGGAATCAATGACTGACATCCGTGTTAAACACTCTTCTTTTTTTTTTAATATTATGAGGGAAGTAAAAAATAGTAGTTTTTCTAAAATATTTATTGCATATGGTATCATCAGTAGAAGATACAATCATAAAATTAATTGAACACTTTAGAAAAATTTATGAAAAATAAATAAAAATTCTTGCAATAATTTTATTTTATTCGATACTATCCCATCTATCCTATCAAATAACATGGTCTTTTATGAAATTTTAAATATATTACACAATGCGTCTCCCCCAGAGGACTAGGTATATGTTATAATTCACACTGGTCCTAAACAGAATTAGTGAGTAAAACTATAATCTCACATACGCTAACTTGAGAAAGTAGTCATGTTATAAACTAGTTCGTATAGCCTTTACATAAACACAAACGTAGTTGTTATTATTGGTTTTATTACAGAACTTGTAATAAAACCATTACTAAATAATTAGTATTTTACAATGAAAAAACTTAGACATCTAATGTTATTTACAACAACGGTTACCATGGTTTCAAGATGTACCGACCCTACGAAAGGAAGCATTTACTATGAGTTTTTTCCACCCTTAGGTGGGAAGCAGCGTCTTCCACTCGCTACTCAGATTAAACAAACACTACTTTCCAAGTATGAGAAATGATAAATATATACGAACACTTGGGCAACAAATCCGTGGTGATGGTATTTTCACACATGCTTGATTGAAAGGTTTCCAACACTGAAAAGTATGAAATAATTTGTGGATATCGGACCAACTTGATGTGAGGTCGGCATTTTAAATCAGCGGGTACCGATTTTCACAAGTTATTTCATACTTTTCAGTAGGTATTGGAAGTCTGCTTCGGTCGTTTTTTAAAAATAATTTTGTTTCAATAAAAGTGTAAACGAAATTATAAATGTGAAACATCACACAAATTTAAGTGAGCATAAGTTGTGAAAAATGATCGGCTTTGCTCAAAGAAGATTGTCAAAATAATGATCACTTTAAAAGCATTTCTGAGTAAAACAGAAAAACCTTAATAATTATGCAATGAGGTTTCGCCATACTAAAACATTATATAACAGCTAACTACGAAATGTAACCTACCTAGTACCTACTAGGACGACGAATAGAAAATCCTTTAATGGTCATAACATAAGGCAACTTATGACCGCCAAAAATAGGTTAGACCTACTATTTTGTTAAAATTAACTACAAAATTAGTTTGTTACAAGATAAACATTGACTTGATAAAAATACAGAGTAATATATTTCGCCGACAACAATCTACTCACTAAGTTCACCTATGGGAACAGATTAACATCATGGTTCAACAATAAACAACACCTTATAAGTAATGAAATTTTATCATTGAAAGATATGGATCGTCTACCGTCTTTGTTCGTGAACATAGGTTGAGCGAACCATACAAACTACCGTAGAAACTAAAAAATCTATTAAATGTAAATATTTTTTTTCTAAATTATCGCAATTCAAGCAATTTAATCGCCCTATGCGAAATTCAAAGGAATAAGGAAAACAAGCGATGAAAGAAAAGCTTGTGACGTAAGCGGGCACAAATGACTTACCAATACAACCTTTTGAATATAGGACCCTCACCGAGGCCTGGGCGCCCTATTAACTTGTGTAGTTCTTCACAACTTTGAGGAAGGTATGAAAATAATGGAGGCTTCCGTTGATTACAACCCTTCTCTACTAGAGTAGACTAAGTTTCAATAAAATCTTTGTAACATGGCAATTTGCAAAAATACAGCGTTTTTGGTTAAAGCATTGTAGTTATAAGTACCTACACCATATCAACAAATACAATTATCTATGTGAAACTTATCATCAAAAATGATCGTTCCCTACACATTATATTAGAATATGACGTGTTGTATTTACAAAATAACAAGAAAGAACGTGACGTACAGGGTTCTAGAAGATCAATAATTAGGCTCCGTTTCAATTAATTTGCATTAGAAAAAAACACTTAAATCCAAAAACCAGTAATTGCATCAGTTACGATATTAATAATAGACAGCGAAATGAGTGATGTGACAACACCTCTTGATAGTGGCTGACGTCACATGAGACTCACGACATGGAGTCTCGTCCAGCTAACTTACTAACTCTGTTATCTCACGTTAATGTTAACTTCTCTCCAGACTATCGTAATGTAAATTATCATCAAAATCAAATTTAAATATAAGAGTCGTATAAAGTTATTTTGATGTAAATCACCATGATCTCGTCATAGAGCTCATCTGGAACAGATCGCTCTAAGCGATAAGACCGCCTATTACGAGTATAACTATCAGTTATAGTTTGTATTGTTATCGTTATGTTTCTTAATGGTGTCTCAATAAAGTGTTTTCTATCAATTTATTATTTAAGGTGAGACCTGAATTAACGTGTAAAAAGTAACTAAAAAGTATGAAAAAAGGTCAGTCTTGTATTTGGTATTGGGGCAGATATAGACATAGGTTTCTAAACAACTAAGTTTTAATTATATGTAATGGAAGGCGTATATTATGGTATAGGTAACATCTTTCTTTGACCACACCGCGAAAGAGACAGCCCTACGGGCACCGACAGGCAGTTTCCAAATCCACCAAACCAGCCGGAGAGGCATGATTTCTATTCTTGACTTCACGCCCTAGATCATCATTTATCAGGAATCTGGAACATTTAGTGAGAGTCTCAATTTCCTATAACTGTCCCCACTACCAGTCGGCGACTTAATGTCTTTGTCGTCGTGGTGCTAACTCTAGGTAATGTCGTATTGGTACTTAATATTTATTAATAAAATAATTCAAATTAAACCTCTTATTTCAGTTTTTCTCATCTACAAACCCACTTGAACTATTTGTTCACTATGAAATATCCACCGACACACAGGAACTTTGTTTCTGCCGCATCTACCGCTTTTTTAATCGACTTCGATGGTTTGGAATGGCATCGTAGTATTTCGAGGTGGTCCCTTTCCAGTTTGGTAATGTTCTCATGAAGTTCTTCATGGAGACTTACTCGTACATTGGAACTTTTCTATAAATGGCAGCAAGAATGTCATGGTTGCTGCAATAATTTATTTACTTTTTAGTGCATTTTTTGTTTTAGAATAGTTTGTTCTTAAAGTCAGTTTTTCTGAACAAAAAGTTCAGAAAAACTGACTTCAAAAGTGTAAAATAACAAAGACCGAGATAAGTAGGACTCAGGCCTTATCACCGACGCTTAGCTCGGAATGGTTTGAACTGTCTTACATATTATGTCTCTGAATTATTAGTAATGCCTTACAAACTAGATTCATATATTTTACTTATAATGCTGACCCAAAAATAAATATTGGGTTAGAAATTATTTTCATTATTTGGTGGGGGCATGTATGGGACATCATCTTGAGCTTATTGGGGAGAGCACTTATATATTTTTTATCCCTAAAAATAAATAAATGGAGGGTATATTTTGGTATGTACAGTGGTAAATTTTTGAACTGATTATATTTTTTGGACCCAACAACATGCGGGATCGATGTACTTCAGTACATCAAAGAGAGGTGTGAAAGACGTCGAATACCATTTGAAGTGGCGTTACAGCGGCTGGAATCCAGCCGGGTGCACACTTTTAAATCGTACGTGCTTCGGGTTCCAGCGAAGAATAAGGATGCGTTCCTAGTTCCCGATTTCTGGCCGGAAGGCGTAGTATACAGGCGCTATAGGGAGGCGAGGCCGAAAATGAATCCCAAAACTGTTTAAAAGTGTTTTTATTATATTATATTGTTAATGTTAGTCTATAAGGTATATACATATTTCTATAGGTCAGTGTTTATTCAATCCTGTTGCCTGAAATAAAGAGTTCTTATTATAATTAATATTATTATTATTACATACGGGGTATTTCTCAAAACTATCTGCTTAGCTAAAGTATACTGAAAACTTTAATAAATTAATTTAGTTTTTAGACTGTGATCAAGAGCATCAAACAATTTTTTCTTTGGTGAATTGCAGTCCATAGACTTGTAGCTGGGGATCCCTTAATAGAACAAAATCCAACGCGTGTAAAATAAACATATTTTCATTATAATGAATATAATTTATGTGTAATATCGATCTAACTTTATATTTCTGAACATCGCAGCGCATTATTGTTAGATATTTAGAGGGTCCTGCCACTCGCCAGTATGCACCGCACCTGCTCTCACAGTCAATTCAAAATTCAAATTCAAAATCATTTATTCAATTTAATCGTCTACGATGCTCTTATGAAGGTCAATTACAAATTTTAATATTTAAATATGCTACCTACTGCCACATTCAGCAAAAAAAAAATATTGAGCTGCTGCGAGAAGAACGAGCAAGAAACTCGGGGCCATTCTTTTAAACATCTTTTATCAATGTGTTATATACAATATAATACGATTATTACAATAGTTGTTTAAATTACGTAGGTGAAAGGTGATAGCTCTTGGCAGAGGCGGAACTTTCCAAGCATCTTTGTCGTTTAAGTAATCACATACTTTGTAGTATGATTTCTTAATCAAAATATTTTTCACATGCAACTTGAATTTTCCTTCTGTGAGCATTGTAACATGTTTGAAAATGTTATTATAAAACCGCACACGATTCCCTAAAAAGGACCTTTTATTTGTGTTTGCTAGTCTAAAACCTGGTACTGCTATTTTATTTTTATTCCTAGTGTTGTAATCGTGGTAATAATTTATCAGTGTACACTGAATCATCGTTAACGTCGACAGATGACAGCAAAATCACCATAACATGGCAATACTCTTTAATATATCCGATACAAAACAGTATCCTTCATCAAAGCTAATATTTTGCTTATTTATTGGAAAAGCGGCAAGTCATAGTCCCCAATACACGTGTAAGACAAATAGGTAACAGGGTAATTTCGTAGAAGAATTATTTATAACCGAATATTGGCAATTTATACTAAGTAATCTGCTTCTGAAAATGTTTTCTCGACATTTCTGTCCCTCAGGTCAATAACTGACAACGATTTGTCCATTGTATTGTGATATTTATTGCCAAGTCCTTGTCAGATATTATTGACAGTGGAGTGTTTTCAATTTCTTTTCATATGCTACGATTCTACAAGAGTACTTATTTTTCTAAGATGAAATGTACTAATTTTGGCTGCGGCTTCGTCAGAGTGCTACATAATATTTATTCTTAGGACCTATTACTATCTACAGAAGGTATAACCTACTTACTTTCCCAGGACTTTGGTTCACACAGAAAATTCTAAAGTGCTTAATTATAGCTTTATACACTGCGCTAGAGGGATCTCGCCCCTGAGCTTTTGGTTAAAATACGTAGGATTGAGTAGTGTATAACAGGGACGAAAGTATTGGCTAATTTAATAAATAACATAATAAACAAGAGCTGAACTAGTTTTTTTTTCTATATATAAAATAAGGCTCCTAATACAAACATTTTAATGTTCAAAAGATAATGAGGTGTTAAAGCTTAAAGATGTTATCAGACTTTATCTAGAATAAGCACTCAGTCAGGTGCTTGGTGACAGATTTTTACTTGAGAATGGTAGCTTTTCAGGCGCAAATTCGCAAAACCTCGAAGAAATCTGATCTTAAATGATTCGGAGCTTGGCGAGCATTCGCACAAGGCCCTTCCACCATGCGGAGTAGCTGAAGTTGGCATGGCGGTAGGGATCAAACCAGGGACGTGCGGCACGGCAGACCAAGTAAAGTAGCGAAAAAAGGCGAGTAGAAGAGAATCTATAGAAAATCGTTACAACAAATACATACTGAATACGTTAATTCTTAATGTACCTACATTTTGGCTGCTATCATAACAAGTTTCATTCACCTTAAACAAGTTTATTGTTTAAGGGATTGAAACATGTTATGATTTATTTACGAAACAGAAATGTTTCTCCAACAGAACCTACGAACAAATTACAAAGAATATGAAATTAAACATTTTTTCACCATTTTAGGAGTATAATTATACCAAACTGTATAATAGAACAGTAAGAATGATAAAGTACGTTTTGATATTTGAACTCTAGATATTAAGCAGTCATTTGTGAATCAATTCTAAGCAAGCCAAGCAACGCGTGTCAAGAACACATTTTTTTAATTATGGCAACTGTTGTGTTTTACTTCTTTTAGTATAATGAAGTTATTTCTTACCTATTTGGATCTCTTTCTACAATTAATATGTCAGTCATTAATAACTATTATAATAATCCGTACACATTAAATAGTTAAAGAGTACTTTTGGTTTGTTATGGAGCGTAATGATATGATCGAACTTAATTTTGACATTATCCTTTGAAAATGATGCCATTTATAAACCCAAACGTATTGGTGGCCCATCAAGTCCTAGAATATTACTAATGATGCCGCGCCGCTCCGCGAGCCGGGCGTCGCGTCGGCTCAGGCGTAATAGAATCGTAACTGAATAAATGCAAATACAGAACTCACAATACAACTACACGTATTACCCACGATATCGTGATATCCACGATATCCATTACCACTCTAACAAGGTAATAGCACGAATAAAAAACAAATAATAAAAAAAAATAAAAAACGCCTGCCATACCAAAAGGTGAACTAAAAATTACAAACAAGTTACAAGATTTTAATGTTGAATGGTCACAAGGTAGGTACTAAATAGATTATAATATTTACTGTGCAATTAAAACACCATTGTGCCCAAAAATGGAAAACTCATAACCAATCTTTTCATAGCAGTCGGGGGACGGTTCCCTGGAATAGTTCATTACAGGTCCATCTCAGACCACATCAATGATTAACAACAGGCTAGGTGTGGTCAAACGAAAACCTATTTTGAATAAAAAATATTCATAGAAAAATATATTCACCTACTTCAAAAATGTCAAGCATTCGGTTAACATTTTGGTAACAATATCATGTAGTATCTTTTTTCGCGTCTTCTGAAGAGAAAAAATAAACATAAAGCGAAGTGGCGGGAAGTAAATTTTCTTGCATGTAGAGGTAATATTTTGCATTTGCTAATAAATGTTTTTAGTTCTCAATGCTCGTCCTTACCTGTAAAGCCAGCCCTCACACCAAAAAAACAATTTTGCGTTGTTAAGCAAATAACAATTATCTATCCTCATAGATATATTCATTATATTAACAGGTACTTAACTGATTTGTAAACAAGCAAGCTACAGAATTTCCTTCCTACCTATGGGAAGCTCCAATTGCGTTAAATCGATTACCTTTACAATAAAAGCCACAAAATTAATCCTGGATTGAACAAGGCTAGTCACGTGGAATGTTCGATAACCACATTGTTTTCAACACCTCACAACCCTGAATGAATAATAGCTTCGTGACGCAGATTAATTGCTAGTTGCTTGGTGGAGGGTAGGTCGTTAACTACATAGCTACATGCGGATAGGGTTGTTGGAACAATTATGTCCCACATTGAGTTGAGATCAACTGAGTGGTTTGGATTTTGTCGATTGTATAATATCTGCGACTAAATAATGAAATGTGATTTTAGCAGTAATTTTTAGTTGTCGGTTGAGTCAACAACACGCTTATATGAAGCCAGTCAGTCCGTCTGTCCGTATATCTCCCGCGATCATTGCTGATTGACCGTTGCACATTTTCACAATGTCTACGTTGTAATTGCCGATTGTTCGAACAAATAACTATACAGGCCCTTACATTACACATGGAACGCGTTTTTTTGTTAGGATTCTGTATCCGAGGGCCATGACGAGACTCCGCCGTCTATCCGTCCGTCTGTATGTCACGGGTCTTTTACGTCGGAAACAGGATGTGAATCTGTAAAAGTGTAAAAGTTTGACCCAAAGACGAATATTAGTCTAAAAAGTCATTTAAATTATTTTTAAAACATAGTAGTAGAAAAGTAATTATTTGTAATATGGGATGGCCTTGTCTAGAGTTCATTGACCAATATACAAATTCGTTTTGCATTTAAATATAGACATAGAAATTTAGTTTTCACAAGGTCCAACTCAAAAACTCAAAAACTGGTTTGGAATCCGAAATTTCAGTAGAATGATATCCTCTGTATAAGTCTCCGACTAAATTAATGAAAATGCCGAATTAAAATGTAGCTTCGACGGTGTGATCAAAACCGACAAACCTTTTTTCCTTTATGGGCTGCTAATGCGGAACCTAAAAGGGCAACGCCCGACTCGCACTTGAACGGTTTTTTGTATGTGCTCTATACTTTAAAAAAAAGGCGAATTGAGGACCTCCTCCTTTTTTGAAGTCGGTTAAAATAGTAAATTGTTAAGTAAACCAAGAAAAATATTGATCGAATGTGTGTTGTCTCTTGCTTAAAATCCGGAGCTGAATAAAATATTATCTATTATTAATAAAAATAACGTATGGTTGCGTGTGTAAGCAACCATATCGGTATGCGAGTCAAACTCGCACTCGGGCGGGCGGATGTACCTTTATATTATAAGTACATAGTGATATGAGCTCACTATGTGCACTTTGTGCCTCCGAGTGCGCAGTATTCCTTAGCTCAGATGAAAACCTGAGCAACCTCAATTCTTATGAACAATGATTATAATCATATTACATTTATGTGTGATAGGGAGTTTTTTAAACAAATCCACTTTGACTTAAGTCTATTTTTTTTAATCGAAATGTGACGAAACAGCATGAACCCTTCGAATAAATTATTATTCCTAGGGTTCATCTGAGGTCAAGCTTTAACCCCTGCCTATATCATGCATTTCGTCCCATGGGACGAACTACAATACGCTGGGTGAGCGTGCCCTGAAGCATACTGTTGGTCTGGTCGGTGAATTTACAGACTCTCAAGGAGTGCTGCCGGTACACTCTGCTAGGTGCTTGGCGACAGATTTTCTACTTGAGGTTGTAGCTAGTCAGGCGAGCATTCGCTAAATGCCCTTTGCACCATGCAGTGAAGCTCGAGCCGGCGCGGTGGGGATCGAACTATAGACCTGTGCCACGGCAATTCATAGCTATTGCCGCTCGGCCATCATTGTTTTTTTTGCGAAGTTACTAGGGAAAACTTTATATCCATTAGGATTATTTTCAGTCTTAAAGACCGCGTTAAACGTGTACTTCCAAAGTAGTTTAAGATGTATGAAGCAGGAGTCCTGATTTATGGTACCCATTTCGGTAGGTAACACAAATGGTTGCCTAAGCTATTAACAATTTAAGGGTCACGAATTTGGGCTCAATTTACAGTTATCCTGCGAGTATACACAGTTTTGGGATTTATACATATTTTAAGACGACATAAGCCCAACTTCGACAAAGGCGTACGAAGAATGTAACTGGGATCAAAATTCTGCCTAAATGGAAAATTACATAAAATCAAGCAGTAGTGTGCAAACACTACAGTTTTTAGGCGTGAAGGGCACTGTACCGAGTAAAATAACAAGGCAAACGAAACCTGTGATGTAACATCGGAGTGACGAGTGCAGTGCAGGACGGTCATACAGAACGAGGATGGTGACACAGCACCTGTAATATAAAGTTTTATCCAGTGTAATAAATAAATTAATAATGAATGTAATAAATAATAAGGTTGTCGGTAAACAAGGGTAAATAATGCATTCAATTTTTGAAAGCGCGGCCGGAATCTTTGAATGTGTGCGGACCGGCTCATTCCCAAGCTATCTCGTGCGCGGTCGTACGTTTATTCGAAAAAAAAGGAGTTATTACATTTTTCATCGCGGCGACCGGGTGTGCTAGCAGAGTACTGCTATAGATATATTAGTGACTATAAACTGTGGTGTTTTGTGCGGTTATAGTTATCTGGGCGCCAGGCGTTCATTTTTGGTGGATGGGTGAGCAAGCTATTGGCGGGCAGACACTTCAACATCGAGGTCAAAAGAGCGTATCCTTTACAAAAATCCCTAGTATTCGTTGATTGATCAATCAATTATTGGTAGGGTGTGTTTAGCGATAAGCTTCTTTTGACGGAGCGACGAGCACGTCATCCGAAGGTAGGTCTACCACTTTTTAACCACGTGCCTAATGGCACATATATCGTCTGGTGTCTTCCTGTGATATTCCAGGAGCCCAGTCAAATACGCCAGTATAGTTTGGGACTAAGGGGATCATAAGGGGCCCCATTCCCAAACATAGGGCATACTAATAAAATATTTTGAAACAATGTTAGATTGCGAGCACTAATAAATGGCTAAATCCTGCATTATTGACCGAGCGATAACTTAGTCCGAGCGAAGCGTCTCTGCTTTAACTTACACAAACATGGTCGGTATAATGTATTCGTATTTCCGGTTGTTGTCCCCTACAGTTCGCATTTCTCAACCGATCCTCACGAAAGTTTGTGAGCAGGTTTGATAACTCCATATAATTTTTGTGTCGATTTAGTTTTAGGAATTTTTTCAAAATGACGGAGATATACTTTATATGGTGTAGAAAGTATGGATGCTTGCGCTTAATTTAATGGCAATGTTCTTAAACGCACGGCAGTTGCCTATCTATAAGTGATTGTCTTTCTCTCACGTATAATCAATTATTTATTTTCGATTTTACTATAGCCAGTATATTGATTCGAGATAAACACGGGAGAAAATGAAATAACAAACAACAAAATACAACATTACCAAGTACCTATGTAAAATTATTGTATATTTACTACTTACCTATTTGATACAATTTATTTTTTTATTATTTATTATTTATTCTTATTCATACCTCACTACCAACAGATTACTGCAAAAGCAAATCAGTTCCTTGGTTTTTGTTTTAAGATCCACTAAAGATTTTAAAACGGCTCATAGTGTTCTGTACCTTTGCTTTGCCCTTGTAAGAAGCACTTTAGAGTATGGTAGCACGATTTGGTCTCCGCACTATAAAATTCATTCCAATAATATAGAGCGTGTTCAGAGAAAATGTCTTAGAGTACTCTGCTATCGTCAGCATGTAGGATGATCGGACTTAAATTACGAACGAAGCTTGTTAAAATTTAATTTGCAGTCCCTTGAAACGCGTAGTAAATATTTCGACTTTTTATATCTGTATAAAATTATACATTCTGTAGTTGATTCCCCCGATCTGTTATATCATATACCCTTTAATATTAAATATAGAGCACGCACAGCCAAAGTCACTAGTCTCTTTGCTCTTCAAGTCCATAAAAATAATACATCCTACTTTAATCGTATTGTAAGAATGGCTCGTCAATATAATGACCTGTCAAAAAAGAATCCAGAATTAGATGTATTTAATCATAGTCTTAGCAGATATGTTATAACTATAAAAGATCTTCTCCAACCTAAACCAATCAATTCAGACACAACAGCCATGTTGTGTTAACAGAACGATTCTGTAGTTCTTTAGTCTCCTCCACTTTCTTCCTGCTAAATCTAAGAAATAAGAGTACGATTGCCGCCAAGTGAATATTTCAATTGTAATTCGAAAACTAAACAAAATTCGTTTGTGTATTCTTTAGGTGGATACTCGAATGAAAACGTAACGATAGCGCGATTCAGAATCCGTTGGTACATTGTAAGAATTTGAATGTCATTTAAGTTATACACCGATATATGCAAGTAAGCTAATAAATGGGCTATTATACTATATAACTAGTCTGGCCATAAATACTGTAACATAAAACCTTTTCAGCTATAGAATTATGTGGAATTTGGAACGCGTCTATTACTTTAAAATTTTCTTTCGATTTCGCGCCATTTTATATATTATTTCGTGTTCATTATCAAATAACAATACGAAATGAGGTGTTAAAGAAAATAGGACATCAGTATTCGCCTTGTGCAAAGTAGGTAATGAGCCGTCGGCCGTATTCCAGAAACTTCAAAAGCTTGGTATCGGCCTTAGGTATGTTCGTATATCGTAATATCCACAGATACCATAACACTTTCTCTGTCGAAGACCATAAAAAATTTGTAGTTTTATGGTCGCGTGTCTTAAAACTACAAATTAATGCTGTTAAAGCCAGAATTGGTCGAAATCCCATTAGGAAGTAAAAATATTATGATAACTCAACAAAAATCTTATTGCGAGAATTTGTTCCCGCTAGGAATATGTCGCGTATTATAAAACAAGACCTGAAGCTTGGTGCTATTCGTCGATATACAGTATATGCCCTAAATCAATCTTTAAAATTAAATAGAGTGCCTTCCGTTGCGATACGCATGTGAAGGGCATAGAAATATTCTCTTTACCGATGAAAAAAATTACACTATTGAATAGCACTACAATCAGCGAATTGATGATGTGTGAAATGAAGTGATCGATGACCTTGGTACGGCAGGTACAGACAGCAAACACTTCTAGTGTACGGCGAAGATGAGGTCCAAAAAGCACTTTATACCTATATAAGTCGAATCTTTGTACTGTCATATCTATACTAATATAAATAGTTTGAGACCCGGAAAAGGACTTAGGATAGTTTTTATCCAAATGCGCAAAAAGAGGTTAATGGTTTTGCGCGATAACCGCAATACGCGCGGGTGGAACCGCGGCTGGAAAGCTAGTCTATTATGTATGACATAGGGCATAGTTATAGTTTTAAGATTTTTTTGTTTTAGATTAAGTTTTCAATGCCAGTTTTACCCCTTATAAACAACCAATTACTTCATCTTAGTCACTTTAAAGGATTTATGCTATAGATTTTATATTTGGTACAAAATTATCCAACACCCAAGTTCAACGACTATTACTGCTAAACTAATAAAGTTATCTCAACCGCTATACATTTCCTTTAAAGTTCATAAAATGCACTATCAGCTTGAATTTATTCAGATTTTTCAAGCCAGCAGTTTAGCTTTTAGAGGGGGGGGGGACGCCCTGCTAGAACAAAAATTTGCACTTTATAGTTTAATATTTCGTAAATGGAGCATTAAATCGAAAAACAGTATTAGCAACCCCTAAGTCATTTTAGATAGACGACGAAAAAAAATTTCATCCGCATATCACATGTATGGGAGGTACCCTAAAAAAATATTTATCGGAATTTTATTTTATCACTTTGTCGGCGTAATTGATTCACATATCCATACGAAATTACGGTCTCCTAGTACTAACGGTCTCTTAGAAAAACCTCGGACAGACGGACAGACAGACGGACATGACGAAACTATAAGGGTTCCTTGTCAGGACTACGGAACCCTAAAAAAGGAAAATCTAAAAAGAGTACGGAATCAGAGTCTGTAAAAATAAAAATAGTAGTTTATGCAACTGACATAATATAATAGAGGGTATTAAAACATGAGTGTAGTTTTTCAAAATAAGATTACACGAGTGTTTCCCTTACCCTCTATTATATGACAGTTGCATAAACTACTATTATTATTTACATTACATATCTAGATTTTTAGATTTAGTGACCCATTCCCCCATCAGCGTGCGCAGTGAACCTTTATTCAATTGTAAGCTATGCAAGGGCAGACTCGCGAGGTCTACAGCTTGAAGAGCCGCTAGTAATGATTACTGCGGTTATAAGAACGTCACTAAGTATTAGTAGTAGTCCCTCGATTGTTTAGTCGCCACCGCCCAGCCAAACACTACTTACACTGGTCATGGACATCTGATGGTTCCGGATTCACCACTGCCTACCTTTACTGGTCAGAATCATCATGTTATATGATCTCTTTTGTCCCAATGTACGTTGTGATATATAAAAGAGATGCAGAAGTACATATGGAATCTACTTATTATTCATCACACTATGTACTCACTGCACTAGAGCGCAACTGCGGCCATCGCGGTTTGTCAAAGTAAACGTCTAGCTACTGAGCTTCTGTGTGCAAGCGACAACGGCATAAAGTGGCTAAATCAGAGCAATATTGCTCTTTTTTTGACTCATTCTCGTGAACTCTAAAATGAAAATCAGTTTGCTTTCACAAAGAGCAGTTTCACAACAGATGCAGGTGTTCAATTGATGTCACATATACTCGAAGCCTGGGAGAGTTCACATGATGCTATTGGCGTATTTTGTGATCTTTCCAAGGCATTCGACTGTGTAGAGCACTGCACTCTGACTCGTAAACTTTCACTTTCACTTATCAAAGTAAGTTAACTATTCGTGGAAAACCTCGGAATCTTATAGAGTTATATCTGTCAGACAGGTTAAGGACTAAATGTCAATACTTCTTCCGGGTCTTTGGTAAAAATTGGAATACCGCAGGGATCAATTTTGTTTTCGGATCAATTTCTGTTTCTAACATATATTAATGATGTGCCTTGCATGGTCAAAGATTTCTGCGATATTGTTTTATTCGCAGATGATACCTCACTGAATTTTAAAGCAGTTATGAAAGACAGTGAACTCATTCATGTCAATAATGTGTTATCTATGATCTGTTAATGGTTCACCGCTAATAATCTACAAATGTTTCTTATGTTGAACCAAACATTAAGCTTGGCCCATATAAACTCTCTATTGACAATGCAACAGTCTTCCTGGGAATCAAAATGGATTCAACTTTGCAGTGGGATCCACATATACATGATCTATCTGGAAGACTTAGTTCTGCTGCATATGCAGTTCGTAAAATAAGACTAGTAGTTAAGAGACGTAGCTACTGCTCGCCTAGTTTATTTCGCGTACTTCCACAGTATTATGTCGTATGGTGTATTGCTGAGGGGAGTTGCTGCTGAGATAGAGACAATATTTATCTTACAAAAGCGAGCAATTCGAGATATATATGAAATGGATCATAGGGAATCCCTGAGAGATCTTTTGAAAGAAATTGATATTTTAACTTTACCAAGTCTGTATTTCAGTATTCAGTAATATTTGAAAATATTATTTATGGTCTAACAAATTTTTGTAAATTTAAATTAAACAGTGACAATCACGATTACAACACTAGGAATAAAGATTAAATAGTGGTGCCAGGTTTAAGATGAGCAAAGACTAATAAAATATACTTCTTAGGTAATTATGTACGGTTTTATAAAATAAAGTTCCCAAACATATTACAACGCTCACAGAAGGGAAATTCAAGTTGCACGTGAAATACATTTTAATTAACAAATCCTACTGCACAGTTTGTGATTACTTAAACGACAAAATGCCTGGACAATTCCGCCTCTGCTAAGCTATCGCCTGTCACCTACGTAATTTAAACAAATACTTATTGTAATAATTTTATGATATAGTAAGTATGTAACACATTGTTAAAAGACGTTTAAAATAATGGCCCCGAGTTTCTTGCCTGTTCTTTTCGCAGTGGCTCTATAGATTTTTTTTGCTGAACGTGGCTGTGAAATGTAGAATATTTCAATATTAAATTTGTAACTGACTTTCATAAGAGCGTCGTAGACGCCTAAATTGAATAAATGATTTTGAATTTGACTAACTGAATAACAATGAATATTTATTTACACATTCGTAAGTTTCCTTTGTACGTATTTTACTGTTCGATTTTCTCATTGTGTGTAGTTTACATAATAATGTTTCTTTTTTTATACATCCAACGCAATCGATGAAAGAAAGAAAGAAAGAAAGAAAATATATTTATTTGACACAAACAACTTAAATTATTTACAATTTTTGCAATATGTAGGTACGTTCAATGCAGTAATAAGGTTAGGAGTTAGTATACCAACCTACATAATATTGAGTATATATTTATGCGTGTCAAATGGGATCCATCTCAGCATAATGCCGAGTGCACTAAGCACGCGACGCTGGTTTTCGGATGAACCCCTCACGCGGTCGACGTTAGCAAGTCCTTACGTATTATGTTTACAATATTTAATTACACATCAATATTTAATTACACATGCATATATATATTAAAAAAGAACCATATAACAACGTACAAAATAAATAGTAAAATAATATATATATGCATGTGTATATAATGATGTATGTATATATATATATATATATATATATATATATATATATATATATGCAATAATAATATACATGTAATAATATATAAATATAAGAAAAAAATGTTTGCAACTAAAGAAACATAAATTATCCTATTTTAAAGCTTCGTTCTCAAGGGATTGCTATGTATTGCGCCTCGTGAAATATAGATTTTAATTGAATAAGTAATTTATAGGTTAAATATATGACATATCAGTTTTTACAGCGGCATGTTTTATTTGCTCGCTCATCAAAAATCTTCGCAAATTAGCCCTAAACGTATTTAATCTATTTAAATTTCTGATAGGCGGTGGTATATTGTTCCAACATTTGGTGGCCGCATAACGAAACCCTCCTTTGAAGGCCGTTGTGCGGTGCAGAGGGATGAATAACTGCTTGGAACAATTTCTAGTCGAGCATTGCCGACTGCTAGTAAACCATTCGAGTTTTTCATACAAATAGGATGGATTTTTATAATTAATTACACCAAATAAGAGGCATGCTAGATGGTGCTTACGCCGCGATTTCATTCTAAGAGCAAAATGTTTATTTAAAAATGGCGTGTTTATATAATGTTTATTTAAAAATGACTTCTAGGAGGGATAGTATAACAAAATCTGGCACATGCATTTTGAACCCGTTGTATTAAGTGCTGGGTCCGTGATAGCAATCTAGGTCCATATACAGTGTCAGCGTAGTTTAACTTAGACAGTACGAGTGATTCTACCAGTCGGATACGTAGCATTTCACTAAGATATGGTCTGAGCTTGTATAATATTTTGAGCCTGTAAAAACAATCCGCGATGTGTTTTTCGAATCTTAACTCTGAGTCTATATTCAAACCTAGGTTGCGTGCCTCGTATACTCTTCTAACCTTCTCACCTGCAAGAACCACATCTATAGACTCTGGCAGTAAATTTAATTTGTGTTTGGCACCTAAAAGATGACATGTTATAAGGTTTACATTATTGCTCATTATGAAAAATTATGAGGGAGAGCTAAAAAAAATGACAAATCGCCTCACGAAATTAGGACGCCTCCAAACAGAATAGCATTTCATAAGATTTCCAACATTCCGTCTGAAACACAACTTTTAACGGATTTTCAGATCACACGCTTGGACTGTCAAATAAACTACGAATAATTCATGGCATGAGGAAGATATATAATCTGGGTAAGTATTTGCTTATTTAGTAGCCCCCAAAAATATATAATTGTGAAAACCTGCGATAATTAGCTATTATTGACATAGAATTTCATGAATTATGATACATACAATACCGCACTAACGTTCACACACACCAAAGCACTTATTAAAGACTATAAACCATATGATTCTTAGAATCACCATCTATAATGTCTCGGATATCTGAGTTTAATCTCCTCCTCAAACGGTCGAAATTGCCTATAAAATATGACACCCCCGAGGCGAAATAAAACATGAAGGGTGAGAAGGGGCGAAAAGGGGTGTAATTTCAGTAATAACGGGCCTAGTAGTACACGATCGTGAATTAAGCCCGGAGGTACCCCAGAGGTGTGAGAAGGTGTTTCAGAGAAGTTTAAATTACGTATTTTATGACTATAGCGCTATTTATTAACGCTCGCTTTGTCGGTAGATGGTTACATTCGCATTTTATACATTTTGTGTAAAATTATCATATTTTTTTTCTCATCGCATTAATGGTGGACTTGGAACTACAGTTTACCTTTGATGTGCCGTAATTACCGCCACCCGAGCTATAGACAAACGGTGAACGGCGTTCACACTTCGTTGTTTTCTTTATAGAGCTATACCACACCACATACCACACTTTTTTTATTTATACGTGTTAGGTTAGCCTTTGACCACTATCTCACCTGACGGTAAGTGATGATGTGGTCGAAGATGTTGTTCAGGCTAACCTAGAATTACTGGCTCTCGAGGACAGCTGCCGGAATACACCGTTAGGTGCTAGGCGACAGATTTCCTACTTGAGCCAGGCGGGCATTCGCAAATTGTCCTACCACCATGCAAACTTACTTTTAAAGTCTGTTAAAGCTTTCATTATTGAGTGTTATTGCAGGTGTGGCGAAGGCATCATAGATAGAGAAACTGTTCATCATCTTCAACTTCACGGTCCAGTGCAGATTGGTGATATGATTTCCTTTATTCCTTCCAACACCATCATAACTCGAGAGTCAACGCATGGTAGAAGAGCCTTTTGTGAATTTCTAGTTATTATACCACCCTCTTGAAGAAAACTTTCAACAAGCACTTAAACTAATGTTTTTTCAGTTGTCCTTGTAAGCTCACTCCCATTAGGTTCAGTTTGCTTACCACCTCCAACCAAAAGTACTCCCACATCCACTGAGTTCAAGTTCGGGCGAGCCTTAATATATACAGTCAAAGATAGCTTGTAAATACTAATACTGTAGAAGTTCTTGTCACTTACGTCATAATTTTATTAACGAACTATAAAAAAAGACACACATGTATATTATTATTTAAGTGATAAAGTGAAACACTCGTAGCCTCTTCATAGCCGATTGCAACGTCTGCTGAGGTCATGACTTAGATATGTGAACGCAAGTGGCATTATTGACAATTCTGGGCTTTGTGTTGTACTCCAACTGGCTAGCTATCACCCTCAAGAAAAAATCTGTCACCAAGCAACTAACGGTGTAATGATAGATTCAGGAATTACTTTGCGGAAATCCATAATTAATAATAACAAATATCTAAAACATCAAACTAATACGAGTACTAATCATTTAAGGCGGAATTATGGTCATTAGATATTTTTTAAAATATTTTATTAAAGTATTAGTTTGATGTTTTCTTAAAAAGCTTTATAATATTTTATATTATTAGCTAACAATGTGTTCCGGCAGCTGTCCTTGAGAGGCTTCAATCACATCATTGTTAGTTGCGATAGAGGGCAAAGGCTACATGTGCCTTTAGTTAAATGCTACAATAATCTAAATACCTAATAAATATTCAACTAACCTTTCACTGCTAGGCAAAATATTTAGAGTTAGAAAACTATGCACTCAGTTTTTTACACAGAAAAAAATCAAAAAATATATAATATACCCGTAAGAAAAAATTTGTTGGTATATTAATGCTCCATATATTTAACATTTTCTTCTTTCCGCGCATCATAAAATTAACCTCAGCTCAAGAATACCGCTGAACATTTTGTTTTATGACATGACCCTCCATTTTATGCAAAAATGTTGATGTGTATTTTTTAATTAAACCTTATTTTTTTAATTAAATAAAAATTTAAAAGGATACAAAAGTAAGACCGCTCTCAAAGTTCCCAATATTTAGGGCCGTCACTCATCCGCTCCTTCTAAGTTATACATAAAAAGCTCCGCTCTTCAATGGCGCGCTGATGGATTACTGTTTTGTCCAAAAATTATTCTCTCTACTGAGGGAATATCTCATAATTTTTTTTTACGATTATTAAGCGAATTTGCCTCGGGGAACTGAAAACAAAGTGATTTTGTGATAATAGGTATCTGAAGAAGATTCATCGCTTTCTCAGCAGCGATGTTACAAGTTACTGAACACGCGTTATTAATCCGGTTTTGATGGAGCGGTTTTATTTATATCTCAGTTGAAAATACTTTCCTTGGAATTTACTTTCCAATTTTTCCAGCGATTTCGTCATCTACACGTCAGCAGAATAGTGTAAAGCGCCAAAATGCACTGTATTTTTTTAAATTGGTTCAGTTTTTTGACTACAAATGTTTTATGCTACTCTTTTCAGTTAAAACATTATGGGCATGATTGGCATTCCACAAAGTTTTGGTAAATATATCCTTAATCAAATTTCAAATGTTTTATTATAGTAAAAAAATCTTCAATACTCTATTTTGAAGACTTTTTGCTCAACTCATTTGACGCCTTTTTATATCTAATTTAAATTTGATATATCTAATAGCAAACGTTTTATAAATATAATAAAGAACCCTTTCTCTAAACCAGAGATTCCCAAACTCTTTTTTGCACGATACCCCTTTTTATAAAAAGGAGAAGGTTCTCAATTCGACTGAATTATTGCAGTAAACTGGTCTTTTGGGACTAGCCGAGCGGCAACATGTTTCATACCCAAGTAGTTATTTAAAATGGATTGACTTTTGAGACACAGAAAGTTCGGCGGGTATCTCTCTCAAACTTGAATGAGGATTGAAGTCACTATTTCCTTCACTTTTCCGACGTTAACTTCACTTGCAGACGTTGATCGCCTACCAAAGCAAGGCAAATCTTCCATCACATCTCGACCGCTTTTGAATGCTTTGTACCACTCATAGGCACGTGCTTTTAATAAAATCGATGATGGCTGACGGTAAGCTTTCTGTAACATTTTGAGTGACTCCGAACACGAAATTCCATTGGCAATACTAAAGTTAAGACAAACTCTTTATTAGATATTTTTGACAATTATGGAATTCGCAAAACACACTTTATATGATTTAACTAAAAACTTGTACTTGTCTTATTTACTGTATATTAATCTAAATAACAGATGCAACTCAAATCACGCGCCAAAATGATGAACAGTTGTGCCACTCTAACAACAACAAATAAAAGCAAAAACTTATTTGGTACTTATCATCCATTCCCGATACTTTTTTGACTGAATGTAAATAAAAACTCAGTATTATATTTAATTTTATTTACTTATTTCAGTTTGTAATGTTTTGTGACAAAGGTGAAATAATAAAATGTTTTCGTCAGATTGCCTACTAAACATGTCATTGTGACAGCGAACTGTCATTTTAGAGTTGTGAATGGATGCGTGTACATGTGTCAGAAGAGAACAAGTCTGAAACTAATATCTGTGGCGGAGTCAAGTCGAGATCGAGTCGATTGTCATTTGATGCCTACTTTGTTGTAGGGCCTACTCTTTCAAACAGTTTGTGTAGATTAGGTATACGCTAAAAAGATTCCACGTTAAGTGTCTGTTTTGATTCAGCCGCTGACTGTAAGAGAGCCTTAGGATATTCATGATTAACCATTTTTTTTAATTCTGAGTAATTTTGCCGTTATGACTTGGAATATTTGACACACAATTTATCAGTTTAGCGAATTAAAGGGTATACTGGCACTGAGTCTGGTGACTCCTGGAGTTATCACAATAAATCTGAACACTTAATTTTGGAAGCCACCGTTTATATAGAGAAAAATACTGCTGACAACGCGTAAATAGGTTTGTGAGGGATTCGGGCCTAGGTCAGCAATATATTAGGTGTAACAGTACGTTAGTTTTAACACTTGAGTAAAGTTAATGAGTGTAAAGAATTATAATACAAACCTCAAATCTAAAATGTTTTTTCAAAGCAGTGATAACCGGACGGTAACAGCTACGGACAGCCAAGTCACAGGTCCCTAGTTCGATCCCCACCCGCCGGCGTGAGCTTCACCGCATGGTGGAACGGCATTTTGAGAATGCTACCATCTTCAGGTAACAAATCTGCCACCAAACGCAGTATGTTCTGACAGTAGTACTTTATAAAAAATTATGTATGTCGACAACGAGTCGACAATTACTTCCAAATATTTATTATGATTGCTTTGCCCTAGTTAAGGCTAGTGTTCTCGTAGCGGTTTCCATACGAGCGTAGTTTCGGCACATTTTAAATAGAAACTGTTAAAACACGTTGTAATTTTGCAAACATATTCAGGCGTTACTTTGCGTAAATACATATTTTACAATAGCTAATATATTAAGAATATTTTGAGAAAACATTGAACTGTTATTAAAAAATTTGACGGAATTGTCACTAGATATATATTTTAAGTGATTTAATTAAAATATTTATTTAAAGTTTTCATGAAATATTTTTAAAATTATTTTTTATATTCTTGAGTCTAAACTCTATGCTTTTATGCTCCTAGCTATGTTTTGGTTTGTCAGATTTCCGTAAAAAAAATTATTCTCAAAATTATTGGTAAAAATAGTTTTTTTATGGGAAGCTTTATTTTCATATTTTTCATATTTACAGATAAAATAAATGATAAAACGAAAAACTGGCAAATTAGAAGCATACGTTTTAGATTGAAGGACATGCGAGCTAATTTTACGTTTGAACACTTGCTTTTCAAAATATGACGTGTGTATTGTGAGGCCCACTAACACCTTACCCTTAACGACAAGTACTTACAAGGTTCGGCAGCACAGTTTCAGGTGCTTTAATCAGAGCTTTCACTAATCCTTATATTTATTACAGGATCGAGTTGGAATTTGCGAGTTAGGGGTTGGGGTTACGCAGACCGTTGTTATGTATTATTGAGTTTGTGAATGTTTGAAGACAGCCATGTTACTACCGTATTCAAAAATCTCTAAATTAGTGTTTTGATAGAATCCCAACTATTACCATTGACAAGAAGAAAAATGTCACCTGAGTATGATAATGTATGGTAATATATTAGAAACATTTGCGGAGGCCGTTACTTAACGTATAAAGGAAAAACGAGAACGATCTTACCCTGTGAGACTCAGTTTTGGAGTAGAAAACAGGGTAATACAAAATCTCTGTTGTGAATTTTCTTTCAATTCCTGATAGAAACCGCAACTTACCCGTCAACAGTTAGGAAAATATCTATATTATCACGTGTTTACTTTTGAACATATTACATTGCATTCCCGCTCTAAGGTGGGGCAGCGTCTGCCACCAGCTACTCGGATCAAACAAACATGAATTTCAGAGTATGAGAAATGGAAAATATGTTTTAGATTTTGAGGTCTATGCACCCACATTTCGGTAAATATAGTGATGTGCTTACCCCTATTAAATTCTATGTAATGAGAGGCGAGCTGCTTACCATTTACCGGCCACAGAAAAATATTTTTTTTATAATAAAACCCAATAACTAGTCCGGGAATCAACCCAAGAACTAGATTCCAAAGCGGCAGTGTTACATATAGACACACGCAGTCAATATCCTTCTTTAGTTAGTCCTTAAATAGATAGACCTATACATTTAAGTATTTATTAAATGGAATTATTTATTATTATTTGTGTTTTACGATATTTTTCCTGACTATGTTTCATTTACGCCGAATGTCTCATGTTAGCGAACATGTCGAGTGTTGCGTCGGCTGACCGCACCCGTCACTCAGACTGTCCAAACATCGTTCCGCCCTACAAAATACGCGTAAAGGCTTCTTACAACTGATCCTTTTCACGCCCATCGAGACCATTTTGTCATTATATTTATTAACAAAATATAATATACTTGAATTTTCCCGCAACTTCGCCTGCGTTAGAAAAGATAAGTTAATCGGGATAACAAGCATATATATAACTGCTTTATTTATTACATCTCCGTAAATTTTACATACATGAATTTATTATATTTAAGGAAAACTCGTTTTAACTCTTACATTTAAATGACCTTTAAGTATAGTAGATACAAATTTAAAGAATAAAAATTGAAATTTAAAGAATAAAAGTTATTGATGTTGAAATAATATACACAAAAAATATAAGCAATAATAAAAGCTCCTATAATTTATATTTACTATAATGTTGACTAAAACTGCTTACTTACTTGTATCAGCCCCCACTATTGCATATCGCAGGGAGCTGGACGATCCGTTATACTAGCCACCGCAAGCCTGCACGTTTCCGACCGTCACCATTTTTTTCATTTTATCAATTTCTTAGCCATCACTCATTCATCATATATTTTAACCTGTTAGTCTAACAATAACATACTATAATTACTGTTCGTTTGTGTTTGTATAAAATTATGGCTTTGGGATCTCGAGGTACTGGGCTGGATCCTGGTGATGGACTAGTTATTGAGTTTTCCTGATTACAAAACATACACTTGCAGTTTGTGGTCTGAAACTGTGTTCAGTATATGACAATAGGAACGCATGCTGTTACATTAAAACATGTCAACCGAAATATGGGTGCAAACTTATACACATTCGTCTACTAATTACGGTATGACGAAAAGTATTGTTAACACAACAGCTATTCTGTAACATATTCGTTTTCGTGGTTACCATTGACAATTACCACAAATTTAACGTGAACATTAAAAAATACAAGTTTGCAAGTTCTTCTGCAAAAATAACTCCGTTTGTTGTCACTCCAAGGTTTCAGAGCAGGTATTTGAAATATCAAAAAATTTGGAGTACCATGGCATCGACATCACTAATCAGGTCCGGATTCAGGTCGCTTGCAGGACAGGAGGATGAGAACAGGAAACTCAAAGTGAAACCCGCTTCAAAGAAGCTCGGGGTGCTTAGCAGAGGAAAGCGGTATCTTACGCCGGGTCAGCGGCTTGTGTTTTACAAAGCGCAAATACGGTCCCAGTTGTAGTATTGCTCGCATCTCTGGAATGGAGCGCCAGCAAACCAGCTTTAGACCTTTGATTCCCTATAGCAACGAGTCCATAAAAACGTTGACAATGTCGGGTTCACCAATAACTTAGACCCACATAGCGTTCGTAGATATATGGTCCCCATCGCTTGGTTTTCGTGGAATGTTCTGAAGAGCTTTTTGATCTTATAACCGTATTACCTGACTTCGTTATAGCTATATCTTGTAAAGCTGAAAAAGCCATGCAGCCCGATTTTCTCGATTTTTTTCCCAAGAAACTGCGTGGTACTAATCTTCCTCTGAAGGTGTTGGTTTCCGCAGTGTCATACCAGAGAAAATTTTAAAAGAGATGTATTAAAAATCCCTCTCCAGGCCGGCGGAACACCAATGAAACTAGTGAAGTTGTAGATCATAAAATATTAATAAAAAAATTAGAAACCTATGGAATACGGGGTAACATTTTAGACTTACTTAAATCTTATTTGACTGACAGAACACAAATAACCGAAATCAGTCGGGTAAATCTCGAAACTAAAACTGAAGAATTATGGAAATCATGTGCATGTAAAGTGACATATGGGGTTCCACAGGGCAGTGTTTTGGGCCCATTTTTATTTATAATTTATATCAATGACTTACCTTATGCTACAACTCAACCAATGACATTATTCGCAGATGATAGTACAATAATGATAGCACGTAAGAATATAGACTCGTATGAAAATGACATCAATGATTCTTTGACATCGGTTATAACATGGCTTAATAATAATAACTTAAAAATTAATTTAAATAAAACAAATATTATTCATTTTAGACAAAGAAAGACAAACAAAAAGAATATTAATATAATGTATGACAATATCATAATAAAAGAAGTAGAACAAGCCAAATTCCTTGGTCTTATTATTGACAAAAAATTGAATTGGAAAGCACAAACAGCCAGTCTCTCTAAGAAAATAAGCAGCCAAGCATATGCCTTAGGCAAACTTGCTACTGCCTTAAATTCAGACGCTTTACTCACTGCTTACTATGGCCTCGTTGAATATATCCTGAGATACGGTATTATCTTCTGGGGTAACTCAACCAACAAAGAGGTTATTTTTAAAAGACAGAAACGCTGTATCCGCGCTATGTTTAGACTAAAAAAAAGGGAAAGTTGCAAGCCATATTTTACAAAGTATAAAATTCTTACACTTCCGTGCCTTTATATTCTTGAGACGGCTTTATTTGTTAAATCCAACCAAGAGCGTTTCCCCACACTATCTGACTTTGTACAGAGAAGTAGACGAAACCAAAACATACGGTGCCAACATAAAGGCAAAACAAACCTGATGCATAACAGGGTAGTGTGCATGGGACCTCGTATCTACAATAATATTCCAAAGGCAATAAGAGATCAAAACATTACCTTATTTAGAAATAAACTTAAAGCACTACTGCTGCAGAAATGCTATTACAAGATCAATGACTTTCTAAATGACAAATTCTAGGTTTTCTTCTGCCATGACATCATAATTGATCTATAGAGAATTGTTTTATTATTATATTCAACATTGACATTAATTTTAATGATCACTTTGACATTATAACCATTCTTAATATTTTTATTTTACTTGTATTGTTTCATAATATTGTAACGAGCATAGTGCCACTCTCCAACATTTGCACGCCTCATGGGCAGAACATGATAAAAGCTACCTACTTAACTATTTTACCATCTTTTGTGCTTTTGTTTTTTCGTGTGTATAAAATTTCTCATGTTGTATGCAAATAAATGATCTTTATCTTTATCTTTATCTTTAGTTGTCAACAGGCGGTGGTTTTATCTCAACACATGGCTGGCCATATCATTTATGCGTCCTTTTTCAATAAAAAATAAATTTCATTAAGAAGTTCAAGAACTCCGTAGTGACAAACAAACATAATATCGTGCTTCAAAAAGACCCCTTCGTTCTCTGTGTGACACACAACTACATACACACCAAGGATTAGAGCAGGATGACGATTTCATTGGTATCTTATTGAAAATATTCCGGGTGAAGTAGTATTGACAGAACGGTATGAAGGTGGTGTCCCAGATCGAGCACACGCGCCATAACCGGGTTATTGCCGACGTATTGCGTTTACAGACATGTTTGCTCGTTAAGCTCGGAACGTTGCTTCGTGGAGATATACACAGTACTCTAGCGAGTTAAATTATCAACTGACGAAGAAGTACATACTGGAGTACATAAGTTAATGTCATATTAAGACAACAATAGTTGGACAGTTGATAGTTTATTGAGTTCGTTTTTATGTCGTAGGCGCTATAATTGAATAAGTGATATAGATTTGTTTTTAAATTTGTTTTAAGGAGTATAAGAATACATGTACGTTGTTCTGTTGCAGTCAATCACATAATTTAAATATTTTATTTTTATTTAATTTAATAAGTCGTTGAATGTGAATTTTAATTTTAACTTTTATTTGATTTTTTATTTTGACATTGATTTGGATATAAATTTTAATTCTAATTTTGACTTCTAATTCTTATTGAATTTAAACTTTTAATTTTGACTTTGATGAAAATATATGTATTATAATTATTATTTTATAAAACATAATATGATTTGATTTGATGTGATATGATATTAGAATAAATAACATAATATTGACATAAGCTTATACTAACAAAATGGATCTTGTTATCGGAAAAATAATAATAATTATTATTATAAGAAAGCACATAATTTTATCCAACCATCCCTATGCCATCATTGGATAGAATGGGGATGGTGGAGTCGGATTATTCATTTCAGACATAAAATGCAGTAAAAGTGAAGTCTTTAGTCTTTAGAGTTTAAGGGGGTACCGAGCTTCTGGCGCTCAGCGATTTCAGGTATTCTATGCGCTCCGCGTATGTGTGCGTGAGTAAGGCACACAGTGACGCCGCGCGCCGCGCTGCCGCCGCGCCCCCTCTGCTGCCGCCAACAAGATCAAGCAACTAAATAGCTATGCGCTGACCCGCCGCGCCGAGCTGCGCCATTCGACTAGCTAGGGTGCTACTAATATTTATTTACAAAATAAAACAATACATTTCAAATACTTTTATTGAATATGTTCAGGTAAAAAACGTTTTTCCACATTTATTATTTTTTATTTCTGACTTATCGGTACTTCAGTAGGTATACATAATTTACTCTTCCAAGTAAACGTAACCAATTTCCAATTGACTAGCTAGGGTGCTACTTATTTATATATATACATAATAAAACGACTAGTTTTTATTTATATACTGTTACTGAATATATTCTTATTCACGTAAAAAACCTTTTTCCACGACATCGAGGTACGTCAGTAGGTACATATAATACAGAACGGGTATATAAATAGGGTAAAAATCCCAGTGATCGACCCTTTTCAAATTTACATTTTTCACTCAGAGTAGACGTACTAAATCGATTTCCGTAAAGTATATATATACATACGTAGGTATATTATGTGCGACCACGAATAATCACCAAGAATATCCGATGTTGGTATATTTTTGGACAGAGTAATTTACATCCCCTAGTAGGTTTTTGAGAGACACCTAATAAATCTACATTATAGTAATAGTACTTACGCAGCAATCTCGGCTATTTGCGTAGTAATGGGCACTTACTTGAAAAAATCAGCTAAATAAGAAATCGAAAGATATTTAGTAGTAGAAGAGAATAGTAGAAATCTTTACAAACTTTAAACCGAATTTTTTCAGTGATTGTTAGTGATGTGACATGATTTTCAATATTTAAATGCTTTATTCAAAGTCAAAGTCATTTATCGTACAAATTTTATATTGAAATATTCTACATTGTACTGCCACGGTCAGCATACAAAAATTCTATGGAGCCACAGCGAGAAGAACGGGCAAGCATCGACGGCAACTTGGGGCCATTCTTTTAAACGTCTTTTAACAATGCGTTACATTTACTATATAATAAAATTCTTACAATATTTGTTTAAATTACGTGGGTGACAGGCGGTAGCTTGGCAGAGACGGATTTGTCCAGGCATTTTTGTCGTTTAAGTAATCACAAACTGTGTAGTAGGATCTCTTAATTAATATATTTTTCACGTGTAACTTGAATTTCCCTTCTGTGAGCGTTGTAATATGTTTGGGAACTTTATTATAAAACCGTACACAATAACCTCAGAAGGATATTTTGTTTGTCTTTGTAAATCTAAAACCTGGCACCGATATTTGATCTTTATTCCTATAGTCTGTTTTTTTTAACAAACGGGTACTGAACATTTTACTGCGTTGCTATTGGCTCTCGTAAACAACATAAAGTCCGTTCCACATGAACGCTGTAGTTACATGTATAGTGACATTCAGTTGAGTCTTCGACTATTACCTGCGTAGAAAGTTCAACAGAAGAATGACGATATTTTTTAACATTACAAGAATTGAAGTAAATAAACTAAGTATGCAAATTTAAACCATAAAATAATGACGTAATTTTTTCTACACTACAGTTCATAAGTATTCAATATGAACGGCCCTTAACAATTTCAAAACAAGAACAAAGGCATTGACCAATGACGGCAATGACCCTTCTCACTCTCTCAATATCGGAAATGTGCAAGAGACATACTCAGTACTCGTTTGTTAAAAAAAACAGACTATAGTGCTGTAATCGTGATTGTCACAGTTTAATTAAAATTCACTTTTTTTCGAAAATACATAATATTTTCAAATATATACAGACTTGGGAAAGTAAAAAATATTAATATTTATTTAAAGATCCCTCAGAGATTCCCTAGGATTAATTTCATATTGTCTCGAATTGCATGCTTTTGTTAGATAAAGATTGTCTCTATCTCAGCAGCAGCTTCCCGCAGCAATACACCATACGACATAATACTGTGGAAGTACGCGAAATAAACTAGGCGAGAAGTAGCTACGTCTGTTAACTGTTTTATCTTACGAACTGCATATGCAGCCAAACTAAGACTTCCGGATTAATCATTCATATATGTGGATCACACTGTGAAGTTGGATCCATTTTGATTCCTAAGAAGACTGTCGTATTGTCAATAGCGAGTTTATTAGGGCCAAGCCTAATGTTTAGTTCAACATTAAGTAACATTTGGTAAAGAAAAATTTAAACATTTCGTCTTTTTTGAATTTAAGAGAAGATAATTAGCGGCAAATCATTTACAGATCATAGATAACACATTATTCACATGAAATAGTTCATAAATTTTAAAGTTTTTGCAGGGAGGTTCGATTGAATTTCTGATAATGAAGTTGACTACACAGGTATTTGGTTAGTTATGGCAAGGAACATGAAAGTCAGAAAGAGAAAATAACTAAGTTTTTTTCCCGCTTTGTTTCAGGCATTAGAATCGCGGGAAGAATTGTTTTTTTTGGTTATTGCATCTAAAATATATTTTGGCTCACGAATTTCTGTCTAGCCTTGAATCAATATCAATAATTTCTGATAGCAGGCAATCGAAGTAAAATGTTTTTAATTTTTTTTTCCATATTCTTCTCCCAGAATTCATCATCTCTTTTTATTTTCTCTATTTTTATATTTTTTTCAGTCCACACAACAAATAAACAAATTGCTTTCCTAGTGATGTGTAGCTGACCTTGCACCTGGTAAAACAAATCATGTTGTTTATTTATTGTCAAATTCAAATTCATTTATTCAATTTAGGCGTCTACGACGCTCTTATGAATGTCAATTACAAATTTTAATATTGAAATATTCTACATTGTACTGCCACGTTCAGCAAAATATATTTATAGAGCCACTGCGAGAAGAACGGGCCAGAAACTCGGGGCCATTCTTTTAAACATCTTGTAACAATGTGTTATATACAATATAATACGATTATTGCAATATTTGTTTATATTAAGTAGGTGACAGGTGATAGCTTGGCAGAGGCGGAACTTTCCAAGCATCTTTGTCGTTTAAGTAATCACGAACTTTGTAGTATGATTTCTTAATCAAAATATTTTTCACATGAAACTTGAATTTTCCTTCTGTGAGCATTGTAATATGATTAGGAATTTTATTATAAAACCGCACACAATTACCTAAAAAGGACCTTTTATTTGTCTTTGCTAGTCTAAAACCTGGTACTGCTATTTTATATTTATTCCTAGTGTTGTAACCGTGGTTGTCACTATTTAATTTAAATTTACTCAATTTTTTCCGAACATACATAATATTTTCAAATATATACAGACTCGGTAAAGTTAATATATCAATTTCTTTAAAAAGATCCCTTAGAGATTCTATAGGATCCATTTCATATCAAGTTTCCGTTTCTCTCCTGATTCCAGATTTCTGCTATTCCTTCTTCTACTGTTTTGTCTTTAGATGAATACGGACACTTGATTTCAATGATTTTATCATATATCAATCCATCTGGACTTGCCACCAAAAATGGCAGTTCAGAATCGATGAATAAGCCACATTTTTTTATACCATTGAAGTTAGCTTCTTTGTCGAGTTTGAGTACTTAAGCAAACTGTTGTAACGCAATATGTTCGTGTTCCTTGCCATAACGAATGGATTTTACGTGGCTTAATTCACCAGTCACATTTACAAGATTTTTTACTAGAGGTGCACATTTTATAAGGCCTCTGTTGCATACCTTTCCAAAAGTAGACGCAGTAAGGCGTAACTTTCTCTCTTGGTGCCATTCAATCGAATCTGCCTGCAAAATAGTTCTTTTTTTAAGTGACTGGCGATCATCATCAGAAAGATTAATTTTCTTCATAAGTTTTGATTTAGCAAAATCAAATTCAGCTTGTTCTAGATCTGGCTTTTGACAAGACTCGCCATAATATTTGCCATTGGTAGTGTTTGTACACTTTTTTGTCACAAAAGATTTTGATGATCTCCGTTTTTAAATCATCAATTCTTTTTTTATCGCGTTTAAATTCTAAGCGTCTAACAATAGGATTAGGACTTTGCATTAAAATCTTTTTGCAAATATACGATTATTTAGTGGTTAGCGGTGTAGTTAGCGAACTGTATAAGACTGTCGACTTGAATAATGAATTCGTTTACCGCCAACAAATTTCGCGATAACATTGTTTAATACTTCTACTATATTACTATTTACATCATATAAATAGTAGTCATTAGGCTTTTAGTTTACCAATCTGGACATGATTTTCATGATAGCAGCAAAAATATTACTAGACTTCATTTCAGCAACAAAATCTTTAATTCTGTTGGTTCATTTTGATCTATAATTTGGCAGAAATAAGGTTTGCATAGTTTGTGATTTCCGAAAACGTGATTTGGTGCATTCAATTACTTATTTGGGTGAAACTTGAATCTCTTGAATTTATATGTTTGACAACTCCTTTAACACATCTACGCAAGTGCAGTATATTTTTTCCAAGTACTTTGCGATATTTGCAGGTGTTTTTGGTTAATTCGTCTAGTTTCGTGCAAAAGTAACAGATGATTAGTGCATTCAATTTTTCTACCAATAAGTTTCCATAAGGTTTTGCTTCTAATATGCTCTTATATGCACTGGAGTCCCAATTAACTTGGAGTAAATCAAGCCCTGATTTGGTAAGGAATGTTTAAACCCTTCAACTATTGCTACGGATTCCATTCCACTTGAGGATACTTCGTAATTTTTAAGTTGGGATTTTTTTGTTCTCTGACCGTGTACAAATCATACAATATTTGTTTTTAACTGCAATTTAAAGGACTTTTTTTGTTCTGTAACCAATAATTACCGCAGCAACCGCCAATGCGTTATATTTGTTTTTAAATGATCTTTTTGACCAACAACCATCAGCAACTACGGTAATCATAGGTACTCCGTCTGCATTAATATTACTCTTCTTTTGCTGCTTCTTCAATACATTTTTGTTTTGCCGTTTCCATAGTTCACAGACTCTTGCGTGACACTTGGCAAATGATCCAACATAGAAGGTATATCAAGTAAGGCTGACACTTGTTCTAGACCTGCGTATCTTACACCTATAGATATGAAACCACCTACCACATTTTCGGTGAGATCAAGTTCTTTGTTATTATTGGATTTTTCACAATTATTAAAACTTAATTTGGCGTTGCACATTTTGCAAACACACCCGTACTTTGATACAAACCCTGTTCTTTTTTCTCCGACTACTTTTAAATTATTAAAATTGCAACTAAATGCAGAGTCATGCTGCGAAATTTCCTGCAATTGTTCAAATAAATACATGAATACGACAACTCTATTTCCACTTATTCTTATCTCTTCTACTTTTTCTTCTGGTTTTATTATTATATAATCTTCTCTTGATCTGATTCACCAGGCAACTGATGCGTAGAAACCTAAAAATTAAACAAATTTTTAATTAAATCAAAATATATTTCATTTTATTTATCTAAAAACAAGGTTAAGCATACCTTCGTTTATTTAAATTCATAATTGTGTAACCATAACCATATTTGAAATATACATTAAAACACAGAGAAAAACTATCTCAGAGCAAACAAAGTTACCACCAATCACCACTTCCGAAGTAAATATATGTAAGTATTATGCTTAATGTACACAGATAAATCATGAAACAATTTTACTAGGACACATAAAACCATCATGATCAATATCGAACTTACTTCAAGGCATTATTTCCTTTGTGTGAGTAATTCATGTTATCATCTATTTCTTCCTCCGCTGAAAGACAAAAATGTTGTGCCTGTGTATATGGCACCCAGTAATAAAACAGATATTTTAATTTATATATTACAACATTATATATCAACAAATAGTTTTTAAAGGAACTTTTTATTTATTATTTGATAATTTAATTCCATAACAAAAACTAACCAGTTTTTTTTATGGAATTACAATTCTGGAGTGTGGTAAATTTTACAATCCGTATCATCCAATACCCTGGAAATTCGGAAATATTTAGATGGTTTAGTAAATTAGCAATTGAAATCAAATTTATTATATTATTTCTTTAAACACGTCACGTTCAAGTACGTTCAAGTCATCGGTTCATCAGATGACTTGTAAACGTACCATTAGTTGACAGTTCACGAAGTATCATCTAATGATACCCTTTTTGAACAATAAAATAAATTAATTTATATATATAAATACCCGGCTGTAAAATAGACAATTTAAAAGTATAACTAAAAAGACCGAAGCGAAATTGTGAATAGCAGACATTTTTTTTAATTAATTTATTCTATTGACTTTTAGTGTCCCGGCACACTGTTTAAACAAAATCTGTGTACTTGAATTATATAAGTTGGATGAAATGTAGTAATGATTGATTGCTTGCCAAACAAAACGGACAAATATGGGCTACGAATATTTATAACTATTATTAATTTCAACTAACGCTGGCCATTTTTACGCAATCAATAACTTTTTTGAGCTATTTATTAATTGTAATTTCTTTTAATTTCCTTTATCTTGATGGCCTACTTAAAAGTAGGTCTATATTTAAAAATATAGTATAGGTTTGGTATTTATTTTTTAAAAATGTATGTCTATTTCACGCTACAAAACCAACATTTATTTTTACCCATCTAAGTTCCTTGTGTTCCAAATACAAAAAAGTGTGAATTCTATTGTTGAAGTCAGTACATATCGTAGTGATTACAACGTATGGATTTAATATGTTCATTCACGTCTGGGAAGTCAGTTTTATATTTTGTCAAAGAGTTTTTAAAAGTTTTGTTTATTGTATATTTACTATACTTACCTAGGTACAGAACTAGGTACAGTTACCTAAGTAAAAAATATTTGTGTTCAAACTTTCCCGTCTGTAGTGGTATTTCTGTCAGCGTGTCATCACATAAATCAAAATATGTGCTTTGCTGTGAAATGCCAACATTTGGTACATTCACCCTATAAATAGAAAATTTTAAAGATTATGGGTACTCAATTAAATCTAATTAAATTATTAGATTTAATTGAGTACCCAAACTTGGAAGGTATAATATAATAATTGTATAAGTATTACATGTGATACAAACGAAGCATAGAATTTTCTTTCAAAATTTTCTGCCTGTAGTGATATTTGTTGCATCGCGTCATCACATGATTCAAATGTATTCCCTTACATTTTCCCTATAAATAGAAAAAATAATGGTAAAATTTGAATTCGTTTTAGTAGGTAAATATTGCTGAAATAAAGTAAATACTCGTTTTAAACTACCTACGCAGTTATAGGTATGTAGGTTGAGTATACTTACGAAGTAAGAGTATTCTCTATGTTTTCCATACTCTCGGCCTGGAGGAGTCTTGAAAGATAAATTTGATTGTGTTTGAAACATTTCAGTGTGATTTTAAAATAAATGCATATTGGGGTAAGTAAAATTAGGAACAAATATATGAACTTTACCTACTTTATTTCTTCATGGAAGCGATTTGCATTAATTTTTCGCCAACCTCTTCACTTCTTTGATTTGTTTACTTTGTTCCCCATAGTAAATAAACAAAATCGTTACGTAAACTCAAATATAGTTTTTAAAACCGTGCGTGAACTCAAGCGATACGTGTTCCCCGTCCGACGGCCGCAGCGGTACTGAAGCGGATAGGGAGGAAGCGTCGCGGCTCTGGCTAAAATGGACGGAACGTGCGTGAATTTAGGTATTTCCTTTGTATTATAAAAACGAATACCTATTTAGAAAATATAACGTGTATACGTTATAGAAAATAAATTGATCTTTTTATTAATCAAAGACTGATGGCTTTCCGTGAAATATTTACGCCGTACTAAGGGTTTATTTAGTTTTTTAGATATAACTTTGGATTTTTTTTCTATCGAGGAAATTTTAAGTAATCGTGTTTCTAAATTGTATGATTTATAGAATGAATCCTTAAATATTATATATATGAATTGCAGAACTCAAAATTAAGAAATAAAGATACAGCACGGGATCAAATGAACCACAATTACGTACTGCTGCCTCGGTGCAGGCTTAATACGAGTAAACGGGACTTTAAAGAATTTGTTTAATATTACCATATTTAAGTGCTGTGTAACCTAAACTACATAATATGTAGTTTAGGTTACACAGCACTTAAATTACTATTTTAGTTAATTTATTTTGTTCAAACACATGTGGCCTATTGGCTGATATGAGACGAGAGAGCGAAACAGCTTTACTACTTTACAAATTGAATATGGTAATATTAAACAAATTCTTTAAAGTCCCGTTTATGTTATTTATTATGTTCAAATGACAATACAAATATCAAGTGAGTTATTGTAGACTTTCATTTATAGTGAATACCACAGGATCCCTAAATACTTAGCAGAATTTACTAAGCCTACTTATCTATCTTACTACAGTAAATAGGAATTGGTCACGTAATAGTCAATAAAGAGTGTAGGTGGGGCAAGTGATATGGTTCCGCATATCCACGACTTGTGAATGCGCAAACTTTGTTTTGTTTTTATCACTGTTTAAAAACTACAATATCGGCTTTTCAGCACTTGTTGGAGATCTTAAACGTACAACTTTGACAGCGAAGGGAATCTGTCTATAAAAAATAAACTGTTTTGAAATCATATATCACCTGCGACGTGACCACAATATTTTTTGACACCTGTTCAGCCTTTGTTAAACAGGTTACCCTGTTTAACAAAGGATTACTGACACTGTAGCTATATTAGCACGTAACATGCATGCACTACTTAATATTATTGGAGGTAACGTTGTAATGTACGTAACGATGAATCTGTGTATGTAAAAATACAAAACGAGGGTCGAGCCAAAGCTCGATAACTGGACTCAACCGTACCGAAGCAGTTGTCTGTTAAAGTGTCTTTTATCGTGGTTGGAGTGTGGGAAAGAAATAAAAAAATAATAAAATTGAACATTATTTCGGCAGTATAAAATCTGGAGTCAATGTTCCGGCAAGGTTCAGCGATTACAAAATCTAAACAATGATAAAAAGATTTTAAAAGTATTTTAGTCTTTAAAAACTCTGCACCATAAACTTCACTCTGTATTTTTAGTGGCATCATAATTAATACGGTATTTTACGGCGTTCATCAAATAAAAACGCCTCCAAATGTTTCTAAAGTTTTGACGGATAATATTTTTTTATACCCGCAACCTACTGAAGAAATATAGTCGAAATATCAGTATATCTTAAAAAGCTTACAACTTGAGAGAAGGAAGGCCATTTGTCGATGATTTACGCCCAAATATATAACCGCAGGGTCAGTTTCCATCTAAAAAGCTACATATTACCCCAAACTAAGGTGTAGTTTGCTAGTTTGTAACTTTTATACCTACATACCTAACAATATATTAACCGTTTTTTGTACATATTGTAATAATTTAATATTTTTTGTTATCTATTGCACATGTTTATTGAATTGAGTTGCGAAAAGGCAAATTTTTAACATGTTTTCTAGAAAGAGTATACGCCGTAAGGATGGGAATAAAATATATAATAATCTTAATTATATGACAATTACATATGTACTATGCCTCACTCGAAAACACGAAGAAATAAATACAGCCCTAAATTTCGCTTCATCAAGTTCTGTCTCTTTGTAGCAAATCATATCAGTAAACATTTTATTTCCAATTATTATGTAGGAACCAGGTGATACATTACTATAGCACCTGAAAGAATTTTTTCATTTTTAAGAAACTTATTTATATAAAATAATTAAAAACAATCGCTCTTGCTATTTAAATATTGTGTAGTTCTGTTTCGCTCACTCGGATGCGAAACAAGATTTCTCCGTCCTTCGGCCTCAGTCTGACATTTTTCAAAGACCGCTTCGTGTTAACTCGAAAATTAAAACGGATCTAGGGTAAAAGAGTACCATGCCGCAGAGCACACATATTATCAAGCCTGTATTCTCCGAAGGGATAGGCCAACATGGCTCGCTCCCAATATCATGGAGACTGAAACATGTTTGGCGAATATATTTCTATGCTCCGCACAAGAAATGACGTACTCTTCTCGGTACTTCTTTTGCCTTTTTCTCTAGCTAGGCGTAGTCGACACAATAAGCGAATCAAAATCTAATTTGCATCACCACCGGTGTTACTTTCAAGATTGTGGCTTTTTTGTTGCCCATAACTGAGATCTACTTAGCGTCTGGTCTTATTTTGTTTTCACTTAAGCTTCACATTCTGTTTCCAGAGATAAGTGTAGTGTGAAATTCAGTTCTAAATAAAAGTTCAGTTGAAAATGAAATAAGTTCTAATACAAAGTGTTATTAAAATGAGTTCTATTACATATTTTACTAAAATAATTCTCAAAATAGAGCCCGTAAAAAAAAAGAAATTGATATGATTATTAATATAATAAAAAAGTTAGTATTATAAACCCAGAAAATATGTTAACCCAGAAAATATATAAAACTTTGTTCATAATGCGTTAAAATAAAAATAAAATACTGTGTGATCGTATCCACTTATTTGTTATTAAAATGTAGTTACAGGATAAGGATTCATCATTTAACAAGTGAACACATTATATTAATGTGATTTTTTTGTCTGAGATTTATTCAATTTCATCGATAATTTTCAACACTTCACGATGAATGACATGAAGCTAAGACTGACAGATATAATATAGTAGTTATAAAAATTAAACGGGACTTAATCGCGATAAAAACCTGTATATTTTAGTAGTAGATGGAGTAAATAGCCACCCTTAAAGACGTTGATACCCGCCTCTTCAGTCCGCTCGTGACCACGACCAATGCAACTTGGTTGAAACGTCGAGGTAAATAAATAAAAATATACATGTTTTTTCCCGATTAAGTCCCGTTTAATACCTATAACTATGTGTTCAAGTCGCGAGTCTTAAAGTTCCTATAATATAGTACCGGTGCGAGTCAGATATTCTCATGCTATTAACTTCACATCCTATAGATCAACTCGATAAAGGGAACAGATGTCTAGCGGTATTCCTGGATCTTAAAAAACGTTTGATACAGTTTCCATCCCGATTCTTCTAAAGAAGCTGGAAGAAGCTAGAATCAGAGAAATACCCTTGAAACTTTTCATAGATTACTTTTTTCAACAGGAAGCAGAAAGTTAGGGTATTATTTAGCCAAACAATTAGTGATTACTTCGACGTGATATACGGTGTTCCACAGGGTAGTGTATTAGGCCCTACGCTATGTTTAATATATATCAATGATTTATACAATTTAAAAGATGCCAACATTTTTTCCTTACGCTGATGACACTGCTATTGTTTTTTCTGGAAAATCTTGGCAATCAGTCAAAACCAATACTGAAACTGGTATGGCACAGGTGGTTGTTTGGCTTAGATCTAATCTACTTACAATTAACACTTCTAAGATGAACTACATATGTTTTAGTATCAGTAATCGGACCCAACCGCTAGCGGAATTAGACTTAAGAGTTCACGAATGTGACAATTTCAACAATACAAACTATAGATGCCCCAGTATGCGCAAGATATCAGATACTAAGTAACTGGGAGTTATTATAGATCACAGACTATCTTGATACGCTCATCTGGAGCAAGTATCCAACAGAATAAGGAAATTGATATAGATCTTCAGGTCTACAATTAACAACTCACCTCGTAATTTATGGAATGATATATAGATGGCGTTGTCATAATCGATCTTAATATATTGTGTTCCTATATGGGGAGGAGCATCAAAAACTAAATTTATAGCTGTTGAACGGGCTCAGCGAGCATAAATTAAAGTGATGTATTTCAAAAGTATTACATATTCTACAGAAGGTTGTGACGTGGGTGACCCTTTCGGCTAGCTGGCTGGGGTCCCTCGTCCAGGTGGAGGGTCTTGCTCCTTGCCGCGATCCTCACGGTAAGAGATGGATCATCCTATTGGGATTGTCTAATAAGAGGGATGGTCCAGGGAAACGCACAATAACAGGTTTATATAACATGAATATATATTTCTAGTACCACATAGGTCGCTTAGGGCATCTAGATAAACCTTAACTTATCCTGAGTTTACATTAAATGGTTATCTACGGTGTGGCGGACTCCGGGACGCGCGGTCGCGGTGGGAACTCTAACAGGAGAGCGACGGCCTGCGAGGAGAAACGCGTATGACGGGTTCGCGGGTAACGGCGGGCGGCGGTTCGTTTAGTAAATACGGGAGTGCGTCGGGAGATTCGGGAACGAGGGCCTTACAGCGTGGGCGAACCACGCGCACCGGTTACCTCCAGGTTAAGCAGGAACGGGATTGGAGATGAGGGCCTTGCAGCGTGGGCGGACCACCTCGCACTGGGTACCTCCGGGAACAGGGATCGGGTTTGAGGTCCTTTGCAGCGTGGGCGTACCACTGCGCACTGGGTACCTCCGGGAACAGGGATCGGGTTGAGGTCCTTTGCAGCGTGGGCGGACCACTGCGCACCGGGTACCTCCGGGAACAGGGAGCGGGTTTGAGGTCCTTTGCAGCGTGGGCGGACCACTGCGCACTGGGTACCTCCGGGAACAGGGAGCGGGATGAGGTCCTTTGCAGCGTGGGTGGACCACAGCGCACTGGGTACCTCCGGGAACAGGGATCGGGTTTGAGGTCCTTTGCAGCGTGGGCGGACCACTGCGCACTGGGTACCTCCGGGAACAGGGAGCGGGATGAGGTCCTTTGCAGCGTGGGCGTACCCCTGCGCACTGGGTACCTCCGGGAACAGGGATCGGGTTTGAGGTCCTTTGCAGCGTGGGCGGACCACTGCGCACTGGGTACCTCCGGGAACAGGGAGCGGGATGAGGTCCTTTGCAGCGTGGGCGGACCACTGCGCATTGGGTACCTCCGGGAACAGGGATCGGGTTTGAGGTCCTTTGCAGCGTGGGCGTACCACTGCGCACCGGGTACCTCCGGGAGCTGGGAGCGGGATGAGGTCCTTGCTGCGTGGGCGTACCACGCGCACTGGTTGCCTCCGGGTTGGTGGGGAACACCAGGGTAGGGCGATTTGATGGAGAGTCAGCGAGCGGTACGGCGAGTGTACCGGTCACACGTCCGTTCGCCTCGAGCAAATGCCACTATTCGCGGGCCGCGCTGGCTTATATAGCGTACGTGTTATCGCGGTTATGCTTGTGTGCGTGCGATGCGGGTGGGCTCGAGCGCGTCGATCGGCGGTGCTGTAGATAGGTAGGTATGTATCGTCCCTGTGTCCGTCACAAGTTATATATTCAATCAGCAACTTCCTTTCGGTTAGAAAACTATATCTTGTTAGTTTAGTTCTTAAAAAACATAAATTGCTTTCATTTGATGCTAACATCCCGAATCAATTAAAAAAAGAGGAAAGATCTCAGTAGCACAAACCACAAAAATAAATCAAAATTCTCTTTAAAGTAATATAACGCACGAGCGGTTAAAGTATACAATAAATCTAACAAAAACCTTGATCTATGTATATGCAAAAAGGATATATGAATGTAAAAAAAATATGTTCAATTACATATGAAGAAACTGAAATGCTTCTTCAGGTTCAATATGGTTCATTAACGATCCAACACACATACACAGGACACACCACCCCACCCCCTCACACACCCCCGCGCACACACCCTAATACAAACATACACACCCTCACACATATTTTTTCACAATTCACTCCAAGTTTAGGAATTCTATGTTATGAAAGAGCAGGGACTCCCAATACAGGCATTCTTTCCTTAAAAGGAATTTCTTGTCGTTTTATTTGTTTTTGTGTATTTTCTAGTTACTGAAATAAAAATTATTATAATTATTTTTATTTTCAACTTCAGGTACACAAACAAAAGTGATAGTTTCTCTTACTGTGTTGCATCTTTACTTATAAAATATAATAACTTTTATAAAGTTTATACATCAGTATATACAACCTTATAACAGGGATTGTAACTCCAGCACCGAGTGTCTGAAAAGTAATACTATTTTTGAATGACCTGACTTGCCCTGCCAACTTGGACAAAAATCTATAATAGTCTTAAAGGTGAAGCTTAGTAGGTAAACTAAACTAAAACTTTTAACACGAAGAATAAGCAATAAATACTAATGAAATTTCAGTCATAAGCTGTATTTTGTAAATAAACTGAAAATAAACTGCACATTTGGATATTCTTCATTTGCTATATCATGTTTTATCAATACGATACGATAACTCTTTATTGACACCAAAAAATAGGACAATACAAAAGAAACAGTAATAATAATTAGGTACAAAGTGCGATCTTATCGATAAAAGCAATCTCTTCCAGACAAGCTTTGGATGGACAGAGTATATTTTTTTGTGCAGTGAGGGTGGTGCAAGTCTCATATACATGCGTAATATATATAAATTTCTGTACAAAAAGTATACCTACAAATATGATATATAGTATAATACATACACAATCAACCTATATACATTTATCATGACTAAAAGAAATGAATTAAAAAGGTAGAAACGTCAGAGAACAATATTAATTAAGAGTGGCGAGGTAGATATTGGTGACATGCGATCTAACAAAAATTGAGTGATTGGGCTCGTCTGATTGTGACAGGGAGTGCGTTCCATAGGCGCACAGTCTGTGCGGAGAAAGATGATTTATATAAGACTGTATTACGAGCCGGTGAGTGAAGAAGGTTATGTGATGACCTAAAAGAAAGAGAATCGGTATAGTGCAGAAACTTGAAACATGAATTTAAATAGAGAGGGGGTACATGGATTACATTTTTCCCCGTGGGGTGCCAGGTTAGAATACCACCTCCCCATATCATCCCATGGGTGTCGTAAGAGGTGACTATGGGAAAAATAAGTAAGAAAGTAAGTAAGTATACCGATGAAGACGAATGGGGAACCACTTGAGCTTACACCGAAATTTGGAAACATGGTCATATTTTGACTTAGGATAGCTAGCGCCAGCATAGACAAGTATTGGAAGAAGGTGAGCAAGCAAATATTATTTGCCTCATCGATTGTAGCTGAGGTTCCCATGATAGAAAACTATCTATTATGATAAGGATTTTTACTTGTGAGCTGTATGGAATACAAACGTTCTGTAAAGTATTTGGATGGGTTTGTGAAACTTCGATAACTTTTTGTAATATTTATTTGTTAAACTTTCTTTAGCCTGCCTAGCACACACATGAATCGAACGGAAGCGAGAGTATTGCTAGTCGATAAAAATATACATTATTAAAGAGCAGTGTTGCCACTCTAAATTATTTATAATCTGTAACATACACCCCGCGCTGACCGAAGGTCTGAAATATTTAAAGTAATTTAATTTTATACAGTTATACAATATTAGGATTTAATTGAAGTAAGAAATTATATAATGTTATGATTTAATTTGCAAAGAAATTATACAATATTATGGGTGCATGAATTTATACGTAATACGATGCTAGAATCGATATAAATAGAGTTTATACAAGATTAAGAGTAATATTAATTTATAGGTAGGCTTACATTTTAAACTTATATTTTAGCTTGATAATATTATTAAATAGAAAAACTCACGATCAAGTCAGTCAAGATCGATGTAGTAGAGTGTCACGTATTATCAGTCTGTTAATGAACTAAGGTGTCGAGTATTATCAGTCTGTTGATGTAGTATTAGTCATAGAAAAAGAAAAAAAAAAATAAAAAAAATAGAAATGTCACGATCAATAGTTGTCACTGTCAGTAGTACAGGTCAGTCACCTTTATGTTTAAAGGTTATGTTTACAAAAATAGAACAATAATATTTAACAATAATGATAGATTTATGTTATTCCAGATATGCAGAATTACTCTATAGGTAAAAGAACAAGCTTGTGAATAGGGCGTTGATACTGTCCCTTTGAAGTTTTAACTGTGACAGACCGGGTTAGGTGGTCGTCTTTGGATATGTGTACATTGATAATTCTGCCTACCGGCCATGTAGACGGAGGAGTATTCTCGTCTTTAATGATAACTAGATCTCCAATTTGCAGATTGCGAGACTCTTTAAACCACTTTTGTCTACTCTGAACTTCAGATAAATATGACTTGTAAAATTCTTTCCAAAATTGTTGTTTTATAGAGGATATCCTTTGCCATAAATTAAGTTTATTGTCTGAAATTTGGATGAGACTTGGTTCAGGAATATCTAATAAGGTTGTTCCTATAGTGAAATGTGAAGGACATAAAAAATTCAAGTCTTGGCTTGAATCTGAAGCTAAAAATAATGGCCGCGAATTCAGGATAGACTCAAGTTCACAAAGTATAGTATATAATTGACAATAAGTCATTCTACAATTACCTAATTTCTTCTTAAGTAATTGTTTAGTTTGCTTTACAACAATCTCATAGACTCCACCCATGTGACTAGCTAAAGGTGTTGGTGGGTTTTCTTAGAAAAGAATTGTCCTCAAAAATAAGGAACTCCCACCGCGCGGGGTAGGGGCTGGTTCGATAGTTGTTTATAGTAGGTAAGTGTAGGTTAATTGAAGCCTAGAGAAGGGGGTCCTATACAAAAGAGATTCCCAAGCGCAAAGGAGGTTCTTAATTGAGGCTACTAAAATATATGTACATACCATAGTTTTCTCCACCATCTCCCGTAGTCGGAGTCTCCCTTGCAGAGGCCGCGGTGCGGTCACTTTCCACGCACGTCACAAAATATCACGTAGCAACAAGTAAAACAGTTCTAATAAGTAATTAATGATAACACGGTGCGGTGATGAGGCAATATTTGCACTTATTTATATTAAGAATGCGACACCGTCGTGGTGTATGGCGCGGGGTGCGGTCCAACGACGACTCTCAGTGGTACTGGTCAGCCGCGGCGAAGCGAAACATCATTCGCGGCTCGTTGCGGGTAGTATGAAAAAACTATGCATGCTTTGACATACAAATAGTAACCAGAAAAAAGAACCATCCCCCCGGCCTTCAGGAAATGAAGATGTCTCCTGTGGTCAATAAGAAATTGGAGAAACTAGACGTTCCTCATGTAAGCTATGCGGATGCGGGTCTGCTCCATGTAGTAGAGAACATTGATAAGCTCATAAAAGAGAAATTTTTGCTATCTAATATAAGATTGCGGATGTGATGCGGATTATGTGCGACTAGTACAGTACTAGAAAAATTAAACTATAGAAATTAACTAAGTATAATATCTTAAACAATAGAGGTACACCGTGAATGGTGCGCGAGATAAGTAAAATTATTTATTGAGAAGGTAAAACGCAGAGTTTTACTACGGGTCTAACGTAGACACCATTCTTAGTGCGGACCGTCACAACTCTAACAATTCCGTCTGAAGAAGCATGGATATCTTCTATAATGCCTAGAGGCCATTGCAGCGGCGGTGAATTGTCAGTTTTGATAAGTACTACCATTCCTTTCACTATCGGATTAGAGGGTGTATTCCATTTAACGCGGGTTTGTAATGTATTAAGGTATTCTCGCCTCCATCGATTCCAATATCTCTGAACGATTTGGTCTAATAAATGTTTATTACGTATAAGATTTTCCGGTGTAGGTTGAAAATGGGTTTCTGAATGGAATGATTTAAGCGGACCGAAAGTCAAGAAATGCGCGGGTGTTAGAGCCTCAGGTTCGGCTGGGTCTGAACTCAACACAGTCAGAGGACGGGAGTTTAGCACAGCCTCGACCTGAGTAAGGACAGTGAGTAATTCTTCATAAGTCAGTAATATGTCACGTAGAGAACGTTTTAATAAATTTTTTACGCTTCTAACGCACGTCTCCCAGGCAGAACCAAAGTGTGGTGAGCTAGGTGGTATCATCTTCCAAGATACGCCTTGAGCTAGCGTTTCCTCGGCGAAGGAATCGCAGAAGGCCTTGGACTTGAGAAACCCGTTCAACTCGTCGAGTTTAGCCTTGGCGCCGACAAAATTGGTACCGTTATCGGAAAATAATTCGGTACAATTTCCACGACGCGATATGAAGCGGCGAAAAGCGCGAAGGAAAGACTCGGTAGTCAAATCTACAGTTAATTCTAGGTGTGTTGCGCGAGAAACGAGACATGTGAACACACAGATGTATGCCTTCACCTTACGGGCTCCTCGGTATCTGCTTAATAATATATTAACGGGTCCTGCGTAGTCTGTTCCACATTTTGAAAACGGAAAGGCAACGTTAACGCGGGATTCGGGCAGGTCTGCCATGAACGGCGCATCAGAACGCGGACTAGCCTTGAAACAGCTGTTGCAGAGGCGAAAGCGTTGTTTAACCGTACTACGGCCGGCGATAATCCAGTACTTTTGTCTTATTAGTGACAAAAGTAAATGCGGGCCAGCATGAAGGTACTTGCGATGATAATAATCTATTATGAGATTCACAATATGATGCTTTTTTGGTAACAATATTGGGTGTTTGCTGTCGAAGTCAAGTGTAGTTTTTGTGAGTCGCCCACCAGTGCGAAGTAAACCATTTTCTAAAAACGGTGATAGCGGTAATAACGATTTTGAAACCTTGCGGTTATTAGAGAGAGCGTTTATATCGTCTTTAAAGTACTGTTGCTGCAGAGCCTTTATTATAGCGACTTCTGCAAATTGTAAATGCGAAAGTTCCATTCTATTAGAACGCGGGATTTTTCCTAAGAAGCGATATAAATACGCCACGATGCGAAGTAATTTAGACCAGGAAGAAACTCTCTGGGCCATGGTGCTAAGTAAGGGTGGCGGTTCGTCAGTGCTTATGAAAACCTTCGGTTGTTTTTTAACTTCCAGTAGCTTCTCATCAGCTGCGTGTTCGAAAGTGAACCTACAAATTGGCCAAGTTCTTACGTCATCACGAGCCCAAGAAGGGCCGTGGAGCCAAAGTGGATGTTCCAGCAGTTGTTGTGGGGTAGCTCCCCTACTAAGGATATCGCTAGGATTCTGCGTTGACGCCACATGGAAAAAATGTTTAGGATCTAAATTGTCCTGTATTTGTGTGATGCGATTTCCGACGAATGTATCAAAGCGGTGCGGCGCGGAGTGAACCCAGTGAAGGGCTACGGTTGAGTCACTAAATGCAAAAATGTCATCAATGTGACAGCGGGGAGAAATCGTTTCGATTACGAATCGACATAGCTTTGATAATAACAAAAGAGCGCAGAGCTCTAAGCGAGCCAATGATACGACCTTAAGCGGCGCGACTTTACTTTTAGCACAGATTAAATTAACCTCGTTCGGTTGCGATGCGGTTTGTAAACAAAGGTATACTGCACATCCTAGCCCACGCTCGCTTGCATCAGCAAATGATAGCAAGATAACACGGGATTTGGCGGTGACCCCTAAGTAACGCGGGATTTTAAACTTTTCTAAGGCGGGAAGTTCAGATAGGAAACGACTCCAAGCTACACAAATATCACGCGGTGGTTGTTCGTCCCAATCGATCTTGGCGATCCAAAGTGCTTTAATCAAAAGTTTGGCGTATAAAATTACAGGCGCACAATATCCGTTGATGTCCCATAATTTAGCAATCGTTGAAAGCATTAAGCGTTTGGTACATTTCGACTGTGGATTAAATTTAAGCGCAATCGAAAAATTGTCATCAATGGGAGACCATATGAGACCTAGAAGTTTCATATTGTCTTCCTTGTCAAATTCCAAAGTCGAGCATAACCGGTTTTCAGGCGGGATCGCGTTTATGACGTCAGCGGAGTTACTCATAAATTTTATCAAGTCGAAATTGCCACGTTTAAATAAATTGATTAAGTCGCGGGCAAGTTTGATTCCTTCGGCAGTTCCGTATACGGAAGTTCCCAAATCGTCCATATACAAATCATTAGAAGCTACCTCGGAAGCGAGCGGAAAGTCCGTTTCGTCTTGAGCGAGTTGTTTGACTGTTCGCATTGCGATAAATGGCGAACAGCGTAGGCCAAAACACAAACGTTCGTAACAATATAATTTAGCGGTGTCATCGTCGTTGAATTTATATAAAATATTTAAGTAACGACGATCTTGTTCTCGAATTCCAATATTTAAAAACATTTGTTTAATATCTGCGGTCAAAGCGACAGGAAACAGACGAAATTTCAAAATTATCGCTGTTAAATCGGCCTGTAAATTTGGCCAAGAATGTAAACAATCATTCAATGATATGTTAGTATCAGTTTTTTCGCTCGCGTTCAAAACAATGCGTATGCCTTTGTCCGGTCGGCTTACGCCGTGATGCGGTATGACGTAATGATCTTCTGCGGTGGTCGTAGCGGGTGCGGGTGAAATAATTTTATTTTTAAGATAATCTTTTATAATGCTGTCGTATTCTTCCTTTAAGGCAGAATTTGTTTGAAATCTGCGATCTAAACAGGCATATCGACGCGATGCGATTTCTAGTGAGTTCCCTAATTTTGTAGTAGGTAGCGAAAATGGTAATGCGGTGACATAACGTCCAGAGCTATCACGATGTGTATTTGATACAAAAAAATCTTCACATTCTGCTTCTGCTTTAGACATATGTATTTTAGTCGGTACTGATTCTAACTGCCAAAATTTTGAGACCAAAGTCTCAATTGACTCATCACTAGACGTAAAAAAAGCGCGTGAGCGTTGGTTGTCAGTATTGATAGGACGCGGTTGAGTTGTAGGTATGTAGGCAGTTGAGCCCATAACTACATAACCAAAACTCGTTTCTAATGCATCGGGATGTCCCGGCGGCCCTAGTATTTTGCCTGATTTTAAGATTTCAATAAATACTTCAGAACCGATTAATATATCAATAGGTCCTGGGACATTAAACTGCGGGTCGGCTAGCGGTATCTCTCCTAAATACTCGAGTATAGTGTGGTTGTCCAGCTGGCAACTCGGTAGGTCACTTGAAATAGTTTTAAGGACGAGCGGTTGGATATGCAAACAATAGTTCGGATCATGCCGAGAAAATAAAGTTAAGTTAGTTATGCCGTATATAGTCTGGGAGCTGTTACCGATCCCCATTACGGATTTTTCAGAACAGTCATTAAATATGCGAAGCCCTAATCTTTTGCAGGCATTTTGACTAATTAAGTGATTTTGAGAACCATTGTCGATTAATATTCTCACTTGACAAATCGACCCCTCTCGACGCTTAACATCAGCGAGGGCGGTACCCAATAAAACGTTTTGGGATTTTCGCGGGCGGGAATTATCAGTCATACTACAAAGAGAAACGATATTATCTTGGGGCTTATTCAAAGTAGAAATCGACGATGCGATAGCAGATGACGAGTGAATATTTGTTTCTTTGAAGCAAGAGCTCAATAACAAGGATCAAATTGCTCTTCAGAATGATATTGAGTTGAGTGGCGTTACTGAAGAAACTGCCGAGAACGCTGTGCACTTAACAGGGTTGGTCTTAAATAAGATCGGTTTTAAAGTAGATGAGCGCGACATCGTAGACGTTCGCCGGGTCGGTCCTGTCCGTGTTGAGGATGGCAAGCAGCGCCCCCGCCCCATCGTGGTGCGTCTGGCTCGACGCGTTGTTCATGAACAAATACTAAGGTGTGCACGCGCGCGCCGATCAATCACTACTGGCGACATTGAGCTGGCGGGGACGTCACGTCCTATATACATCAACGAGCGTCTCACGAGGGAAAACCGGATAATTTTCGGGAGGGCCCGTACATTGTGCAAGCAGTTTAGATGGAAATACGTTTGGACACGAGAAGGCAAAATACTTATCAGAGAAGACGATGGAAAACCGGCGTTTCGGGTTCGCAGTGAAAGTGACTTGGAAAAAATTTTTAAACTGCTACTTAAAAATAATAACTAGAGCTCTCAATATAGATCTTTTCATCCTGTTATTTCTGATTATAGTTAGCGTTATTACTATTGTTTTGTTCATAAACACCAACAATAAGTATTGGATTCGCAATGACAAACAGGTCAATTTAATATATTGTTTATTATTAAATCATCTTAACATGTGTGCGATGGTCCCATATTATGTGTCTTTTATGTATGTAAATTGTTTCGACCATATAAATTATATAAAAGTTGCTACTTTAATAAAATTTAATCTTTTTACAAACACACCAAACTTTCAAACCTACATTATTATATTTTTTTACCACACTTTCTTAAACAATTTCTTCATTACACACCCACAAATGATTTCAGAATATGTACAATTTTCCATATGTATACCACTGAAAATAGACTATGGTTAATACAACTAACATTGCAAAAAATTTGAGACTAGGTCTACTTAATATACGATCAGTAAACACGGGCAGAGATGAGTTGGAAGCCACTGTAAGCATCAATAAACCTGACATCTTAGCCTTGAACGAAACATGGCTAAGAGATGGTCAGGAAAGCATTGCCCCACTCCTCTCTGGATACTCGTTCAAACACAAAGCGCGCAGATCAAACAAAAGAGGGGGAGGGGTTGGTATTTACATAAGATTGGGATTGCGTGCTCGTGTCCGCGCTCACCCCGAGTCCACGTTGGAACAATTATGGTTAGAACTAACACTTCCGGGTGCTCGTATGGCCATCGGTACAGCTTATAGACCAGAGAGTGTCACGGTAGATACAGCTTTAGACGCCCTAAATGAGTCCATAAGTTCATTTGCACACTGTGACTATATGTGTTTATTAACAGATCTTAATGTTAACCTACTGAAAACAGATACCTTGCCAGCACGTAAGCTGATGACATTCTGTACACAACGGAATCTTGTACAATTGGTCAAAGAATCTACTAGGACGACAGATGAGACAGTAAGTTTGATAGATTTAGTTATCACAGACACACCCGAAAGGTGTAAGAAAATACATATTTTGCATAATAAAGATTTGAGTGATCACGGCATGGTTTTATGTGACTTTAATATTAAAAAACCAAAACCTATTGCGCGTTTTACACAAAGCCGACAAATCAATGAAATAAATTTAGAGCGATTCCAATCTGACCTTAAATGTATACAATGGCAGAAATTATTACAAATTCAAGACATAGAGTCATGCGTAGCCGTGTTCACTGAACATATTCTCAATATTTTTAATATACATGCCCCTCTAATACAAAAACGAATTAAGGAATCCTCTAGCCCTTGGATCACAAACATGGTTAAATTTATGATGACAATTAGGGACAAGGCCTTAGTTAAAGCTCATAGTAAGAAAACAGATTCATCAAAAAAGTATTATAACTGCTTGAGAAATTTAGTTTCAGGTGCAATAGAAAGAGAGAAAACAGCCTATTTCACCCATTATATAAACAAAAATGTAGATCAACCTAAAAAGATGTGGAAATACTTACAAAAATTTAAACCTAACAATAACAGTAAATCTACCATACCTGATAACTTATTGAACCCCAATTTAATTAATGAGCACTTTTTGAATGTTCCAATTAGTGGGCATGCAGATCATGACGTTATTAATTATTTCAATTTAAACAAAAATTCTCATAGTGTATTTTCCTTTTATCCTGTATCTGAAGAAACGGTAGGGAAATTTATTTTAAGTATTAAAACAAACGCTGCTGGATATGATCAATTAAACGTAGAAATGATTAGGCTCACACTGCCAGAGACTCTGCCTGTGATCACTCACATAATCAACAGATCTATTTTGTCAGGCACCTTCCCTATTACATGGAAACGATCTCTTGTAAAGCCTATTCCCAAATCTAGCTCAGTCGAGCAATTAAAGGATTTACGCCCTATAAGCATACTTCCTGTATTGTCAAAGGTGCTAGAAAAAGTTGTTCTCGCTCAGTTAGAAACATATGTTTCTAACGAAAACATCATACCAAAGTTTCAGTCTGGATTTCGTAGTCACCATGGAACTGAATCGGCTCTTTTACAGGTCACTGATGACATTCTCACAGCGTCGGACTCGGGACTGAGCAGTGTACTTATTTTGTTAGATTTTTCCCGCGCTTTTGATTGCATTAGTCCAGAACTATTGATTGCCAAGCTTACCTACTATGGTTTCTCAGAAAACACGTGTAGATGGTTTAGAACGTACCTCATAGGCCGACAGCAATATGTAGAGTTAGAAAATCAGGATGGTAGCAAAATTACCTCTCGCATAGGGGACGTTCCTTCAGGAACCCCTCAAGGATCAATCCTTAGCCCTATCCTGTTCTCTATATTTACAGCAGACATGCCAGAGCACATAAAAGTATGTAAATATCATTTATATGCCGATGATACGCAGATATACCATAGTTTTAAGCCCGAAAATACAGCTGCAGCAATGGTTCTAATTAATAAAGATTTAGACGAGATTTATAGCTGGGCGAATCGTAATTCTTTGATCCTAAACCCCACCAAATCAAAAATGCTAGTGTTGGGCACTAAAACTCAAATCAGTAAGGTGTTGGAGTGTGATCCGAAAGCAAAGATGAATGGCATTGATATACCTATAGAGTCAGAGTCGAGAAACCTTGGTCTTTTAATGGACAGTGAGCTAAGATATGTCAAACATGTGAACGAAAAGATTAGGAATTCCTTTCTTAAACTCAAGATTTTGTATAACATAAAAAAATACATATCAGAGAAGTTAAGGATTTTACTATGTGATCTTATAGTACTATCACCCTTCACCTACTGCAGTGCAGTGTATGGTCCCAGAATTTGGGCAGTGACTGAACGAGCTATCCAAAGAGTCCAAAATGCATGCGCACGCTTCTGCTTTACTATACCTAGAAGAGAACATGTCACTCCCTATCTTGTGAAAAAAGGAATTTTGAACATGAAGTTACGAAGGGAGCTATATTTGGCATGCATTACTCAAAAGGTTTTGTGGAACAAAAAACCTGAGTACCTTTTCGAAAAGCTTACATGGTCTAAAAACATTCATCCTGTAAACACACGCTCAAAGTTCCGCAACACACTTGCAATACCTAAACATAGATCCACTGGTTTTAAAGGTTGCTTTAAGTTCAGTGCATCTAAGATATGGAACGATCTCCCACCACCTTTAAGAGAAAAGACTAGCTGCAATATTTTTAAAATAAAACTGAAACGAATTCTTTTGGACCGTCAAAATCATAATTTTAAAGCAACCTTTAAAACGTCAAACAGAAACCGAAATGTCAAACACCCCGTACACAATCCCTCTGGCATAAACATGACCTCTTAGACACACTTACCGCCGCAAACACACACACACACACACACACACACTCAGACCCTCACACACACACTCAGACCCTCACACACACACACGCACACACACAAAAAGATTTTCAACTAGCAACTTATCAGGTATTTTTTAATGCACTGTGTAACCTTTCTCATATCAATCATTTCTCAATTTGTATATCTTTTTAATTATCTTATTTTCTTTTATTTCGATACGACTGTAATCTGTTTCCTTATGTTTAATTTATTTTATTTGTGATCCGCTTTAAATATCTATGTCTCTCGGCAAACATCCGTCCGAGCAGGTATATGCTGAAAAACAGCGCAGCGCACGTTAGTACATAACGAATGCGCTGCACAATGCTGAGCATACTCCTTTTGCCTTATGTTTTTTGTTTGTTTGTCAATCTCTCATATATTGTATTTTTCTTCTGTGTATTAATATTAAGGCAATAAATGGCTATTTTATTTATTTTATTTTATTTTTCAGCGGTGCCTCGACTAGAATCAGTTGCGGGCTGATAACAGACCGGTCGGACCCCAGGCGGCCGATCAGCTATCCTATTAATTTTATTTGTGTCAGAGAAGTGCAACATGGTGTGATGTCTTCCGTGACATTGTTTACATGTGACTTCTGACTTACATGCGGGCGTAGTATGTTTATTACTTAAGCAATTTACACAGCGATTTTGATTCTTAATAACATTATAACGTTCGCGGGGTGTTAATGATTGAAATTTAGGGCAGGAATATAGCTGATCATGATCTGATTTGCTACATAACATACAGGAGCTATTATTGTTGTTAACAACAAAAGATCGTACATTATTTTTTGGCGCGGAGTTAGCGGGTAATTTGGGTTTCGATGTAAAGTCTGAATCTAAAGAATTATCACCAGTATGAGTCAATATCTTGACACGGTCGCGTATAAAAGTAAACAAGTTTTGTAGATTCGGTAATCCGTTGTCTCGGTTATCCATTTCAAAAAGACGCGCGGTTTCTTTGTCTAATCGCTGCAAAGCCACGTATGTTAATACAAAGTCGTATAGATTTTGAATTTTTAAATTATTTAAAGCTAAATATGCGTTCGCGAATTTATCAACGAAGTTTTCTAGGCTTTTGGCGGTAGCCGATACAATCGGCTTCAATGTAAACATCTGATCTAGATAAGAGACGGCTAAACTACGCTTATCTTCGTACTTATCTATAAGCGCGGTATATATTGACATATAGTTTTCGCCACATGGAATGATTCCGGTGCAGATTGACTTTGCTTTTCCGGTTAATTTACCCACCAAGTAATACATTCGCTCTGTATCTGTGAGTGACGCGTTCAGATGAACTGCATTATTAAATGTTGCGTAAAATAAAGGCCAATTTTGGCGGTCGCCGTTGAATTCACATAACTGAATTCTTTCTAATTTAATTCCTTGCAAAGAAACTCCGTGGTTTGATTCTGATTTGGCATCAGAGTGCGCTTGTTTACATAGTGATATTTTGCGTTTGATGCGGCAATAAAGATCTTCGAAAGCAAGCCAAGTATCAAAGTTAGGCGTTGCATCTTTATTTATTTTTAATGAAATGCTGTTTATTTCATTCACAGCCTGTTGATAGTTAGAGCGGAGTTCATCTAATGTCTCAATTAAACAAAGAAAATTCTCAAGTTCAACCGGATCGTTTAAATCCTTGCGTGAGCTATTGTAAATAAGTTGAATACGCTCGAAATATAATTCACGCTGTTTTTCAAAAATTCTAAGTTTTTGTTCGTTCGCCATGATAAACTACAGTGGCGAGCACGACGCGGTAATTAATTGCAAAATGGCTACCTAATAATTCGTGAAGAGATGACGAAATGCGATGGAATGCGGATTGGTGTAAATACCAATATGTGATGCGAAGTTAACTAATAATAAATATATTACACCATTAGGTATATCCCTGGATAATTCAAGGAATGAATAATAGAAGACAGAAAGATGCGAATTGTTATAGATGTGACAATGCGCAGAAAAATATGGCGGCGATTGTTGCGTAGCAAATATGTAGGCTAGATTAAACCTAAAAATAAACAACATCCGTGCTTTGAAGGACCATTAAATGGTGGGTTTTCTTAGAAAAGAATTGTCCTCAAAAATAAGGAACTCCCACCGCGCGGGGTAGGGGCTGGTTCGATAGTTGTTTATAGTAGGTAAGTGTAGGTTAATTGAAGCCTAGAGAAGGGGGTCCTATACAAAAGAGATTCCCAAGCGCAAAGGAGGTTCTTAATTGAGGCTACTAAAATATATGTACATACCATAGTTTTCTCCACCATCTCCCGTAGTCGGAGTCTCCCTTGCAGAGGCCGCGGTGCGGTCACTTTCCACGCACGTCACAAAATATCACGTAGCAACAAGTAAAACAGTTCTAATAAGTAATTAATGATAACACGGTGCGGTGATGAGGCAATATTTGCACTTATTTATATTAAGAATGCGACACCGTCGTGGTGTATGGCGCGGGGTGCGGTCCAACGACGACTCTCAGTGGTACTGGTCAGCCGCGGCGAAGCGAAACATCATTCGCGGCTCGTTGCGGGTAGTATGAAAAAACTATGCATGCTTTGACATACAAATAGTAACCAGAAAAAAGAACCAGTGTAGTAAATACCCAATTGATGCTGAAACGGTTGGTATATTCTATGATTTGACTGTAAGATGTCTCATTTTTGAACATTTTATATAGATCATGTAGTTCATTATTAGCACAATGAAAATAACTAGCATTATCAGAATAAAGTGTGTTACAAATACCTCTTCGAGCTGAAAACCTCTTTAAGCAAGCGAGAAACGATTGAGTTGTGGTATCTTCTGATAATTCTATATGTGTATTGCGAGTGGAGAGACAGCTAAATATACAGATGAATGATCGAATATATTTAGCATTGCGTAGATTGGATGACTTAATATAAATAGGTCCAGCAAAATCGACTCCTGAGTGTAGGAATGGACCTGAATGTTTATTTCATATATTTTGGTATGATTATCCTCATTGTCTACAAAGTTATATATTCGTGTGAGACGACCTTTGTAGTTGCTTCGACGTGATATTAGCTTGTCCAGAGAATCTGACGTTGCCATGATTGACCATCAATATTGAAGGAATATTCACGTGCAATAAGTTGTGGTTATTGTAGGTTGTTGCATGTGGCGTGGTTCGCAGTCGGAACGCAGTTTGTAAGTTGTAGTATGTATGGCTGTTGCCGCTTGTAGAATGTGGTATAAGCTCGCTGGTGGAACTGTAGATTGTAGCAGGTGTTCGCTGGCGGAACGCAGTGATGTGCTGTGAGGCTTGAAAGTCTTGTCCTTGGTGATGTCCTTGTAATGGCTGCCAATTGTATCTTCTTAGCGAAATATAGCTTTATTATTATCCCGGTGTGGATTATCCGGCTCGAAGGACCAATAAATTTTATGTAAAGTATTTGGATGGGTTTGTGAAACTTCGATAACTTTTTGTAATATTTATTTGTTAAACTTTCTTTAGCCTGCCTAGCACACACATGAATCGAACGGAAGCGAGAGTATTGCTAGTCGATAAAAATATACATTATTAAAGAGCAGTGTTGCCACTCTAAATTATTTATAATCTGTAACAGTTCGTAAATACTATTTTTGGCAAAGTTGAGAAATCTACTCGTGAAACCATTCTGGAACTGCCTATGTAGTCACAGGCATTGCTGACTACATAGGCAGTTCCAGTACGCATTGCCTGAGGATTGGTTTTGAGGCTATAAGACTTACTCCAGTTTTCAATACGACGCAAATTAGCATTAACTGTATCAATCGCTTGATCTAATCTCTCTTGTGGAGCCTGCAAGTAAATTTGGAAATTGTGTACATGATGGATCGTCTAAAAGAAATAGAATTAATAAATACTGTAAAGAGAAGTGGAGAGACAACGCCACCTTGTGGGACTCCGGCATTCATATTAAACCAAGGTGAGAAAAATTCTCCAAAGCGAATACGCTACCGACGGCCAAAGAAGTAACTATGAAACCAGTCAATGGAATGGTTAAGGGCCCTTACTGTACAAACGGTTAGATCCAGACACAATAGATAATAGACATAAACGTTAGCCAGAAACGACTAGAACTGACTCCAGGCCAGTCATTATTGACGTCCTTAAGCTTATCATTATTGCAGCTAGTTATGCTAATAGCTCTTTAATGGACAAAGTTTTCTCATCAAATTATTGTCAATGTTCAAACTATTTTGATATTCTATTTAGATATGTAAAGTTTCCAAATGAAATGAAAGTCTAGTGCTATTTTGTGAATATTATTTAAATTTCAACTAGAATTCAGTGCTGTTTATTGTAGTTGGGCTAGTCTAGTTAGTCGCATGAATGCAAGGTGCATTAACTTTTAAGCAAAAGTTTAGCGAATAAGGCAGCTATGCATAAAATGACATAAATTAATTGTAAAACCTATGTACTGCAGTTTTTTGTCTTCTGATTATTTACTGAACGGACTTTTTTCCTTGATTCAATTGGAAGCTTGATTTCGAAAAATACAATGTCCCAACATTTTCATTTTGGGACGAAACAATAACTTATTATTTTATGCAAGAAAACTATGATTTTTAAAGATATAATACAATATTTTAATCCTCCAGTAGATCTGAACAATTCAACATATTATATCATTATTCGTATAATCAACATTCTTTTTTTTTATTCAAGGTATGCAATCATTTTCCCGCTATCTCGCACCGCCGCATCGTGACTTTCCATCGAAAGTGATGATGCGGCCGACGATGTAGCATGCTTGAAATTATAAAATTAACTGTTCCCTGGGATTATGTTTCTGACATGTTATCTCCTACACGTTTTTTCTAAAATATTTAGTAAGTATATAATATTATTAAGTACACAATAATAAAGGAATCAATGAAATACTCATGTTTTTACCAATCGTACTTTCTTTTTTACACCAATTACTTTTATCCCGCTCTGGAATAAACGGAATTAAATAGATGTCTCAATTTGATGAACACATAATTGGAAACTGACTGACAGATCTAACAAGCAGGCCTAGATTGGCACTACGACATATTGGCATCTCCATTATTATATGCTACTGAAAATGAAGTTACGACTTCGAGTACAAGTATTTATACAGACGAGATCGAGCAATGGCTCAAATAATTGAATAATGATGCCAGAGACGTAGTTAAAATATTGGATCACAGTATATTGATTAGTCAATGGACTGAGGCTATATATTGACTATGAGGGGCTCTCCCAATATCAATAGTGGGTTTGCCACAATAATATAAATGTTTTAGACAACGGTACAAATTATATATTTATGTACAAAACATGAAACTTGATATCTAAAGATTAAAAGAAAGGAGTACAATGGGGTTGATTACTGAATTCTATTTTACAGATGGCGCTGTGTGTTTGTTATCTTAATGTTTTGATCATGATTTTTTCCGTAATTCACATACTTTTTGGTTCTGAAGAATAGTTTTCAATTTATCCAGTATGTAATTTATACCGGTCATCAACTAAACAAAGTTAAAAAACAAGTTGCTTACCGTCTGGCAAGGATAGCTGTTCTAGTCGAAATGTTACATATTATTAATAATTTGAACATTTTTACTCAGAAACTATTTCGGATAGAAAAATATATACTTCTAGCGGGACTTCAACCCGCAACCCCCGACTACTGTCATACGATACGATACGATAACTCTTTACTGGCACCAAAAACAGGAAATTACTAAGTAACAATAACAATAGTTAGGCACAAAGGGCGGTCTTATCGCTAAGAGCGATATCTTCCAGACAACCTTTGGATGGAAAGATAATAAATTTATTGAGCAGGGAGGGTGGTCTTTTATTACATAAACAAGTATATAATATTGCTTGCTGCATAACATTAATTGCTGTATAAATAAACAACATAAATTTCTTACATCAAATTAATATACGATATATAGTATAATATATACTAACATACACAATGTTGCATGTCCAATTAATTAACCAGTAATTAACAGGCAATTCGACTAAATAATCATAGCATAGTTTCAAAAACACGGAACGTCTTCTAGCAACACGACCGAGCAGCCATTTGCCTAAGACGCAAATCCTACCTACCTACGACCAAAATCATAATTAAATGCCACTACATACCTTTGCTAAGTGTCAAACTATTCACTCTGAAATAAGGTATACTCGTAGAGATATAACTATTTTGTGCCTACAATTATATTGTCGTGAATATATATTTTCTTCTGCAGTTATTGCCAAAGGAGTATTAGGTAAATTAAAAATTATTGACTCGGATCATTCGACAGTACTTTTCAACACAACCCAATATATTTTCTCTACTTTATTTCTGAGTTCTCCAAGGGATATTTTTATTTTTTACGAAGTTAGGTCCTAGACGTGACAGCTGTCCAATTGGCATCTATGATGTATATTTCCTTCGTATTTTCTTCTGGCACGCAGTATAATGATGTCTCACGTGGACTGGTTCGTGGTTATGGATAAGAAAATAATAAACTTATCAAGTTTATTATGCTATTTGTGAATTTAACCATATAGTTATCATTGTAGGCTATGAGATGACAAAGTCAGTGCTGTGCCACTAGTCACGTCAACTTGACAAGGGCACTTGCTACTTGGCAGTAGTTACTGCTGAACCCGACATATTCCGATCACCTCGTCCTGGTATACGTAAAAAAAGGATAGTCACATAGAGTAAATAGCAATTTCAGATTCTATATACAGTATAGCAATGAAGTTCCAGGCCAGGTCTGTGGGAACGTTATTGCTTGATACGGAAAAATATCTTGTTACTAAGCCACTGATCTGGCTGAGTGGTTATATAGTACTTTACCGTGGGAAGAAGTACATTAGTCTACACATAATTTGTCACAAATTAAAACTACAAACAATGTGCCTTAGCAACAACCTAACTCAATCTGTCCCGTGTGTGTATACAGTAGCACAAAACATTAAACAATCCGAGCCGCAGCCGTGCAAATAAACCGGGACTAGAGTCAATTACAAAGAAGCCAATCGAAATGAAGGGTGTCGTTTAATCTGGTGGAAGTAATGTGGGAGTGGGTGGCACAACCTGCGCAAATATCACGCCAAATCTGGGAGATTATCTACACGGAGATTTTGAAAGCGCTCTTAGTGGAGTTTTCCTAGTTGTAGGTTAAGCAACAATAGGTGACCGCTAGTGACTAGTGCCATTTACTTCTGAGTGCTTTTTAAGCCATCAGTCCCGGTTGATGTCTCAAGATGGCCATGAATACTGTATCCAGCAGCTGCTTTGAGAGCCAGTTCTCATATCATAGGTTAAGCCTGCTTAGCATCTTTGACCACATCATCATCTACTAAAAAGTGAATTTGTAGTTAAATACTAACCTATCTGCAATGTGATGGAACTGAGAGCCGAATAAAGGTGAAACCATTTTGTTTGCCGGTGAAAATCACTTATTCATGATAAAGGATGAGGTATATACATATTTCTAGTACAGTATTTCACCTGTGAATGTTGTTCTGAATAATGTCTGTAATATTGTATCATCGACATCGGGGCTTTATCGAGGGTTCAAATAATCATAATAACAGGAGATTTAAAATGAAACTAACTAACGAAACGGTATCCTGTCATTTCAAACACTTAACCTAAAAAAAATCGGTTGATAATCATCATTTACCATAAATACGGATTGTTCCATCTTTAGGTACTTGACAAAAAAGATTTAGCAAGTGTTATAAAAACCATCATTGGAAAAAAAATTACATTTTATGATGTGATATCTGCCAAACGGTTCATTTTACATTTAAATAATTGAATAAATGTTTTACAAAATTGTTTTTATTCTTTTGATAGTCAAATTACATTTCAAATATTGGAATAAAATGTTTCTTACTTCAATTCAACTAATTTTTATTAATTATTTGCATCATAGAAGCCTATTATTAACGTCAAACAATATACTTTTCATTACATTATTATCTTAAATAGTGTAGGGTTACTAACATAAAGTCAATTTGTGAAACGAAACGTAAGTGACACCATTTTAGTACCAACGGTCAATGTCCTGCCAATTCAATCACAATCAATCACAATCATTGTTTGAGACATTTTGGCCAATAAAAGAAGAGAGCGAGTGTTTTTCATACTCCTGTTTAGCTAGGTCTCTTGTCTTGACTTAGTCCAAAGAATCGAGTGTTGTCAGAGTGTAAGACTTTGAAGGCAATGACTCGTCTAAGGCAAAGTCATATTTAGCTTATGGACGTCAGACAACCCCGCTTCTGACTCCCGAGGTCCCCCTGTGACGGGTCAGATAAGTAGCCCCGTCGCCTGCTACTTCGGCTGCAGAGGATAGGGAGAGCGGCGCCTCGTTATACTGACACTCCTCTTCCCCTGCGGCCCCTCCGCGTCCGCCATCGAGCCATGCTGGACTTAGAGGCAAAGCCCAGTGGAGCGACAAGTTTTTGAAACAAGCTGTATTCGAAAAGTTGTCTATACAATGAATAATTTATTAAGTAACATGTATAAGAAATGAATCGCATACGCAACATTGGTTGAGATGTAGTATTTTGTTACAAGTATTTTGGTTAATAATTAGGGGACCTAATAAAACACACACAGTACTACTGACAACCGTGTCGGTTCATCTGATCCAACATGATAATTAATAACCTATTTAAAACTATATGAAATAGAGGTCTGAAGCAGATATTTCACTAAAGTACCGTATAAAATTACAATTGTGTATAGGCAATATATATATTTATAAATTATTGCAATTATCAGTACTAATATTATAAATGCGAAAGTAACTCTGTCTGTCTGAAAGTACGCTTTCACGCCAAAACTACTGGACCGATTTGAATGAAATTTGGTATGGAGATAGTTTGAGACCCGGGAAAAAACATAGGATAGTTTTTATCCGACGAGCCGCGCCCGGAAAGCTAGTATTATATTATTATATGAAACCCTTGGCAAATTTATCATATTAAAAATAATTTTTAAATTCAGCTGTCAAATAAAATGTTAATCATAATATAAGCTTCGTAATTTGTGTCATGATATTGTCTAACGGATAACTTAGAAGAAATAATTTTGCGTGGCTAATGATTCCAAAAATTTGACAAAAATAGCTACGCTCTGCATTAATCTGTCCAATTTTACTTACTCCACTCGTAGAAAACGGTAATTCAAAAGTTAAAATATATAGATAGGTACTTGTCTTCTTCAGATAGAAAAGGAAATACATATGTAACCTAGGCCTCAATATGGACTGCGAATTGCGCTATGAGAAGCATGTAGGTAACTGTGTCAGAGATTGTTTCTATAGACTGAAGGTGCTATATAGGATGCGACCATTTTTGGAGGAAGGGCTGCGGGTAAAGTTAGCTGAAACATTAGTTTTGTCTAAATTAAACTACATGGACGTGGTCTTTGGTCCAAGACTGAAAGCCAGGACAAAGAAGCTAATACAAAGGGTACAAAACGCCTGTGTTCGTTTTTGCTTCAATGTCCCGTTGAGATCACATGTTACTCCATTTCTAAATAAGCACGGACTCTTAAAAATGATGCACCGCCGTAAATTCCACTTGGCGTGCCTTCTATTCGGTGTTATTAAATACAAAGAACCGTCTTATTTATACAAAAAATTGTCATGGAGGTGGAGTAATAGGCCTAGTGTGTCGCGCACTTGCTCGACCCAGCTCGAAACTGAGCGGCATAGTTCTGCTGCTTTTAGAGGTAGCTTTCGCTATGCTGCGTCAAGGTGTTGGAACAATATTCCGCCGCCTATCAGGAACCTGCATTGTTTGCACACGTTTAGGATAAAACTACGAACATTCATTTACGAACATCAAAAAAATGAAGAGCCCTTAATAAATACCACAAGTGCTATTTAACACAATACTTGTAATATTAACATATAAAAAACCGTACCTTTTTTGTTCTTTTTCTTACATTTTACATTGATTATTTATTGAATCTGTAATCATTTTATCTAATATTTTTATTATTTTACATTTTGCTGTAATTAATTGTGAAGTTTAGAGTTAAGATACTTATCTTGTTTTTTTCCTGTTAATTTTTATCTGCTTGCCTTTGTATTCCGTTATTTATTTATTTTTTTAGTAATCTGTTTATGGATATTGTGAGAGTACACTGCAGATTGTGACGTGCGTGACGTCACCGCCGGATCCAACGGAAGATCAGCGCTAGTTGATTACAACTAGCATTATGCTGAGTTGGAACCGATTTGTGGCAGAAAATTGAAGCATTTAGGCAAATTTATGATGTATTTAGGTATTGTACCTATAATACGTCAGGCTAAATATTGTATGTGTTATTTTTTCTGTTACAAATAAACTTTATTCTTATTCTTATTCTTATTCTTATGTATTGATAATAGTTCCGGTGCAATTATATTTTACAGTGATTGTATTTTTGCGTAATTGCTGGCATGGTAGACTATAACAGATGATGGGTGTTCACTGCCCATCCGCTGATACACAAGTATAGTCTTTCTCCAGATCGTTTTATAAATACATAAAGTGATTATACTTACATATTTGAACCAGATAGACAGATAGGTACTTTTCATATGATTGCAAATGAGATAAGAGCAAATGCATCAAAATAATGATATTATTACTATGACAGGTTGCATTTATCGAAAAGGTATTCTAACCCTGTGGTTCAAATCATGCAAACACTGCATTCGTGGAATAAAAATCGGCGAAGTGCGAGACCGAACTCACGCACGAAGGGTTCCGTGCCATTAGCTATACTTAAATTTATATTTATACTTGAATTTATATTTAACCTTTTTTGTTTTAACGTGAGCGAGTCCGACTCGCACTTCGCCAACTTTTTGTATTTTTTGTTATAGCGGCAACAGAAATACATCAACTATCTAGCTATTACCGTTCTTGAGATACAGTCTGATGACAGACGGACGGACGGACGGACGGACGGACAGCGAAGTCTCAGTTATAGGGTCCCGTTTTTACCCTTTGGGTACGGAACCCTAAAAAAGCAGATAAAAATGAATTATTTGCAGAAAATTCTTAATATATTTTTCAAAATTTGAGTTTGACGTTTGTACACACACTGCCCTGCCTGTTTTTTGTGAGCGTTTTATGCAACCTGAGATGTCATATATTTTCATACTGCCATCGGTATCTGTTTAGCACATGTCATTATGAATCGACCGTTTGCGCGAATACAGTGCAAGTAGCGCATATTAGCGTGATTTGAACCGCAGAGTTGATATGGGCCATTATTTCTACAAAGTTCGCGGATGAGCTCATAAGCTGGCTAATGTTGCAGTTAGTACAAACAAGGCCAAGAAAAGGTAACTTTTGCTCTTTGACAGTTTCGCCTTTTGGGGTGCTTTTATGTCAAACCTAGCCTATACCTTTAATCATTGATTGAGAATGACATGATCTAATTCCATGGAGGAAAACTCAAATGAATTTAACGTTCCAATATTGCTTTAAATTTACAGTTTTTTTGTTACTGGTTTATGTCTCAAAAACTAATAAGGTTTCATATGTATATTGCGCGCCACGCATTCTCTTTTATAATTATGTTGTTGTAATAAACTTTGAGTAAAATAATATATTTTTCTTGCATGGATAGTTGCGATGCGGAGTTTTAATGAGGTCCGATTACACATGGCCGGTGTTTTACTGAATGTAATGTCTGTAATAGGTATCACGTTTTCGAGTTATATACTTACTACTAGCTATAGTTAGTTTTTACAACATTTACGAGTAAAGATAGGGTTGCTATATCAGCGGTAATCACAGATCATATTTAAAAACATTTTTACACATTATGCGTAGGTATTTTTCCTGGCCCCAGCAGAGAGTCAATAAAACCCCTTTAGAACGGCTGTCGATAAACTCGTGAATGTGGCTCTATTAACGTTTACGGAAATTGCCACTTAAACATGTTCCTTTACCGTGTCATTAACCTTTTAAATTAAATTGGGTAGGACTCTTGCTAATACCTTCTTTACTTGTTTACCATTGTATAAATTGAGAATTTATTTCGAGAGATCTTGATTCAACGCCTATTTTTATTAATCTTGGCAATAACTAACTTGTATATTGCGTTGGGAAAATTCTCCGACCTAGATTTTGATTTCGTAGAGCTCAGTCGTTTATGTTCGCTTAAAAAACATTTCGAGCGGCGTCGTGACCAGAGTTTTTGTAATTGAATAGATAATAACAATAATTTAAAAGATAATAAGATTGATATTAAGACTACAGATACATTTTTATTATTGATTTTCTTATTTTAATATAATCTATTTTCTCGTCGTTTGTAGGTTGTGTTTTGCTAAGTTTTTCTAGATTATTGTGGATTTAAAGGTTTACTGGGCATGAGCGTCAGCCACGTTCATTCTATTCACGATTTTCGGGTTCCATCAGTAGCTGTCTGGAGTAAAGAGCTGTAACCGGTATATGTCAACTGACTCACTCACCTTTTGTAAGATGGGTCCCAAAATATCCGGCGAAATATATGAGTACCCCGGTTCGATCCTATAAAGAAATTTACCCATGATGGTATAAATTTTAGAAATGATTATTAATTCCATTGTTATGCACATTATTATTTAAGGTGGAATCCGTTCATGTTTAATTATTTCACTTATCGGTTCTGATCCAACTTATTTTTAAACACATTAAGGTCTTAGCTACAGTTGAAGCGCTCGTAGCAGTTTACTTTGCCGTTCTTAACCGATCAATTAAGTTAAGCAACGTCCGCCGCGGTCACGAGTTGGATGGGTGACCGCTAGCACAGAATAAAATGCCGCTAGTGACATTACTACTGAGCGCTTCCGTGCTTCGGAGGGCACGTTAAGCCGTCGGTCCCGGTTGTTGTAGTCTTAGGAAGGCATCCCCCTGACGGTTCTCGCCTTGTCGTGGCGGTGGGGCTTAGTAGCCGTGGCTTCGTCACCCACATTGAAGCGAAGAGGAACCAGGGGCCGTGCCGGCTTGGGCCGTCGGACGGCCCCGGAGGGGCCGCTCTACTGGGCTTTGCCTCTAAGTCCAGCATGGCTCGATGGCGGACGCGGAGGGGCCGCAGGGGAAGAGGAGTGTCAGTATAACGAGGCGCCGCTCTCCCTATCCTCTGCAGCCGAAGTAGCAGGCGACGGGGCTACTTATCTGACCCGTCACAGGGGGACCTCGGGAGTCAGAAGCGGGGTTGTCTGACGCCCATTTGCGGGCTTGGTCCCCGGGTGGTAGCGACGTGCCATGTGTTCTGGTGCGTCGTGAGGGGTAGCACCCCAGGAGGGGTCTGGCAACGGACAACCGTGGTGGGTTCGTGGTCGAGAGCTAAAGCGTCCCTGCGGCCCGCCGAGAAGCGGTAGAGTTGGAACACCGTGTGTTATTAAGTCAGTAGGGGCACTTGCTGCTGTGGGAGTAGTTGGTGTCGAGCCCGACATATCCCGGACACTTTCCCCGAGGTGGACGGGAATGCGTAAATGCATTGTTCACACGTAAATTAAAAAATATAAAGGAAAGCAGTCGTTACAGCATGGTGGTAGGGAATTTTGAAAAAGCCCGCCTAACTAGCTACTACCCTCAAGTAGAAAATCTGTCGCCAAACACCTAACGGTGTGTCCCGGCAGCAATGCTTGAGATTCTAGGTTATCCTGAGCAACACCTTCAACCACATCATCACTTACCATCAGATGAGATAGAGATCAAAGGCTAGCCTATCACAATTTAAAAAGGTTCTGTTTACAAGATAAATGTAAGATTTTACACATGATTATATTGAAAAAATATTGTCACCGATTTCACTTACGTTAAAACAGTCAAGTAGCTCGATCTCGACCAGTTTCGCGACTTAAAGAGTCGCTTCTTCATGGAGTACGTGCGCTCCCGACCGCGTCCGCGCATGCACTGCAGTGCTGCTAAGCTATCACCACGTCAAAAAGGCGCTAGAACGCGCTAAATGGCACCTACTTAACAAAACCACCCTAAGTGACGCCAATCTGTTAGGAAGGCAGTTATTAATTTTAGCGTATTTTAGTCATTTGATAAGGTAAATAAGATAAACGAGGTAATTATACTAAAATGTTACAAAATAACCACAAAAAAGAATAGTAGGTGAATAAAAGTTTATTCATGAAAGAACAATTAAATGTCAAACGAAAAGCAAAATAAAAGTATATGCCTACTAACTATAATTACTTAAGTAAGTACTTCATTGCTAGTCAAATTTAAATTAATAATATTTATTTAATACAATAAAAAATCAATAAATTAAAATTTAATATAAATGTATATTTATCTCACGATGTTATCCTCTTCAAGACATCGATCGGAAGATAATAAATTGTTTTTTTTTTAAATAAGTCAGTATCGATCATGCAAAATGGCGTTTATTGCAGACCTAATCCATAACAGACATGGCACTGAACATTAACGATATCAGGGACGGTAATGTTATCTATACAGTATCTTAACTCGGCTCTGTCGTTGAAATAACTACCAACATCCGCGCTTTACGTAAACATGCGATAGGGCTACCCGGCTCTATTATTTTAATTACATTTGCCTACTTTGTGTTTCCATTTAGTTTTGTGATTGTAAATATACTTTTTTTTATATAAACAAATATTCTTCTTTGTGAAATGAACAGGAACTGTTAACTAAAATGCGTGTTGTTTTTTGACTAGTAGGTAGATTTAATTAAGAAACAATGTTTATATTTGAATAAAAAATCAGGCTTAAAAATTTGCGGCCGAAAAATATTTGTGAGACGTACGAAATGCTTTATTAAAATTTTTAAAGTATACAAAATCCGCATTCTAATATATAGCTTTTAACAACCTATTTCACTCGTGTCAATCACTTTCCTTTACTCTATTTACTTTTTTTATTTATTGAGACATTTTTTTTCGGGGGATTAAAGGAAAAACTTGTCCATTAAAAAGACACACATTATGTACCGTAAACTATGTAGATTATAAAATAATTTTACTTACTAGTAAGTAAAATTATTTTATAGTATTACCTTTCAGTTTCCAGGTTCTCTAAAAAAGTTATCTCTGGATGCGTTTTTGACGAATTCATGCAACCAAAAACAGCACAATATATCCTACTAATCATATTAAATATGTAATATGTACATACATTTATTTTTAGAGAAAATATCGCGCCTTTATTGTTAAAAAAATATACCCTCCATTCGTCACTGCGGCACAGACGAGACTGTATGCGTACCGAGCCCGGGCCGAGATCGAGGCGCGTAGGTATAACTCGCATTTCATCTGTTTCTATGAAGTTGAAATACTGTACAGATAACATAACTTGATAGAACCCATGGCCTTGTCAAGACACGTGTAAAATCGCGCGCCTGCACTCTGAACTTGATCACTGATTAGGGGCAGGGGGTACCGGTCGGGAACCGTATTGGAATTTAGTTCTCGGTAATCCACACACATCCGGTCGGTGCCATCGCGCTTTTTCACTGAAAGTATCGGGCTGGCAAAAGGAGACTTACTTGGTCTAATTACTCCCGCAGACAATAGTTCACTAAATTTATTACGTACTATCGTTCGCTCTTCCGGACTGAGATGATAAGGCCACCGTTGGACAATTTTGTTAGGGTCTACTAAATTAATTTCTAGTTCACCTGTCTTTACTCTACTAGTAGGCGTACCTTCGACAAATGAGTCTTTAAAAATGTTTAGGATGTCTAATAACTTTGGTTTAAGATCATCCGGCATATCGGTATCTACGTTACGAAAATCAACCACCGCACTACCCACGATACAAATGTTGACTTGAGAGGGTTTCTCAACAATAGTGAGTTTATCGCTTGTTATATGTACTGATAACCCTAAAGGCAACAGGTTGCGTCCGATCAAAGCGTTGTTATTTAGACAATCATCAGGCACAATGTGAAATAAAATTTCCACGTCATGACCACTAAGAGTGACTCCACATATGATCTGCGAGTCACATAATACGCTAGATTTTCCTACACCGGTCAAGGTTACGATTGCATGTTGTAATACACCAACAACCTTGCGAGAGATGCTCTCTTTAATCAAGGAACAATCAGCACCGGAATCAAAATAAAATGAAAAGTGCTCACCAAATTGAGTGATTATTCCGGTGACAGGTCTCACATCGCACATGTCCACTCGCTTCACGACGCTGGGTGCCGCTGCTGGTGCAACCGGCAATGCCTTCGAGCACCGTGATGCTACGTGGTCCTCAACACCACACTTGAAACAAGTGACAGAGGTCCGAGTAGCAACGGCCGTGTTGGGGCGCTCGGAGAACGGAGTTGTTTGCTGTTTGTCTTGTGGTCGGCTGTAACATTCAAAGGATCTATGTCCAAATTTTCCGCAAGAGTAACATTTGGTTGATATGGAACTTAACTTAGGGCGTTTATTATCATGCGCAGCGCTTGTAACAGTTTTCGCTGCCTCTTGGTAGCTTATTTTGCGGTAAGAAAAGGCCATCAACTCTCGCTGAATTTTAATGCGGGTAGTTATTTCTTCTGAAAATATGTGACATTGTAATCGCGGCTCGATTTGCCCCGTATGTGCAAGTATTAGCGATACCACTATCTCCTTTTTACCTAAACTTTTTTTTTTTTTTTTTTTCACCCGGTAAAATCCTTTATGGATACCACCCGCCCCGGGGGGAGCGGAGTGGTTATGTGGGAGTCCTCGCCTGAAGGGCCTTACTACCCTCTCGAGGGGGTAGTAAGTGAGGTTACCCACTAAAAACCCGGGATGAGCAGTCTGCCGCCTAGTAGGGCGAAATGGGGTAGCGTAAGCAGTCACCATCTCGCCCCAGCGGCCGGCCCGTCACCGATGACGGGCCCCGGCAAATGGAGGGATGACCCGGCTCATTGGGGCCATCCCCCAGACGTGTGGGATCGTGCAAGCCAGTGGAGAATCCCCCGACTCTCCACCGATGATCCGCACAGCACTAGGAAAGAGCGACCCCAACGTGACATAAGCAGAGTAAAGACGACTTGAATATGCAGCGAGGCTTTCACCTTCTTGCGGTTTACTATTTAGCGTGTTTAGTATCGTCGCTGCACACGTTTCAAGCGTATCAAAGCGGGAAAGAAAAAATTCCTTAAATTCAATCCATTTCATATTAGGAAAAGCTATTTGGGAAAACCATGTTGCGGCTGAACTGCTGAAATGGCTTTGCTAAGTATAAGAACTAATTGACTTCCCGGTATATTGCGGTCCGATAAGCAGATGTCCGCCGTTGCTAGCCAAGCATGTCGCTGTCTGCTACTTCCGGTTCAAATTTAGGCAGCGTTATGGTCTTGTCCTCCGTTCTTGGTGGGTTGGATAGCGCCTCCACGAGCAACCGCATGCTGGTTTCAAACAATGCGCGCCATCCGTCTTCTCCTGGTGTCCACAAAATGAAGATCTCCTGGTCTCCGAGATCTTCATTTTGTGCCGGTACCAATCCCACTTCTGATGTCGGAGAAACACTTTTCTCAACGATATCATCTATAGTGGTTGAGGACTTGGTGGGCGTCATAAGGGTAAAGTGCGAGCATAAAACACGATGATTATAGTTTTCACAATATTTAATTTATATTTAGCGCGTTAAATCACACAAAATCACGGTTACACATTCAAGCCGATAATTGATAATCAGAAAGAGAAGTATTAAGACCGAGCAGTGAGTTCAAAGCGCCACTCTTTAACACCACTAGCGAAGCAACTTCAAGGACCCAACTCGATCCGTCTTCACTCCACGACTGACTCGGAACAACTGTCCAAAAACTGCCTTGTATAAAGACGGCGCCTCGACCTCACTCAAGCCACGTGCTCTGCTCTGATTGGTCATTACTTAAATTACGATAATAATGTTATTTGGTGTAGAAAAAAACGTAACTTATAAAGTAAGATCAAATTAAAAGTTATTAGAATCTTTTACAATTCCAATAAACATTAAACATTGCACGCTATGCGTTGAACAGTAATTCAGTTGACAATGGCTACTTGATAACTTCTTTCTACTTTAAATATAATCACGAATCCGTTTTTAGAGACATGTTTTAGACTTACAACAATGTGAAAATTCGTATTAAATTATATTATGATTTCTAAAATGTGTATACATGATAAAGAGACAATTTTATGCAGTATCGTACAATCAACAAGCAACTCCTTCAATGGCTTCCTCCGACATATATATATATATATATATATATATATATATATATATATTTATCGTTTTATGGAGCATATTTTATATGGGGCATCATCAATGTTTCCCCAGATAAAATGAAATATTTCACAGTATCGATATTTTTATTAGGTAAATATTTAATATTTCATTGGGTTACATTTACAAATTATGTTTGGAGTAATTTTATTTATTTAGGTTTCGTTACCTTTCTATGTATATATATTATATCTATCGTCGTTGGCTCAGTAGTTAAGGCACCTCAGTAGTCAAGTTCGCGGAGAATAGGTGATTTCAATGCCGACACGAAGTGAGAAATTTCGTATGCTAAAAATATTGTGGACGTGATTTTCCACGCGCGATAGTGCTTATTATAATCATATTTAGAAATGTTTTAATGGATTTGCTTAACATCGTCCGAGCAACATGCGGACTTGAATAAACATATTTTAGAAACCGTTAGGCTAGCCTTTGATCATAATCCCAACTAATGTGTTAAGATTCGCAGATTGCCTAGGCAGGCATGGTAAGTAGAGTTCCACTACCTGGGCAACCTGTTTTTGCAATCTCACACGGCCCGTGATCCACCGGGCTGAAATAAGCTATAAATACAACAACTTACAATGTTTGAAGTCACGTCGACTTCGATGATCTCACCCTAGCGCTTCCCTACCTAATATAATAGGCCGATTCTATCAGGACGGTACTGACTGCCTGGGCGATGAGGATAGGTCCAGTTTTTCTTTCTTGCGAGATCACAACACTCCTATTTTGGTAATACAAATATCAAATTTATAGATCGCGTGGTTACGAATTCAAAATAACGCGCAACAAAACAAATTCAAATTAAAAATACATGAAAATCAAAGTAACTTTTCTTTAAACTCAAAAATGTCCAGCGTACTACAGTTTTCAAAAAAGCAGAGAGAGAACCGAGAGTAGACAGACTACTAAAAACCCAACTCAAAAGGTCAAAGACAAAGTAGACTGCCTACGCTAAGTTGCGTTCCAAACATAGGTAGGTGATTATGTCTTGTGGTAACAGATGGTGATAAGGCTTAACCTAGAATGAAATCTGGCTCTCAAGGACAGCTGCAGCAACACCCAGTTAACTTTGTTTTTTTCTATTTGAGGGTGGTAGTTAGCTGTGTATGCTTTCTGCTTCAAGGCAAAATGCCCCACCACCACTCAAAATTCCACTAGCAGCCAACCATCCCAACAACTCAGCTGCTGAACTCAGTTTATTGTTTAAGAATGACTTGGCAAGCTCTTCTACGACCTTTAATTAAATAACTTTCTTAAAACATACATATAAATATTTTTGGCGTTTTGTAAATGCACGCCTGTATGGCTGCCACTCTTATATATTAATCAGGCCCACTGCACGTAACGATGTGTTACAAAAGCTTTATTTGATATTTAGATATGCACAAAAGAAAAACCTTTTACTGCGATTATTATATACTGTATTAGCCGGATTGTCCACTACTGAAACAGGCTCCCCCATTAAGCGGGAGGTTTGCTATAATCCTCACGCTTCACAGGCATCTTGGGGATATTATATGCGATTCTATAATGGTTTGAATGCTCATCGATTACTCTATAGAATATATCTGGTAAAATTGACAAGAATGTTTATAACACGCCCGTGTTATAAACATTCAACTAACTAGTCTTTGATTTTAATCTTGGCGATTAAAATTATATTAGTTCAACTTATTCCAAATACCATATTATGCATCTGACAGGACTAAGACTAATAATAGTCAAGTTTTAATAAAGTTCGTGTTATAGACTCGGCCTCAATGTGTCGTAAATTGAAGCCATCTGAAACGAAATAAAGATCGTTCTTGATCTATCGAAGTGTGTCTGATGGCCGGAAAACTCTGCGGTATTGAACAAAATTGATCGCATGCAATTTCGTGAGGTGCGTTGGACCCATGAGTTGTGATGTTATAGAAAGAGGTTTAATTCGATTTAGATAAAATGTGAGTAACCTACGACTAAACAAGCTTGCCGGCTGCCTACCGACACAACTAAAGAACGGCCACACGCCACACGTTACGCAACGTACCACACGTGACGAGGGTTCTGAGAACCCAATCTACACGACTAATCTTGCGTAACAGTACGCAAATAAGTTCCTCTAATTTGTTTTCTAACGAAAATACCCTTATGTATTTAGTTGTTACACAGCCGTTGTTTCTAGAGATAAGATAGAAACATCATCCTTATACGTCTAGCCAAAATAGAAAAAGTATCAAGGGCTTTAACGGTGCTTTCCAGCAACTGTAGTTACTTGAGAACTAGGTCTTAATAGAGGCCCAATCTACTAACATCGTAGTCCATAATTATAATAATTTAACAAACAAACAAATGCTATAGTGGTAAGCATTAGAAATAGGAATGAGATCGAAAAAAGCGATGAGCATGATTGCAATGAATACAATGCAAAACAAATCGCTGTAATCTCTATAAATTTTGTTTCTGAGTTTTTGACAGCGTACCTATACTCATAGATAATATAGTTTGAAACATAGATTATATATTCCAAACTGCAAACTGGTTGAGTTTTTGATATATATTTGAACAGATAATCAGAAACTTGACATTGAAATTGATAAGATTGAAATGTAAAGGATTCGTTCCAAATAATTCAAAATTTGTTGAACACTGAAATTCAAAGAAAAGCTATATACTAAAAGGAAGATCAGATTGTCTGCTGTAATTGTAAGCCGAGCGAGTACAGCCAACTCGGTAAACTAGTTAACACCTGCCACCGGAGGATTACAGTATAGTTGGATTAGATCCACACATGTGCCGTTGCGGGTTTGGACTTTAGGCCAACGCAAGCCAGCTACAAAGCTACACTACATAAGGCACTAGCCGATCATTGCAATTTTAATCAGATTAAATTTTGAAATATCTTTTGTATCGCTTTCGTTAGATATAAGTTTTAAACTGACTGCTCACAAAAGTCAGAGCAGATATTAAAAGACGCTTCAGAACCATATCTCTGTTTTTTAAATGTAGTATCATGATATAGAAAAGGAGTGTAAGCGTGAGTACGGTCTATAATAAGTACACAGTAATTTGTCTTTCGGTACGTTTTGGTAACACGTCTCCCTGGTACTCGGAGCAATTGCCATTTTTGCGTCAACCTTATTGTCTGACAAAATGGAAATGAATTTTAACATTTTACTTTGAAAACGATGACCATTATTGGCTTCGAATTTTAAAATGAAGATAATTTTAATTAAGGGCCCAGTCTTTCAGTGCAAAATACAAAATCACGCTCTGTACGATGCCACAGAATAGGTATTAGTGTTTTTTGTCTAAGCGTCTCCGTCGCGGAGATTCATTCTCCGCAATCATCTAACAAGAGATGAGCTGAATAAAAAGTTGCTCTACTTTTTAATTTACTTATCATACTGATATTTGTTGTTGGATAATGACGGCCACAAAAGGGCCAAAATAGAAAATAATTTTGCTAAAAAATATAATACATTGCTGTGGATGCTTTTATATTACGTTTTTATATGAGAAATGTAAGTTTTCTAAACAAAAATATTTCTAACTTTTTGTGATGTAATCATCCTTTTTTACCATATTAACACCTTATTTCGTATGTAACTACTGTCCGAATACATATTTCATACACCGATTCTTCATTCAAATTCAAAATAATCGCCACAACTCGCACTTACCTAGATTGATGCATTCCTACATGAACTCTCATTGAGCAGTGTTCAGTACTTACCTATTTTCAATATAATATATCAACCTAATTCTCTACATGAATTCTAAAAAGAAGTGTTTAATTTTATTTCATTTAATGTACAAGTTTGTCAGATTATTGTTCCAAATATTTGTTTTAACTTTATTCATATTGTGTGTAAATTATTCGTATGCAGGCTGTGTCACCAGCGGTCACCCATCCAATAAGTCATGACCGCGGCGGATGTTGCTTAACTTTGCTGATCGATTCAGAATGGCTAAGCAAACTTGGCTACGAGCGCTTCAAAATTTTTATGCTCTTTTTGAAGAATTAAACAGCATATTATGCTCTCTAATTCTTCAAATTCTTTATGCTTTTTCGTAGTACGTCCAGTTTGCCAAACTAAATAAAAAAAGAAAATTAAGCTTATATGTATACATGTTTATTTGTCAGTAAAAACGTTATAAGTATTAAAGTTTTTATTTTTTATTTTATTTTTTTTATTTTCTTCATTGTATCATTGTGGCCTGATTTTTACTGTTCCTAGTTAACCTTATTCCTGATTTGTACTATTCCTGCATCATGTAACACTATCCCGTACCATCTGTGACAACGAGCAGTTCTCCTGATTGGGCCAGTAGCCCTCGGAGAACCCTCACCGTTGCAGCTTTTCTAGACTAAACACTTTTTTATGGAATAGGAGGGCAGACGATCAGGTGGTTCACCTGGTAAGTGCTAAGCTAAGTGATCACCGTTGCCCATGAACGTCCGAAATACCAGATGTTACGGGATGCATTTCCAAGGAATTCCCAAATTTCAGAAGCGAATAAATTACTTCGTCTGGCCATAAATACACAAGGCCACAAATAAAATACACAAAATATGACATTTCAATTTGGAACCTGTCACTTTTATATGATTGTTCATTGTGTTTCTCATATTGGCGCCAATACATTGTACAATAAGTGCGATATTAAAATGGAGTGCGGTGATAATGAGAACCGAATCGCTGTGATTGTATTACACAAAGTAGGTATGGAGCCAAATGAAATTTTTGAATCTCTCCATACGCATGTATTAGTCAAATGTTGGTTTACCCGGCTATTAATAGGTACAATGAGACCTCCTCTGCTTGTGACAGAAAAAGATCTGGCCGTTCACGTGTTCGTAGTAGTGTTCGTATGAAAAAGACGGTCAAAGCAGTAAGGGAATGAACTCATAGAAATCCTGTCCGAAAGCGAAATATTTATCTCGGGAACATAGCACCAAAAACCATTTCGCATAATTTAAAAGATGACTTAGGATTTGCAGCCTATAAGAGATGCTCTGATCATTTCTTAACTGATAATTTAAAAAAGAATAGGGTCGTAAAATTAAAACCACTACTGAAGCGGTACGCAAAGGGAGGTCACAGAAAAATTTTGTTTACTGATGAGATTTTCTTTACAACTGAGCAACATTTTGACTAACAAAATTACCGTATTTATGCTCAAAACTCTAAGGAAGCTTCCTAATTAGTCGCCAAAGTGCAATGAGGGCATTATCCGACTTCAGATGGTTTAGTGGGGTGTTAGCTATGAAGGAGTGACTGAGTCAAATTTTTGTGAAAAAGGTATCAAAACATCGGCACAAGTGTATTAATGTACCATTCTTGAGAAGGTAGTTAAGCCCCTTGACAACACCATGTTAAATACCAAGTATGGTCCTTCCAGCAAGACTCAGTAGGTACCGGGTCATAAAGCTCGGTCCACGCAGTTTTGGTTGGTAGCGAACTTTTCGGACTTCATCAGAACTGAAGACTGGCCATCATCATTATGGTCAGTTTTAGAGAGTACGGCTTGCTCTAGACGCCATGATAATTCGGAGTCAAGAAGTCTAAAACAACTTGTGTATCACTTTCCTATGAATTTTACTTATCTTCATCACTCCAACGTTTGAATTAAATAACTTTTTTCTTGTACACGCATATTTTTGCGTTTACGATCCATATTCTAATCAAATACCTATATTTATTTATGAAAAAAAATTCATAAAATTACAATCAACCTCATTTTTTTTTTACTAAAGTAGAGCAACTTTAGATGCGTAACAGTGCACGAACAAGGATAGAGTGAGAGCAATGTAAGAGCGAGAGGTATGCACAAAATTTATCGCGAAGCACACGTCTGGTCGCTGAGACGGCTCGGCCGTCACTGAGGATTTTACAATGGGATTCTTGTATAAAAACTCAATTTTCTTAGTTTTCTTTATTAAATTATTATAATTTTAGTTAATTTGAAATGATAATTTTTATACTGAGCCATTAATTGAATAATAGCCATCGTAAAAAAGTAATTATAACTTAAATATGATCCGTTGAAAATCAGAGGAAAACAGTTAAATAAGCAATCAAATAAATTTGACGTTATTCCGACCGATTAGATAAAATAACCAGCGCATTTTAGAGACCAAGATGAGGTACTAATTTTGTGCTAAGCAGTTTTCCTGTTTTCTTTTATATTGCTACGTAAAATGAATTCAAATCTGAACCAAAATGTGGCTGGGCACGGCAGAGCCGTGTTTATCGTTGGATTTGTAAACCTCGATCCTTTCTTTTGAACAAAAAAAAATATGTAGCGATAGCTTGTATGAAGAATTTTTATTTGTTTTAAGTATTTTAATAAGTTATTTAATTACTTTGCTTGAAAAATATATCAAAGTTGCGCAATTTAAATGCCACGCGTCGACTTTGCAAGACTGCAGCCTTAACATTCGAATTAGACAATAAGGTGCCAGTGCACCTGGCTTACGCGAATACGTGCGTTACGTTTTCTTACTGTCACATTTATTTATCCGAGAGATTACCACCTCTGCCTATTTTTTTATTTTCACACCAGGTTGGCATCATGTTTGTTACGTTACAATGCCATAAAAAGAATTGTTACATTGACAAAATGATGGTCATTTCAGTACCCATTCCCGAATGAGGAAGCAGAAGGGTATAAGTAATGATATCCTATGTGATACGAGTGAGTCTGTTGTTACATCCTGGAAACAGATCCATACTTTTGCTTACATGAGTATTATAGTCTACGAAAAAAACATCATACATTTTTCAATCTGGGAATCAAATAAAGAACTTCGTGAATTAGACGTTACGATAATATTAATGGACCAACGACGCGCCACCACCAAATGTCAAATATCACCAACACTGCCGATGTTTGAACAACAGCGGCCACAAGGTGATCGTACTTGTTCCGGGTTGTGTTCAATTAGGTTTCCCTGGCACTGTTTTCTCACGAAATTAAGTTTTCAGCTTTATAGTTGTTTCGCTTTGCTCTACTTTTTGTTGGCTTTGAGGCAATCTAAAGACAAAAGTTTCTGCTTATCTTTGAAGATCAAATAATCTAAAAGTTAACAAAGAACATCGATATTTCTGAAAGCCTAAAGTAACTATTTATAGTTGTGTAGAAAATTAAAACCCAACTATAGTTTTGTAAGGCTTATCGTAATATTTTAATAAGGTCAAAGAAGAGTACGATAATTGTATAAACAAAAAAAGGTAACGACGTCCTACTTTTTTTTTTTTAAATATTTTTATTATTGCATGCTCAGCGTATTTAATTACACAATAACCAGTTTACGAGAGGAAAAATTTGAAGCATGTGCGGTTTTTTATTTTTGTGTATTGCTTACAAGACCATTCACTCGGTTAAAATACTGTTCACTATCGGCAAGAGTTGTACCATTAAATCATCCAGGTATACAAATATATTTTTCAGTTAATAGGGAAGGCTAATTTCTGCAGTGGACGGTCCAGCTGATTCAAACAGAGGGTGATTTTAACCAAGACTCGGGCGAAGACGCAGTTGGATGTGAATACCAAATAAATGTTAGGAAACAGGTTGTATTTTCTAATTGAAATTTTGTACATTAAAACAGAATTAATTAAATTAAGTAAAGATAAGTGAAAACAGGACGTGCTGAAAGAACAGTGTATACACGCAGCGCTCTGTGTGCACTGCACTCTTAGGAAAGTCCCGGCAGGTGCCAAGTGCACAACATAACAATAATAGCAGGGATGCCACTCGTTACAACTAGAGCATTTTATAATATAAAATATGTATTACGCGTGTAAGCTTATAAAGTTTTATACATATTGGTCCCATTTTTCATCACAAGTAGCAGTACGATCCGAAATCCCCTCGTTAATGTGACGGTTGAGTAATTACGCAGCACTGAACTCGTGTTGGTTAGTTTGCTTTACTCAACTCATGCGGTATCCATTTTTCGAGCTTTTTCAGTTTTCCAATATGTTTAAATGTATTAAAATTATTTTAACACTCACACCAAAGCGTGCCGCTAGCTCTGACGTGATTTGCAATAGACCCGCTTTCACGATCATTTCTCATTCTTCTATGTCAACTCCGGTCGTCCATGGAGTTTATTCCTTAGATCAAAATTTCCAGAACGAAAACGTAGATATCAAAAACGTACCGTGTTTTGTTTTACGATAGTTTCCCAAAACCCATAATTAATCCTTCGAGCTGTTTCTGCGGCGCCGGTGCCATGATGGAACTCGTATTCGTAAATAACCTGATATAAGTTATCCATTTTGTGAACAGAACGATGTCAAAGGAAAATCAAATGATGAAAATAAATGAATCGCTAAATAAGAAACACAGATATACTAGACTAAATTTGAAATAAATTTGAATTTGGAATTACTAACTGAACAGGCTTAAGGTCTTTCCTTGTTTGTTTCCCTATCCAGCAGTCTATCCAAATTTAAATCCTCGCGCCACTTACCCACAACCGGCAAAAGCGACACCACCCCGCACGCGGCGGCAAGAGGAACTAATTTGTGTCGACTATCTTAGAAACCAAAACGTGTACCGCGGGAACAAATCATATTAATTATATATAAACTCCATATAAAAAGAAGGAACTGAAGTGTGGAAGGAGCGGGTGAACCTACGAAAATCAGCTGTGAGTACCTACCTATTGCAATTCCTTAATTCTATCCAGACTGTAGCCTGTAACCCAAAATTTCTTCTATTTAAATTCTAGTTTTTCAATTTAAACGTAAACACTAACCAAAATAGATATTTAAGATCAAAGTGTTCAGTTGAAAAAAAAACAATGAAAACAAAGAATAAATAAGGACCAATATTTAGAACAGCAAGTATTTGACCGCTGCGCCGGTTCACAGTGGTTTTGGTTGTTTAGTGGAAAGCGAGTACGCGGTCGGCAGTGGTGATACGGTCGAAGATCTGGTTTAACCTAACCTAGAATTACTGGCTCTCAAAGATGGCTGCCTGTACATACAGTTAGTTATTTAGAGACTTTTAAGGGTGGTAGCTAGCCAGGCGGGCATTAGCAAAGTGCACTACAGCCATGCTATAACGACTGCCATCCTAAGAAAACAATCGGTACCTTCGGATTAACGTGCTCTCAATAGGATTGATTGTGTTGCTCACGAACCGCGGTCACCCGCGGCTATTTCTGGACTCTAAGCCACGATTGATATTGATATAATTCAAATATAACTAATACATAGTTATTACACGTATTATTTATTACATACTTTACTAAATAAAGATTTAATCGCACTTGTATATTATATGTATGAGCACTATTTTAGGATCAATCGATCTTTATTTAGTAAGTGCGATTATATATATATATATTATGTGTAAATGAATAGATTCAGGCGTTACTTTGCGGAAATCCATATTTAATATTAACAAATACTTTTAAAAGTATCCTAATAAACATTAAATAAAACACCTAAAAAAGCATAAAATTATATATCTAGTGACAATTCCGCCTAATTTTCCTGTTATACCCCATGGGGTATTCTTCCGGTTAGGCTGCGTGATGTTTATGACGTCACGTAGATAACAGGAAAATTAGGCGGAATTGTCACTAGATATATAATTTTATGCTTTTTTAAGTGTTTTATTTAAATATTATTTAATATTTTTTAGGATACTTTTAAAAGTATTTGTTATTATTAATGAAAAGTTTCAAGGGTATTTCTCTGATTCTACCTTCTTCCAGCTTCTTTAGAAGGATCGGGATGGAAACTGTATCAAACGCTTTTTAAGATCCAGGAATACCACTAGACATCTGTTCCCTTTATCGAGTTGATCTATAGGATGTGAAGTTAATAGCATGAGAATATCTGACTCGCACCGGTACTATATTATAGGAACTTTAAGACTCGCGACTTGAACACATAGTTATAGGTATTAAACGGGACTTAATCGGGAAAAAACATGTATATTTTTATTTATTTACCTCGACGTTTCGACCAAGTTGCATTGGTCGTGGTCACGAGCGGACTGAAGAGGTGGGTATCAACGTCTTTAAGGGTGGGTATTTTCACCAACTACTACTAAAATATACATGTTTTTATCACGATTAAGTCCCGTTTAATATGTATAACTACTATATTATAGGTTTCTGCAAGGATACTTTTAAAAGTATTTGTTAATATTAATTATGTGTAAACCTTTCTCCATAACTTTTGTAGGTCAGATTAGAAATTTTGTATTTTGCAAATATAATGTTTTACATGATATTTGCAAAATGCATATGCCCAACTCGTAATGGTTTCGTTTTAATGCGTTCTCTGCAAACGATACAGCTTTATTATAGGGCAACATCAGCTACAACTTTTATTTACAATATGTGAGGACTCAGAGGGGTAACTAAAAGAGTAACCGGCTAGTGGTATGAAGAATTTGATATGAGTGGGTGCACTAGAAATATATTCCGTGGAAGATATAATATGTGGATCTATCGTCTCTACTTCATGATTTATGTAGGACCACTAAACAGGTTTGTAATGTTTTTTTTGGAAAGTTCCAACGATACTGATCAGACAAACATTACATTGAGCTGAGCCACTTGGCTCAGTTCACCGAGCCACGGCTTGTATTGTACCTTTCGACATTATTGTAACTACGAATTTTATCCGGTTGGACTTTTAATTTTTATTATTTTTTAATTGAACTGTAACGGTACACGCACAAGGCCCTATCCTAATGTTAAGCGGTAACCTTTGCCTATAATAGATGCATTTCGTCACAAGTGTCAAACTGCACTTCGCCCATTTAACAGTATACATATACCCTAATATATACAGATATTAAGCATCATGTGCCTGTAATTTCACAAATATTTACTGACACTAGGATAGCAGTCCTCGAGTAAATAAATATTGGCCATGCACCGAACGTTCCGAAAGTTCGATGCATGGCTACAAAATGTTCTCTACTTGAGTGTGGTAGCTAGCCATTATCGCAAAACTTATGGTCAAACAAAATATATATAAGTCGACTTGAGAATCTTTCTCCATTTTTTCGATGTCAAAGAAAAATAAAGTAATAATAGTTCAGGTAAATTTCCGATACATATATTTTGAAGCAATGATAGCCGAAAGGTATTAGCTATATGAAGTGCTGTCTGTGCAACCGGTAGTTAGAAAGTAGCTGTTGTATAAGGAATGAGTCGAGTGTCCAGGGCATGGCTAAACACAACCTCCCCCATTCAAAACGCTTGGCAGATGGCTTGGAAATCTCAGTGTAAGATGGCACTTCTTCAGAAGGCGCTGCTGGTGTTTTTCCTTTCGTCGCCTCTAACGAGTGCAGCAGGAAGATATGCAGGCGTGCTATACTAGCTCGGCACACCACAGAGAGGCAAGCCCATGCTAGGTTTGAATTGTGCCTCAAGTGCGATCCTTCGATCCCCATCGAAAGTTCGATCCCCATCGCCCCGGCGCGCGGCTTGAGCTTCACCGCTTGGTGGAAGAGCATTTAGCGAAAGCTCGCCTATCTAGCTAGCACCCTAAAGAAAAAAATCTATCTCCAAGCACCTAGTAGACAGCAGTTCTTGTTAACAAGTAAAAAATATAGGCACATGAGACTTAATAACTGTATTTTTCGGGGTGACGGACGTAGTACGGCTCGTCATTTGTTGACTAAATGCATCTATTATAGGCAGGGATTAACATCTGATGAGCCTCGGGCTTGTTCCGTCACAATCACATAATATAACTGGCAAAGTGAAGTTGTATGTATTCACATTTCTGCCTACCCTTTCGGAGGTATACAAGCAAGATGTTATTATTCGTAGGTATTATACATTTATTTGTGAATATTTTTGTAGCAACTTTAGATAGTCCCAGTCATGTTTGACATGAAATTCTGTTTGCGTTTGATTTCCCAAAAGACTCAGCTATGATTTGGTATACCAATATTCGACAGAACATTAATTTAGATTATGGATTCGAGTTTTCCGTAAACAAACCTGTATATGCCTGTGATGTTCCCGAGTGAATTTGACAATTAAACTTGTTTTGGAACTTCATTTCCGCTTAGAAACTTAGTAAATTATGCTAATTCTATTAACAGGTACAAAGTACGGTATATGAAAACAATATTTTGAGCCTCTGTAGTGAGTTTTTGAACGCCAATGAAGTAGTCGTATAGATGCGAATCCGAGGCAATTTCCACTGGTATTACTATCTCTCTCATACGCAGGAGGTGGGCAGAAGTCCACCTCCTGCGTCTTCTGAACAATTGCTTTTTTATACTATGATCTTCAAGACGTTTGCCGAATGTGGAGATTATGGTAAATCCCCTCCAAGGGGGGAGACCTTTGTTCAACGTTCAGATTGATGTGATGATATATTAATATAACAAGTGTAAATTAATTTAAAAAGTAAAATCCCGACTACAAATTATTTATTTTCGTTAAACGTTTTATCGTACCATTGAACATAAAACTGCAAGTTATATATTTATGGAATTAAATTAGAAACCCTTGATTGTGATGCCCCACTCACTCACGGTAGCTTTAGAAGAAAAATAAAATTATAGCACAATATGGCGTCTTAAATGCGTCTGTTTGATTTTTTTATAATTCTTTATGTACCTAGTGTCACTTGCACTGTCAAGACGAATCTAACGATATTTCTTACATAGAAATCGAATACATACATACATGAATCCTTAAAACATTGCTCTCCTTGTTTTGGGCAGTCGGGTAAAATGACTCATTCTATTAAGAAGTTGGTACGTGTGGTGGTAGAGTTATACGGTAAAACAGTAAAGTGGTGTCGTAAAAGCGAACGACATCTGATGTTGTGTGCGGAAGTAGATTCTAGCTAAAGTCCTCCTGTCTGCTGTATGATTTTGCAAGTAAAACTTTGATTAATTTAATTCCTTAGGTTGAAAGTAATATGCACTAGTAACGAATAAGAATAAGCTTATGAAAAATAATGTTGATGAACCAGTGACAAAGGTTACAGATGCCGTGTAGGGGTTAGGTTACGGTGGCGGGGTTGATTACTGAAAGCTATTTTGCAGATGGCGCTGTGAGTTTGTTGCCTGGTAGAAGTATAGCTGATATTGAAAAAAAAAACTGACCTTGATATTTTTTTTATATTTCCCAACCACATTGGCTTTGACAAGAAATGGGAACTTGCTCTCAAGGGCAGCTGCTGCAACACATAATTTGGTGACAAATATTCTACTAGGGGGTAACAAATATGCTACTAGCCAGTAAGGCAGGAATTTGCAAAATGGCCTGATGTCAATGTGTGCAATGATACGAGTGAAACTGAAGCCAACATTTTACAATCATCACATATTGTGACTGACTTTACTTTACCCATAAATTGGTCATCTTACTTAATGCCCCACAAATTGGACATTAAGTAAGATTTTTTATTTTTGAGCCCCTGGTTAGAATTACTTACTATTCTTATATTATACATTAAATCGAGTATTGGGAGCAACGACACTTGCTGACGATGCTTTATGTAAATGTTAAATGCGTTTAAAATTCATCTAGCTGGGTCTTGCAGCGCTTCTGACGTCACTTTAATGTAATTTAACTAAATCCGAAGATCTGGCGGAATTATCGAAACATATTTTTATCTTTTTATGTAACGCCTGAATAATTCTATAATGTGATTCAATTTATACCCTATATATTTTAATAATCCAATTCGGAATAAATGAAATTAAAACTATGAAAATTTTGAAAGAAAGAAAAGCCTTTCACTTGTTACCCAAACAATGCGGTACAGTAAGTTATTTAACTAGAGTTATATTTAATAAGGCTATGGTCACAAATTAGCCCCAAAACAGCTTAACGCTGGTCGTCCTTTGTATCCAAATTTCGGTAAAGTCACAAGTCACAACACATAAATTTAGTATCGCTTGATCTAGTTACTGGACCCATCTCGTTAAACAATGATTGTCCCAATTTCATACCTATTCTGTAATGGAATTGCAGTTACCTACAATTTAGTACGATTTTGAAATACCATCATTAACAAAACATGCTTCAAAGAGGTTGCTGGAATTGCTTAATGTCTTCCTCGAGAAACTTCAGAGAATTGAATTATATTCACGACCCAAAATTAATTTATTAATTTAAATAATAACAAAACCCAAAACTACTCAGAAATGCGAACATTATTATAGCTCTCGTGTAAATCTATGTCGTGGTCTATACGCTGGAAAGTGCTTATATAGAATATGATACCTATTGACTCTGTGCTTAAAGACTTCTTTATATCTATTGGGATAGAGAGACGCCGCGCCGCCGGTAGGGTGTTCTTAAAATCAGCCGTACTGATAATAAACGTCAAGTGAAATCGCTTCGTGTGTATTTTTGGAATATTGACCTTCTCCGGATGCTACATCTCTGTTCGTCTTGTTGTCTGATTAATGTTTTGGATGAAGAAAGTAAATAGATCGATGTTATCGGAAAACAGTCTGTTAAATATTAAGACTGGGAACATTCTATCGACGCTTGAGAGTCTGGCTGTCTGTAGCGCGTATTCATTCATTTGTCTAAACCATAAATGTGATTTTCTTTTAATACGCAATAGTGCTTGTAATCATATGTAGAAATATAGAAGGGTAATGGCATCATTACGAGATAAGTGTTTGAAAAATAAATTTATTTCGATCAGATGATTCTAGTAGTCTGGTTGATGACCGCGCACTGTTCTACAGACGGTTAGAGTAAAATTATTTGAGTACAACATTTTATGGAGAGGATCAAATATAATCATCATAGCAGCGAAGTATTTTTGACACGTATATGGCAATTGAATGAAGCATCATTTTGGGTAATTATTTTTGTTCTTTAGTTGTTTGTGTTGTTAATAACGGTGAATTCATAAGTAAAGTGTTATTAAAACTTCGCTACGGTGAAGTAGTTACCAAAGAACATTTGTAAACAACACCACTTTTAGTGTCGTTGATAGTACCTAGAATAATTATTGGACTCCTAGCCTTTGACCACTATCTAGGTGACACAAATTTCCTATTGAAGGTTGATAGCCGGCAGGTATTTATAAAATGCTGTAACACCAAACAATTTACGACAATTTTAGAACTAAAATTACGACAAATACGAGCATTCCTTTGGGATAGTGTAATATTGGCCTGTCATAGGCCATTCAACTAAATCCGTAATCTAAACATTTCGTTTAATTTACGGGCATTATTTTAAGTTCTCTGTTTATTTATTCTGCGTTAGAATTTTCTAAAGAATTTTAAAATACCATCAGACCACACTGGACATGCATTATATACATAATTAAAACAAAAAATATCTTCTCGCAAAAATGACATTCCTTCTAACCAACAAATTTTGAATTGAGAATGTCTTTTTTTGCGATACGGTAAAATATCTAGGTGAAGCCTCCCAACTTACAACAATACTGCAAGATGAGTTTTTAAACTGTCACGGTCATTAACACTATAAGTATTATTACAAACGGCATATTCTAATACTTCAGTTTACTCGTAATCGTTCTTAATCGATCAGCAAAGTTAAGCAACGTCCGCCGCGATCAGGAGTTGGATGGGTGACCGCTAGTGACATTACTACTGAGCGCTTCCGTGCTTCGGAAGGCACGTTTAAGCCATCATCGGTCCCGGTTGTTGTCTTAAGATGACAGTCGTTATAGCATGGTGGTAGGGCATTTTGCGAATGCCCGCCTGGCCAGCTACCTCCCTCAAGTAGAAAATCTGTCGCCAAGCACCTAACGGTGTGGCGTTCCGGCAGCTGTCCTTGAGAGCCAGTAATTCTAGATTATATAGCCTGAACAACATCTTCGACCACATCGTCACTTACCATCAGCTGAGATAGTGGTCAAAGGAAAAAAGAAAACTAGGCTACCAATCAAAAAAAGAAACGCAATAATTTTGAATAAAAAGCTGTTTTTTTTTTTAAATTTTCAACGTTTAATGGTACTTTCTGCTATGTTCAGTAATAGCAGCCAAGTAATTACTTAAGTAGATAACAGCGCTCAGCGGAAGATCTCTTTAAGAATCAGCCTGTTTCGCAGAATCGGGTATCTCATCTCGCTTAGTGCTCTGTGGAGATAAGTGCTTCATCTTGTTGCTGTTTGTTACGCAAATGAGATAACGAGATAAACAATCCTCTAAAATGTTGACAATATCTATTTTTACCTTTCCTAAGAATAAAATAAAACGAATAAATGTCAAAATCGCGAACAGTTTCTTGGAAGGAGGCTCAACGTCATGTTGAGATCAAATGAATAAGTAAGAAGGACAACAAACAATGTGTTTATTTTAAATTATGGTTTTTTACGTACGTAGGCTTAGAGCCATACTTAATTTGTGACAAACTTTTGATAGTTAACAATGAGAAACGGGTAAATCTCTTGAATCTCAAATACCTATTAAAAAGGTTCGAATTTAAAATAAAAAAACCCACACTAGCCTAATTTTGACACAAATTTCCTGTAATAAAATAATTTCATTCCGAAATTACAAAATTACGAGTGAAAAAAATTGTAGTCATTATAGCAGGATTCGAACCCGCGCCATCCACCCCTATAGCCGGGCATGCTCTGACCGCTAATTGTACCTATACATAAATATGTATGTATTACGTCATGTCTGTGTAAGAAATAGTTCAATAATAATAAGGTAACTAGTAACTGTAGTAAGTACAAATTCATAAAGTCTTTTAGGAAAACAAGTAGGTAATATGGATATCATTAGAAACTGGAAGTACTTAGTTATATACCTACTTATAAAAACATTTTTAAAAGATCTAATAATAAAAAATGGGAAAAGTATTTTGCCTCGCTCGCACGCCAGCTACCACTCTCAAGTAGAAAATCTGTCAATAAACACTTAACAGTGTGATCCGGCAGCAGTCCTTGAGAGCCAGTATACGCACCTGAGGCTTAACAACTGTATGACTCAGGGCGCAGTGCATTTGTCACTTATGTCGAAATGCATCTGTTGTAGGCAGAGATTACCGCTTATGATAAGGTGGGCCTCGTGTTTTAGTCGTCAGATAACTATAAAATAACACTCAATGTACCAAAAAATACTTAATCTTTTTTTTATAGATCGAGGCCCTTATCTGGAGTCCGACTTGTACTCTGCTGGTTTTTAGTATATGTTGTTATCCGTTAGATGACTAATACCAAGATTAACGTTTGAAGTTTGTCCAATTTTACGATGGAGCAAAAAGAAAATAAGATGAAAAAAAAAACGTTTCTGTTACGGGGATCGATCAGTGTAAAACGTACGGAAACTTAAAAAAATTGTAACTGACTTCCAACCCTCTAGCTTTAAATGATTTGTTGAAGTCGGTGCCGTTAGAATAGTTGGCAAACTGATTAAAGTCTTTTTTTATGTTATTGTGACGGAACAAGCTCGAGGCCCACCTGATGTTAAGCGGACTAACCTCTGCCTATAACAGATGCATTTCGTCACAAGTCACGTATTACACTGCGCCCGTCACACGTTACTGGGACATAGTTGTTAAGTCTCATGTGCCTGTAATTTCACTGGCTCTCAAGGACTGCTGCCGGAACACACCTTTAGGTGCTTGACAGATTTTCTACTTGAGGGTGGTCGCTAGCCAGGCGGGCATTCGCAAAAAGCCCTTTCACCATGCGTGAAGCTCAAGCCCGCGGCGGGAATCGAAGCCGAAGTGCATAATATTTTTTTCACTAATGCATACTTTTAACAAGATCGATTAGCCATACTGCTCACATTCGGAAACAGTTTTGTATATTTTAATTTAGACATCCAGGTAAAGGCAAAATTGCAAATACTTGTTGTCCAGTGTAAGCAGCTTAAAAAGCTCTAGTCCATATAAGCTAGCTTTTTATGTGCCACACTAGTGCCTACAAAATATTATTGTTTCATTGTTATTGATTATAATAATCTTTCCTTTACAACATTAGTGGTTTTGATCAGATTCATCTCCCATATACACAAATACTTATGTATACACTCTTTTGCAAAAAAAAAAAAACGGGCACCTAAGGAAATTTACGTTCTAAGGTCGATTTTAGTCAATTAAATGAAATTTATTTCTTTGACGTAGTCTGTATACTTATAATCGTGTAAATAAATGCGCGTGAAGTGAATTCGAGCAATTAAAAGAAAAAAACGATGGATTCTTTAAAATCGATGTACACGCCCAAACAATAAGAAGTGTTCGGCAATAAAGACAAGTTTTTTTTAAACTTTTTTTAATTAAATAAAGTTAAAAATGTAAAAACCTAATAACGAGTGTGACCTCCTCCTGCCAAAATCACAACTTGAATCCTTCTGGGCATGCTTTCCACGATGTTTTTAATAACGTTTTGAGGAATACGTTCCCACTCTTCTGCAATGGCTCTTTTTAGCTCCCTGATGTTTTGTGGAGCAGGTTGCACTGATCTTACCCGTCTCTTTAGAACATCCCACACATGCTCAATTGGATTGAGGTCAGGACTTCGAGCTGGCCAATCTAAACGACGGATCCCAACTTCTTGCATGTACGCTTCCACGTCGCCAGAACGGTGCGGACGAGCATTATCGTCCATAAAGATGGAATCTTCTCCAAGTGCAGTCAATGTGGGTTGTGCATATGGAATTAGGACTTCCATTATGTACCGGTGTGCATTTAATGTTCCATTTTCTATGAAAACTAACACAGTACGCTCCGTCGAATTAATTGCTGCCCAAAACATAACGGAGCCTCCGCCATAAGGAGTGATTTCTTCGAAACACACTACCGCATAGCGTTCCCGTGGTCTTCGCAGCACTCGTCAGCGTCGGTCCTCTCCACACAAAGAGATTCTAGCTTCATCAGAAAACAATACTTTATTCCAGTCCTCCAGAATCCATGAAGCACAGTTCCGAGTAAACTGAAGTCGAGCAACACGGTGCTCACGGAGTAATTTAGGGCCCCGAGCTGGGCGGTAACTCTTGATATTGGCAGCCAAAAGCCTACTCCTGACCGTCCACAAGCTAACTTCTACTCCTCTTACTTCTTCAAGGCTCTTCTTCAGGTCCACACTTGACGCCTTACGATTACGCAACGCCTGACTCACCAAAAAGCGGTCATGTCTTCGTTCTGTGCATCGTTTTCTTCCCGAACCGGGTCTTCTTTTGACCGAACCAGTCTCTTGATACCGTTGCCAAGTCCTCTGGACAGTTGAACGACTCACATTTAGCCGCTGAGACACGTAAGTTTGCGAACAACCTTCTTCAAGTAGGGCTATAATTTTACCGGCCCTTATCGCTTTATCACTCATATCAAAAAGTGGTATTTAATGTTAAAAGAAAGATTAAATAGTTAAATTTGCAGAAAATATCCAAAAAGTTTAAAAATATCGTAATCAGTTAAAAATCGTTTCAGCAATTCGCGCCATTAGAAAAGCAATTTTAGAATAATCCACAATTTTGAAGCTGTGATAGCTCAGTGGCTTTGGCTACGGACTGCCGCGAAGCAGGTCCATGGTTCGAATCCCGCCGCGGGCTTGAGCTTCACCGCATGGTGGAAGGGCATTATTGCGAATGCCCGCCTGGCTAGCGACCACCTTCAAGTTGAAAATCTGTTGCCAAGCACCTGACGGTGTGTTCCGGCAGCTGTCCTTGAGAGCCAGTCATTCTAGGTTAAGCCTGTTAACACCTTCGACCACATCATCACTTACCATCACGTGAGATTGTGGTCAAAGGCTTACCTATCACCAATAAAAAAAAAACAATAATATTTTTTTTCTTTTAATAATTTCAAATTTTAAATTTGGAACGTAAATAATCATGCCAGGATGCTTCAATAAACATGCCAATACATCGTCAAATTAACAAAAAAACCTAAGTATTTCTTGTTCTTCTTCATTGAAGTAGGGAAAAAAATCTAAAGTGCCCGTTTTGTTTGCAAAAGAGTTTATATAGTATACAGTAGGTAGTATTTGTATGATCAATGATGTAGCCTGAAAAGCGAACGTAGTAGAGGGATAGGTACGTGTGATAAGTGATGGGCGCAAAACAAAGCGTTAACGCCAGCGTCCCGCATCCTTGAATAAGTCTACCGGATAACTCTCAAATAGTTATATTATTGTAAGCAATCGAGAGTTATATAATTATGTATGAGATCGTGTTAGTAAACGCGTTGTTCGTAGAACAATAATAAGGAATTACAGTTATTATCCTTCAGTGTTTCACACCCACATTTATGAATAGCTCTACTACTTCTGTGGTAATTTATTGGCAGTATTTGCTCGGGAAAATATAGATTTAACTATATACAAAATTTTGTAAACACCAGTTTTAGCAGTGCGATGGCCGTGAGATATTTCTTCGCCAAATCGAAGCTCGACGATCGCGCTCGATGCGAAGTCGTTCTTAACTGATCAGCAAAGTTAAGCAACGTCCGCGCGGTCATGATTTGGATGGGTGACCGCTAGTGAGCGCTTCCGCTCTTCAGAGGGTACGTTCAGCCGTCGGTCCCGGTTGTTGTTTTAGAATGGTAATCGTATTAGCATGGTGGTAGGGCATTTTGCGAAAGCCCGCCTGGCTAGCTACCTCCCTCAAGTAGAAAATCTGACGCCAACCACATAACTGTAAGTTCCGGCAGCTATCGTTGACGGCTGTCAATTCTAGGTTAGGCTGAACAAATCCTTCGACCAAACCATCATTTATCATCAGGTGAGATAGTGGTAAACTATCAGGCGTCAAAAAATCTACGAAGATAAATCACATTATTGACTGTCAAGTCAACTGACTTCCAAAAAATTTTCTAATATGTTTCATACCCAAGTTAGTATTTAAAATTCCAATTATCACTTGTGACGAAATCATAAGTGAATCACATCCTCTTCAATAAAATTTGTTCGGTAGAACTGGTGACAAAGCGTGGGTTTACAAGTTTGACATGCAAACTAGTCAACAAGCTGCGGAGGGGCCTTCCATCTGAACCGAAACCAAAAATAACATGCCAAATTCGATCAAAAGTCGAAGTTATTTTAACTGTTTTATGTACGGTGTTGTGCACTTGGTTTTCTTAACGGAAGGTCAAAAAGAATATTATTTGAGCGTTATGTGGCATTTAAGAGAACCAATTCGACGAAAAAGGCCAATTTTGTGAAAAGATTTTTTTGGAAATATAGTGTAGTGTGTCAACAGTCCCATACCTACCAAAACGACAGTGACAATCACAGTGATAGTGACAGTTCGGACAGAGGAATTCTGACTTTGACAGTTACGGCGCAACCGTCTCAATGCCAGTTACGTGCTGAGGCCCGCGCTAGACGCTATGCTGTGCACAATCGTGACTCCCAGACGAAGAACTTCAAATAAGTTTGAAACTGGTCGGAGCAATATCCGGTAAATATTACGCGAGTCCTAGCTGGTTACTAAATTATAATTGAGGACAGTGACACTGCAACTGTAATGGACAGGCATGACGCTTACCATCAGGTGGGGGACTTGTCCGTTACATCACTAAATCACATTATTTATAAAACAAAATAAAATTCTGGTAGCTGTCTTGGAGAGCTGGTAATCCTAGGTTAGCTTGAACAACATCTTGGACCACATCATCACGTACCATCAAGTTAGATAGTGGTCAAAGGCTAGAACATCAGATATAAAAAATAACTACCAAGTAGTGTTGTATATAGTTCATAGTATTTTGTTTAATAAAGGCATACCGCCGGTAAAAAAAGTCAGAAAAAAAAAACTACAAAGTACACGCCTGAAATTATTCTAACAAAACAGTTAGATAACCGTAATAGATAAACATGTGAACGAAACTGAACTTCCGAAGGTCCTTATCTAAAGGTCTCGGAAGGACTGCCGGAAAGTGGCCAAAGTTGGATTTAAGAGATTTCTCAAACATAACTAACTTGAACTTGGTTTTTGAAGTAAGTTTCATAGAATACTATCCAGCTGAAAGAAGTGCTATTAGTTGTTCTTTGTTCCATCTAGAGCCACACAGTTTCCGGGCTATTGACCGAGCGAGCACGCAGTGCGGGCAAAACGTCTCAGGTTACACAAAAATGCTTTCGAATGTACGGTTGTTCTCCCCTACAGGTCGCATTTCCCAACCGTATCTTGTGACAGTCACATCAAATTAATTTTAAAACTTTTCAGAATATAACTTTGATTTTGATTTTTTTTCCCATACCCATCCCATCGCCCATCGCCCATGCGCCTAACGAGCAGCATGTCATTTGAACTGACTTTAATTGGCAGTTATTTTCAAGCAAAGAGCCACGGTTTACATCTTGCCGCGGGCCTATCCTGCTTCTTGAATAGCTGCCAATGTTGTTTGGTGCTACTTGGCGGAAATACATAATATTATTATGTTAAGAAAATATTAAGCTTATGCTTTAGAAAATCATTTATAAAATATAAAAATATATTTAATGCCTATTCCTGTTAAACCGACGTGAAGACATAACCGCCACGTAGTACGAAAAAGTCTTCAACCTATCTCAAGTAAAATAAACTGCCGCTGAGCACCTAACGGCATGTTTTGAAATCATTCCTTGAGATCCAGTATACATTTTGATTTTAGATGGTTACTTTTATTACTTGTCTCACCTGACGGTAGGAAAGACAAGATACGGTTGAACTTGTTGTATCGGCTTAGCTAGAATTACTGGCTTTCAAAAAGGGTTGCTGGAATACACCATTTAGTGCTTGGTGAGAGATTTCCTACTTGAGAGTGGTAGCTAGTCAAGCAGGCATTCGCAAAATGTACTACCACCATCCTGAGACATCAACCGCGACCGACCGAAGCGCGGAGTAGTTAATGGCACTATAGCGGTCACCCATCCAAGTGATGACAGCGGACGTTGCTGTTGCCTAATTAATCGGTAAAAAACAGGACAGACACGCAAATCTCCGTTGAGAGCACTTGAAGTGATGATAATAAGCATCAACCATAAATAACTGAGATGGTGACAGAAAACTTGCCTTTTAGTAATAAAACAAACATTACATTTACGCCTCATTATTGACTCTCCAAAAGCTGAATTGCAAGAATTCGAATCACAATAACTTCAAAGGAGCAAGTAAACACAAGAAAGTCAAAGAAACTGAAAGTTTCAATTGGTTTAAACAGGGTTCAAAGAGAATAGCTTCTAAGTTTCAGCAGTTTAGTTTACGCGAATAACTCGCTAAGCGTGAATTATTAGCACAAAGATTTATTTAGGCTTCTAAATTTGTCCACATTTAAATAATTGCGAGTTTATAATAAAAATAATATATATATGATAATAAATGTATATTTTTATACAATAAAATAATATATAAATTTAAGAAACTCTGAAAGAATAGGGTTTTTTCCTTATTGCTGCCTATTAATTAAGCCTGCGTGGTCACTCGGTCTAAAGCCGTTTAAACAAAATGTACATTCTTCAATACATATAAATAATAGTCGTCATCTCATCAACCGGAACGTCACCGCTGAAGAAATGATATATTTGTAAATATATATAGGCGAAGTTAGCAGCTCGTTGCGGGTGAGCACAATATTATACAAGCCATAGATATAATATACATATTAGTCGAATTAATTCTTAGAAACGTTCTTTTGTTCTAGCGGAAATCGGGTAATGATTTTCTCGTTTTTACTTTTAATTATATACTTTAAATACTATGTAAAACTACAAAGCAAAAAGTTTTTTGGTGTAGTGTTAAAATAAAAAAAATACTTAAAATAAATGTAAATAATATGAGTATGAATAAATTGTATGATTATCTGATCATGTTGTCAAAGTGCTATACGTTTTTATATTTAAATATGAGTATATATTTCTATGGACATTTAACTTATTATGATCAGGATTATAACAATTTAAAACAATATTAGGTACTTATATTGTTGCAGTTAGAATGATACCGATTTGATTGATTTTTTAAATTAAGTACCGCAAACTCGTAAAATATCATTTTCATTTCACTGTTGTATATTTAAAAAAAACCTGAAGCAAATATAACTGTATTATTTACCTAAATTACAGGCAATTTCACGTTGCTTATTATATATTTATAGTCTAGGTACCTATAAAAGATATGAATAAACAACTTGAGTCATAACGGTAAACGAGCGGAATATAAAACTACGCACCGGAATAACCTATTTTGGCGACATATGAAAGTGCGCATCCTAATAATAACATAAGGTAAAAAATAAAGGATTATTAAAAATAAAGGATTATACAATAAGCGGCAAAAGCGTTGGGGATCGAATACGTTGACCCGGGTTTCGAGCAGATCAGACGCTCATCATCAGAGCAAGTGCGCAGCTGCGTCTACGCTGCCGGCGCGCGGTGCGCGGCGGGCTGCAAAGGGTTTTGTTTCAGTATAGTCTTACATTTGACCACAGTCTGACCTAATGTTAAGTGACGTTGCGGACAACGTTGGTACAAGCTTGCTAAGAAGATGCCTCTTCACTCTTGCCTTAATGAAACTCTGTTTATAGGTATGTATGAGGAATCCCAGGCTCAATTAATTCCACTACCAGTTGTACGTGGTTTTGGAATATCAACATAATATAACGGTTTTGCATTTCCGTCTGCTAGGTGGTCTAAAGATGGAATGGTTCCATTCACTCACAAAAGGGGCGCGCTTTTGTGACTGAAAAGGTCTGGATACATTCGTCTTTACACACGCACGCGATCCCTTTTCGTCTGATACCCACCAATATTGAAACGTTGCTATAATCTAATATATTATAAGATCCCGCGTTAATAACCAAATAAGATAATAACACAAGGAGGACGGTTTGTTAACGGTGCGAAACTCAGGTGATTCATTATTATTGATCACGTTGCGGAATAGTGACTGTTTTTTTTATTGCAAGGATGGCGATGACGTCAACATTATTCAGACTGTGAGCACACTGGTGACTGAACACTCTGAACACTTGAATAAATGTATAAGTAGAATGTAATCCGACGGATAAATGTACAAATCGGTCATATGGCAGCGTGCCAGAGGCTCGATAAATAAAACCGTGGTGAGCCTCGTCATAAATCAAACGAAATAGACATTCTAAACTTTGATAGAAGCTGATACAAAAAAGTATTGTCCATTCCACAGATTTATAACCAGGGGTGGATGGACGCGGGTTCGAATCCCGCACATGACTATAATTTTTTGTCTCGTAAATTTGTAATTTTGTAACAGATTTTCTGATCTATTGATATTTAAAACCTAATAACAAATCATTAGCTTCTTTTTAATTAGGTATCAAGACGCGGAGTGGTCGACACGGGAACTCTTTGCCACGCACATACAATTTGAATTTTAGTTTTTATATGTATGTTCTCCAGTTCTCATTTAAAACAATTTCCATTCACTTTGAAATTCTATACCTAGTATTTTATAATTTGTAATATTTGCCAATAATATAGATAGATAGAAGATACATAGATAGAAAACACTTTATTTGCACAAGAACTTAAAAAATATTACAATAAGAACTTATACCGAAATAATCTAGTGCAAAATGGCGGCCTTATCGCTTATAGCGATTTATTCCAGACAACCAGGAATAAAGGATTTATATATATCTGATATGGGAGGCAGTATTCCGAAAATTATTCAACTTATCGACATTATCATGATAGATACTGCATACAAAGAATTTGAACTATATTAAATTTACCATATATAAACTTAAGTGTAATAATACACATATATGAATACCTATATACATACTACATAATAAATAAACATATATATACCTAAATACTATAAATACCTACTAATTCAAGTACAGGAAAGGTAATGATAAAAGCTAGCTATTACTAGATAAGTAATGTACTTTTACTCTATTTTTGAAGATATATAGCGACTGCGACTTACGAATTAACACTGGCAGACTGTTCCAGAGTCGTGCAGCATGTACAGAAAAAGATTTATCATAAAACGACGTTCTGTGCGGGGGAAACTTAAGCATTAAAAAATTAAATAAAAAATGGTAATGTTAATCACGAGTAGTGTAGTCTATAGAAAGTAGGTAGGAATATATTACTCATTTATAATATAAAACACTTCTGAATTCAACCACACTATAAAAGATACTTTGTGTAAAGTAATAAAATGGTTTATAGACCATAACACAACCTTTATTTTTTTAATGTTATTGTGACGGAACAAGCACGACGCCCATCTGATGTTAAGCAGACCTCATAGAGCAAGAGCCTGTGAACCCCAGACCTTTGTTATTTTATAAAAGCTGAAAGTTTGTCAGTGCATGCTCCCAATACAGGTAAGAACGAAGGCCCCTTATGGAATTTGGGTTGCCCTGGCTTTGGCAGGTAAACAGTTATAAAGGTGTGTAATATACAAATCTAATTTCATCAAATAATCAAGAGAAATTTTTAGGTATTACCTTTAGAATATTATTAAAAATCATATTATTCATTGCCAGACACTTTACATAGTGGCAACACCTTGCCAGACACCCTTAAGAGGAGGCTGCGGAAAAAACACTCTTATTCGACTAGTATTTTTAAGCAACTTAAATATGCAATCCACACGATAACTTAAGTATTTGATTTTTCAAACCTTTTTCTATCCGTTGTTGAGACAGAAACACATTTGAAAGAAATTCACTCGATAGTTTTAATTTTTTTAAATGAAGCCTTTTCTTTTAATTATTCGATTTTTCTTGAAAACTACGTCAGTTACATATCAATAATAAATACACATAGAAAGGAAATGTAGTTTATTATCCACTGTAGAAGTAAAATTTACCTAGAGTTATTAGTATTCTCATAATAAATTAAATTGTGTTTTAGACTTACGACCTTTAGTTCTGTGCAGGATAGCGGTCAATCGGACGATTCAATATTCAACCTTATTAGCTTACGATTACGAAATAAAATCAATGCGTAAGAGCTGTCCTTCAGTGCCGCGCTGTGCGCCGTTGGACGTGGACCTATCGCTCGCGCGCTATCACCTCTGCTGTGCAGTATAAATACGTATCTTGGTAGGTATATCAATCAATATGGGAAAAAAAGATAACTAAAAAATAAAAAAGGAAGCAGAAGAGTCGATACAAAGACTTTGCAAGAATTATGAAAGAGCGTATAATATTTCAGTTTTTTTTTACCTATTGTACCTATGCAAATTTAATATTCGTTTGTGTTTCGGTGTTTATTCTATTCATGAAACATATTATCTCTACCGAACTAAGAGATTTTATACCAACTAGGTTCCTATAGTACTGTAATGGAGCTATAAAATAACTATATGTCGTACTAATCTAAGTACGATTAGTAGGATACTATAATAATATCTGGTATATGTATAATTATGGTCTCACCTGATGGTAAGTGATGTGTGTGGTAGAAGGTACCAAACAGGTGTAAACTAAAATTATCTGGCTCTAAAGTACAGCTGCCGTTCAACCGTAAATGGAGTTGAGTGTTGCTAAATAATGATAACACAAGCGTAGCAAATCAAAGCATTTGGTTTGGTGGGTATATCGCAATAAAACATCGAACATTGTTTATGTCCCTCAAGACTAGATGTAGATTTATATCAATGAAAGAATATTCAGAATCAGGCAAGTAGGTATATATTCAAGAGATTATCTACAAAGTCACCTGCATAGGTACTTTTAAATATACATTTTATCACTTAGACATGTACATATAAGTATCCATTTATACAAAAATAATAGAGTGGAATAAATAGATTCTGTACATATATATAATCAAATAGACTGTGCTCATAAAATGCACCTTCTTTCTCAGGAAAAAAAATAATAAATCAGTCGAAGTCCGAGATCACTCGGAACAGGGAGAACTGTCGGAGTCGCCATCTCATATAATAAATTTAGACTGTGTTCTTCCACTACATGAAAATAAGTGAATAATCTTTGAATAAAGTATTACTAAATTTGCATATTTTATTCACAGGAAATTTTGTAAAGGAAATATTTTATATACTACCTATATTAGGCAAAAAAATATTTTGACCTATCCATAGCAGAGCAGCAGGTAAAATTAAATAACAAAAACGTTTAAATGTATATATACATTTTTTTTTATTGCTGATAGATAAGCCTTTGTCCACAATCTCACCTGATGGTAAGTGATGATGTGGTCGAAGGTGTTAACAGGCTTAACCTAGAATTACTGGCTCTCAAGGACAGCTGCCGGAACACACCGTTCGGTGCTTGGCGACAGATTTTCCACTTGAGGGTGGTCGCTAGCCAGGTGGGCATTCGCAAAAATGCCCTTCCACCATGCGGTGAAGCTCAAGCCAGCGGCGGGATTCGAACCATGGACCTGCTGCGCGGCAGTCCATAGCCAAAGCAACTGAGCTATCATGCTTTTTACACTGAAAAAAAACTTTACATTATTATCGCCCTGCACTTGTCACACCTCTATATGGTCGGTATAAACAATATATTTTTTCTGAGTACCTTCACAAAAGACAACGCATTGACATAATTGTGCGGAGTAAGACTTAAATTTTATGGCCGGCCTCCTATCTGAAGCAACATCAAAGTGCTTCAGTACTTCCTCCCGCCATAAAAAGAAGACTTAACTTAATGTTGTCTTAGGTTTTCGCGATTGTTACACATAGTAATTAAACAACATTTAACGGTTTAAATCGCGTATATTTATCATTATTTTTGTCCTGACATTTCAAACACTTTGCAGTGGTCGTGGGTCACAGGGTGATGATCGGGGGGACTGCTAACTTGAAAAAAAAACTTGACTTTCCGTTCCGATACTCGTTATTTCTCACGTACACTTTTGCATATCATTAATTCTGTATAATCATTAATACTGTATAAATTGAAAACAATTTATTTTTTATTTCATAAATGATTTTTTGTTAATTTATATACATCTTAACTTAATTTGTCTATAACCTTTGTATACTATACCACTTTCTAACAATCTAAGTATCCACTGTTTTTATTTTAATGTCTAATTTAGTCACCTGTTACAGTGCCACTCTCACTTGTCTGCCATGTTACATTAAAAGAAGCTTGTATAACATGTTCTCTACAATGTTTCTGCAGTTGTGTGTTTTTTTTTAAATATCCCAAAGTTTAAGCAAAGTTTTAACAATTGCGTATTTAAACTCTTCTGCAAGTTTGGTAAAAAAAATCTTATCCTGCTGTTTAGAAGTGGCTAGATCTATATCTGGTTGGTCTATTTTTTACCATAGTTGGTATCTAAAAGCAGAGTGGTAGTAAAATAACACCTTTCTGTTTACCACCGTAACTGAAAAATAAAACGTAATAGGATGTATACGAACATATTTTCAACATTAGTAATTAATAGTTAAAAATTATATTATAGCAAAAAAAAACAATCTACTTTATATTATTATGGGAACGTGTACCGTAGCACAGTTATGAAAAACTATAATTCATATTTGTATGACGAGTCATGGTAAAATATATTACCCACAACTAAAATTTAATCAAATCAAATCCATTTATTTCAGGTCAATTGTACCCATATTCACCGAATATAATATAATTTTATGCTCATTCAATTTGATGGTATTTTACTTTATTCTAATGATCTGTTATCTGATTAATCACATTCCAAGATACTGAGAACAATTTTGATTCATTCATAAATTATAGTCCACACGGATGCGTGGATGGATTTGATTCATGAAATCACTTTCGTTACTACGGAGAATTTAAAAACACCCCTCATTTAACAATATATATCGTGCCGTTTGGGCTGTTCTGCTGAATATGACCATCATCATATTCCGACCTTTGTCTCACTTTATGTTGGTTTGGTGCAATATGTTTTCTCTATAAACTCTCTGTGTTTATAGAGAAAACATATTGCACCAAGCTGCGGCACAACAAAATAGCAAAGAAAAAAAAAGACAATTTACCAAATTAAAAAGTCTGAAATAACTGGTTGATATCGGTGCAATATAATCTCAATTTTGTGCTCATGTAACTTACTTTAGACAGGTTATTTGATATACTGATGACTACAGATTTTACTAGAGAGATTATTATTCACATATTATTTACAGATTTTATCACTATTTAACAATAACTTTCACCTATATTCATAGTTGTCACTTACATTAGTTGCTAGAAGCGCTGCGATCGTCAAGGCATTTTGGCAAATAACTTTTTAGTAAATTGACTGTAAACTGACCGGCAAACCGTTCGACCGATGTTGATGAAATTAAAATGAAACCAATTAAGAATTAATCTGTACTAGCAAATAAATAATTTTCAAGCTTGTAAGGTTCAGTAAAAAAGTTATGTGTGGTCAAACATAAAATAAATAATAGACAAGTCAATTTAAAAACCCTCTTTCTTTTGGGAAATCAGTTAAATATGTATAATATATATACCAATACATACATACATTATAATATATACCAATAAAGTCGAGCACACATGATCATATTGTAAAAAGTAAAACTTGGCTTTAGTTTTATGAGCTACAGTCGTCCGTAACAATAATTTTGGAAAATAAATCAAATAATCAATTTCTTACTAAGAAATATTAATAAATTGAATGATTAAATTAATGTTGATAAAAATAAAAACGTGACATCAATTGCAGTATATACAAAGTTACTTTATGTATCGAAATTCGTCACGTGAATAAGATTATAAAAAAAGTTGAAATCCTCTCAATGGTATCTGTGTTCGCGAATCTAATATCAAGTACACAAATATTTTTATAAGCGAGACGCGTGCGCCGCTGCACATCGCGTCGGTCGGTGCAGCGGGGATCGTTGCGCCGCATGGGCGGAGCTAGCGTGGGAATTATTTTTGACTGCCTGGACTTAATGTTCAGGACATAATAATACTACTTACGTTATAGTGTAAGAGCTTATTTTTATACATGATACTTATATAATGAGTAGATGATGTTTTTTTAGTAGCCAGACATTTTTGATAGTCCCAACCCCCTGCCAGACAAGCATGTAAGATCGAGCGCGAGGTAGAATATATATGTGGGTGCGAGTGAGATGGCGAGTTAGGTCTATTGCGATCCTTGAACGCGGAGCTGCCATTTCTACTGCGCATGTATTGTTTAGTGCTCAGTATATTTTTACATCAACAAAAATAATATAATACGTTATCTTGTAGTTTTATTTATTTAATATTCCTTATTTATTATTAACATAGGATATTCCGAATCTATCAAAACTATTAAGTGAATTCAATATAATTAGTGGATGCTACGTAATATATGATATCCTACTAATATATAAATGCGAAAGTTTGTGAGTGTGTATGGATGTATAGATGTTTGTTACTCTTTCACGCAAAAACTACTGAACGGATTTGAATAAAACTTTACAATAATATAGTTATACATCAGAATAACACATAGGCTATAATTTATAAAGATATACTGGGTAAATTGACGAAAATATCAAAAAAGCTGTTAATAAGCCACACTAGAAATTTTTGCGACGTCTCAACCCGGATAAAGGCTCGCGTCAACAACGTCGTCCGTAGTGCGCGCGCAGGCAGCGTTGCCATGGTAACAAAAAACGGGCAGCGTTAACATTAACATTATTAACATTAATGATAATTATGATAGCGAATGAATTGACAGTATCTTTTATACACTATAATAAAATGTCGTATCATCGATCTATTTTTTTACCCGTCATAACTTGTAGTGTCATTAATCTACTTTCAATAAAATTTATAAAAAATATTTTTATTGGGCTTTTCTTTTTAACTATTTACTGACAGAATAAATTATAATTTTCAATAATTTCTATAGTAGTAGTAACAACGAACGTAATTTCTGAAGATATTTTAAAAATTTACGTCAGTTAATAATCACATAAATCGGCCAATAAGCTTAATTAGACAATAAAAATTAACTGTAAAGCTTAAGGTTAGGTATATAAAGGAGATTTTGTTATATTTAAAAAAGTATAGCTCCAATCGCGCTCAATCCAACGGGACACGATCGGGGACCGCGGCCCGCGTGTTTTGATGCGTGGAGCTATTTAAAAAGGTTGAAATCTGATTTTTAATTTTGAAAATACACTAAATTTTGCAATTTATGACTGTAAAAAGTTGATAACTTTTTCACTATTGATGCTAAGAACCTAAACACAACGCAGGACGGTCCGCTACCAGCGCAGCGGCTGCAAATTACCAAACACAAAAACACCACACAAATAGGAAACGAACAAAGACAACACGAATATATGGAATTTCTTACAAAATATTTGCAATAACAGGTTTTGGCTGTCTGGTGTAAAATTTTATTATGGGACGATACTATTTAAACTGTTTAGTTAATTTGCGCTACCAGAGACGCAAATTTTGGTATACTACACTCTATATTGGGACGTGAATTTGACTATGTCGTATTCCTAAAGTATGGGGAACGGTACACCTTAGGTGAATTTTCTATGTTAAATTTACTAAGATTTTGCTATATTTAAAAAAGTATAGCTCCGATCGCGCTCAATCCAACGGGACACGATCGGGGACCGCGGCCCACGTGTTTTGATGCGTGGAGCTATTTAAAAAGGTTGAAATCTGATTTTTAATTTTGCACTCATTAAGCGGACAATATTGTCCTCGGCGCCATTTTCCGCAAACTCATTATGCGGACATATTTGTCCTGTAATGGCTACCGTGCTTCCGTACTTTAGTTTTTTTCGTATTAAAGCTTTTCCGCAGGTTTTTCGTTGTTATAATGTTTAAGACAAAGTGAGTCTAATATATTTTTATGCTATAAATGTAAGAGACCCTTCATGGATCGAACCATGGAACAAGTATTTTTGTGTCGAAAATTGACTTTGTTTTTTCTTTGTTTATTTTAGTTTAGGCAGGGCTATTCATGCAAAGATTATTCAATACCCATAGAATACACAAGATAAAAGGTAGTATTTCCGCAAAGAGTATGTCAGGGTCAAAATCATAAGCAAAGAAAAATGATGATATAATCTGTTGGTTACAGTTGTAACCAAGATGCTTCAACGGTAGCGTGTTTGGCGGGAGCTAGACTTATCAAGGGTAATTTACGCAGTTTTATATACAAAACCATATTACATGCAACATAAAGAAATAAAACGTAGTTTTTAGTGTATGTTACTTCTTATTTCAAGAAAAACGGCATAGTATTTCCGAAGTAATTAAAGTTTTCCCTAAAAATCGTTTTTTCGCGTATTTTTGGCCATTATTTAAATGTCAATTTGTGTCGAGTAAGAGGGGTCAAGGGGTTAATTAGACAAGTCATTCTTATCAAGAATCTATTTTTAATTAATTGTCTGGCATAGAGGTTGAAAATATAAAAAAAATGTCTGGCTAAGGAAGAAAAATCATCTAATAACTACCTATTATTTTAAAAATCAGCAATTTTATTACAACGTAAGTAAAGGTATAAGTAATATTACTCTTGTAATTTTTTTTTTTTTTATTCCGAATAGGCAAGCAATTGACTGCAATCTCACCTGATGGTAAGCGACGATGCGGTCTACGGTGGAGCATGCTTGCCTAGAAGATACCTGTTCACTCTATACTTGAAGACTTCCAAATTGTAGCTCTCAGGGAACAAAGACGCTGGGAGGGTGTTCCATTCCTTCGCTGTTCTTATTATAAAGGTGGACGCAAATCGCTTTGTGCGAGCAGGAGGAATGTCAACCATATACGGATGCCGTGTTTCCGTACGTCTTGTTGTCCGGTAGTGGAATGGAGATGCAGGTATTAGGTTAAGTAACTCCATCGCACACTCTCCGAAATGTATCCTATAGAACACTGAAAGACTGGCAACTTTGCGACGATGTTCAAGGCTTTGGAGTCTGGTCTTCACCAAAGAATCGCAGTCTATGAGGTTTTTTGCACGTCTTTCAATGGAGTCCAAGGCTTCGAGCTGGTATTTGGCCGAACCGTCCCAGAGATGGCCGCAGTATTCCATACAAGACCGGACTTGCGCTTGATACAGGTTAAGAAGCTGCCCTGGTGTGAAATACCGCCTAACCTTCCCCAGGACTCCTAACTTTTTGGCAGCTAATTTAGCCTTGGACTCAATGTACGAGCCAAAATTGAGGTCCGATGTTAGGGTAACGCCCAACAGTTCAAGTTGGCTCGTCACGGGTAGAGATACATTCTGGAAAGTGGGAGTCAGATGGAACGGACTCCGCTTGGCGCTAAATAGACACGCCTGGGTCTTGGAGGCGTTGAAGCTGACCAAATTGGCATCACCCCAATTGGAGACTTCCTACAAGGCCAAGTTCATACGCTCAACCATGGCCTCTCTAAGAGACTGGATTTGAGCTCCACTAGCTCGTGCTTCGGCAAAATATCTGTCTACAACAGTGCTGTCATCCGCGTACCCAACAACACCGGGCTTAAGGAGATCGTTGATGTGCAGCAAGAAGAGGGTTGCAGAGAGAACTGACCCCTGAGGTACCCCGGCATTAATTGCCAATTGATCAGATGAGCAGCCGTCCACGACCACTCGTATTGATCTTTCCCTCAGGAAGTCTGTTATCCAGGCACATAAGCCAGCGGGTAAGCCGTATGAGGGAAGTTTGCTAGTCAGGCTGTCGTGCCACACCCTGTCAAAGGCCTTCGAGATATCCAGAGAAACGGCAAGCGCCTCTCCGTACCGTTCTATGGCCTCGCTCCAGATGTGAATGGCATGCGCAAGAAGATCCCCAGTAGACCGTTTACGGCGAAATCCGTATTGACGGTCACTGAGGATGTCATTCGCTTCAAGGTATGCCAAGAGCTTGTGGTTTAGTACACGTTCCATACTCTTACATAGTATGGAAGTGACTGAAATGGGCCTGTAGTTAGTAGGGTCAGCACGACTGCCTCTCTTAGGCACAGGCTGCACATTAGCAAGCTTCCATGTTTTCGGCACTTGTCCAGTCGCCATCGAGAGGCGAAAGAGGCGCGTCAGCACAGGAGACAACTCAGGAGCACACACTTTCAGGACTATGGCTGGTATCCCATCCGGACCATTTGCTTTGTTCACGTCCAGATTACGCAGCATTTTACGTACCTCGATCTGACGGATGAGAATTTCCGGCATAGATGCCTCGCATCTAGGTAGACACGGAGGTGCTTCGCCACCAGTATCCAGACGTTAAGATTCCGCAAAAAGAGAAGCAAACAAGTTCGCTTTCTCCTCTGCGGTGTGGGCAAATTAATTATGAATATTGAATTAATCTTTGAAAACAGCATATATTATTTTTACTGATATACGCATGTACAAAATATTAACAATACAAGCGCATCTCACTCGCACCCACATATATATTCTACCTCGCACTCGATCCTACATGCTTGTCTGGCAGGGGGTTGGAACTATCAAAAATGTCTGGCTACTAAAAAAACAACATCTACTCATTATATAAGTATCATGTATAAAAATCAGCTATTACACTATAACGTAAGTAGAATTATTATGTCCTGAACATTAAGGGTGTCTGGCAAGGGGTTGCCACTATGTTAAGTGTCTGGCAATGAATAATATGATTTTTAATAATATTCTAAAGGTTTATACCAAAAAAATTCTCTTGATTATTTGATGAAACTAGATTTGTATATTAGAAAGAAGAAGAAAGAAAGAAAAATTCTTTATTTGTGACACAAACAAACAATGCGGTTACATTAAGATGTCTAATTAAAATTAAAACTACTAAATGTGTTCACAAATTGGTCCCAAATCAGCATAATGCTGGTTGTTAGCCAGCGCTGGTCTTCCTTTGGAACCATATGTGGTGACGTCACACACACACACACACTACAGTTCGCCAAATGGAAAAAAAAAAACAAAATATGCTAAAACAAAAATCATTACAATATTTAAAGAATAAATTAACACATATATAATATTAGGTAAACCTTTACGTATACAATTTAAATTTAGATTAAGTACAGTAAAAAATAATAATAATAATATAATAATAATAAAAATAATGATTAATCAGTGTTTGCATTACTCAAAATTTAATTATATTGCACTCGTATCGTGCCGAAATGTTTCCTCTTCTTTTTGATGAGCAGTAATTATCATATTACAGCATATTACACACCTTTAGTACTGTTTACCTGCCAAAGCCAGGGCAACCCAAATTCCATAAGGGGCCTTCGTTCTTACCTGTGTTGGGAGCATGCACTCACAAACTTTCAGCTTTTATAAAATAACGAAGGTCTGGGGTTCACGGGCTCTTAGACCATCACGCACCTCTGCCTGTGACAGAAACATTTCGTCCGAACGAATTGCACTGCGCCCGTCACACTGAGACATACAGTTGTTAAGTCTCATGTGACAGTACTTTTTCTGGCTATCAAGGACTGCTGCGGGAACACACTGTTAGTGCTTGCGGTGAAACTCAAGCTCACATTGGCAGGATGTGAGTAAAAGAGCTCAAAGGCGACATCTAAAATGTAACACAAAACTATGGTTTAGATATACTACTACAGATCTTCATAGGCCATGTCAAGTGCTTACTGTGCGCCAACATTTGTCCAAAAAGATGTACTGAATCAAGAAAAATCAAGAAGATCTGATATAATATATATAAATTAATTTGGAAAAAACGTGCTTCAATAACGCAGTTACAGTGCGACTAGTGAGTACTACATTCGTTAAGAAATAGATCACCTTTCTGGAACGCACAGTCTGATTCATTTTTTTTATAGAATTCTGCCGGAACCCACACGAAGCCCGTCTGTTGATAAACGGTCACCTCTGTATATAATATCTATGCAATTCAGCACTAGTGACAAACTGCACAGCGCCCATTCTCTTGAGACACACAGTTATTAACGCCTCATGTGCATGTAATTTCAAAAATAGTAACTCTCAAGGACTGCTACTGGAACATTCTGTTAGGTTCTTCATGACAGAATTTTTACTTAAGGATGAGTTCGGCGAGCTTACACAAAATGCCTTTCAACCGTTCGGTGAGCCTCAAGTTTGCAGTGGGGGTTGAACCATAGACCTGCGACTCGGCACTCCATAGCAATTACCACTTGGCTATGACTGCTTCAAAATTACAAGGCCGTCATCTACATGAAGATAGTTTTGAAAAGTTATACAATTTTTAGTAGATAAGAAAATGTACTTTGGTAACGGCCTTTTAAAGCAGTAGTTAGATCCGCCATACTACATTTGAAACGCGTCATTCGGATATCAATTTTGTCCATAAGAAATTCGTGGCGGTATTTTGTAAAATTGAGGTTGTTCGAGATTCTCGTCTATTATGTCTTTGCTTAGATCTAAATCATTTGGAGGTATTATATTCATGCTGACTGATTTAAACACACATTAAAAACTTAAATATATATAACTAATATTATAAATTAAGTTTTTAATAATAATTAAAAACTTAAATATATATAAGTGGCAAACAAATCTAATCTACTTTTCCGCTAACCCATATCTGGTAGGATTACCAACTTAGGTCAAGTGACTTTCGTGTCATTTATGTGGGAAAAATGCATTTACGCATTCCCTTCCACCTTGGGGAAGGTGGCTGGGATATGTCGGACTCGACACCAACTACTCCCACAGTAGCAAGTGCCTAAATAACACACGGTGTTCCAACTCTACCGCTTCTAGGCGGGCCGCAGGGACGCTTTAGCTGTCAACTACGAACCCGCCACGGTTGTACGTTGCCGGAATCCTCCTGGGGTGCTACCCCTCACGACCCACCAGAACACATGGCACTTCGCTACCACCCGGGGACCAAGCCCACAAATGGGCGTCAGACAACCCCGCTTCCCACGCCCGAGGTCCCCCTGCGACGGGTCAGATCAGATGTCTAGCCCCGTCGCCTGCTACTTCGGCCGCAGTGGATAGGGAGAGCGGCGCCTCACTATTCCGTCACTCTTCCACCCTGCCTCCCCTCCACGTCCGCCATCCAACGGTGGCGGCTCCACCGTGGCCACGGAAGGTAGGGAGATCATAAGTCAATCCATTCTGGTTAGTATGTCGGAATTAAAATATATAATTTGAAAAATATTAAAAAAAAAAAAAGATTCTTTATTTGCGTAAAACATGGTATACAGTTGTTATCATAAAAAATTTAAAGTGCTCATGTTTTGCTAGTATTGTCATAGCATGCAAATTAGTACTATTTAAACTAAGTATATTATTTAATTATTTCAGGAAGTCTCTTACATTGTAAATTTTTGTATCCTGCAACCATACATAAGTTTTCTTTTTAAATTGTGTTATATTAAGATCTTTAAATTCATTTGGTAATTTATTGAATATTTTAACACACATAGCTAAGCAGTTTTTAGAATATTTAGCTGATTTTGGTACTACATTATAAACTAGTCTGTACGGGTTGCGTTGTACTCTATTATTTACATCAAATGCATTTAAAAATAAATACTTATGCTGCATTACAAATATACAAGTTTCATATATATAAAGGGCAGGTAGCGGTAACAAGCCAAGAATCCCAAACAGTGTTTTACAAGATTCGTCTGGTGGAATTCCACATATTGCTCTAACGCACTTTTTCTGTGCAATGAATGCTCTATTAGTGTCGGTACTATTTCCCCACATTACGACTCCATATCGCAGTATCGATTCTACGTAGGCACGGTAAGATGTAATGGCTGTCTTTCTATTTGTTACGTTTTTTATTCGACTGAGCGCATATACAAATCTATTGACCTTGTTACTCAGATTTTCTAGGTGCCCTTTCCAATTTAAATCTTGATCAATTGTTACACCTAGAAATTTTGTATGGGTTACTTCATTTATATTTTTTATATTCAACTTAAAATTGTATTGTGTATGTTTGGATTTATGAAATTGGATATAATTTGATTTATTTAAATTAATTTTTAGGTTATTAGATTCTAGCCATGAAATCATTTTGTCAATAGTGTTATTAATGTCATTTTCATGATTATAAATTGCATCATTAGATTTTTTTGTAGTCACAATAATTGATATATCATCTGCAAATAAAATACTTTTATGTGAAGTAATGTCAACAATGTCATTAACATATAATAGAAATAAAATTGGGCCTAATATACTGCCTTGTGGGACGCCACATACATTTTTTTTAAGTACGGACAAATAAGATTGCATTTCAAAGTCATCTATTCTATTGATAATTACTTGCTGCCATCGATCCGTCAAGTAAGATTCAATCCATTTTTTCGCTACTCCTCTGATTCCGTTTGTTTCTAGTTTATCTAACAATATTTTATGTGACACATAATCAAATGCCTTCGATAAATCAAAAAACAGGCCAGTCGTTAAATTTTTGTTATTTAAATTTGTCATTATAGTGTTTATTAAGTTATATATGGCTAAGGAGGTAGACTTTTTCTTTTGGAAACCGAACTGGGTTTTTATAATTATATTGAACTTGTTACAGAAGTCCAACAGTTTCTTATACATGCATTTTTCCAAAATTTTTGATACTATAGGTATAAGTGTTATTGGACGATAATTATTAATATCATCTTTTCTTCCTTTTCTTTTATACACCGGTCGAACAATTGATATTTTTAACGCTTTAGGAAAACTGCCTGTAGAAAACGATAAGTTGATTAGGTGTGTTATTAGAAAACATATATGATATAAGTTAATTTTATTCATGCCTTGGAATGCATGTATTCCATAAATCTTCAGTGGATCATCGACTTTCTTCACATATAATCTAATGATAAGAAAATAAAATTATTATAAAATAATTAAAAACGAGTCATAATCGACCCGTTGTTCAATTGCTATGAGAAAAAAGGCCAAACCAATAACTATATTGGTTATCGCATTATACAGTATGTGAAATACTGTATCAGACGGAATGTCTACTGCTGGACACGGCTTCCCACATCATGGGGGGTTTTTCCATAATCCCCATGCTTGGTATGTGTTTTAGAGATCGCAGTATAAGATAGCGATTTCTCAGAAGGCTCCCACCTTCAGGTATTTTACCTTTAGTTGCCTCTTGTGACTTCCATGGGAAGAGATGGGGGGTGACATTCTAGCCCGGCACCCCCGGCATCCTAAGTATGTGTAATATTGATTTGTTTGCGCGGGTTAAGCGAAATGTGCGAAAATATGAATTTATATCAGGCTGATGCGGCGAGAGAAGTGAATGACAAACAAATGAATGTTGTCCACATATCTGTGGACTTCCATAATATGATCACAAACGTAAACAACATTTACTAAAGAGCACAAACATAATTATAAATCAAATATAGTGTTATGTGAATGACACTCATTTTTGTGAAGATTTAATAACGTACATGAACCCGCTCCATTAAAAAATGTCGGGCGACGCCACACCCGTACATGGCCGCTATGAATATGATTACAAAATAAATTAAGAAACTATTATAATTATACATTAAAACATAGATGAAAACATCTCCAAAAATTGTTTTTTTAGAACTTATTTATAAAACTAGTAAGGTCTAATTAACTCGGCATTTATAATGCTCACATGTATGGGTGTGTAGGCTACTTGTATATGTCGTTCCAGCTAACAATAGGTATTGTCTTTAAGTAAAAACTGCCAAGGAGTACTGTAGCTACGCACCTTTAAATGTCGTAGTAGTGTTATACTTTTAAATATTAGTAAGTGCAATACATATTTTTAAAAGCAACGTGTGGCACGTTTATGTTCAATGCTTAGGTCACATATTAACCTATTATTTTATGGCTAATGGCATTTGATCACAATCTCACCTGATAGTAGGGGATCGAAGGTAATAACAGGCTTAACCTAGAATTTCTGGCTCTTTTGCCATATTACCATACAATTGTAAGAAAAATGCAAGTCAAAAAATACAGCAAACACGTGGAAACTTTCAAAACCTTTATTCCAATTAGTACAACCTTCCACGTCCAAGTCTCGGGACCGAATTGCCATTTTTGCGCTCCGCCCGCATTCAATCGTTCGTTACAAAAATGGCAGCATTGGCGGTATTGAGTGCGGAACCGGAAATGGCAATACTTACCTACATATTTAGAATTTAAATTTATAACTAATAGACGTACGATGAAATAATTACTTATTTGCTAAATTATTTACATTTAAGGAACATCGATCGAATAAATCCATTAATAAAAACGTTAAACAAACAAATCAAACTTGTCAACATCCTGTAAACTAACTGCTTTTGTTTTATAAATCATTAACAACGTAATATATGAGCGGCAAATTTGAATTTTATAATGTTATTTAAATAGATAAAGCTTACACAATGAAGCTCAGCCCCACGACGGGATTCGTAACAAGGACCTTTTGCAGGGCAGGTTTTAGCCACTCCGACTGGGTTATCACCCAAACTTCAAACATTCATCAACCATTTCCATACATTTTGTTATTTGTGATCTCATTCGTCGTGTACACTACCACGTCACTAGTTTTTTCGCTAGTGTGCTACAAAACATTGCTGTTTGTACAGTTGTTTTGTTTTTTTTTATATTTTGGTTTAGTAGACATTACCATTTTTTATTATGAGTTTATGAAAGTAATTACATACACGTGTGTTGTACACGTCCCGTGGGGTACAGGGCTAGGGAAGCACCTCCTCATACCAGAGGTGGGCAGCAACGCCTTCTGAAAAACTGTTATCTCACACTACGACCCCCAAGCCGCCTGCCAAGCGTGGGGATTATTGCAAACCGATCTCGACGGGGCGGCAGTTTCAGCAACGGATGATCTGGCTGATATTGGTGTGCCTGTCGATCCTGTGCGTCAGCTGATGAGATGGGCAAAAATGCGTTTCTTCCATGGTAATGTTTAAGAATTGAAGAACAAAGCGAGATATAAATGATAAACCTTGTGCCCGGTAGTCCATAGGCGTTGCCGCTGACTCATCACTGTCATTAGAAAAGTTTACTGGACTATGAATATTATGTTAACGTTATTTTACCTTATTATTTTATCATTGTTATATTATAACCACTATTAACCATATATTATAACAATGATAAAATAACGGTTCCCGGGTCGACGTACTCGATCCCCAACGTGAGTGTTTTGCCGGTTATTGTACAACATTTAATAATGTGTGAAACTCACGATAATTTCATTAAAAAAATAACGGTTCCAGGTTGCAGATCAGCAAAGACAAATAAAAGGACCTCTTTAGGTAATTGTATGCGGTCTATTTAATTGATAAGTTTCCGAACATATAAAAACGCTACAGAAGGAAAATTCAAGTTGCACATGAAAAACATCTACTACACAGTTTGTGATTACTTAAACGACAAACATCATTGGACAATTCCACCTCTTTTAAGCAATTGCCTGTCACCTACGTAATTTAAAAAATATTGTCATAATTTTAAAATATACTTGTAACAAATTGATAAAATATGTTTAAAAGAATGTGAATTTCTTGTCCGCTCTTCTAGCAGTAGCTCTTTACATTTTTTTACTGAACGTGGCAGTACATTGTAGAATATTTCAATTTCAATTCAGCAGAATATTAAAATTTATAATTGACCTTCATAAGATCGTCGTAGACGTTATTGACTTTGACTAGGGTGAATTAGAAATCGAGTACTAAAGAATTAATGAGTTGAATCTACAAACTTTAATTCCTATTCTTTTGCATTCTCGCCTACCCACACCCTCCCCCGCCGTCCGTCATACAACACTGCAGAAAAGGTCAAAAAATGTGCCCCAAAAACGTGGTATACATATAACTAGAGAATCTCTCCATTAAGTCGCCTAAAACTGCAAATGAAATTGTTCCAATTCGTTACCAATATTTCTACAGGCAATATGTTTATCTCTTAGGCTGTACAAATATATTATATTCAAAATACAGACATTACTGTGTGTTGAATTATTATTAGAATTGACTTCATGTTTATTTAAATTTAAATGTGTAACGCTTTACAAAAAAATGTGACTTAGGGTTCAGTTTGGATACATATTAAAGGTGGACGTTTGACTTTCCGTATCTGCTGGGGCCATATTATATTAGTAGAAAGGTAAAGAGCTGATATTTGAACACCATATTGTTTCTAGGCCTATTTTCGAATAATCAGATTATGTAATAATTTAAGTTATGAGCGAGCAGAACACAATATTATATTCGTTTATTATGGCTCTATGATCTAATACAGTTTATTACAAACAGTTTATTTTCCCACTGAATATCCAAATTAAGTTAGAGTAGTGAATTCGGGAAAATGTCTACCCATTACTGAAATCACTGATTTGTCATTTTTTACTCGCAGGGACGCACTAAAGGATTGACATAATAATTGTCCTAGAAATAGTAAGTGATCTGCAATGTGGTATAATATATAAATACTCTTCATACAGTTTTCCTCGTTCTCTTGATAGACTAAACGTGACTGTAACTGAAGAAAGACTCGACCGATGTTGATAAAAATTAAATGGGACCTACAATGTCAAATATAATCATAATTTAAATATAACTTTTCCATAACTATAGGCGATTAATTATGTTCGAGTTATAATCTAAAAGCGTCGTTGTACCTGTCTTCAAGCAAAGATGATTTACTTCTATAGTGTTTCCATGAAGTATGGATGCTATTTGCACTTTTGAATGATTGTTCATTATTTCTGAAACACATCTCGACGGCATAACTATCACCTGAAGAAAATACAAAAAAGTTTAAACTAATAAATTCATAATCTGACTAAAAAAGTTAATGGAACACTTTGTTGTTGAGGTTTGATTTACGCTTAGATTTCATAATTTGAGCAATAAAATAACCAACAGAGTTAATATTATTTTAATACTTTACAAGATTTCGTGTGGTATAAATGTTAATTATAAAAATGAGAAATATAATAATGATGAGTTTGGTTGCTGTGACAACGATAGCGACGGATCCAGCATCGGAACAGCTCCCTCGCTTTAAAAACAACACTAAGGTAATTATTATTTGATATTTTTAAGCACTATAGTACACTTAAATTTGAAACTTTTTTTACAGCTGTCGGTCTAGCCATAAACAACTATCTCACTTGTGGGTAGGTGATGATGTGGTCCAGGATGGTAAGCGGACTAGGCCTAGAGTAACTGGCTCTCAAGGTCTGCATCCAGAACACACTGTTATGTGCTTGGCGACATTATACACACAATTTGCGGAATGAAGCTTCTTTATTTCTGTTTGTAGTGGTCAGGAGCAAATTAAAAAATTATATGGTTTTGGTAATATTGTTACAGTAAAAGTTTCTTACAAATCAAAATTTTGACTTGCAGGTTATAATAAAATCTGGTATAAAATTATTTCTTCCATATAGCTATGATGGCTGTTATGATTTACCTTATTTAGGTTTGCAAGACACGTTATGTAATTTTTGTAAATTCCTTATTTTCGAAATTATTAATTTCCGTCAGAGCCATAAATATAAAGCATTTAATCTTTGTGGATTAAGAATGAATGAGTTACTCATCAAATGTTTTCTCTACGCTGATGACTAAGTTGTACTTGCGTCGTCGGTAAATGAGTTGCAGGAGATGGTAAATGTTATGCATAAGAAAGGGGATGAAAATAAACGTAAATAAGACGAAAGTTATGGTATTTGAACGAGATGATAGAGTGATCTATAGTAATATTGTGATTGGAAGTGAGAAAGTAAAATAAGTGAAGGAATTTGTTTACTTAGGGTCAATGTTTACAAAGATGGAGACTGTAAAAGTGCAGAGATATAGAAAGCAGTGAATGCTGGAAACATGATGAATGGAGCATTGCATGCGTTTATGAATAGTCAGAAGCTGTCTAAGAAGTCTCGTGTGGCTGTTCATGGAGGGCTGTTGGTTCCGACACTAATGTATGGTAGTGAAAGTTAGATAAGGCAGAAAAAGCATGAAAGTAGTATAAATGCAGTGGAGATGCGAGCATTGAGAAATATCATTGTGAGTCAAATGTAGTGACAGGATTAGGAACAGTGCAATAATGGAACAATATAATGTGAATGAGGATGTAGTGACAAAAACTCGAGAAAGGTATGTTAAGAGAGTTTGAACATGTAGAAAAAATGAATCATTCATTTTAAGATTGACTATTTAGGTACACGTGGGGCAAGTGAACGGAAGTGTTGGAAGAAGAAGAAATACGCGAACATTCGTTCCAAAATCAGACTGAAGATGTTCTGAAAAAAGGCCAGTTCAGGAATACCCTACGCCGACGCTGAATTAGGAAAGGATTTATGAATGTAGATGAAGTGAAAGATATATGTAAGGATCGTAGCAAGTGGAAATCTGTAGTATGTGCCTACGGGAAAGAGGCGTTATTTAATGGATGTTTGTTTTAAATTTATGCGTATTTAATTACAGCTTGTTAATTTATTTTCCTCAATTTCAGTTTTTTTTTTACATGAGTTTACTTACAGGGGCCCATTGGAATTTTGACGAACAAAAATGGCGCACCTGTTGAAATCAAAGATACATCATCGTTGAACACAAATCTACTTGACAATGAATACTTCATGGATGCCATATCTCATCAAAGTCATTCAAAGATTCCTGAAAGAATAGTTCATCCCAAAGGAGCTGGAGCTTTTGGATATTTTGAAGTTACACATAACATAAGTGACATCTGTAGTGCTAGCCTTTTTGAAAGTGATGGAAAAAAAACACCAGTTAATGTAAGATTCTCTTCTGCCGATGCAGATATAGGAGGATCCGATACTGAAAGAGCTCGTAGAGGATTTGCAATCAAATTTCACACTGACGAAGGTAATTTTGATCTTGTTCTTCTGCATACACCCCTGTTTACGTTTAATGATCCACAATTGTTTACTGTTACAAGCAAAATTACTAGACGAAACCCACAAACTAATTTAAAAGACCCTAATATGTTATGGGACTTTATAGCATGGAACCCAGAAGTTCTTCCATATTTTTTGTATCTGCATGGTGATGATGGTATTCCAGATGGATACAGATATTTGCCTGGATATAGTATCCATACTTACCAGGTCTATAACAAATTTGGTGAGTCATATTTCGTTAGGTTTCATGTTTGCCCAGACAGTGGTATTAGAAACCTGTTACAAAAAGAAGCTACAAAACTTAGCTGTTTAGATCCTGATTACGCAGTAAGAGATCTTTACAATGCGATTGAAAAGGGCGATTATCCGAGTTGGACCGTAAAAGTACAAGTGTTAAGCTCTGAGGATTTGGAGAATTGTAAATTTAATCCATTTTCTTTAACAATAACGATACCTGAGGATGAATATCCTTTGAGAACTGTTGGAAAACTAGTACTGAACAGTAATCCAGCAAACTATTTTGCTGATGTGGAACAAAATGCCTTTTCCCCGAGTTATTTAGTGAGAGGTATTTTAGGAGCTCCTGACAATGTTTTTAAAGCACGTAGATTTGCATATAAACAGACGCAACGATATCGCTTAGGGTTGAACTGTCCAAAAATTTCAGTAAATAAACCAATCACCAAAATAATCAACTACAAACGTGACGGAAGGCCTCCTATCGACATTAATGGTGGTGACGCTCCAAACTACTACCCAAATAGTTTTAACGGTCCAGTACCTTACGTCGAAAAATACAGACCGAAATTAATAAAAATGAAACAGTACCAGGATGTATTTGACTTCGAACAGGCGACGGAAAGGTACATAAAATTAACAACAGAGCGACGTAATCGACTAATAGAAAATATTGTGGAGACATTACATCAGACAACTAAAGGTATACAAAAGAAAATAATTAACTTATTTAGGAAAGTACATATCGAGTTAGCGCTTAAAACTGCTGCGGCCCTTACTGAATATGGTAAAGCGTAGGGTATTTTTTTATGGTTTTGGGTAAATTGATAAAGGATATTCATATTCGTATTCATTTATTTTAACACTAAACATTATAACAGAACATACAATTTCAACAAAAAATAAAGGTTATGTAGATAGAATGGCAGGTACCATGTAAGGGTGTCTTAAGTTTATTACTTTCTAATTTAATTTTAATTAGAATTTAAAACTAATATAAATGTTTATGTCAAATTAATTAATAATATGTCAAATGGTACATTAAATATATGTAAAGAAAATAATGTACATACGTTACATATTTCTTTGTCATTTAAATTTGCCGCGCTTCGCGCCGTCGGTAATGCCATCGCGCCATCGCACAGTGATTCGACTAGAACATGCTAGCTAGACAAAATTATTTATTGCTATTTTTGAGGCTTTTGCCTTTAATTATAACGTTATATGACTACCTGTTGTAGTTTTGGGGGAAAGTGACCTATTTCAGGATACATAGGGGTGGCGGTAGGTAAAAAAACCAAATTATTATTTTAAAATTTTGTTTTATTCAAAATAGGACACGAAAATATGTAATAAGAGAAGAACACGCATGTTCTTTGCTTATTGTAACATAATATAACAACATGCAGCTAACGACTTTAATTAAGGTACATAATAGGTTAGGTAAATAAATAACAGATTAGATAAAACATAACAGGTAAGGTAAAAACAATAAGGTAATTACATGCACTTTAGACTTTACAACTTTATGTCTCAGGGTGATGGCGCAGTGTAAATTTCGACGAAATACATCTGTTATGGGCAGAGGTTACCGCTTATCACTAGATGGGCTTAAACAGGTAGAGATAACGAAGCTTAAGCAATCTTAAGCCGCGCTATCGCTTAATTCTTCTTCTGATGAATCAGTTACAGTATAGTCCAGCATACTATCATTATGGCTAAACAATTGGGTTGTCCTATGCACACTGGAGGGTATTAATAGGCTTACCACTACAGAAGGGAGGCTACTTTTGTTTTTTCTGGGAACCTCTCTTAGGCTGTTTATTACAGGGTCAGATGTGATCAACAACATATTGAGTAAGTCTTTATTCGTGGTAATACGTGACCTTTTTCTGGTGTTGTGCTCTCGGAACCTTCTGCAATCTTTATTGCGAGCTTCCTGTGCTTCTTCAGAGAGCTGTCCGATTAGCAGCAGAGCCGATTCTATAACTTCTACACTGTGCACAAGAATTTTGTGCGCAGTAGCAGGCATGTAGTACCACGAATAAAGACTTATATACAAGTGCCTAGTTTCTTGTGCCAAGGATTGAAATTTATTAATGTTAATATCATAACCGGAAGCCAGAGCTCGGAGATTCGTGTCAAAATTTTTGATTAGAGTCATATCAATTCCTGTAATATCTGAGCTTAGCTCGGGGTTCCCAAAAAATCTGAGGGCGGTATTTCCATCATTTGTATTACCATACCCTGGTTTTGGTTTATCTACAATTAAGCCCATTCAGTTTTGAAGCGGCTCTGAATGATAGCAGAACGTTGCTTCATATTTTCTTTGTCAGCTGGATCTCTTAGCTGCCATTTTTTAACCTCTAAACGATAGCTAATATGAAGCAAACATTCAAAACAACGAATCCATGCATGCAGTGTAGATAAACCAAAACTAAAGTGGTTCTTGTTCACTACATACTCCCTAGACTCATCGTTCATAAGTTTAGGGGTAGCTCCACAAATAAAACACTTTTGTGAAGAAGTAGTTTCAGTTACGGCATTGCAAACTTTTCCGTCAATCATCGTAAAAAGTAATTCATGCTTGACAGAAATCTCTTTGTCTTCTGTGCTACATATTGTTGGCACCAATTGGTTTATTTCCTCCTTTACTTTGTTCGTTTCTGCAACGGTAAAGTCGGTAGTCTCCTTAGAGAAAATAAACTTGATTGGTCTACAATACATTGTTGAAGACGGCCGAGGATTCTGCCAAGCAATATTACCGCTTTCATCGCGCAATTGAAGCGGAACAAATGAAAATACAAACAAACATTCGAGTCGCTTCTTCAGTACTGTTGAATTTTTGTTTGTAAGTGCTGTGCCCAGAACTACCATCACAACCCCACTTGCTTATAAGAGTGAATGATTCTCCTAGAAAAGACGACTTTATGACTTCATGTTGCGCATTAATCAAACGTTCAACTGTCTTATTTAGAACGGCTTGAAGTTTAATTTCTGCTCGAGTCTCGTCTATGTATATATTATATTCTTCGGGAGGGAAACATTCACTCTTAGCTTGTCGTAAACGATAAATTGATGGAAATACCATATGGCCCGCCTTGATACTCCACTTCCGAGTCTGTATATAAGAGTGGCTCATTAATTTTGCGTCAACATAATATGCCAAGCTTTCTTCCTTTGTCAAGCATCTTTGAACGCTTCTTACACTGTTTTTCATAGTTTTGCATTTATCGGGGCTTTCGCTAGCATCCCTTATGACAGCAGCCAGGCTTCGGTTTCCCGATAATCGCGCCGAGAACTCTGCTGCAGTAACTAACTGATTAGTATCGCGTGTACTGAGCAGATCCTCGACTCTTCTCCTTTTCGTTTTATTACTGGAGTCATCGAATTCTTTGCTTGGACGTCCAGCAGCTGAAACTGCAGTAGATGTCGATGGCAGTACGAGTGTCTATCGCAAGGATACTTTACACGTAAACTCTTTTGACGTCCACTCTTTATTTTTAGTGAGAAAGACATCGCGGCATCTTTTGTGTGCGTACCATTTTTTTTCTAAATTTGCAGCAAATGCACTGATTGTCTTCTTCAAGTTCCTTGAAGACTCTTCAGTGATGCTGGAAATATCAAACTTTGTTGATAAAAAGGCAAACAATCCGCTATTCCTATTTTCTTTGCCATGTTTAAGCCACTCCTCAAAAAGTTCTAATCTTTAAATATAGATGAGGAGCTATGGAAAAAAAAATAAAAAAAATTGTTCCACATCTGTCCACAGCCTAAATTTACTATTATTTGAAAGAAGGAAGACTATGGCATCATATTTACAAATTTCAGTCCTGTGACACGCGTTGGCAAGTAATTACGGGTCCAAAAAAAAAACGGACAAAAAATGTTTAAGTTGAAATTAGAAAATAAAATATAAAACAAACTAGGAGCTACTTGTTCAATTGTTTTGTATAATTAAATAGTATATACCTTTGACTTCGAAATCCATCACTCAATAAACTACAACCACTATTAAAATCACTTTTACAAGTACTTGTGTCAAATGCTAAATCGCTTATGAGTTTAAAATAATTCACCCCTTTTCTTATATATATATACGGCTACCCTTATCCTGCAAGTGCCCAGGTGCAATAAAATTCTTGGAATTCAAGGTTCTGGGTTCCTTCTATGATATTATGAACGAATTTCCGGGAAATGCGATAATGAATTTTGTCTAGCTAGCATGTTCTAGTCGAATCACAGTGCATCGCCATCGTCGATAAAAACAAACACGCGGACCGTAAAGTGCACTTTAAACTGTGTCGGTAAAACAAGGTAGTTTATTATAATTATTATGATGAAAAACAATATGGAGTTGAGTGCGCAAAGAACTGTGTGATTTATAAACTTAAAAGTTAAAGAGTGTTAAAAGGAATCGACTAAGGAATAAACTTTAAATGTCGTTTCTTTGTTTACAGGTAGGTACCTATTTGTAATGTTTTATGTGTTAGAACTAATTAAATAAAAACTTTGTTAACAGAGCAACACATGTTTATTTGATCTGTCGATCCATAAGAATTAGATAAATAACATATTATATATATTTGACGTCTTTTAAAAATCTTTTACAGAAGAGTACGCCTATTCTTTACATACATATATCACTCTTGTATATCCAAAATTGGTATTTACACATAAATACCCAATTTTCGCCAATTGAGTTTTGGTCCCATGTTATTTGAGTCGAGCCTATACCCATTCACCGGGCACAGTTTATGGGTCATAAAAATGTTTTCTCTAACACAATGGACGAAACACGTGAACAACATATTACGAATAATATGTTTATGCTAACTACATATAAGACAGGAACACAAGAGCATATTGTATGAAACCCTGGCAGGGGACTAAGGACATACAGCCCTGTTATGTGCGTCTGTCATGCCGGGTACAGACCAAGCGAACGAGACCGAGCGAATGCTAACGAGTGGGATTTGCCGATCAGTACCTCTCACTCCCTTGCTTTCGCTGTTGTTTCCACACTAAATGAATGCAATTGAAGTTCATCGACAATCGGCGAACCACGGCGGCGTAGCGCTACTCACGTAGTATTTTAATGATCATGAACGACAACGATCTTCTAGTAGCTAGCGCTGCATTTATTATGATAAACGAAAGTACTCGGTCTAGAAGAAAACGGCGGCACAGGTGTATGGTAGTAGAGAATCCATCTTCTTTTTTGCTTACATTATTTCGCACTCCAGGATATTGGAAATCTCGGTCCAATCGTCGTTATTTTAATTTTTTATCTTGTACTTAGCATGTTAAGGCTCCCAAAGCCTCGGTTTTTGCTCATAGAGCACACATATCAGCATGAGCAATATGTCATTAAACCATTCCATAATCGTAAATTGATACAATTTGTTCGCTGCAACGAAACGTCCGTTGCGTGCAACCGCCGCAACTGAATGAGCATTTGCAAGTCCGTCCGTCCACACCGTGCCCGAACATTCGTTCCGTTTCTCTTTGATGTACCGACAGCCGCCGGAGCACAGCCGAAGGCGAACGAAGGCCCTAGTTTGTCTTCGCTTGCTTACGGCATAACGTCCACAACACCCTTTTAACGTCTACGCGAGAAGTGGCATGCAGCGCAACCTTTTCTTTTAATATTTTTTTTTATGAAATACTATTTTGAATAACATATTTGTCTTTTCATGTATAAAAATTACGTGTCACGTTGTTTGTCTCCTAAACTACTGAACTAATTTTAAATTTAATTTGCACACCGTGTGCAATTTGATCCAAATTGAAAGATAGGACAGGCTACATGTCAATTTATAGTCGCAATTACCCGTGCGAAGCTGGGGTGGGCCGCTAGTATTCTTATATAATACTGCATAGATACACAACTTGTGTATTAGGATACATTTTATTGTTATTATATGTGACATGTTAGTAATAAATCGTCATTTGCATATTCAACAATTGTTGTAACTGACAAAACGCATGCTCTGCGGATAACAAAATTACAAAGAAAAATTTAAGTTATGTGCGGGATACGAAGCCGCGTCCATCCACCCCTTTAGCCAGGGTGTGCTCTAATCCAATTGAGCTAACATGACAATGAGTCCATAACTAAAATTTTACATATAGCTATTTTTAACCATCGTATTGGGATGAAGCGACATCTATAGTTCAAGTAACGTTATAATACTCAAGTTCAAAACCCGCACATGACTTTAAATTTTCCTCGCGTTAATTTGTAATTTTGACTATCTTTACGACAAAATAATAAATAATATATTATAAAGCCACCGCAATATCATGGACTTTCAGTATGGTAGTTCAAAGGCATTGGCCTATGGAATAAAGCGCACATGAGATACAACAACTGTTTGTCAATAGATACAATAAATCTGTTATAGGCAGAGTTTACCGCTTGGCATCAGGTAGGCTTCGTGCCTGTTTTGTCACAATACCATAGAAAAATGGGCAGGGGCCCATCTGTAGTAGACTTCTGGCGAGGTTCTCCTAAAGCTGAATCATCTGCCCGGAGCTCCACCTGAGGTGTTCCTGGCTGATTGAGACGTCTGGACAAGTCACCCTTGTTACTAGTTCAGGTCTGCTTCTAGTTCCACCCTGTATCCTAGTTCTATGCAACTTCTAGCTCTGCTCTTAGCCGGCTGGGAAACCGGCATATTCCAGTGCAAGCTGAGACGACTTGCGCTTTCTCCCAGCAGCAGAGGAATAATATGCGATATATTTAAATATTTATTGTATAATGATGTGCAGTAATATTGTACTGTTGTATGTTTTTATGAAAAGTTCACCTGGTATTTAGAAAATATTAGGCCTTTAGTAAAATTAAAAGGTACGAGGTAGAAGTTGGTGGGTAGATATTCTCTTAGTCAAACTAGGTAGTTCTCTTTAATCGGTAAAAGTATATTTTATCAATAGCGAATCTTTGATCAAAGTTTAAAAACTTTAAAACTTTCCCTTTTCCTTCTATATTTTAGCACGATACGTCAAAAGTCTTGACAATCGTGACTATATTTAGTCATTTAATGCATGACTAAATTACTTGGAAAAATAGGTAAATAAGAGGAATAAAAATCGGGTCCTAAAGAATGGTGAGTTGATTCTACAACCGGTATTTCTTATTTGTGAAAAATGCATATTAGCATTCTATCCTGGGGCAGGTAGCCGAGATGTAATGTTGGACTATCTACATTCTACTACTCTCACAGCAGCAAGTGTCCCTATTTAAATATTATAAATGAAGCCGGCAAAAACACTCACGTTGGGGATTGAATACGCTCCGCAGTGCCCGTCGGGAGCTCACAGTCGCAGCTCACTCGCCCTGATGATGAGGATCTGATATGCTCGAAACCTGGGTTGACGTATTCGATCCCCAACTTGAGTGCTTTTGCCGGCTTAATTTATAATATATAAATATGTGTGAAACTCACGAGAATTTCATTTCTAAAATAGGTGTCCCTATTGACTAAAAGCCAGATAGTGACACACTGCGTCCGACATCAAACGTTGGCAGCCACGTTCGGGCCGCTTGGTGTAGCGAAGGCGGTGCTCCGTAATACCCGCACTCTCCCGCCGCGATCTCTCAGCCGAGGGGCCACCCATATGACATTCTTGTGTATGTCAGTTACAGTACTACCCATGCACCACGCAGAAAAGGCCAAAGAATGTTCCCGATCTCAGTTCCTCTAACTTTACTGTTATGGCCTAGCCAGGTTTAATAAAGCTTTATCCCTTAACAATGCTATTTTTCCTCAGACCCTGTGAACAAGGCCGTGGGTAAAAACATGTAAACATTAAACTAGAGAATATTCCATTTAGTCGCCAAAAAAATTGAATGATTTATTAATAATTGACGATAAATTAAATTTGGAAAATCAAATAAAATACCTAATATTAAAGAATCAGAAAACTTATGCCAATGATGATATTTTTAAAGTTATATTTCACGGATTATGTCAAAGCTTAATCAATTATGGTATAACAGCCTGGAGTGCTGCGTACAGGAGCTATTTGATTAGAGCTGAACGTGCGCAGAGGGCTGTACTCAAAATACCCCACTGATCGACTGTATCAACAAACAAAATTGCTGTTGGTTCGTCAGCTGTATATCCTCGCTATTATTTTAAGATTTCACATGAATCAGTAATTCGTATAGGATCACGTCACGACGTTTAACCTGGGTGTCTCGAAAACCCAATGCAGGGTTTGCACATACATCATTTTTGGACCTTACGTTTACAAAAACTTAAAACATACAATCTTTCTAGTTTTGAATGTAAAAATATAGTTACAGTTTGGATATCCAGACGTAACTATTTAGATACGGATAACTTAATAAATGAAGCGCTCGTAGCGAAGTTTGCTTAGCCATTCTGAAACGATCAGAAAAGTTAAGCAACGTCCGCCTCGGTCAGGAGTTGGATGTGTGACCGCTGGTGACATTACTACTGAGCGCTTCCGTGCTTCGGAGGGCACGTTAAGCCCTCGGCCCCGGTTTTTGTCTTAGGATGGCAGTCGTTATAGCATGGTGGTAGGGCATTTTGCGAATGCCCGCCTGGCTAGCTATCACCCTCAAGTAGAAACTCTGTCGCCAAGCACCTAACGGTGTGTTCCGATAGCTGTCCTTGAGAGCCAGTAATTCTAGGTATGTCTGAACAACATTTTCGACCACATGATCACTTACCATCAGGTGAGATAGTGGTCAAAGGCTAACCTATCAGGCATAAAAAAAGGTTTCTATGAATTATGTTTATTTGTGTATTAATTGCTATAATTAACATTTTATATAACAGTAAATAAGCAACAAAACACAACATTATAATATATTAGATACAGAACACACCTACATAGTACTACTCAAAATAAAAATTCAACCTTATTAATTCCTTTGTACGTACGGACCAACATTGCGCATTGTTTTATGCACAGATACGGGAAGAAAAAATAGCTACTCCGAAACGGAATCCTAGTGGAGTGGTTATTTGTACAGAATAAGAAATATTGTAAACTACGTTTTTATGGCACATTAAACTATTATTATTATTGTAAATAAATTGTTTCAAATTGTTGCAAAGATTCTTTTGGATAATATATTAATTTTTAAGCTGTACAAATATATATTCAAAAAGCATTTATTATCGTGTGCTGAAATATTTATAGAATTTCATATTTACGTAAAATTAAATATGTAACGCTTGTTTTACAAAAGTATTATTGTGATTTAGGGTTCAGTTTAGATATGTTATTATTAAAAGTTGACGTCCGACTTCCTGTATCTGCTGTGGCCTTATTATCTTACTAGAAAGGAAATACAGATGAACTTCATTTTCATATTTGAACACTAGAATGGGCATTGCTTCTGGAACTTTTTTTTATATTATTGGTGACAAACAAGCAGGCGGCCCGTCTGATGGTAAACGGTAACCGCCGCCTATGGACATCTGCAACACTAGCTGCGCTGCCGATGCGTTGCCTGCCCAGAGAGGAATTCGTAGATGCCCCTTTTGAACTGATCCATGTCGTAGCTTCGATAACTGTTTTCGATAACCCTAAATTATTACATAATCTGGATTGTGTAATAATGTAGGGTTATGGGCGAGGAGGACAAAATATTATATACAAATGTAGAAATCTCGAAGATAATTAATAGCTGTCAAACACAGTATATTACATATTTCCTAAAATTGTCTTTCCTAGAAAATGTCTACCCATTACTGAAATCACTGATTTGACATTATTTACTCGCAGGGACGCACTAGAGAATTGACATAATAATTGTCCTAAGGATAGTACGTGATCTGCAATGTGGTATAATATATAAATACTCTTCATACAGTTTTCCTCGTTGTCTTGATAGACTATAGAAAGACTCGACCGATGTTGATAAAACTTAACTGGGACCAATCTGGAGGTATATACTCTACACAAAAAACTAAATCGATTCATAGTTATTGGAGTAATCGCGTAACAAACATACAAAAAACCTACAGTATTTTTTTTCGGAAATCCGTTTTAAATGTAATGAAACTACGGTTGTATGGAATGTGCAGATACTATTCATAGAATGGTAGGACTACAATGTTAAATACAAATATAATTTGATTAAAACTCCCCCCCCCCAGTTTCAGATATTTTTTTTTTTTCACATAATCAATTGTTAGTTTTATACCTAATATGTAAACAATATAAATTCTTAATTACTATTTCATTACAAAAAATTAAATCATCAAAAAATTATCCAGAATTAGATATGTTCTATCCTAAACTCAGCGGTTATATAAAAATTTTGAAAGATATCCTCTATCCCAATATGGAAAGTTCGGGCACGTCTGATGAAACGTGTCCGTATGGTCCTAGTTAATTATCACTAATAATGTATAAGTGATGTGAGTGGGCACGTATGTACGTGGTGGTTGAATTGATGCTGTTTGCTGCTAGCATATGGATAATTATGCTAATTATTATTAACAAAGAAAATGAAAATATGTCTACTCGTATAGTTGTAGCATATAGGTTGGCTTATTTGCTTGCTCGTACACTCGTGCCCATATAAGCATCATTATATTAACTCACAGGTTTATAATTTACCTTTTTGTAAATATATAATTACTCCTTATTTTATTGGATTACAAAAATGCCCGTTCGGTACTTTTTGTTTTTGCTGAATGCACATCTGTCTAAATTACAATCCAGCTCAAAACGAAATATATTTAAATAATATACATATTGTACACTTAGTTGATGTAATGATTGTCATTTGTATTGTGCATCTAAAAAATTAAAAAAAAAAACATCAAAATTATTTTATATGAAATTTAGCTATCGGCGCATGTATCTCATGCCAATGGCGCACGATTGGACAGTCGGATCTCCACAGTATGGTATTTAAGAGGCTGTTGCTACTGTCCCTCAGGCGATGCATCAGTGAGGCCGTACGTTTGCGTATTATTGTTATAAAACATCCGTATGAGCCTGGGAGAACATGGCTGATGCACTACAGAATCGAGACAATGTCAACAACATTCTAAATCTATTGTTACTCGTATACTGTATTCGTAGGGCGTTGAAAGTCTTCTGCTTATAGTCGGTCCACAGACTGCAGGCGTACATAGTTTGGCAGTATGCCTTAACTACCTTGCAAATCTACGAGTCAACATATTGCTTCTAACTGCCAACGCCCTACTTATATTAGAATTATAATTTCAAAAGCGTCGTTGTACTTTTCTTCAGGCTATTTTATAAGGTATGGATACTTCTTGCACTTTTGATGAATGCATATTTGTGAAACATATACCTTGACGGAATGTATACCTCCCAAAACAACATACAAAGAAGTTGAAATTGATAATTGATTGAAATACTATGAACTTATAAACGTCAATATTAACGGAACACCTTGTTGTGGAGGTTCAGTTTACACTTAGATAACATATGGGCAATAAAATAACCAACGGAGTTAACACATTGTTAATTGCTACAGTTTTGTGTGATATGATTGTTGGATTATAAAAATGAGAAATATAATAATGATAAGTTTGGTTGTTGTGACAACGATAGCGACGGATCCAGCATCGGACCAGCTTCCTCGCTTTAAAAACAAGACTAAGGTATATGTTATTTAATTTTTTCAAGCAGTACCGTAACTAATCGTACAAACATCACATTTTATTTATGCCTGATAGGTTAGCCTTTGACCACTATCTCACTTGATGGTAAGTGATGATGTGATCGAAGATGTTGTACAGGCTAACCTAGAATTACTGGCTCTCAAGGACAGCTGCCGGAACACACCGTTAGGTGCTTGGCGACAGATTTTCAACTTGAGGGTGGTAGCTAGCCAGGCGGGCATTCGCAAAGTGCCCTGAAACCATGCTGTAACGACTGCCATCCTAAGACAACAACCGGGACCGACGGCTTAACGTGCCCTCCGAAGCACGGAAGCGCTCAGTAGTAAATGTCACCAGCGGTCACCCATCCAACTCCTGACCGCGGCGGACTTTGCTGATCGATTCAGAATGGCCAAGCAAACTTCGCTACGAGCGCTTCAAAACAAACATTTATAAATTAAGACCACATAATGTTCATGTTCAGCGGAAATCAAACCCACGTCCTTTTGTTTTACTCGTATGAACACTTCATCACTTACAGTTGAGTGTGATAATAGTCAAACGCGGGCCAATCAGTAATAAAAAACACTGGTTAGCAGACGTTTTAAAGTACATATACGCATATTTTTACTCATTTAGGTGATTTTGAGGAAGTCTATAACATTCTGGAAATATTGGAAGCACATAATACCTAACTAGAAAATTAACTAACAGGGAAGAATAGTTGAATTCTAACATTGACATTTTTGCATTAGCGCCTCCTGAGTAAAATCCTTACAAAATAACAAAACTGAGCAGGCGTTGATGTAAAAATTGGCCAAGTGCGAGTCGGACTCGCGCACGAAGGGTCCCGTACCATTAGCTATACAACATTAGAACTCATATTTTAACCTTTTTTTGTTTATAGAGAAAATTAGAGGCATTATAAACCGTTAAAAGTAGTTTAATTAGTAGGATTAGAGCTAATTGTAAAATAAGTCTTGTTTGTAGTTCAATGTTCATTTGTTGTTTTTTTACAGCTGAAAAACTAGCCCTAAACAACTATATCTCCTGTTGGTAAGTGATGATGTGGTCCACGACGGTAAACCTAGACTAGGCCTAGAGTAACGGCACTCAAGGACTGCTGCCGGAACACAATGTTAGGTGCTTGGCGACATTACATATACAATTTTCAGGATGAAGCTTATTTAGTGCTGTAGATGAATTGTAATCTTACAATATTTAGTACTGCTTGTGGTGGTCAGGACTCTGGTCCTTTTAGAATTAGATGTTTTTGGTAATGTCGTTACGGTAAAAGTTTTCATACAAATCATATCTTTGACTAGCTACATGGTTATAATGAAATATATACAAAATATATTTATAAAAATATTTCTTCCATATGGCTATGTTGGCTATTATGATTTACTTTATTGAGGTTTGCTACTCGTACATGACAGGATAAGTATTTTTTTTATATTTTTTAATTATTCAATTATACTTTAAGTCGGGGTCATTAATGTAAACTTTACATCATTATTACATTAAGATTTAAAGCTTTATATTGTAAAGCTTTAAATTTTACGCGTATTTAATGACAGTCAGATCATTTATTTTATATAATATTGTTATTTTCTATTTTTACATGAGTTTATTTACAGGGGCCCATTGGAATTTTGACGAACAAAAACGGTGCTCCTGTTGCAATGAAAGATACATCATCTTTGAACACAGATCTTCTTGACAATGAATACTTCATGGATACCATATCTCATCAAAGTCATTCAAAGATTCCTGAAAGAATAGTTCATCCCAAAGGAGCTGGGGCTTTTGGGTATTTTGAAGTTACACATAACATAAGTGACATCTGTAGTGCTAGCCTTTTTGAAATTGATGGAAAGAAAACACCAGTTAATGTAAGATTCTCTTCTGCCGATGCAGATATAGGAGGACCCGATACAGAAAGAGATGTAAGAGGATTTGCGATCAAATTTCATACTGACGAAGGTAATTTTGATCTCGTTCTCTTGCATACACCCATATTTACGTTTAATGATCCTCAATTATTTACTTCTACAAGCAAAATTACTAGACGAAACCCACAAACTAATTTAAAAGACCCTAATATGTTATGGGACTTTATAGCATGGAACCCAGAAGTTCTTCCATATTTTTTGTATCTGCATGGTGATGATGGTATTCCAGATGGATACAGATATTTGCCTGGACATAGCATCCATACTTACCAGGTCTACAACGAATTTGGTGAGTCATATTTTGTCAGGTTTCATGTTTGCCCAGACGGCGGTATAAGGAACCTGTTACAAAAAGGAGTTAAAAAACTTAGCTGTTTAGATCCTGATTACGCAGTAAGAGATCTTTACAATGCGATTGAAAAGGGCGATTATCCGAGTTGGACTGTTAAAGTACAAGTCTTAAGCTCTGAAGATTTGGAAAATTGTAAATTTAATCCATTTTCTTTAACAATAACGATATCTGAGGATGAATATCCTTTGAGAACTGTTGGAAAACTAGTACTGAACAGAAACCCATTAAACTATTTTGCTGATGTGGAACAAAATGCCTTTTCCCCGAGTTATTTAGTGAGAGGTATTTTAGGAGCTCCTGACAATATTTTTAAAGCACGTAGATTTGCTTATAAAGAGACGCAACGATATCGCTTAGGGTTAAACTGTCCAAAAATTTCAGTGAATAAACCTATCACTAAAATAATCAACTACAAACGTGACGGAAGACCTCCTATCGACATTAATGGTGGTGACGCTCCAAACTACTACCCAAATAGTTTTAACGGTCCAGTACCTTACGTCGAAAAAAATAGACCGAAATTAATAAAAATGAAGCAGTACCGGGAAGTGTCTGACTTCAAACAGGCGACGGAAAGGTACACAAAACTAACAAGAGAGCAACGTAATAGACTGATCGAAAATATTGTGGAGACATTACGTCAAACAACTAAAGGTATACAAAAGAAAATTATTAAACTTTTTAAGAAGGTACATATCGAGCTAGCGCTTAGAACTGCTGCCGCCTTGTCTGAATGTGGTAAAGCGTAGGGTAAATAGTTAATGGTTTTGGGTAAATTTAGACTTAAAAATTGATAAAGGATAACATATAAATACCGCATTGATACTGCAACTTTTGTTGTAGGATAAATTTTATCATTACTATATATTGTGTGTTAGGAATATGTCGTCATTTACATTTTCCATTGGTGTAATTGACAAAATAAAAATTTATGAAAATCTAAAAATTTTTACGTTATAAGCTGAAAATTGACATTTCTTTATTATGGATCTGTTTTGATAGAACAGCTTTAAGGTCATCAAATTTTCAACCTTCTTTTAAAACTAGTACGCCCTAATTTTGTTGTAATAAAAAATCGGTTATACTAATTTATTTTAAAAAGTTATAACAGTTACCTGAATATGATCAAAAGATTTGAAATATTTCTATACCTATATTTCAGGTCTATTGGTTTATGCCCTATAATATTTTTTAAATAAGTCTTTTAAAAAAAAATAATAAGAAAAATTGTATGACCCACTTATTAACGTGTTTGCTTAGGTAACAGCAACTGAGGATATTAGAAAATTAAAATGGTTTGAAAAAAAACTTGTTTGTTTCTATTTTCAGCGATCATATAGTGAAATAAGTAACTGATGAACTTTATATTTCCTTATTAAATGTTATACACTAACTGGCAAATATCTCTTCATATTTCATTCAAAAAAGATCTAATTTCAGTAACAAATTTCATGTAATGCATCTGCTTAACTTGCATGCAACTTTTATGCTTTATATACTCTGCCTGGCTAGTTATCACCCTAGAGTATAAAATTTGTCACCCAGCACCTAAGGGTGTATGTAGTCCAGCAGCTATCCTTTCGACCCAGTAATTTATAGGTTAACCTAAAAATTATATTTGACCGCATCATTACTTGACCACTTTCTCACCTGATTGTAAGTTTACAATCAGGTGAGAAAGTGGTCAAAGCCAAACCTAGTGGCTATTAAAAAAAATTAAACTTTTTTATCTTGTAGCTTGCATAGTTGAATTCATATTTATTTCAGACTTGGTTTGTGGAGACTGGAATGTTTATCTTCCAAACTGAAAAAAAAATTAATATTCGTAGATTATGTTCACAAGTAACTTTCGCTTCTTATAAATTGTTTGTTTTTACATCTATTATTGAAAAATTGGACATTATGCGACAAATTTTTAAATGCTTAGTTATGTCATGTTACTTTTATAGGATTCCACTACTACGTTCAGCAAAAAGTACATGCAGAAAAAACATAATAATATCAGGTGGTAGCTCTCTCTGCAGCAATAACCAATCTTGGTGGGTACCACCGCAACATCAGATATATCACCTAGAAGCACTAGCTTGCAAACAACAACTGTATCACAACTGTTTAATAATCGTATTTGGGCATGAAGGTCACTCGCACCAACTGAAATAATTGGGCGAATAAGGCAGATAACAAAAATTACATAAAAAAAACGCGATGCCATTATTTTTAACCGACTACCAAAAAAATCCAAAAAAGGTTTGGTATTTTTTTGTTATTTTTATGTTTGTTGCCTCAGAACTCGTGACTGGGTGAACTCATTTTGAAAACTCTTATTTTATTTGAAAGTTGACACTTGTCGTTTGGTCCCATTTAAATTTCATTAAAATCGGTCAAGCTGTTTTTATTTGTTTGAGTTATATTCCAATAACTGAAAAATATTTTCCTATCTTGATGACAATTAATGACAATCGATCCCGTAAGTAGCAAGGGTCACTAAAAAATTGAAAAATATTTTTTTACCAAAAAATGGAACCGATTTCAACACTCAAATCGTGAAATAACTTGTCGAAGTCAGTACCATGCGCACAATATTGTTATAATAGGTATTTTTGAACTATCATGGACTTAAACAAGTTATCTCACACCTTTGGGCGTTGTAGTCAGTTCCATTTTTGTTTATTTTTTTATATTTCACCCTGCCATATTTTGCACCTCCACTAAAATAGAGCTACAATTCGAAACAACCCAAATTTTCAGGAATGCGAAAAAAATACGCATTAATTTTATAGTTTTTAATTTGTAGTGAGTGTATTATATGATACAAGAAATATATAATTGATAATATAACAAAAAATGTAATGACGTAGGTAATCAGGTTAATAATCTAATTCTAGGTTAGCCTGAACAATATCTTCGACCACATCATCACGTACCATTAGGTGAAAGGCTAGTGGTCAAAGGCTAGTCTATCAGGCATAACAAAAACTGTTTATCAATTTCCTTAAGAAAAATGTCTGAAAATTTGTTAATTGCCCAGTAACTAAAGTAATGTAATTTTTTTTTTTATATGTATGATAGATTAGCCTTTGACCACTATCTCACCTGATGGTAAGTGATGATGTGGTCGAAGATGTTGTACAGGCTAACCTAGAATTACTGGCTCTCAAGGACAGCTGCCGGAACACACCGTTAGGTGCTTGGCGACAGATTTTCAACTTGAGGGTGGTAGCTAGCCAGGCGGGCATTCGCAAAGTGCCATCCTAAGACAACAACCGGGACCGACGGCTTAACGTGCCCTCCGAAGCACGGAAGCGCTCAGTAGTAATGTCACCAGCGCACATACAGGTATATGTAGGATCTACGCTGTCAAAATTATTTTTTTGCTAATTTGGTATAAATACAATGATTATATAAAAAAAAAACACTTATTCATACAAAATAATAATGTATTCATAAAACTTTGGGAATTTATGTAGATCGAAGTAAAAAATGGTTTGAAGTGATACATAATATGATTGTTTATGTTTCTTTATAACTTTCTTCATCTTTTAGTTTTGCATCTAAATTAGGCAAATTGTGTTCCTTCATGCAGTCAAACAAGTATTGTCGGGTAACAACCCTTAATCCTGAAGTCCTGACGCATGTGAACCTAAAAAAACATACACTATGTAAAAAGTTGCGAACAAAAATCGCATTTTTTACACTTTTTTGCTATTATCTTCGAACCCTCAAAACTGAACTAATCCGGACGTTTCCGGAAATGTTTTTGGTACTAATTACAAGATAAATGTTCAAATAATAAATAACAATTAAAAACTTAGCCCGATCTAACCCGATACACAATCATATACACTAGAAAAGAAAAAAATATTAAAGAAAATCACGGTATGGACATTGTATTTTTTAATCGTTAAAAAAAATGTTGTTTATTATTTGATCATAACTTGATTAATGTAATTTGTAAGTCTCTTACCTGTTCTGTCAGAAGCCATTACTTTCAATTCGAAAGATGAACTTGAGAACATAAAAAAGGCTTTGGAAGTTTAAGGTTTAGAAAAGCGGCGAGAACAGATACGTACACTAGGTGAAACGGTCTAATTCCTAGTGGCGCTACGGGTGCGGGGTGCTCGGCAGCAGGAAAATTGAGCATGGGTATTATTCTCAGGTTTGTGCTCTGTCCGTAGAACCCGTTTTTATGAATGTTTTTGTTATTTCGATATTTGGATTTATGGCCGCGTAGATCCTGCAAATACCAGTATGTGCAGCGGTCACCCATCCGACTCCTGACCGCGGCGGACGTTGCTTAACTTTGCTGATCGATTCAGAATGGCTAAGCAAACTTCGCTACAAGCGCTTCAAATTTAAGGTATAAGGTATATCAAATTTAAGGTCATATTTAAGGTAAGTTGAAATCAAACAAAAATTTAATGACACAGATATAACAATATAATTTTAATACATAATAATCAGATTTTATTTATACTTAGTTCAACTTAATAATTATTTGTATACAAGTAGACTTGTGAACCAAATAAACTAAATATAACAAAAAACATACAAAAAGTATATCAAAAGAACATTTTCGACGAGTCTAGACACCACTAACAAAACATTTATCTGTATTACGTTTTATGTTACGCTTATTTAATATTTGGTTTACTTCCTCCTCCTTGCGTCGTTATCCTCAAAGCTGAGGGCTGAGGGTAGGTAGGGTGATACCCCGTGGAAATAACCTTTCTTTTGACAATTTGTCGCCACCAGTTCCTATCTTAGGCGATGTAAATGACATGAACACTGTTGTCAAGGGTAGTGCGGACCATCGCATAGGACTGCGACCTCTTGGGCGTTTCACCAGGTTGTCGCTACTCTTTCTATTTGGTCTAATGATCTGTTTACTGAAATATTGTGTAAACTCTACGCAAGTTTTTTTATATATTTTTTTATGTCTGATAGGTTAGCCTTTGACACAATCTCACCTGATGGTGAGTGATGATGTGGTCCAAGATATTGTTCAGGCTAACCTAGAGTAACCGCCTGCTCTCAAGGACAGCTGCTGGAACACACCGTCGGGTACTTGGCGACAGATGTTCTATTAGAGAGTGGTAGCTAACCACTAGCGGTCACCCACCCAAGTCATGACCGCAGTGGACGTTGAATATATTTCACAATCCCCCCCTGTATTATTGTATAATTAATCAGCTTCTTTTACTGATTTTCCAGACGCCTAATAAACTAACATTCGTTAATTAACTAAACCTATCACCTTACACATACAAAATTTGCATGTAAAGTGATAATTCCTTTCAACATTACCTTCACTGAGTCATTACCCAGTCCATCGCCCCGCATTTTCCAATGAACATTGCCAATAACATCCCGCAGTGCCGGCGCGCACTTAAATCTGAGGCGCTATTCTGATGAAACGGTTGCTCCATAATGGCTGTATAATGTTTGGCTGATATGATTATAATCTAGTATAACATATGAACGGCTCTGAAATACGTATTGCTCATATAGTTCTATTTTTTAAAATCTGATATTGTTTCGTGCTTGCAAATAGCGATCTATGAGTATCGACCTGTGCGTACGTGATCTCAAAAAAGAAGAACCACTGTAGTTTGCTACTGATAGCCAACCCTTCAACCACAATATCACCTGACAGTAAGTGATTATCATCACTTAACTGATCGAACGTGATAAACAAACGTTACCTAAAATGGTTAAAAAAATAATACCTCTTCGGAGCGATCCGGCTCTTCCTTGGGTCCGAAGAAGGCATTGGAGGTTCACCTTCAGTCTGATTCAGGTTCTTATTGGACATAGATGTTTTGGGAGATTTCTGTGAAACGTCGCACAAATGGAGTCCCTGCCAACAGCCCGGATACGTTGAGTACACCGCCCAGCACACACTGTAAGTATGCCCAACAAAAGCGGAACGATGGTGATCCCTGATAACGTGGTTGTGGGATCCGGATCGAGTCCGTCGAACGTGGGAAGCGTAGGCTACTTTCTCCGAGAATTTATCTCGCAGAGGGTGGTGGAGGAGCGGGATAGGGAGAGTATCCCTCTTCTCTTCCGCCAGCTGCGCTCGCATTCTCTTTACACTCAGAGGGCCAGGAGAGGTTGAGGGAACAATCACGGCCCACAGCAGAGTCAGGTCCTCAAGAGGTCTGGCTTTAAAGGGCAGCTACTGTGTGGATCCGCACCTTTAGCATCAATTGTAAGTCATCTTTTATCTGTACTATTGATATTAACTGATAAGTTAGAAACATTTCAAAACATATACGTAATATTCAAAATAACGGAATGAAGCCCCGGTGCAATATGCATTAGCTATCTCTTAAGTGGCAGTATTCCAGGTAACTAGGTAATAATATTGGAATAGATACACCTACATGTGCATCGCTCCTTCAATGAATATTTACTGATCAAGTTTAGCAAACCTTGGAAATGCTTATCTAAATGCTCTAAGTTTTCTTTAGTATGTTATTCAGATATTTAATAATACATCACAATACTGGAGTAAGTACATGTAAATTCTCTTTCATAAACATAAGCCTGACAAGTGAGAGTACGAAGAATAGAGAACAAAGCATGTTCTTCTAAAACAGCAGCCTTATTGTCTGACTGGAATGATAACGGAGGTGAACTTTATTTTGATATTTGAATTCTAGAACGGGAATGGTTTTCGGAGTTATTTTGTAAGAATTTGGTGGTCATATACAGAAATAATTTCCATTTATTGAATAAATAACTCTATTAAAATGTCAATCGCTCTAAATTGTGTTGAATGAAGTTTATTTCTATTGAGACAATACGGTAGCTATTCACTTTTAACTTGAAAGCTTATATAAGTCGATATTTCATTTGAAAAAGATCCTGAAGATAAAATGTTTGGCCAACTGCGAGTTGGGCCCCGTTCTTTTAGGGATCCACATCGCAACATCGTAAATGAATAAAAATGTTTATCGGTTTTGACCAAGTTTTCAAAACCACATGAAAATTAAGATGTTTTCAGTATGTGTTGGTTATATAATATTTTTACCTCAAAATTGAACCGACTTCAACACTCAAAAATGTGAAACTAGCTTTCCGGGCGCGGCTCCGCCCGCGCGTATGTCGCTTATCACGTAAAAACATTAACCTCTTTTTGCGCAGTTGGATAAAAACTATCCTTTGTTTTTTCCCGGGTCTCAAACTATTTCCATACAAAATTTCATTCAAATCGGTCCAGTAGTTTTGGCGTGAAAGCGTAACAGACAGACAGAGTTACTTTCGCATTTATAATATTAGTACTGATAACTTGACGAAGTTGGTATGCATGGTACCACAACGTGGTGATAGGTAATCTTGAAATATTATGACACCGACTTCAACAAGTTATTTCCCACTTTTGAGCGTTCAAGTCGATTCCATTTTTATCCAATATAATGTGAATCGAAAATAATTATTTTTGTTATTATTATAATAACACCTTATTTACTGTACGATACTTTACCATTAACTCTACGGGGGGCCGAATCCCCCTTGACTAAAGTATTTTTTTAACTTTTTTTAAATGGAATATTTTGTAAAACCTGCTGCTGTACCAGATACACTTAAAGAAGTTAAACGATAGATTAACCTGTATATAATTGTGCCTGCCAGCTAAATTTATTACCTCCTTCTCTTTTTAAATAATTTTCACTACGCGAAACATATTTATTGAGATCACTTTACTCCGCAGTGCATACTTGCTTATTTTATAGAGACAGTAAAATTATTTGCAAAAGACTATTTGTAATTCACGTGATTTTTTTAAAAGTAGTATTTAAGGTCCCTGACTAGGCCATTTATAAATTCTAAACAAAGGTATTTTAGATTACATACGCTTCGTGCTTCTCCGCAGCTGAGTTTTGAAGTTGGGAAAGTCTTGGTGACTAGATTGCAACTCAAAAGATCCATGGCACGAATCCCACAACATGGTGATACCACCGACGCTATGTAGAAACTCTGTCGCTGCTTACCTCACACTGTGTTGGCAGTTGTCCTTCAGAACCAGTTCCTATTCTAGGTAAAACCTATTACCATCACAACATACCATCGCACGAGATTATGGTCAAAGAAAAGAAAAATAAAACTGTTTCATACCAGCAGGGACGTCCATTGCAAAAAGGTTAAGTTTGAATCCAAGCACTTTATTGATTTCAACGTTGAAACGCCGCTGCCCATCGCTTCCTTTATTCGTTGGGTGGCTCTAAGACCGATTAAATTTGCATTAATAATCTCGGCACACAATTAGATCATCGCGACGTGGACGCCTTGAATATTGGTACAATTAATGGTTTCAGAATGAATTGGCGGACCTACCTGCCGCTTAGTAGCACCATAAAATATCTAAACAATGGTACTAACATATTTCATAAAACTTATTTCAAGTTTAAAATATCGACAGCTAATTGGCCGGAAGGTGGACTTTTACCAGGATGTAGGCAGTGCAACATTAAATGGTCGAAAGGTATTCCCACTGGCTGAGGTCGTAAGCGAAGTAGATAAAACCGACTAAGTGCAACTCGGACCTCGCTCTTGGATTCCACATTTCAATAACCCTGAACGAAAATAAAGTTCGTTGGTCAAAATCCCAAAGAAAAGAAACAAAAATTTGATTACGACCATGATTATTACCCAATAAAAAAAAATATTTCATTCAAAATATAAATTTATTTCACTATATAGTTACAAGTTGTTACTCTTAACATTATTACAATGGAACCACTAAATTGTAATAATTTTCCTTACGATTATATGACATGCAGAGGTCACACTAAGAAAGAAATCTTGTGCCGTGGGAATCTGCTTCTTTCTACAACACATTTAAGATTGAAATACCAACATGATTAAATTTACATCACGCTTTAAACTTGTTTATGAGTGCGGACCCCATAACTGTTCAATTGTATTTTTTGCTTTAACGCTATATAAGTACAAAATTAAAATAATACTTAATTTATTTTCGGACGGATGGTCACGGATGTCATAATATACTGCTCGTGGTTCACATTTATCCTTACGTTTTTATTTTGTAAGCTACTTCGCAGGTGGGTGTAGCAGTCGTTAATGCAAACATTTGTTACAATATCTCACTACTAATGACGTGAATGAAAGCATAGGTACTGCTTGTTGGCACATTTTTCGACCTTACCTTTTAACGTCAAAAAAGATCGTGTTCGATTGTACAAATAAATTCATGTACCTATTGTTTGCTCATTTCATACAACTTCATATTTAAGTAGATAATTTCAACTTGTACGTGTTTCCAAAATTTACTCAAATAAAACTTTTACTCAAATATAACTTTTATTTTATCTGTAATAAATAAAACTTTAAATTGTTCATTTTGTACGTGGTTAAAACGCCATCCGCGAAAAGCCAATAAAATAAACCTCATTCTTTAGTCTGTGGTCGAGCGCATCGCGCGCGCATAGGAAAACTGTTTAATTTTTTCCGCCATTGCGAAAATTTTTCACAACTTGTTTACACTGTTGAAATTAAACGATTTCTTGGTATTATTTTTTAAGTCTTTTAAAATACGTCGTATGATACACGTGTGTATTGGTGACTAACGTCCTCGACTCTCATAAGACCCTCACCTAACGGTTCAGGTCTCAATGGTGCCTCAGCGGTAATCACCAACATTACACATTTGTTGTACCATAATGTAATATTATTATTGTTATGAATTTTGTACAGATATTCAAGTGTTAAGCTTGAAATACTTAGTACAAAAATAGAAGCAAAGCTTGTCATAACAAGTTTTTCTCAAAATGATTCCGATAACATTTATAATTAGTTTTTTAGTTGCCCAATACTGATATCTAATAAGTTTTTCCAAAAGTAAAGAAACAATTAAATGTAAGGCTCAGAGCAATGAGTAAATGTAAGGTTGAAGTTTGGTGACTGGACAATTAACTAATGTACTGAGGTATACGACAGTGTAGTGATTATAATATAATGTTACATCGTAGAAAATATTGAACATCCAGCAAACAATATAATACTTAGTTACTTTAGGTTATGTTACTAACTAGGTATTCATAAGACGTAAGTCTTGTGGCACACCTCATGGTAAGCAGTCATTCCATTACACCTGCAATGTCATCACCTTCGTTGTAATTGACACTGCACTTGCACTGCGCCCGTTACTCCGAGACTTAAGTTTTTATGTCTCGTTTGTCAGTAATTTCACTTACAAAGCCATAAATATTTAGAAACTCACCTTGAGTTCATATTGTGATAGTCATTTTTAGGGTTCCGTACCCAAAGGGTAAAAACGGGACCCTATTACTGAGACTTAGCTGTCCGTCCGTCCGTCCACCCGTCCGTCTGTCACCGGGCTGTATCTCAAGAACAGTGATAGTTGAACTAGACAGTTGAAATTTTCACAGATAATGTATTTATGTTGCCGCTACATCAACAAATACAAACAGTTGCCCATGTGCGAGACGGACTCGCGCACGTTAAAACAAAATAAAGGTTAAAATATGAAGTATAATGTTGTTTAACTAATGGTACGGAACTCTTCGTGCGCGAGTCCGACTCGCAATTGGCCGATTTTTTTATAACATACGAATGGATGCTATTCATTTCCCTACATTATATTACAAAGAGTTAAATAATAAAACTGTTTTTACTTTAAGGTGTCATCGTAGGTGTCTCACAGATAAGTGAAAAAATCTTAACCTCATTTCGTTTGTTTGCTAGTTGATCCTCCAACTCACTGCTAGTTTATAGTAGCAATGTAACGCATGTATTGGCTCTCAAAGACATTTACCGGAACCCATCGTTAAGTGCTTGGCAACAGATTTCAATTTGAGACTGGTAGTTACCGAGACGACTATTTGCAATATAACTTAGCACCACGCTAAGCTTGTATCTCTGGAAGTAAGTGCCAAATAATAGAGATTCAATACAATATCGCAGTTTTTATTATTCAATTTCAATATTTTTTCGAACCAACTTTAGTCAATAATTTGAGATAACTCACGTTACTACGCACTCATGTAATACGCGATAATAAGTCAGACAGATCATGTTCATCTTGTCACAGTTGTGTCACACTGTTTGTAACAAAACCCCTCCGAAACGGCTTGACCGATTTCTTTGAAATTTTGTATACGTATGTTCAGTAGGTTTGAGAATATGGGGTCAACTATTTTTCAATAGAATCCACCATTTTTTATTTTATTGTTTTGGACCAAGCTTTTATTCTATTTTTTTATGATTCGGCATTCAAAATTCATACAAAATATTCACTAGAAATAATTTATATGGCAAAATAACGTTTGCCGGGTCAGCAAGATATAAATAGAAAAACATGTCCATGTATTTTTTTTTGGCTTTTAGTTGGCTAGTAATTATATACTCCTAAGATACATCACATCTATGACTATGGTAAACCACATCAGTACTCAAGGTTTGAAGATAAATTTCAGTTCTCTTACGTAATATCGTTTGATTAATGATATATCAGTTTGGATGAGAAATGAACTGGTTTTGGGTAAGACAAATTGCTTTTGGACGAAGAGCCTACGCTTTATAATGGTTGAAGAGCATTATCTCAATACGCATCTGATCTGTTCACAGACTGTACACTCAATCAAATTAATACTCGCACAATATATTTAATCAAACATGCCCATGATGTTCGTGACATTACTTCTTGCTTACGTATGAAATATAGGATCAATGTAGTGTGATGTATATACTAAAAGTTTAACATTGAAAGTCACCCACTGATTGAAAGCTTCAACCTGTTGCAGTGCCATCGTTCTTCTCCTCTGGTATGATATAACACCACACTCCAAAGCGTCACAGTTTTTGTATGTATCTCGTTCGCCCAGTCATTTCACTTCCTGTTACAGTGGCCATTACGCTTTAGTATTACGCTATTAGTAGAGTTGTTTGCACGCACCTCTGGGTGTCCCACAGACTATGTCTCACTTCAAACCACACACGCCAGGGGTTAAGAGTCACAAAGCCCCGTCCCCTGGCTAGACATTTTCTTTCAATAAAACATATTCATTCTCACAACATAATATGCTAAGATAATAGTAATAGTAACAAATGACCGTGGTTACTTCATCACAGTTTTTAACGGAATACTGTGAAAGTGATTGATATACCTTGTGATTGTAAATGTGTGCAGAGTAGTAATCCAGTTACAACGTTAATAACCGCATGATTATTGGAGGTTTTGTGACGCTCGCCTGGCTGACTACCACCTTCTTGCTATTACTAAATATTTTTAATAATTCTTCGAAATTTTTAAATATAAATTTTAGAAAATATATTGTACCTAGTTAATTGCATAATTTTCGCATGAGAGTACCAATGTCATGTTGTTGATATGAGAGAACAGAGCTACGAAACTATATAAAACGTTAAAAGAAAAATACCTTAACAAAATATATAATCACAGAACATGGTGACATGTTGGAAACAAAATATTAAACCACGAAGGCACCCCTAAAAGGCCGTAGAGCTGCCACTGTCGCTGTCCTGTGACCGTTAAAGTCAAAGTCAAAATCATTTATTCAATTTAGGCGTCTACGACGGTCTTATGAAGGACAATCACTTATTTTAATAATGAAATATTTTACATTGTACTGCCACGTTCAGCAAACAAAAATTCTATAGAGCCACTGCGAGAAAAACGGGCAAGGAACTCGGGGCCATTCTTTTACACGTCTTTCGACAATGTGTAACATATTTACTATATAATAAAATTATTAAAATATTTGTTTAAATCACGTAGCTGAACTAGGCGATAGCTTGGCAGAGGCGGAATTGTCCAGGCATTTTTGTCGTTTAAGTAATCAGCAACTGTGCAGTAGGATTTCTTAATCAATATGTTTTTCACGTGCAACTTGAATTTCCTTTTTGAGAGCGTTGTAATATGTTTGGGATCTTTATTATAAAACCGTACACAATTACTTATGAAGGACCTTTTGTTTGTATTTGTTATTCTAAAACCTGGCACCGCTATTTTAGCACTTGGCAGGGCACAGAGAGCTGTTCTCAAATTCCTGTCCAAAAAACCCTTGCGATTCCCAACAACTGAACTATACTCGCTGTGCCAAGTCCTTACTGTTAGACAACTTTTTATCCTCCATACGGTATCAAGGAAATATTCCCAACTACCATTCGATCGGACACTCCTCTATACCAAACGCAGGAATGATATAGTATGTTATGCTGAAAAGAAACGAACAGCGGTAGCGGGTCGGCATTATCAATATATGAGTTCGTTCTTGTACAATAAGGTAAATAAAGAACTAAAAATGTACCCTCTTACCTTACATGAATGCAAAACCAAATGTATCAAATGGCTTCAGTCATTATCCTATCAAGATACTGAAGAGTTCTAGATAGTATTGAAATAATCGCTTTACACACACACTCCTTCACATACGTGTGTATGAAGAACAACCTAGAAGAACAAGAACACCCTAACAGCCAACACCCTCACACACACCCTCTCACATACACACATACACCCTCGTTTATTCGCAATCTCACACTAATACATACTTATTCAAACGTACTTTTTCTGTTTGTACTTTCACCGTTCTATATTTCATTATATATTCTTTGTCTTCGAATCCTATTTTATCTTTGAATTAAGGTTTAAATTTAATTAATACTTTGTTCACTTTTTATAGTAAGGAACTTTGTATACTCACGTCTATTTCTGAATAAAATTATTATTATTATTATTATTATTGTCTAATTTTCGGAGGAGGGCTTGCTTTTGGAGGGTTGATCTGCGACACAGTTATTAGATTTATGCAGGTATCATCGATTCTCATATGTTAGTAGTACAATATTGTTATGGTTTCAAATAAAGATTTTTTTATTTATTATTATTATATTATTATCCCATAAAACAAAAACCCCATCCTAAAACCATGTCAATTATTAGAACCGGGAATCAATCTCAGGTAGTGGATATTTCAGTGACGATATTCGCACACTAGATAAGATTACAAATATAATTCCCGTGTAAATATTTTATGATATACCACGTGTTAAGAAGAAACTCGTGTTGAGGATTATTAAAGCTTAAGCTAAAAATATAGCCATATCATACCGGCTAAGGAAATGTTAAATAAACTATCAAAGTTGACCGAGAGACCTTTATTTTATTACTTTTAGCGTTGGTTGAAAAGTGATAATGGAAACGGTACGAGTAATACTTCGGGTATATCGTATTGTAGTTGGAGGCGCTCGTAGCGGAGTGTGCAGTGTTCGCTGCCGTTGAAACTTGCGATGGGTGATCGCTTAGTGGCATTTACTACTGCTACGAGTGCTTCGGAGGGCAAGCCGCTGATTTTAGTTGTGGTCTTAAGAAGGCAGTCATTATTGCGTAGTGGTAGATTTTTTTACGAATTCCCTCTAGGTTAGCTGCCACGCTCAACCAGAAAATTTGCGATGAAACAAATACCGGTGTTACAGCTGCTGTCCTTGAGAGCCAATTCCCATTTATATATTGATAGATTTAGAGAGTGGTCAAAGATTAGCCTATCAGCTATATAAAAATAGTCTATTTTGCTATTGCGGACGTAAGCACAAACCATCGATAAACTGACCCTTTTGGGTTACTTTATCGAAGGTACAAACACACAAATTGTATAATATTGGCAATAAGTAGGTCGGGATAAGTAAGAACAAAAGCCAGTTAGATAATGTGAAGTAAAATATTCCGTAAATCCCATCAGATGACGTCAAAATAAAACGTATCGCGTGTAATTACGACACTTGAATATACTAATGTATAACAAACGAAAGTGTAGGCTGTTCCAAGTTACTAATTCTACTACAAGTATATTATTATATCAAGGAGGTTGTTGTTTGTTAGTATTATAATAATAAGCGACCCACGTGTGAGTCAAACCTAGCTCTTTTTGTGTTCCAAATCGCAACAGAAATGTAACTTATTTGTATTATTCCTAGGCTTTGATCACAGCCCACAGCATCAAAACGACGTATTTAGTATATGTAGAGAGTACTTACCACCTGTGACCACTATCCAGGTTTCGGAGGAAAATAAATCCATCAAGCAGGTACCTTTATTTTCCGACCATTATCCCTTACATTTTCTGTCGGTATAATATTTCTTCACAAATAACAAAAATAACAACACAAGAATATATTGAAAATATGTTTTCGCTACCAACACAAGAACAATGAACTTTTTTTGCAATACCTTGCTAATAACCCTACGTATGTATTTATGTAAAAATATGTAAGTCAAGCTCAAAACCAGCAAAACGCAAACCTTACCACGGCGGGCTTTGTTTAAATAGTGTACCGTGCGGCGCAAACACATTACCTTGATCGAATGCGATCATTTCTAAGCGCCAAATCAATTAACTAATACAGTTGAATGTTGAAGATTGTCCCTGTTTTGTTAATTGTAAACTTGATGTGTCTGAAATCAAAGCGATATTTTTTTATGCTATTGTGACAGAACAAGCTCGAGGCCCACCTGATGTTAGGTGGACTCACCTCTGCCTATAACAGATGCATTTCGTCACAAGTCACAAATTGCACTGCGCCCATCACCTTGAGAAATAGTTATACTCATGTGCTTGTAATTTCGTTAATTGTAAGCTTTTTCAATCTTATTGGCACAGATGGAGATTAGAATATTTAACCACACTCCAAAGAAGATAGAAATGGAATACTCCATCGAATCCTGTCAAAAAAGGGACTCATTGTCATAATAAAAGATGATAATTCAGCCCCTCTCAGTTGGCCAATAGGGATCATTGAGGATTTATATCCTGGAAGGGATGGTGTGAGTAGGGTAGCTAAAATTAAAACAAAAACAGGACATTATATTCGAAGCGTTCATCGACTGTGTCCGATTCCTCTTCAATAGACTCACAGCGATTGCATAATATTTAACTTCTCTAGCATTACTTCATCTTATACTTTTTTTTAATTATTCATATACGATTTCCTTACTCATTATTTTTTGTATAGTCTTCTGAAGGGATTCCTTCAGCCCGGGGAATAATGGTTGCGCCATCGGTACTTTGTGCCCATCTAATATTCATTATTACAAATACTGTTTTATGTTTAACGAAAATAATAATTTAATTGTTACAAACCTTCTTTTATGTATATATATATATTTACCTATCTCTATTCATCCTATCAACATCCTCCATCCTCCTCCAACGAAACGCAAACATGACGTCACACGGATGGACTTTGAACGAGCATTGAGTGAAGTAGCATTCAAGAAACCATTCCTGCTTTCACTCTTATACTCACATTTTTCAATTGAAAGCCGCCCTAAAAAAACATCTTGTGTCCCTGTGATTGTGATAAAAATAATCTACTGTGTGTACTAATACCGGTCAAATAATAAAGCTATAAACTTTCTACATAAACCCTTCGTGAACTGTGGTGGATTTGATGAACCAGCAAACATAAGAAATCGAGGTAAGCGTTTCGTATCCACGTTCCTTCTACACCTCTTTCTTATGAATTCCTAAAAGTTTCCACCATTGATAGCAAAGTACTATGACGACATAGCCTCAAAGATCATTCGCGTCTCAAAACGTCAAAAATAGGCACTGTTTCTTTTCTCCGAATGTATTTTAGGGATTGTGCAATTTAGCTTGTTAAAATTTAGTACTTAGATACCTACTTTATAAAGCTTTTTGTTGTGGGCAGGACACAAGACCCAGGACAGGTAACGGATTTTATTTTGAAGATAAAACATATGAAATAAGAGTTTAGGTGAAGATTGTTCAAAAAAGTCCTACCGCCTTGTGGTGAAGACCATACCCACAGCATCGAACTATAGGCTTTAGAAACTCAGCCACCATCGCATTAAAAATATTTATATTTTATAAATAAACGTATTCAGGTTAGAAAATACGAGTGGGTTAAAAACTGGCCATTAAAATAGAAATAGACTTTTTTAAACTTCGAGAATTTTTAAACGATCTTTAATGTTGTATCGGCTTTTATATATTTTTGTTCCGTTGAAGAATTCCCGGAGGAATCCATCACTTTCACACTGTTTGCCTACAAATCATTCGGTATTTGAAGCAGCCGCGTCTTAAAATAACACTACTTCTTATATAAGTAAGTATCCATATACCGTTGTACGTTATCTTTAAACGCGAACATTTATATTCATAAAAATTTAAAACTCTTTTTATGGAGATATGGGGCGGGCTATACTTACATAATATAATACCTAAAAGATAGTTTAAACCTATAGGTTCAACCAAGGTTAACAAAGTTCAGATCTTAATCTAGGTTTTCGACTTAAACCTAATTTTATCAATGTCACGATTTTGGACAGGGACGAGAAAGTTTAGTGTTTATGCACGTAATCCGCGTTTTTTTTTATAATAAATTATTATAAAAGTTCTTTTTGGCGAGCGTGTACCATCATCGAGCGCATGACGATGCGGGTGAGTGATGGCCTGACATCAGGTGAGATTGTAGTGAAACTCTTACTTAGTTTGAAAATAAAAATAATTAAAAACTTACATACATAAATGTTGTAAGTTACTCTAGCTAGAAAATTAATTCGAAAATTAATAATTACGTTTAACGGTTCTCCACACAAAAGGTGCATTTGCATGGTGGTAGGGTATTTTGCGAATGCCCCCCTGGCTAGCTACCACAATAGCTGATACAAGCTCTCTGTGTCGTGCAATCCGGTGATAAGTAAGTGTTCGCGTCGCAATGTATCAATATACGTTACTTGCAATACTGGTAGCGTTGTTAATTCACGTGACATGACCAAAGTTCAATTTTGAACGTAGTGACGCTGCCGACTGCCGTATTTGTATGCAGTCGGCCGCATCGAACCTAAAAAAATATTAAAAACAAGTGCGGGTTCACGTAGATAGCATTCTCGTGACCACGATCGATGCAATTTGACCATACATCGAGCTAAGTCAGATAATCGTATTTAAGATCAATCACATATCGAGGCCTCTTCGTAAACTATTTGGAAACGTCAGATATATTTGGCAATGGTGTACTATTATAATAAAAAATAAAAGCACATCTGCTAAATAAATTATGACGTCTGCTACAGGAAGATGACTTGCCTGGTCAGGTGTGAATATGTCATCAATTTTTATGAGCTATCATGAGCGATAGAATCAACAACACTTCCTAAAAATAGTCGGCAGATTATTCCATTTCGTACTCGCCCACGCTTTTATCAATAAGTATTCTCTCTTGAAAATTGGGTTGAGTTTCCAAGCGTGAATAATTTTGTGCTGATATTTTTAAAGACTCCATACGTTTCTAAGGACCGTAGCAGCTGTATATTAGCACTATGTTTGCCCCTAAATGTTTGTTGTTTATATTTCATTCCCAACGTTTGTACAAAAACCTCAAGGCAAACATTATATTGACATCAACCTAAAATTGTCTCTAGGAATACCCAATAAAAACATTTGAAACCTAACCAGGAAAGAAAATATTATTACCTTATTTTAATAAAAGTCCTTTGAAAGACTTATGTTCTCAAAGGCCTTATGTATCCGATTCATAGTATATATTATTTTAATTTTGAGGCATTTTGTACTAAGAAATCGACGTAACCACCACTTTGCAGCGAGTGGAGAAACGGACTTTATTTCAACTGTAGTGTGTAGACGATGTTTAGTAGTTTTGAAACGCAGGTTGTAAATTTTTTCTCATACAGCTGCTGGGGCAGATTTATTTTAACAATTTTTGCTAGTGACGATTACTTCAAATCTTGGCAGCTTGGGGATCACAATGTTAGATGGCAGTTCATCAGAATCTCACAGGAAGTTATGTGGTGTAGTTGTAACCTGGGACCCCGCGGGGTACATTATATAAGTATTTTTAAAATACTACAGTGGCTACAATGAAAGTTGTTAGGAATCTATTGGATGAGATATTTTAGTTTACATATCATCTTGTAACAAACACACAATCATTTACTTGTATATACATAGTTGGTATTGCAACTACACACGGTGAAGCTGAACCTAAGGGTAACAGTACATAGCCACACCTGTATGCAATCTCATTAGCAATTATATAACAGAACCGCCGGAAAATATATTTCTTTATAAACGTTTCAGCAAATGCTATCAGTCATGGATATCTTTAGTAGATATTGTTTAATACTCGAGGAGTGTTAATTGATTTAAGCTGTTTACAAGATTTTGTCGGAAAAGTGCCAAATCAAACAATGGGCTCACCCTGAGATGAAACTAATAATCTATATGAAGCTAACTATATCATCTTCCTGTCTTTATCTCACGTATAATGTGGTTGGTAGGATATATTTTAACTAACATCACAATAACACATAATTATGTATAAAATTTTGACATAATTTTATGCTAGGCGACCTGTCTTATTCCAAACCTCCAAGTATATGCTCGTATTGATAATATACCCACTATTTTTCGGTTAATAAGGGTGTTATTTACTAATGGTATAGAGCCTTATTCGGCACTAATATGAAGCAACACCCTACTTGAGTTGACGTAAAGAGTAGTATGCTGCCATTTGCCACATTATTTCCCTTGGTTGCGTATTAAGGATCCCAACAGGAGGATACCGAAAAGTAAAAGTAAAAGTAGAACAGAAGAGTGTCACACAATGTGTTCCGGCTAACTTGAGTAGACCAGTGGCTCTGCTAAAAGCCAGACCAACTTTTTCACTGCATTATCACTTACCATTACAAAATATAGTGGCCACTAGCCTATCAAACATAAAAATCACGAGGAACCACCAAAAATATGTGCCTAGCCGTACTATACAGATAGAAGTGAAACTGATACATATATGTTATAAACGGGTATACTCGGTCTGATACCAAGGACTGACCATACACTACTTAATCTTAAAATAAAATTTCGGTCTGATCCCATATTTTTTATTCCTGCGTGATCCCACTTATAGTTTTATGGCCTCGATTAGATAACAGTAACTGCTAAAGTACGTTAACAAATAAATGTTGTGATTTATAATAATATCAACTTTGCATTACAAGTTGCTACTATAATTTAAACTACTAAAGTACCAAAACAGCAAAGTTCATATGGCAGTTTAATACTAACAACACTGCAACTAGGTATTAAATTATTATTGTTTATTAGCCGTATAACAATAGCAGATAAGTATACAACGCAACTCAATTTACGCTAAAGTTAATAATAGCAAAATAACAAAATAAAATTTGGTGGGCTATACAGATTTATATTTAAATTATAAAATGTATTTTTTATTTTGATTTAATATTAATGTTAGATATAATTTTTCACAAAGGATAAATTTGTAATAATTTAATTTATGTAAAAGGACAATAAATATTAACTTGTATAATCATGTCAACAACATATATATATCATACGTCAGTACTAATTATTGTATTTTATTATTAATAATACGTACACAGTTATTTGATAATGTCACGTATTTGCTATAAGAATTAAAATTCTACAAGACGCCATTCGTGAATAAAAAGGGTAAATTCCAAATAATTACCTTGTCTTTACGACGATCTTCTCATGCTTAGTGGCAGTTTACCGAATATGCAAATATTAATTTAAATATCCCATCTTTTTCACTTTAACTAATTTAGTTCGAGACTTAAATATTTTTTTTGTTTCGCGTATCAAACGTACCCATGGAATTTCTTGGTTTTAATCCAAATTTCTGGCACCGAATTGTAAATGTATAAATATATTGCAATCATAATTTTAATATTTTTAAGTGCTGCCTGGCTGGTGTATTTTTTCTTAAGCTAAGCATTGTTCATATTGCTTGTTTTTGGGGATCGAAGCACGCTTTTTATGTGTGCCCCATAGCCCTAAACTGTGGTAGCGTATCTTATAGCTGTGCATGTATGCGAAATATACTGCTATTGGTCCTTTCCAGTAATGGTTATAATTTCAGTACATTAATTTAGGTTCCGTACACAAAGGACAGATCGCAGCCCTATTGTTGTCACTTTGTGACCGCTAGTGATATTACTACTGAGCGCTTCCGTGCTTCGGAGGGCACGTTAAGCCGTCGGTCCCGGTTGTTTTGTTAGGATGGCAGTCGTTACAGCATGGTGGTAGGACATTTTACGAATGCTCGCCTGGCTAGCTACCACCCTCAAGTAGAAAAATATGTCACCAAGCACCTATCGCTGTGTTCCGGCAGCTGTCCTTGAGAGCCAGTATATCTAAGTTAGCCTGAACAACATCTGCGACCACATCATCACTTACCATCAGGTGTAATAGTGGTCAAAGGCTAGCCTATCAGCTATAAAAAACAAAAACTCTCTGTGTGTTTCTGTACGTCCTCGTGTCACAAGTCTCTAGCTCGTAAATGCAAAGGGTTAAAAACCTGAAATATAGTCATTTGGTATACAACACAGTAGCCAACAATATATACTATTGAATCAGAAATGCTAAAATATTAGTATTAAAGGTACTCGTAGATCCAATGCATGGTAAGTGAATTCTAGAGTATTCGTTGCGCTTTACATGCAAAAGTACATACTTTCTTCATGCTATGTATCCAAGTGTTCAAACTCGCTGAATGTTTGCATGCATGTTATAAATCCTAATATCCCTAGCTATACTTCTGACTTACCAGTTTTTCGAAAATATGAATTCCCATAAAAAAAAGTCTCACCAAAAGCATTGATCTGAGACTCAAGCACATGCATGCAAAATTGCACTGAGTGTAAACAGTTGGTATTTAAAATATGCCGTAGTTTACGTTTGTGTGGAAATCGTTAAGGAGGCACTTACCTACAGTAGCAGTTTAACTAAGTACATATTAATTATTATGTGAAAATATAATAATTAATATGTAATGCATTAGTTAGGTATGTATATAGTATCTAGAACTAGTAGATGATTATTTCCTCCGTAAATGTAAATAAGTGGGCCGTTAGTTGCCACATTCAAACTATATTGAGGCAGACCAGTTTTGTTATCAGTATCTTAAAAAGTATGTTTATTATTATAAAGCATTTGTGGTTGCTCTCTTAAACGTTCCAACACTATAAACGAAAGATGGCAATAAGAGATCACAACAGCGTGGTGATAGCGGTCCTGCTGAAAATAGACGAAAAGAAAATGTTGATCATAATTAGGCTAAGGAAGGTCAGACATGATAGTTTCCCTTTCAACGGTAATGTAAACAAAAGTAGTCTTTATCACTCTTTGTCAAGCGGATTGGCGCGGACATTCGGAACGGTCATGCTCACGAAAATGTGTTGGCAAGCGGTGACGTCGCGTCGTGTGTCGGGTCGCCCTCTTCCCTCAGAAATGGTTGAGGAGGACGATGGCTGGCACGCGACGCGAGTCAACTCGTGAACGAGTGCTGCTTGAGGACACTGGTCCGTTCGGAATGCCAGTGCAAACCTAATTGTAATAGTATATATACTAAGTATAATTAGCATCCCCGTTAACTGTGTTTCCCCCTCAGTATGTTAGAATGTTCCCGTAGTAGTATAATTGGTCAATTAATATCTTCGTTAACTTAAAAATGGCCAAGACCCTGGAGTATATGGAAAATTGATTAATCGTTCCGGTTCCTATTGTATGTTTCAAGCTAAGTTCAGAACAATTTTTAACGGGTTTTTGTACTGCGGAATTATAATAGAGCCAGACCTCACCTAAACTTGAGTATATAAAAAAAAATGATTAAAAATAACTAAACACTCGCGAAGGTCACAAAGACAAACACTCAAAGGCATCAGACAGAAATTGAATATTAAAAGGACAAAGTAGAAGTGGATTTGGCGCGGTCAGACAGTCATGCCCTCTGGCTTATCCTGCGGATGGGGGCTAATCTACTTTGTCTCACCACTATTGGGCTAGACGACAAATACGTATAAGTGCTTTTGTATGATCTCGGTATAAATGGTCTTGTTTGTAGAGGTACCTAAACTTGATACGTGGCTTAAGTGTTTTGAATAGTATATTTGATCTGAGTAACGGATATTTTTGGATTCAATATTTACTTAACTAAGACCACCAATTTTGGTAATTTTACTATTATTTTTTACTCCATATTTATCCAAATAGACTACAACATTAAATCTATTTTTCTTTCACCTAGCTTGAGCTATTTTCCTCGCTGGAGTGAGGTGAACAATTGTTCGGAAGCTGAGTTATTTTGCGTCTCGTACCTTTGGAACCTTCAGTACGCTCAGAATATATGTAACCACTTGCTCCCTTAGATTTCAGAAAAAATTACTCACGTCAAATAACAACTTTACAGTTGCGTAACTAATAAATATTTACGGCATCTATAATTAGTATGGTGTTCGTTGGATTCAGAGCTTATTTTATTTAGAACGGTGGCATTAATAATAGCAGCTTTTGAGAGAACTTAGGAGAACAATGTAAGTCGTTGAAGATATGTTTAAGATACTTAAAATTGTGTGCAATGTTTTTGGTACTACGCCTTGTTGACATAATAATAGGGATGTTTGGTGATGTTGACGGGCCATTGGGTTTGAAAGATCGTTATGTTTACCGTGCTTTCGGTGTAGGTCACGTCAAGTTTATGTGTGCAATATACTGCGATATCTATGTGATCAAGCTGTAAAAATATTTAACGAATTGCCTCAAAATTTCAAGGAAGATGTCTACTGACTGAATATACGAGTATTTAAACGAAAGCTTAAAGCTTTATTTTTGAATAGATTTATTATAATATTAACGAATTTTGTCATAATATTAAGTGCCTACCGGAACTATTGGCAAAATGTAAATGTAAAATATTTTTCCCAAAACATAAATACTTAATATAATTAATGTTATTAATTTTAAATGTAATCTAAGGGTACTTATAATTAATATTCAAATACAATGTACTCGTACTTTGTTTATGAATAAATAACTGAAGTGAATGTCGTGTTTATATGTAATCAGTTTAAGATATTGAGTCACATGCGCAGGTTATGTATTGTATGGTTTCAATGGTTACGTGGCAATGCCGGATGATGTTCCTGTAATTAGGTCGGCGGAGGACAGTTTTTCGCATTAACGACGTCATTTTGCATACCTACCATGACACCTTCGGTTTTTGGAATGAACTCAGCCCGTTATTTTTTTGAGCACTCTTATCAATGTAATCTAGCTCTAGATTATCCCGATGTCTCATATGTAACGCATTTGGTTAGGCTGAGTGTTCTTGTCTTAGAGATTGGAAGGAGTGAATCGTCTATTGACCGCAACTATTACTTTATGAAGTTGTGAGTTTCTGATTTATCATAAAAATAAATACTTAGGGTGATGATTTGTTTGTTGTGTAGATTTACTATGTCAAGGATTCCTCTGTCCTCTAAGTTCCTAGGGAGTGTTGTTGTTTGTACACAGACACGGATGATGTGTAAGAAATTATCGATTGTATATTGTATTTTATTTAATCAGTTTTAGACCAGTGTAATTCAGTAACAGTAGAGTAAACATTGTTGAGAACTTGTATTACGTTCCTAGGGTTTAATTGGGATTTCGTTCGTATGTTTAGTCTGTGGGTTCTTTTTAGTGTATTTGTTTCGATTGCTAGAACCCTAAATATTTGTTGATCTTTTAACCCCTCATCTATTGAATCTGTAGATCGGGTATGGCGCATCGATAGCAAACTGTCGACGTTTTTTTTCTCTCGACGCCCCGTCACTGTTTTTTTTTTAGTACAAAGTTGTTTTTAATTACCTAAACATGTCACCCTATTATCCCCATACCCTAATATATCACCTATACCATACATAAATAACATTATCATCCATTTAGTTTGTGTGGATCAAACAGCGAAATGTAAATATATTTTCACAGATTTTGACATTTTTTATTTTAAAATCGAGTTTATTTGATGTAATCTCCAATCAACATATAATTTTCTTGGCATCAATGCAATCCTCATCATATTCACTTTACGGGAAAAGAAATGAAAACAGGCCTTTTTATGGAAAATTTTAAAGGAAAAGGGGTTTGAACAGACGACGAAAATGGCGAAAAACAGCAATTTTTTAATATTATTTTTTATTTTATTTTTCTCAAACTATTCTACCTATAACTTTGCTTTTTCTTTTAATATGAGTATTTACTATGGTTCTTTACCCATGAATTATAACAGATTGTTGGGATACATATTTTAGAAGTAGTAACGAGATTAATACAACGCGATTTTTTTTTAATCGGGAAAACTCTATGAAAGTGTAATTTTCTTTTTTTCAAAAACTATAACACCTACGACTTTGGTTCTTCTTTTGATATGATTATTGACATGTAATCTATATAATATACCTGAATTATTTCAGATTTATAGGTTTAGTAGTTTAAAAGTACTTACGAGATTATTTATTACGGAACTTTCCATCGGTGAGTGTTTGCGCGGCAAAATGTATCGAGTGAAAGTTTTTTATTTTCATTTCACGATTTGAATAACTTCTCGTTACCGTAACGTGATGCAATTTTTTGAGTTGTATAGCCAAGGATACTAGCTTACTAACAACGTTTGAATAATAACAATCGAATAAATATAAGCTTCACACTAAACCTTTTTTTCAGACGACCGGAAATCCGTTCGACACACAAGAGGGTCAAATAAAAAAAAATATTTAAAAAAAAACTTTTCAATCTTTATCCTTTAAATTAATTTATCATTATAATTGACTTGTTCCCTATATATATGCAAAATTACTGCTTTCTAGGTTTATTACTGTAGAATTAGTTACGAGATTATTATTAAATGACGTAATATTTTGGCGCCAAAATGTAATTTGAGCTGGTTTCAGATTTCATAAAAATATTAAACATACTTTCTGTTATCTCAGAAAAATATGATTATTTTCTTGAATAGCCAAGGATCCATCCTTTTGAAAACCGTTTGCCATATGAAAATTGGACTTACGCAGTGGTGAATTTGCAAACAGGACTATTGACCACCGACCGGCTAGCCAGTTTGTACAGATGCGCACAAATCCGGCAGGCCGGCGGATACATATGAGGGAAGAATTAACTGATTATTATTAATGCTATTAGTATTATGCATCAGTTTTAACTGTTTATCTATATTGAAGATATTTTTTCGTTAGACTCATTAATGTATTTAACGAAAATCGATCTAGTAAAAGTTACACTTAAATCATTATCCGTTCGCATAAGTTTTTTTTTTGCAATTTTTTATTGTGGTTATAACGGAACTTGCTGATATTAAGCAGCAACCTCTGCCTATAATAGACGCATTTTGACACAAGTGACGAATTGCACTGTGTCCGTCACCCGGATACATGTACAGTTGTTAAGTTTCACATGCTGTTAATTTTACTGGCTCTCAAGGATTGCTGCTGGAACACACTGCTAGGTGCTAGGCGACAGATTTTCTATTTGAGGGTTATAGATAATCAAGCAAGGAATCGCAATATGCCGTACCACCATGTGGTGAAGCTCAAACTTTCGGTGGGGATTGAACCATGGACCTGCGGCGAGGCAGTCCTTAGCTGTTACTGCTTGACTAATGCCCTTATACCTTATTAACAATTATTACAAGTATTGCCGTTGCAATGTTGATAATTGTGGGCCAATGACAATTGATTCTGTAAGCAGGATCCAGCATTTATTAGTATATTAACTATTTAGTCTTAAGTCATTTTATTTAAAAGAAAGTGATTGGCCAATGATAAAATAGTATGAAATGGTATATAACAAATCATTTTATTAAAGAAAGCGTGTGAAAATGTTATAGCACAAACTACGAATAAATATATATTTATTCGCAGAGTACGATGTAGATATCATTGAAAAAGCTATGATAGATGAGCAAGATTACTTGATCGAAGACTATGCATTAAATGTTCAAATATGACATGAGTCATCTTGTCAGACTTCAATTTGTACTTTGATCAAATAAATCCCATAAAATTTTGATGCTTTTCTAAATTAAAATCTGATACGTCATGTTATTCTGACCGAAATGACTTTTGACTTACCTATCAAAAAACCATCAGCTGAGTTATTGGACTATAAAAAATTCTATGAATTCTAACATCAAAGATCCATAAATGCGAATCTGACTGTAGCGTCGTGGGTTGGGAATAACACACACATAGATGTCAAACATTAGCTTCTCTCTGGTAGACACTCGTCACACAAAAGGCAGGATGGAAAAATAATAACATTAAAAATATAAATATAAAAAATCATTTTCAGATCAAGGTCAAAGTCAAAATCATTTATCCAATTTAGGCGTCTACGATACTCTTCCAAGGTCAATTATAATTTTTTATATTGAAATATTATACAAAACCACTAAATATTATAATACATTGTACTGTCACTTTCAGCAAAAAAATGTATTGAGGCACTGCGAGAAGAACGGGCAAAAAACTCGGGGATTGTACAAAAAATATATAAATAATAAACAAATTCATATTATTGTATAAACTAATACGGTATCAAGTTGCAAGTTAGATTATTCTAAGTAACATACGAGTCAAATTTTAAAGAACTTTCTCATTTTAAATTGAATCATTTGAAACTTATTCACGCCCGCTTTCTGTGTGGTTCCATATTTACACTTCAGAAGATTCCTCAACATAAGTCTATCTTCTCAGTACCAGTGTAAGTACATCGAGACACCTCTGGACACTGAATAAATAGTTATTTTTGACACAACTCAGACGTTGCTGAAATTTCACATTAAGGTTGATAAAATATATATTAAAAAGAATTTTTGTATTTTGTAAATACGATTTTTAAGACACCATCAACCAAGCTGAAACTGGACATGAAAGACAGCTCTCTAATTTAGGTTCTATTTATGTTATTCTAATATTACCATCGTAGTGTAACAATTTAAACGTAGTAGTTTCCTCGAAGGAAACAAATATTCGTAGATCCAAGATGAGCATCTGATATGCTCGAATACCCGAGTCAATGTATTCGATATTTTATTATAAAAACTAACGTGGTTTTCACTCATTTTAGTATATAATACGGGATAACTCACGTGAATCAGTCAGATAGCTCCGACTATAGTTTCAACCACATTCGGTGGTAGTTTTCAAGGAGAGCTCGGGACGCCCGCGTTTACGTCTTGCTTAGCACTCTATTCGATATTTGTTGTGTTTTTGCCGGTTATCGTAAAATATTTAAATATGTGTGAAACTCAAGAGAATTTCGTATCAAAAATATTTAAATAGGTAATAGAAATGTTTTATAAAAAGATTTTTTTTGGAATATAATGAATTAAGCAGTTTATTCCACCCCTTCTGTAATATAAAAAAAAAACTTTAACAAAAAATGGACAAAACCCAAAAGTGTGAAATAACTTGTTGAAGTCGGTACCATGATGTTTCAAAAGTACCTACTATCACAATATTGTGCGCATGGTACCGACTTCGACAAGTTATTTCACACTTTTGGGTGTTGAAGTCGGTTCCATTTTTTGTTAATTTTTTTTTTTAATTTTTAGTGACCTTTGCTGCTTACGAGATCGATTGTCATTCATTCTCAACTACTATATCCTCAAGATAGGTACATATATTATTCAATTATTGGAGTGTAACTCAAAAACGGCTTGACCGATTTTGATGAAATTTAAAATGGGACCAAACGACAAGCATCTGCTTTCAAACAAAAAAAGAATTTTCAAAATCGGTTTACCCGAGATATGAGGTAGCAAACATAAAAAAACAGACAATTGAGAACCTCCTCCTTTTTTGGAAGTCGGTTAAAACAAAGCACATTCCGTTTCTTCACCAGAAACAAAAATAACTTCTTATAGATTTAAATATATCCATTTAATAGCATTTTTTTAATGGATCAATCCATTAAAAGAGGATTAAATAACTATTATTTTACAAAAATAAATCTGTTGCGAGTTGTATGCCACTGTAAATCATCACTTGCACACTAGTCACAGTCTACTGTGTGTAAGTTGAGATGTTATAATTTGCAGCGCCATCTTCGATTCGTTTCCTTATTAAGCCGGGTGCTATACTTTGTTGATGTTACATAAATTACTCACGTTATTTGAGACCCAAGACCATGTACAAGACGTGGTCTGCAAAGAGTGCACTGCTAGCCACGCTATCGTGGCTTTGAGCTTAGTTTTAAGCTGCTCTTATAGCTTTTAAATGGTTTTTATCATTGCAGACCTTATTGTCCGCGTTATAAAAACAGCCAGATGGTACAGTCATACAGAAAACAAAGCAAATTTAAATACTTGAATTGTTTCCAACAACGAAGACTAAATATGGAACAGTTGGAAGAACATCACTCCGAGACTTTCGTTCTGAAGCCTTGTTCACCTCCTTGCTACAGTGCTTTTCTCGCGTAAACACAGTAGTGTTTGTACACCACTGCTTCGAAGTAGAATAGCTGAAACTACCCACAAGGACTTGTGCTTAATAGATGTGCCACATGGTTCTTGAAAAAGGCCAGGTCATGCGTAAGGAAGCAAGGAAGATACGCTAAAGATACCCTTAAATAGCACAATAGAAAATCCCTGGTTGTAGGTTTGATATAACATATACGTTTACTTTTTATATAATCAAGTATAACACCACACATTTGTAAATCAAACACATGTAAATGTTGCACTAGAAAAGTGTTATCGAAGGAATTTTGCATAATACGGTAACCTACTTGAATGTCATCGGTTGGTTCGAAGCCCCGACAATATGAGCAGAGTCTATTATGTATGCTGCATACGATACATGCTAAACGGTATAAATATGCGATTTTATCGAAGGACATGTAAACATATTGTAGAAAAAAGTGCTCTAAATGGGAGCTTTTGCGCAACATTTTGTTTGAGGCTTTAAAAAATAAGGCCACAGCGGGCGTTCTAAAGTTCTCAGTTCTGCGTTCCGCGTTCACTGTAATACACGCAGCGTCAAACATCTCACGGTCTCTTTTCCTCACCATTTAGTACTTTATATCAGTTTAAAATATTTTTAAAATTAAGTGGGAAAATAATGCAGAAGCTAATTTTACTATATTATACTCTTTGCAAATAAGTGGTTGGGTCAAATAGAACTCCGACAGAACGTGTGTCTCATTGACATTTTTACTTTTTATTGGATATCAACAATTATAAATTTGGAAACTAATAGAAAAATACACCCACTGAACAGCATTTCAGCCATTCATATTCATATTATTATTACTGAGTTTGCACCAGCTTTTGAGGGCAAGTTGAGCCGTCGGTCTCAGTTGTTGTCTGTCAATGGCAGCTATAATAGCATGGCCGTAGGGCATTATCCGAATGCCCCCATGGCTTTTTACAACCGTCAAGTAGAAAATCTGTCGCCAGGCGCCTCACGGTGTATTCCAGCAGATATCCTTGAGATATAGGAATTCTAGGTTAGCCTGAACAACAACTACAACTTCGACCGCAGCTTCACATACCATAAGGTGAGCTCAAAGGTTATCCTATCAGCTGTAAAAATTATAAAAAACACAATATCAAAGTAGTCACTTGTTCGATATGCGAACACTCAAAATATGGAGCTGTGTGGACTGTATAATGATTAATGAAGATGACGTGCTGAGCTAACGATCCAAACAAATAGACAAGAGAAGGCAAAGAAATCCACCACGTACCTTTAATACTTCCACGAACCGTCCCCAAGACAGGCTGGCTGGATGAGATTTCTCCTGGATGATGTCAATTTTGGAAAGTTCACACAAGCACAACACAAATTGATATCAATTCTGCACGGCAGTAGTTCAATTTAGAGCTCACGGAGCTAACAAAAAGAAACGTTCTTTTGGATAAGGTACGAAGAATGCGACCCACGGGGCTGCTCGACGTAGACTGACAGTCGTGTCTCTGTCGTGTCAATTCTTTTCTGTTTCCACCCCAAGTCGAGGGTAGGACGCGAAAAACATCTCGGGTAGTGGCAAAAATCATTCACCACCCTCAAATCTAAATGTAAGGATCGAACATTTAGTTTTACACTTTTTAATTTTTTACGGAAAATATATAATATTATTTATCGAACTCAAATCCCGTTCCTGGTTAATGTTTTTTGTAATTTTGGTTGCCCTGTCCACTTAGCAGGTGTTCATGCAATAATATTACCTGATGTTTGAGATAAATATGTAAAACTAGTGAATGAATGGTATGTAGTACTACTACTTACTATTTTTTTTTTATGCCTGATAGGTTAGCCTTTGACCACTATCTCAACTGTTGGTAAGTGATGATGTGGTTGAAGATGTTGTTCAGGCTAACCTAGAATTTTAGGTACATCTTAAATCTTTTTGTTTAAATACTTTTTATCACATACTCTGTTTTTACAAAAATAGATGAAAACAGTGCTGTATACCTAAATTATAACCTACATCTGCTTTGTGAGAAAACAGTACACAGTAAACGTGGCATCTGCGGCGGAACTCCTCGACTATAATCCATCACGAGTTAAGTTTGACAGTTACGCAGCCAATTTATTCCGGAGCACGCTTATCTAAAAGCAAAGTGGTTGGTTGAAGTATTTAGACCAAGACAATAACAAGTTTTCATCAGGTTTCAATCCATACATACATACCTTTAGGCATAAATTATACATAAAAGTGATGAACGCTAAACAATGCCATGCAGAGCAGATGTGTCATTATGTCACATATATATAAATAGATTAATCATTTATTGCTACAAAAACGAAAACAAATTACATACAACTTATTACAAACATATACAACTTATAGTAAAAAGAAAAATTTTGCTGTAAGTTGTATATTACCTGTTAAGTTGCAGCCATAACACTGATTTTCAGTGAATTCCTGAACTCGGGCTAAGATGTTTGCCGAGAAAAAAGAGAAGAAAAAAGCGAGTTCAAGAACTACCAATCTACCAAATACAAAGATAAATAGGCACAGACAAAACAGCAATCTATGAATAGGAATTTAGCAAATACGATAGATTTAATAACATCATAAATAATAATAAATTCATTGAAAATATTAATAAAAATGCGATCTATATAATGAATAATAATAATTTTGCTTGAATAGTTAAATATATAAACTTGCGCAAGTGACATGCATGTGGGCACTGATTCCAGTTTGTAAGTGTGTAAGTAGATGTGTGGTATATTTCATGTGTATTATATTATGGTGCTTACTTTCCTATGATTAACGTGATATGAATTACTAGTGGCACGAAGCATCCTCAGAAGGTATTGACTCATCGAGCGCACGATCGAGACAGATCTAAGAGTCAAGACCTCCAGAGGATGCTTCGTTTATTATTTAAATATTTGTTATTATTAATTTATTAAAATAAAATCACCTATAAATTAACTCCGCCATTGCCGGTCCCAAGCCCGGATGCAAAAGGAGGAGGGTTTGTATGGAGCAGAACATTCCCAGCTGTAAAACGTTCAAAGCCGAGCATCAGGCGGCGGTAAATTAGCCTGACCACCCTGTACACCCTGGGGCGGAATTCAGTGACCGTCTAAAAGACTGCCGTGGAAGGACTGGGGCTCCCACCACGAGATATTGCCCAAGAAAATTACCCTCATGTTAAGTACAACTGTCAGAAATAGTATGTTGGACGATCCGGCTAACACCCGGCGCCGTTCAGTCACCGGGCTGGACGGTGTGAAATTGGCTACCGAAGCCGCGACTAGGGCGGGACACCGGGCCTTAGTTGGTGGACATGCTACTGGTGTAAACAACAAGAATGTTTCAATCAGGAAACAACGTCGCATTGCCACTTGGAATGTTCGTGGATTGCTAGGTCCAGGGAAACTGGACATTGTAGAAAAAGAAGCGGAATGTCACAACCTAACTCTGCTCGGACTTACTGAAACGCACATGAGAGGACAAGGTCATCAAATTACCTCCAACGGAAGTACTTTATACTTTTCGGGTCCCCAGGATTCAAGCTCTAATGGGGTTGGCTTTTGGATACCGCGACATATTAACAACCACGTCCTGGGATACAACCCAGTGTCCGACAGAATTATGTCCATAAGGCTCAACACGCGCCCCTGCACCTTGAACGTTGTCGTGGTCTACGCTCCGACGTCATCCGCGTATGACGATAAAATCGACGACTTCTATGCTAAGCTGGAAATGACATTGTCCAAAATCCCTAGCCGCGAAATAACATCGGTGATCGCCGATTTTAATGCAAAGGTGGGAAAGACAGTGGATGACGGTCATATCGGGAACACTGTTGGAAAATACGGGCTCGGCACCAGGAACGAAAGAGGAACGAGATTGCTGGAATTTTGTATCGATCGAAGACTTACTATAATGAACACCTGTTTCCAGCAACATCCAAGGCGGCTGTACACGTGGATATCTCCAGGCGATCGTTGCCATCAAATAGATTACATACTTGTTAACAGTCGCTGGAAGACCTCAATCACTAATGTGAAAACTTTTCCTGGTGCTGATTGTGAGTCTGACCACTGTCTTCTCGTAGCCAACTTTACTTTGCGTCTTAAAGCAGTCAAAAACAGACCCCCAGTAAGACTACGCACATTGAGGAAGCTAGAGCAAGCAGGACTCCATACTGAACTCGACAAGCTCATATTAGAGCAGCCACCACTTCGCGACGCAGATGTAAACGAATGCTGGGAACATCTTAAAGGTCAGATATGGAAATCCATGGAAAAGGTGACCAGCAAAACTACATGTCCACCTGCCCCCAAGCAAATGTGGCTCACTACGAACACCTGGCAAATCATTCAAGAGAGGAAAGCTTTAAAAAGTCAAGGGATTACTACCCAAGAAGATCGTGACAAATATTCAGAGCTAAGCAGACGGATCCAGTCATGCTGCCGTCACAATAAAAATGAGTTTATTGAGCGCATTTGTGTTGAGATCGAAACACACGCGTTGAAAAGTCAGAGCTCAGATCTTTTCAAAAAAGTAAACCTTCTTTCTAAGCAGTTTAAGCCCAAAACATGGATGATTGAGGATGTAGACGGCACACTACTTCAAGACTTGGAGGCAATATCAGAGAGGTGGCGAAAGTACTGCGAGAAGCTGTACAAAAGCGAAGAAGAGTCTTATCAATTACAACTTGATGGGTCCTCATTTTGGAAGAATGCCACTCTTGAACCGCCGATTCTTCCCTCTGAGATTACGGCTGCCATCGCGTCACTCAAGGCTAGGAAGGCACCTGGCCCAGACCAACTAACTGCTGAAATATTACAAGCTATGGGCACAGCAGGGAGAGATGCTTTATATAATATCTGTGATAACGTCTGGCGCACTGGTAAATGGCCTCATGATTGGACGAAGTCGATAATTCTTCCTCTTCACAAAAAGGGCTCAACATTGAAGTGTGACAATTACAGGACCCTGGCCCTGATCTCTCACGCCAGCAAGGTACTCCTTCATATAATTAACACTAGGATTCGCTACTTTCTGGATTGGCAGATTCCTCAGGAATAAGCCGGTTTCGTGAGAGGAAAGGGCACCAGGGAGCAAATTTTCAATGTTCGCCAGTTGATTGAGAAGGCTTACGAATTTAATACACCTCTTGTACTGTGTTTCATTGACTACAGTAAAGCATTTGACAGTGTCATTTGGTCAGCTCTGTGGAAAGTGTTACAAGAACTTGGAGTTCCTCAACACCTCGTGGCTCTGGTACAGTCCTTGTATTGTAATAATATTGGTGTGGTAAAGGTCGAAAAAGCAACTTCTGGACCATTTTGTTTTGGGAAAGGAGTAAGGCAGGGCTGCAAACTGTCTCCCATCCTCTTCAATGTGTATGGAGAATATATCATTAGACGGACTTGTGAGGACTGGGAAGGAGGAGTCACTGTAGGAGGCACAAAGATCACTAATCTCCGTTATGCAGATGACACGACTCTCCTTGCCACCACTGAATCGGAGATGGCAGCGCTCCTACACAGAATGGAAAAAATCAGTTTAGAACTAGGACTTAAGATTAACCACGCCAAAACCAAGCTGATGGTGGTAGACCGTGCCAGAAAGCTGCATCTCACTGGTATGTTGGGACTGGAACTAGTGAATGACTTCATTTACCTAGGCGCTAACATAAGCAACACGGGGTCTTGCGAGAAAGAGGTCAGAAGGCGTATCGGCATGGCCAAAAGTGCTATGTCTCAGTTACACAAAATATGGAGAGACCGCAACATTTCACGGAAAACTAAGGTGAAACTTGTCAACTCGCTGGTCTTTTCCATATTCAGCTATGGTGTAGAGACATGAATCCTGAAGAAGGCGGATAGAGTCCCAATCGATGCATTTGAGATGTGGTGTTGGAGGAAGATGTTGCAGATTCCTTGGACAGCATTCCGCACGAACGTCTCTATTATTCGTGAGCTCAATATAAAGACCCGTCTCTCCAATATTTGCCTACGCAAGCAGCTTGAATTCTTCGGCCATATCGCTAGAAAGGAGGGCATAACCTGGAACAGCTCATGGTTGCTGGCAAGGTGGATGGCAAGCGCCCAAGGGGTCGTAGTCCATTGAGATGGTCGGACCAAATCCGCACAGCTTTGGACTCTAATCTACACGACGCACTCCATGACGCCAAGGATAGGCATAAGTGGCGGGACACCGTAAAGACAAAAGTACTCCAGAAGCGGGGTAATCGCGACCCTCAGTAATGAGGAGAACGAAGCAAGGAGGAAAATCACCTGCTCACAAAATTTCAAGATAGTCGGTTGAGAAATGCGATCTGTAGAGACCAACCGGGATGCATATTTTCCCAAGCTGCAACGGAAATAAGACGACAATCATTTTCATAACTAAGTTGTTAGTGTGATCGATCTGGAATTGCACCCGGGACTTGGGCCTACGCCCTGGGTTGGAAAGGGGGACTTAACCCTACGGTTAAGTCCTCCTTTACGATGACATCGATGCTCCCTTTTTCCTCCAGTTGCTAGTGCCACGATAATTCCGTAAATTAAGTAACAATTACGTACTGTAACACCACACAATTAACAAACTGTCCCTACGCATATTCAAATATTATGTTTAGCGCCATCTTACGATACCTACGCAGATTCGAACCATAATGTTCACCGCCTTCTATAGTTTATTTCATGCAGACGCCAATAGATGGCGATGTGCATGCTTAACACACGCAAACGTTTGTATCACGTCCAACACATGAGAGATCTCGATGGAAACTTGACTACAACTTCAGATCGTAGAGAACCTCACGTCTGGTGCTCAGTTCACTCTTATGTGGCCCGTCGTTGTTCGATCGACTCTAAAATAGTGTGCATCGCTAGCTGTATAGTATTATTGGGAAAATATACAATACATACTATACTTAGTGTGCCGTGTTTTTTTATTAAAAGGCCGACTGGTACTTTGTACCCCGTCTGCTCACCACACCCTCCTACATCTGGCGGTCCAACTCGTGGCAAGAAGACCTGGACCTCAAGTTTCAACTTAGCAGTTCCAGGAACCAGACCGAAGACGACGCACTCAACACGCTGGCGGCTCGGTCGAATAAAGAACCTACACCAAAATTTGTTGTAACGAGGAGTGTGCGGACGACCACAGTCAAGGCAAGGCTAATAATAATAAAACAAAGGAAAACCGAAATATGGCACTATCTGACGCCCGATTTCGGGAACTTTTCGTTGCTTTCGGCTCTAACAGGCGTAGCACACTGGCTTTCTGCCAGCATACATATGATGGCCGCAAGGATTCAGAGACGTTGGAAGCGTTCCTGTCTGCTGTCAACGATTTTATGAATATAGAAAAGATCACAGATACTGAAGCACTGGCTAGCTTGCCCCTATTACTACGCGAGGACGCGGGAAAATGGTGGCAAGGTATCAAAGGGAAAATAAAAACCTGGGCAGAGTTTGAAGATCATATCAGATATACATTTGCCCCAAAGAAACCAGCGTGCATGATCTATAACGAAATCATGAGCATTACACAGCCTCCAACTACTATGACAGAGTCCTTTATCGCTACAAAACGTCAGTTATTTTCATTTTTACCTGGACCTGAACATACCGAGACGCAGCAACTAGATATGATTTATCATTTAATGCATATAAACGTATGGGAACGTATACCCCGAACAATGTTCAAAACCTACGATGATTTATTAAAAACAGCACGCGAAGTAGAACAGTTCAATATGGAGAAGCACAAGAATAAACCACCTGTTCAGATTGGCGAACAGTCAGAAAGGCTAAGGTGCGGTTTTTGTAAAGTTTTCGGTCACCTTACATAGAACTGCTTGAAGAAACTAAATTATCATCATCAAGCACCCGCAGTCTCTTCAAAGACCGACACGGTTGAAGTGAACACACAAGCACCGTCACTATCACAGCCCATGTTCTCTTGTTATGGATGCGGTGCTCCGGGAGTTGTTCGGACGAACTGTCCAACCTGATCGGCAAAAACTAAATACGATGTTAAAACCGAACAATTCGATTTCTGCACGGTTCATATCCGTACAGATGCGCGATCAAGACCAGTGATTCCCATAGGAATCACATTTAATGAACCAATACCAGGTGAACTCTTCTCAAAGGTAGTGAGTAATGCTCTGGTGAGGACCTATCCTGACAAAGAGTCTGCACAAAAATGGGATGTCCCGCCGAAGATGCAAGAAGCTGCAGTACCACGACAAAGCGCATACTTGAACTAAGAACGTATGTGGAGCTTGAAACCAATCAATCAAAGATGAAGAAAACCAGGACGGTATTCGATGGTTATTCTCCATACGCTGACTACATGATGCGTGATGCGAAACTAAACATTCAGGAGATGGGTGAAGATTTATCACCGCGATTAAGGAAGGAGTATAATATATATACGATATAAACTATATTTTATCATTATTTCATATCACATTAGCCGTTGGATAATTATAAAAACTTAACTTCTAATTTTATTTTGGCAACAAATTTAATTTATTTTTGGATCGTGAGGTTCAACTTCAACTTCTTATTTCTTATGGCTTCTGCGGGGTCGCCACAATTTCGCCAATGTCACGTGGATAGAGTGGGAAACAAACGTTGGAGATTGGTCGGTGGAGGGAAGAATGATCGGTATTTACCAGATCTTCAATTTTGCATCTGGGGATATTCTTCTGTAATAAAACCAAAACCAGAACGTACACAAAACGACACAATACATACATGAATTAAATGGTTAGAAAAGTCAAATATACAGTTACACACGAATATATATACCCATCCACACACATGCACCCATATATACATATATATATATATATATATACATACACACATGTGTGTAGATGCCATATACTTTGTTAATATTTATGGATATATAATAAAATACAAATCTATAATTTTATTTTATTGACTATTATACATTTACATATTATATGGATGAAAGGGGAGAAGACAAGGGGTAAAAGACAGCAAAGGTTAGTAGGACGAGGAATTTCTGATGGAAGCATATCATATAGCGAGCAGCGGAGCATCGAACAACCGAAAAAAATATGATCTGCAGTACCTTCGGATCGTGAGGTTATGAACATATGACATAATCAAAGGAATGACAGTGACAGCTTCATAGTCAACAATTGAAATTGACATTCAAGATTTCGTTTACGTTCCATTACACATAAGTCTGACTTTTTAACATAAAGCATAAAGTATTGGTAAAAGTTATCATGGACACCAAGAAGGCTCAATCCGCGATTAAGGAAGGAGGAACGAACGTTGATAATGTAACATTCCGCCAATACAGATGTCACAAATCGAGCTCACTGAATAATTTATCAAGTTCCACTATGTTCGAATCAACCATACTAAGTTTGCCAAATAATTCGCTCAATGATAGTACAACATACAATGACTTGAATAGGCAAATAGAACAATTGAATAACCAACTTTTGAAAGCTAATACTGAAATAGACAACTTAAATCTAGAAAATAACGACCTTAAACAAGACTTGATGAAATATAAGACCATAGTTGAACGATACAAAAGGGTGGGTTTCTGTGACAGCCCATTGACTACAACTCGAAAACGAAAGAGACAAAAGGTAATTAACATATGTGTAGACACTGGCTCAGAAAAACCTTTGAGTGACAAACGAAAACCAACAAAAGGATGTAGGATGGCTTTTGACTGGTTCTGGATGCATGTCCCGATGTAGCAGAAACTCTGCTAATACATTATTTCCCCTGCAAATCGCCGGACTTTTCTTTCAGACACACAACAATATTTGAAATTATAAAGACATTTAAAAATTTAAATATTAAGAGCACCGAAGACTTGTGGGGTATGTCAGTTAAAGTGGCAGAGTCTATAATATGCATTATTGCACCATATTTAAAAACAATATTCAATCTTTGTATTGATAAAGGAAACTTCCCCGACTTAATGAAACAAAGTAAAATCACTCCAATTTTGAAGTCGGGGGCTACATCTGACCCTTGCAATTACAGACCTATTTCTATCTTACCTGTTCTGAGTAAATCAAATCAAATCAAAAAATCTTTATTTCAGACATAAAACAGTCCATATTTTAAAATAGAAAAACATAGAATTATAGTAAGATAGGATCAGGAATACACAATATAATAAAAAGTCACAGCATACATTCAAATGTCAAGAAAAATATTCGTACAATAAATATAAGCGTTAACATTTTTAATATTATTCATTTATATTAATTCAAACATAATGCAGGTAAGTTAATTTTATACATATGAAAAATAAATCCAGAATGAAAATAAGAAAATTAATTATTTTAGTTTAGGACTGGACAGCCCCACATGCACGCTTGTCCAGTGTTTCATAACAGCAGAGTCCAATCCCACCCGTCCTGCTATCAGTTGCAGGTAACTGTTGGAGCTGTCACGCACCCTACGCACCAGTGATGCAATTCTCTTGCGGAGTATCGCTGCGAACCCATCCACTTGAGCATCGGCAAACATTCCTGATGCACTGCAGAAACGCGGCAGCCCCACCAGCGCCCTGAACGCATTATTGTATTGTACGCGCAAGGCATTGTAAGTCTTTTGCGTATACTTGACCCATAGGCTGCACGTATAAAATGACTGACAATATGCTCTAAACAGTGTCATTTTTATATCTGCAGTACAACGTGCAAACCTACGAGCCAACATGTTGGCTCTGACTGACAATGCCCTGCGCTCCCTCTCTATGTCTAGGTCGTCTGAGAGTGTATCAGTGACCCAGTGGCCCAGATATTTTAAATGCGTAACTTTGACCAAAGTGCTACCATTTAGAGTAACTGGCGGGATGGTGTTATACATTTTTGAGCCAGCTTTGAACACTATCAAGTTACTTTTACTAGCATTATATCTGAGTCCATGAGTCTCCGCATAGCACTCGCATATTTTAATTAATTTTCGGAGGGCACTGACCGATGGGCTCAGCAGCACCATGTCATCAGCGTAACTTATGTTGTTTATATAAACACCATCAATCGAGCACCCGACCTGAGTGCTGCTAAGCCCGCGTATCAGCCGGTCAATGTATAGATTGAAGAGGCTGGGCGACGTCAAGCCGCCCTGTCTCACCCCACACTCCAACCCGTACACATCCGACAGAGACTCCGACCACCTGACAAAATTTCTCTGGTTCCCGTACCAGTATTTGAGCAGAGATATATACCCATCCGGAAGCTCAGTATCACTATGCAACTTTTGCCACAACCTGTCATACGACACAAGATCAAAAGCTTTTGACAGATCTAAAAAGCAGGCGTAGACAGGTGTGCTTCTATCAGTATAGTATTGAACAGTATTTTTCAGGTTCAGTATTGCTGTTTCAGTTGAAAGCCCTGGTCTGAAACCAAATTGAGCATCATGTAGCTTTAGATGTTTAGATAACTGTTTCTCAACCACACTGTCCAGGACCTTCGCGATTACAGTTGCTAATGATATGGGTCTATAGTTGTTTAGGCTAGATGCATCACCTGTTTTGTTTTTGATTATAGGGACAACTACAGTTCTCATCATTGCTTCAGGCAAGTACGAATGACCTAAACAAAAGGTGAAAAACATGGCAAGTACTCTTGGCAGGTGAACTCCCGCCTGTTGCAAATGCTCAATACTCAGTGAGTCGTGCCCCGGTGACTTTCCTCGCTTCATGCTATTCACTATCCCTGAAACTTCTTTCACCGTTACTCGCTCAAAATGGGCCCCAGTACATATTTCAGTTTCATGTGTTGCTACATTCAGAGATTCTAAAGAAGATTTCACTCTGAAATGCTCGCTGAAACGGTTAGCAATATGAACAGGATCGCTAATGCCCTCAACACTCATCGGGACACTCGTCTTTGGATTCATCTTGTTGGTTTCTTTCCAAAACTTACTAAAATTCTTGGCTTTGTGATGAGTAGCTAAGATGTCCATTTTTATTTGTGTCTGATTGTTTTGACACCATTTAAGCTTTGATTTAAACGCTGCTCGTGACTCACGCATTTTGTTGTACACTGGCCCCGAATTGACTTTACCGTGTAAGACCCACTCATGAAACCATAGCCGACCCTCCCCATGCGCGTTCTTTACGTATTTGTTCCAACCTGTGACATATTGCTTCTTATGTTTATTTTTACAAGTTACATTTAAATTATGCTTATAACAAACGGTAGCAGCATCCCTTAAGGAGTCAACAATTCTTTCATACAATTCATCTATAATATTTCTGTGATTTAAATTACAACATTTGATATCAGCACATTGTCTAAATTCTGCAGGAAAATCGATCTGTCGTAACTTATGTGAACATGATTAAGTATTCGAAAAAATTATGCTCAAACAACTTCTATCCCATTTTAATGAGCATAATATATTGAATGAGAATCAGTTTGGTTTCACAAAGAGCAGATCCACAACAGATGCAGGTGCTCAATTGATGTCACTTATACTTGAAGCCTGGGAGAGTTCACAGGATGCTATTACCGTATTCTGTGACCTTTCTAAGGCATTTGACTGTGTAGAGCACTGCACTCTGATTCGAAAACTTTCACATTATGGTATTCGTGGAAAAGCTCTGGATCTTATAAAGTCATATCTGTCAGACAGGCTACAGAAGGTTAGAATAAATGGCAATACTTCTTCCGGGTCTTTGGTAAGAATAGGCGTACCGCAAGGATCAATTTTAGGACCTTTTCTGTTTCTAGCATATATAAATGATCTGCCTTGCATGGTTAAAAATTTCTGCGATATAGTTTTATTCGCAGATGATACCTCCCTAGAAGGGATTCCCGATCCTAGGGAATCCCTGAGAGATATTTTTAAAGAAATTGATATTTTAACTTTACCAAGTCTGTATATATTTGAAAATATTATGTATGTTCGTAAAAATTTGAGCAAATTTAAATCAAACAGTGACACTCACGATTATAACACTAGGAATAAAGATCAAATAGCGGTGCCAGGCTTTAGATTAGCAAAGACAAATAAAAGGTCCTTCTTAGGAAATTGTGTGCGGTTTTATAATAAATTGCCCAAACATATTACAACGCTCACAGAAAGAAAATTCAAGTTGCATGTGAAGAATATTTTGATAAAGAAATCTTACTACACAGTTTGTGATTACTTAAACGACAAAAATGCTTGGACTGGTTCGCCTCTACCAAGCTAGCGCCTAACACCTACGTAATGTAAATTAAGTATTGTAATAATTTTATTATATAGTAGGTATGTACCAAACACATTTTTAAAAAACGTTTAAAAGAATGGCCCCGAGTTTCTTGCCCGTTCTTCTCGCAGTGGCTCTATAATTTTTGTTTGCTGAACGTGGCAGTACAATGTAGTATACTTCAATATTAAAATTTGTAATTGACCTTCATAAGAGCGTCGTAGACGCCTAAATTGAATAAATGATTTTGACTTTGACTTTGACTATGATACCTCACCGAAGACGCTCAGTCATATAAATGATGATGAATTAAGAGCCGTGGAAACAACTAGTATTAATATCATCCAGGATGTGCCAACGGAAGTATTGGCTGAAACAGTCACGCCTTATCAAGGAAAAAACCTTTCTTTCACCAATAACCTGGAACCAGCTCATACAAATAAAAATATTTTGCCAGAAGATAGCAAACCAGTAACCTTCACTACTTCCGATAATAAAGCCAAGTCACAGAATCAACCTATATACAAGGGTTCTACCCTGAGCTCCAGACACAACAAGATGCAGAAACGGGTATTGGTGTTAGCTGATGAACAAGGATATAAAGTAAGAAGCACATTGCAAAATCTTTTAGGTGATTCATACGCCGTAAAATGCATTTGGAAACCAAGAGCTTGTTATGCAAATATTATACAACCAGTTGTCGATGAATTGAGTAGTTACACTATGAATGATTTTGTGGTTATATCGGGAGGTATGAATGAATCAAATCCATATCTTTTTCAACTTTATATAAATTTATGGCTCAATTTTATCAAAAACACGAATGTAATAATAACGGAAATCCCATACAATAAAAGCTTAAATGAGGCAAAAATGAACTCCGAGTTGAAGTTTATGTGTAGTAAACACCGTGAAGTTACTTACCTCGACATGAATTATGCACAATATCGGCCATATAATTATTTTCATAATCAAATCAAATATTACGCTTATTTTCATTAAATCTATGTCAACAGCTTTTAAGAGAAATATTACGTATTAACTATACAAATACAAAATGTTTTATTCAGTAATAAAGATTACAAATAGGTTCAACCATGATTAAAAACACCTTTTAAGTATTTTGACAATACTTATGTTAGGCGTTTTCGCTCTTCCACATCATTAGGTTTACAATTTAGGCGTCGGGTATATTTATATAAAACATTGTAAAATGAATTAAAATCAAAATACATAAACACAATTAAACTTTTTTTTTTTTTTTAAGTAAGTACCCACAATGCGCGAATATTAAAAGCGTCAGTATAAATGCCAGTCGGTTGCCGACCGCGCGAATACATTTGTGTGGGTCCGTGCAGACGTACGTGTGATGTTACGGGTGGTCCAAGTATAAAGATGTTGCGTTTATGTGCGTTTTAATAATTTGGTGTATAAGTTTTTGAGAATGCATTAAAAATACGAATGATATAGTGTGTGTGCATGTATGAGAATATGCGTGTGTGTTAGTTTCAATGTGTGTATGTGTGTGTGTGTGTGTGTATGTATGTGTGAGAGAAAACAAACTTGAATCCTACTAAGGCACATTTTTCAGACAGTCTGGGCAATAGAAAGACAAAGTCTTTTTGAGTATATGTGAGTGTAAGTGTAAGTGGAAATGGTAATTTGGATTTGCCTATTACAAACCATTTATCGAACCTAAGTTACTCTTTCCATAAGAGTTTCAATCTCGTCATACCCTAGATTTAATAGCCAGTTTGAGAGGGTTTTTTTACATTTGTAACTGTTTAAGGGGTACAGATTTAATATTTTATTTATCTTATTATATAAGTAACTGGTTTGGCTTGTATACTGTCTACTAGCAAATGTTGAGTTCCTATTTGGTGTGCAGGTTACAATATCATTTCTTCTTTTTGTTAATATATTGGCGTCAAATTTTAGATTTCTATGTAATTTTAATATTGTATTTAGCACGTATAGTTTTCTAACCGTTAGTACTTCTGTAGTAGAGTAAAGCATGTCAGTTGGATATTGGTAAGGTTTGAAAAACATTAGCTTTAGTAAAGACCTTTGCGTTTTTTCTAGCTCCAAAAATCTTGTCTTTATGGCACCTCCCCAAACAGGAATACAATATGTTAACAGTGATTGTGCTATAGCAATATAAATTTGTTTAAGAAGTTTAGGTGGTGCCACATGTCTGAGACTTTTAAAGATATAATTTAATTTTCTGGTTCTCGTCATGAGCAGTTCAAGATGGGCTTGCCAAGATAGACGTTGGTCAATGACCACGCCAACTATACTGTCGAATATTCTGCTCATATTGAAAACTCAAGAAAGAATAAGTATGAAGATATACATCTTATCGACAAGAGCACACAAACTGATTTGGACATCATTATACAGATAAGAACTTCTGAATTGAAAGTGACAGCTAACAAGATCGACATTTATGAATCAACAAATCTGAAATTGCATACAAATGCTACAATAAGTGAAAAAGTAACTAATGATAAGTTTGAGTCGTGTGATAATAACCTTTTTCGTGTATAATTCTATAGGTGTGCTACATCAGAATATAAATGGTTTAATACGAGTAGTTAAGGCTGATAGGTTGAGTGTAGGGTTGTCAGTCTTAGAAAGTCAGGGTAAACTTGTAGATGTTATATGTCTTACAGAGCACAACATGAAGCACGATGACACATTAAACGTGTTATTACCTAATTACCGTCTCGCATCATGTTTCTGTAGACCTCAACGACGAGGAGGCTCAGTCATACTACACTCGAGAGCAATGAATCCGGGTCACTTAAAGAATCCTAAAAATCTCGGAAACTAAAAATGCTAGGTTAATGCAATAAATTGTGCATGCTTGCTTGAATCTTTCCCCTGGTCTTCGATACACTCTGTGTCTTCCATCGTGCTTGTAGAGCATAAATTTTGATTCGTCGGAGAACATAACTTTTGACCAATCTTCAATACTCCAATTTACGTGGCTCTGGGCATATCTTAGTCTCGAAATACGATGCCCACGCTCCAGTTTAGGGCCGTTTGCAGGTCTAAGGGGTTTTAAGTTAGATTCAGCAAGCCGACGTCTTACTGTCCATGCACTTGGGTTACTTCCTCCGAGGCGTCGAAACTGATTGGTGAGTTCAGTTCCTGTGAGAAAGCGATTTCGAAGCATGGTGTTCACCAAGTATCGGTCTTTTCGTGCTGTGGTACACCTGGTTCTGCCCGTTCCTGGTCTGCGTAGGTTAGAACCAGTTTCTTCGTAACGTCGGAGAACTCTTTGTACTGTTGACAGCGACACACCGACAGTCCTGGCTGTATCGCGCTGACTCCGGCCGGTTTCCAGCATTGTAAGTATTCTGGTGCATTCTTCAGGCGTAAGCGACATAATTTCAGCTTGAATAATGAATATAGAGCACTATCAACATGGTTTATGTACCCACATAAATGACAGATTACAAACAAAAGCAAAACCAAATGCTGTAATTTCGTAGTTCCATCTTCGAAAGTGGCCCTTTTTCAAATTTGTTTTTTTTATGATATAACTTTACAATAACTAAGAAGTTTTAATACCTTCATTTAAGGAGTATTACATTGTCTATTAAATACAATTTATTGCATTAACCTAGCATTTTTAGTTTCCGAGATTTTTAGGATTCTTTAAGTGACCCGGATTCATTGCTCTCGAGTGTAGTAAGGACTGATGTAGAATTCAAACAAGATTATCGTATCAGTAAAAGTTGTATTCCAAATGTTGTCGAATGCTGTGCAGTGGAACTAACTATGCACAAAATCTATGTAATTTGCATATATAGACCCCTAAAAGTAAAAATGAGGCAAGCTACATGAACACCTTCTTTGAAAAACTCCATGAAATTTTGTCTCTGTATTGTCTTAAAGATAGTTATGAAACAATAGTGTGTGGTGATTTTAACATTGATCTGTTAAAACAGAACAAGTATACGAAAGAATTCAAAGATATAATTTGGTCGTACAATTTACGTTTTAACTTTGAAGAAACGACAAGATTTTGTAGTGGCACTTGCATCGACAATGTGATTCATAATATTCGAGGTGGTAAAGGAGAAATAGTTGAAACAGCACTGTCAGATCACACTGCGCAGTTCTTTAAGTGCCCTATAAAGAAAAGCTGTCGCCTAAAATCGTGGTTCGTATTGAGGCGAGATTACGACCCCGAGAATCGGCGCAAATTTCATCAATGTCTCAGTAGTCTTAGTTTTAGTGACATTTTTAATATGACTGATCCAAATGAAGCCTTTAACTGTTTTCACGAAATTTTTGTAATATTCTACAATTTATGCTTTCCAATAATTCGATTAAAGCGCTTCCATCTACAGAAACCGAAATGGATATCTAAAGGTATTAAAAAATGTTGTAAACATAGAATACATTTACTTTGGAAACACAGATCAACAAAGACTTCTGAATCAAGAGATTTATTTAAACAGTATTCCAAAAAGTTTAAAAATGTTATCAAGCAAACTCAAAAATCACAAAATAATTATTACATAAAAAATGCAAAAAACAAATCAAAGGCAACCTGGAACGTAATTAAAAAACAAAAATCTTCTTATCCTTGCGAGGGCACACATGAATATTGATGGGGAAATCGTAACTGATCCTAACATAATAGTAAGCTATTTGAATGATTATTTTGTTGACATTGTAAATAATAATGCTTTAATTAATAATGACATACCTGACATATCTAATACTTTACAATTTGACAACCTAGAATCTATATTTTTATCACCAACAATTCCTTTTGACATAATAAAGATTATAAGTTCTTTGAAAAACACGAACAGTGTGGGTGCGGATGGTAATACAACTATGGTAATAAAAGATGTGGCAGTAGTCATAGCTCCAGTTGTGAGCTACATTGTCAACATATGTATGGAACAAGGTATTTTTCCAGAAGTTTTGAAAATGTCCATTGTAAAACCTTTACATAAGAAAACCGATAAAGCAGAAGTGAGTAACTACCGGCCTGTTGTGTTGATACCAGTATTTTCAAAAAAATTTGAAAAAGTTATATATAATAAACTGTACATCTACTTAGAAAAAAAAAATCTCTTAGTTAATAATCAATATCGGTATCGAAAAGACAAAACAATAAATATGGCTATATTTGATTTCTTAAAAAGTAATGAGCGATATAGACAGAAAGAAAAAAACAATTGCTATATATATGGATATGTCTAAGGCCTTTGATTATGTTCATCATGATATATTACTGAAAAAGCTACATAAATACGGTGTGAGAAGTCACGCAAATGACCTAATTAAATCTTACCTTGATAACAGGTTACAAATCACACAAATAGAAAGAATCTCCCCTAATACAACTACATCTCATGTATACACTTCTGAAATAAGAAATGTATCATATGGGGTGCCGCAGGGCAGTGTACTAGGGCCACTATTGTTTCTCATTTATATAAATGATTTGCCACAGATCACTAATCATCATATCACATTATTTGCGGACGATAGTACTTTATTATTTTCATATGACGAACTTAGTCATGTTGAATTTGACATTAATAATACGCTAATAGATTTTAATAAATGGATGAAACTTAACAATTTACATATCAATATTGACAAAACTTTACTAATGTACTTTAGACAACGCCATAATGATCGGTTGGATCTTAATATTAATATTGAGGGAAAAAATGTAATGGAAATTGAAATGACGCGGTTTCTAGGACTTAAGGCGATCCTGGCCAAAAAACGCCATACAAGAATTAACTTTTCTCAAAGAAAAAACTCGGTTATTAAACTGAAAAAAATATATGTTATTTTTAAGCATATTCTTGAGTTAATTCATAAATCTGATCTACATAATAAATAACTTCACTCGATAGAAAAAAATCCTAAAGTTACCTCTATTTCGAATTTAAAAACGATTTTTGACTCCCTTTTTACCAATATTTAATTTTAAATTATTTTTTTATACATTACTTATCAATAAAAGTAATTAAATCATAAATAAAAATGTAAAAAAGTTATCATGTTAATTTTATATGATTTTTTAACATGAATTCATGGCATCAGAGCTCGCTCACTTGACCGCCAGTGCGCTCGCAGAGCTCGTCGACGTAGGACCTGTGTCAATTTTTTCGATCTACGCAGCGCCACACAGAACAGGATCAAAATGAATATCAAACAACAAAATAAAACATGCTCTGGGCTAACTTTCGACTCGTTACGCTTATCTTGATGACTTCCTGATTGACGGTGAATGACAATTGATTTCGTAAGTAGTGAAAGTTAGTATCGTGAAGGTTAATATGTGTGTTAATATTAAGAAAAGGGCTTTTTTTTTACAAATAAATGGAACTTTGAAATAACTTGTCGAACTCGGTACTGTGATAGTTCCAAAGTACCTATTATCACAGCAGCGCAAAATATTCTTCGAAAGGTTATTTTGTACTTTTGGGTGTTGAAGTCGGTTCCATTTTTTGGTAAATAAAATTATTTTTGAATCTTTTTAGTTACCCTTGCTACTTACGGGATCGATTGACATTCATTGGCAACGACTATATCATCAAGATAGGTCAATATGTTTCAGTTATTGGAGTGTAACTCAAAAACGACTTGAACGATTTTGATAAAATTTAAATGAGACTAGACGACAAGCATCAGCTTTCAAACAAAAAAGAATTTTTGAAATCGGTTCACACAGTCAAGAGTTGCGGAGGTAAAAAAACAGACGAATTGAGAACCTCCTCCTTTTTTGGAAGTCAGTTAAAAAAGGGGGAGGTCCTCAATTTGTCCGTTTTTATTTTACCGAACCGATTTTGATGATTTATTTGATTTGAATGTTGATGATTGTCGTGTGATTTTATTTAAATTTCATCAAAATCGATCTAGCCGTTTTTGAGTTACACTCCAATAACTGAAAGGTTTTTTCCTATCTTGATGATATAGTCATTGCCAATGAATGGCAATCGGTCCCGCAAGTAGCAATGGACACTAAAACGGGTGAGTATTTTTATTTATCAAACCTACTTCAACACCCAAAAGTGTGAAATAACTCTTCGAAGTCGGGACCATGTGCACAATATTGTGATAATAGGTACTTTTGAACTATCACAGTACCGACTTCAACAAGTTATTTCGCACTTTTGAGTGTTGAAGTCAAGCCCATTTTTCGGTAAAAAAAAAATATTGAATTTAGTATTGAATTTGTTAGTAAATTTGAGGCGTCTTTTTTATGATTATAGAAATAATAAGTGACATTAAGCGATTTTTAAAACTGGATGGATATAAATTAAATTATAAGTAAAAACATAAATCTGGCTGTATGGAAACTCATGTCACGTCACGACCATGATATGCGATGTCACACCCGTGACTTGAACTAGTTTTTTGATAACTTTCTAGGTTCAATAAGCTTGCTAAAATGCAATGAAATTATTGTTTTTATATCTAGTTTTAGCCAAATGCCTAGTATTTCGTACCCAGGGTCTAAGATAATGAAGTTAATAATCAAAGCCCAGTGTATGGGTATACACTGGGCTTTGAGTATTAACTTCATTACCATATATAATCAAATCTGTACTTTATAATTTTTAGTATAGATTTACTCCACCCTTTTTTAATTATTAAATGATAATAATAATATATATATTATAAATTCAAAAGTTAGTATGTGTTTTAGCTTCTTAACCGACTTCAAAAAGGAGGAGGTTTTCAATTCGTATATTTTAAATGTTTGTTACCTCAGAACTTTTTACTGATAAACCAATTTATATGATTCTTTTTATATTTGAATGTTTGTCGTATGGTCCTATTTAAATTTCATCAAAATTGGTCAAGCCGTTTTTTAAGCCGTCGGCCCCGGTTGTTGTCTCACGATGGCAGTAGTATCAGCATGGTAGTAGGGCGTTTTGCATTTTGAATGCCCGCCTGGCTAGCTACCACCCTTAAGAAGAAAATCTGTCGCCAAGCACCTAACGGCGTGTTCCGGCAGCTGTCCTTGAGTGTTCTAGGAGTAATTCTAGGGTAACCTGAACAACATCCTAGACCACATCTTTAATAACCATCAAGTGAGATAGTAGTCCAAGGCTAGCCTATCAATAATTATAAAAAAAACATGCATTTATTAATACTCGTAGTAGAATGATACACAAAGTTGTCAGTGACTATGATTAAATGAAATCATCAACATTCATTTTAGCACCTTTGTGGCAAGCCCGCAGTAGCCACTTAATCGATCATTAATTATGTATTACTGATAATTAATTAACCTCAGTCACAAACGAGATGCCCTTAGTCTGCCATAATGAACACTGCATCTATTAGGATACTACTAGTCATAACAAGCGCTCTAGGCGCACGCCTATTAGTAAGGTACATATCGGACGAACTCAAAAATTTTGCTCTATTTTAGCGAACACGTTTTAGGTGCCCACCCCACCAACTTAAGCATAGTGAGGGGTAACCAACTCCAACTTCTTTAACAAATATTTGTAGTTCACGACCGTGTAGAATTAGTTTCACTCGTCTGTGGAAACCGCGGTGTAGTTGTACTCTTATCTGTTTTTTAGTTACACTCCAATAACTGAAAAGTTTTTTCCTATCTTGATGATATAGTTATTGCTAATTAATGACAATCGAATCCGCAAGTAGCAAGGGACACTAAAATGGGGGAATTTTTTTTACCCCAAAAATTGAACCGACTTTAACACTCAAGGGTGTGAAATAACTTGTTGAAGTCGGGACCATGCGCACAATATTGTAATAATATGTACTTTTGACCTATCATGGTACCGACTTCAACAAGTTATTTTGCACCTTTGAGTGCTGAATTCAAGCCCATTTTTCGCCAAAAATTTGCTTAACACCGCTGAATGGATTTAGATGATATATCATAAAACGTATTCTAATTTTTATCTCGATTTTCCGAACGGTTCCTGAAGGATCAGGAAAACCAATTTTGATGAATGGAATCTAGATATGTTGTAATTGATTGTTTGAAACTATATCTAACTCGTGTAGTTTTTAACGCAATTTGCGAACTATATACTATTAATATGTACACAATGGTTAAATTAAGGTTAGTAAATTGTTATCACTATTGTTAGGTCCAATGCCAAAAAATATGAGTTCAATTTATTCTGTTGTATCTCTTTATACTTGTTATCTGGGGAATCCTCAACTCAACTGTAATAAAATATATATTTAGATTTCTTTTATGTATATCACACATAAAAACTCTTTACATTTTCGCAAGCTCATTGAACCTAGAAAAATATTAAAATACTAGTTCAAAGTCTCGGGTGTGACATTGAGTACCATAGTCGTGACGTAACATGAGTTTCCATACAGCCAGATTTACGTTTTTACTTATAATTTAATTTATATCCATCTAGTATTAAAAATCACTTAATGTTACATATTACTTCTATAGTTATAAAAAAATACTACTTAAATTTACTAACAAATCCAATACTTATGCAATTTCTCAATATAAAAAAATGTTTACCGAAAAATGAAACCGACATCAACACTCCAAAGTGTGAAATAACTTGTTGAAGTCGGTGCCATAATAGTTCAAAAGTACCTAGTATAACAATATTTTGCGCATGAAACCGACTTCGACAAGTTATTTCACACTTGAGTGTTGAAGTTGGTTCCATTTTTTGTTAAAAAAAAATTTAACTCTTTTTAGTGATTCTTGCTACTTACTGGATCGATTGTCATAGACTGTCAAAGACTATAATATCATCAAGATAGGAAAATATTTTTCAGTTATTGGAGTGTCATTCATGATACTTGTCGTTCAATTTCATTTAAAAATCAAACGACAAGTATCAGCTTTAATAAAAAAAGAATTATCAAAATCGGTTCACCCAGTCAAAAGTTCTGAGGTAACACACATAATAAAAAATATAGACTAATTGCGAACCTCCTACTTTTTGAAGTCGGTTCAGAAGCTAACACACATACTAACTAACTGAGTTTATTAGAAATATGTTAAAAACCTTATCTTACAATTTTCATAAACTACTTTTATATAGTAACTTAAAATTCATTTATTAATTTTTAATTCCAAATAACATTTTGATTTATAACAGTGCGCGTATAGACACATTATATCTAAATATAGTATCTGTTGCCCTGTTTTATGACTTAATTTTTTTTAGTTTTACGGGATATGGTTCTACTGTATCTTCAATAATGGACACTATCTGGCAAATTTTATTTTTATTTCTGGCCAATTTTGCTAGAAGGCAAATATCTGCCTGAAGATGGTTGCCTTAATGAGCGATGATTATGAAGTAAGATTTGTACTCATTGACTTTGAATTGAGCACTCTGTACAGGACAGCTTTATGAAATTTATTACAATGGGGCTCCTGTCACAACCAAGACAATTGATACATATTTTTAGTTTCAAAAATGCTCTCTATAAGCGCTCAACTTAACAAGTATCGTTTTGGATAATATCTTTTTTATTAAACTTGCAAAACAGTTCATTGGAATGAGCTTAAATTATATCAAAAATATTGTGAAATTTGGTTTTATTTTAAACGCGAGATATAATTATTTGAGATTTGTTATTATGTTGAATACATGGTCTGAAAATAATAATTTAAAAAAACTTAACTAAAACTAAACGATTCTGTCTCGACCATGGGCCACTCGCCACAACCGTGGTTCTATGAAAACCACGGTTGTGACGTCCATGGATGTGAAATGTTCGCACCGTGCTATAACTACAAAGATTAAACAAAAGTAGCCATCTTAAAACAATCACTAGATTAATTGTTATTAAACACACCAAATTAATAAAAATCTGCGAAGACATATTCATAAATACATATTTTAAGAGCCACGGTCTTGACAGCATAAGGGTACTCGTTTTACAAAATAACTAATATCAAACTTATTTTTACGCAGCTATATCACTCGACGCCATTAATTAATAGGACAACTGTGACAGACAGACTTGTTACTGAATTCTGGGAATCTCACATGACATGGTTGTGACATTTAATGTGTTCTTTTAATGAAGTTTATGTATATATATATTTATTTAAAATATAATAATATTATCAAATTACCATTTATGAATAGGTGCATTAAACGGCTTTCTCTATAATCAGTACTAATATTATGCGAATGTACTATAAATGCGAAAGTAACTCTGTCTGTCTGTTAGGCTTTCACGCCAAAACTACTGGACTGATTTGAATGAAATTTGGTATGGAAATAGTTTGAGACCTGGGAAAAACATAGGATAGTTTGTATCCAACTGCGCAAAAAGAGGTTAATGTTTTTGCGCGATAACCGACAAACGCGCGGGCGGAGCCGCGCCTGGAAAGCTAGTTAAAATATAATAGAACCTTAATATATTAATTTAATGTAGTTCTCACAAATAAAAATATTTTTCTTAAGAATGATAATTTACCCATCTAAAATAACCGTAGGTACACAATAAACTGTATAGATATATAAACACTACTGTACTGATCGAACCCCTACAAGACCCGATTATTTTTCCGGCGTATGTACCAATACACGACAAATGTTAATTCCATTCTAAAATGTCATACTGACGTGATCTCCGCTACGTAGGTAGGACTGTACTGTACCTTACCTGGAGAGCTAAAAGCGTGCACGCGGCGCATCGCACACAACTCTGTGTCGCGTAAATGAATACGTCGCGCTCGCATAAAATACCTAAAGTCCGTGGAAAGCCTCGCCTTAATATTGACAATAAACTTACTTGGAAATCCCATATAGAAAATGTCTGCAAAAGATTATCTCCGTTTTTGTATGCTCTTTATCAATTAAGAAAGGTAACTAACGAAGCTACATTACTTACTGCCTATCATGGTCACGTCGCATCTATATTGCGCTATGGAGTGATGTACTGGGGTAACTCAACTGACCGAGAAAAAGCCTTTAAAGCCCAAAAACGATGCATAAGGTCGATATGTGGGTTGAAAAAAACAGAATCGTGTAAAGAGCATTTTATACGTTTGAAAATATTGACTTTACCATCGTTATATATAAGTGAAGTTGCAATTTTTGTTAAGTCAAATCCTGAGCTCTTTGAAACATACCCGTTAAGTAGTCGTCGACAAGTGCGCTGCAGCACAAAGTTGCTGCGAATGAGTGTGTTCTGTATGGCATCATTAATATTTAACAAAATACCATCAGCTATCCGTTCTAGAGATGACATCAATATATTTAAAAACCTACTCAATGAGTTTTTGACTAAGAAAGCATATTATAATATTAATGAATTCGTCGATGGTAAAAATATGAATGTTATTGCTTAATTTAAATTATTTACTATTTGACATTTAATCGATAATAATTTAATTACTTTTACTTCAATTGTTTTACTAGTTGACATTTAATGAATATTGTATTTAACTATTATTATTAGTTTATAAGATGTGTAATGTTAGTGAAATTATAATTGTTCCAAATGTAATATGTTTTATATAATAATGTTTTAAATTTAATTAATGTCTGTATTCCAAATTGGTGGAACTAGCGTTCTGTGTATATAAAATATGTAATATCTTTTGTTTGTACCTAGATTCACAGACTAATAAATCATTGTATCATTGCATCATTGAAATCAAAGATATCTTTCGTAGTCAATACTTTGGATTTTTTACAGCAAAATCCTTCTGATTTCCGCTTCAAAAACCCTGTTAGTTTAGCAAATTCTTTAATATTTACATTGTTTTTCACGGACAAAGAGCTTTCAGCGTATAATATGTGGACCATTAGGTACTTGGCTCATATTTTTAAGTCTTTTTGCTACTATATGATAATAGAACGTTTTCTGAAAATGATTGTGCATTTTTGCTACTTTAGGTAACGATCCAAACAAATAGACAAGAGGAGGCAAAGAAATCCACCACGTACCGTTAATACTTCCACAAACCGTCCCCAAGACAGGCTGGCTGGATGAGATTTCTCCTGGATGATGTCGATTTTGGAAAGTTCACACAAGCACAACACAAATAGGTATTAATTCTGCACGGCAGTAGTTCAATTTAGAGCTCACGTAGCTAACAAAAAGAAACTTCTAAATACATTATAAATTCTCCCAGTGGTTACCGAACGCAACTTTAACAATAACATACTTACAAATAATCATTTCGTGATTTTATTAAGTAGTCCCAATATAAGTTTTGCTGTACACAATAAGTGATTACATAGTATTTAGATATAGAATAATTTTATTCTTAGTAAAATATTAGGTTACAATTATAAATAGGCCAAAAACTTTTTACAGTGAGATTTTATCTCCAAGTTCGCAAAATGGCACTGGCCACTAGCTGTGTGTTGGATGGTGTCAAACAATTTGAAAAAAGAACATGTGAAAATTGCAGACGCCATTGGCGCCATTTTCAATTTGTGTGTTGTTTGAGGATTCAGTTTTCGTAGAAAAGTAAAATAAAAGGTAGGTGTAGTATAAAGCACTATGTATCACTCGAGAGAAAGTGCGATTCCCGATCTCGGGTGTTTTAAAGCCCTCGCCTACGGCTCGGGCTTCAAACGACACCCTCGACGGTAATCGGTCACTTTCTCCTCTCGGTGAACAATGTACTATTTTAGTATGTATTAACGAACGATGTTCACTTCAATAAACGTCAATCCGTAATTCATTTGTCGCGACGGACGTAACTGCATTCGACGAAATATGGAGCATTTGTGAAACCTGATTCAATTTTAATCAATTTTCGCTACAACTGCTAATTACGAAGGCTTTTGTTATAATTCTTTTTAATTTAAAAAAAAAAAAAAAAAAAACAACTTGACATTCAACGTGACAGGTCAGTAAATTTCAGATTTATTTTCAAAAAATAATTAATTTTATTTTCAGATAGTAGATAGGCATTTTCTGCCCATCACCCGCATTCTTCCTAGTGGAATTTTGCGAGGTATTGTTTGTGGGGCTCGTTTGGGCCTCTGTAGTTATTTTCATTAGCTTATTTATTCAATAGCTTTTTGACATTTCTTGTCGAGCTAATTTCTAATCAGTTATTTTTGTTTCCATGGCAACGCTGCCTGCGACACCGGCGCGCGCACTACGACGACGGTGTTGACGCGAGCCTTCATCCGGGTTGAGACGTCACACTAGAGATTCTAAGATAAGCTTTGCTTTATTTTGTAAACAATGCTTTGTGCCCCAACTATGAATGCTGTAACGGGGACCTTTGTATCGCAAGATAGCCAGATGTTGTGTCCGCAGTGCCCCCAGGCTCGTTATTTCAAAGGTCATAAAGGCCTCAAAATTCACCAAACAAGGTGTCATAAACAAATAGAAATTCCCCTTTCGGCACCAATTAATAATCAAAACGTAAGTAGTAGCAGTGTTGCGAGCCCTGCTACGCCTTCCAAACCGTTTTGGGAGGTTTTAAGCTCGTACAAAAATAACATTCCTTTATTAAAACGCATACCTCGGGGTGCAAGAATTTCTGTTGCCCAATCTTTATCTTGTTCCATTAAAAACGTCTTGGCTACTAATACTACGCAAGCCTGGGAGCATCTTCTAGCATTCCCGTACCACGTGTTTCACGTGAATTTTGATCCGTCTAACAAAAAATCACTTACTACTAGAGTAAAGGAAAACTGCGTGAAATACAGGGCACGGGAAGAGCAATCTTTTGGCACAACTATAATCATTCCGCCTTTGCGGCGGAATACAAAAACAAATAATTTCGATTCAGCTACTATTAAAATAGTAGAAAACAAAATTACTGATGGTGATATTAAAAACGCGGCACGCATCTTGTTTTCGAGTGATACAATCGCTCCTTTTACATCTGATACGTTGAATTCCCTAATTGAAAAGCATCCGCCTGCAACTGCAGGTCTCCACCTTCCCGAATCTCCTATACAAGACATTGTTGAGGTGACCCCACAGGATGTTTCTGCAGCCGTGGCATCTTTTTTAAGTGGCTCAGCCGGTGGCCTTGATGGCCTCACGCCTCAGCACTTAAAAGATATTTTATCTTTTAGTTCTGGTGAGGTAGGCGAGACACTTTTAAGGGATGTGACGGCTTTGGTTAATTTGATGTTGTCGGGTCAGGTCAACAATGAAATTACCGAAATTCTGTACGGTGCGAATTTATGTGCCCTGAATAAAAAAGATGGTGGTATTAGGCCTATAGCAGTAGGCACCACTTATCGTCGCCTCACAGCCAAATGCGGTTGTAGGAAAAAGGTTGCTTTTTTAAGTAATCTTTTTCAACCACTGCAACTCGGTTTTGGCTCACAGGGTGGCTGTGAGGCTGCTGTACATTCACTTCGCACATTTCTTGATCAAAATTGTGGAGATGTGCTTTTGAAGGTGGATGTTAAAAATGCATTCAACTCTTTAGATAGAGGCACTCTTTTGACTGAAGTGAAAGATAAAATTCCGGAATTATACCCTTTTCTTTGGCAATGCTACGGCAAACCGTCAAAATTAACATACCAAAATAACGTTATTTTATCTTCCGTAGGATGTCAACAGGGTGATCCTCTGGGACCAGCCATTTTTAGCCTTGCGATCCACTCAATAATTCAACGTCTTCAATCAAAACTTAACGTTTGGTATTTGGATGACGGAACCTTAGGAGGCGATGCGAACACGGTTTTGGATGACTTGCGAGTACTTATAGACGATTTTCGTGTTATTGGCCTTGAACAAAATTTTTCTAAATGTGAACTTTTTGTTTGTGATACTTGTCCGGATAAAGTTTCGATTATTGAAAAATTCAACTTACTTGCGCCTAATATAAAATTAGTAGAAAGAAGTTCGCTTCGTCTTTTGGGTTCACCGATTCTTAACGAATCTTTATCACCATTTGTCGAAGAACAAATTCAAAAGTTTAGAAATGCTTCTAGCAGATTATCCAAAATTAACGCCCATATGGCTTTTACAATTATAAGATTTTGCCTTTTTGTTCCTAAATTTACATACTATTTAAGATGTTGTCAGCTGTGGCAACACAGTGAGCTTTTGTTAAGCTTAGACAACTTAGTAAAAGATACGTTAGTGTCGGTTTTGAATGTTGAGATGGATGATAGGGCTTGGGTGCAAGCTTCCCTCCCTGTGAGGTTGGGGGGCATAGGGATACGCAAAATTTCTAGTGTGGCATTACCAGCTTTTTTGTCTTCTGTACACAGTACACACAAATTAGTAGAAAAAATTCTTGCACGATCTTTAGGCTCTTTCGATGTAGCATATCTGGCTGAGGCCAAAAACACATGGAGACTGGCTTGTCCAAATACTGAATTCCCAAAAATGTTGTCATCTCAGAAACAGTGGGATCGGCCCCTATGCGAGCTAACACGGAAAGATCTTTTAAATACGTGTTCTAGCATCGCAGATCGTGCTCGTATTCTCGCTGTTTCTGTGTGGGAATCCGGTCTTTGGTTACAGGCCATTCCTTCTTACAAAACTGGTAGCCTTATAGATCCATCCGCTTTTCGTCTAGCTATTAGCTTACGCTTGGGTGCAAGGTGTTGTGTTGCACATCACTGCCAGTGTGGTACTGCAGTTGATCAACTCGGTCACCATGGCCTCTCCTGCTCTCGAAGTGCTGGTCGAATTTCCCGCCACGCCAGCCTTAACGATATCATTCGCCGGGCTTTTACCAGCGCCAATGTTCCAGCTATTCTCGAACCGAATGGTCTGATGCGTGACGATGGTAAAAGACCTGACGGCATGACTCTGGTTCCGTGGAAGTTAGGACGGCCCTTAGTGTGGGACGCTACGTGCGTGGACACTTTAGCGCCGTCACATCTTTCTGAAACCAACGTGAGGGCTGGCGCTGCGGCTACTTCGGCGGAGCAACTCAAGCGGCGCAAATATGCTAACCTCGGTATGGGTTACATATTTGAGCCGTTTGGTGTAGAGACGTTGGGTCCGTGGGGACCGGGAGCTCATCGTATTTTCCAAAACCTATCTGAGCGCTTGGTCGATGCGACGCGTGATCAAAATGCTGGCACATATTTGGCTCAACGAATAAGCATTGCAATTCAACGGGGCAATGCTGCCAGCATGCTGGGCACGCTGCCAACTGGGAGTGGGCTGGAGCATTTGGACTGCCTATGAGTCTGCTATGACTTATAGGTGTCTAAATGATTTTATTGTAGTAGCTGTAGTGTTGTATATAGTTCATAGTATTTTGTTTAATAAAGGCATACCGCCGGTAAAAAAAAAAGTTAAAAAAAAAAAAAAAAATTCTTTTTAATTATACATTTTAAATTGCTCTTTACTTTGTGAGCCTTGGATTTTTGTTTTTGCAGTATCCTAGTGTTGAAAGAAAGAAAGAAAGAAAAATGCTTTATTTGTGACAAAAACAATGAGTAGTCCAAGGGTTCCGTAACGTAACCTACGCAAAGAGACTCTGCAGTCTGAGAATTATTGAAATTTGGTGTAAAACGTTGAGAAATATTGGACTATAAATTCAAATAGATATTTTTCAGGGCGGCTTCAAAACCACGAGAAGTACGCCGAAAAAACATGTTTGTCCCCTATCTTATGGGGTACCTATCATCATAAATAGAACTCAGTGAATAGAAATAAATCTTTGGATAAAAATGTCTAAGTTTTAAATTTTAGACCATTAATGTAATGTGGTCCTATCGCAAAAACTTAACAAGTAAGAAATCTGAAATTTCGTTATTATATTACAACGTATTTTTCTGAACACTATTTATAATGATGTTTTAAAGATATAATTAAAACGAACAAACATTTTTGCCTTTTACCGGCTTTGCGGGCGGCAATGCGTAACGCTGAAAAAGTGAGATTCGACTCGCACTCGACAGTGTTAGTTTTTATATTCGCGGGTTCAATTTCAAGAATTTAGTGCTCTATTAATTTTTTTTTATTTTAATGAAAATTTAATAATAACATTTTAATTGTATGTCAACAATTAAATATAACATAATTTAACCAATTTCAATCTTAAATATAATCAAATGATAAAATCATTTATTTGCTAGTTTTTTTAAAGCCATTTTGACGGTACAAGCACGAAGCCCACCTAAGTGTCAACCGCTGCCTATAGGAAATGCATTTTTTGAAGTGATGAACTGCACTGCGCCTGTCACCCTGAGACATTTAGTTGTAAAGTAAAGTGCCTGTAATTTTACTGGCTGTCAAGGACTGCTGCCGGAACACACTGTGAGGTGCTTGGCGACAGATTAAGAATACATGCAAGGTATAATCTTATTATTAAAAGTTAAAACATGATGCATTGTATTCTATTTGCAAGCAGTTGACAAATAGAATACAATAACAAAAAACGTTAACTTCAAACATAAGTACTAAGACTAAATTCCTGAAGTTCCTTCACACTGTAAAAACAATTAGTGAGAAGCCAGGGTTTTAATGTTCTCTATAACTTATTTTCATTGGATAATTTAATGTTTTTAATAATAATTATAATGGTAGACAATTATAGTGAGCACATATGAGCATTAAATGCATACTTTTGTATAATCCTTTGGGGCAGGAGGTCTATATAGTAGATTTTTAAACTTTGTTCGTTATTTGGCGGGTAAAAATTTGGACACGTTTCTTAAATAATGTGCCTTTATTAGTTTCTTAACGACCATGCACAAAGGGCCTAAGAAAAAAGTTTAGTTTTGTTCAATTTTTTTTTTATACCACCAAGGTGGCAAACAAGCGTATGGGAGCGTTCGCGGAAGGAAACTCCTTTGAGCTCGCACAGTACGAAAGAATTCTGGTTTCAATGTGTGTAGCCGTGGCAAATTATATTAAGAAAATTGCAATTAAATTAGATTATGTCTATAGAACTTGTTCATTTTGATTAGTCAGTATACCACTTAAAATTCTACACTTAGACATGGTATGATTATAATCTTGAAAAAATCTAAACATTTTAGTTTTCTGAACATACAATTGTTTCCGAAAAAAATATTTCATTACTCTATAAACTGGCTACTGTTAAATTTACGGTGTATATCATAATTATCAGATGACTTTAATGTCTTTCAGAAAAACAATATTGTCAGTGAAACTACGTGTGCATGATTCAACAAAAATAGCTCTATAGCGAACGCAATCCAGTTCTCCGCAAACAAACGGTTGCGATTCTTACTTGATATAAAAACAGCCCTGATTGTCCGCTGTTGAACAAATGCCTCTTCAATATAAGGCCACTTTCACAATAAAATTTTAGGCTAGGCAGAATTGTTGTGTTGTACAATTCTGGTCTAGGTGTTGCGGTAGTTTTGGGTCAACCGCGTTCTCTGTACCACTCAGAGAAGCGACTAAGCGTTTGCCCTGCCATACTTATAAAAAAAAAACTGTGATTATATAAAGATAATAATATATTATTATCGACACGGGATCTACATCTAGTAAGCAACAGCTTGGGCGATTAAAAAGTCGATAGCTAGTCATATCGTCGTCAGCAGTGGGACCAAGCGGAAAGAGAATATTCCCACCGCAAAGGTTGTCAACGCATCCATGATAGTTCTGGTGTTGCGGATGTCCGTGGGCGATGGTGACCACTTTCCACTAGATCGCTTATCCTATCCTATAAGTCCTATTCTATAAAAACAAACGGGTGACATAGGTACATTCAATTTCTTCATGTAACTCCATAAAAATATGCAATGTTGATTAAAAATATACATGTAGTAGGTACATTGAACTGTCTTGAAGCCCAAGGAATAATCACAAATAACTTTTTTATGAAGCAGCATAAGAATTGTCTTTAAATCAAAAACTTTTCTTAGTAATACAATTGAGCAACGAAATTAGTTCTGAGTATTTTGGTGTCTACGAATGACTGTGACGTGCTTTCACGTGTATAACATTTGTACATTTTTCTTGGAATCTAACTGAACCATATTGTTTAAAACCCTCATAGCGTTGAAACACATTCTTAGAATAACATTAGTTTTAAGCTAAATGTTGGAATTTTAAAATATTTAATGACAATGACCCCATTTCGCAGAATCAGGGTGGATAGTAAAAGTGGAATCACGATAATATCATGCTAAGGTAAAAGGAAACTCGTGAAAGTATATTACGATATCAAATATTTCGCAGCTACTCCACGGGAAATAAATATTATGTGCCTATGATTGTCTTACTGAGTTAAAATTATATTTATTTGTGAGGTAGGAAATGTAAACAAAACAAACATAGATAATAAAAAACTTCCCTAGATTAGAGTACTTAAATAGAACAAAAATGTTTTTACCATAGTGTAGATATGTTTTTTTTTAGTTTTATATTGGATTCGCTATGTTTGCCATTTTTTCATTAGGCACTACATTACCTAAATTATCTCTTGTACTGCATATATTTTATATTGTGCAAGAAAGAACCTTAAAATATTTTGCATTTGTATACTTAGTAAAAAAGTTTAATTTGTCCAATTAATTTTGCACTACATTTTTGAAAATGTCTAGGCTTTATATGGGATAATATTATAATATGTATGTATTTTATATGATTTATTTATATATATCAGTATCTATTTATGAATGTTGATATATATATATGTATTTATTTATTTTAAAAACTTACATGCTATTTTGATACATATGTTTAGAAACACTCATAAAATTCATTTTATTTTTAAAATATTTTTATGAGATTGTACTTTTTCATTGTTAATTACACTCGCCCCAATAGTTTTGTTTATTCAACTCCATCATAAGGTTGCCTGGTAGAGATCACTTTTAATGATAAGGCCGCACATTGTGATACTATGTTCTTATTATTTAATTAAATGTTATGATGTAAACTTTACTATTTTAAATGTGGTGTAACAATAAAGAGTTTTCTATCTTCTATCTATCTACTTAGTTTTTAATTTCTTCTTTTATAATATGATACATTTCACTGTTTATTTGTTAGTTATAATAATGGCACGCAACTGGCAGGTGTAGAAATATTCGTATTAGTTTTATTGTAGTAACACCACAATACGTCCACACATATTTATATATATGTAAGGGAAGACGCTCAAATAATTCTTCTCCCCAAAAAACTGAACCCTAAATCTTTCTCCGATTTCCGACCTATTGCTATCCTCCCGTTTTTGTCAAAGGTCTTGGAGCGTCTTATCCACAACCAAGTAAGTAAATTCCTTTCCCATAACGAACTTCTTTATCCGTATCAGTACGGTTTTCGGCCAGGGTACAGTACCATCACCACTCTCTTAAAAGTCACGGACGATATACGTTTCGGTATGGATAATGGTCAACTTACAGTTTTGACACTGTTAGATTTCAGTAATGCATTTAACACTGTCAATTTCGACATTCTCCTTGCTTTACTTCGCTCTCTTAACATATCTCCAACAGAAATCGATTTATTTCACAGTTATCTGTACGGGCGCAGGCAGCGTGTACGTCTTGAAGACAATTTATCGTCTTGGTGTGACACGACAGCAGGCGTACCGCAAGGCGGCGTGCTATCTCCTTTATTATTTGCAATATTTATTAACTGTTTTTCACAAAATCTCTCTTCTTCCTACCACCTATATGCGGACGATCTACAGATATATTCGCAGGCTCCATTACATACATTATCTGATGCTATTATTACAACGAATACTGATCTTGACCGCATTACATAATGGAGCAAATCCTTCGGATTGAAAGTGAATCCCGGCAAAACTCAAAGATTTTGTTATAGGCAGTGTAACCTGGCTAAGGCCAGGTACAATAAATTATAAAAATTATTAGAATAAAATTACTTAGAATTGAAGAGCAGCGCCATCTGCTCAAGCCGCAGCGTACTAAATGGTATGAATGACTGTTTGCTATCACACTGTCTACACACCTCACTGTAGTACCGATCGTGGCTAGAATCATTTAGTTCTTCACTAAACCTATAGAGGTCGCAATAATAAATATGTACGTACCATCCAAACTTCACGACGGTGCAAAGATGAGCGAACTTCAGACTTAAGCCAGAGCTCAAAACTTCCGGCTGTTTAGCTAAAATTTCAAAATAATAAAGCCTCCGATTGGCTCTGATCATCATAAACGATTTAGCAGCGAAGATTACCTTATAAGGTAATGCTTTGAGGACCAAACTTCCGGTAGACTCAAGGTGTCTTCAATGAGAGAGTGCTTCGTCACTTGTGACGAGCCCACCGGACAGTAAGGAACTACCTAAAGAATTAGTTACTAATTTCTCGGATCCATTTTCTACCCCGTTCTAGGGTGAGTGATAGATTATAAGATGTATGTTTTGAAGCGCTCGTAGCGAAGTTTGCTTGGCCATTCAGAATCGATCAGCAAAGTTAAGCAACGTCCGCCGCGGTCAGGAGTTGGATGGGTGACCGCTGATGACATTACTACTGAGCGCTTCCGTGCTTCGGAGGGCACGTTAAGCCGTCGGTCCCGGTTGTTGTCTTAGGATGGCAGTCGTTACAGCATGGTGGTAGGGCACTTTGCGAATGCCCGCCTGGCTAGCTACCACCCTCAAGTTGAAAATCTGTCGCCAAGCACCTAACGGTGTGTTCCGGCAGCTGTCCTTGAGAGCCAGTAATTCTAGGTTAGCCTGTACAACATCTTCGACCGCATCATCACTTACCATCAGGTGAGATAGTGGTCAAAGGCTAACCTATCAGGCATAAAAAATAAAAAAAAAAAAAAGTATTCTGTGATCTAGCCATAATACTGTGTTATTCTAACCTAACTTTTTGCAACATAGTTGTGTAAATTAACAGTGCTAAATACTTCTATATCTGTTCTTATTAGTGTCTGTTTGTAACCTTATTTCATTTACCATGTGCTTGAATTAATCAGTGAGTAAGCTCTTAAAGCCGCCACAATGTATGAACATGTGTAAACTGGATTGCAAATACTTCTGGTATGTAACCTAATTTTAACAACCAGTGCACTCAACCATGTGACAACTATATGCTAGGAATGCTCTTCAAGCTCCTAATGCATTGTAACCTTTCTGTACCTAACCTTTTCTCCTTTTTATCTGTTCATATTATCTTCAACTTTTGTAATTTTGTAATATCATTGTGTTTTTTTTATCTAGCCCTTCAGGCAACCTAGCTCTTCAGGCAACCTCATGTTTGTTGGTGGGCCACAACCAAAGGCTCTCTGCTCGTCCCCATATGCTCAGTAGCAGGGACAGTGGACCCACCAGCTCAACGTCACACTGGACCTAATTTTAACCGGAGCCATGTGGATTCCAGGGTTCCAGTAGGAGGCTGATCTCCGGCTTCACTTCTAACCCGCTAGCTTCTGCAAGCTACAAGGCCAGCAACTTCCTTATCGACCGCTGCCACTCTACGGTTCCACGGACCCGTCTCTACAGCATCTGGCTGGGACGACCTACCGGCGCGGCTCTCAGGCTGACCACGAGCGGAGTGCATCACAGCGCCTGCTGCTGAGCACGTGCTACTCTTCACTTACCGGAGATAAGTCCTTCAAAAAGGAAGTCTACCACACGCCACCTGTCTGTAATCCACGACCCTTCTCATACTTGCTATATCTACCCTTCTAAACGTTCTTAATATATCTCTAAACCTCTTATTCTGTTTTCTTTTATGCCCCCTACTATCTACTGCTAGGTAGGAAGGTGACAGCAGTTCCAGGTTATTGTCAAAAGTAGACTGGGCAACGCTTACTAACCTACTATTGACAACTCTATGACTTGGGATGTGCAGTTACAAATAACAAGTCGTAAACTTTTTGTATCGACAGCTTCTTTAAAAAGGCTACGTAACTTCCTTCCCACTACCACTAAAATTGCTTTAGCTCAATCTCTCTTACTCCCTATACTTGATTACGCTGACGCCAGATATCTAGATCTCATGGAGGAACAGCTGAATAAGCTTGAGCGTCTTCAAAATGTTTGTATAAGATTCATATTTGGTTTGCGCAAATATGATCATATCTCTCAATTTCGTTCTGAGTTCAAGTGGCTTCCAATAGGTCTTCGCCGGAATACTCACATTCTCTGTCTCCTTGACAATATATTGTTCAATCCTACATCCCCGCGCTATCTCAAGGAACGTTTCAACTTCCTTCAATGTTCTGCATACTCTTTGAGGTCATTAGAAAATCTTATACTAGACATTCCACCACATACCAGTTCTTTCTACGACCAATCTTTCACTGTTAAAGCTGCCCGCCTATGGAACTCTCTACCTGTGTCCATCAGACGTGCACCATCTTTAAATATATTTAAGGACCAAATAAAAAAGTTTTATCTGTCAAATTTCACATTGTAAGTACTTGTTCTTGCCTCTTTGCTTGACATTGTTTATGGATATCTTTACTATTTTATTTATAATTGCTATTATTCTTGTAGTTAAATTATACATATATTTAACTTAAGCTTTAAATTCAGAAACTGTACTTAATTTATTATTATTATTATTTTTCATATATTTCTTTTAAAGTTATGTACATTACTACACCCCTTTATAATCGGCAATTCTATATTATATTCAGCAATAAGGCCGCCCATTGTAACACTATCAATTTGAATTGTAATTTTTATCTCTTTCATTTATGTGGTGTGACAATAAAGCATTATCTATCTATCTTATTATCTTGATTCGTATTAAACTTAATAAATAAAAGTTAAACAAACTTGCACTCATAATATATTTGTAAAAATACGGTAATTCTACGTAAAACGTTAAATATTTTTTAACATTTTATTTTCTATCCTTTAACACGATTTCACCTGACAATAAGTGATGATATGGTAAAAAATATTGTTCAGGTTTACCTACAGCTGCTGGCTCTCAAAGACAGCTAATGGAACACACCGTTAGGTCTTTGGCGACAGAATTTTACTTGAGGGTCGTAGCTAGCCAGAAAAGTATTCGAAAAATATCATATCACCATGCAATAAATACTGCCAATATTAGACAACAAGTGGGCTTAGCGAGCACTCCGAAGCTCAGAATCTCTCAGTGTTAATGCTGCTGGCGGTCACCTAACCAAGTCATGTACGCAAGCGTCGTTGTTTAACAATGTTAAAAAAGCAGTTAAAATATACAAATAGGGAGCTGTTCATATTGATCCAGGCGACGATATGACGACCCAGGAAAGACAAAACTGAAGACGGATGATTAGGAGAGCCGACCCCAAATAAAAATGGGATAAGGCCTGGAGAAGAAGAAGGAGCTTTTCATATTGAATTGTAAACGAACGAGGAATGTTTTTTCAGTCTTTGCTAAGAAGGCTTGTTTTTGTTTTGTTTTTTTTTTAAATTTACAATTTCTTATTTTCATTTAAAAAAATACAAGTCTGTGATATACTCGTAGTTGAGAGTCGCAATAAAAAAAAACAATAAATGGTCGTACTGGAAAATGTTTGATGGTAGCTTGTTCCCATTGGCCAAATTGGGTTCATTAATTAATTACGGTTGACACAATGAGTTTGAGCCTAATATAAGATTTCAAATTATGCTTAGCACTATTTCTAGTTGCCTATTATATAGATTACTAAAAATGGCTGTTGGGTATTCAATATAAAAATGCGACGTTCATTTAGACCTCGTTTGGGATTAATTTCGCTCCAAAAATGTTGTCAACGCCTTAAGGGCAAGACCGTAGTCAAAATAATTTCTAATTCGGGCGGAGCTAATAGAAATGGGCGTTAACTTTTAACTCATAAAAATATTCAGTCGCACGGCGGCACTAGTCACCGTACCACGGATAGCGTCGCTAAAATTGTAGAGTTTCGTGCGCTATTAGAAGCGGCAGAACAGAAGTGTAGATAACAACATTTTTATCTGCGGTTACTGCAAATCTCTATGGTAAAAAAATATTATCACTTGTTGTAGGTAATGATATTTTTTTTAATAGACTAAGCGAAGCGAGGTCTCGGTGGAGGTCTGAGCAGTGTATATTTCCCCGTCAATGAATCTCGATTGCCTTAGTCGATCTTCTTGAAATTTGGTAGAAAGGTGCCTATTATGCATATCAACAGAATTTGCAAGTAAGAACCTGTAGGAACTTAATTGGTTTGTGGTTTGCTGAGATTATAGGGTCCATAAAACGAGGTTATAATTTAAAATTCAAAAGTAGTATCTCAATATTGTGCTCAAAAAAGTACTTTGACTTCATGAAGCGGTACGAAACACGGTAATATTATCTATACAGTATTTTAACTCGGCCCTGTCCTCGAAATAACTACCTACAGCCGCGCAGTACGGGGGTACGATAGGGCTGCTCGCCTCCAGCATTTTAATTACATTTGCCTACTTTGTGTTTCCATTTTGTTTTGTGATTGTGAATATACTTTTTTATATAAGCAAACTAGTGATTCGCCCCGGCTTCACACGAGTATTAAACAAAAAAAAACAAAACTTATAAATTCAACATATAAAAAACCAGTTATTGTGACATAACTGTAATAGTTAGACTTATAGTACTGCGGACTTTTTCATAGATGTCTTCTATAAAATTGTAGTATATCACTTGGCTCTATTTTCAATGATTTCCGTAGCGTATGCGATATACCTTATCGATTACGTTATCGAAGTTTACATAGTACCTAACTTTTTGAAAATCTTCTATGGGATAATGTTGGATTTTCATGGTGAAAGAATTTTTCAAATCGGTCTATTAGTTTCAGAGCCTATTCAATGCAAACAAACAAATGCACAATCAAATTTTTCCTCTATTAGTTTAGATAAAATACTTTTTAAATTAAATAGGAAGTGTGTAAAAATGCGTGTTGTTTTTCATTGGTAGTAAAAAATATTTGCACCTCGACTGAAACGTATGACATGCTTTATTATTGAATTTTAAAGTATAAAGCTTAATCAAAAATTGTTTTGGCAAACATGGACAAGGTGGAGAACAGGGAATATCTTTTACTTGGTTATAGATACCTGCAGCTATTTTACAATTAATGTGTTTAGTTTGGACGAATTCATGCAACCAAAAACAGCACAACATATCCTACTCGTCATATTAAATATGTACTTGAACTTATAGGACGTTATCCGCACCAACCACTGGGTTACTGTCATATACTTACCAACTCTAAAACAGAAACTTGCAATTTTACTCTTGATCATATATCTATATATCTATAGATAAATAAATATTATGCATAGGTATAATTTCAGTTATAGAAAGTCATTTTGCAATTTTAGAGTTTATTTATGAGATAACATAATAAATACAAATAATAAGAAAATAAAAGTTCAAAATTTTAATAGAAGTATAATCCCAATGCAATGCTCAATAATAAAATAAAAGATAACTGTAATGAAACCGCCATATAAGATTCACCCTACCGCTACTAAAAGTGGTAAAGGCAGAATCGTACCAAGTTTCTGAGTCACATTGGTTAAAGAAACCCACTCGTAGGTGCTTCAGTTATCGCGGCCATTCATCATGGAGACCAGTTGAATATATGGAAAATACTCCCAAGTCAGACCTCAGCCTTCGGCCTCGCAAGTCACTCACACGAATCGGACTGCAGTCTCGCCTTGCACTCGCCCTTTGAACTCACGCACTATCCGTGCTCTAAATGTAGTATGATGAAGAAGAAGAGCACGTAGGGCAAATCCAGAATGATGGAATTCAAGGTAGCCACCATACTCCGATCACACTGAAGCTCAGCTTTACTTCAGGAGGATCGCACTTCAGCATTTTTTATGGCAGCCATCTTGAATTCTGCTATTTTGGATTTTTTTGCATGTCATTTGACTGCTCTCTCGATTCCCTATGTCATTTGTTCAAAACTCCTTTACTTATCTGTAACCGTTTACCAGATACGTCATATATCTTCAATTGGCAGGCGTCATTTTTATGATTTCCCATTATTATCATATCACGAAAACCACTTTGTTATTTTCAGTTTAGAATACTTTCTTTCCTCATGACTCCTTCCCATAGAACAATTTAAGTCAATGGTTTCAAAACATCTATGTACGTCGGCCATCTTAAAAAATGATATCATCGAAAAATAATTTCTAAATTCGGAATAACGACGCCTAAAACCACCCAGATATTGATTTTCAGACGGATCGGAGCAACTTGAATTTTACCTGCCATCTTGAATATGTCATTTTGGTTTTTGTCAAGTCTCATTCGACTGCTGCCATTAAAAGTTGTACGAGAAGAATTGTACCGGGTCACTTTTCCTTAGGAACCCCACTAATTAAAATATATAAAATAAAATTATAATAATAGTACACATTATCACTTTTCCTATGAAAATTGAAACTATCTACTGAAGTAACGGTTCAAAAGTTACGGGTACATGCTTTTAGAGGTAGTACGAAAGAACAGCGGAGTCATACTGATGTAACACACATTTCAATCCGACTAACTAGATACTAAGCATTTAACTTTTAAAGTCAAAGAGATAAAAGAGATATAGGTAAGTTCCCTTTATTTGAATGATTGGATATATAAATACCTAGAAAGTAGTTGGTCGTCTCGGAAAGTGTGTTAAGGGTATTGGGAATAGGTTCTCATTTAATTGTACAGTAAAATAATAATAACAAAATGAAATATTTTACCAAGGGTTAAAAGTGTAGATACCTACTAAAATAGGAATTAACAATGCCGTGTCTGAACTTTAATCAACTCGCTCAAAAAAGTTATTATAAAGATTTTATAAATCAATATCAACAAAAGTACTTCCCCAATAAATGTTTTACTTGAGTTTCAATAATTTATGACTTCCAAATTAACGTATGGTAAAAAAATATTGTAATATTTCGTAAAATAAATGCACAATAATGATGGCGTAACGAACGGCACAGATCCCACGTCCAAACGGCCCGAGCGCTGCGGGCAGACTGATTTTCGTTGCGATTTCTTCTCGCGATCAGAGAATTTTGTGGCAAAAATTCATAAAAATGTTTTCAACACAAGTTAGTAAGTAGTTCATTAGAGTATAGTATTAGCTATTTTTTAAAAAAAGAATCATTGCATTTAATACAACTATGCCTCTTAAATTAATAAAAAACAATCTAAAAAGGGTCGCCGATTACAATTTATTACAGAAGAACTAATAAGTTTTAATAAAAACTAATCAACTAATTCACTCAATAAAGAATTAAAGAATATGATATATTTTTTTCGCATATTTTGAACTCATAGTTTCAGTACAAGAAGATTCCAAAAGTGCGCGTTTCACTACGGTGATCGCCTTAAATCACTTTACATGACGCAGCGAGGTATCTAACTGTGAAACATAGACAGGTAAGGATCTGTTGCGAGTAGATGCACCGCTTGATTATACCACATATAAATGATAGTAATTCGGAACAATGCCAGGGAGGCGTAAAGCAGTCACTATATAGAAAAGAAGCCATAAAAATATCATTCTGTTTATCTATAAATAGTTCTACTATTAAACAATATTAGCACTTATTTTAATATCAAATTAAAATTTAATGGTCGTTAAATAAAATATAACTAGTTTGTGACAAAATAGAATCACAAGAAGTTTAAGAAGTCCTTAAGAACATTTGCTATTAACACATTGACCATTTTCATAAAACCAATATCAGTTCATTGGCATTTTAATCCATTCAATCTTAATTTTGAATATGTGAAAATCATAAACTAATTATTTTCTCAAATATAATATAAACATAAATTCAACATTGTTTTATTTAATTTACGTACTAACTAGCAAATTAAAAACTAATTTAGAAATAGTAAAAGAGTTTAAATCTTCATAAAAGTAAAATTTAATCTTATTGCGACGATATGCTATTAACATAAGCTTATTTTTTATAGGCAACCCAATATATAAATGCTATGGTATATTTATTAATGATACCTAAACTTATTCTTCAAAGATAAAGGATATTTGAATGTATTTCAAAATGAATTTAAGCCTTACGTAAATATTTTGGAAAAAGATAGTAAATGCTAAATTCAAAAACAACAACTTCAAATAAATACAGCGTAAATTTGAGTCAAAATTTGACATCGTCAGCTAAATAAACAATTTTGAATTCATCAGTTTCAATTCTATTTCAATCGAGTTACCTCCCATTACTTGTCGTAGACCAATTTAAATTGTTTTCATTTGGGGGCCGTGCAAACGGGTGGCAAAACAATTATTTCAGTCAAAATCGAGGACTGAAACAATACTTCAATACGGTATTGCATTGCTATTGATGTAGAAATAACATTGCTTAGAATACAGTTAATATGGAACTCCATGGCTTATTTGGAACACAATGCTAATTTGTAACGGTATTCTCTTTTTAACCTTACAAGATTTTATAAATTGAAGAATTACATGGTGTACATTAATCATTATTTTTTCTAACATTTCAAAGATTTTGCAGTGATAAGTGATCTAAACTTGATAGATGTGATTCGAAACATTTATATTACTAAGTACACTAGCATATCCTCATGTGGTGATATTATATAAAATCTGGGATAAAAGAAAAATGTCAGGAGTGTGTTTTTGTATATTGGGTAAAAATTAACGCTCTTCATCATATTAATGACCTAAATCCTTGAAAGGTAGCAGGTATACCACCACTAACAACCATCTCAAAAAGTATCTCCGATAGCAGCGGCCTCCAAATCCTTTCCGTATCGACTATATATAGGTGGGATAGAAATATGGTTTTATTTATTGTTTTATAAATATATTTGCTTGGCCGTGAGAGTTAGGCCTAGTTTCACCATACTCTGTTATTTATTTGACGCCTTGTTAATTCTTTTAACGGACTGTTAACTGAACCGAGTGTCCCACCAACTGTTAATGGATGATTAATTCAGTTAACTTCATAGAACGTAGACTGATTTAACAGCTCTGTTATTTTTAAAGACCCATTAGCTAATGCCTGATTTAGCGTAAACAAACATGGTATGGTGAAATTAGGCCTTAATGTGTGATCATAGTAATCATGAAATCATTATATTACAGTTTTTAATAAGCAGTGGTATGCCTTTATTAATAAAATGCTACGAATTATATACAATACTACATCTACTACAATGAAAGCACATAGACAACTTACAAGCCAATGCAGGTTTACAGGCAGTCGCAGGCAGGCAAGTGCTCCAGCCTACTAACAGTTTGAAGCGTGTTCAGCATGCTGGCAGCTTTACCGCGTTGGATTACAATGCTTATTCAAAGGTAAATAGAAGACAGCATTTTCAACACGCGTCGTTTCAACCTAGCGCTCTGATAAATTTTGGAAAATACGATGACTCCTGGCCCTCACGGACTAAATGTCTCTACGCCAAGCGGCTCAAATTTGTAACTTCTACTGAAGTTATCATATCTACATCACTTGAGTTGCTCCACCGAAGCAACCGCGGTGCCAGCCCTCACTTTGGTTTCAAATGATGTGACAGCGGTAAAGTGTCCACGCATATAGCGTCCCACACTAAGGGCCGCCCTAACTTCCACGGAAACCAGAGTCATTCAAGTTCGGTTACTCGGTCCTAATTCAAGTTCGCAATTAAATAAAATGAGATAGAAACGTTTCTATTTTATGTTTATGAGTGAATAAAATACACATATTTCACAATGTTCACAGCTGCCGAGCGGTAAATCGTACACAGTGGGAGTGATTCACCCGCGAATTATTGCAGTCCCCGAGTAGAAAAATGAATTTTATTGTTTATTCAATTTCTTCTCGCGTACAGTTTATGAGCTCGACTAAACGTATACAGAGCATTTAATATTTTTAGGACACTTATATTTTATTGCTCTCAATAAAGATTTTTAGCATTCATTTGGTGAATGGGGTATGAATGGAAATTTTCTAATTTACACAAATAAAAGTGGAAAGTTGAAATATGGTTTCTGTAATAGGTTCTATTTGGTTTTATTAATACTCAATACTTTGGAATGCAGGAATGCGGGAAGCTTCGAGGGCTGCTACAGCGCGCTCAACCCTAGTAGCCCTGGGGGCCAACTCCCACTTTTTACGAAACCATCATAAAAAAGTAGCGTTTTGTTTCATGCTTAAAATCATCATTCGCAGACACGAACTATCACCGACCCACAATCGCGTCAAGCTATACCTATTGGTTTGATCCAACTTAAAGAACGAATGAAATATGTATCAAGGATGTGCAAGCGAGATACAATATGTTTATAATATATAGTGTTATCCCGCTCGGACTGTTCCGAACTACGATGTTATGGAACGGTTTTACCAAAGTTTTACGACATTTTTTGTTTGCTTCAAAAACTATCTGTTACTTTTATACTTTCACTCATCAAATAAGTTTGCTGAATTTATTTTAAAGAATAATATAAATTAAATATTGTACGTAATTTACACGGTAATTAAACCCATTTTTATCGTAAAATAATCAGAATCAAGTTTAAATCCACTGCTAGAAAGTAACTTCTTTAAGATGGATAAACATCACGGATTTGTCGTTGGAACAGTAATGCTGTGTAATTAATGTCACGTCAGATTTCGCGAAAAGAATGAACTATTTGTTGTGACGTCATAAAAGCGCCGAGCTATTCCTTTACCGCTTGTAAGCCTGGTTAATTGACGTGGAGGTATACAATTTTGCAGTAAGATCAAGTTATTATTGCTATAAGAGGTGAGAGTTGGCCCCCTGCGCGCCTATGAGCATCATTCTACTCGAACGGTCGGTGATTACGACTAAGCACCGTGAGTGCTAGCCGGTATATTTAGTAAATAATAATGTTAACTCACGTTTGTTTTTTATGAAAATAGAACTCACATACTATGAAAGCTGCTAGGACAAACTACAGGGTGGCTTCGAAATATTGGTGAATTTAAAAAAAAAAAAAATTTAAAAAAGCGAGAATAGTGTACAAACCAATTTACATTTATATCAAAGTGAACATTTGTTTTTTTTAATGTAATTTTTACGGAGAACGCACGCTTATTACTCATAAAGCTCTTCACGGTGACTATATTTCATAGAATCGAGCTACTTATCCACACCTACTATGCACCGCTCCCTCGTGCCGTTTCAATTCAATAGTGCTTTGAAATCGTACGTCTATCTGGCTCACAAAAACCCTTGTTTTTAGCGACCGATTTTCTTCTTGAGGATTAGCTCTGTTGGCAGGTAGTACCTAACGTACATAGAAAACTTATTAGACTGTTTGGTACATACCCATATATAATCCCCATATAGTTCGAATACATCTATTTTGAGATGTAAAAGCATGTTCCATATTGACAGAGTTAAACTAGTAAAGTATTTAACAATGGATTGTAGTTCCAACGTAAGGACGATATGCAGTCAGCAGAGCTGTTTCAGTAGCCACTAGAGACTATAATATAAAGTGCATAAGATAATTGGTTTAGTTTCTTGCATACACAGTCTTTGTGATTTTTCTATATTGTATGGATCAATAAATCTCTCAAAATGTAATACCATATTACATTTTTTATCATTTTCCAGTTGTAATATTTATTCATTTGACTCGTCGTTTCTTTATTTTTAAATTTCTAGTAGTTATACTCGTGTTTAAGATTACATATAAATTATTCATATAAAGCCAAATCAGTACTTAATATTATAAATGCGAAAGTAACTCTGTCTGTCTGTCTGTCTGTCTGTTACGCTTTCACGCCAAAACTACTGAACCGATTTGAATGAAATTTGGTATGGAGATAGTTTGAGACCCGGGAAAAAACATAGGATAGTTTTTATCCGAGTGCGCAAAAAGAGGTTAATGTTTTCGCGCGATAACCGACATACGCGCGGGCGGAGCCGCGCCTGTAAAGCTATTTATATCATTTGATGAATTATTAATTTCTTATGCAACAAAGGTCCAAAACTCAAATTATGGTGGTGGATCGCACATCCAAAATAATAGCTTAGTGGAACACAATGTTGAAACAGTGAATCACAACAAAGAAACTGGTTTCTGTTCAACTTGTTTATCGGTGATACATTTTCCTCCTCAATATTGTCATTACATTTTAAAGCCGCGATCGTCATCTGCAGAGAGAGCTTTGTCACAATATTAAGACTTTAACGTAGTATTAAAATTAGCTTGATACTTATGAAAATTTTGAATCTTCAAAATAATAATGTTTTATATCACCAGCTGTACTCACACGTAATGGTCGTGAACAAATAACATAACATAATGTTGAGTGAAAAAATATTTTTCATTTATTCCTTTCTTTAATAATTTGTTACCGCTCCGATCCCATCTTGTTGGATTTTTGTTGAAATTGACATACAATTTTGATGAAATTGAAGTGGAACCGATTTTAAGTTATACTTCGATGATGAGATTATTGCAACAAACGCAGATAGATAATATTATTATAAGTGATTAACAACAGATCCTATAGTATGTAAGTGAAAAAACATAAACACTATAGGTAACTCATCCAGATTTAATGTATCACAGGACATGTAAAAATAAAGTAATAAAGATAAAAACAACCAGCCTCGGAGCGGATTGCTATTGTACTGAAATATAAGCTTTTTGAAAAAAAAACTACTTTAAGTTATTTATACATGTTCAGCTACATGACTACAATGAGCATGCAAAAAGCTAGTCAAGCATTATTAAAAACATTACTTGATTTTTAATTGGTTTTAGTTTTGAAAGGTTTTTTAAAGAATCGTTTGATTATATTTTACTTGGGGGCTAATTTGTGTGTTTGTTTATGTCATTCTGTTTCGCAGCATTGTAGCACCCTAAAGGTTTAACTGAATCTAATGCTATTTTTTGATCATGTGCAGATACAGAAACCCCATTGCTGTCAACCTCAACTTTATTAGTTTAGACATAATATTGCAGTCTCCACTACGGTACGTATACAACGGCCAGAACGAAATGTTTTAAAGAAACTCTACTAAATATTCTCGTACCAATTACTCCGCGAGCTTCAATGTTCAGTTTTTTTTTTTTTTTACCATAAGGCGTTAATTATTCTGATCAAGATAAAATTTTAGCAAATAAAAACGACTTCAAATAGAAAATATTCAAAAACAAAAATGCTATAAAACATAAATAAACCTTTACGCATTATTAGGAATAACTCAAAAAACTATTCGGCAGATCTTAATCAAATTTAAATGGGACCAAGACGAAGACAAGCACCAGCTTTCGAATATAAAAAAAAAACATCAAAATCGCCACACCCAGTAAAAAGTTATTTAGACACAACAAATACAATCAGATTCACATCCACCTTATTTTTTGTCAGTTTAAAAAAGTACTTTATGTCCATCACTGTGATATACAGAATCTTACAATCACATAATAACAAAATCCGTTTGTCCATTTAATCGTTTAACATTATTATAACACTACCATGTTTAAAGTGTCAATCAGACGTTTTTTATTTTTCCTACATGTAGTCAGTAACACAATATTACTTATATTTTTATTGTAAAATTGTAACATAATATTAATTTCTTGCTAGGTCTAAATACACTTCTATTTTAGTCATTTAAACTGATCATGATCTGACTGATAGTTTTACAGCGTGATTCTCGTCCATACTCGTACTTTGTTGTTCGCGTGATGATAGAGTTCTCCATCGAGGATATTAATAGGCACCTGACACATTCCACTATGTGCCTCTGCCGAGACGTGAGGGAGCTCACGCTGAAGGTGACGAGCCAGACTAAACAGTTCTATCGTTACGTAACTACGTCTAACTAATCAAAATAACTTCTAACTCCAGCTTGGTATAGTCACATTTATTTCACTTTGAATTTAAATTACCGACAGCATAAAAAATAAATTTATACAATTTTAGGACTGTTCTTAATGATTAAAGTGACTTTTTTACTCAAATTCAATTCAATCAAAATATAAAATTATATTTATTCATTAAAAGTACATAGGTACATGCTTCAAATTTACGACTCTACCTACCAAACTGGGCATATAAACACCCGTATCTTGATTGGTAGTTCCTTCCATATAATACAACAGGTTTGTATGTATGAACATTAAATTGATCTAGTTTAAATCTTTTATTTTTATCTATTAATATGTATGAGAATCATTATATTATTATCTCAATCATTTCTAAAAAAATAATTAAGTAATTAAAAATATTTCTTTCAATTTATTAATTTATATTTATAAATTTTTACTGTACATGTTGGGGTTGTTTATCTCATAGACATCATATTCACTTGGAATCGATAGGGCTTATAATTACCCTGTGAGGTGCTAGGTCAGAATGTCACCCTTAATTTTTTTTCTGTGAATGTTATAAAAGGCGATTAAGGAATAATACCGCAAGGTGGCAAGCAGCGCCTTCTGAAGAAATGACAACTTCAACTGCGACCCCCAAGACGCCTGTCAAGCAAGGGGATTTTGGTAAATCAAGAAAAAAAGAAGAGGACTGTCGGAATGTTGTTAGCCGCTTTCCCTGTCTTCTGCAGCCGAAGTAGCAGGTGGCAGGGCTACTAAAATGATCCGCTGCAGAGGGACCTAGGCCTTCTAGACACGGGATCACCTGGCGCTCATTTGCAGTAGTGGTCCCCGGGGTCATTGGGCACGCCATATAATGTCGTGGCGTATCGCAATGGGTGTCTCTCCATGGTGAAAAGCGTTCCCGTGTTGTGGACAAATGCGCACTAAAAGTGACTCCGTGTCGTTTTTAATCGGTAGCTCTTGCTGCGGTGGAAGTAGTTTGTGACTACTCTGATAAAACCCGGCTACCTCGTTTATTTGTGGGATCGCATTAAATTTTAATTAATCGTAAAGGCATAAAATTAACAAAAACAATTTCTCTACGTTTCGCAAGACATAATATGTAAGTCACTATTGCATCAAATATATTCTGGGTAGTCTGTACATATTATAAGCGCGGCAAAAGCGAGAAAAATCCTCTTTGCTCTGCCGTAGTTGCATAAAAAATCATTAATAAAATATTTATTACAAATCCTGTAGCACACGTTATCCACATGGAGGAGCTTTAGCATCATTTGAATAATTCAAGAGCGAAGTTCCGCATTGTTTTGTTTGGTTTAGAGCCGAGCGCCATCTTACTGCCATTTCTGTTCAAATTATCAGAATTTCAGGGAAATTCGTATCAAATAACATAACTTCAGGCACGTACTAAATTATCATTTTTGTTAAACATTTCCTCAAAAGTTTATCACGTTATTATGCTATATGCTTATATAAATTATTATGTTCATATATATCTCCTATCGTGTTTAAAGAAAGGTTTAGGTTTTCGATGCGCCAGATGTTTGAGTAGGTACGACTATCATTTGATCGGAGTTTATTATTTGTTATAATAACAGTGCATCCTATAATATAATACTGAACTTCCAAATTTCGAACAATAGTATTGCTTTTTTTATTTGTATAAATCTTCACTCCACATACTCCAGGGTCCGTAATTTTTTTAATAATGTTTTTTTTTTATTTAAAACTAGATACAAGAATTAGGAAACATGCATCATTCTAAACGGGAACAGTTTTAAAAGGAAAGGTTTTTTTTAAGTCTACTAGCATCCAGAGCAGATCAGTATCCTCTAGCAGCACCCGTTCACGAGTTGACGCATGTGCCAGCCATCGCCCTCCTCAACCATTTTTGAGGGAAGATGGCGACCCGACACACAACACCGCCCCGCCGCTAGACAACACCTTTCTGTGAGCATGACCGCTCCGGATACCCGTACACGTACAATATGGGACTACACTACAGAAATTTAAATTTTTGTTTGTTTCACTTCTCATCGTAACAGGGTCTCCATTACCGCGCTCTTTCGATCTTTATATAGTATTTTATTTAAATTACTATTAAAAGGTTGCTGTTGCTTAAAAGCGAGATTGGTTGGTGTCACCAATTACTTTACTTCTTAAAAAAAAAGGTTTTTTCTTTACCCCTTTAGTTTAAGATGATGGCATATAATAGAATAATGTTAGAGTAATAGTACATAACAAGAATTGTCTTATTATTGACAGCATGCTGTAGTGGGCTGAAGTATTTGGACTACCTGGGGCCTGCAATGGTCTTAAGGTTGCCTAAATACTTTCATTGTAGTAGCTGTACTGTTGTATATAGTTTTTTAGTTCATTTATGAATAATATATAAGTTGTATATATATGTTTTTAATTATTTCGTATTTTAATAGAACCAATTAATAATATGCGATATTAAAAAAAACTGAAAGTAACAGGCTACTTTTATACCATATATAATGATACAGTTTTTCTTCTGTGATGGACAAATGATTCTACTGAACACAAACATAAACATACGATACTGTAACAGCCGGATTGGACATGAAAAGTCTGTGTTTCATTTCGTAATTAGAATATTACCGAATGAGATTATATAAAAAATAATATAGGTCAATTATGGATCTATGGAACAACCTAATAGATATATACTTAAATAAATTACCAATATCGCTTAAAGAGCTCCCATACATAATGTTTATAAAGAAACTGAAGTCATGGTTATTGGACAAAAGGTTTTACTGCATTAAAGACTTCTTAGGACTCTAATAATATTTCATTTTTTTTATTCTATATAACTAGCAAATTCCAATTTTATAGAAATTTTAACTTAAATTTTATTTTTGTAATGTAATTGTGTATAGTTTGACTATGAAGAACAGTTTTTGGCATGTTTAATTATTATGATTTTAATGATACTATTATTATTATTAATCTTAAAATAGATATTTTTTAATTGTATTCATTCTATTTTATAACTTTTTAATGATTTTTATATTCAACATAATTATTGTATTAATGTCACCAAATTCACATGCCGAATAACGGCAAAATAAGAGAGCTTAATTTTAAAATACCTCAACCAATGAACCCTATTTTTCGTGAATTATAATCATTTCATTTCGATAAGCAAACACTAAACTGCAATCTCAATTTATTATATGAGACAAGCAGTCCAAAGTAGAACATGCTTGGCTCGAAGAGACTATATATTTCCTTGAAGACTGCAAGATTAAGCGGTAAACAGAGACCCTCTTTAAGGTATAACTTTAACAAATTACAATGAAAATAAATATTAGAGCGGAATTGATCCACAATCGATCCATCCCCTGGACCGGTACTAGCACTGTAATATTATCTATACAGTATTTCAACTTCATAGAAACGAACGATACGCGAGTTATATCTACGCGCCTCGATCTCGGCATGCACTCGGCATGCAGACAGTCTCGAGTGTCGCGACCGTGCCGCAGTGACGAGCGAATGGTTTGTTGTTTTGCGATTTTTTTACCAAAAATAAGTTCAAGTACATATTTACATATTTAATATGATGAGTAGGATATGTTGTGCTGTTTTTGGGTGCATGAATTCGTCAAAAACGCATCCAGAGACAAAACTTTTTTTAGATTACCTGGAAACTGAATGGTCATACTATTTATAGCCTACATAGTTGACGGTATATAATGTGTGTCTTTTTAATGAACAAGTATTTCCTTTTATCCTCGGAAAAAATGTCTCGATGAATAAAAAAGGGAATACAGTAAAGGAAAGTGTTTGACACGAGTGAAATCGGTAGTTATGAGCTATATATTAGAATGCGGATTTTTTATACTTTAAAATTTAATATAGCATAAAAAAAAATAGTACTATAATATTATAAATGCGAAAGTAACTCTGTCTGTCTGTCTGTTACGCTTTCACGCCAAACCTGCTGGACCGATTTGAATGAAATTTGGTATGGAAATAGTTTGAGACCCGGGAAAAAACATAGGATAGTTTTTATCCACTAGTATTTTTATATAGCTGACAGGCTAGCCTTTGACCAATATCTCACCTGATGGTAAGTGATGATGTGGTCAAGGATATTGTTCAGGCTAACCTAGAACTAGGCTTTCTAGTACAGCTGCCGAATCACACCGTTAGTAGTTTAGCGACAAATTTTCTACTTGAGGGTGGTAAGTAGCCATTCACAAAATGCCCTACCACCATGCTTCATTAAATAGGTTTAATAGATAATTTAATAAGATTATTTAAATATCCTGTCATAGAGATAGAAAACAACTGACAAACTCATAAATTAAAAACAATTCTATTCAAGCTAGCCACTAGCAAAGCTGAAAATTGGTTTAGCTCTTATATTAAAAAGACCCGCAGTAATCCGCGTCTGAGGCAAACTTAATGTGCTATTTATTTTATGTACAAAATATTTTTCTACTAATACATATTTTATTATTAAATACAGTTGAAAACTCGCAGGTGAGTCAGCTTACTTATTTCTAATAGTAAAGGCAAAGGACCCTTGCCATTTCCTATCATTCATGGACTAATCACAATGCGAGCGCAAAATACAATTATTACAAGATTTCATTTTCTTTAGAATTGAACCGAGCTCATTAAATAGGATAACATCTGAAAGCTTAAAGCTCCTCCATTAACGATAATGGATATCTCCCGATGCCCACTTTGGCTAATTAAATTTCAATAAATACAGTCAGGTACATTGAATCGGATCTAAATGAAACTGACGCTGTGTTTGTTGGGAAAAAGGATGGGAACAGTTGTTTAACAATTTATTTTATATTGTTACCTGTGACCAATAAATTATTTCAAATCAAATCATTCGTTTATTTATAGGTTCCATATTTAGTTTTCAAACAAAAAAATCATTTTTAAAATCGGTTTACTCAGTCGAGAGTTCTGAGGTATCAAACATAAAAAAAAACAACAGACGAATTGAGAACCTTCTCCATTTTTGTAAGTCAGTTAATTAAACCTTAAATTATTCTGTCATGCTTTAAAAACAATTTTATAATAACCAAATGTGCAGTCTAGTTATAAAACTGTTTCCGGGCAATTTTTTCCGGTAAGTGGTAAAAGGTGATGACATGAGGTGATGAATGTTTAAATGGTGATGTGGCCGAAGTTGGTAGTAAAGTGGATACTGGCTGTTAAGGCCATTGAAGCGTTCCTAGCGAAGCTTGTCTATTTGTTCTTAATTGATGTATAAGGTAAAGCAATGTTCGCTGCGATCATGACATGACTTGGACCGCCATAAGCAGTTCCCTGACCGCTAGTGGTGTGTACTACTGAGCTTACTAACTTCCATTTTTCTTCACGTAAATTTGCAAATTTGTAATGGTATAAAATTGTTATCATAAAAGTTAAAGTGCTCATGTTTGGCTAGTATTGGCGTAGCATGCAAATTAGTACTATTATATGCTACGAACCGTTATTCTAGACCTATAATAAGTGAGACAGCATCATTCCGAATCTGACGTCACGACCTCTCTTTCTCCCCTCCTACCGGTTCCGGCTCCCCCTTCTACCGTTGGAGGGGTCTGAGCTTGCCCGGTTGCCAGGCGCGCTCTTCACATTGGCATCGATTTTCGGTAAGATCACACCTCATTAAGTGCGGGTAACAGCGTTGCTGTTCTTTGTTATAGATATATTTTATTTAGAAACTACAAATAAAATATTACAGTTTTATAATTTACGTTATTTTCATAGTAACAATAATGGAGGATTCGTTAAAGAATTCGATTGGTGATGGTAAACGGAGTCGCCCGCCTCCTCGAGTTTCACCACAGCAGGCATCCTCATCTTCAGAGTCTTCAAGCAGTTCGGCTCCACGTCGGCAGCGGCATGTTTCGCGCAGCGGTAAGAAAAGTGATAAATAGAGGTTAGACGCACTAACCAATCAAGTGAGTGAAATTTTATCCTACTTAAAAAATAATGAATCTGCCAGATTTTCTAGCGGTGAGCCAGATTCTGATATCTCTGATGTCTCTCTGCATCCAACGAAAGAACTAAGAGTGTCTCTTGAGGAAAACGAACCCCTTTTCAATAAGCCAAAGGAAGCGAAAGTTTTTCAATTTGCAATTAGCACAAACTTAAAAGAACCGGTCGTCGAAAATGCAACCGAGGCTAGAATAAACATACTTCAAAAGTTACATCATTTTGATTCACACGACTGGCAAAGGGTTAGGTACGTTGAAACTGAGAAAAAATACTTAGCACAGCCAGGCTTTTATGAACTAGAAGTGAATACCGAACTCAGACATTGCGATACAAATTCCTCTTGGCTTAAATTATTGGACAGATCTTTTGGCGCTCAGACACATGGGCTTATCCAACAAAATGAATTGTTGAAAAACAATTTTCAACAAATTATAGAATGGGCTCATTCTTCAGGCTGTGTATTGAATGCGGATACACTTTTTGAAAAGATTAACTCGCTTTTCTCCGACAAACCACCTTACATGAAGGTGTCCGAAGACCTTTTGCAATTAGCTTGCGGACGACGTGCCGATATAATTCAAAGACGCCGCGACTGTATCCTATCTGGAATCAAAGATAAATTTATTAAGGAAGATTTGCAAAAGATCCCTCCGACACATATTAACCTGTTCCGTCCGCAGGAACTAACCTCCTTCCTACAGAAAGCAGGCGGTACCAATAAATTGTTCTCAGGTCAAAAACGCTCTGCGGAAGAGTCTCATGCTATGTATATGCGGAATAGACAAGACGTTGGCCCTGCTAATAAGCGACCTCGAAAGTCATTTCAGAGTGCCAACAACTCTGGGTTTGAGCCCCGACCGTCCACGAGTTACCAAGCTCCAGCATCGAGAGGTAGGAACCAGAAGAATGTAGGTAATAAATCTGGTACAAGGCGTCAAGATAACAAAAAAGGTCCCTCAGACTACCGTAAATCCGATAGATTTCGCAGGTGACTATCCTCTAAATCATTTTTATGGCGGGCGGTTAAAAAATTACATTCCTATTTGGTCGAATTTCGGCGCTCCAGAACATATATTAAAAATAATAGGAGGTTACCGAATTCTTTTTTTCAAGATACCCCCACTACAACATCCAAATTTACTGACGAAATTTCAAACGCCAACGAGCTCATTAATGTCAAAACAAATAAAAGTTTTAAAACAACAAAAAGTGTTGATTCAAGCAGATATAACACCAAGTTTTGTGTCCCCAATGTTCTTAGTACAAAAGTCGGATACCAACAACCGCCCGATATTCAATCTAAAGAATTTAAATCTATATCTCGTTCAGTCCAAATTCCGTTTGATAAACATGTACCGCGTACCAGATTTCCTGCAAGTGAACGATTGGGTCATAAAAATAGATCTGACCCAAGCTTATTTTCATCTAGCAATCGCATCAGCTCATCAATGCTTCCTACGAATACTGTATTCCCCGGAAAAGAGATCGAGCCCGGAGCTCCTTCAGCTAAAATGTCTGCCGTTCGGGCTGTCATCCGCACCAAAAGCATTTGCAACGGTGACCAATTGGGTAGCACATCTTTTACGCGAAAAAGGTATACGGACCATTGTGTACCTCGACGATTTTTTAATTGCCAATCAAAATCGTCGTGCCTTAATGGACCAAGCTGCGGAAGCTGTAAGAGTCCTTACATGTTTAGGTTGGATGATCAACCACCAAAAGTCTATTCTGACTCCAACCAAGGTCATAGACTATCTTGGCGTAACTTGGAATCTCCACCGGAACTCCAAGTATTTACCCCAAAAGAAGATCCTAAAAATCTCCACTGCAATACGCTTTCTTCTAGACGCAAACCAGTGGAGCTTGGGGGAAGCACAACGTTTGTTAGGCATGCTAAGCTTCGCTGCCTTTGTTGTGCCCAGAGGTCGGCTTCACTGCCGCCCATTACAAATAGCGTGCAAATCACTTCCAATGCATCAACATTTTTCGAAACAACCTTTCGATCCAGAAGTGTCAGCAACTCTGCTCTGGTGGATGCACGCGTTGACAAGGAAAACTCCGATCCACGCCGGTCAAGCGTCACATTTTCTCACGACCGATGCATCGGGCAAGGGCTGGGGTGCCATCATGGACAATACTACCCTCAGCGGAGTATGGACTTCGAAGCAAAGAAATTGGCACAGCAACCTCAAAGAGATGTGGGCACAAACACTTTTAATGTACCAACAGTCATTACAGAACTCAACAGTGTTAGTTCAATCGGACAACAAGAGTGTCGTGAGCTATATACGGAACGAGGGCGGTCTTCGATCACAAAACCTTGTCACACTAACATGCACCTTGTTCAATATACTAGACAACAACAAGATTCATTTAGTGGCTCAGTACATTCCGGGTCAGTTCAATTGAGACGCCGACCTAATCTCAAGACTCAAGTCACCCGGAGAGTGGACGCTGACACAAGAGGCGTGTCAAAAAGTATTTCAAAACTTCGGAATGCCATATTTGCCTCAAGCAGCGCACACGTGCTTGCGCGCTACGTCTCTCGAGATTGCAAAGACTTGAACGCGGAGTTTCACGACGCTTTCAGCAGAAGGTGGATGTACCGACGGGCCGTCGTGGGTATTCCCTCCGCCACATCTCATCCCACGAGTCCTGTCACACCTCAACACTTGCAAGGGTCGGTACATAATGATAGTGCCACGTTGGTCCAGAGTGTTTTGGCGGGCGGATCTAAAACGGCGAGCGGTGAGTGCCCCTTTTCCAATATGCAACCTTCATTGCCGGTTACTGGATACACGAACCCATTTACCTCCAGTTCACGTCCGCCAAATCTATCTGGAGGCAAGGCTACTGAAGGGTGGTGTCAAAACCTAACTGGCTGGACTCAGCAAGAAATTGATCTATTAAATTCAAGTTGGCGTCCGTCCACTAGGAAAGTATACTCTGGTATTTGGAATAAATGGCTTAATTGGTGTACTTGTAATCTAATCAACCATAAAAATCCACCTGGTGCTCAATTAGCTAAGTACCTCACATACTTGCACTTAAACCTTAAACTTTCTTACAAAATTTTGGTTTATAAATCCACAGTTGCCACTTTAACAAGTTCCAATGGTCAGACATTAAGTAGTGATCCATTAGTTCAGAGGGTGTTAAAAGCAATTTCTTTAGCTAACATTGACTCACAGCATAAGAAATCCGTTATTTGGGATCCCCGAATTGTAGTTGAATGGCTGAGTTCGAACCAACCAACCAGTTTAAACTTGTTTCAGATATCTCGTCGCACAGCCTTAATTCTGCTCCTCGCTTCTAGCCGCCGCGTCCATGATCTCACGCTGCTACGCATCGATCGAGAACACTTCCAAGACAACTCGGACCACATCATTCTAAATCCTTCGTTTGGGTCCAAGACTGACAGCTACACCCATAGGCACTCGTCATGGAAGCTTCATGTTCACACTAATACCGCCTGTTTGCCCTGTCTGGTGGCTGCGAAAACTAGTAGACCTTTCCTCATCTCGCAGAGAGAATACCGATATTATTAGTTTGTTTATATCGACTCGTGGTAGAGTAAAGCCAGCTTCCCGAACCATAATTAGTGGCTGGGTAAAGACCATATTCTCCAGGAAGCACCCGAAGTGCCTCGGCATCTCTTATATGTCTAATACGTTTGCACGTTTATACTCAGCTGAAATCAGTAAAAATCATATGACTGATAATAATCTATCGCAATCATTCGAACCATATAATTGATAATTGATTTTTCTCTAATAGTGCTTTATTATTGAACATGTATAAGTAAATGGCATTTATTTTAGGTAGATAATAATTGTGTAAACATTATCAGAGATGAAGTATACAATATTGAGTTGTTCTTAGTCGGCACTTAAAAGATTTATTAATCTAAAGTTCAATTGTTAACCTAAATATAAGTGTATAAATAAAATAAACATGTGTTGTTCTGATAAAATTCTTATTACTTTTTGATTTCTTTCAAATCTCCTGTAAGTAAGGAACCTTCTACAACATTTTACTTCTGTTTAGACTTTCATGAGTTACTTAACATCACACATTGGCATACTAACTTCTGAACTTGCCACCAGGCGATAATAAACACATCTCACTTATTATAGGTCTAGAATAACGGTTCGTCGCATATAATATAATGTTTTACCTGGAAATAAAACAGTGCGAACATATGCGAAACCTTATTCTAGACCTATATATTTTAATTCTGCCTGGTGGACTTTTATCTTGTCCACCGAAAGTGACATGCAATGTGAAGAGCGCGCCTGGCGACCGGGCAAGCTCAGACCCCTCCACCGGTAGAAGGGGGAGCCGGAACCGGTAGGAGGGAAGAAAGAGAGGTCGTGACGCCAGATTCGGAATGATGCTGTCTTTTTTTTTTTTTTTTATGTTATTGTGACGGAACAAGCTCGAGGTCCACCTGATGTTAAGCGGTTACCTCTGCCTATAACAGATGCAGTTCATCGTTCAAGTGACGAATTGCACTGCGCCCGTCACCTTGAGACATAGTTGTTAAGTCTCATGTGCCTGTAATTTCACTGGCTCTCAAGGACTGCTGCCGGAACACACCGTTAGGTGCTTGGCGACAGATTTTCAACTTGAGGGTGGTCGCTAGCCAGGCGGGCATTCGCAAAAAGCCCAAGCCCGCGGCGGGATTCGAACCATGGACCTGCTGCGCGGCAGTCCATAGCCAATGCCACTGAGCCATCACTGCTTCATGTCTCACTTATTATAGGTCTAGAATAAGGTTTCGCATATAATAACTGTTTTATTTCCAGGTAAAACATTATATTTAAAGTATTTAAACTAGGAAGAAGCCAGGAAGTCTTTTACATTGTATTTTTTTTATCTTGCAACCATGTATACGTTTTTTTTTTTAAATTGTGTTATATTAAATTCATTAAATTCATTCGGTAATTTATTGAATATATTAAAACACATAGCTAAGCAGTTTTAAGAATATTTGGCTGATTTTGGTATTACATTATAAACTAGTCTGGACGAGACTATTTTGAGAGCCAGTGTATAATGGGTTAGTTTAGTTAGTAGTTAGCCAGTACCATCTTTTGCAATCTTAACTATTCATCACTAACCAATAGACTAGATAGTTAAAAGATAAACTATCGATAAATCTGACATTGTGTTGTATATGAAATTTGGTACCAGTTTTGTTTTAAACCTAGGATACTTCTTATGCCGGAATATTCAGTGGATTACAAAGAAGCGTTTTTATTTTTGTGCTAAGCTAACATGACGTCATAAACGTCATGTAGCCCACCCGGAAGTATTTTTTACGCTTTTCGATTCTACAGGAAGCATTATCGGGATGATGCGCTCAAAGAGGACTCTTATACTACTCCATACATCCTAAAATGATGTTTCTTATGTTTATACATTCCAAAAAAAACCTGAATAAAAAAATAAAGATACATATATTAGGATGCATAACATACTAATTTTGAATTTACTGTGAGTTCCACCATAAATGCGTAGGTAGGTATATGAATGGGTATATCTTGTTAGAAACTTTTTTTTAGCTACCGTATATCCAACACAGAACGCAAACAACGCCAACCTGGTACGAAGCGGTAACCTCTGCCTATTACAGTTGCATTTTGACACAGGTGAACTGCACTGGGCCGATAACCCTGAAAAATACAGAATCAGATGTTAAATCCCATGTGCCTGTAAATTTCAATAGCACCTATACCCTTCAAACCGGAAAACATTTTCCCCCGACGATTTGTCCGCAAAGAATTCTACTGGTACTAAATATTATATTATTTTACGGGTGTAATATAAGTACAAGGTTAAACTTTCAAGACACATACATATATTCGACAGCTTAAAACAAAAACGTTTATCTATAATATAATTTAATTTTAACTACCTCTCCTGTATGTCGTTGATGACAACAATCATCGAAAAGAAATATTTTTAGAATCCCTTGCAATTTCAAATACTTGACCTTATTTTTTAAACTTTTGCCTCAGTCAGTACACATACTACAAACGTAGATACGTTACCATTCATATAATATGCACGCGTATTGTTGGATGCCAAACAAATGAGCCGCTGCCAAGGCCTTATTTCATTCATTACCGAAATAGTACACCAGAAGCCTTATTGTCTAATTACATCTAGAATAATAAAAGAGATGTTCTTCGTTATGATGTTTGTAATTATTCAATGAAATCACTTTATTCTTGTGGATTGTATATTTAATTTGCTTAAGTATATAAGTTGTTCTTAATCTCATTGCTTAATCACAGTTGTTGGGGATTCCAGATTGCCTAGGCAGGGATTGTGAGCAGAGTCTTCTACTGAGACAATCCGTATCGAATCTCCAACTGGCCGCGGTATCGCGGGGCTGAAAATTACAAGTAGCTGTGTATCAACTTACATCAATGATGATCTTGCTGGTTCTGCACCCTCACGTTTAAGATTATCTAGATAAAATCAATCTGGGCAGAAGCCAAACCTAGTAAACTCACGTGCAGGGTGACGATGGAATGTTCATCTTCAATTGTATTACTCAATTACACAATTTACAAAGCACACGCGTGATCAAAACGAATTATTGTCCACAAAAAGTTATAACGGCAAACACACGCGACAATGCACAAAATTTTCATAATGAATCAATTAACAAAACCAAACAATGCAAGCATTCAAATACATTTCCTCCAAGTATATCCACAAAACCGAGTCGACTTTGACAGTCGATCAACAATGACAAGTAGAAGTCCGCGGGCTGCGTTCCGAACAACATGGTTACAGAATTCTAACACGATTTATTTTAAAAATTGATACCAACTCTGATGTACAAATGACAATTTCAATTAGACAATATGATTGCAGTACCTAAATCAGGTAACAGTAACTTTCCTTGATATTTTGGATATCAACACAATTAGATTTATATTTATATCATATTAGTAAAATAACGGTATATGACGTCATACCAAAACTTAATCATACCTTTCTAAAATGTTTCCGTATTTCCCGATTCTATAAAAGCCATTTTATACTGGTAAGACGATGAGTTTGGATTATTTATTTTTCTAATACCTACTGTTATATAAATTTATGATTTTATTGACTTTGGTTAATGCCAAAATACATACAATAATTTTGAATAATGCCTTTGATAATTCTTGATAAAGTTATAAATAAGACTGGCCAAGTCCTAAAATAGTTGTCAACAGCTAGCATAGAAACAACAAAATAACAGTTTAATTTGGCAATAATTATACAAGACAAACAAAAAACTATAAAAATGTATATCTTAATAAGCAACCCGTAGTAGTTGCTATCTCGCAAGAAACGATCAAAACACGATAAGCGGATAAAAGTCAAACTGTCAAGTTTTGATTGCGCTTAACTTGATCTTACAGTCGATCAAACCAACTAAACACAGAAAAAACCCCTTAAGCCACCCCGAGACCATATATCACCGTATTTTACGAGACACCCGACATAAAGCTCTACTAGAGTCTGCAAGGAATGGTGAGGAAGGTGTGGAGGCGTGAGGACGCCGTGAGGAATCGATCCCTCGGGTATAGGCAATGAGATATTGTTTCGGCCGTAAAAACAGCTTAATTGAGGTGATTGTACTGGATAACGTTCTTTTTTCGTAGGTAGGTATAAAAACTTTTTCGCTTTTTTTTTTTTTATACTGAACTGGGTAGCACTTGACCACTATCTCACCTGATGTTAAGTGATGATGCGGTCGATGATGGAGCGCACTTACCCAGAAGATACCAGTTCACTCGGATTTTTCTCCCTAAAAGTTGATTTCATTGCTTTAGTTTTCTTATCTGATCAGAAATGTTGTCTTCTGGCAGATTTGTTCTCTTAACCACCTAACTTTGGAGCCTTACATAGAAAGTGTTAAGGCACCATTTATATGCTATCTTTGTATAAAGCGTTGGATGTCAGGACCCCAAATCCTGTCTAGTTTTAGTCCTTCAATCTGGGTCTTCTATTAGGTATACCTGTCGTTGCTTTTTGGCAGCTAAAATATGAAGCGGCGTGGTGATGGATTTTATTCGAAACTACATTTTCAGACTTGTGACACTTAAGGACGTGTGTCCGGTTAAACCGTAAGCAGCCCGCACCTAGTATTTAGATACCATTGCCTTGTTTTAGGTGGTCGTTTTAAGTTAGTGCAGAAGTAAGATTTTAAAATTATTGTCTAAATATTTGATTTATAAGTATGTAAACATTTTCTTTTTACTGTGATAGTGGCAGGATTTAACGTTGAGAAAACTTCGCTATACGAGTATATCATTATTAAAAATATATAAGACAATATAACAAATGTCAAAATTGATGTAATGCACATTTTGCTGAGCAGTCTGTTCTTGGTTTGGGCAGTCGTATTATTTAATAGTTTATCCCCACAGACAAAAATTGCATTACTCTCTCCGAGCATCAGCTTAACGTAGTTATTTTGAACAAGTAAAATCCCACTGAAAATTACTATAGAATGTCGAGGCAGAAATCCATGATTCAATTCCACCGCACAGTGACCGTATCTTGCCCTCAAGGACAAACTGCCGAAACACACCTCCGTGTGTTGTAGTAAGCTCAACAGTTTTCTATATGAAGGTGGTAGCTAGCGAGGGTTGCATTTTCAAAGCACATCTTACTTGGTATGACGTACGTGGTAGGTTCCAAACCTGATTGCCTGATTTGCAGCCAATGCTTTCGTAGGAAGTTGCTGCACATTAGCTGCACAAAAAAGTTTTGAAAATGCTCGTATTAACCGAAAGGTAGCGGGTATACCTATTACCATATCTAAGGATTGGGGTCAGGTTGGCTGTAGCCCATAATAAATGTATTCAAACTGATTACAGGTTATTCTACCATCGTTTATTGTTATTTTAGCAATCATATGTTGTTAGAGAAAACATATTTTAATAGAGGGGAAGGAAACGGATGACTCACCACAGCATCCCTTCAATATTCTCAGATCAGAAGTCACTGTTATGGCAATGGTTGAACAAACTCGTTTGGATTGGTAGTGACATTTTGTATACCTAAAATTCGTAGCAAGCATTCGTAGGCGGTCACGTGGCTACGAAGTCTCTACGAGCTACGACGCCCCTACGAACTACAAATGTCTACGAACCATTAATTTCAGCAAATCTGCAAACCGTTGTCAGTTCTAGCGCGGCGCTCGACGCAACTACACGTGCTCTGTTCTCGCCCTACGAGGGAAACTTTCCTCGACTTACGAAATAAGACTCGTATGTGTTTCGAATAATTTCAGTGAGTTTTTATCAAGTTTTGTGGTTCTGTTATAGTTTTATTTGTTTGTCACGAGCCAATTTGCCCAGGATACATTATATGTAAGTAACTTTAACCTGACTTTTCCAATGAGATTTTAATTCGTGTAGAATCTATCAGGTTATGTTTATCGCTTTCAGATAAAGCGATATCAGTGAGTGGTAATTAAAACGGTGAGTTTTATCAGTGGAATCTTAACAATATTAGATTCTCTTTTTCACAGTATAGGATTAACAATTAACCCGGTATAGTTTCTATGCCAACGGTGATATTGATGAAATGCTATATACCAAGAATTGGAGTTTCAAGGCTGAAGTTTCAGTTTCTCGGAAACAAAAGAGAAACTCTCGCTTTGTTACTAAGAAACTGGTAACTTTCCTAACACTATTGTTACACGATTACTAAAGCATTGAGAATAATTATCAAAAATTAACCATTGTTTTCTTGAAACTAATTGAAGATTTAACAATTACTTGATTTATTTTACGTTATTTGTTTAAACAATAACGCTTAATAAATTTTAAGATATCTGAATGAATGGATCTAATTATATATGTGTATTTAGACAACGTAAAACAAGCAAATGTATAATTATAACTCGAAAAACTCCAATATCCAGTAAAAGGCCAGGTGCTAATGAGAAAAGTTTTTTAACGTCATAGCTTTAATGTAAATATCATACAAAAAATGTTAATACAGTGGGCTGTCAGGTATATAGAAAGATAATGTTTAAACAAAAAATTCAATAAAAACTAGCCAAGAGCAAACCGTGCCCGCGCTAAGGATCCCAAATAGTCCTTTTTTGTATATTTATATTGTGCATTGAAACTAAACACTAGTTGTGGAATTTCGACTACAAAACTTGCATTGCATTCTTATACTTGACAAGTAGGTGGGTATACACGAGAATATCAAAAAGGGTTTACGACCACCAGAACGCCGCGACGAAATGAAGCGAAAACTTGTTACAGTTTTTTTATGGTGTTAGAGATACTATTTATACTATTGACGTTGACGACTTTCTATTAATACAAAAAAAAGCATTCTATCGACACGGAGTTTGTAGTGTCCGCGACTTCTTCCATAGTCAGTGATATCCCAGGTGAAAATAGTAATATTTATATGAGTGATATTAATATAAGATATTTCTCCGAGTTATTCGCACACTGAATGTGCCCGGAGGAAATGTTATACTGGCATTACTTAATATAGACGCAACAAAAATGACTATTAAAATATAAGTCAAAATAATGTACCCATACAATTTTGGCATCTACGAAAAGCGTCGTAGATGCCAAAATTGAATGAGTTATACAGGGTTATTGAAAAAATGCTAACAACCTCTTATTAATATATTATTTTAAATATAAAATTATTTAAAAAAAAGCATATTATGTTATTAATATTTTTTTATGTTTTAATGCTTACTCCTAGCCAAGAGCGCCTGCCGCAGCAACACTAGACTGGGCCGTGCTCCCTTTGTACAGTTTTGAATATATACATCGAGCAAAGTAATATGAAATAATACAGTACAGGCACAAGAGTCTTTTAACATCAGGCGGCCCTTGGGCTTATTCCGTCAAAAACAGAAAAAAAAAAAAAAAAACATCTCAAAATGTTTGTTAGGATTGGCAGAAGTCAACGGCAAAAGTCCCTAAGAGGTTGTTAGCATTTTTCCAATAACCCTGCATATAATAGGAATTAAATATGCGTTACTAATAAATAATTATAATAAATTACCATTAATTCGTACAAAAGTACTCGTCAAATACATTATAATAGTGTGTCTATTTCTTTCACCATTCTTCATGTAAAAAAACTCATATAAAGTTTAATACATATATATAAACAATAACCATTTCAGTCTGTCGCAATGAATCGTTATGGTAATATTATTAGTACTAGTATTTATCTACTAAAAAAATTCTACGTAATAAATACGATACCAATCAGCTTATTAAATAGTCAATTACATATATTTTCCATACGCCGCGATCAGCAGGAATGGTATAGAGCTACTGAGAGAAGGGCAAGAAGCTCGGAAGCCTTCTTATTATATGGCTTCACTCTTTTGCTATTTGTAATATAAGTCATAAACAAAATAAGTCAATAACATTATAATAATATTTGTTACAATGTGATTTACGGTGGCTTGGCAGCGGTAGATTGTTGTATTCATAGTAAACAATGTTTTTATTTTATTTAAAATCCATTTTACATAAAGCTTTGATTCTTCTTCTTAGTAAACTGGAATATAAAAAAAAAACGCACAAAGCTACATAGGAAAGACTTTTTATTTAATCTTAAACTTGGTATCGCTATTTGAGCTTTATTCCTACTGTTGTAATTGTGATTAAAGAAAAAGAACGGATCATTTTTGTGAGCTTTGATATTTGTGTTTTAGTTCAAAAATATGTAAATTGAACAACAGCGAATTTCTGAGCATTCGGTGCAAGCATTTTTTTATGAGATACCTTAGGTTTTTAGATATTTTAAAGTGAAGTGTATTCCAAATTTTTTTTTAACAATTCGTCGTTATACTTAATTTTTCTTTTTAAATTACTTCAGCTAACAATACAATTACAATATTTTTTTATGGTTCTGTGTGTTATCAATATCTGAACAAATCTTGTTAAACCCTGACAGTCGGTGATAGGATAAATATATATATCTTCTGTTTAGAATTTGTTATCCATTTTAGAGGCATATTTTAAGTAGTTGACATTTGCAGGAATCGTTTACGTACGTGATTGTGTGTAGGGCAATCTGTAGCATCTTCTGTAGCATGAAACTCAGGGATTTAAGTTCTATGGTCAATAACAAATAAAAGATGATAATTTAACCTTTATTTCACTTTTTCTGTCAATTTGTGAGCTATATTTCCAATATGGATCAATTCATATGGAGTTACACTTTTAGGTGAGCATTAATTAATGCAATGGAACTAAATAAAAATGCGCTCATTTGAATAACGTAGGGAACGTTGACAGTCACAAATTGATTAAATCATCTCAAAAGCTTACTCTAAAGCAAAAGCTCTCAGTTTTATATGTGTTCTTCTGAAGTTCACGGAATACCTTTAGCGAAGTGAGGGGGAACTTTTGTAACACAGAGAAACAAAAATATGTAAAAAAAAATCATTAATATATCTACCACTTGAGTTAAAACATACCTGCGAGTGCTTGAACTCAAGTTGAACTGACAGCCAATTCAAAATACAATTTGGACATAGTCATGAATGGACAACATCATTTTTCGTATTGTTTTTGATGTCTTAATGCAAGTAGCACAAGAATGAATTCCCTGTCGTGTTTTGTTTTTCTTGAGAAATACAATCTGGAGTAAATTGATATCTGCTAAGTCCACGTGCTTCAATTTCAGCCACACACTCGCTCAACATCAGGCGAGTTGGTGGCCAAACGTAAAAGTACAGATATAATAATAATAGGGTATTAAGGGTATTAATAAAAAAATCTCACTTCCGTGCATGTGGATACGTAAACCGAATTTCTTCAATCAAGAGCTAGAACAAGATCTTGCGTCTCTGGACGGCCAGTTAATATTATCCCAATTTTAATCTTGAATGACTAAAAAAAATCTGATGGTAAAAGCATCTAGCGGGAATTGAACCTTCAAGCCCAGCTATACTATCTTTGCATTTTATTCAGTATTTCACATTATGCTGTCGAAGTAGGTGCAGGACAGTCGAATTTTACATCCGTTTAAATGCACATCTTTTTGATGTAAGTGACATCTACTTAAATAGCATAAAACTACCTGCTAAAGTTAGTAAGTAGATATTCAATCAAGACTTAAAACCCGATGGTAACCTTTTTTGAATTGACTTCAGACTGGATTGCACAAAATTTAATTATCGATAAATATCTGAGAAACGATCTAAATTCATCCATATTCCGACCACGTTCGAAGGTATTACTTAAATAACATAACGCCTAAAACATAATATATACAATAGAATTATATTAATATTAATAGAGCTCAACTTATTTTTTAAAACATCTGAGCTTATGGTCGCTGCGACGCGTGTCCGAAATGCTGGCACCTACTTAGCTTGACAAATAATCATTGCAACCATTCATTGCAAACAATCAATCCAACGGGGCATTGCTAGACAAATGTTGATTTTATAATCTCACCAATAATATCCTAAATAAAAAACCATTGAATGACAAACTAAAATATAGTAATCATCAATAATTTGAGAAACTGACGTATTTTAAAGAAGAATTTAAAACAGGCACGTGGATTTCATTCAAATAATAATAATTCCACTTGGTTTATGAGAAAAGCTGATTGGATCTTGGTATGCCACATTAATAATACTGTACTGTATCAGCCGGATTGTCCTGAACACAGCCATTTAGGGGATTTTTCATGTTTGCCTTTTGAATAGCCTGTAAGCCTACAATGGCTTGAATGATGTCTAAATTCTTTAATTGTAGTTGTATATAATGTAGTTTGTAGTGCTGTGTTAATTAAATACAGCACACAATATAACTAATCATTCAATGTTTTATACTACTGATTATTTTGAGGCCAGTACTTAATAAACAGTACCTAACCTGCTATCAGCTATTAGTTTAATGAAAATAGCGTATATTTGCTAAATTACAATCTCCTAACTTAGCCGCTTAATTAAATAGACAAGTCTTTTCGATTCAGAGAGTTTATTATTTTTTTCATTATCAAATAAGTTACTGAGTGAGTAGCCGCTTCTATAATTATAGTTAACATCATTATTAAGTGAGGACTATTTTTTTGCACCATTTTTTTTATTTGTTGGTAGACTAGTGCTAGTTACTATTCTACCTGTTGGTAGGTGATGATGTAATTGAATGTGTCAAACGACCTATATCTAGATTAGGACCTTTTTTATTGCTGATATAACTTATCAGCAATTAAAAAGGTCCTATTCTAAAAGTCTTTTACTATCTCACATGATGGTATGTTGAAGAGGTCCAATATGTTATTTAAAGTTACGGGCTGTCAAGGCGGCTGCTAGAACATACCATAAGGAGTTGGGTAACAGATTCTCTACTTGAGAGTAGCTCACCAGGCAGGTATTCGCAAATGTCTATACCACCATGGCAGTCCATAGACATTACAACTGGACCATAATTGTCCTCATTAACTAAATTGATGATGCCCTACCTGTAAGTAGGTACGTTTAAAGCTTGTTGTATATTATTGTCCTCAATACAATGTTTATATAGTGGGCAATCGCCAATAAAACGCGCCAGCGTCACTGCATTCGTTCATTAGTCAAATGGAAATGACTTCAATTCACTCTGTTACTGTATCAAATATCCCTCTAAACAAATAACATGTTATAAATATGATATTTAATTATTAATAACATGTCTGTAAAGCCTAGAAGGCGTCGGTAGAGGATTCTAAACACTTACGTTCAGGTGATATATATATATATATATATATATATATATATATATATATATATATATATATATATATATATATATATATATATATCACCAGAACGTGAAAAGTAGAAAGAAGGTAATAATATTTATATATATATATATATATATCTCGATCGATTGTCATTCAATTTCAACTACTATATCATCAAGAAAGGAAAATATTTTTCAGTTATTGGAGTGTAACTCAAAAACGGCTTTACAGATTCAAATTTGACCAATAAAGATCTTCATTTTTTAAAGTTCTGAGGTAACAAACATAAAAAAATACAGATTCATCTGTATTATTGTTATTGAAAACCTCCTCTTTTTTGGAAGTCAGTTAAAAAAGCAGCAACGTGTTAAATATACACATAAAATTACAGTCAAACTCGCGTGAGTAACGCAGTCAATTTAAGTAATTTGAAAGAGTGGCCCAAACGACGCTGAAAGACAATCTCGCTCTACCCACTGTACACGAGCTAGGGCAGGCGCTGTATACATTTTATACAAGCGTCTACCTTTTTGTGTAATAGTCGATAATAACCAATTACTAACGGAAAGTAACCTCCGCTGCATTGAGGTCACTACTAGGATGGGTGACCGCTAGTGGCTTTTACTCCTAAGATTAAAGCGTGCACATGCTTCGCGGGACACGGTACCCTGGTAGTGCCAGTTCTTGTACGAGGATGGCAGTCGTCATAGCATGGTAGTAAGGCATTGTGCTAGTGCTAGGCTTGCTACTACCTCCAAGAAGAAAATCTGTCGCCAAGCACCGTTTTTAATTTTTTATAGCAGATAGGCTAGCCTTTGGCTACTATCTCACGTGATGGTAAGTGATGATGTGGTCGAAGATGTTGAGTTACTGGCTCTCAAGGACAGCTGCCGGAACACACCATTAGGTGCTTGGCGACAGATTTTCAACATCAGGGTGGTAGCTAGCCAGGCGGGCATTCCCAAAATGCCCTACCACCTAACAGTATTTTCCAGCAGGTATCTTTGAGCATTATCACTTATCACCAACTAAATTATTTAACAAAGGGTTGTAGCCTACTAGCAATAAAATCAAACATTAAATTATTTAAATATTTACCATCCTTTAAAACTTTTCAGTTTCGTTTTTCATTTAGACATTCATTAGTCTAGATAATATCAAACAGATTTTCATCTAAATACCGTATTCATCTCTAACTGAAATCCTTGAAGCTATACTTAAGAGAAATGGGCTTTAAAAGCTTCTGTCAAAAACTGGGCTCTAACTATTACTTCAAATAAATTGAAATCCTTTCAAGTTCTCAAATGCCTATCTTTGAACCCGGCCATAAAATATTCCTTAAAAAGTCGATTTATTGTGAGGCTAATGTACGCACTAACTAGAATCTAATCTGTGCAAATGGCCCGAGGAAGGGGCGATGAGGTACAGGCCCTTCACGAGTTTACGCCATTCTGTCGCCTCCTTAATTCGTAATTTGCTCCAAAGTAGCCCAGCGTTGCCCAATATTTGACTGAGATTCGAGCCGCGTCGATTTGTCAACTGTAATACATAAGAACTATGAATCAATCTGTGACTTTGACCTCATAAAGAAGGAAAACTGTCGTTTTGCGTACATTTAGGAAAATATTTGATATTTTTACGATGTTAATTCTACCTGGGACGACACGGAGCCGCATTACTTAATACGAGTACCTTGTGCAGGTAGCTATCTATCTGGTTTCATACTTAGAAAAGTAAATTGATTTATCTTCAAAGAGATTCTTTATATTACTCTCGATAAAAATAATGATGCCAATTAAGTGCGGGCTACAATATTTATTTTTATATCTAAAACAGTGATTTATTTTCTTTTGATTTGTATTGGCTTGGTACATAATTATTGTTTGCTTTTAGATGCTAGTTCAAAAAATGTTCTGATTGAAAGTAGTAGTTATCCAAGAAGTGCGTCAAATGCCCCAAAACATTATTCTTTTTGAAAAGTCATTTTGATTATAGGCACATGTAACCAAAATATAAATTTTGTGGTGACTGCCGTGCGCGGGGTCTCAACATGCAGTTGTTAAGTCTTATGTACATGTAAACTACTGGTTCTCTAAGTCTGCTGCCAGAACACACTGCTAGATGCTTGGAGACTTTTTGAGGGTAATAGGTAGTCAAGTGAGCTGGTAAAGAATTGGGTTTGGAGGTCATTTTACAACTGTACGTTTCAGAGTGAGGGCGCAGTGCAGTTCATCAATACAATTGTCACTATTGAGAGTGGGAGTTGTGAGAATGAATGAGTAACAAATACGGGCCAGTTTTTTAAGGGACGACAAGGATTTTGTTTGCCACTCTAGACAACACAACTTTAGACGAGACTTTAGACGGGTCAGTTTAAAATATCGTTTTTGCATACTATATTTTAAACTAATTTTAGTTTAGACTGAACAACATCTTCGACCACATCATCACTTACCATCAGGTGAGATAGTGGTCAAAGGCTAGCCTATCAGCAATAAATAAAAACAAATACTAAGCTATTATTTAGGTTTCGATTTTATTTATATAGGTACCAAGACATTATTTTTCAAAATGATATCAGAGCGAATTATCTTTCACATAATTTATACGTTCTTCGTATATATTTCGTTATAGGTATTATAAATACTATCCGAACCTAAATCATATTATAATATGGTATTATTATACTCAAGCTACAAATAATTTTGGTATTAGGTTTGCATGGGAGATTCTACCTTCGCCGATCTTTTACGAGTTTCTCATTTCCCCCATCTCCCCTAAGTTGTTAGACGTCCAAAACTTTCTTTGATTAGAGGGTAGACATATAAACGGCGAATATATCGAAATAATTATCATTCAGTAAAGACTTTCTTTTGATCTGTCCTTCTGACACACATAACATATTTATGACATCAGAAGTTTCATATGATCTGTCCCGACTAACCTTGGCAAGAAATGACAAATAAGGACCAAATTTAACTCGGCCCACTGAACACTAATGCGATATCTATGTCACACAAGACTCTTTCAATCTAACGCCTGCCACGCCAAAACAACCCCTTACACATCGCGTCAAATACTACAATATTGTAAACGAAATGGACATACGACGCATCATTACTAAACCAAAACAACTGTATGAAACTAGCTCTTAAGCTCACGCACATAAGTGTGAAATTTCTCCTGGAGCGTTGGCATAGAAACTGACAGTAAACGTGCAAAAATGATCTCTGTCAGGGAGCGCTAAAGATTTTTGATACAATGTGTAATGGAATTCTAGTCACTTTGGTTGAGCAAATATGGACTTTATTGCGTATAGCTTGGGTTGACAGGGTGAGTGGTGGTTAGTGTAAACAGAAGTTCGTAATCTGTCGGCGCCAGCCGCGGCGACGGTAATTGGGGTATTTTGGACAGATAATAAGGTCTATGAGTTTCTATTTCACTGGCTATCATACCGTAGCATAGAACATAGAACGTAAAGCTTATTACGGTCGACGATGACTACACGTATGTGTGGACGTGATCATATCCTGAAAATAGTATCTAGTAGTTTTGATAAATTAATTTTTACATCTCCTGTACCTAAAGGGCGGTTTTGGTGTTCAAAAAGTCGCGCAAGGAAAATTGTTTCATGATAATAATTCTTATGTTTACCTGTAGAACAACAGTTCTTAATTTTGACTTTTAATGGGTTATTTTTTATTTTTACATATGTATTTAATGTTTTTAATAAGAATGTTTAATAGCGCATTCAGTGTGTTCTTGACGTGATATCACCTTTGCTCACTTTTTAACAAATAACTATTGAACATGTTTTGGTCTCCACATAAAAAAACATTAAACATATACCTACATATACATATCATGCATATACACGTTGACTATTTGAAGCGTAATTTTAAAATATAGCGTAGGTTCTGCATTAATGTCCTGGTTTTGTCTCTGGATAGGAAATTACGTGAGCTTTCTTGACACAATAATTGTTCTAACACTGTGTAGATGGCGATAGGTTAGCCTTCTAGTACATAGGAATAAAAACTATTTGGCTGGACATGAGAGTTTAAATTATCTGCCTGCCCTTTGGGAGATAAAAATGCGTAATAACATGTATTTAAAGCAGGTGCCTGAAGCGTTTGAAAAGGGTTCGCAAACTTCAAATACAAACGGTTAAGGGAACTTAAGTAAAGTCGTAAATCTCAGCCATCCAACTTTTTCGTGATAATTCTTTCCCACTTTTACTTTCCACACAATGATACTTGCTAAGTTTTGTTAAGTTTGTCCATTATTGTGAGTTAAGTTATAAACTTTGTGTTCCAGTTAGTACTGTTATTAAGTTTACAGGTGAATTTGTCAAAAGGTTTGGTTTTTTCCCTCTAATTTTATGTCTTCTTATTACGCCCACAACTTTGTTTGTGGTATAATTAAACATAAGGTCTTTGAGACAGGTCCTGAAACAATATGTTAACGATCGGTTAGAGGATCCAGGAATGGATAGGGTGAGAACTCAAATTGATCCGTTTCTTTCAATAGTAGCCAAAAACTCACTTTGATTAACATTATACAATAAAAAATATTGTGCTTACATTCACTACTTTGCCATATTAGATATCATCATCACTGAAAATTGAGATAAATTTCATTAAAAAAAAATACGTGTACACTGTACAATAATTAAAACCTCACCTTTTGTCAGTTGCATGGTGGTAGGGTAATTTGCGAATGCACGCATGGCTAGCTACTACCTTCAAGGAGAAAATCTGTCACCAAGCATCTTAGGTTGTGTTCCGGCAGCTGTTCTTGAGAGCCAGTCATTCTAGGTTAGCCTGAACAACATCTTCGACCACACCTTCACTTACCATCAGGTGATATAATGGTCATAGGCTAACCTAAAAGACATAAAAAATTGTATTGTGTCTAGCAACTCGTTTCTTATAAATATAATTATATAACCAATTAACGAGAAGACACTTTCTTCATAATAATGTAATCTGCGCCCATATAATTTGAGAAATAAGAGCTTAAACTTATTTAAGATACCCCCATTCATGTGGCCGGAGAGAATTTATTCGTAGCGTGCCGTTTTAAGAAACTTTGCCAAACTTTGTCCACCCTATTATTTCACCAGATAATATTAATTAAGAAAGTTAGCGCGTTTTGATAGTTTCTTTAACAATTTGGAGTTAACTTTGGGCTAACTTCACTAATAAGTGAAATTGTTTTCAATTCTATTGTTAGTCAGTAATTTGACTGCGACGTGCCTTTTTTGCTTGACTGATGTTTCTGAGAAAAATACTTGACAGTCGGTGTTTTAATTATTTTCGACAAGACCAGAGAGTAAGTAGCCTGTCTGATAATAAGCTCCTTCTGTCATTACTTATTACAAATTACTTTTGTTCTGATGTAACTATCGCTCACGGTATTGTATTTCAAAACCACCCATTGTAATATCATAATTACATATCATGTCAGAGTGTGTTCACAGACAGCGCCATCTAGCAGTTCAGCGCTTAATCTAATTCAAAACGGAAGTGTTGTCTATGGCGGAACTCTTGAGTTGCCTGTCATTTCTTAGTTACATCATTGAACACTGCAGTTGAGTCGTCAGTCTCATAAAGTAACTATGTATATACTTAAAGTTAGTCTTTTACCAAACCAAACAGGCAAAACCTCGGCTTACGAGTATTTATGGGAAATCGAGGCAGTGAGTTCTTGAAAGTATGACCATAAACTACCCTGTACTTTTTATTTAACCGCCTATACTTGTGGAAGATGGTCTAACTTTATGAATTGTACTATGTTTGTGTCTTCTTGCCACTTGTTTCCGACCGCGATCGTGGTTGTGCTAGATGATTGCATTTTCTGAAAAAGTAGACTTTGAAAATTACATCCTGATACGTCATGGTGGATGCGCATCAGTGATGATGAGTTATGCCCATAAGTAAAGTTCGATCAGTTCTGCTAGGCGTGGATTATAATGATTTTCGGGTGTGATGACCATTCTTTATTTACTTGACTTTAAGATCTTAACGACAAGCGAGATAGCAGCTACAGCAGGTTGAAGACTACATACTTAGGCATATATTGATGAACTCCTTGTAAACCAAACAAATAAATAGCTATAGTGAGTACCAGGCTGAAGAAATAACTCTTCATATGATCGGTGACTTCTGCCGATACCATTCGAATTGTTGACACGGCACAGTGCAAATCCTTCTTCATTATATATTTCATTACATCTGGAGTAGCAGCTGGTATTACTTACTGTCATGATGAAAGTTGAATGAGCAATACTGCAATACTTAAAGTTGCATTAAAAGTCCTGTATAAGTAGGAAACAGGTTGATTATACGCTGACACAAAGGAACTAAAAAACGACAAATCTTTGTAGTAGCAAATTCATTAAAAATCAACAAAACAGCGCTCATCAATAGAGATCATAGCAAAAGTAATTCCAGATTCAAAAGCTCAAAGCAAATAAAATTAAATAAATAATAAGAAAATATATCAATTAACATAGTAAACATTTAATTTACAAACAAATTAATAAAACATTAAATTTAATACACGTAAGTAGGAGTGTATGTTAACGGAAAATCCCAGATTATCTTCTTATATTTGAACTTAAAGGTACCGAAAATTGGTAATGTAGACATTTCAACATACAAATGCACACACCCTCACCCTTTCACCAATATCTTCGAATACAGATACCCTCACATACAAATAGTACATTGGTTATTGCCAAAATAATTTGATAAGAGAGACCCTATTGGAATGACATAGAGCTCCGTAATAGGCAACGTTTTCAAATGAAATTATCAAAAAGACGTGCATCTGCTCCATCACCGTTCTAATTAGACAAAAAATATCCACTAAGTTTTAAAATAGCTCAACGATAACTTAAGTCAAACATTTTAGTAATTAAGAAAAAAAAAATGAAATTGAATAGAATAGTCAAAGTAGATATATTAGTCAGCTATAAAAATTCCATATAGATATCAACATCACCTACCAACAAATCAAAGAGCAGCTTAAATGATAGCTTCAATAACCATGAGAAAATAAAGATTTAGTTAACGAGGATTTAAAGATATTTGATACTCTGTGAGTTTTCCAACAAAAGGGCCGATATAAATCAAACAACAGAGTGCAGACAGCGATAATTACCGTTGTAATTAAACTGTAATATCGATAATTACACGAATGGCGGGGGCTTGGTCGCGAACGGTGTCACGCCAACGACGCGCTGCTCCAATTCATTCTACTGACTCGATTTAATTAATTAAATTGAAACATATTCAACTATTAATTTTAATTGGAACTTTGTGGATTAAACAGTTTTGATTGGTTTGGTGCTTATAACATCATCAAAATAGTTGGATTACAAGCAAGAAGAATTGAGACAAACTTGTCTGTTAGTTTCTTTATTTTGCTAGTTAAACTAACTTTATTTTAATCCAAGTTCCAAAACAGGAACAGGTTCTCAACTCGCCTGTACGTTTGTTACGCGATTAATCCGCCAATCAGGAATTGATTGTGTCGATTATTTTTTTTGAGAATTGAGAATGAGAGTTGAGACAAACTCCGATGTAGTCCCATGTAAATTTCATCAACATCAATCCGGTACTTATAAAGTTACAGTCAATGAATTGAAAAAAATATTAATATACTTAGACGATTCAAAAGTAATTGCAACTTTTGACAACGGTGAAGAGTGTTTTGGGTGAATGATAATGATAGTTTAAGCAGTATGCATAGTTAAAAGAGTGAAAGAAGGAAGAAGGCTGAACCAAATTACAATACTGAAAATTATGAAATTACTTGGAACTACAGAGTCAAAACATTTACCTCATATTATCATGGTCCGACTTCCACAATTTATTTCATACTTTTCAGTGTTTCTATGTTAAGTTTTTCTTTTATAATTTTTTAGTATAAAACTATGAGTTTATTAATTGTAAATTGCTTCAACACACTTTTATTTATTATATTACACTAGTAGAGATGCAAATAAGTATTATTTATGACGTCAACAACACTAATGTTTACCGTTAAACAAATCTATACACGATTGGAGGAGGTTTGCCATAATTCCCCCGCTTGGCAGGCATGTTGGCAACCGCAGGGTATACTAGTTAGTATATACCATATCGATAAAAAATAATTTCATAACCTAAGTTATGAAATTATTGATTCTTTTATCCTGATTTATTAAGAAGTTCTCGAGGGAGCGTCATTTCCAAGATATGAAGTTAGTTAATCGTATTTTTCCGCCATCGCCGCTATAAATACAATAAAATACCTCAAATTTATTTTCATTGTTACAAGTAATCAAGTTTTTTTTTTCATGTTAGTGTGACGGAACAAGCTCGAGGCTCACCGGATGTTAAGCGGACTAACCTCTGCCTATATATATATATATATATACAGATGCATTTCGTCACAAGTCTCGAATTGCACTGCGTCCGTCACCTTTTTGAGACATAGTTGTTAAGTCTTATGTGCCTGTAATCTCACTGGCTCTCAAGGACTGCTGCCGGAACACACCGTTAGATGCTTGGCGACAGATTTTCTACTTGAAGGTGGTCGATAGCCAGGTGGGTATTCGCAAAATGCCCTTCCACCATGCGGTGAAGCTCAAGCCCGCGGCGGGATTCGATGCATGGACCTGCTGCGCGGCAGTCTATAGCCAATTCCACTGAGCCATCATTGATTCAGATATCAAAATATGTTTGTCATTTAGTTAAAATTGGTTCCAATTGGCAAAAGTGTAACAACGACTGTTTTCGCTAATATCTCTTTTTACTTCCCGGTGGAACTCTTCGTCCTTGGAGCTCCGCTCACTTGGGAATTACTTAGTTGGTGACAAAAATATCCTGTTTTTCTCTCGGGTAAATTGAACTTATGAGTATACTAAGCGGAAGCGCGCTGTCACCGATTCTACAATTAACGTAATATCCACTTTTGTTATTAAAAAACTCGTAACATTGTACCTATTTTGATGAGGCCATCTGTGAGTGGAATAAGTGCAAGAAATCAAAATATCTCCAATTCAAAATGTTTAAAAAGCTATATACAAATTATAATATAATTCGTGCAGTGATCTATCACTGAATAAAATATACCTTTATTTCGGTTATAGATAACCGAAATAAAGGTGATATTTTATTCAATTACTGAACACAAAATACAATTTGAAGATTTATATTACATTAAAGTGTTTAAAAGAAGATATTTCTCTCGCGACCTAAATTTTTATTAGAGGTTTTCGTGAAATCTCTTATATTACATGAATTCTATAGTTTATTTTGAATTATTATTCATTGTTTCATATTTAAACTATGATTAAGTTCAGTTTTAAGTATTAAACTGGATATGGTACTTAGTATCCGAAATTTTAGTTGTACAACTAGTTTAGTCGTTTAAATAGAGCTCGTAAATCCATATATAATATCGTAGATATGGTCTAAAATTTACCACTTGGACGCTTCCCATTTTTCAAATATTATAATGATATATTTTTTGATATTCGAGTCTTTTTTGAGTAGTCCTCATGTATTGGAGCTCTCCTGAAAATATACCGAACACTTGAGATGATAAAAAGGTTCTAAAGATAATTCATGCATCCAAATCTTTGAGGCAAATAAAATATATGGTGAAATAATGAAATATAAACCCTAAAGAAGTAATCAAATAAAGATCGTTACTAATAAGCAAACGTTATACATAACAAAACGTACATACTATGTCAGATATTTGAATATTATCAGTGTATTTAAGAAACACTCACGTGATCGTTTGTCAAATAAGTTGAAAAATACAAACGAAAAATAAGTGATATACATTTAAATTTCAACATTTAAAACGAGTTACCAGTTAAAATTTGTCGAAAATAGTGCAAGTTTTGCAGATATTTTTACTAATTGTTTAATTTGATTGTCGCGTGTCAGACGCCCGTTTGCAACATGTCATGTAGCTCTGCAGCAGTAGTGCTGTACATATAGTTCTGTTCTAGAAAACGGGCCCAATATTATTAAGCCGACGACCTGTCCATCTGTCCGTCAGACCTTCAAAGGGATACTTTTGGAACGGTATTAAGTAGTAGGTATCTTTACAGAATATAGCTCATTGTCTAACAAATAATAAGTTTAAAAAAAAAAAATGTTCATACAAGAAGTAGGTATATTTTTAAATTGTTTTTGCTCTGTTCCATAAATATAATTATCAAACCTGCTCACAATATTTTAGGAAAATCAGTCTCGTAGAGTCAAGACCTCCTAATGATGCTACGTGTACATTTGAAATGCGTCAATGGGTCCGAGACCTTCGAAAATTCTTCCGGTGAAGCTACGAAACATTTACGATATCACGTCGACTTGCAGGAATATTAAACTGAACTGTTACTAGACATTTTTTTTTTTATTCCCGTGGGGTGCCGGATTATATTTGCACCTATCACCCCCAATTTTTCGTAAGAGCTAACATAATTTGGGCAGCAGTGTGTATATATGGTAACTTATATTTTTTATGTTTTCCTATATATATTTTTTCATAAAATGTCTTGTTACATTATTATCTAACGAAGCTAATAAACTTGACAATAAAGAATTAAGTTTCTTGTTATTTATAAAAATATAGGTGAACAAACAAAGAGGGTTCATTGCATGTTATTGTTATCCACAAAGAGAAGAACTATGTAAGTATATATATCAGACATTCAGTGCAGGCCTAAGCGTATGTACTGTACACACAGAACGTGTCTCTTTGTTCTGCCGGAAAATTCCTCGCCTTAGGGAAATGCAAACAGTACGATATCGTGTCTGCAAACAGTATAGAACAGCCTTTATTTGCATACGGTGTTTTGTAAATATGCAACTGAATTTATTAATGTCTCAACTGTGGATTAGATTTAAACTGGAACATTTATGAACATTCCTACTTTTTACTATGTTTAAAGCAAAATACAAGTGACTAGGCTATAAAAAAATTTTTTATTAAATATTTAAGTAAGTAAGTATGTGTGTATGTATAGCCTGACTCCCACTCTGAAATGTTTTATAATAATAATTTTAATAATTTGTTGAAATTGATGCCATTATTCGAATTTAAAGAATCCTATACAAATAAATGAACAATCATAAACAATTGTTTTTTTTTTATAAGAAGAAAACATTTTATCCACTTAATATTTTAACTATATTAATAAAACATTTTAAACTACATACAACACTACAGCTACTACACCTAAAGCGTTTAGACAACCTACAAATCATTGCGGGCTAACAGGCAGTCCGAAGCTCCAGCCCACTACCAGTTGGCAGCGTGCCCAACATGCTGGCAGCATTAATTGCTCCGTTGGATTGCAATGCTTAGTCGTTGAGTCAAATGAATGCCAGCATCTTAATCATGCGTCGCGTGGTGTGCGTCGAAAGGTGCATACCAAAGTATATAATTTTTACTCTAAACTTGGTATAAAAAATTGAGTTCAATATCTGATTTTATAACCACACTCTTTCGTGTTTTGTGTTTCACAATAAACCGTCGTACAACCGATCAATCCACGTCAGTTTCGATCGACGACCGCCATCAGTCAGCCTGATCCGTTACAACGACTCCAGGCCGTTCGGTTGAAGGTTAAGCTTCGTTGTGACCGATCGGAGGATTATAAGGGATTTTTTAAACGAGCTATTTATTTAACAGCGGGACGCTTATTTTGTATCCGGGTATTGTTCCTGCTGGAATACGGTTTGAAGCCAGCTTACGTATCAAAGTCAAAATCATTTATACAGGATTGATATTCTGGATTGCGGTGGATGAACATTTTTTTATTTTATTTATGACTGGTTGGCGTCAAATAAACGACTTGCTATTAAACTAAAGCTTATATTTTCTTCAAAAAGTTCTCATGTAATACTTTGAGTTGAAGAAAACTCATACTTTTAACATGTTTTTGTATCGTACTTTGCCCCACATGCCTGTGATGAGGGTAAAAAGAGAAAGAAGACAGCATTTGACCGCAATCTCATTTGATAGATATCGATAACGCGGTGGTCGGTGCAACATGCTTACCTGGAAGATACCTATTTAACTTGCACTTGAAAACTCTCACATTTTATCTACTGAGAAACTTAGACGGCCCGGCGTATTCCATACTTCAACCGTATACCCAAAATATAGAAAAACGCACTTTTGGGAGATAGTGGAGGAGTTTATGTACACCGTACACATTCTCCAAGATAAAGCCAGTAAAACTCCAATAAGATGACAATTTTGCATCTGCGTTTGAAGCTCTAGAGTCTAGTCTATACTAACACATTTTCAATATTGAAATTCTTTCCTACGTTTCAGTGGAGCCCAAGATTTAAAGCTAGTTTGTAGCCGAGCTGAACCAGAAATAAACCAGTTCCATTTCCATCGAAATCAGCGAAGCGGTTGTAGTGAGGCTAAACTCTTTTAACCAATCAGCTAAGTCAAGAAACTTCTTTCAACTTTAAGCCGCTGGTCCCGGTTGTTGTCTAAGGATGTCAGTCGTTACAGATTGGTGGTAAGGTATTTTTCTGGGGCTAACACACATAAATCTGTTGCCAAGCAGCTAACGGTGTGTTCCGGCAACTGTCCTTGAGAGCCAGTGATTATAGATTAGCCTGAACAACTTCGACCACATCATCACTTACCATCAGTTGAGATAGTGGTCTATACTAGACTACTACTATTAAACAATTATAATAATAATAATCACTTATTTCAGATAAAATCCATATCATTTACACAGTAAGTATAATAAAATGTTACTCAGAGTAAAAAATAAATCTAAAATTACAAAAATATTATTTATGTCACTAAAGACGTCAATTTAGTCAAAATAATTACATGACTGTTTTTTTTTAACCAAAAACCCACAGGTTGAGAAAATATATAAATCGTAAAATTAAATTATAGATAATTTATCATAATAATGTAATAAAATAAACTAACGAATTACATACATTTAAATATGAAATTGAAGTCAAAATATTCATAAAATAATTAATAATTACAATCAAATTCACATTAATAATTGCATAAAATTAAACATTTATATAATAAGCGATAATTAAAAAATACTAGAGCTTAATACATGTTATAAATCTGAAACATACCGCCAGGCTTTTTTTAAGGCTCCCATATGTTCTCTAGCTAATTAAAGTCTGAACTTGAAGTTACTCATACAAAATTAAATTTCAATGCAAGTACAATTATTTTGAGTAAGTTGGTTATAGAAACAGATACATTTTGGAAGGTACGAGATAAATAAGACCCTGCTTAGCACAGAACAGACATGCCTGGGTCTCCAAAGCATCTCCAGTTCACCGGTTTTGCTGAAAATCGTACTAAGAATGCGGCATTTGTTTTTAGATGTGCTGTGGGACTAATCCTTGATTCATATATTTAAAAATAAGCACTGCAATTGATTGATATGAAATTAATAAATCAACAATTGGTAGTCATTGCATGCCTTTTTTCGATTCATTTACCCTTTGTTCGATCCATTCACTTTGTTAATTGGTTAAAAAGGTGTTGAATGATTTTTGCCGATGCCCGAGATGTTTTTTCACGTCCTACCCTCCACTTGGGATGGAAACGAAAAAGAAGTGACACGACGGAGACACGCCTGTCAGTTTACGTTGAGCAGCCCCGTGGGGCGCATTTTTCGTACTCATTTCATAAAAATATTTCTTTTTATTAGCTCCGTGATCTTTGATTTGAACTACTTTCGTGCAGAATTAACACTTGAGTATGTGCGTGTATGAAGTATGAACTTTCCAAAGCCGACATCACCCAGGAGAAATCTCATCCAACCAGCCTGTCCTGAGGACGGTTCGTGGAAGCATTGAGGTACGTGGTGGATTTCTTGACCTCCTATTTTGTTTTTTTGGATATTTTTGGATCGATACTTCAGCTATGCATCGTCATATTCATATACACGCATCCATATTTTGAATGTTCGTATGTAGAACACCCTTCTTGGTTACAGGCTACTCATTTATTAATTTTTGGCGTTTTGACACGGATTTCATTCTGCAGAGGATGGCGAACGAAGTGTTCCGATTGCGGAGCACACGATTGTATTTTTTTTATGCCTGATAGGTTAGCCTTTGACCACTATCTCACCTGATGGTAAGTGATGATGTGGTCGAAGATGTTGTTTAGGCTAACCTAGAATTACTGGATCTCAAGGATGGCTGCCGGAACACACCGTTAGGTGCTTGGCGACAGACTTTCAACTTGAGGGTGGTAGCTAGCCAGGCGGGCATTCGCAAAGTGCCCTACCACCATGCTATAACGACTGCCATCCTAAGACAACAACCGGGAACGTGCCCTCCAAAGCACGGAAGCGCTCAGTAGTAATGTCACCAGCGGTCACTCATCCAACTCCTGACCGAGGCGGACGTTGCTTAACTTAGCTGATCGAAAAAAAATTCAGAATGGCTAAGTAAACTTCGCTACGAGCGCTTCAAAATGTAAGTTACACATGTTAGCTCTTGAACCAATTTGGTAAGATTTAAAATAAAGGCTTATTTATTTGTGTCATTCCAACAGTAGTTTATAACATTGACGAAATAATATAAATGATAAACACTTTATTGTTAAAACACACAATAAGAAACACGTTATACACAAAATAATATAATATACATATATTATATTATTTTGTGTATGTATATATATATATATATATTATACCTGATAAGTTAGTGTTTTACCACTATCCCACCTGATGCTATGTGATGATGATGTGGTCGGATTATATTAGCATTATATAATTAGATTATTAAGTGATAAAAATCCTTTGAAACTTCGCTTTAAATGTCCTGCTGACGTAACGTCGGCATAGCCCAGCTGGAACGATTTCTATAAGTTTCGCTACTGCGTAAATCTTCACAAGACGATCTTAATCAAGAGTTTATTTTCATTAATATTATTTAGTATGTATTTCCAAAGTAAAAGTCAAAATCATCAATTTAGATGACTACGACGCCTTAACGAAATTCAATTACAAAATTTCACGTTGACATATTCTATATACTATCAGCAAAACAACAACAAGAATTGGTAACAATGTGTTGTAAAAAAGTGTATTTGATTCATCGAGATATACGTTACACTCACAGAACAACGATCGGGCCACATCGCCCCCCGCGCGCGCGGGCGACACGCATGGATTTCAAAGCTCTGTGCGTTACACTAGAGAAGACATTTGAGACAAAAGTCGCTGCCATTTTTGCTTATTTTAAACTCAAGTGCGCTTCAGCGCTTTCCGAGATCGGACTGCAGCCTAGAACTAATTATATCGTCTAACCAAATATCCAAACACGCAGCGCCACAACGCTGAGGTATGGTTTCTCAATATCAAAGACTATAAGCACACAGAACGGACATGGCTTTTGTACCTACGAAACATTGTGAAGAGTATATTAGTTAAAAAATAGTAAAATAAAGTTAAAAATTAAGTATTACTGAGGGTCAACTACGCTATTCAGTTTTTGAAAGTAAAGGTACAATTGGCTTTTTACTAGAAACAAAGTGTTACTAAGTTTTTTAAATCTAGATTTTATATTATGATAATATAAAATCTAGATTAAAAAAGTTAATAATCGTATTTTGCATACATACATTTAGGTATATAATATTAAAATAAAATACACATTAGATTTTTTAATCCGAATTTGTTGTATTTATTTAGTAACTTATTTTAAGAGAATACGTACGAGTAATTGACATTATATAGTTATGAAGGGAATAATAAATATGCTCCTTGGAGTGTTTCAACCATTTGGGAGTTATGTTGATAAATAGACACGTCAAACTTTTTTCATCGTGAGTAAAAATAGGTAATTTACTCAATGTTGCTAGTTGTCATATCTGTCCACTTAATCTATGAATATCACTACGTCAACATGGCTGCCTATGCTGTGTCGTGAAGCATTGTCTTTCGCGATTACAAATCGACAAAATAATAATGAATTCGGGCGTGTTCAATTCCAAAATCTGAACTAACATGTGAAAAGTGATTCCATCGCTTTTATTTGTTTTTCCCGACTGGTTTCTGCAGTATCTGAGGACGCAGGATGGCATTTTGAATACACAATTTTCACGTGTGATTTCTATGAGTGCCCAGCTGCGTGTGGGTGAGTACATGCCGGCTAGCTGGTCCTACCTATTCGACTTTGCTCGTTTGAGATGTCGAGTCCAGTATATAGAGGTCAATGATTTGATTACCCATAATATTTATGCAATTAACATGGGTAACAGAACGTCGATTTCTCCAATGTTACGCTTGAAACTTATATTCAGCTCTAAACGAATCTCTACTATTATTGATTAAAATATATTGTCCTATTAGTCGTTAACCATTATTCATCTGTTGGTGTCAAATTGATGATGCGGTCGAACATGTTAGCAGATTATACCATTAACAAGTACCGTCTTTTATTGACAACTGCCGGAAAACAACGTTGGGTGCTTGGTGACAGATTTTCTACTTAAAGCTAGGCTAGCATTCGCAAAATGCCATTCTACCGTGCGATGAAGCTCAAGCGGGCGTGGGAGCGAACTATGGACCTGAGGCACGGCAGTCCATAGCTAATGCCCGGCTATCATTGCATCATTGTGTAATAAATAGATATATAACAGCCAATTCACCAACAAATTTCTAACCCTACAAATGAATATTTTAAGGTACACGTCAAAACAACAGCGTAACAGATAAAACTTGTTATGTACAAGCAACATGATTCATTTGGTATTTAGGAACAATAAACAGCGATTCCAGCGCGTTTATTTACAAAACGGTCTTTCAACGCTCATTGTAATGGGCACTGCTGATGGAGTAATAACCCTGCACTGAGGATGGTCACGTGGCTGATGTGATTATTTGTAGCAGTTAGAACAGACAGTAAATCTAAACTTATTTTAAAAACTGGTTGTGTGGTGGTAAGGCGTTTGCAGTAATTGCTTGTATGGCTAGCTCATACTTTTATTCAGAAAATCTTTCATCAAAATTTTAATAGAACAAAATTAATCAAGGTGAACACCATTTAGCCCATAACAGATGCGGAAATGACGAACTGCACTGTGCCGATCTCCCTATGACGTAAATTTGTTTAGTGTCATGTGCCTGTAAATACCCTTCAAGTCGGAACACAGTAATACAAACATTATTGCTGAGCGGTGTAAAAGTTATGGTGACAATTATTCTCCAGACGAACACTTCAACAAACACTTAGGTACTTATATAAAATGTTTAGATAAATTAAATTCGACATACCTTAATCGACAAAATATATTGGGATTGTAGCTTATAAACACACAATATAAGTATTTCTAAAATATTATATATATATATTTTATTTCACATGGTCGTAGGGCATTTTGCTTACGCCGGCTGGCTAGCTACCACCCTCAAGTAGAAAATCTGTCGCCAAGCACCTGATGGTGTATTCCGGCAGCTGTAATTAAGAGCTAGTAATTCTAGGTTAGTCTGAACAACATCTTCGACCACATTGTCACTTACCATCAGGTGAGATAGTGGTCAAAGGCTTAAAAAGGCTATCAGGAATTAAAAATAATAAAGTGGATTCATATTACATACACCAAATATTTTCAGGGAATGGTGGGGGGAGGGGGACGTTTACAACACTCTTTGAAATAACAACTATGCTTCAGGGCCTCTGTTGGCATTGGGAATGCAAGGCTGCTCGGGTGAGCTTGGGAAGTCAGCCGTAGGCGGCACCGGCGAAAAGGGATATCCGCATTGCTATCTTCATGAACTGTCACTCATGAAATATATAAGAAATGTTAAGGCTCTTACATAAGTGGGTATTATAAGATTGTTTACGTTTAACCAGTTCCTTAAGTGATAATGACGATGCAACGTTTCATCATAATCACGTTGATTGCTTTAGCATGCGCGAAGGTACAAACTTTACAGGCCGACAAATGGACCACTGCACTAAAACTAAACTAATCTATTGCTTTACAAATTATAAAAGCATAAAATTCTAGTCCCGAGCGAGAATACAAGCCGCATCTATCAGACTCGCATCAAGTGGTCAAACCTTCTAAGCTATCGGCTGAACCGAATCTATAATTTTATTGTTTTAACCATCATGGGGGATAGTGTGGCCAACAACGAGACTACTCGACTTCATATGGTATTCTTTTCTTAACACATGACTCTCCCAGTTATGTCGCTACCCTAATCTTTTTTTTTTTTTTTATTCTTTATAGGTTTGCGTTTGACCACACCCTGCCTGATGTTAAGCATTGGTGTGGTCTAAGATTGAGCACGCTTACCTAGAAGAAACCTATTTAATAATGAAAATTATTAAATAGGTTAAAAATATTATTTAATAAATAATATTTTATTAAATTATTTATTTATTTATTTAATATTATTTAATAAATTTTATCTAAATATGTTAATTAATATTATTATATAAGTACTATCGCGTGAGAAGCGAAATTCACATGTACAAATTATTATAGCACACAATTTTTGTAAAGAGTGTAACTCCTTACCGTTGTCAGTTTTTCCCAATGAAAACAACATGGGTGTCTTTAAATCGAGAGTAAATAGTTTTCTTCTAGGTAAGCGTGCTTCATTTTAGACCACATTAATGCTTAACATCAAGCAGGGTGTGGTCGAACGCGAACCTATCACGAATAAAAAAAAGTGTCCTGACCTCTAGGCTATCGGAACATGCTAGGCTTAGAATAATTTTGTACAACAATTTATATCTATAGTAATTTGCGCTTAGCACGCGATGGTGTTTGTAATCAGAAATGCATTTTCTTATTTTAGGAAGAAATGTGATGATAATATAAGAAATTATGTTTTTTATGATGATTTTACTCTCAATAAAGCAACATTTTGATAAATGACCGTTTTTAATTGATTAGTAATTGGGACGCAACCTAATAAATTTCCCGCGTCAATCGTTTAGGTTAACAATAGGCGCCTGTGGCTGTTAATGGAAAAACAATATACCTACTAAGAGTCAAGTGATTCAGTTGTCACACGACATAATTAACTGTATGTAGGTCACAGAACTGTTTCCACATCCCGATGTGGATATATCGTTGTTGCCGGTTCGCACTCGACGCGGACTTGCTTCAAGTCTTCGAATCCTTAGTCTCCGTCACTTACTAACTTACACAAGTTACATCAAGTGTTCAAACACAAGTTCATTCATTGTCATATTCATACTCTTCTCCCACTAAAATGAGGTTGGTAAAAAATGGCTATTCTTACAACAGAATATGACAAACACAAGTCAATTCACACAGCGGCGCATTCACCCTCTTAGTCACCGTTTACATCATCCAAGATCGAACAATCCTTACATTTTTTAATTCAAGAACTATGCTACTTAAAACGACCTCTTTCAGCAGGATCAAAACACTTTGTATGGCTATCTTAAAATCCGCCATTTTAGATTTTTGATATTTGTCATTCGGCTGCTCTTCTAATTCTCTATGTGATTTGTTCAAACTCCTGTAATTTTTTTTGCTTAGAATATGATGAAGCTGCATGACATACATGAAGCGCTCGTAGCGAAGTTTGCTTAGTCGTTATGAACCGATCAGCAAAGCTAAACAACGTCCGCCGCGGTCATGCATGACATGTATGGGTGACCGCAGGTGACATTACTACTGAGCACTTCCATGCTTCGGAGGGCACGTTAAGCCGTCGGTACCGGTTGTTGTCTTAGGATGGTAGTCGTTATAGCATGGTGGTAGGGCATTTTGCGAATGCCCGCCTGGCTAGCTACCACCCTCAAGTAGAAAATATGTCGCCAAGCACCTAACGGTGTGTTCCGGCAGCTGTCCTTGTGAGCCAGTCATTCTAGGTTAGCCTGAACAACATCTTAGACCACATCATCAATTACCATCAGGTGAGATAGTGGTCAAAGGCTAATCTATCAGGTATAAAAAAAAAATACAAACATTAAGCCACGGCAAAACATGTATGTCTGTTTGCTTAAATCAAGGGATACTTCTCTTGTTTTATCCACTCTCGAATCGTATAACACTCGCCTGTTTTGGATTATCCTTGACCTGGCATTTCTCCAAAGTCTTCAACTCAGTCAGAACACATTCATATTTCATCGACGCCGAATGTGTTTTACATTTATGTCTTACACAATTTAATATGAATTTTACAGCTTTGAGGTGAATTCCATCCTGTAACATGATATCTTTTGATAATATTGAAATAAATAGTTTCCCATACTCCAAGAAAGTTTGTCTTTATTGATAAACACTCAAACTATAAAAGAAAGTATTTAGGCAACCTAGCGGCCATTAAGGCTAATTACAATTAGCTACCACCTGGCAGCGTACTTCTGGCAACAGTAACACTTCGGATGCAATGCTTAATTGTTGAATCAAATAAGTGCCAGCATTATAAAAATAAGTGATTAATAACATGTCATTATATAAACTATTATGTACTCGTATGTTAGGTTGAGTTATATATTTTATGGGCCTGTGTTATTTATAATGCTAAGTTGCCTGAAATAAATGGTTTATTATTATTATATTATGGTCACGCGACGCATCAGACATTCACTCTGAGTTGTTTTTTTTTTCACTTGCTTCATATGCTTGAGACTTGTATTTCTGTTTAAACAGTGAAATACCATTCGCTATTTAAGACTACGGGCTACGGACATAAGCACTAGCTAATATCCTAATACATAAAATGTATCGCTAATCATTTAACTGTGTTTTTTCCAGGCTGTCCATAGGACGTGGTTTAGTTTAAGCGTGTATTCTATTCTCAGCCACATCACCACTTAACCGAGGTTAACGCTATAAAAAAATAGACATAATATATGTGTTTATATACATAATATAATATATTAAGTACTTTCGCAACTTATATGTCTTTAACTTGTATGTATTTTTGATCATTACCAAAACAGGAGAAAGTTCTCAATTTTACAACATAAACATTGTGAGACAGTTAAGTTTTTAAGAAATATAAGTTCTTTTACATGTTGAAAATTGTAATTTGTACTCACTGTCGTCAGACAAATCATATTTTTATTATGTTCTTCATGTTGCCCCTTGCGTTGTTAGAGAATATATATTGTACCAACCCTACTTGGGTGAGATAAAAGCAGGATGATGATAATGTATCTTAACACCGTTACTAGTGGTACAACGTATCTTCATGCGTCTAATTAGTTGTAAACATGAGGTTAGCAATATAAACTTTACTCGATAGAAATACAGAGAGTGTTAAACGTATAGTTAAAATTAAAGCGTACATACTTGCAAATAATAGTTAGAACAATATTACATATTGAATTTCTTGAACCGCTCATGATGGAGCTTGCCAAGTCGTTATAGTATGGTGTAAGGGCATTCAGTGAAGAAGAAGGGCATGTCCTCCTGGGTAGCTACCAACCTAAAGTAGAAAATCTGGCAGCAGTTCTTGAGAGCCAGTAAAATTACAGGCACAAAAGACTTAACAACTGTGTGTTTCTAAATCAGTAATGGGTCTATTCACGCAAGAATTACTGAAACTTCAGTGTCCTCGTGACCACGGTCAATGCAACTTGATCGAAACGTCGAGGTTAGTCAAAATATTATTATTGGATACTAATTCATGCGTGAACAGCCCGTTAATGATTCAGAAATATGAGTTTATTTCGCAAAAGTTTAAAGAAAAGTACAACTGGATGTCTCAGGGTGAAGGCCGCAGTGCAGTTCGTCACAAGTGACACATTTGTTACAGGCAGAGGTTGCCGCTCTTAAAATCAAGCGGGCCTCATGTCATCCATCACATTCACATAAAAAGGACTTATTTTGTGAGGAACGTGTATGTATAAGGAGCAAATATAATAATTTCTGAACCAGAAACCTTTAAGAGACACTAGCGATGGAAATATAAACCCGTAAATGACCTAAACACCCTTATCTATACGACAATCTACTAAATGTCGTGTTGCTTGTTTTTGTTTAGACCTTCCGTCAGATGAGACAAAGCCACAGGCGTTGCCTTTATTATACGGAAACAGACAACAAACCATATATTTCCATTTAAATAATAATTAAATGTAAAATAACCAGTACTCACTTGATTTGGTAAAACTAAATTATTTTGGTAAGACCTATGCATTTTTACCTGTTGCTAGTAAATTTTAACAAGAAGATCAACAGTTGTGATTCTTGATTGCTAAGACGCTTAAATTTCTAGTAGGTACCTTGTAAGGCTAAGTACATGTCATATTATGATTACCTTGATACTTTCACCTGTTCCTGACATGGGTATTATGCGGACAGATTGACGTCAAAGTTATCCTAAAAGGTCGGAAAAATATACGTACGTAATGGTTTGCTCCTATATGGTGTATTATTAAACTCTGCTTATTCTTATCTACACAACATTAGGTATGCTTTTATGCAGTACTGTCGATTGCTAAACAAACTTCTTCCTTTGCCTCTCCATATTAACGTGGGGTCGGCTTTCGTTATCTAGCAGCGTCACGATGGACTTACAGGCATTCGTTTTTGTGAAATTCAGTGCTTTTGAAGGCCTTTTAAAGGTCCCCAAGTACAGCAACATGAAGCCAGCCACTATGCAAATCAAACGAACCGATGTTGAAATAAGGTTTTCGGCCTACCTGTTAACTAAAAATTGTAACTAACTTCGTAATAAGATCATAATTCCCCATTTGGTAACCAGTTACAATTTGGGATTAGTTGGTAACCATTACTCGTAATTAGCTTTAATTTGTGAACATAATACCCATTTGGTATCCTGGCAGGGTCGCCATGCGGTGAGGCGAGGTGTTGGTGAAACAAAACAACCTTTCGGTTTGAGAGCTACCTTATTACTAACTCAAAGAAATGTAATACACTTGTACTTATGCTAACTTACACACACTACAACCAGTTACAGTTTGGGATTAGTTGGTAGCTGTTTCGTAACTATTACTCATAACCAGCTTTTATTTGGGAACAAAATACACATTTGATAACCAGTTACAATTTGGGATTAGTTAGTAGCCGTTCTGTAAGCATTATTCGTAATCAGCTTTAATTTGGGAATAAAATGACCCAATTTATGACTAGCTCATCTATCGACGCAAGCTGCAATGTAACAGTTTCATACTTTAATCGTTTGAAATGAGAGAAAATTTAACAAAATAGGTAATACTTTTGACATAGAATCTTCGATTTCAAAATCGTGTGTTGCGACTTAAGATATTAAATTTATCTATCGATTGACATGGTGTTGAAGAAATTCATCATTGTCCTTTAGGAGGAGCTACACATTTTGATCTGAAACTTAACAAAGCTTTATTTCACCGACAAGACATTTTGGGGCTTTTCTTTGTATATATTTTTTTCTTAGCCTCTGATATGCAGGCCTTTGTCCACTATTTCACTTGGTGGTAAGTGATGATGTGGTCGAATGTATTGTTCAGCCTTACCTAGAATTACTGTCTCTCAAGGATATGTATGTAGCTAACCAGAGGGGCATTTGCAAAACACAGTACCAGTGTTGAAGCAATGATGGCTCAGTGGCATTGGCTATGAAGCGCCGCGCAGCAGGTCCATGGTTCGAATCCCGCCGCGGGCTTGAGCTTCACCGCATGGTGGAAGGGCATTTTGCATTAGCAATTATACGATTATATTATACGGCGGGCTAATGCCCGCCTGGCTAGCGACCACCCTTAAGTAGAAAATCTGTCGCCAGGCACCTAACGGTGTGTTCCGGCAGCAGTCCTTGAGAGCCAGTGAAATTACAGGCACATGAGACTTAACAAATATGTGTCAAGGTGACGGGCGCAGAGCAATTCGTGCCTGGTGACGAAATTAATCTGATATAGGCAGAGGTTAGTCCGCTTAACATCAGGTGGGCATCGTCCTTGTTTCGTCACAATAACATAAAAAAACACCATTCAAATCATACCGCATTTATTTTTTCTCATTTTGTAATACCTTCTGTAAAAGTAAATGGCTCTTAAAGTCAGGTCTGATTTACATTTGAGAACTGTGGGGCAATCTCTTTTGGACTCTAAATTGCCAGGTTGTGAGTGATCTACTTCACCCTGTTCAGTCCACAACCCTGCCGGTTGTGAATTTTTTCATAACATGATCAATAGGTCGTCTCATTACACGTCCGTACCATCGCACTGATTTAGCCACTTTGTCTGGAATTGGTCAGACGTTGAAACGAAGCTACTCCTTACTTATTCATTACGAACAAAATATTTTATTATGTTTATGACATACACACGACGAGGCTTACAAATAATGTTTTCATTTTTAGTCTTCATTTATGGCAGAATTTTTTTGTTTTTTTTTTATGCCTGATAGGTTAGCCTTTGACCACTATCTCACCTGATGGTAAGTGATGATGTGGTCGAAGATGTTGTTTAGACTAACCTAGAGTTACTGGCTCTCAAGGACAGCTGCCGGAACACACCGTTAGGTGCTTGGCGACAGATTTTCAACTTGAGGGTGGTAGCTAGCCAGGCGGGCATTTGCAAAGTGCCCTACCACCATGCTGTAACGACTGCTATCCTAAGACAACAACCGGGACCGACGGCTTAACGTGCCCTCCGAAGCACGGAAGTGCTCAGTAGTAATGTCACCAGCGGTCACCCATCCAAGTCATGACCGCGACGGACGTTGCTTAACTTTGCTGATCGAATCAGAATGGCTAAGCAAACTTGGCTACGAGTGCTTCAAAAGCGAGCGTTTTAAATAGTAAAACTCCTAATCAGACCAACTTTGCCTCCAAGTAGGCCACTTTTTTTTAATATATAAAATTTATTCTACCCTATATCAAAATAAGTTATAATTGCCGGAGTAATTTCGTAACAAATATACAAAATAAAATATTTGTATATAGAACCTCCTCTTTTGAAAGTCAGTTAAAAAATCAGTCAAGTGCGAGTTTCAGCGGTTTTCCCTACCAACACAATGTATAGTGGAAAGTAGTTTATACTACACCTGCTCGGAAAGTACCTTGATACTTTATGAAATTTACGCTAGAAAGTACGTCATTGCATATCGAACAAATATGCGGGGAGAAAACGCATCTGAGCGGGAGAGAAAAGTGTATGAAAATCCATTTCTTACGTGGTTTTTCTTTTTTAATTTTGGGTAAGACTATGCGCTGGTAACCTAAATATCAAAAGCCAAAAAGTTTTTACAGTGACTTTTTATCTCCAAGTTCGCAAAATGACACTGGCCACTAGCTGTGTGTTGGATGGTGTCAAACAATTTGAAAAAAGAACATGTGAAAATTGCAGACGCCATTGGCGCCATTTTCAATTTGTGTGTTGTTTGAGTATTCAGTTTTCGTAGAAAAGTAAAATAAAAGGTAGGTGTAGTATAAAGCACTATGTATCACTCGAGAGAAAGAGCGATTCCCGATCTCGGGTGTTTTAAAGCCCTCGCCTACGGCTCGGGCTTCAAACGACACCCTCTGCGGTAATCGGTCACTTTCTCCTCTCGGTGAACAATGTACTATTGTTTAAGTCATAAAAAAGTCTTGATTAGTTTATTCAGGTCAGAACCCTAGTACGAGTATGACCCGTGTTAGACCAGTTTTTATTTAGGTATTGTAGTTTTGCCTTTAAGTCTGCACCATAGTCACATCAAATTTGATGCTTCATTTAATTGTTTTTTTTTTTGGAAATAATAACGATATGAATCTGACTTTTACCAATATAGTATTAAAATTTAATATTTTTAAGTACATTCACATTATATAACAAGAAAAGCATCACAAAAATAAATAAATAATGTAACTATATCTATGACCTAATAACGTTAAACATAAAAATTGTAAGCTCTAATTGCTACCAGGAGGCAATCATAAGTAGAAAGCAAAACTCAGTTCACTGTCCACGGGTAGGGTACCCAAAAACCTGGCAGCATTACCCTGATGTATGGCCATACTAATTCATTTAAAATACTATGTATATATTATTGTTTTTACAATAAAACAATACAAAAATATATTTACCAAACTTGTAAAAGTATTTGTTTTCTAAAAGATTTTGTAACCAATATATCATATTCTGTTAAAATTCCAACTAGGTACTTATGACAGTTCAAAAGCTTGGACGGACGCGGCGTAGTAGGCTTAGTAATGTGGTATCGTTTAATTGTACGCATCCCTGTGTAGTTTACTATACATGGTTAATCCAACAATCCTGGACTTCATCACTTTTCGTCAAGTGAGAGGATATCCAATAACAAATAAAAAACTAAAAGTCGATTCAAAGCATAATTTATAAAGGCTTGACACGTTTAACCCTTTGTATTGAAGTAACCCTCCCTTCGCCGAGTACATTGTAATTAAACACAAATGGTACACAAAGTACCGGCCCAACTACCCAAACTGCCCTAAATAATTTCAACAGTTTAAACTCTGCTATCTGCCACAATGTTTTGTTGTAATAACGACTACAAACACTATGGAATGTGCGATAGGAAGTTAAATAATGGTCCTTATGTAATTTATATATGATTTATGTATGGTGCCGTGGCCCGTGGGGTGCTGGGCGAGAATAGCACTATCCCCATGTGGGAGTCTAATAATAGGCAACGAAAGGAAAAAACAAAAAAGTGAGCAATAACACCTTCTGGGGGTATCATCCTACACTGCGATTCCCAAGACGCCTGCCAGGCGTGGGAATTATGACAAACGCCTCTAACAGGGAGGCTTTTGTTCAAAGATAATAAAAATCCTTGCGAGGAAAAAAAAATATATTGCACAAATGCGATACAAACAACATACGAAAATTATAGAAAATAGCGCGCAGGTTTTTTTTTGCGCGCGCCTTATTTTTTGTGGTTGGTTACTAACCTAGCCTTAAACCTCTTTGTTGTTACAAATCTGTACTACCCGGTTAAATTGAAAATGCTCTGTTTACTCGCATATAATTTGCAGTTAGGGCAACGTCTAATATAAGTCGTCTTTACCCACGTGTCCACGGGTATAGGATACTATACCAAATTGACCGGTCTGCCTACTTTCTACTTGTAATTTATACCCTTCAGGCAAAATAAACTTTTCAATAGGTATTGCAAATTGTGACATGCGTGCCCTTACGTTTTCCAAGAGCTTCATGATTAGGGATCTTATATAAAATTTATCCTCTACCATTGTTCAACAATTAGTGTAATTCGTGTAAGCGGTACTAATTGAATTGAATAATAATAAATAATAACACAAGAAGATGGAAGCTGGAGTTGCTAATGTGTTCAGCGCTCTGTCTACGTCCCTGATGCAGTAGATGTAGTCCCTGCTGTTTCACGTTGTCTACCTTCACACCGTTAATTATTCCCGGTTTTGCGTCCTTATCTTATCTAGTTAAAATGGAACTCATCTTTAACCTTTTGCGACTCACAATATAAGCCCCTGAAATGAAGAATTTTCCTGAGCCAGCTGGTTTAATGTTATATTTATTTAAAATATTAAATCATTTACATTTTAATATATTAATCTTTTAAGGATCTACGTTGCTGACACACAGAAATTGTAAATAATCTTTAAAAATATATAATTTAGTTTAGTGCTGTTCACTCGCTCCAGACGTATTTTGAAAATTTGCAAATATATTATACTACCCCACTGATGCTAATGAACAACTTTACAATTAAATTTAACCACTGAACAATTACCACTTCTTTTACCCTTATTTTTGTAACAAGGTTACGGGTAAGATTAGGGTAAAGGAAATAAATAAATTTTACTAAAATGAATAAAAACTGATGCAAATCTTTAAGTTAGCACTAGCGAGATAACCTAGATGGTACAAAAATACAGGTAAAAAATATTTTTTTGGAAAATAATACATCACACCATTAAAGATGTCATTATCGTTGTCTATCGAACTTTACTATTATAATTATGTTCATCTTTTCAAAATTCCAAGATGGTGAATTTAAAATGTCTGCCATTTACAAAGAGCTCTGATTCTACTCGTATCAAAGGGCGGTCAATGATCTTATTACATAATATTACTATTATTAATTTGTTTTTACTAAGACTAATTTTATTTCAAACCATAAGATATAACTGCACGTACTAAAGTAGAACTGCAGAATTTGTGCCAAGCTTCAAAAAGTATCCTATCGGGTGTAGAGCATCGATTCAAATTCTAAAGTTCAATAAAAGGTAGTTTCCTACATGTTACCATTTAGCTCTAGTTCCTTATCGGTCTCGTTTTGTTGGATGCGCGCTTCGTAGATTTCACATGCAGGTGTGGACGTTAAAAACCGGTACGTGTGGAGAGTAGCTTTTATTATTTTTGAATTTGGATTCTGTGACGACTTAACTGGAATGCACACAAATATCATTTGTATTAGGTATCCGAAGGTGTTTTATAAAAAGTATTGGCTTGGTAGCATGTTTATGGAGACCAGAGTTTGAATTCATCTTCAGGCTTTGAGTTTCTTTGCGTGGTGGTAAGGCAATTAGGGAATACTTGCCTAACCTATACCAGTCAAGTACGTTAAGCCCTTAAGAGTAGCTCTAGGTTCAGCTCAGTTATTCTCTCAAATATGATATTAGTGCTTATAAACAGATGAGATTGTTGAAATGTTATAAATTATTCTCAATGGATGATGAGTCCACAGAGGAGACGACATTATTCCCAGGTACCACCACAGTTCCACTTTACGGATTACTACTGAGAATTTGTTTTTGTAAAATGTAGTGTTCCTATTTACTATTGCAAAAGTTATGCTAATCACATAGTGGTAGGGCATTTCGCTAACGCCTGCCTGGCTAGCCACCACCTTCAACTAGAAAATCAGTCACTAAGAACCTAATGTGTATTCCAGCAGCTGTCCTTGAGTAGTTTTAGATAAGCCTGAACAACATCGTCGGCCACATCATCAATGGTGAAAGTCTAGCTTATTTGTGATATTTAAATAGAATAACGAATTACACTTTATGTTTTCAACTATTTTTCATTAATTATCAATTGAAAAAAATGGAGTAGGTTCTCAATTAGTTCGGTACTTTCTAACTCCATCAATAATATGAACTAATTTAAAAAATATACTTAATTTTTCTCTACTTTGGTTTTCAATATCAAAAGAACTATTAAAATGAAAAGAGTACCCATGTCATCCGAGTAAATTATACCGCGTGAAAGTCGTTTTTGTTTTTTTAAGTAATTGTAATATAAGTAATAAACGCTCTGAAGACAAAGCAACTGGGTTGTTTTGTCTACTCACAAAAGCGAACTATAAAGGGACTAAAAATTATGTAAAATAAACAACGTCACGAAAGACACATCACGTACATATACGAAGGTGTCGGGTAGAGGTCGTTAACTAAGAAGTGTATTAACAAATATAATGTTGCTAGATCTTCATTTATTTTACCGGCAGTATGCGTATATTAACAAAACACTACCACCCAAATATACAACAGTATAGCTGCTACATTGATAGATAGATAAATTAATAGATCTATTGTTATATCCATGATAAAATAATAATAACATTATGAATCCAAGACTTAGGCTGAGCATTCATGTTATTTTTGCAAAGACATATAGGGTTCTTGGTAAAATGCTTACATCTTAGGGTTGACTTCTGCTAGTCCTAACAAAAAATTTGAGAAGATTTTTTTTTCGTTTAGAATTTTTTTTTATATTATATTATGTTTTTGTCTGAATAAGTACGAGGATCAACTGATGTTAAAAGTATCTTGTGCCTGTAATGTATTATTTCATGTCTTTTAATACTTTGCTTGATGTAAATATTCAAAACTCAATTCAAATGGAGCACGGCGCAGTCCAGTGTGGCCGCGGTGGGCGCTCTTGGCTCGGAGCAGGCAATAAAATTAAAAAAAAATATTTTAAAAATTTTCATTTTTTTTTTCAATACAATAAAAATACATTTTACTATTTTTAAGTTTGCAATAACGCCTGCTAGGCGAATTACATTACTAAATTTGTATTAAATTACTAGCAGAAGTCAACCCTAAGAGTTTGTAAGCATATTACCAATAAATAATACGGGATAACTCACGTGAATCAGTCAGATAGCTCCGACTATAGTTTCAAACACATTCGGTGGTCTTTTTCAAGTAGAGCTCGGGCCGCCCGCGTTGACGTCTCGCTATCGAACTATAGTCGGAGCTATCTGACTGATTCACGTGAGTTATCCCGTATTATTTACTAAAATGAGTGAAAACCACGTTAGTTTTATAGTAAAATATTACCAATAACCCTGTATATTATAAGTAATGCAAATGTATCTAGGTGCAATCATAGTTTGCACAAATGTCCCCGAATTCTATGCTAGTATGACCAGTGTGGTGAGATTCAGTCCCGTACTTTTTTACATATTTGTTATTAATATATAATATCTGTTCATCAAATTCATTTTAGGTTTGTTTAGACATTTGGGGTAACGTACTAAAAAACGGGACCCTATTACTAAGTCTCGGCTATCCGTCCGTCCGTGCGTCCGACCTTTAACGGGCTGTATCTTTGAAACCGTAGTAGGTAGCCCGTGAAAGGTTCACAGGATATTGGGATGTTGGTATGGCGGATTACCTAACATATAATAAAGCAATTAATATAGTAAAAACAATAAAAGTTAAAAGTAAAAGAGGGTCTCAACACAACAAAATGATGAAGTTACTAGTTAGATTGTGACAGACAAGCTTAAGCGAGTAGTTGGCTACTTTCCAACGGACGATTCGGTGTAAGAACCAGTGGACTGTCTCAACACTTTCACTATCCTATTGTGCCATGAATCTGTTGGGAATGGCCCATTGGGGTTTGGTTGCATTCGTGCTAAACGGAGCCCTATTGTTATCACTTTTATGCCTGTTAGTTATCATATTGTAGACAACATATTGTAATAAGTGATGGGTACACGCGCTTGCTTGTTTTTTTAGAATTGTAATAGTACATTGTTCACCGAGAGGAGAAATTGACCGATTACCGTCGAGGGTGTTGTTTGAAAACACCCGAGATCGGGAATCGCACTTTCTCTTGAGCTCATAGTGCTTTATACTACACCTACCTTTTATTTTACTTTTCTACGAAAACTGAATCCTCAAACAACACACAAATTGAAAATGGCGCCAATGGCGTCTGCAATTTTCACATGTTCTTTTTTCGAATTGTTTGACACCATCCAACACACAGCTAGTGGCCAGTGTCATTTTGCGAACTTGGAGATAAAAACTCACTGTAAAAACTTTTTGGCTTTTGATATTTAGGTTACCAGCGCATAGTCTTACCCAAAATTAAAAAAAAAAAACCACGTAAGAAATGGATTTGCATACACTTTTCTCTCCCACTCAGATGCGTTTTCTCCCCGCATATTTGTTCGATATGCAATGACGTACTTTCTACCGTAAATTTGATAAAGTATAAAGGTACTTTCCGAGCAGGTGTAGTATAAATAGAGCTTTGTTCTTTGTTTTTTCGAAAACCGGCTGATAATAAACCACCCATTAAGGAATTAATATATTCATGGCAATTAGAAATTACCCAGTTTTGAAACAATATTTGTTAAGTTTTACTCTACACAGTTTGTACTATTAATCAAAGAGGCAAACTGACGAGCATTAGCATTAAAAGGGCCACTCAGACAATCCCTGAAGATGTAATTAGTGACGAAACTTTATATTCAGCGCGTAAATTGAGACAAAACTAAATTAAAATTGACTTTCCATCTCAGGAATAGAATGGATACTGATTGAGATTTTACACGAATTCACAAGAAAAGCTTTTAATTCTTCAAGACGGTCGTTTAATGTCCAATTCTAAACGAACCAAACGAGTCATTCTTATGAAATTAGTAACGCATTAGAGAATGAAATAGTTACTCAAAGCTACTGGAGATATCGGGTTACCATGATACGGAACATATTTGTGTTGATACGTTTCGTTGCGTGTTTCTAAAATATATTAAAAATAATTGTTACCATTAAAAGTTATTTATTCTTAAAGAGGTACAAAACAACAATATGAGATATTGGACAAATAAACTATTTAAAAATATTACACATTAATGCTATGTGGCAATGGGCGGGCCACATTGCTCGACGAACTTATAACCGATGGGGAAGAAAGGTTCTCGAGTGGGTACCACATTACACCGGAAGACGTATATAGAGTTGGTAGGCCCCCCACCAGGCGAACTGACGACATCGTTAAAGTCGCGGGTAGCCAATGGTTACAAGCGGCTAATAGCCGTTCATTGTGGCGTTTTATGGGGGAGGCTTTGTTTAACATTAGACGTCTTCCGAAATTCCGCGAATGAGTTCCACCTCAGCATATGCTCCTTTCTTGCACTGATTTTCAGCCGTAACTTATTTCCAACGTCACGAAAGCACAAGCGACAGGTAAAAATAATTAAATACACATAACTAAAGTTTTACCACTGTGCCAAACTTGTATGTGAATGTGACAGTGAAGGTGGTAGGACACCTAAAGTGTTTCAAATAATACATTGATAGTGATAGGAGCTTTAATATATCATCAGTACCATTATTGACTCAGCAATTCTCGAGCATAGTTTCAGCACACGCATCAACATACGTAACCATTAATTTTATCTATCACACGTCTGCAAGTCTTTTTATTCAGTGTAAATTGACGAGGGTGGGTAATCATAAAACGTGTTCTGAATAATTTCGTGTGACGTTATTATAATTTCGGTCGTTGATATTTCAGTTGTCAGTAGATCTTTAGCTAAAAATGTTTTCAAGCGTGAAATGCAGAATTTACGTATATTTTCTTTTGAATTATGAATTTTATTTATAAAATATATTTGGAGACTTTATAACGAGGCCCTTTTAACAGATTTTCAATAATGTTTGTTTTATTTATCACTTTGTTCGTTGGTAGTTTGCCAATTAACCATTTTCTTTAGAGATTGACAAACAAACAAAATATTTTTTGTTAGTACACTGCTGTTCTGATTACTTTGATAATATCACTCTGTACCCATGACGGGATCAAACGAATTGGCATAATAAGGCATACATATTTGATAAGTTGCAACGATACTTAGAAAAGTTTGACTATGTTATGATTTTCCTCTCAACATAAATCCTCAAAATCGGAACTTGAATTTACACACATATACGAATGTGCTGAATTTCAACCTTTAGTAAATCGGATAAAAGCAGATGAACAGAGAGACACGCGAGTATTTCTGTGAGTGTTTTTAATGTTCGTACTCAAAGACAAAAAGAGTTAAATAAATGTCATTTTGTCGTCTCTACTTCATAAACAGATTAGGTTACAAACCTGACATTTGCGTATTGGAAGTTAAGCAAATATTAAATAAGAAATAAGAAACTATATAAAAAATATATAGGAGAACCCACTTCGATCTCATTTTTTTTTGTCTAGTAAATCTGGAATAAGCGTAATAGCCGCAATGGCCAAAACAATTGGTATCTTCCTATTTATAGAGGTTCACTCCTAAACATACACAGAATACAGAATAGCTCAAATATTAAATGATAACATCGGCCAAATTATATCGCACTTTTTTAAATATACTTATGAGCTATTATTATTTCGGCATCTCTATTTTAATCTGAAAATGTGGCTTTCTGCTAACATGAGAATATTCAATAGTGGCATAAAAGTTATAGTTAAATAGAAAGTTCTTCGATGTTTTAATTAAGGCAAGAAAAAATGCCTATTTTAAGTACTTTAAAATGTGTGACACCCAAGGTTATTCATACATATAGGTGAAACGTGCCCGTACTTTGATGGATTAATACAAAAATATGTAAATTTGTAATTGAAGTATATTTTAAACATTGTTTCGTTTATTTTTAATTATTCAAAGGAATTATTGTCGACAGGTAATCCTGTAGGAATTATGCCATTTAACCCATTTCAAATTCCATTATTAAATATAATTATTTTAATTAGTTCGATCCCCAAGCCGCCTGCCATACGGGGGTATTTGTAGGGGAGGCTGTGTTCAGCAGTGGACCATCCGGCTGATACAATAATCAAACTATATTTAATATCTCCTTAAGTGTTTTGGTATTCATTAGTTTTTATATTTATTTAAATATATTGATTTTCATTTGTATACTAACTCTGAGCATTACATACATGATAAATATTAAGTAGAATTGTTTTATGAAAAAAAAACTATTATTTTTTAAGTCCGAGTAAAGAAGAATACAGACTGCCGTGCTATAGGTCCGTGGTTTGATGCCCACCGACTTGACTTGACCTTCACTGCATTGTAAAACGGTATTTTCGAATGCTCGCCTGGCTAGCTACCACTCTCAAGTAAAATCAGTAACATAGCAACTACGGTTAGTTGCTATGTGTTTCAGTAGCTGTCTTTGAAAGCCAGTATATCTAGGTTAGCCTAAACAACATCTTCGTCCACATCATCACTTACCATCATATGAGATAGTGGTCAAAAGGTAACCTATCAGCATTAAGTAAACAAAAAATCTTTATGATATGACGTCTATTGACGGTCATATACAATCATGTTTTGCTGATACTATTATCGCTTACTCAAATTAAACAGTAATTATAGAGATCATAAGCGCTCGTGGCACAGATAACCTCGAGGTAACTAACGACACTGCGATTACCATCAGACTGGTATCGTTGACTGGTATGTAAATAAGGCTAGTCTTTACAACCTCCTTGGTATTATAATAACAATTGAATTGACAATAAAGCGCGTCGAACAAAGGTAAGCAAATATAGGCTAAACGCGATACGAAGAAACGTAATGTTTGTATAGAAGATTAGCAAAATGTACCCGATGCACTTGAATATATAGGAACGCACCGCAAGTTGGTGCGCCGTTTTGTGATTCTGCGCCTGGCTCTGTCACTTCTACAACAAAATCTATCGACGGCTTAGTATCTGGATTTTGACATCTGTTCTGATAACCAATTCCGTTTAGCGCCGTTTCACCACCAAATTTCGCCTCCAATGGAAGGATGACACCCCTGTATTTTAACTGATTACCAGTCACCGTACAATAAGGTACGTCATACAAATAAGGCCTACCTTATTTTTAATCGATTTATATTCTTTGATGTCTTATTAAATATCTCATTGCAACTGCAAGTGTTGCTTCTTAGAAATTTAAGAACACTTTAAATTAATTATTTATTATGTCTTTTTGCATTGTAACTCTTATTTTAATTCAAACATAGTGGATTTTGCGTAGTCTAATTAGGCCTGTATTTTTTTGAGGCCTTAAATTTTTTTCAGCTTTTCGGAAAACTATGATAAAAATATAAAAAATATTCTTAGTCATCAATTTATATAGTTAGAATATTAGGAGATACTTATATCACATCTGCATGAGTTAAATTACAAAATTGACTTATAAAGACGTACAGGCTTTATTATGCGTTGCCCTTGGGCCTTATGAGTACCACTTTTTAACATATTTAATGTAAATAAGAAATAATAAAGATAGAGATTTATTGCTCATTGCGCTTAGCTGTAACATTCATTCTTAATGTCCTCTATAATACCCAAAGCATTGACACTATGGCAAGTCCATTGTTTTTGCTAGAGGCCTTATTATGTAGTAGGCTTTATTTGTATCACGTAGCTACTGTAAGACTTCAGTAGTGTAAGCGTTTCAGTATAACCCTAGAGATAAAGTGAACTTAGAAAAGTAACACTTCTCTACTGATGGTAAAAAAATAGCATTATAGTACAACTAGGTCTTTCATGTTCTGTATGTTCCTTATGAATGCCACTTTGCTGTCTGTCCATATATTGTATGTCAGACAAAAATATTTATAATACCCTTACATGTCGGGTATTATTAACTACTGTTAATTGAGTTGATGAGTGACAGTAAAGTTTATAAAAAAATATCTATCAAATAGAGTCAAATATTCTGAGCTCACATTTTTTCGTGGACCGACTTCCACAATTCTGTTGTTATATATATATGTATTTTGGTCAATTTCGTATTAGTATATACTTGCTAAAACATTATTTCATAATGTTGGATCTCTTTTTTAAGTTATTAAATTTTGTATAAGCCAAAAACGAATTGTTTTGAACTCTTAATATATCATAAGTGACAGTATTACCATAGACAAAATACTAATTTAATTACATACCATAATATTGATAAACAGCCTCGATTTTATTAAATTCTCGATCACATTAAAGAAATGTCCGTCTTGGTTGAATTGAAATATTTTTGTTAAGGGGTCTATCTCAATATCTTCCTGAACTTTGGGTTATACGAGTACTATATACGATTGCAAAATAAAAAAAATACTAGCGGACAAGTTATATTCATGTGCCATTCTTGCTCTCATAAGTTTGTAATTTTGTAATGTAGGTAATCCGCAGAGCATGCGTTATTATAAATATAAAAATATTGAAACCATACCACATTATCTTTTAAAGTTGCGATCAAAAGGTATTTATGCTCCAAGATCTGAACTATATTAATAATACGAATATTTCGAACTTAGCCAGTTTTAATATTTTTTTATGTTTGCAATAACGCAATTACATTACAAAAAAAAGTAAAATTTAAGTCATGTGCGGGATTCAAACCCACGTCCATCCACCCCTTTAGCCAGGGTGTGCTCTAATCCAATTGAGATAACATGACAATGAGTCCATAACTCAAATGTTTCATATTATTATTTTTAACCATCGTATTGAATGGAGCGACATCCATTGTTCAACTTACGTTGTACTACAAACAAGACTTAACTTGCAATTAGCTTTAAACTTTATAATAATGACGCAACACTATAATTTTGATATTTTATGTTTGCAACGCATGCTCTGCGAATTACATTACAAATGTATGAAAAGAAAAATTGAAGTCATGTGCGGGATTCAAAGCCATTAGCCAGTTTGTTGATTTCGAGGTAAGCAACACTAATAGTCTTACTTGAAATAATGTGCGAATTCTTTACGCATACATTTCCACGGGTAGATTTCAGTCTGAAATCAGCACCTTTTATCGCACAAAGACAAATTGGAAAAAACAGCTGTGGTGCTTACTGCGCAGTTTAGCCAAATAAATCAGGCTCACTGTCGACGTGATTACCATCTATCTACCTTTTGCGATGTTATTGTGGGTACCTTTTACTTATGGAAAGAGATCTTCACTGTTGTTAACTGTGTTGTGTGACCTTAGCACTAGGAAGCAGAATGATATATGTTATTTGAGCGATAGTATTGTTTTTTTTTTTGGGATGTGAAGAGACTGGAATATTGCCAGATGATAAATTTCATGACTGCTTAGTTAAAAATGTAGTGTAACTTTTCTGCGTGACACCACACTGGGTTCGTCACTTCGAGATATTGTTTCTTGTCTGGTTTGCGCAGCTATTTCTGCCCTTCACGTGTATACACTATACAATGTTTGCGCGCTACTGCTTTGCGGCAAAATGTGTAGTACTGTATGTTTACGGTACTAATGCTATGTTCTGAGTACTTATTAATAAAAAAGAGTTTTTGTGTTTAACATACAGGTATTACAGATTGCTTCCTAGTTTACTTTTGAGATAGACCCAATAATAAATTATGATCTTAAACATACCCCAAAACTCGTTTAAAGCAATTAATCTACCAATAATGGTTGCAAATGAGTTCGTTTTTTTTTTATCTGATAAACTAGCCTTTGATGGTAAGTGATGATGTGGTCAAAGATTTTGTTCAGGCTAGCCTAGAATGAATGGCTTTCAAGGACAACTGCCGGAACACACCGTTAGGTGCTTGGCACAGATTTTCGACTTGACACTTGTGGTAGATAGCCAGGCGGGCATTCGCAAAATGCCCTAACACCATGCTGTAACGACTACCATCGTAAGACAACAACCGGGACCGATGTTGGCTTAACGTGCCCTCCGAAGCACGTGCACGCTCAGTAGTAATGTCACTAGCATTCACCCATCCAACTCCTGACCGCGGCGAACGTTGCTTAACTTAGCTGATCGATTATGAACGGCTAAGCAAACTTCGCTCCGAGCGCTTCGAAATCTTACTTGATAATTTATTACAGTAATATTCATTGATTTTTTCTTTTTTTCAGATCTACGGATTTTTGTTATGTGAGCTGCTGTCCACCAAAATTCCAGGTAAAAAATACACCTTGTCTTTACTCAAATAGATATAATAAAAAACGGACGTTATCGTTAGAGAAAAAAAAAAATAATACAATACTATGACTGCACCCTTGGAGTTAAAAAGCATTACGAGCGCAAATTTCCTGTCTCATCTATTGGTTAAGGTAGCAAACAGGAAATGAAATATTAAAAAAAAAATGCTGTACCACATTTTAAGACTTTCGCGACTTGAACACATAGTTATAAGTATTTAACGGGACTTAATCGCGATAAACTATATTAATTATATATATATTTATTTACCTCGACCATTTGACCAAGGTTGCTTTGGTCGTGAAATGCTGTGCCAATGCAACTTGTCGAAACGTCCAGGCTAGTTCAATAAATCATTTCAACATAATTTTCAGTATAAGATGATCTAGTTCTTATGAATATTATAGCTTTTAAACGGTGCTTGTCGTTTTTCATATGGTCATTATGTTTTTTCCTCTCCTTTTAGTGTGGTCACTAAAAGGAGAGTTGTTGTTGTCACATCATCCAGGTATTGGTACTGACAAATACTTTTTCACGTCAACAGATCTGCGTGGGAAATAGCTTTTTATCCGCTAACGTGGATAAAGTTTTTAGGATTCGAATCTCTATGACAGTTACAGAAAAATATTTTTATTCTCAATATTGCCAATTGAAGTAATTTTACTTTTCCATTCAATAATAAATATTAAAAATGTACTACTTACATTATTTAACCTGTTCAATGCAACAGCATTTACGAGTAGCATTTTCCTCTCTAGAGTGAGGTGCAAAAAAGTGTTTTGCTCGGAAGCAATAATTTTTTCGTCTCTAACCTTTGATACTCCAGCTACGCTAAACCAACCAAGTCAAAACTAAACCGAGATTAACTTTTAAAAGTCGAGTTCCAGCATTTAGCTCAAATAAACGCGTTTAAGGTAGAAACTGATGCTAGCGGCGGAAAATTAAAAATGTTAGCAACATTTTAAATTTTCCGTACAGTTCTGTCGCATATTTAACTAGATTTGGTAAACATACACGATCATAGTGTAAATTAAAAATTATTTACTCAATTTTGGTGTCTACGGCGCTCTTATGAACGTCATTAACAAAAGTTTATTGGAAGTCGATATTTGAACTCGTTTAAACTGGACTTACTTTAGTTAAACACATAAGAAACACAAACGGTGAAATTGAAACTTAGACATTATTAAATCTTATAAAAAACATATTTTAGTAATAAAAAAATTATAATTTAAATCTAGTGATTTATATTATCTTAACTTTAAACGGTTTAAATCGCGTAATATTTGTCATAATTTTTGTCCCGACGTTTCATCCTAGCCAGAGAGACCCGGTTTATGCCAAGAATGTTACGCGAGGCTATTGAAATCAAAAAGTACCCAAATTTCAATAGAGATGATGATTGGCAAGTACTACCTGCTTGGAATCCTGTTATCAAATTAATTAAATCTCATGGCTGACACAAATCTGCAAGACCTCTGGACACTGTGAGCGAATACTGCGTGAATAGGGAACTTTATTATTAATATAAAAAATTATGACGGTAGACGATAATTTATTAATTACTCATGTGACAAATAAAACCAAATAGTCACCCTGTGACCACGATCACTGCAAAGTGTTTGAAACGTTGGGATCAAATAATGAAAAATATACGCGATTTAAACGTTTAAAGTTGTTTAATTACTATGTGTAACAATCGCGAAAACCTAAGACAATATTATAATATAAATCTTATTTAAATATATATATATATAATAAAAATATGGATGTTCTTAAGGCTAGAGTGCACGTAGCGCTCTCCATACAAACGTAGTTTCGTCATATTTTATTTATAATAAGTTCAAACCGAGTGTAATGTTGCAAGTACGAGTATATCCTCATACACATTATGCTTCAGGTTTGCTAGCTTTTCTATTTATGATTTATATTATCTCTGAATATGAATATAAATGTGAACTCCCGCACAAAACGATTCTACTGAGTTTTTTTTGAAAATACCCAACTTTACGGAAAATTAATAAACCAGATGTATGTACTTATAAGGATCTAAGGTATTTATGCTAAATGTAACCCGAGTTTGAACTCTTGCTATTTAAAACAAGGCAAATCCATAGAACATATAATAACACACATATTCTACGAAAACATTAACCTTAATTCTGATAGGTGAGTGTTGCAGCACTCTCTCACATGTTAGCGATGACGTATCTAATGACAGTAGTATGTTAAAAAAACTTACATTTCATAGAACACTAAACTTATTAAAGAACAACTGCACAAACACACTCCTGGGACACCATCGCAGGTGTTTGATAACAAAATAAAAAGTCTTTATACAATAGCTATCCAGTTAACAATCAAGGATATAGCTTAGTCCAGTATTAAAATGCTGTAAAACTTCAGCTTTCAGCTTGAATATCCCAAGTGGAATACCTTTTTTTTAATATATCATGTGAATTATATGACCCAGAATGTCTAAAATATTATTTTGAAAACTTTTTGTTTACTTATCTCGTTGAATAAACTTATGATAAAAGCTAAGTATTTAAATACCAAATGTAGCATTAAATAAAAATTACATATATATTTTTATACGCTCTTTTTGGCCGTTTTAGTGAATTCTATTGAAAAACAGAGACAATATAATTTACTTTATTCTTTTCTATTGGTATTGTATTATATTGTTATTTCTTTGTATCATTAATAATATTTTTTTGTCAAAGTTTAAATAAACGTATCATTTAGCTTTTTATTGTTTTGTTCCGTTCGTTGAATATATTAAATATCCTATTTTCCTTTTGGTGTTTACATTTATCATGATTCAGTTTTAGAAGAAAATCTTATAATTATACATTCAGATACCTACTCGTTTATTTAGATTTATAAAAATAAAACACTAGAGAAATCAATACTTATTTCAAGTTGATGCTGTTATGATATTAGGTTCGAATGCATTATTTACTTGTTTTAAATAAACGGGTCTCAGTCCCCTTGTGAGCAGGTCAATGCAAATCGGTCGAGACATCAATGTTGTTCAAAATTATATTTTGATTTAAAATAGTGCACGAATAGACCCGTTGTTCATGTTAAACAATAATCTTATTTGCGAAAGTTTAAAAAACCCATTACTATATTGTGTAGGTATTTAAATATATTTTCATGATGTATGAATAAAATTACTTTTAAAGCAATTGCTGGTAAAGTGTCTCTTATTGCAGCACATCTACTAGAAAGTTCATAATACGGCTTATGGATCGCGCGTTCTTTTTTTTTTTTTTGTTAATTGTCCATAGATATTTTCGTATCGTTAAACAAAACTCTCCCCCATTATATATATATGTATATAAAATGTTATAAACTGCATGATTGGCGGGCTTTTTTTGAATCTCAGTATGAGATAGCGGTTCATCAGAAGGCGCTGCTGCCCACCTTCTTAAAGGTTCCCTTTGTCCCTCTTACGACTCCCAGAGACATACCCCCTCTATGTCTGTCTCTGGGAGTCGTAAGAGCAATCTATCTCACCACCCTACGGTGTTTATATACTTCACTGTTAATGTTAAATGAATGCATGCATGTTTAATTAATTCAGAAATACCCCACTCCTCTTTTTGTCGCCTCTTTTGACGGCTCTTACCGCCCCGGCGAATGACATGCGTGACCAACTACTATTAACTTCACATCGTATGTTAGCAAACTATGTGTTCTTGCAAATGAGCTCCTATCTCGTCTATGTCCTTATAATTAATTTTGTTACGCCAGTTCATTTAAATATGATTAATATTCTCCAATACCTCGCCAGTTCTTGTTTGCACGAAATGGAATTTAAATTACTTACCATCAGTTCACCGCGAACTACCTTCTCCGAGAAACTCGTGTTGAATTGAGTTTTATACGCCAAAAAAAATGAAAAAAAAAAATGGAACCGACTTCAACACCCAAAAGTGTGAAATAACTTGTTGAAGTCGGTACCATGATGTTCAAAAGTACCTATTATCACAATATTGTGGGCATGGTACCGACTTCGACAAGTTATTTCACACTTTTGGGTGTTGAAGTCGGTTCCATTTTTTGTTAAAATTTTTTTTTCAATCTTTTTAGTGTAACTTAAAAACGGCTTGACCGATTTTGATAAATTTAAAATGGGACCAAACGACAGACATCAGCTTTCAAACAAAAAAATAATTTTCAAAATCGGTTCACCCAGTCAAGAGATCTGAGGTAACAAACTCCTCCTTTTTTTGAAGTCGGTTAAAAAAAACGGAATCGTGATAACTTTTTTTACGTTATAGCCTGGTGTTTAGGCGGCCTAACCGATGATATAGATAATATAGATAATATAGATCTATTATGCCTATAACAGATGCATTTCATCACAAGTCACGAATTGCTCTGCGCCCACCGAGACATAGCTGTTAAGTCTCATGTGCCTGTAATTTCTCTGGCTCTCAAAAAACGCTGCCGGAACACACCGGTGCTTGGTGACAGATTTTCTACATGAGGGAGGTGTAGTATATTTATATAGGTAGTCATAGTAATTGTGAGTAGAATAAGTTGCTGTAGGTAGACCTGAAATAAATCGGTGTTCAACCAACTAAAGAGCGTGCCAGTCAGTTCGCGACCATCCCGAACCATGGTCGTGAACTGTGGAGATGATGGTTTGCAACCAAATTACGTTTGACTTTCCAACGCCCTTGGATTGCGAGCATGCGTTGTCGACCGTGGTTCGGGACCACTATTTCCCACTGTGTAGACGCCGGTCGCAAACCACGCGAGGGCAGTATGCCGCTACCGCCGGCGAGAGCGCACACATGGCGGGAGCGCACGCATAGCGCGTTTCTCTCTTTGAGATACGTAGGTATAAAAGCCACGACCAAATATAATGCATTATTTATGACAAATTTTTCTTCCGAATTTCATATATAGATAGTAATTTTCAAACTTATAAATTAAGCGATATCGTGTATAGTTTGGCCTTCGTTGGATGCGTGTTATCGGCGCGGGAGTTCGCAGCATACAATCCGCTGGCCAAAGCCAATGGGCGGAGTCCGTGGTTTCGAACCGTGTGTAGCAAATTCCGACGGTGGTTTGCAACAAGCCGCTCTGGCCAAGGCCAACGGGCGGAGCCCGTGGTCTCGAATCGTGTAGATCCTACTTAACGTAATGCAGCCTTCCAAACCGAGTACGTTCTGACACTTTATATCTGCAACTACGAACGGTAATACATGATATTCCTTATTGAATATAAATGACATGTTATATCTGTGCCTACTACAGGCAACTGATTTCCTGTTAAAGAAAGTACTCGATTAATAAACGGCTTAAGGTTCATAATCGACAAGCCCAAGCTTAAATATTCTATATTAGAAATTACGTTTATCATAGACCCAGTATCAATTTTTAATGCTAATTTCTTCCCGTTACATAAAATATTTTCAATCCATTCTTTACGAGACTTACTCAGTTCTTTGTCCTCACTGATTATATCGACGAAAAAAACATTTCTTTTTCATCATCTTCGTATTCACTAGCCACAGATTTAACACTTTACGTATCACCTTTCTCTGCTTACATACTCGCGAAAAATGACCCTTTTTATCACATACAAGTAAAGCACAACGCGTTACGTGCCGGGCACCGCTCACTGCTACCGCACGCACGACAAGGGACACGCGCGGCTCCGTTATCGCCGCTGCTGCCGCCCGCGCCGGCGCCGGCTCCGCGTCGCCCGTTGGCGCGGCGGCGCTCGTCTCGTCCATTGCTTCTGCTTTGCACCGCGTTCACCTGTATGCTGCGTGCACCATCAGTGCATTGATTCCTTCTTTGACATTTCTGCCGCCTGGCAAATCTGTACAGCCTCTGATAACGTTAATTCATCCGTACGTACTTATCGATCTCTTACTGTATTGATATTGATTCCACAAACTATCTTCGTATCTCGTAGCAAGCTCTCGTTCAATTCACCGAAATCACATTGTTGACTTATCACCCGCAACGCTGTCAAGTATTGATCAATGTTTTCTCCTTCTTCCTGACTTCGCGTGAGGAATTTGAAACGTCGGACTGTGATGTTCGGTTTGGCACCAAAATAAGAGACGAATTTCTTCAAAATACAGTTGATGTCCTCGCTTTCACCCGTATCGAATGTGAAAGTTGTAAAAACCTCGTACTCCACCGATCCGATGAGGTTCACCAACAAACTAGCCTGTACTTCCTTAGGCTCTTTGCTCACTCCAGACGCTTTAACAAACACTTCAAACTGCTTCCGCCATTTTCGCCACGATTCGAAGCGCGCGGCGGACCGCCGCGCCGTCGAGGGATAACTCCGATGGAGAACGCGCATGTTCCATTATTTCTATTTGTTTTACGACAGGCAACTGTTTTTACTCTTAAATAAACAATAATTTTATAACTCGGAGAACTTTTAACCATAAAAACAGTAAAATCAAAACCGCCGCTGTCACCATGTAGTGAAACACATGTTAGTTGGTTGAACACTGATTTATTTCAGGTCTACCTACAGCAACTTATTCTACTCATAATTATTATGACTACCTACATAAATATACTACAGATGGTTAGTACCAAAAATACTTATTATATTACAAAGTTGAAAGCTTTTTTTTTGTAGTATACGATGTTAAACCTACTAAGGTTTCTTTGTATTTTAATCGATTTCTAGAGCTACCATCAACTTTCTAAACTGTCACACTAAACTTGCAAATGCTATTTATGTAAGTTATCTTCCTACCAAATTTTTTGAAGATCAGATCAGACGTTTGGAAGTAATCTCATAAAAACATAAAAAATATCTCAGGTATCTGCCGCAGATACCTTGTTTCACTGGTTCTAAAATAAGTAAAAACTAAAACTTCACTATCAATATATTAGTTGACTACTGTTTTCCAAACGCAAACTAAAGCAAGCATTACCAAGTGTTTCTTGGTAGACAGTTAAGAATTATAAATTACAGGGCACATGAGCCTTAACAACTGTATGTCTCAGGGTCATGGGCGCAGTGCCGTTTTCAGACAGATTGAATCTGTTAAAGGTAGTGATTACCGCTAAACTTCAAGTGAGCTTCGTCCGTGTTCTGTCACAACATCATAAAATAGGGTAGTTTTTTTCACTATATTATGTAAGAATATACCAGAAATGTATATAGTATGGTATTTCTCGCTCTAAGTTGTAGTATAATTTCTAAATATTATTGATTACAAGCACTACGGCGTGCTAAGCGAAAATCATATTTTACAAATTTCCATCCGGCGGAAAATCGGAAGGACGCGGGTTTAATTCCCGGTGCAAAACATTTTGTACAGTACAATAAATTTGTAGTATTATGTTGATATCAAATTCTAAGCCACTTAAGATGTTTAAAATTGAATAAAACATGTTCTGCTATTCGGAACGGACGCAGACATCTCTTGATGTCGATTACAGTGTTAGAATAAATAAATAAATATAGTTAATGTTAACATGCTCCAGTATCAACTTACGTCGATTATATAAATTCACGACAAATGATGTAATAAGCTGTAATGGATATATACTGTACTGTATCAGCCAGATTGACCTCTGTTTAGCACAGCCTCCTCCACAGATCCTCACAAAAGCGCCGCTGCCCACCTTTTGGTGGGGTACCCTTAGTCCTCTAGCCTCGTACGGGTAGAGATGCGAGAGAGACATTCCAGTGCGACTGACAACTTATATCCTTTAGCATAAAATAAAAAAATACCAAAGGATTCAGAAGATTGAAATAAGGCTATCAATATGACGGCGCAACATGTTGCTGAACTAATTTTAAAATATAAATTGCGTACATGTAAAAAAACATTATCACAAAACCACTTCAACTTGCCTGTCTACGACAAACTCATAAAAGTAAAATACCACTGCCTTGTTTAGCAAAAAGCAAAAGAAGGTAAGATTATTAGGTATTCAGCTAGTTTTGTTTTCCAATAAAACTTAAATAGATCATCTCTAGAACTACACTGGAAACCTGTTCTGGCCATGGCTTAATTGTTGATCCATTCATACATTTTTCATAGCAAATGAAAGATTATAAAAATGTCCGGTTGTGATTTGCAATATTAATTATTTTCCAACTTGCACATTTGTCCTCTCTCGTTCTCATAGCCTAAAGTGTTACTACAATTTAAGCACAACTTTGAACATAAAACCATCGCTTCGAGGCGATAAAAACCGGGACAATTACACAATTTATTCATATGAATTACCGGGAGAGGTACTAAAGTCAGCCCATTTAGCAAATTGCTTGAGTTGGCACACACTACTTTATCTTATACGTTATATGTTCCAGTTTCCAATATGACAATGCTATGTGATAATCTATAATGCTATGTGAAAGTTCAGGACTTGTCTTTCAGTTTTGTGTTATTATAAAACAGGGCACCCAAATGCCTCCATCATAGCCGAATGTCTGCTGTCCTAGGACAACAACCAAGATCCACGGATTGACGTGCCCTTCACGGCAAGAATGTGCTCTGGAATAAATGCCACTAGTGGTCACACATTCGTGACCTCGATGAATCGATTACGAAAGACTAGGCAGGCTTAAAATATGGATGGACTGTGTACGAAAGTTGTTAGAATGGAGATGACAACCGATAGATCGGAATGGGAAAGAATAGACAATATGCCAACCCCACTTAGTATGGTGTAGGGGCATGAAGAAGAAGCTAAATTTGTGAATGTTATCTCCGCTTCGCGTAACTATACCTAGAAGATAATGCCACATCATAACCACAACAACATTAGAGGTTAATGTGACTAGAGACCAAAGTAGCAGAAGCGTTGACAGTGACATAGTCAGGACTTGAATATGAAGGCTGACGTGAGGTAGTTTGTTCTACGAGTATTCTTCTATCATATTTTGTGTTATAAGCGTTGAATGTTGTCTCTGTGTCTTTAGTGACCTTAATCTGTGGAGTATAAGAGTGATTTAATACGATCCAAATTATGCAATCCGCTCAAGGTATGCTTGTGCGAAACTCTGAAAATCGGCAGTATTAGGAAAAAAGTAACATTGTGAAATCAGCTGCTTACGTGGTAACATTTTACAACTGAATCAGAAGTAAATACGCTTGTATCAGAGCAAACATTTCACGTGAATACAAATCAGCCTTCACTCTGGTCGGATTGATAAAATGTTATGTTAGCAATTTTGTCACGGCTTGTTTGCACCATTACTGAGTGTAACCTTTTAGATTCTGCTCTCAATATATTTAGATACAGGTTAGAAATGCACTCAATATATATTATTCTAATAGATTAACGAGAAATTTCTTTTTAAAAAGCAGCTATAGTATCAATGGCAAGTTAAATACTTGGTGGTTTTGACTCTGACTTTGATGATGCCCTGGGCAAAAGTTTTTGTAATGGATATAAACATCAGCTGTTCTCGGGTCTTGGTAACTGAACTGCTTCATTCATGGAGTAACGTGAAGCTTCACTTTGGTATACTGAGTTCAATCCCTAGGTTGGACGGTTTTTATGATGAAGAAAGTATCTAGTTCAAAGTCTATAAAGGACAATCAACTCGTTCCTAATATTTATTTCACCACACACGCTCGGAAACCATAATTGAAGTTCCCAAAATATTTGGGTTTCCATTGTGATCTCCATCATTTTAAAATTTACGAATACAGCGGCATGTGTTTTTTTCAATTTTTATGCATTTTCATTCATACAAATATTTTTATAGTCCTCATAACGTACTGTCATATATGGGTAATGTTATTAAATTACCCCGCATCCTGAGTACGACCAAGCTCTGATCGGTGTTTAGTGCATGAAATGTAGAGCATCTTCTCAGCTCTAATGGGAACACGCCGGCAGCGAGCTATAAACTTTGTCAAATTATTGTACTACCAAAGTAATATTGTACATTGTACTTGCCACTACTCTTACTGGGATGTAGTATGGTAACTACTCAGCGAATACATTTTAGGATTGCTATGACTACAAGTGATTTTTATATAACTTTTGAAAGAAAGAAAGAAAAAAAAAACATTTATTCATGACATAAACCCAATTTTTTTTATGTGATATACTAAAACTAATGAGAATGAATTTTGCGTTGAATTTTGCGTTTTTTGACGGACTTTATTAAGGTATTTTTCTGAGGCTATTTATGCATACACACTGATAATTTATAACTTTTCTCGTAATTTGCAAATTGTTGGTATTTTTATTATCACTTCGAATTCCGATATTATTATTGTTTACTCTTTGTATCCTTCTATTGGATCAGCACGTATATAAATAAAGATAAAGATGAGGATCTTTCATTTGCATAGGTACCTTATATTATTTTCTCTGACAACACGTATTATGACAATATATACATATATATATATATATATATATATATACACATCAACAATGCCTAGGGATATTTCATTTTTACCTTATTTTACAAAATTTTGTAAATATTTTGTTAAAACAATTATATATGAAATTAAAGTCTATTTTATGGTTTATACTTGCAATACATAAAAACAGATGCATTAAAGATTTTTGATTATTTTTTTGTAATTTTATTTTTGGGTGTAATTTTTTTCTTTGTACATGATGGATTTTATAATAAATAATAATAATAAAAAAATATTTATTGCTTTCCTTTAGTACTATTACATAGGTAACTTATAGGTAGGTATTAACATTTATAACAAACTAACTATAAGGAGGAAACAAAGCAAAGGGAGGTGGCTCAGCTTGTGCGACCCGAAATATACATTCCGGGTGGCGCTGATTTTCAGCCACCCCCGTTTCCTTAGGTTTTGTACGGAAACATTGTAATGGGGGCCACGTTAATTTCTTACACTCGTAAGTACATAAAAATTAAATTATTGCAGAACAAAATATATATATATATAAAAAATTTACATATGAGCAAAAAAAAAAACAAAATAAAAAAATAAGGTAACAATGCAGTGAGGTCTTATCTCGTGTGTGTTTGTGTGTGTGTGTGAGTAATGTATGTGTTGATTTTGCATATGAGTTAAGGCAGTTCTTTATAGGGTTATAAGATAAAATAGTTTTTTAAAGGCAAACATTTTTCATAGGCATGTCTCAGATTTTCAGCAGCAAGTTGTCTTTTAAGCAGTGCAGCTTTATATTTCATCTTGAAAGACTCTATACTTATTTTATTCCTAAGAGGAGGAGGTAAGTCATTCCATATACGTGCTGCTGCAAACCTGAAACACCCCCTGAATCGCGCTGAACTGTGAGCTGGTATTTTGATAAGGTTTTATATAGAGAATTATGAAAATTTAAGTCAAAAATAACAAAACAAAGGCATTTAATTAAATTTAATAATCAGTATTTCCTCCCCTAACATTAATTAGAGTTCGGCATCGGTTATTCATGCTCAAAATTAAATTATCCAAATCGAGCTGCGGTATCAGGTCCCAGGTTCTTTTCAAGTGCAGGAAAAGTTGTTCTTCTGTCATCAGATTTGGAGAAAAGTTAACCATAGCTCTTCGTTGTAACATGTCCCACGCGTGTTCAATGGGATTCATGTCGGGGGACTGAGCAGGCCAGTCCAAAACTCTGACTTCATGTTCCCTAAGCACTGTTGATACCAGCTCAGCCGTATGGGCACGGGCATTATCGTGCATGAGTTGGAACTCCTGACCCATTTGTACCCTGTGTGGGATAATCACAGGTTCCACTACCTCATTGCGGTATTTCAATGCATTCATGTTCCCTCTTATCCAAATGAGATCGGTTCGCGCACCTATACGAATACCAGCCCATACCATGATAGTCCCGCCTTGATATGAATGGACTTCTTGTGGATGCTGGAGACGGCTTCGTCTACCAGGAACTCGCCAAACCCTTAATCTTCGTGAATCCGGATGAAATCCAAACCGAGACTCATCAGTAAAAAGCACCATGGACCATTGCTCGTCACTCCATGTGAAATGTTCTCTAGCCCACAATAGTCTCCACCCGCGATTGCCCCGCCGCAGAGCTGGAACCCGAAGTGGTCTGCGAGAATGAAGACCAGCTTCATGTAATCTTCTTCTTACAGTTTGGTCACTAACCAAAAATTCGTGGTCAGATTGTAGCCTTTGAACCATTTGCATAGCCGTAATATTGGGTTGTCGCCTAGCGATATTTTGAAGAAAACGGTCCTGTCTAGGAGTGGTGACGCGATTTCTGCCTGAATGCCGTTCGGCGATAGTATCCCTAGACATTGTTGATGTGTATATATATATATATATATTCTTACAAAACACAACGAAAAGAAAACTTTAATTACGAGCGAATTCAAAACCTCGGTACTAGACCGTTACTACAATTCACCGAAATTTAGTTTTTCGTGTTTCGAGCTACACTTTAAACAACGAAAATTTTATTTGCGATACGAAGTTAGTTGTTTGATATAGATTATGGTCAGACCGCATTGTTCATCAGACAGGCTACAGAAGGTTAGAATAAATGGCAATACTTCTTCCGGGTCTTTGGTAAGAATAGGCGTACCGCAAGGATCAATTTTAGGACCTTTTCTGTTTCTAGCATATATAAATGATCTGCCTTGCATGGTTAAAAATTTCTGCGATATAGTTTTATTCGCAGATGATACCTCCCTAATTTTTAAAGTAGATAGGAGGGATAGTGAACTTATTCATGTAAATAATGTGTTATCTATGATCTCTAAGTGGTTCGCGGCTAATAATCTTCTCTTAAATTCAAAAAAGACCAAATGTTTAAAGTTTTCTTTACCAAATGTTACTTATGTTGAACCAAACATTAAGCTTGGCCTAGAAAAACTCTCTTTTGACAATGCGACAGTCTTCCTGGGAATTAAAATGGATTCAACTTTACAGTGGAATCCACATATACATGATCTATCTGGAAGACTTAGTTCTGCTGCATATGCAGTTCGTAAGATAAGACAGCTAACAGACGTAGCTACTGCTAGGCTCGTTTATTTCGCGTACTTCCACAGTATTATGTCTTATGGTATATTGCTGTGGGGAGCTGCTGCTGAGATAGAGACAATCTTTATCTTACAAAAGCGTGCAATTCGAGCCATATATGAAATGGATCCTAGGGAATCCCTGAGAGATATTTTTAAAGAAATTGATATTTTAACTTTACCAAGTCTGTATATATTTGAAAATATTATGTATGTTCGTAAAAATCTGAGCAAATTTAAATCAAACAGTGACAATCACGATTATAACACTAGGAATAAAGATAAAATAGCGGTGCCAGGCTTTAGATTAGCAAAGACAAATAAAAGGTCCTTCTTTGGCAATTGTGTGCGGTTTTATAATAAATTGCCCAAACATATTACAATGCTCACAGAAAGAAAAGAATGCATGTGAAGAATATTTTGATAAAGAAATCTTACTACACAGTTTGTGATTACTTAAACGACAAAAATGCTTGGACTGGTTCGCCTCTGCCAAGTTAGCGCCTGTCACCTACGTAATGTAAATTAAGTATTGTAATAATTTTACTATATAGTATGTACTTAACACATTGTTAAAAAAACGTTTAAAAGAATGGCTCCGAGTTTCTTGCCCGTTCTTCTCGCAGTGGCTCTATAATTTTTGTTTGCTGAACGTGGCAGTACAATGTAGTATATTTCAATATTAAAATTTGTAATTGACCTTCATAAGAGCGTCGTAGACGCCTAAATTGAATAAATGATTTTGACTTTGACTTTGACTTTGACTCATCAGTCTTAAAGGCTATAAATATATATGTTGGGTACACATAATAAATATTACATTTGAATTCTTTTTTTTCTCCATACATAGTGTAGTGTATAGGCAAATATAGTATTATTAATGCTATAAGGACCTACTTTTCGAAATGAAATGAAATGATAGTTTATTTGTCAGAAACATGGGTACACAATAATATAAGCTGTTATAAAGAGGTTTTAAGGTTCCCAGCATGTTCTGCCTTGCGGCGTACAAATTTTGAAATATAAGTACCTATACCTAAAGATCAGTCGTTTAAAACTTATACAATATTTAAAAAATAAATTCATTACTCATTATATAAAGATTTTGTTTCAAAATAAAATAAATAGATCAATAAAAATTACTACCATGTCAAAAATTATTACGTCACAATATTACATAAATGTTATTATTAGTATTTAAAATATATGTCATTTGATGTCAGAACGTAAATTACTAATTATTTTAGTCTTACACTTAAAAAAGTCGTCAAGCTAATAAAAAGAATTCTGTAATAACCAATTATGCAATTTAAATTTAAATTTATAAAAGGGCAAGTTTCTCAAGTCAATTGGGATTTTATTATATATTTTTATTGCCATACAATATGAATTGTTTTTAAATAGTCCTAACCTAGATATAGGCATCACCAGATTTTTTCGATAACGAGATGATCGGTGCACATCACCTTGCACATCGAAAAAATATGGGTTTTGTTTAACAAAAAGGCTCATTTCTTCTATATAAAGACAAAGAAGAGGTAGAATGTTCAATTGTTTAAATAAAGGCCTACATGTGTCTCTACGTCGTGCTGAGCATAAAGCCCGAATACATTTTTTTTACTCTTGAAAGCTCTTTCAATTTCTACCGAGTTTCCCCATAAAATCAATCCGTATCTTAGAGTAGAACCAACATAACCGTGATAAGCTGAGAGGGCTGCCTTTTGCGAAACTATCTGTCGGATGCGTTTGATAGCATACACGAACTTATTCACTTTACAGCACACTGATGCTACGTGTTGTTTCCATGAACAGTGTTGATCCAGTGTCATTCCCAAGAAAACACAGGTGTTCACCTCTTCCACGGTTTGTCCATTTAGAATTACATTTATATCTAACGGATTAGCCTGGTAGGTGCGAAATTGCATAAGTTTAGTTTTGTTTAGATTAATTTTAAGATTATTATATTCTAGCCATTTTACTGTCATATCTAAGGCATGCGTAATATCACTACTAAATGTATTTTTGTTTTTTCCACAACGAGAGTGGTATCGTCAGCGAACATGATACAATCTTGGTTCAAATTATTTGGCAGGTCGTTTATATAAAGTAAAAACAAAAGGGGGCCCAAAATAATTCCCTGAGGAACGCCGTAATGATTGCATATAAGGTCAGATTGATGCTTTCGTTGAATAAAATTTTCAATACTTATAACTTCAACATACTGCTTTCTGTCCTTAAGGTAGCTTTGGACCCAGTCATGAGCCTTTCCTCTTATGCCATATTTATTTAGTTTGCAAAGAAGAATATCATGATTTACCAAGTCAAATGCTTTTGACATATCGAGAAAAGCTACTGCTGTGGGGATCTTTTCTTTTATGTTCTCTGTTATTTTTTTCATTAATGTAAAGCATGCTAAAGAGGTAGAACTGCCCTTTCTAAACCCAAACTGTTCTCGTTTTAATAAATCGAATTTATTTATAAAACTATTTAACTTACTATACATAATCTTTCAAAAACTTTTGAAAGGACTGGGATAAGCGTTATTGGTCTGTAGTTGTTAGGGTCTAGTTTGTCGCCTTTTTTGAACAAAGGTTTCACAATAGATGTTTTGAGCATAGATGGGAATTCGCCGAGTTCTAATGAAAGGTTAATTATGTGAGCCAATGGCTGTGAAATAATATTACCAACCATTTTTAATATTTTAGTACATATCTCATCGTATCCTACAGAGTGTGTATTTTTAAGATTCATAATAATTTTAAATATATCTTTATCATTTACGGGTGTCAAAAATATTGAATTGTCATTTATTTTAATATTATTTATGTCATTAGAATTACTTTTAAATTTAACGTTTTGTTCAATTGAATCAATAAAATAATCATTAAACAATTTACATATGTCATGTGGGTTATCATAGATAACGTCATTAATTTTGATTGCTTTTATTTCTCTTTTGGTTAAAACCTTATTTCGTCATGATCCAAGAAATCATATTTGTACCACCCCCTTCGTGTTCTCGCCTAAACTCCCTGTCAAGATTTAGCATTGTAGCCGTAACCAAAATATCATAAATAATGACTTTGACACGATTATGGATGATTTATTTATTTTATTTCTACATCTTTAGCACTCGACTTTGAAACGGATAAATCATTATTTAATATTAATGAAATGTACAAACCATACGAATGTGATTTAAAAAATGATATTTATAATCTATACTGCCAAATGCTTTCTAGTCTATGCTCCTCGCGAAGATAAAGAAAAGTAGACTAAAACGTGTTTTGCGGATTTTTTTTCGAACCTATTTTTTTAACCCCTTGCTCTGGGCCCGGTACCCTGGGCCGAGACATGCTCTGCCAATTTGAGGTACCGTGGTAAAGGTGAGTTGTAGTTCTCATTCATCCATTCGTTCTAAATGTCTGAAGAAGATGGAGCGACATCTTAGTCAAAGCACGTCAAAGTAATTGTAACTACAAGCAAGACTACGTTTATAACATTGTATTTACAATTATTCACGATGACGGAACGCCGTAATTCTTACATTGATGGAAGGCGACGGGTTCGAATCCTGTTGGGTACATTTATGTTTCTTTTCGTCGTAATTTTGTAAGCTTATTCGCAAATCGGGTAATACAACGATTACAATGTTTTTGCTAACAAGACACAACAGATAACAGATAACATCATTGTAAGAATTTTGGCTCCAATTTTTGTGGCCGTGTCCTTGAGAATGCTTCCTTTATTAGCAAATCCTTTCGTATAATTAGGTCTTTATGATGGTAAGAAGCCCAATGTGTATATTTCTGATATCGTTAGAAATTATTTGTATAAAATATGAACGTTAATAATTGTTAATTAACGTTGAAAGCAAGTTGATTTTACGATAGCTTTATATAATTTCCTAGTAAATGAGTAAATATTTTCACTTTCATCTGAAATAAATTAATTGTAGGCAACTTATCTATGTTAAATAGGGTAGCTATTTTGGTTATATTGAAATAAGAACCGTTGCCTTGGAAACACAGTATAAACAGTATCAAACCTCAGAATTTTTCATTATAAGGATCCAATAGATGTATTTCTAGTTATTTTTGATCATGTTGCACCGTCGGCTTGAGTTTACCCGCAAGGTGGAAGGGAATTTTGCGAATGTCCACCTGGCTAACATCATGTAGAAAATCTGTCACCAAGCACCTAACGGTGTGTTCCAGCAGCTGTCCTTGAGAGCCAGTAAAATGACAGGCACACAAGTTTTTTTTTTTATGCCTGATAGGTTAGCCTTTGACCACTATCTCACCTGATGGTAAGTGATGATGTGGTAGAAGATGTTGTACAGGCTAACCTAGAATTACTGGCTCTCAAGGACAGCTGCCGGAACACACCGTTAGGTGCTTGGCGACAGATTTTCAACTTGAGGGTGGTAGCTAGCCAGGCGGGCATTTGCAAAGTGCCCTACCGCCATGCTGTAACGACTGCCATCCTAAGACAACAACTGGGACCGACGGCTTGACATGCCCTCCGAAGCATGGAAGCGCTCAGTAGTAATGTCACCAGCGGTCACCCATCCAACTCCTGACCGCGGCGAAAGTTGCTTAACTTTTCTGATCGATTCAGAATGGCTAAGCAAAAATATCACATCTTTGTTTATATTTAGCCCTTACTGTTTATATGTTGTACATTGGAGAAGCCTTCCAATTCTCGGAGGAGACTTTACAAAGGCCATAATTGGCTCGTATTTTCACAGATAACGTTTTCTTCTTCGGCTATAAAAACGTTAATGTTTATTCAGTTAATGTGTATAAACATTTATCTTGAAAATACGACTAAGTGTCGTTATTTGTCCCGTTTTGTTCTTATATTTGACATTTCTTCCATTACGAGGCGATTAATTTGAGGAGGGTTGTGCTAATGTTGATCGAATACATCGTAAAGCTTGAATCACTCGCAGCGTACCTTACTTAGTCGTTCTGAACCTATCAATGAAGTAAAGCAACGTCCACGACGGTCATGACTTGGATGGGTGCTTGTTATTGACATTTCTACTGAGCCCTTTCGTGCTTGGGAGGGCATGTTAAACAGACGCACGGTTCTGGTTGTTGTGTTTTGCGAATGTATTTTGCGAATGCCTACCTGGCTAGAAATTACCCTCAAGTAGAAAATCTGTCGCTAAGCACCTAACGGTGGATATTAATATATTATACACTATCCAACTTATGGCTGTAAGAATTTATATTTGCACTTGATTATATTTTAAAACAACACATAACATGTCATAAGCATAGGTTAGTCCATTTCGGTTTTCAGTCAGCTTCGAGCTTTTTTCATTACAATCCCATTAAAAAAAATGGGGTTGAAAACGCATATCTTAGTCACGAGGTCCATAGATCAACAGAGCCTCAGTTCTTTTCTTAGGTATCTTGAGCAGAAATAGATCCATCGTAGCACGTATCTCCTTCCCCTTAAATTCGGAGAATGCGATATTTATTATCTATTTCGAGTTAAAACAAGATAAAGTTATATAAAATTTAATATTAAAGGGACCTCATTACTTTTTGAAATCTATATCGTCTAATCAATAGAAGTGTAAATAGTATTTTAGTAAAAATTAAAGCGACAACACTCGTACACGCTCAAACTAGGGTGTCGAGTTGATAATTGCATGGGTTCCGATTACAATCGGTTGAGGCGCTGTTGCAATGTCAGCGGTTCCCGTTTTTCAATTTACCTGCGAAACTTCAAGTACAGGGTGAAAGGGTGTTTATTCTACAAGCATTTATTTTCGAATTAACGACCTCGTCGTTGATTTCATTTCTATCGAGTATCATCGCGGTCGAATAACACACTCTTGGAGGTCACGTGACCAATGAGCGGCATACAAGGGCGAGGAATATCTGTTTTGATATAATTTTAGCCTGTGTTCATTTGTTTTAACACAACCTTCCCTCCTGCATATTTGTACGACAGTATTGTAAGTTATGCTAACTCAAAACCTCATGCAAATAACATTATCTACAGAGCGATATGGAACACTTGTCCTAATGTTTAATAATCATCACATATCTTATCTGTTCCTACGATTAGACTACTATTTCATTAATAAAATTTGTGACATCAGAAATGCATTCTGCTTCCTAATCAACGAGAAAAGTTATAGCAAAACTACTGTCCCTTAAAAATGTTTGTTCTTGGTTCATTAAAGTTACTGTTTTGTTTTTTTTAATGATGAATAAGAATTGATGGAACAAGCACGGGGCCTACCTGGAGGTAAGCGGTAATTTCTGCGTATACACTGCGCCTGTCACCCTGAGACATAAAGTTGTTGTGTCTTATGTAGGTACCTGCAAATTCATCGGCACCGATACCCTTCAAGCCGGAACACAGTCATGTGCACATTACTGCTTGGCGGTAGAACTACGTATGGTGGCAGTGCTCCCTCGGTCAAACTCGCACAAACAGTTTTACTGCTTTAAATATAATTCCTAGAATAGAAAACTAATTCAATATACGAATCCCTACTTCGTTGAACTGAACCGAGTTAAACAGGTAGCTGAGTATAAAGCATCAAAACATAAATTTTCTATTTTTAACTAACAACTGACTAAAAATGAATACTTAAAGTACTATTATTTAAATAGCTTAAGTTCACATTTAATATATTTTTCAATATTTTATTGTAATTGTGCTAACTTTAAGGGTGTAACACTAAAGCAGCAGGCTGGGTTTCAACTTGTTATTTTGTATCTTATTTACATATTAGCAATAAAATGTTTTGTATTTTGTGTGTAATTAAAATAGTATTTGAGCCATTAATCTGAAATTTGGCAGGTAGGTAGCATATAGGTAAACAGAGTCTGAGCGAGATTTATGAAAGGCTAGGACTATGGGAGTTAAAATCGGGGCTGCTAATATGTATTGGTTATATGGTTTTTCAAGGTAACAGCTTCAAATTTAGTGAATAATCTCATGACAACAAGGTAATAAGATTGTTACGATAGAAACTAATTCAGGAATAACAAAAGAAGAGGTTTAGGCATCCGACGTGATATCAGAATCGCGGGTTCGATTCCCGCCTTGGGCATAAAATTATGTACTCCGATAATTTGTAAAAATATGAATTTCACTTAGCACGCGATCATCATATTTAGAAATAATACATACCAAAAGAGTTAATATTTTTTTCTTAGGTAGGCTATAACTGTTCTGTCACCTGTTTTGAACTGGTTAATCAAGGACTGCTAGAACATAAGGCTAAGAATCGAAATCGATTTAGCATCGCTGAAGAGACTGTCGTACCTACCGCCGAGATTCCGATTGAAGTAAATGCTTTTCATAGTCTACAAACACTAAATATAAGTAATGATTAATAGTACCCCTAAGTCATTAGTATATTTGGTGGCGCGTATTGCTGTGTCCTATGATGCTAAATCTTTTTAGGAAATCGACTTGGTAGGTAAGTTGGAAAACATTTGTTATGAATCTCGAGAACACCTTGTCAACACGGTTCAGACTCGAGGCCGGCCTGTAGTTCTTCATCAAGATCTCGTAATTTTTTTAAAAACAGTACCTCTTCACTTGTGTAGAAGTCCTGAGCTATACTGACAACGGGTTTTCGAGTAAAAGTATACAGGTACGAGTAGTTACCCGAACTCAATCGCTACACGCTTCATGCGTGACACACCTCAACTCGAGCAAATCGGTGGTTATCACAACAGCGCGATAGTGTAAGCCGGCACTTGACGTTTGCGCCTCTAATTAAAGTGTATCTTATCGCTGTATCTCGGGACACGCCTCATCCACTGCGATTGACCAAACGGCACATGGTTGGCCTTAACTGCTCAATGAATACTCAAGTGTGACATTTGTTATAATTAATTGGCTACTGGCTCCGCAACTTTTTTGAAGGACGAAAAACATTCAACCAAAACTGAGTTTATTGGTAATTTGGACATACATTAGAAGTAATGACCCCGCAGTAATAGCTATGCTTTATACTACTGCCGTGTCGCAGGTCCATAATTCATCCCTGCCGCCTGCTTGAGCTAGACCACATGGTGGAGGGGCATTTTGGGTATGCTCGCCTGGCTAGCTGCGAGTAGAAAATCTGTTGTCAAGCACACTAACAGTGTGTTCGACAACAGTCCTTGTGGACCATTAAAATTACAGGCACATGAGACTTAACAACAAAATACACCAAACAAATATTGTTGCTTTTTTATCACTTATTTTTGTGGACGATCAATAAAAACATCTTGTTATTCAGTATACAAAGGGAAGTTTCATTAAAGCAGCGTACATTCACTTAAAAAAGGTTAATTATTGTACTACTTTGATCTTCGTTTACGATTTTCTCAACAAATTGCTGTGAGATATTTTTTACGTTACAGAGCGAGGACTCTAAATTATTCCAGTCAGCATAGCGCTCGAAAGTTTTTTTGACAAAAAAAATTGAGGCTCTGCTAATAAGCTCACTTTTTACACATGGTATGACCACAGTTAAACAAAATACTATGAACTATATACAACACTACAGCTACTACAATAAAAGCATTTAGACACCTATAAGTCATAGCAGACTCATAGGCAGTCCAAATGCTCCAGCCCACTCCCAGTTGGCAGCGTGCCCAGCATGCTGGCAGCATTACCACAGTTTAAGAATCAAACAGCAGTTAAACTCTTTTGACGTTTATTTAAGAGCAGACGCCGCGATATGCTGGCCACAACGCTTTTAGATGTAACTAATATACAATTTTAATGTAAAAAGTTTGATGTTTTATTTATAAGAATAGCAATTTTGTACATTAAATAAACTATGGAGTCTAAATATCAAGTTAATAATAACTGACATCTAGAATTTTAAAACTGATGTCATTTTCGTAATCAATATCCCACTAAACCTCGAAAGTGACACCCATTTATAATTTTGGTTAAAAATAATGTAACCGATAGATAGGCTGTGACATAACGGTACGATATTCCAAAACAATACTAATAAATGTGGTATAAGCCAAATGCAGAATAAAGTCGACGTAAATAAATTGTACACATAAAATAATATTTTATACTAACCCCAACCATAGTTTATGTTCAGTATAACAATAGAAGTGTCAAACCATCTGATGCATTACCTAAAATATTCTATTTGTTTGTGTGGAGTTATCTCAACTTGTCTTGTCAAAACGTTTTCTGTAAATTATTTTGAAGATTAAGTCTTTACTTTTAATACGGATTATTGTTTACTGTTTATAACGTATTAAATGTTACTAACTATACAGACATACTCTCTTGAATAAAATATAACTTATTCTGTACCTGCTGGTAATATTGTTTATATATTATTTAAAACGAATAATTAGGTATGTCATTGCATAATACAAATACGTGGGGCGAACGCAGTATGGAATATTTTGTCACATTTACATTGGAGGAAAATTAAATGAAAATGCATTGTAACTGAAACTCTTACATTCGAAATTATAATCATTATTAATCTTTTGTAATCACCGTCAAGAACCTTGAAGCCCATTGTTTGAACAAAGTCTCCTCCATTACGAAAACTTTGTAATAAACACCACGCTTGGCGGGCATCTTTGTATAAGATCACAGATGTTCAGAAGGCGCTGCTGCCTACCTTCTCGTATTTTCTCCTTAGTCGCATTTTTATACTCCCACAGGATTTTAATAAATATTATGTTTTATTTACCGATTAAATTTACTCTAACAACATATTAAATATTTTTTTTTTTTTTTTTAGGGAGGACATAGATGCTGGCTACCGCCTGTGCGGTCGTCCAGCTCCACCGGGTTTTGGGCGAGGGCCTGGCCCTACAATAGCCCGGGAGGGAGAAGTGCCGAAGGCACTTCTCCCGAGACGGGCGTAGAAGGCGAAAAGCGCTTTCTACCTCCGTCTCCTGCGGACGCCGAAAACGTACCGCTACTATAGGAGGGGTTGACAGCGAGCTCAAGGGCACCACTGTGGTTCGGACCTCGGCTTGTCTCGCTGTCGAGAGACATGGGGGGGATCGGAGCAAAATGCCTCTGTGCAACTGCAGTGTTGCACAATTGGGCCCTACTGAATAATACTCTTTGACTATTTGGAGAGCAATTTATCGTGACCTTGTTTTTGCCTCGAGCTCGCCGGCGAGCTCGGTGTTTGATTGTGTGACCTCTGATTACCTCACACCTGGGGATTTTACCTCGATGACTTGCGGATAACGCTAAAGCTGCCAACGTAATGGCTGCGATGGGGTCATCCGGGTCGTCTAATACCTGCCGTGGTCGGCGACGGGGGGGTTTGAAAAATGGGATAGAAGAGGCAGTCGAGTAGTTCGATGCCTGGACAACCAATGGGTTCGGGTGGTGGGGCGCTCGATCAAAGTATCGGCGGGCGCAGTCCTTATTGAACTGCGCTAGAGAGGGAAGGTTTAAGTCGCAATGCAACTCGGTGTTCCGGATATACCACGGGGCGCCGGTTGCATTACGAAGAAAACGGTTTTGGATGACTTGAAGTTTATGAAGGTGGGCCTCACTAGCATGACTAAACACTACTGATGCGTAAGTCATGATGGGGCGGATGCAGGCAGTGTAAAGTGTCTTCTTATTACTAAGAGACATTTTACTCTCTTTGCGAAGTAGGGGACCAAGGCGACCCATTATGAAGGCCGCTCTGTTTTGGACGGTTGTTATGTGATCGTTAAAGGTGAGATGACGATCAAGGGTGACTCCGAGGTATTTTGTTCTAGGAACCCAGGGAATGGGTTCGTCGAACAAAATAAGCGGTTTCGGGTAAGGGGAGCGTGTCTTCTCAGTAAAGCACATAGCTGTGCTTTTAGCTGGGTTGACCGCGATGCGCCATTTTCGGAACCAGTCACCGATCTCGGTGATGGCCCGTTGCATGACGAAATAGGACTGTCTGTTGATATGCCACCCAGTGGTGTAAATGGCGGTATCATCCGCATATTGGGCTAGGAATACTTTGGGCTGAGAGCGTGGGATGTCACTGGTATACAGTGCAAAGAGAATAGGTGATAGCACGGAGCCCTGAGGGACTCCGGCTCTGACTGGGTGGGGGGAGGAGAGGGTGCCTTCCACGCGATAGCGAAAGCTTCTGGCTTTAAGGAAGTCTTGTAGGATGAGCACAAGACGTTCTGGCACGCCAAATTGGTATAGCTTGTAGATCAAGCCGTTGTGCCAGACTTTGTCAAAAGCTTTCGCTACGTCGAGGAAGACTGCTAGCGTAGTCTGGGGTTTGGGGTACTTATTGAAGCCCTCAATGATGTGCTCCGTGAGGCGGTGCACCTGTTGGACGCATGAGTGTCCGGGTCTGAAGCCAAACTGCTCATCTGGGATAAGGTGGTGTTCCTTAGCATGGGACTGGAGACGGTTTGCAAGTAACCGCTCGTAAAGTTTGCCTAAGGCACTGAGGAGGCTGATGGGGCGGTAACTGGTGGGGTCAGATGAGCTTTTGCCTGGTTTGTGAATGCCAATGACATTTGCACATTTCCAGGTGTCTGGGAATAAGCAGTGGCTCATAGCAGCATTGAAGATGCTGACTAAGAGATGGATGAGAGGAGGAGAGAGGGTTTTAAGAACCCTGTTGGAGATGCCATCGGCACCGGGGGATTTGCGCGGTCGGAGGGCCTTGATCAGTCTCTCCACCTCAGCGTAAGTCGCTAAGGTGATTGGTGGGAGTTCAGAGGTGACCACAGAGCTTTTACGTTCGACTTCAGCATCCACCGAATCGAGGTGAGCTTGGTCAACGTGATCTACGTTAGGGGAACACTGAGCCTCTAGGCTATTAGCTAGGCACTCAGCTTTGTCTTCGTCAAAGAACGCTGGGACTAATGGGACTGGTCTGTATAAGGGAGGCATGTCGTTATGGTTACTTCCTTTCAAGCCTCGCGCCAAGTCCCAGTAAGCATGGTGGCTTGGCACGAGGTTTGAAAGTTTATCGCCCCATTGTTGATCACGCAACTCAGACATGCGACTTTGAACCATGCGTTCAAAGTGGCGTTTCTTAGTTTTGTTCTCTTTACTGGGGTAAGAGTCGTAATGTCGGGTCACTGCTTTACTCTCCGTCACCAATCGTCTCACATCCGCTGGAATGACAAGGCGCCGGTCGTCCGGCACTATGACCTCCTTTGCGGATGCACCTACTACGGTGGAGAGGTGATTGGTGAACGAATCGATCGCAAGGGTTACGTCATCTTTTGTCAGGATGTCGTCAGGGATCTTGTCTAGGTCCGGTGAACTGATAGCCTTTAGGGCATCGCCTACTTGCTTCCAGTTCACTATCGTCTTAGTGGGGCGGGGGAGGTCAGTCGTTGGGTCGGGACCTAGTCGCAGTATAATGGGTCGGTGGTCAGAGTGAAGCTCGTGAACCACTTCTATGGAGCGTAACCGGAGTGTTACGCCTCTGAATAGTGCCATGTCAAGCAAGTCAGATCGGTGGTTTTCCATATAAGGGTAGTGAGTGGGCTCAGTGGGCGCAATTATGTCAAAGTTAAGTTCTGCGATTAGGTTTTCAAGTGCAATACCTCTGGGATTGTTGACGTTACAATTCCATAGGATGTGCTTACTGTTGAAGTCGCCAATCAGAATGACGGCGCTTCCTAATGAGAATAGGGCTTCTAAGTCAGCTCGGACGATCGGCTTTTTGCAAGCTTGGTAACAGGATGCTATGACTATAGGTTGATGACCAGTCATAGCTAGGAGGCAACAAGATGCTTCCATATTAACAAGAGTCGGGGTAGGTAGGGGAATGCAGTGCAGGGACCTTTTGTAATAGATAAGAGTGCCTCCCCCACGGGAGTTCACTCTATCATCACGTACCGTTCTGTAGTTGGCAAACCTAGGGTTCGCCTTCCCCGGTTTTAGAAAGGTTTCCTGCACGCATATGATATCGATAAGGTGGGTACAACAAAAGTCGTGGACGAGGTCACGTTGTTTGAAGAGGCCGTCAGCGTTAAATGACGCTAACGAAACTGAGTACGGTTTCGTGCGTTCGGTTGTACTACCCATAGTGGTTGTACTGGGGAGGGGCCTGGGGGACGAAGCGCTTAAGGGCGCTAAGTAAATTCGCGTGTTCCAATGTGTATTGGATCACGTCCGCTGGGGATTGAGCGTATTGCATCTTGTGGAATAGCTCTTGTACCTCATTGATGTCAACCGACATAGCCAGATCGCTGACTAGGTTGATTGCCTCTTGAAGAGGGGCAGCCATCAATGGCATAGGTGGAGCTTGTGGCCGGGAAGCGGCGCGGGGAGGCGCGCGAATGGTGTTGGCGGCGGGTGCCGGGAGTGCGGGGCGAGCCGGGGCCGGTGCGCGGGCAGGGGCCGCGGCGCGGGCGGGTGCGGGTGCGGGCGCGGGTGCGGGCGCGCGGGCCGGGGCGCGGGCGGTAGCGACGGTCTTAACCATACTGGGTGGTTTAGACCATGCGTTACGGGCTGGGAGCGGCGCGGGTATTACCTGTGAGGCAGGTACTACCGTTAGTTTAGGGCTTACCCGTTGGTAACGGTCGTAAGAGGGACGGGTCGGCCTATGCCTTGCCACCCTGTGGTTCACTCGTGGTGCTTTAGGGCAACCACGGTAATTCGCGGTATGCCCTTGAGCACCGCATAAAACACAGCTGGGTGGGTTCGGTGAATCCCGGGTGCGAGTGCACGCTGCTGTCGCGTGACATATTAAATATTAACATTAGATCATTTTATACGTTCACCGTTTAACATGGCGTTCACCTCATCTTCCATGGTGTTTACCTTAATCCCCGTGCGTTGCAAGCGTCTTAAGGATTTACAGTTCTTCAGAAGGCGCAGGAAAACTACTGGTTTTTTTTTTCTCGTCGTCGCGTCTTACATCTTTCTAGGATGATATGAGAGGTGCAGTTAGCGGAGCTCCCTATGTGGACCTATGTAGCTTGGTAGACTGCAATAGTAAGTTTTCTGCGCTTTGCTGCCCCATAAATGAACTCATAACACCTTATTAACGGAGAATTGATTTATATAACTATTGTTAGATGATTTAAGACGAAATGCCCCCCTGAAGTCGTGTTCTGAAGCAATCCGTTATGTTTGATCCCTGCAACTACATCTATCCATAAGTTTCATTTGTGGGTACTTTTATTAAAATGCACGGAGACAAAGCAATTTTACAGGTAAGAGTAAAATACGTTTGGAACGTTCTGGACGACCGCCATAAATCCTTTTGTCTAGACCTTTGTTATTGAAATTAAATTGGATGAATCGATTTCAGCCGTTGAAGCGCACCGAGTTAAATTATTTAGTTGAATAAAAACAATGTGACCGTTGAATAGAGTGTTTATTTGTGTCCGTCATTTAATCTATTGGATTGGGTCTTGTTGAGGTTCTTTGGTGAATTTTGCAATTTTGCTTGGTCAAGCTTTATTTTAAAGCCTACATTGATGATTGCCAATATGCCTATATATCTAGCTGGTTAAATATATATTTTAAAGCCATTATCGATAATGACTAGTCAGTACTGTGGGCAAGTGATAAAATCGAACTCGTAAGCAGTAAGTACGTATCACTAGAAGGCGTGAAAACTATACACTACAAAGAAACTGACGTCCAACACTGAAAAGTTCTTACTAATTTCTACTTCTCAGAGGAAAAAGTCAGATCCGTCACTAAAAAAAAACTTGGGTGCTGTTGTATAAATATAACGAAAGCAAAAAGAGGTCAATTGGCTAAACAAGCAATATGTCACTATATTTTTGTCATGTTAGCTCAGTCGGTCAGAGCATACCCCGCCTTGGATTGTGGATGACACGGGTTTTTTCCTCGTGTCAATTTGTAATGTTGTAATGTCACTGCATTATTTTACACTACACACTCTTACTCCGTTCATTACTGATCATGATTGTGGTGTGTCTGCCATAACGTATCACGTTTGTCGAATTCAAAATCTGCTGCTGCAGGAACTTTGAAGCATGATGGCTCAGTGGCATTGGCTTTGGACTGCCGCGCACCAGGTCCATGGTTCGAATCCCGCCGTGGGCTTGAGCTTGAGCTTCACAAGGGCATTTTGCAAATGCCCGCTGGCTAGCGACCACCCTCAAGTAGAAAATCTGCCGCCAAGTACCTAACGGTGTAACAAAATTACAAATTTACGAGAGAAAAAATTAAACGGGCTAACAGGCACATGAGACTTAACAACTATGTCTCTAGGTAAAGGGCGCAGTACAATTCGTGACTTGTGACGAAATGCATCACAAGTTCAGTCACAATAAAAAAAAAAAATCTGTCACATTACATCACTCATGTACACTGATTACGGTCTCCACTGTCAATTCTGTAACTAATTTTACTCACTAATAAGGAAGTGTTGCCTTTTATTAGTACAAGAGTGCCGATTCAACTGGAGTGTCTTGTGACCTTGTGATGTATGCTTCCAAGTCACAGTGATAGTCTCTCAAATGGCTATGGACTAGCATTGATCGTAGATAACGCCGAAAAATCAAAGTTTGGGCAGTCTCATATATAGCAAGCTTACTCCAGTTACCCGCTTGGTGTTTCTGAATATAAGTTGCTTAAGGGCTTGATTTTTTTTTCTATAAACCTTTGACCATAATCTCACTTAATGGTAAGTGGTGATGTGGTCGCAGATGTTAACAGGTAAGGTGCTTGGCGACAGATTTTCTACTTGAGAGTGGTCGCTAGCTAGGCGGGCGTTCGCAAAATGCCCTTCCATTCCACCATGCGGTGAAGCTCAAGCCCGCGGCGGGATTCGAACAATGGAACTGCTACGCGACAGTCCATAGCCAATGCCACTGAGCTATCACTGCTTCACTTCAATGAACCTTTAGAAGAACCCGACCGGCAGTCTGTGTTCACGCTCCGACATATAAATTTATTATCTTTTCAACTACATATACTTTTATTGCCTTTTATTTTTAAAATAAATACAATCGCAATATTAGTAGGGAACTAAAGTCCATTTGCCATAGGTATTTAAAAAAACAGATATAACAGACAACCAGTGCTGCCGAATATTCCGTTGGAATAGATAAAAGTCTGTATATTAACATTTTATTATCGGCATATTCGGGCCCCAAGTGAAATGCGGACGATCCTTTCAAGTTCTACCATAAAACGATTATGTCATAAACACCGCAAGGTTGTACAGCCATCATTTCCGGAGGTCGTAAAAAGTAAATTAGATACCGCAAGCTGATATTTTCTTTAGGTAGTATATAGTTAAGTATTGTATATATCTAATAGTCACAATCAACTAAGTCAATATACATGCTAATATTCACAATGCTACACAATTTTACCATTTTATTTTCAGTTAAACCTGTGCTCTAGTCAGTTATCTTAAAATTTGTCGTGATGCTGATCAGTTCTATTTTCGAATACTTTCGTATATCTATTAAAAATATTGTACTGTAAATTTAATTTTAGACGTTGGTCCCTGTTAGTAGTTAGTGGTGGTAAAGCATTTTACGAATTGTCGCCTGGCTAGCTACCACCCTCATGTAGAAAATCTCGCCAAGAATTATCGCCAAGCACCTAAAGGTGTGTTCCTGCTACTATCCTTGATTAATTTTAGGTTAACCAGTAAAAATGTTTGTTTTTACAAATAAATGGGAGAATGTCAATATTTTTTGTTTTTTTACTATTTAAACTTTTTAGTTAGGTAGTCAAAAACATACTAGTAAGGGATCTAAAATTTCCCAGTTTTTAACCACTAAATACCGCCGGTTTGATTGAAGATGTAATTAAAGTTATAAAACATGTAATGCAATACCGTCAGAGAGCAAGGCCCGACTCGCACTTCACCAATGTTTTTCTCTCAGTCAACTCTTCAAATACCCAATATGAAGGTATGGATCAGTCCTGTCTATTTCACATCAACGGGTACATCTGTATATAAATCCTGTAAAAGTAAATCAAACTAAAAATCCTGTTAACCTACCCTTTTCATAAAATAATACAATCATAACAAATACTCCCAAACAAAAATGCGTGCCTTATTATTTTCCCTGAAAACATATCTGTATCAGACAAATCACAAAAGTCAATCGAAAATCGGTGGGAAATAACTCGAGCCGATTAATCGGAATCGGCGCCATTCACCGCCTCGTAAAATGTGATTGGATATCGAAAGTAAGCTTATTTATTCCAATTTGGTTTCGAGTCGATTCTATTAGAACACGCGATTCTACAAATACATCATTAATTTTAACCAGTATCGCTAACAAAATCGTTAATTAATTTATACTCGTACTTAGTCCTTTTCGGAAAACTAAAAGCGGTAACGTACTTATATAGAACAATATTATGTGCAGGAGGCTATTAAGAGGTTTTCACAAATTTTAATTGAAATAAATCATTAAGAGTATATATTATATAAAATACATAGACAGTACACTCAAAAACAAATAAATCAGAATTCGATAGTAAAATCGACAGAACTTGTTTAGTACAAATACGATAAAACAATATGTGGACTATAAATGATGTGAACATCCTTAAGTAGTAGTTTCTTTAATCGTACAGTAGGAGTGTTGAAGATTTATAACCGCTTATCTATCATTTTGCAGTAACTACTGCTCACAGGTACAAGATACTCGTAATAATTCTTTCTATTAACATGTGCCTAGTTGCCATAAGAACGATCAGTGACATTAAGGCCAATGGGATTTGTAGACCGATATGTTCTAAGAATTCAGAACAGCCTTTACCACCTGCCTTGTTGTGTAAGTTGACAAAATCTGCTATTTTCCTTCTCTCATAAAGTGATAATAATATGATGTGAAAGTTCTGACAAAGTATCGTCAATTGGCCAAACAATAAGTGTTCTTCTGAATTGAAGATAGCAAAAAAATATTTCTGAGTTTGACAAATTTTTAAACGACTTCCAAAAATAAGGCAGTTCTCAATTCGACGTTTTTTTAAATTGTTGGTTCGCCTGTAAGTCCGCCAGTTATGAAAACATTTTGATGATTTTCTGTTGGGTAGAGTAAATCTTCGTATATTCTAATATAATTGACTTCTACTTTTTAAGAATATGGTATACCTTTTGAGAGTCGGACCATGATTATGTGGGTAATATTTTATATTATAATATTAATTTATAGGTAATATTTTATAAATATCGTAACATGAATTTCTATTTGAGAAGACCATTAGACAAATCTTTTTCAAAGCACACTTTACCCTTAAAGGTAAAACAAAACCTCAGTTTACTCAACAACCCTCAAAAATGTAACAAAAAGTAAGAGTACTTCCATTGTGAACAAAATGTGTAATAATTTTAGTTTGAGTTTCTCATATTATTTTATGAATGCAAAATCATTTATGTCTGGAATTCATAAATCAACAGGCTTATGTCTGCTTTAGGCCTTTCTTACCTTCAGCTTTGCAGATTATGTTGCGATAAACACTGATTTTATATGTATAGTTCTAACTTTGCAAGTTAGAATTCTGAGTGAATAGGATTAGTTTCTAAAGATTAGCAAAAGCTTTACAAGATACATTAGAACGCAGGTTTTGTTCGAACCTACGATTTATTTGATATTATTTTTAGGCTAAAACTGGGAGGTAAAATACGTAAAACTTTGGTTTTTCATCATTTTTTTAAAGAAAATGTATAACGTGTAATAGTAATCATAATTTTTTTTTTCACTAACCATTTCCGACATCCACAATAATCGTTGTCGTTGCGTATTCGAAGTATTCTCATTCATTATCTTAATTTTAGAATTTATCATTTTGTCCCATAAATGACTGAAAAACTGCTTTCAGTGTGATGAAATTTTAATGAGAACACCTTGCATACGTACTGAACCAAATGAAAAGAGAATCACTAAAACAGTGCATTATATATTGTACGTAAAATAATAAAATGTATTATATACGCGTTAACTAGCTCCTTTTTTAGGAGTATTGATTAAAATTAAGCCGAATGGCGTTTGCAGTCATCCCACATCGACAGGTCATCGTAAATTAACCACTTCGGTCTTCCACCCAACAAATAAATAGAACAGTATGGTTCCTCAATAGTTAAATAAAGCTTTTTCAATTTAATTAAATAGCGAAAAGAGGCTAGCATAACGAAATTTACTTGTCCATACCAATTACGGACAGTTCACATCACGTCAGACTTAAAAAAAAAACTTAACTGCATTCTCCTGGTGATTTGCAAAAAAAAAAACTGTTTTGTAGGAGTAGGTAACGTAGGGCAGTCAAGTCAAACTGAGCTAACAATTTGAAAAAGCCAGTCCAAAAATACTTTGCAGAACTCCATATTTTATAATTAAAAGACTAATTTTGTAATTATTCCCCTGAGAATTCGAGCGAGTAGGTAAACTATTATCGTAAGTGAGTGAAAACGTTACGAATTGCAAATGCATCAAAGTTTGAACAAATATATCGCAATACGTAGCTGTGTGCGTGTGGCTTAGGGTTTTTCGCATTCATCGGTTATTACGGTATTAAAAAATCCATTTTGTTAATGTCGTAATAAGCTGCATCGCATCGCGTCGCTAATCACCGCTTTCTGTTGTTGATTTGGGACAATGGTACACCAAAGTGATGTCAGCATCACCGCGTTACCCAGAAAGAATCTTTTTTAGATATTCAGTCCATACTGTTTCCTTGTTGATACCGGGACGATTTATAAATCCCGTTCTGCTTTCGCGTGCACCGAGAGATAATGGATGTCTAGTGCGAACACATGCACTACCCGTTTATGTGAAAAAGTTCTTAAGGTACCATTTATATATAGCCCGGGTATTTGCTAGTGCTTGTTTTACAACATTTTTGCTATATTTGTTTACTTTATCCGTCCGGCACATGCTCTGCTAGACTATCGTGGTGGAGGTAAGTCATAGTTCGAGTTTATCATTTCGTTCAGCTTTAAGATGAAGCAAGTCTTAAAATGGCAAATTTTAATATGTTTTTAAAAAGATTGTAATTTGCTTTACCTACAAGATATGAATAAAAACATGATATTCTAAAAGAAATGATAAATACTATGCCTCACCCAAAAGCACGATTCCATATATATGTCTCAATAGAAAAGAAAAAAGCAGCGCTAAAATATCATTCAGTTAAGTTTTATGTCTTTATGGTAACAATGTGATAAAATACCTAAAAGATTTTGAAAAATTTTTAAAAATAATGACAAATATACGCGATTTAAACCGTTTAAAGTTATTTAATTACTAAATTTTTAAAATTTCATTTTTTTATGAAATTAGTCTGTCATTTTCAAAGACTATTTCGTCTGAAAGGTTTAGTTCACTTTTGTAGCCAAAGTCAAACTAACAAGACTAATTTTGCAATTACCTTTGAACTCGTATAACTCCGCGTATCTCATTGATTGTTATTTTTGCATTTGTTCATTTTGTGTTGCCAGTGATGAATTATGGCATTATATGCGGTCCTTGACTAAGGGCCATAGCCCTCATGAACAAGCTCAGAGTTTAACAAGAGAGCCTTTGCTCGGTCATTTTTGCGCGATAACATTTCGGACGAGAAAATTCACCGAAGAATTCAAATTCACCTAGTGCATAGAATGTCCGTTGCTACCTGTGGGTGTCGTAAGAGGCGACTGTAAATTACCGGAAGGTGGAAGGCGGAAGTAAATTACCGGAAGGTGGGCAGCAGCGCTTCTGATTAACTGATATCTTAAACTGCGATCTCCAAGACGCCTGCCAAGCGTGGAGATTATGGCTAATCCCCCCTTAATGGAGGAGGTTGTGTTCAGCAGTGGACAATCTGGCCGATACAGTAAGAGTCGCGGGAAGGATTACTTTCCATATATGAGTGGCTTAAAGCCGTTTATTGTGTTGTTCTATGGCGAAGCCTTTTTTTCAACTGTAAAGTAAAATAATTTGATCAACAGTAGACGTCTTTTGGTTGATGATGATAAAAAACTGGTTATGGAATACAAAAACAATCTTCAGAAGACACTTCAGTCTCTGCAAGGTTAATCAGCATCTTTTTAGAGTTAAGTTTGAAGAGAAAAACACATTCTACTGCAGCATACAAAATATTTGACCACAGAACCAAGATCTCAAGATTCCAAAACTATCCCTGGCACCACTTGACCAATGAGACATAGCAGCATATAAAATACAAATTATTTCTTGTTTCAGAAAATGACAGTAAATATATAATATAATACAACTAAAAGCCACATTTAATTAAGCGAGCTTTTTTAGTACTTATAAAAAAATTAAGTTATGTCGATAATATGACGTTACATCTAAATAAAATTTTTAAATATTACAGTTTTAGTGCTAAAAACAATTATACGATAAATTTATCAAGAAAAAAATTTTGTGTCAATATTTATAATTTTCCACATCACTATGGTGAGTGATATTTAAATATAGAATAAATTGAAATAAAAAAGATTGAATTATAAAGATTGACTGAAATAAAATTGTTATACTCGAATTATAAGGAAAAGTAGTAGAAATTTGCAGACAGATTTCCTTTTTAGGGTTCCGTAGTCCTGACAAGGAACCCTTATAGTTTCGTCATGTCCGTCTGTCTGTCCGTCTGTCCGAGGTTTTGCTACGAGACCGTTAGTACTAGGAACCTGTAATTTCGTATGGATATGTAAATCAATTACGCCAACAAAGTGGTAAAATAAAATTTTGAATAATATTTTTTTTAGGGTTCCTCCCTTACATGTGATGTGGGGATAAATTTTTTTTTCGTCTTTCTATCTCTTCTATCTCTTCGAGTGTGGTATGGTTGAATAGGTCTTTTTAAATAACTTAGGGGTTGCTAATACTGTTTTTCGATTTAATGCTCTATTTACGAAATATTTAACTTTAAAGTGCAAATTTTGTTCAAGTAAGGCGTCCCCCCCCCTCTAAAAGCTAAACTGCTGGCTTGAAAAATCTGAAAAAATTCAAGCTGATAGTGCGTTTTATGAACTTTAAAGGAAAAGTATAGTGGTTGAGATAACTTTATTAGTTTAGCAGTAATATTCGTTGAACTTGGGTGTTGGATAATTTTGTACCAAATATAAAATCTATAGAATAAATCCTTTAAACTGTGACTAAGATGAAGTAGTTGGTGGTTTATAAAGGGTAAAGACTGGCATTGAAAGCTTAATCTAAAATAAAAAATCTTAAAACTACATAACTATGCTCTATGTCATACATAATAGACTAGCCTTCCAGCCGCGGCTCCACCCGCGCGTATTGCGGTTATCGCGCAAAACCAATAACCTCTTTTTGCGCATTTCAATAAAAACTATCCTATATCCTTTTCCGGGTCTCAAACTATTTCCATTAGTATAGATATAGATATGACAGTACAAAGATTTGACTTATATAGGTATAAAGTACTTTTTGGACCCCATCTTCGCCGTACACTTGAAGTGTTTGCTGTCTGTACCTGTCGCCGTACACTAGAAGTGTTGTTGTATCTGTTGATATTACGATATGCAAACATACCTACGGCTGATACCAAGCTTTTGAAGTGTCTGGAATACCTACAATACCTACTTTGTGCAAGGCGAATACTGCTATCCTATGTTCTTTAACACCTCATTTCATATTGTTATTTGATAATGAGCACGAAATAATATATGAAATGGCGCGAAATCGAAAGAAAATTTTAAAGTAATAAACGCGTTCCAAATTCTAAATAATTCGGATTCTGAAGTGCGCTATCGTTACGTTTTCATTCGAGTATCTATCTATCTATCTAACTAAAGAATTCAAAAACGAATTTTGTTTAATTTTCGAATTACAATTTATAATAATAACTTGGTGGCAATCGTACTCTTACTTCTTAGATTTAGCAGGAAGAAAGTGGAGGAGAATAAAGTACCACAGAATCGTTCTATATTATGATAACGGGCTTCTACGGAACCCTACATTGTGCGTGGCTCGACACGCATTTGACCGTTTATTACAAATAGAATACCATATTCAGATTCAATGCCTTCCCGAGAAAAATGGTTTTCGAAAAATAATGTTGTCACACGTATACGAAAACTTTCCTAGTATCGTCAGGGTGCTAAGAGTAACAAAATAGTGTGGATGTTGTCGAAACTATTTATAGGCGGAGGACTTATTCACGTTAGTAAGAACGTATTATTTAATAATATTAGTGAAATCCATGTTGGTTTTTATAATAAAACAATATAGTTGTTATTTAATTCAGTAAATACTATTCAGTTACTCTCTCAGATCCCAAAGCTCAAAGCCCAGGCAAAGTTTATCCGTCTCTAATACAAATATAATTAATCACCGGCAGGTTTTCATTAAGTTTGGTGTTTGCTCTCAAAGTGCTGACCGCCGCTACGAGCCAAATAGATTCTGTGTACATTCAAGCCAATTCAACCCTTATCTTAATTACGGTAGGTCTGAATAATATATTTTTTTCTGTTAAAGACAAAGCTCACTAATTGTAATTGTATTCTCTTCGATTTTATCACCATTTGCCTGTTATGCCCGTTACCAGTCAACTAAGTAATAAAAAACTCTATTATGAGCTCGATGTTTGGTTTTTGTGATATAAGTAACAAGATGGACTATTTGCCTGCTTGATGGTGAGGGTAAATGCAGTAATACAGTCGGCAAAGCAATGCACTGCGATCGCTTCAAAAAATGGCACTGGTACTGGTACTGGTGCGTAGGTCTATTTAATTGCCAGCTTTTCCTTTAAAGCATATTACGAATTCTTTTTCTTCTTAGTCGTTACGCTCTTGACAGAGCGGTCGTGGTCATCATGTAGTGGGGGCAGATGTAATGCGCCTCACAACGTCACGCCATCGCTCTCTATTTACGGTCATCCTGGTGCACTCATGCAAGGGACCGCCCACCGCAGATTTAATTTGGTCAGTCCATCGCATGGGTGATCTCCCGCGCGGTCTCGTGCCTTCCGCTTTGCCCTGAACGACATGCCGCTCAATGGACTGACTACCTCGCCTCAAAACATGTCCGAAGAATGCGAGGATCCAGGATTGCACTTTAATATATATAGCTGAAAGACGCTGCTTAATGCCGAGTTCTTGGAGTATCGAGACGTTTTTGCGAAACTCGGTCCACGACACCCCAAGCATTAAACAAGTATAAATCAGTTGTTCAACGGTGGCCGTCTGCCTACTGTTGATGTGTTGTTTTTGGGAGTGTGAGACCTATGGCAATTACTATAGCGCACAAAAATCTTTGTAAATTTATATTCATAAAAATACAAATAAGTATTTTTTTTTTATAGTTGATAGGCAAGCCTTTGGCCACTATCTCGCCTGATAGTAAGTGATGATGTGGTCAACGATATGGTTCAGGTTAAAATGACTGGCTCTTGAGGACAGCTGCCGGAACACACCGTTAGATAATATTTTTACAAATTATTGGAGCACACAATTGTATGCCCCGGGCGGGAACTCGCGTCCTCCGATTTCGCGCCGGATGCCTAAACCGCTGGGCCACCTGGGCACGGCTATTTGTGCCGAAATTTCGTGATCCAATTGTATTTCTTTAACCGTCATAGGGGACGGTGCGTGGTCATCAACCAGACTACTAGACTTCATCTGATTATTAGATTATATATATTATTGGAGCACAAAATTTTATTTCCCGCCAGGGGCATAATATTTTGTGCTTCAATAATTTGTTAAAATATAATTTTCGCTTCGCACGCGGTAGTGATTGTAATCATATTTAGAAACACCGTTAGATGCTTGGCGATAGTTTTTTTGAGGGGGTGGCTATATTTTATACATATAAATACATAGAGGAAATGCGTCTATGATTTATAATAATTGTTAGGATTGTCAAATGGGAGATGCCAGCTGTGGAAAATGAAACATCTTATGTATGCCACCCGTACTTAACGTGGTATGAAGGAAGGAAGAAGAAGGCAATATATTCAGATAAAAGGTAACATAAACATTTTTGTAACGTTACAGATAGACATACTGATAGACGGAGAACAAAGTGATTCGTTATTTTTTTAAACCTTTCTGAGATGAACATAATAATATATCCGCACATAATATAACACATGAAAAATATTGTTCCATCGGCTGAGTTGCTTTTCTTTATTAAAATAGCTACGCCTATAAACATAACGCTTTTTTTTTTTAATTTTAAATCAACACTCCACAGACTCCAGGGTCCGTGACTTTTTTCAACGATGACATATTTTATTAATAAACAAGAAATATTAAATAGGAAACATGCAACATTCCAATTCCGTTAGCACTAGCATCCAGTGCAGACCAGTATCCTCTAGCAGCACCCGTTCAAGAGTTGACGCATGTGCCAGCCATCGCCTTCCTCAACCATTTTGAAGGAAGAGGGCGACCCGATACACAACACCGCTGCTAGACAACAACTTTCTGTGAGCATGACCGCTCCGGATACCCGTGCCAACGATTACAATTATAAACATAATTTGGGACTACAATAAAATAATATACCTACAGCAATTTACATATGTTGTTATTCTCCCACGTCACATTTTAACAGGGCCTCCATTACCGCGCTATTTCGATCTTTGATCGCCATTTTGAGGTTGTAATCATGGATGGCTTTTGGTGTCGCAACCATCGCTTTCCTAACGAACCGTCCTATGGCGTCTTCTTTGTCATCTGCGTAGTATATGGAGGTTCCAGTATACCGTGAAACTGCAACGACGGCGGGACGCTCTCGTGCAACTTCATGCTGCTCTTGGTCTTGATGAGGATGATCGACTCGTATGTCAGTCCCTGCGCTTCGTGGATGGTAAGGGTGCGTGATCCACTTCCCTCTCCGTAGCCCTGGCTTATTAGGGTCTCCTTTTCTTCCTGGGTGTGAACCAGGTATAAAATGTTGGGGAGGGATTAGGGATTTTTGCACCTGTGTACCTTTCAAGCTTAAGGGACTTAATACAGGGAGCTGAGGAATATATACCAGAGTATATTTCCCTCAGTGCGTACGCGACATCCAAGGGGTTCCGATGCGTACATAACAACTCCTGGGTGATGTTTGTTACCAGGTTAGGGCGGTTGTACCTTAATACGAAGAGATTTTTTCTATAGATATAAGGCAGCTGATTGACATCTCCAATGAGGACAAGTTCATCAACTCCAGATAGCCTGGAAGCCATGACTATGGCTCTGAAATGGTTCATTAGAGCTTCATTCACCGTTAGGCGGCTGTAGCTCTCATTTCTTTTAAAACCATTTACGAGGACTGAAGCCATTGTGCACACCTTGGTTTTAACTAAGTCTCCAATTCGGTGCGCAAGCTTCTCCCTCGGATCTTTTGCTGCTTCTGTAGTTGTTGTGATAATGATGTCCTTGTCCACATCGAATTGCCTTACCACCCAAGTAGTTTTGCCACATCCTGGAACTCCATTTACCCATTGTATTTTCGGTACTTCCCAGTCTTTCCAGAATGCTTCGATCTCCGATCCCCCAAGATAGATTTCACCATTTCGAGGATACGATCACCTAAAATTATTTTGGTGCACTGGGCCGTTACTACAATCGGGTCATTTTGTGGTGTCGGGTATTTAGGCCTACCTAGTCGCGCCATTTTTCCCTCGTTCAGGGACACAAAACATAACGATTATGTGTCCCCACACGCACTTGTCTAGTGTTTTCATTAGTTTTTGGTCTAGAAATTACCTAAATAGTTTCAGATATAATCATTACTGTAACAAAGCAACGAAATATTTTCAGAAAGAAACTCTGTTGTACCTTTTCTAATAAAACGTATAACCATAACGAAAATGTCTGATTGATAATCAACCAAAAAACTCTCTCGTACTCCACTCGTAATAAAAAACGTTTTCATGAATGAGATAGTATTTAATCATAATGTATTCATGTCGTGGGCGTCTTGTAATATCAAATGTTATTTGAAACGGCAACTCTGTGTTATCCTTATCAACAAGAACACAGCACCGCCCACGGACCACGTGGTCCTTTCCAAAATTGTTATAAAGATATATTCCAAAATCATAACGCCGCCTACGCGTATTCAGTTTTTATGATAAGGGCGGGGGTACGGTGTAGGTACCACAGTTGTGGGCGTAAGCTTTTTGCACAACGTGTTGGGTACTAACTAAGCGGACTACAAAAATGCGTGGGCAACTCGAAGTACCTATGGCAAAGTTGATATCGGGCCCGAAATCAAAATGTTAGATACTGACTGTGTTTCTGACCTAATTATTTTCTTTGAGAGTAGATATATAGATTTATTGGAATGCTAACAACAAATTAGAGTCGACTTCTGTTCGTCGTAACAAACATTTTTAGTAGTTAAACAGTTTATGTGTTTGTGACGAAATAAGCACGAGGACCACCTGATTTTCCAAAGCCTCGTGTGCATGTAATTTTTTTTTTTTTTATTACGTTGCTTCATGAAAATATTCAAAACTCAATTCAAAGGGATGGTGGCGCGGTCCAGTGTTGCCGCGGTGGTGATGCTCTTGGCTCGGAGAAGGCATTGTTTTTTAACTAATATCTTTGTTCATGCCTGCTTGAAGTATAAAGTATTCCCCGTCGGTGTTTTCGTTGGCCATAGAAATCCTTTTGTTGGTAGTTGTATAGATATATACAACAATTGACTATTTTGAGTACCCAATGTGCAGTAAGCACCCTGCATTTGTCAACGTGAGTAGCATGCAAGAATGGCATACTGCTATTCAAAGTTTTACCAAGAGTCGCATTTTACGAATTTTGAATATAGTCATGAACGTTATTTTCCTTAATAATAATATTTTGAATAAAACATTTTACTAAAAGCCTTCGCCCATAATTTAGATTTTAGAAGCAAAATTGCAATTCAAATTTAATTTTGATTTCCTTTGAACTTTTCCTTTCAAAGATGTTAAAGGAAATGAGATAAATCTTACAGTTTCTTTGTGTTTGTTTTATCTTCAGTGCGTGATTGATATTTCACTATAGCTTTTTATTTAATTTTATGGTTATTTTTACAAAATAATTTGTTAACTTTGATTTTGGGTCTCCCTTAGGTGAAGTCTCGAAGGATATTTGTTACTTAAAACTGTATTTTCATACTATTTTATTATTGCTGTTAAATGTACCAACTTCAATCACCAACAGTTAAGATAGAGTTCACCTTCAAGCTTTCCAATTCTGGTAGCTAATTGAAGATGTACTTAAGGATTATGTTTATATGTTAAACTTAGGTGCTGGCTGTGAAAGCTAGCTATCGTAAGTCACCATTAGCGGTTTGTAACAGTTAGTGGCGGACTAGCTACCACTAGAAATATTAGCCATAGAATACCTACTACTGCCTATTAGCATTCTGAAAATTATCAATTAATTTAAACTTTAAATCTATAATTTTTTTGTTAGGGATGTTTCGTACGAAGAAACTTTAATTATGATCATATCTCCTCCCCCCTTTAAAGACTGTGTTCAACAATGGATAAGCCAATCAGTAATTAGTTCCTAAAGGAGAACGATATAACTTTTGCCTTCATAAGCAAAAAGCGGCCGGAAATATAGCGTATATGTGTGACAGTTTATTATTTTTTCTAATATTTGAAATGTTTACCATCATACTATATTTATTCTCTTTATTGTATACTAGCTTCCCGGGCGCGGCTCCGCCCGCGCGTATGTCGGTTATCGCGCGAAAACATTAACCTCTTTTTGTGCAGTTGGATAAAAACTATCCTATGTTTTTTCCCTGGTCTCAAACTATTTCCATACCAAATTTCATTCAAATCGGTCTAGTAGTTTTGGCGTGAAAGCGTAACAGACAGACAGACAGACAGACAGAGTTACTTTCGCATTTATAATATTAGTACTGATGTGAATAATATTCATAAGTAATTCAAACATTTCCGGGGAAATTACATGGCAGACATTATAATCGTGTTGATAAAAAGAACACAGACGAATTCTTTGATACTTGTACAGCAAGCAACAGTAATTTTATACCGTATTAGCTTTAAGAGATAAAAAGTAGGCAGCAGAGTTCATTATAATGAAATTGAGAAAGAATCTTTGTGATTAAAGCATCAAAAGCGAATCCTGTTCCTTGTTTTAATTAAGCAGAAATATATACAGAATAAAGACGAAATGTATAGAGTAGCAATAAATGTTTACTTTGTTTCCAAAACAAATGGCACCTTTATTTTGTATTTAATTGTTTTTATTTGAAGCGTGGGGTTTCTTTTTAAGGAATCTATTTTTCTCTCAATTGCTAAAATACTGTTAATTATTTCTTTGTTATGTATGTTTTTTCTGGTAGCGATATGTATAAGCAAGTGTGAACGATTTACCTTGTTTACACCTACCAGACATCTTATGAAATCGAATGCAATTTGTACTGTACAGTCGAACGGAGTACACTAAAAAATCGAATAGATAAATCAAATCTGATGAACTGTATCGTTCAATCGAACTGTGTGTGCCGGCCGGCCGTCAGTTCCGATTTCGGTCGCGCACTGATTTATCGTGTCTGTGCAGTTTACCTACTAAATTAAAACATTATTAATATTAGGTCAAAAACAATAAGTTTTTTTTTTGTTTTTTGTGGTCGATGATGTTTTCCAGACTAGCCTAAAATTACTGGCTCTCAAGGACAGCTGCTGGAACGCACCGGTAGGTGCTTGGCGACAGATTTTCTACTTGGGGGTGGTAGCTAGCCAGGCGGGCATTCTCAAAATGCCCTACCACCCTGCTGTAATGACTGCCATCCTAAGACAACAACCGGGACCGAGTGCTTAACGTGCCCTCCGAAGCACGGAAGCGCTCTATAGTAGCAGTCCCTAGTCCCTAGCAGTCCATACCCATCCAACTACTGACCGCGGCGGACGTTGCTTAACTTTAGCTAATCGGTTAAGAACGGCTCAGCAAACTTCGCTACGAGCGCTTCAAAATTAAAATTACCTTTTAATTTAAAAATAACGTCTATGTATTTTCGTGTCCATCGTCGTCGTTTTTATATATATTTTTGTCTCAGGGCGAGCACTAAGCTGACAACAGCTAATATGTCGTGCCTCAAAGCCACCGTGGAACGAAATAAAGACCGTTCTCGATCTGTCGTGAGTGGTGCAACAAAAACTGTACAGTTTTGAACGGCATCTGTGATCGCGTTTAATATCGGAAGGCACTCATTACACGTAGTAATAAAAACATGACTGTAATATGAAAATATACTGAAATATATAAATATCAAGATAATCGTATAGTCTCTTCAAGGTTATGTTTCTATGGACTTTTCTTATAATTTTTATTTTCAAATGCTCAAAATGTACAATTTTATTGAAATACCTTTATTTATGGTATAAACTTTACTAAAAACATTTTACAAGGCAAAAATAAAACAGTGTAGAACAAGTTCTGAAACTCCAACAACTTTTTAATTGGCTTAGCAGTTTGTTAAACGTTCTGAAAAATTCAACGACCTGCGTTTACTTTGAGATGGTCATTTAATATTTTTATGTGATTGTGCCTGAAAAATCTCGAGGCCCACCTGATGATAAGCGGACAATCTCTGCCTATAACAGATGCATGTCATCACCTTTCAGTGCCTGTTATTTCACTAGCTATCAAGGAATGCTGCCGGAACACACCGTTAGGTGCTTGGCGACAGATTTTCTGCTTGAGAGTGGTCGCTGGCCAGGCGGGCATTCGCAAAATGCCCTTCCACCATGCGGTGAAGCTCAAGCCCGCGGCGGGATACGAATCATGGACCTGCTGCGTGACAGTCCATAGCCAATGCCACTGAGCCATCACTGCTTCAAAATATTTTTATAAAACTGAAATCAGCTCAAATAATGATTTAGCCATGACGTCAATAACGGTTTGAAAAGTTAAATAAAGGGTTTTATATTTTAATTAAGGGAGGACATAGATGCTGGCTACCGCCTGTGCGGTCGTCCAGCTCCACCGGGTTTTGGGCGAGGGCCTGGCCCTACAATAGCCCGGGAGGGAGAAGTGCCGAAGGCACTTCTCCCGAGACGGGCGTAGAAGGCGAAAAGCGCTTTCTACCTCCGTCTCCTGCGGACGCCGAAAACGTACCGCTATTATAGGAGGGGTTGACAGCGAGCTCAAGGGCACCACTGTGGTTCGGACCTCGGCTTGTCTCGCTGTCGAGAGACATGGGGGGGATCGGAGCAAAATGCCTCTGTGCAACTGCAGTGTTGCACAATTGGGCCCTACTGAATAATAGTCTTTGACTATTTGGAGAGCAATTTATCGTGACCTTGTTTTTGCCTCGAGCTCGCCGGCGAGCTCGGTGTTTGATTGTGTGACCTCTGATTACCTCACACCTGGGGATTTTACCTCGACGACTTGCGGATAACGCTAAAGCTGCCAACGTAATGGCTGCGATGGGGTCATCCGGGTCGTCTAATACCTGCCGTGGTCGGCGACGGGGGGGTTTGAAAAATGGGATAGAAGAGGCAGTCGAGTAGTTCGATGCCTGGACAACCAATGGGTTCGGGTGGTGGGGCGCTCGATCAAAGTATCGGCGGGCGCAGTCCTTATTGAACTGCGCTAGAGAGGGAAGGTTTAAGTCGCAATGCAACTCGGTGTTCCGGATATACCACGGAGCGCCGGTTGCACTACGAAGAAAACGGTTTTGAATGACTTGAAGCTTATGGAGATGGGCCTCACTAGCATGACTAAACACTACTGATGCGTAAGTCATGATGGGGCGGATGCAGGCAGTGTAAAGTGTCTTCTTATTTCTAAGAGACATTTTACTCTCTTTGCGAATCAGGGGACCAAGGCGACCCATTACAAAGGCCGCTCTGTTGCGGACGGTTGTTATATGATCGCTAAAGGTGAGATTCCGATCAAGGGTGACTCCGAGATATTTTGTTTTACTAACCCAGGGGATGGGTTGGTCGAACAAAGTTAAAGGTTGCGGGTAACGGGGGCGGCCCTTCTCAGTAAAGTACATAGCTGCACTTTTAACTGGGTTGACCGCGATGCGCCATTTACGGAACCAGTCACCGATCTCGGTGATGGCCCGTTGGAGGGCGGGAATGGACTTTCTACTGATATGCCACCCAGTGGTATAAATAGCGGTATCATCCGCGTATTGGGCTAATAGGACGTTAGGCTGAGAGGGTGGGATGTCGCTGGTATACAGCGCGAATAGAATGGGTGATAGCACGGAGCCCTGAGGGACTCCGGCTCTGACTGGGTGGGGGGAGGAGAGGGTGCCTTCCACGCGATAGCGAAAGCTTCTGGCTTTAAGGAAGTCTTGTAGGATGAGCACAAGACGTTCTGGCACGCCAAATTGGTATAGCTTGTAAATCAAGCCATTGTGCCAGACTTTGTCAAAAGCTTTCGCTACGTCGAGGAAGACTGCTAGCGTTGTCTGGGGTTTGGGGTACTTGTTAAAGCCCTCAATGATGTGCTCCGTGAGGCGGTGCACCTGTTGGACGCATGAGTGTCCGGGCCTGAAGCCAAACTGCTCATCTGGGATAAGGTGGTGTTCCTTAGCATGGGACTGGAGACGGTTTGCAAGTAACCACTCGTAAAGTTTGCCTAAGGCACTGAGGAGGCTGATGGGGCGGTAACTGGTGGGGTCAGATGAGCTTTTGCCTGGTTTGTGAATGCCAATGACATTTGCACATTTCCAGGTGTCTGGGAATAAGCAGTGGCTCATAGCAGCATTGAAGATGCTGACTAGGAGATGGATGAGAGGAGGAGAGAGGGTTTTAAGAACCCTGTTGGAGATGCCATCGGCACCGGGGGATTTGCGCGGTCGGAGGGCCTTGATCAGTCTCGCCACCTCAGCGTAAGTCGCTAAGGTGATTGGTGGGAGTTCAGAGGTGACCACAGAGCTTTTACGTTCGACTTCAGCATCCACCGAATCGAGGTGAGCTTGGTCAACGTGATCTACGTTAGGGGAACACTGAGCCTCTAGGCTATCAGCTAGGCACTCAGCTTTGTCTTCGTCAAAGAACGCTGGGACTAGTGGGACTGGTCTGTATAAGGGAGGCATGTCGTTGTAGTTACTTCCTTTCATACCTCGCGCCAAGTCCCAATAAGCCTGGTGGCTTGGCACGAGGTTTGAAAGTTTGTCACCCCATTGTTGATCACGCAACTCAGACATGCGACTTTGAACCATGCGTTCAAAGTGGCGTTTCTTAGTTTTGTTCTCTTTACTGGGGTAAGAGTCGTAATGTCGGGTCACTGCTTTACTTTCCGTCACTAATCGTCTCACATCCGCTGGAATGACAAGGCGCCGGTCGTCCGGCACCATGACCTCCTTTGCGGATGCACCTACTACGGTGGAGAGGTGATTAGTGAACGAATCGATCGCAAGGGTTACGTCATCTTTAGTCAGGATGTCGTCAGGGATCTTGTCAAGGTCCGGTGAACTGATAGCCTTTAGGGCAACGCCTAATTGCTTCCAGTTCACTATCGTCTTAGTGGGGCGGGGGAGGTCTGTTGTTGGGTCGGGACCTAGTCGCAGTATAATGGGTCGGTGGTCAGAGTGAAGCTCGTGAACCACTTCTATGGAGCGTAACTGGAGTGTTACGCCTCTGAGTAGTGCCATGTCAAGCAAGTCAGGTCGAAAGTCTTCCGTGTGAGGGTAGTGAGTGGGCTCAGTGGGCGCAATTATGTCAAAATTAAGTTCTGCGACTAGTTTTTCAAGTGCAATGCCTCTGGGATTGTTGACGTTACAATTCCATAGGATGTGCTTACTATTGAAGTCGCCAATCAGAAGGACGGCGCTTCCTAATGAGAACAATGCTTCTAAGTCAGCTCGGACGATCGGCTTTTGACAAGCTTGGTAACAGGACGCTATGACTATAGGTTGATGACCAGTCATAGCTAGAAGGCAACAAGATGCTTCCATATTAACAAGAGTCGGGGTAGGTAAGGGGATGCAGTGCAGGGACCTTTTGTAATAGATAAGAGTGCCTCCCCCACGGGAGTTCACTCTATCATCACGTACCGTTCTGTAATTGGCAAACCTAGGGTTCGCCTTCCCCGGTTTTAGAAGGGTTTCCTGCACGCATATAATGTCGATAAGGTGGGTGCAACAAAAGTCGTGGACAAGGTCACGTTGTCTAAAGAAACCGTTAGCGTTGAATGACGCTAACGAAACTGAGCGCGGTTTCGTGCGTGCGGTTGTACTACCCATAGTGGTTGTACTGGGGAGGGGCCTGGGGAACGAAGCGCTTAAGGGCGCTTAGTAAGTTCGCGTGTTCCAATGTGTATTGGATCACGTCCGCTGGGGATTGAGCGTATTGCATCTTGTGGAATAGCTCTTGTACCTCATTGATGTCAACCGACATAGCCAGATCGCTGACTAGGTTGATTGCCTCTTGAAGAGGGGCAGCCATCAATGGCATAGGGGGAGCTTGTGGCCGGGAAGCGGCGCGGGGAGGGGCGCGAACGGTGTTGGCAGCGGGTGCCGGGAGCGCTGGGCGAGCCGGGGCCGGTGCGCGGGCAGGGGCCGCGGCGCGGGCGGGTGCGGGCGCGGGCGCGGGCGCGCGGGCCGGGGCGCGGGCGGTAGCGACGGTCTTAACCATACTGGGTGGTTTAGACCATGCGTTACGGGCTGGGAGCGGCGCGGGTATTACCTGTGAGGCAGGTACTACCGTTAGTTTAGGGCTGACCCGTTGGTAACGGTCATAAGAGGGGCGGGTCGGCCTATGCCTTGCCACCCTGTGGTTCACTCGTGGTGCTTTAGGGCATCCACGGTAATTCGCGGTATGCCCTTGAGCACCGCACAGAACACAACTGGGTGGGTCCGGCGAATCCCGGGTGCGAGTGCACGCTGCTGTCGCGTGGTCGCCTAGGCACTTAACGCACCTAGCGCGAGCGAAGCAGAAACGGGAGGCGTGCCCGTATAGTTGGCAGTTATGGCACTGCGAGGGACTCCCATTTTTGTATGGGGCTTGGACATCGAGTCCTGAGAGGCCACAGACCTTTTTTAAATTAAAAATGGCCTTGCCTTCAGGTGTACGATCTAGTACTACGAGTACTAGATCGTAGGGACTGCGGTCCTTCCCGCTGTACATGCGGTGAACTGCATGTACGGGGAAGTCTTGTGCCTTCAGGTCGGCACATACCGAATCGGTATGTACCTCCTTGGGCACACCGCGGATGACCACTCGGAGGACTTTCTCCTCTTCGAGCGCATAAGTGTGAAAACTTATGCTCTCTTTACGGAGGAGCTTTGTTAGCGCTCTGTGGTCGCTAATGGTGGACACTTGAACTTTAATGCCCTGCTGCGTGGAGCGGGCATTAGTGTAGTGGATCCCACGATCCGAAACTAAACGGGACAGCATGTCCCATTTGGTTTTGTCCTGAATGAACAGGGGCGGAGGCGGTTTTTCGCGGCGCGCGCTCGCTTCCTGAGGGGACGCGGCAGTGGTGGCCGGAGCGGAGGGAGGAGACGCGGGGCGCGGGGCGGGGGTCGGCTTCTTGCCGGAGGCGGGGGCCTTAGCGGGTGCCTTGGCGGGAGGGGCGGAAGTTGCGCAACTAGCGGCTTTAGGAGCACGCTTGCGTTTGCGGTCAACGACGGTATAGCCGTCGTTGTCGGAGTCCGAGTCAGTGCGTAAGGCGCGACTCGGATCTACTTCCATCTCCGTTTCGGAGTCCGAAGTGGGCTCGACAACGGCGATGGAGGGACGGGTGCTCGCTGGCCTCCCGATCGGTGAGCGCGAGCGAGACCTCTCACGGGGAGGGGCTGCCACCGTGCGTCTATTGTCCGGGCCCGGGGCGGGCGAAAGCGGGCTGTCCTCTGAGAAGGACCGGGTCAGAGGAGGGACGTTGGCCTCCGGGATTGAAGTCCCGGAGGGAGCAATAAGAGTGTCCGTGAGGCGGGCACTCGCTTCCTCTTCTAGGAGTTGCATATGAGCAACATACAGATCGGGGTGGCGGAGGGCGAAGGTCTGAAGGACCTGCACCTCACCGTTAGAGGGACGGGACTGCATCCTGAGGGGAATACTCAGGACGCCCTATCAAGGGTTTGAATTCCCTCACACACCTTGTGAGCTCACTGTGTGAGAGGGAGTGTGTACCTAGGGTGTGCCCTAGTTGTGTACCCTCTCCGAGCTTTTTTCTCGGCGGAGAGGGGTGCTCCTAAGCGCTACTCCGGGGTTGACTAGGGCCCCCAGTCCCCGACCCCAAGGCCAGTAATCCCGGAGCCCAGCTTGCTTCGGCTGACCCGTGAAGCGGGAAAGGCCACGGTGCAAGGTTAAACCAAAACAACAACAGTGGCCGTTGTCACCGTAGGGTGTCACACTGCGACCGCAGCAAATGGCGGATTTGATCGTTCAGACGGGTTTGGCTGACGCTACCCCACGCCTGAACGACGTCGCTTAACAGCACAAAGTGTGTTGTTACGCGACTGTTACTATGTTGTGTCGGGTAGTAAAGTGGTGAAATGCGCACCGAAAAGTGCGGTCAAAACAAGACCACCAGCCCGATATGATGTTGTTCGTCCGAAACAAGGGACTTGGGTAGGTGGTAATGCCTGACGTCTTAGAGCGCCTCTGCGCGACGGCACGGCGAGCTCGTAGCTCGCGTTGCTCGGCGTTCGGCGGCTGCTCAGCTTCTGCACACAAAACAAAAACTTCGTCAGGACTGCGTATTCCAAGGCACTGGTCTGCAACTAGCGTCGGAACGATGACCCGAGTGAGACGGCAATAGTGCGGGGACTATTGCGGTCTCACTGGGAGATACTGGCGGAGCTGTAGACAGGTGTGCACGGCGTGGCGGCACAGGTCGGAATGAAATAAAGGGTAAAGGGTAGAGATTAAAAAGTTTTTTAAAATTTGTAGTGACGGTCTAATGTAAACATAAATAAAGTAATTACAAAAGTAAACGTCCAATAACAGCAGAGTTGGAAATCCTCAAATGAAATTTTTGTCTTTCATTAGCCGACTTAGGCATCATTTAAATTTGTGTTTACAAACTGGGTATCTTTATTTAAATCACTCGCAATTGAATAAAAACATTTTCATTTTTGGACTAACTTTCTGTTGTGCAATTTGGATTTTGGTGTGAACAGATTAAGAACTTTCATACTTAACTTCATTTGAGTAAGTTTGTGTTGGAGGAATTACTATGAAATATTAAAATCTGATTTCTCACAAAAATCAATTGGAAATAAAATAAAAGAGTTCCATCACTATTGACTCCCGTATTACATTATCATCTTGCATTCAACTTCGACTATACTTTCCTATACCAACTTTATCGAAATCTGGAGGGCTGCTTAGGGTATTAAAAGTGGCCACAGCTAGTATATAGCCATGGCTAGATCATATCCTAAAGTTAAATATATATTCAAAGCAGGTGATGTTGAACATCATCTTAGAGTACCCCGTCAATTACCAAGACAGTGGTCAGAAGGAAGCCAACAGCAATGAGAAAATAATTTGAAAATACAACTTAAATTAACGAAAATCACCTTCGGGACCTTAATCTTAGAGATCAAAATACGAGTTGACAGTTTTTTTTGGGAAAATATCTATAAAATGTAAATAAAGATGAGGAAAATATCAATCACGTACTCAAGAAAACGTGGATACAAAAATGCTGTAAGATTTATCTCATTTCCTTAAAACATCTTCGGAAGTAAAAGTTCAAAGGAAATCAAAATTAAATTTGAATTGCAATTTTGTTTCTAGGATCTTAAAAATGTGCGAAGGCTTTTAATAAAATGTTTTATTCAAAATGATATATTTATGAAAAATATTGTTCAGGGGCATCTACGAATAAATTATATTTATTTGTATAATATATTCATATTTATTCGTATATATTTTTAAATTCGTATTTATTACAGATAGAGGTAGAGGGTATATTTTTTACTAAGAATCTTATTGCAGAATATGAATTCTGAAATCAGATTGTTGTGGTAAAATTTGAAGAATATAAGCAACACGCAATTAGGGCACGTTATATACACTAGCCGCGCCCGGCGGTCTCACCCGCGTAGATAATGATGAAAAATGATAATGATGATGAAAAGTATTCGCCAGTGTTAATCGGATCGAAACTATTTATAGGCTTAGTTTCATCTCAAATGGTTCAGTCGTTTCAGCGTAAAGCAGTAACAGACACATACACTAACATCCTCACAATTTATTTTTTCTTTATATACATTAATCATTGTGATACGTAATAATATTTAGCTAATGCCTGTAGAAAGTCTGCAACTACTCAACGTTGAGTTTTAGTTTAAGTACACTCTGACTTTTAAGGAACATCGTGTAGGTACCTAAGTTATGGTAATTAGTGCAAATTATGACAAAACGACTTAAAGTTAAGTTATTTAAGTGCAGTACGTGAAATTCAAAAATATTATAATGTTAAAGACAGAACAATTAAGGGATGATTATAACAAATATTTGAAAAATATTCAAAGAAATTATTCAATTAATATTTAAGGAAAACAGTCAAATATATGGAAATATATGTAATGAAATACGTATAGAAGTGGAGCGGATCGAAAATTCTTCCGGCATAGCTACGATGTGGCGTTTTTGACGAATTACTTTTACTCTTATTGTCGTCTCGTTTAGTATCATAATACCCTCCCCTTAGTGTCATCTGTTTCATTGCATAATAAACGTGTTATACACGAATGTCAAGTTTAATTTTGGAAGGTTTTAATAAGGAAAGGCTAAAATAAGTCGACTTAAACGGTGACCCTCACTCTCCCTCTCTCTTTCTTTCTCTCTCTCTTTCTCACGGTCCTATGGAAAAAGTTAATCTCATTTTTCGTACTGTAGTCGGAAAGCTATTTTTTTTTCTGCTTTAAAATGCTCTGTGACTTCATAAAATTAGATCTTGTTTCGTTGGTCCAGTAACTTACAATGCTTTGACATATAAATACAGTAGTACTTGCAAACGAATGCTTCGAAGCATAATATCAGACACTGGAGTGGCACCTACCTGGACATATGTAACTAAAAGCCTACCACTTATTAATGCTGGCCTTCGAGCATGTAAATGATGGGGCATTAAAGCAAAAATACTTGGGCTGTTTTCTTAATACGTTTGCTATGTACGTGGGCCGAATCTGGTGAAAAGTGATGACACAGTCGAACGCAAAACATGCTTGCCTAGAAAATAAAATATTGTGACTGTTATTGAAGACTCCTAGATCATATCTATCCGGAAACATATACACCGACTAGATTAGAAAATCTTTAAAAAACTGTCGCCTTGCACTTAAAAGAGTTTTCCGGCAGCAGTGCTTGAGAGCCAGTAATGAATCATGAAACTACAGACACACGAAACTATACATCTGTATTTCTTTCCCATTAGTTTAGTAGTTAATAGTTTCCCATAGTTATTAAGTCCCATTAAGAACTGTACGTCTCGTATCGTCCGGGCTACAAAAGCCCATAAATAGAGTGTTAGATACTGAAGCCGTACGTAGAATGAAAGCATTGTACAAAACTAAGTCAAATGTCATAGAAGAAAGATTGTTCCAATCATATTTCGGTAAATTCCTTACTCGTGGGTAAATTACTGATTTACACAAATATAGCCTTAGTAAAAATATCTCCCATGGATATATTATTCACTACTTGATGTTGTGTTTTTTTTCTCCTTTTTTATGGTTACGTACTAAAATAATAGTAATATTATTATTTGCCAGAAAAGTATTAAATGTGTTAAAATAAATATTTTTAACTAAGACTATTGTTTACATAAATTGAAATCACAACATTATGATTTACAGCGTTTCCCAAACTAGGCAAAGCCTGTATCTTGGCGACCCAATGAGGGTGACAAAGTGCTACGGTGACACTCACCTTAGGTATGAACTAAATAAACTGTAGCGAGTATGGCTTTTGAAGCGATCGTAGCGAAGTTTGCTTAACCATTCTGAATCGATCAGCAAAGTTAAGCAACGTCCGCCGCGGTCATGACTTGGATGGGTGACCGCTGGTGACATTACTACTGAGCGCTTCCGTGCTTCGGAGGGCACGTTAAGCCGTCGGTCCCGGTTGTTGTCTTAGGATGGCAGTCGTTATAGCATGGTGGTAGGGCACTTTGCAAATGCCCGCCTGGCTAGTTACCACCCTCAAGTTGAAAATCTGTCGCCAAGCACCTAACGGTGTGTTCCGGCAGCTGTCCTTGAGAGCCAGTAATTCTAGGTTAGCCTGAACAACATCTTCGACCACATCATCACTTACCATCAAGTGAGATAGTGGTCAAAGGCTAACCTATCAGGCATAAAAAAAAAAAAAATGGTGATGAGTTATCCTATGCTGATCCATTACATGAGTGTCACAGTTACACCATGTCCCCTCAAACCTACATTTACCAAAAGAGATATGGCGCACAGTTAAAATAAAAGTTATTTGAAAAACTAACCTATAAACAGTATACTATTTTCTGACGATAATAATACAAGTCTATGATCAGTTCTATGTCTTATAGCAGAGCTTGCCTAGGTATTCTTAACCTTTCAATTAGATCAACTAACGTCCACTGCGGCCATTTTAATGACCACAATCCCTCATCTACGTATATTTAGATGGGTGATCGATAGTGGTATTTACTACTGAGCGTGATGGAATAATAAGTCGTCAGTCCCGGTTTTTGTCTTAGGATGGCAGTGGTTATAGCATGGTCATAGTGCATTTTTCATATATCTTACTGGCTTTGTCAAGTCACTTAACGGTGCGTTCCGGCAGCTATTTCTGAGAGCTGGTAAGCAATTCAAGGTTAGCCTGGTCCACATCTACGGCCTTATTATCACTTATCATGAGGAGAGATATTGGCCGAAAACTAGCCAAAAAAAATCCTGGCTAAGTTCAAGTTAGACTTCACCTTTGATCACATATTCAAACTACTTTATAGGTCGGTATTTTCAGTATCTTTGTTCAATAGGTGATTATATTATTACAAAAAAAATTAGATACCTTATCAGTGGACAGACACCGTGGCAAACAGAGTGTTGAAATACTTAGAGTAGTTATATCTGAACACCACTGCTCTAAAAGCTTACTAGAATTTACCTATGTACATACCTACGCACATGTATATGCAGTTTGTAATGATAAGGAAAGAACGTTCAAATATTATGCGTCATATCTGTTGTTAGAAAGAGATAAATAAGCAATTCGTATAACCACCGAACCGCCACGAGACGTTCCGATCACCATTATGCTGCGATCTCTTTCACTCTCTCACACCAAACGATACACATATCTCGCTCATCCATTTCATTGAAATTCGTTCCTAAGATAAAACAAAATAACGATATTTTCTATTTCAACAATAAAAGCAATAATTATGCGTGAAATGAAAAAGTTTTCTTATCTCCCACAGTGCCTGTATAATTGGTGCAGAGTCTAAAGACACAAGGAAGGGACTGGTAGTGACTCAGGCAATTACCCTGAATTCGTCTAGTAAATATGGAGGGCATACAACTGGTCTACAGGTAAAAATATCTTAGGTGGCAAAATGATTTAAAATTTACCTCTTCGATAGCCCTCAATAAATTTATTAAAATAAAAAATAATATTTCATGAATAAGTGTATTTTAGAGGATGAAACCCCACAAAAATTTTACTTACTACTAGTTGGCCGAACAGACAAACAGACAGCAGAGTCTCGCTCACAGATCATAGAAACAATGTATGATCTGTGGTCTCGCTAATAGAGTTCCGTTTTGCCTTTAAGGTTCTAAAAAACTGAAAGATCACTGATTGAAGCATATTACGGCGAATATCATTGTAACATGAAAAATAATAATGGAAACTTAAAGTTTGGTAAACATAGTTAAAAGAGCGAATCTCTGGTTTTGCTCACTATGAAGGTGAACTCCTCTTCAGAGGATCATTGTTTGAAATTTGGAAAAAAATATCTATGTACGGATATTTTGGCAACAAATCCATTTTGAAAGTGTTTTCTATATAACTGCTTGATTAAACGGTACAAACAAGTATAAACTAATTGAAAAAGGAAAAAACCCGACTTTTCGTAATTAATTAATATATTTTCCGTAATAAGATCATATTTGATCAACATCGTGCCCTTAAGGGTAGTGCCCTAATCTCATACACAAAAAAATGTTTTTAGTAAGAAATAGTTTAAAAAGAGTTTTTAAAACCTTAATGAATAAACCAAACATAGTATAACAAAAGTCTTAAAAATACCTATTTAGGAAGGTTAACAGAGTGCTTGAGAGTTCTGCACTAGGCGAACCTGTATCGCAGGACCCGCGGTGGTTGCGCTTAAATAGTGTTAACACATTTATGGTGCGGTTAAAAAATTGAGCGTGATTGGTTATGAGAATAATAATTTAATCATTTAATAATCGAGAGAGGGAACAGCGAGTGTGTAATCGTGTATTTGGTATCAGAGAGTGTATGGTGCGAGTGATAGATTTGTTAGTATGCAGTGAATAGTGTGTTTAAAGATGTACATAACAGTGAGAATAAGGTAACTGGTTACGCCGTCGCACCGGCTCGTCAAGTCAAAGCGGTCAGTTTATATCCTCGGAGCCGTGGTTTACAACCGCATCCCCGCATCCATACGAAATGCAGCTCCACTACGTGCTTTAAAAATAAGCTTAGAGCTTTCCTATTAGATATGTTATTTTATGACATAGACGATTATTTTCTTTTTCAAGATTATTAATTTTAATTTATAAAATACGAATAATATGTTATATTGACTGATTAAGTTTTTTTTGGTTCCGTGTACGCGAATGGTAAAAATGGGACCCTATTATTGAAGACTCCGCCGTCCGTTCATCCATCCGTCCGTCTGTCACCAGGCTGTATCTCAAGAACGGTGATAGCTACACAGTTGCAATTTTCACAGATGATGTATTTCTGTTGCCGCTATAACAATAAGTACAAAAAGTTGTCCAAAGTCAAAGTCAAAATCATTTATTCAATTTAGGCGTCTACGACGCTCTTATGAAGGTCAATTACAAATTTTAATATTGAAATATACTACATTGTACTGCCACGTTCAGCAAACAAAAATTATAGAGCCACTGCGAGAAGAACGGGCAAGAAACTCGGAGCCATTCTTTTAAACGTTTTTTAACAATGTGTTAAGTACATACTATATAGTAAAATTATTACAATACTTAATTTACATTACGTAGGTGACAGGCGCTAACTTGGCAGAGGCGAACCAGTCCAAGCATTTTTGTCGTTTAAGTAATCACAAACTGTGTAGTAAGATTTCTTTATCAAAATATTCTTCACATGCATTCTTTTCTTTCTGTGAGCATTGTAATATGTTTGGGCAATTTATTATAAAACCGCACACAATTGCCAAAGAAGGACCTTTTATTTGTCTTTGCTAATCTAAAGCCTGGCACCGCTATTTTATCTTTATTCCTAGTGTTATAATCGTGATTGTCACTGTTTGATTTAAATTTGCTCAGATTTTTACGAACATACATAATATTTTCAAATATATACAGACTTGGTAAAGTTAAAATATCAATTTCTTTAAAAAGATCTCTCAGGGATTACCTAGGATCCATTTCATATATGGCTCGAATTACACGCTTTTTTAAGATAAAGATTGTCTCTATCTCAGCAGCAGCTCCGCACAGCAATACACCATAAGACATAATACTGTGGAAGTACGCGAAATAAACGAGCCTAGCAGTAGCTACGTCTGTTAGCTGTCTTATCTTACGAACTGCATATGCAGCAGAACTAAGTCTTCCGGATAGATCATGTAAATGTGGATTCCACTGTAAAGTTGAATCCATTTTAATTCCCAGGAAGACTGTCGCATTGTCAAAAGAGAGTTTTTCTAGGCCAAGCTTAATGTTTGGTTCAACATAAGTAACATTTGGTAAAGAAAACTTTAAACATTTGGTCTTTTTTGAATTTAAGAGAAGATTACTAGCCACGAACCACTTAGAGATCATAAATAACACATTATTTACTTGAATTATTTACTTGAGTTCACTATCCCTCCTATCTACTTTAAAAATCAGGGAGGTATCATCTGCGAATAAAACTATATCGCAGAAATTTTTAACCATGCAAAGCAGATCATTTATATATGCTAGAAACAGAAAAGGTCCTATAATTGATCCTTGCGGTACTCCTATTCTTATCAAAGACCCGGAAGAAGTATTGCCATTTATGCTAACCTTCTGTAGCCTGTATGACAAATATGACTTATAAGATCCAGAGCTTTTCCAAGAATAAATACCATAAAGTGAAAGTTTTCGAATCAGAGTGCGGTGCTCTACACAGTCAAATGCCTTAGAAAGGTCACAGAATACGGCAATAGCATCATGTGAACTCTCCCAGGCTTCAAGTTCGAATACTTTACTCAGAACAGGTAAGATAGAAATAGGTCTGTAATTGCAAGGGTCCGATGTAGCCCCCGACTTCAAAATTGGAGTGATTTTACTTTGTTTCATTAAGCCGGGGAAGTTTCCTTTATCAACACAAAGATTGAATATTGTTTTTAAATATGGTGCAATAATGCATATTATAGGCTCTGCCACTTTAACTGACATTCTCCACAAATCTTCGGTGCTCTTAATGTTTAAATTTTTAAATGTCTTTATAATTTCAAGTGTGAGTCGGACTCGCGCTCGTTAAAACGTTAAAATATGAAGTCTAATGTTGTATAGCTAATGGTACGGAACCCTTCGTGCGCTTTTCCGACTCGCACTTGGCCGATTTTTTTTATGCTTGATAGGTTAGCCTTTGACCACTATCTCACCTGATGGTAGGTGATGATGTGGTCGAAGATGTTGTTCAGGCTAACCTAGAATTACTGTCTCTCAAGTACAGCTGCCGGAGCACACCGTTAGGTGCTTGGCGACTACTTGAGGGTGGTAGCTAGCCAGACGGGCATTCGCAAAATGACTTACCACCGTCCTATGACGACTGGTATCCTAGGACAACAACCGCAAACTTTGTGCTTTCAACTTAACGTGCCCTCCGAAGCACGTGCACGCTCAGTGGTAATGTCACTAGCGGTCACCCATCCCAGTCAGGACGTTGCTCTTTGCTAATCATTTCAGACATTTATTTCAGGCTCTATCGTAAAACCAATAAAACATTCAAGCTTCAAACTTAGTGTAAGTATAATACACGCAACAATAAGAACAAGGGATTAGATCCGTCAAGTCGAACTCGCGCCACAGAACATCTCGCGCTAAGAATCTTGTTATAGGCAAAAACGATATTAAAAAGTTTATTAATATGCCGTTTACTTTATAAAGTAAAATACAAATATCAGATCAATATAATTTTGCTATCAGTCTAGATTCTATAATTGGCTATGCATGCCTATTCTGATTTTCCAATACAGTTCATAATATTATGTAACCTTGTGTAAAGGTCAAATTGCCTAGAAATTGTCGAATAAAGCACTTCCGAAGCACATCAAGACCGCATTTATATGTGACTTGGCAATATTCACACAATATGCTGCCAGGGCTTGGCAACTAGCAACATTCTACAATGGAGAACCCGATCTTGGAAGCTCCGATCCGTCTGCGACAAGATTTTGGTGATTACCATAATCTAGCTTTGAATGTAAACTGATATGATTGTGAGAGTAATGCATTGCTTTATATTTTTTTATTTTTGCTTGCTAATCATTTATTTAACCAATATGAATAACTAGTACTATATAAATGTTTGGTTTTTTTTTACCTTAAGTAATGGTTTCACTAAATAGCGCCTTATAACAAGTATAGATGGTGTTGATAGTATTATTTTCATTCTTATCTCTAGTTTTTAGCTCTTCATCGATTATCTGTCTGCACTGTCTACGGATTTCTCAGCGAATGGGAATAAAATGTATCCAGGACCAATGGAATAAAAAAAAAACAAAATTCAAAATAATTTATTCAATTTAGGCGTCAACGACGCTCTTATGAAGGTCAATTACAAATTTTAATATTGAAATATTCTACATTGTACTGCCACGTTCAGCAAAAAAAGTTTATAGAGCCACTGCGAGAAGAACGGGCAAGAAACTCGGGGCCATTCTTTTAAACTTCTTTTTACAATGTGTTATAAACAATATAATACAATTATTACAATATTTGTTTAAATTACGTAGGAGACATGTGATGGCTTGGCAGAGGAGGAATTTTCCAAGCATTTTTGTCGTTTAAGTAATCACAAACTGTGTAGTAGGATTTCTTAATCAAAATATTTTTCACGTGAAATTTGAATTTTTCTTCTGTGAGCATTGTAATATGTTCGGGAATTTTATTATAAAACCGCACACAATTACCTAAAAAGGACCTTTTATTTGTCTAATTGCTAATCTAAAACATGGTACCGTTAATTTATATTTGTTCCTAGTGTTGTAATCATGGTTGTCACTGTTTAATTTAAATTTACTCAAATTTTTCCGAACATACATAATATTTTCAAATATATACAGACTCGGTAAAGTTAATATATCAATTTCTTTAAAAAGATCCCTTAGAGGTTCCCTAGGATCCATTTCATATATGGCTCGAATTGCACGCTTTTGTAAGATAAAGATTGTCTCTATCTCAGCAGCAGCTCCCCACAGCAATACACCATACGACATAATACTGTGGAAGTATGCGAAATAAACTAGCCGTGCAGTAGCTACATCTGTTAACTGTCTTATCTTACAAACTGCATATGCAGCAGAACTAAGTCTTCCGGCTAGATCATGTATATGTGGATCCCACTGTAAAGTTGAATCCATTTTGATTCCCAGAAAGACTGTCGCTTTGTCAATAGAGAGTTTATCTAGGCCAAGCTTAATGTTTGGTTCAACATAAGGAACATAAATAAATTTGTTACCTGATTAGATGAAACTTTTCATCAAAATCTGTGCAGTTGTTTCGGAGGTGGTCTCAATCTTCTTTTTAGTGATCCAAATATCATATGCCTAAACAAACCTTTAATTTGGAACACTACTGCTGCTTGGCGGTATAACTAAATGACAAGGCAATGTTATTAATCCTAACGTCTTTGTCGCTTAATATAATTATAATAGGTCATGACAGTTTTACGACGTATCGTGGCTGGAAATATTTTAGATTATAAATACAGTTACTACTTGTGGGTATTGACTAAATAGTTAATACTCACAAGTAGAAAATCTGTCGCCGAACACCTAACCAAACTGAGTGTTTCGTACAGCTGACTCGAATGCCAATAATTCTAGGTTGCCTTCAACAACACCTTGGCCCGCATCATCACCTACCATTAGGTGAGATGATCAAAGGCTTGCCTATTAGCAATAAGAAAATAAAATATACAGTCCCAGAACTAATTAATGCTCTTGCCATGTTTATTTTTGTAAGTCCATGTTCTTAGAAGCGGAACATCCAGTAAACATTGTTCGTTGTTAATTAAAAAGTTAAAGCTGCTTTTTATAGCGATTCCGGACAAGTTCTGAAACTCGCTTAGAGTAAAACATTCCAAGTTGTAGTGTCAATACTGAATGTCGATATAAAAAATAATTTGTAGTATATACTGTCTCGTTAGAGGGTTGGCAAAATCACTACTTTGTTATCTGAAGGTCCTAGGTTTGATCCCCAAGTCAGACCAAGTTATTGGGAATTTTTCTTTTTTTGTAGCAGTCTGGAATCGGGAAGTGTGTTCAGCAATAGGTTGGCCTCATATAAAACGGGACCAAAACATGATCGGGGTTGTTGCTTAGTCTCCTCTGCCAACCGGTGCAATTTAAATTTATTTATAAACACAGTGTTAAGCTACGTCGAGGACCAGAGGATTTAATATTAACATTGTACACAGTATGTCAATTAATGGTTTTTGTGTTACCTGTATTTATATTGGGTTTGTATTAGGGGGGAAACGAGCATATGTATGTTCAACCGCCTGTTCGGTTCCGTATGTCGATTATTATGTTCTGCCACACAGCGAACAAAACGCTTCTTCACGCGCTCTATGTTTCAGTAAGCTTTATTTAAATGTTTACGTCTTTGAATTAAAATTCGGGATATAATTCGAGAACACATAATTTGTGCTGTGTATCGTAGTCATTCTTTTGGAAAAAATTATGTAAAAGCAAACGATCGCATCGCTTATCTAAAAGCCTCTGGTGTGCACTCGTCTTCGAATGGGTTTCAATTAAATTACTTATTACCGCCCGCGGCTTCATCATGCGCATGGAAAATGGTTAAATCGTGCTCCATATGAAACAACTCAATTAATCAGGACAAAATGTATCCTTTGTTCTTGCCCAGGATATAAGTCCAGGAATTAAATAATTTGTAGTTAGTTACATTTCAGTCGAACAGCCGGTTTTAGAGGTGAGTAGATAAGAGAGATAAATACTACAACTACTACTACAGACTTCTTCTTTCTCTCAATGTGACGTGATAATGTACTATTAATAAATTGGACTACCTACACATATCTGCAGTTATACGTTCATTTTCAGTTGGAAAACATTGGTACTTACCCAAAAACTAGAAAACCTGTGCTTTAACATGACGAAACATTAGTGGAATCAATTATATAATCCTTTGGCATCCGAGATAACGAGAAAAATAGAATTAATTAATAAATGGACGATATCGTCCACGCAGATGCCAATGGAATACTTTAAATATGTATCTGAATCAACAAGCAAGAAACAAAAATGCAATGAAACGTTTATTGAGAACTCTAATAAAGTAGCTATAAACAAACTGCATACTGTAAAGCTCTCGAAATGTTATTTAAAAGAATGCATCAAGTGATTTGATTTGGCTTTTATTGCGAGTACAACGGTTTACATAAAAAATTGCGTTCCTACAGCAAACCGCGATGACCGAGCTGTTAATGAACCCGTAAGTACGTAAAGCTGGAGGATGCGAGTACAAATGGGGCTAGAGAAAATTGTGTGCTCTAAAAATTCGTATTATGTACAACCGTGACGTTTCGTAATCGAAAAGAAAAAAGAATACACGAAAACACGGCAAATATATATCACCAACACTACGTGCCATTTTGTCTTTGGCCTAACATTAATTTGCATTGCACATACGAGGCAAGCTAACAGATGGTTCCGGACGTAGCACGACAACGGTGACGTCACTGTACACCGCAAGACAGTGACGTATGCGCCAACAACTGGTATTTATGAACTAGCTACTAGTGTTAGAGCTTCATTACTCAGTGTGCGCATACTTGAGCTTGGAGTTATTGTGATATTGAAGCTGACTTAAGTCTTTTTAAAAATGAAGGGTCTAGGGGATTCAACTAGTGAACTTCATTTTCTTCTTCACTTTATCACTGAAGGAATTTATTTTTATACACGGATTACACGGTTACACTGATTTCTATAAATTTGTCATAAAAATGCTTTTTCCAACAAATTATATTAGAATAAATTTACTCGACCTAGGCATGTTGTTGTCTTAAATGTATTCTCAGTTACCACCGGCCGCTGGGACACCGCTATGAAAACTATCGCAAGTTTTATATAATAAGCGATCAGGAACCGACTGGCGTGGTATTTTTCTATCAAATATCACTCGAGTCCTAGCCAGTCCCTAATAACTTAATATGTCACCATAGTTCACAAGTAGGAAGATGCAACTGAAACCCGTTTAGAATTTATCTTTTAGAATCTTGATCAATAAAGTAAATATGGGTTTCTATATCGACCATGTAGGTACGGCAATCATTCTTACAAATATACGATCAATATTACAAATATACGCGAAACATTTCAGTTTCACAGTGCGTGCGTACGGTTGAAGTATGGAACACCGTAACAGCAGCGTCTCTATTTCTTGCTCGTAGATAATTATAGTCTGGTACTCATCAAGTACAGACTGAATAATGAAGTGGGTACTAAGGTTTTTTCTACATAAGTCCAAGTCGTCGGTTTTTATCAAATGTTTGCATATCATAACTTAAAAACATACCTGTTGCTGTTAGTAGCAGTAATTGAACGAAAGGTTGAAAGTGGGTTGGATGGTGTTCATGATTGGCACCGGAGAAGTTAATTTGTTAAGCGTGCCGAAAATCAACCACGCCGATAAATTCTGGTAAGGATGACCGCTATGTTAACTCGCTCACACAGGTTTGAACTAACTAAGCACATTTATAACGATTCTATAGATACTTATTTGTACGGAAGGAATACATATATAAGTAAGCGGCGAGTATGTGTAGGAGGGCGGAGTATGAGCAGGTAGGATTGAGCGTGTAGGAGGGTTTCTATATCTGCTGTGACAACCAAACGGGCACACACACCTAAGCCGAGTATGGGTGGGTGCCATCTCACGCAAGGAATCAAGCGATAAGCGGAAAATTATTAAAATAGATAATATTAAAAGATATATAAAATTTTCAATCAATCGGTAAAAGTAATTTCTGACGTGTATAACTAAATAATAAAAATAAAGTATGTGTAACAATTAGTTATAAAATAGAGTTAAATATAAAATAGAGTTAACAACATTATGATATATTAAGACGTGACACGATAAAAAAAAAGTTGACTTATCAATCCTGTAGTGAAACCAGCATTGAAAAATTAATAATGTTGACAAATTTCTAAAAAGTTTAAAAATAATTTGTAGAAATCGAATCGAAAAAATAAAATATGTAATACATTTGACCTGTTTATCTTAACTCTACTATTTAGAATGAATCTATTATGCTCTCAAAGTAGTTCAATGTTTATATTTTGAACAAAATAGAGAAATCGGAGTATTTGATTCGAATTCACCGCGGACGTGAGAATCACCGCGTTGTGGTGTGTTGGAAGCCAGCTATGAACTGCCACCCTCAAGTACAAGTCATACAATGGTGTCTTACGGCACCTGCTGTGCTTCTGTTCCAGTTTCATTCTAGGTTCAGATTGACTATACAGCATTTTGATATTCATGTCATAAGTTTCATTGTTTCTTGTTTTACCCTTTGTGTTTTTAAGATAAAGTATCTAGCACCGAACACACATTCGTGAGGGTTATGGGTATGGATGTGGAGAGTGTTTAGAAAGTAAACATTTCCAAGTTGAGATAATCCATCTATTCAATAAGGACTCTTAAGGTACCATCCTGAAAGACGCTGCCGACTGCAACTGCAGGCTGCAAGTGTGATTCGCCTGATACTGCACCCGCAGCTGCGGCGGTGCTCCGGAGTCGTTTCATAGCAACACCTACAACACCAGCAGTGGCGCTGCGGGAGAATGCATCCAGCCGCGGCACTTGCAGCCTGTACTTGTAGTCGAAAACGTCGTTAGGAACGGAACTTTTAAGGTGAACGCTGGCATTTAGTCAGTTTTATATTCAACCTTATAATACGCGAGATTTGGAGAGTATTCTATATAATATCTAATAAAATAATTAATTAATTAAACTTGTATGTAAGGATTAAACATTTTATGGGTAACTTTATAAATATGTTGATTAGTGTTGCAATATATTTTGAAATACCATAAGCACTATTATTTGACTATCGTGAATTCGGCAATCATGCACAATAGTTAGCTAATCTAGTTGGGAAAGCGTAATCAACAGATGTTTTTATTTAATTTTCCGCGCGTGAGTTTCCGCCTTAAGGAAATTATCATGGACCGCTTTTTCATTACCCCACCCATACAACCTACTCACAATAAATGTACTAATTTCGCCTAACGCTGATATTCAACAGGTTCAAAGAGAGTTACTCGGTTTTATTCCAGAACATTTCGCACGTAGGTTACAAGAACAATAAATAATTAACCATTTTCTTGCTGAAACTTTTCGTAAAGTTGCGTTACGATGAACAGAAACTTTGGGGTGTTTTCAGTTATTATTGTATAAAACATTTTGTGTAGATGTAGATAATTATCCGAAAAATGTAGATGTGTATTCAAAATATTATTTTGATGTTAATTCGTGCGTGGATAGACCCGTCAGTAATTTAAACACTTTAGTTTTTGGTTAGAACGCGTTTTATTAAGTTAGCAGTTTTTACTAAACACTTCACTAACCCCTAGAATTAACTTACTTTGACAATATTGTATGTAAAAAGCTACTATATTACTAAGTTACAGTTATGCAAGGATATACATTCGTTGCGTGTCGGAGATGTCGATACCACGGCGCCTGTGACAGGTCCTCTATTAGTCTTTTAATGACGTAGTTCGCCCGAAAATCAAGTAATATTTTTATATATATTATGCCATTGTGGCCAGGTACGTCGTTACCTGATTGGTACTTTATTGGTCGGTATTTTATTCGTCTATTAATGACGACACAATGGCATATTATATATAAGAATATTATATATAAAAATATTACTAAATTTCGGGCGCGGCTCCGCCCGCGCGTATGTCGGTTATCGCGCTATACCATTAACCTTTTTTTGCGCAGTTGGATAAAAACTATCCCATATTTTTTCCCGGGTCACAAACTATTTCCATACCAAATTTCATTCAAATCGGTCCAGTAGTTTTAACAGACAGACAGACAGACAGAGTTACTTTCGCATTTATAATATTGGTACTGATGGATACTAAATATTATATACTTATTTCGATTGTGACGGAACACGCACGGATAAGTGGAAAATTTTAAGTGATAATCTTTGCCTCAGATATCTTACCTCTGCATATACATTTCTTAACAAGTAAGGAACTGCACTGCGCCCATCACCCTGAGATATACAATTAGTAAGTTGAAGTGCCTGAATTTTTTTTCTAAATATGCGTGCTAAGTGAAAATAATATCAAACAAATTATTGGAGTACAAAATTTTATGCCCAAGCCGGGAATCGAACCCGCGCGTGACTACCGGACTATCGGTCACTATTATAAACTATATGTTTATTATTTGATTTAATATTAATAAAGATTTAATCTATCTACTTGTATCTACCTGAATGATAATGAGTGCAAAGTCAGTACACTGGCTTAACGTAGATTGGGAAATGAATCACAAGTACAGCTGCCGGAATATACTATTGGTTACTTGATAACAGATTCTAGATTTAAATGAACCAGTTTATAGCGGGTTCACTAAGAACAAGAATATTCTCAAGAATGGTTGGGGTCAGGATGGGGCTAGGCCAACCGTAACATCGCAGCCGATGCTTTTTACAATGTGTTCTTTTGTTGGGGATACATTTTTGTATAGAAGGTATTATTGTATATCTCACATACGTAAAATAAAGGTAATTAAAAAAATAAAATATACCACTAAGTTAGCACACAAGCGTACGGCCCGCCTGATGGTAAGCACTTATCGTAGCCTATGAACGCCTGCAACACCAGGGGTATCACTTGCAACTCGTATCAATATAAAGTAAGATGTAAGGCAGGTGTGTATTCAATAAAATACTCTACCGCCCTTAGGCCTAGTTTCACCATACTCTGTTATTTATTTGACGCCTTGTTAATCCTTTTAACGGACTGTTAACTGAACCGAGTGTCCCACCAACTGTTAATGGATGATTAATTCAGTTAACTTCATAGAACGTAGACTGATTTAACTGCTATGTTATTTTTAAAGGCCCATTAGCTAATGCCTGATTTAGCGTAAACAAACATGGTATGGTGAAATTAGGCCTTAGGCTCAGATGTACAGTGGGATTTAAACTATGGACTTCCTGCGTGGCAGATCATAGTCATTGCTATTAAGCCATCAATGCTTCCAATATATAAAAAATATATCACGTCTTTAATCACCTATATAAGATCTCATTCAGACGTCTGTTATTGGTCGAAAGTATGTCGGTACATACTTTATTAATTAATTTATTTATTGCAAATTCATATACACAATCATTACAGGATTATCCTAATTCAATTGTTTATGCAACATAATTACGATTAAAGAGGAAAAAAAGCGTACAACGTAGCGTTAAATTATTATTTAAGATTCTAAATATACCTTCACCAAATAACAAACGAATTATTAAAAGTTAAATCCATGTCAATCATAAAAATAGAATAAATAAAAAATCATGTGCATTATTAGAAATTAAAATTCATGTCAATAATTATAATTATAATCTATCAATGAAGTTGTTTGGACGTCCATTGTTGATTGTAAGCGTAATAATAAAGTATCTCGCGTTTTTCAGCCATGCGACTAATGCATTTGTCGCCACGCATACATGTAAGCGTGGCGCAGTGTGTTTGTGAGCGACTGCCACGCAGAGCTTTGTATTATTATTTATTTCTACTCATTAATGCAAAAGAAAAAATAAGTGATGATGGTGAGAAGAATTTAAAAAAAACCTTATTTACGTCTTTTACTTACGTTATATATATATATAGCTGTGACATTTGGATGTCTGTTCTTACGCCCTTTTGACGTCGGCTACGACGTCGGACACGTAAAGACGTCGATTTGACGTCAGTATAGCTACCTGGTTGCGTAAAACTTTATCATTGAAATGCTTATCATTTTATAGTTTCCTCGTATGTGCTGTTTTGTAACCCTCGGGATTGTGATTTAAACACTCGTAAAATGAGAAACGGTCAATATATTCTATTTAGAGGTTGCTATAAATTTACATGTGTTTGTGGGCGCAGATAATAATGTAATACGTCATTTGTTTTTGTCCATAAATGTCTTAATTTCAAAATATGTAGGGTTTAGATGATCGATGAGCGAATTTCTCAAGTATCAAATACTACCATACTGTAATAATAATGTATTACAGTATGTTACTATCAAACTGACTGTCGAAAAACTCGCATCTACATATCTTGAAATCGTTTAAAATATCTATTTTGACATATTATTAATTGTAGACAAATTAAAATGAATAGGATATTGTGGTGAAAATTGTTTTTGAACATTTAGTCGGGCTATGTTTTATTCCTCAAATAAACTACTACTCTAGTCATGTAGAAGACGATGAAAAGGATAATAAGTATAAAAGGCTTGAACAGGTACAAATACGAAAATTCTGTAAACTGACAAACAAAACTCAAGTTTGAAAATCACCAAAAAATGTTTAACGTAATTATTTTTTTGGCTAGTCCCGTTATACTCCTCAGACCAAATAAAAACTCAAGACAGAATGTTGTGAACACAGAAGTGAGGCCGGTTTTCCAAACATGTAGTGCGTGTGGCGGTGTTGCCATGATAATTGAAATTACCTTATAAAAATAACGTTGCTAATTTAATAACGTAATTAATTTTAATATTACAATAGGGTTCCGACGTAAGGTGTCTGTAAAAGTAGTGTCGTTAAGTAGTGGAAGGGAATGGAAAAAGTGTTTCAGAAGTAACATTACTGGGTTTATAATTTATATGCATTTATTTCTGGTTTCATTTTTGAACTCGATTCGGAAATTGAAAAAAATAATTAAACACATTTACCAGTAAAGTGTGAGCAGGTAAGATACGGCTGAAATTTGGCAATTTTAATATCAATAATAATATGGTTATAATTCAACTCTATACATAACAAAATTAAAAACAACAAAATCAATGGAAACATGTTTTTTTTTAACAAAAACATAATATAACATTATGTTTTTGTTTTTTAACAAAAAAAACATGATAGCGATATTGCGCCACATGTCATACACATATTTTAAAAAAATACAGCCCAATTGAAAACCTCCTCTTTTTGAAATCGGTTAACACATTGATCAACTATTATAGAAAAAAAAACGAATAGCATAACATTATGTACTGTCACCCAATAATAGGGTGAACCTTATTGGCGTCTATTTTTATTTTGATATATTAAAAATATTGGTTTTTACGTAACTTACGAAATGTGATTCTATCCTGCTCTTCATGTTTTAAAGTTTGTTTTATAAACCTTTTCACAATGCGATTCGGCTTTTTTTTTTTTTTTTTTTTTTTAGGGAGGACATAGATGCTGGCTACCGCCTGTGCGGTCGTCCAGCTCCACCGGGTTTTGGGCGAGGGCCTGGCCCTACAATAGCCCGGGAGGGAGAAGTGCCGAAGGCACTTCTCCCGAGACGGGCGTAGAAGGCGAAAAGCGCTTTCTACCTCCGTCTCCTGCGGACGCCGAAAACGTACCGCTATTATAGGAGGGGTTGACAGCGAGCTCAAGGGCACCACTGTGGTTCGGACCTCGGCTTGTCTCGCTGTCGAGAGACATGGGGGGGATCGGAGCAAAATGCCTCTGTGCAACTGCAGTGTTGCACAATTGGGCCCTACTGAATAATACTCTTTGACTATTTGGAGAGCAATTTATCGTGACCTTGTTTTTGCCTCGAGCTCGCCGGCGAGCTCGGTGTTTGATTGTGTGACCTCTAATTACCTCACACCTGGGGATTTTACCTCGACGACTTGCGGATAACGCTAAAGCTGCCAATGTAATGACTGCGATGGGGTCATCCGGGTCGTCTAATACCTGCCGTGGTCGGCGACGGGGGGGTTTGAAAAATGGGATAGAAGAGGCGGTCGAGTAGTTCGATGCCTGGACAACCAATGGGTTCGAGTGGTGGGGCGCTCGATCAAAGTATCGGCGGGCGCAGTCCTTATTGAACTGCGCTAAAGAGGGAAGGTTTAGGTCGCAATGCAACTCGGTGTTCCGGATATACCACGGAGCGCCGGTTGCACTACGAAGAAAACGGTTTTGAATGACTTGAAGCTTATGGAGATGGGCCTCACTAGCATGACTAAACACTACTGATGCGTAAGTCATGATGGGGCGGATGCAGGCAGTGTAAAGTGTCTTCTTATTTCTAAGAGACATTTTACTCTCTTTGCGAATTAGGGGACCAAGGCGACCCATTACAAAGGCCGCTCTGTTACGGACGGTTGTTATATGATCGCTAAAGGTGAGATTCCGATCAAGGGTGACTCCGAGATATTTTGTTTTACTAACCCAGGGGATGGGTTGGTCGAACAAAGTTATAGGTTGCGGGTAACGGGGGCGGCCCTTCTCAGTAAAGTACATAGCTGCACTTTTAACTGGGTTGACCGCGATGCGCCATTTACGGAACCAGTCACCGATCTCGGTGATGGCCCGTTGGAGGGCGGGAATGGACTTTCTACTGATATGCCACCCAGTGGTATAAATAGCGGTATCATCCGCGTATTGGGCTAATAGGACGTTAGGCTGAGAGCGTGGGATGTCGCTGGTATACAGCGCGAAAAGAATGGGTGATAGCACGGAGCCCTGAGGGACTCCGGCTCTGACTGGGTGGGGGGAGGAGAGGGTGCCTTCCACGCGATAGCGAAAGCTTCTGGCTTTAAGGAAGTCTTGTAGGATGAGCACAAGACGTTCTGGCACGCCAAATTGGTATAGCTTGTAAATCAAGCCATTGTGCCAGACTTTGTCAAAAGCTTTCGCTACGTCGAGGAAGACTGCTAGCGTTGTCTGGGGTTTGGGGTACTTGTTAAAGCCCTCAATGATGTGCTCCGTGAGGCGGTGCACCTGTTGGACGCATGAGTGTCCGGGTCTGAAGCCAAACTGCTCATCTGGGATAAGGTGGTGTTCCTTAGCATGGGACTGGAGACGGTTTGCAAGTAACCGCTCGTAAAGTTTGCCTAAGGCACTGAGGAGGCTGATGGGGCGGTAACTGGTGGGGTCAGATGAGCTTTTGCCTGGTTTGTGAATGCCAATGACATTTGCACATTTCCAGGTGTCTGGGAATAAGCAGTGGCTCATAGCAGCATTGAAGATGCTGACTAGGAGATGGATGAGAGGAGGAGAGAGGGTTTTAAGAACCCTGTTGGAGATGCCATCGGCACCGGGGGATTTGCGCGGTCGGAGGGCCTTGATCAGTCTCGCCACCTCAGCGTAAGTCGCTAAGGTGATTGGTGGGAGTTCAGAGGTGACCACAGAGCTTTTACGTTCGACTTCAGCATCCACCGAATCGAGGTGAGCTTGGTCAACGTGATCTACGTTAGGGGAACACTGAGCCTCTAGGCTATCAGCTAGGCACTCAGCTTTGTCTTCGTCAAAGAACGCTGGGACTAGTGGGACTGGTCTGTATAAGGGAGGCATGTCGTTGTAGTTACTTCCTTTCATACCTCGCGCCAAGTCCCAATAAGCCTGGTGGCTTGGCACGAGGTTTGAAAGTTTGTCACCCCATTGTTGATCACGCAACTCAGACATGCGACTTTGAACCATGCGTTCAAAGTGGCGTTTCTTAGTTTTGTTCTCTTTACTGGGGTAAGAGTCGTAATGTCGGGTCACTGCTTTACTTTCCGTCACTAATCGTCTCACATCCGCTGGAATGACAAGGCGCCGGTCGTCCGGCACCATGACCTCCTTTGCGGATGCACCTACTACGGTGGAGAGGTGATTAGTGAACGAATCGATCGCAAGGGTTACGTCATCTTTAGTCAGGATGTCGTCAGGGATCTTGTCAAGGTCCGGTGAACTGATAGCTTTTAGGGCAACGCCTAATTGCTTCCAGTTCACTATCGTCTTAGTGGGGCGGGGGAGGTCTGTTGTTGGGTCGGGACCTAGTCGCAGTATAATGGGTCGGTGGTCAGAGTGAAGCTCGTGAACCACTTCTATGGAGCGTAACTGGAGTGTTACGCCTCTGAGTAGTGCCATGTCAAGCAAGTCAGGTCGAAAGTCTTCCGTGTGAGGGTAGTGAGTGGGCTCAGTGGGCGCAATTATGTCAAAATTAAGTTCTGCGACTAGTTTTTCAAGTGCAATGCCTCTGGGATTGTTGACGTTACAATTCCATAGGATGTGCTTACTATTGAAGTCGCCAATCAGAAGGACGGCGCTTCCTAATGAGAACAATGCTTCTAAGTCAGCTCGGACGATCGGCTTTTGACAAGCTTGGTAACAGGACGCTATGACTATAGGTTGATGACCAGTCATAGCTAGAAGGCAACAAGATGCTTCCATATTAACAAGAGTCGGGGTAGGTAAGGGGATGCAGTGCAGGGACCTTTTGTAATAGATAAGAGTGCCTCCCCCACGGGAGTTCACTCTATCATCACGTACCGTTCTGTAATTGGCAAACCTAGGGTTCGCCTTCCCCGGTTTTAGAAGGGTTTCCTGCACGCATATAATGTCGATAAGGTGGGTGCAACAAAAGTCGTGGACAAGGTCACGTTGTCTAAAGAAACCGTTAGCGTTAAATGACGCTAACGAAACTGAGCGCGGTTTCGTGCGTGCGGTTGTACTACCCATAGTGGTTGTACTGGGGAGGGGCCTGGGGAACGAAGCGCTTAAGGGCGCTTAGTAAGTTCGCGTGTTCCAATGTGTATTGGATCACGTCCGCTGGGGATTGAGCGTATTGCATCTTGTGGAATAGCTCTTGTACCTCATTGATGTCAACCGACATAGCCAGATCGCTGACTAGGTTGATTGCCTCTTGAAGAGGGGCAGCCATCAATGGCATAGGTGGAGCTTGAGGCCGGGAAGCGGCGCGGGGAGGCGCGCGAATGGTGTTGGCGACGGGTGCCGGGAGCGCGGGGCGAGCCGGGGCCGGTGCGCGGGCAGGGGCCGCGGCGCGGGCGGGTGCGGGTGCGGGCGCGGGTGCGGGCGCGCGGGCCGGGGCGCGGGCGGTAGCGACGGTCTTAACCATACTGGGTGGTTTAGACCATGCGTTACGGGCTGGGAGCGGCGCGGGTATTACCTGTGAGGCAGGTACTACCGTTAGTTTAGGGCTTACCCGTTGGTAACGGTCGTAAGAGGGACGGGTCGGCCTATGCCTTGCCACCCTGTGGTTCACTCGTGGTGCTTTAGGGCAGCCACGGTAATTCGCGGTATGCCCTTGAGCACCGCATAGAACACAGCTGGGTGGGTCCGGCGAATCCCGGGTGCGAGTGCACGCTGCTGTCGCGTGATCGCCTAGGCACTTAACGCACCTAGCGCGAGCGAAGCAGAAACGGGAGGCGTGCCCGTATAGTTGGCAGTTATGGCACTGCGAGGGACTCCCATTCTTGTATGGGGCTTGGACATCGAGTCCTGAGAGGCCACAGACCTTTTTTAAATTAAAAATGGCCTTGCCTTCAGGAGTACGATCTAGTACTACGAGTACTAGATCGTAGGGGCTGCGGTCCTTCCCGCTGTACATGCGGTGAACTGCATGTACGGGGAAGTCTTGTGCCTTCAGGTCGGCACATACCGAATCGGTATGTACCTCTTTGGGCACACCGCGGATGACCACTCGGAGGACTTTCTCCTCTTCGAGCGCATAAGTGTGAAAACTTATGCTCTCGTGGCGGAGGAGTTTAGTTAGCGCTCTGTGGTCGCTAATGGTGGAAACTTGGACTTTAATGCCCTGCTGCGTGGAGCGGGCATTAGTATAGTGGATCCCACGATCCGAAACTAAACGGGACAGCATGTCCCATTTGGTTTTGTCCTGAATGAACAGGGGCGGAGGCGGTTTTTCGCGGCGCGCGCTCGCGTCCTGAGGGGACGCGGCAGTGGTGGCCGGAGCGGAGGGAGGAGAAGCGGGGCGCGGGGCGGGGGTCGGCTTCTTGCCGGAGGCGGGGGCCTTAGCGGGTGCCTTGGCGGGAGGGGCGGAAGTTGCGCAACTAGCGGCTTTAGGAGCACGCTTGCGTTTGCGGTCAACGACGGTATAGCCGTCGTTATCGGAGTCCGAGTCAGTGCGTAAGGCGCGACTCGGATCTACTTCCATCTCCGTTTCGGAGTCCGAAGTGGGCTCGACAACGGCAATGGAGGGACGGGTGCTCGCTGGCCTCCCGATCGGTGAGCGCGAGCGAGACCTCTCACGGGGAGGGGCTGCCACCGTGCGTCTGTTGTCAGGGCCCGGAGCGGGCGAAGTCGGGCTGTCCTCTGAGAAGGACCGGGTCAGAGGAGGGACGATGGCCTCCGGAATTGGAGTTCCGGAGGGAGCGATGAGAGTGTCCGTGAGGCGGGCACTCTCTGCATCGTTAAGTGATTGCTGATGATCAGCGTAGAGTTCGGGGTAGCGGAGGGCGAAGGTCTGAAGGACCTCCACCTCACCGTTAGAGGGACGTTGCATCCTGAGGGGAATACTCAGGATGGCCTAACGGGTTCTGTCTCCCTCTCGCAACTCGTGAGCTCACTTGTGTGAGAGGGAGTGAGTACCTATGGTGTGCCCTAGTTGTGTACCCTCTCCGAGCTTTTTTCTCGGCGGAGAGGGGTGCTCCTAAGCGCTACTCCGGGGTTGACTAGGGGTGACCCCAAGGCCAGTAATCCCGGAGCCCAGCTTGCTTCGGCTGACCCGTGAAGCGGGAAAGGCCACGGTGCAAGGTTAAACCAAAACAACAACAGTGGCCGTTGTCACCGTAGGGTGTCACACTGCGACCGCAGCAAATGGCGGATTTGATCGTTCAGACGGGTTTGGCTGACGCTACCCCACGCCTGAACGACGTCGCTTAACAGCACAAAGTGTGTTGTTACGCGACTGTTACTATGTTGTGTCGGGTAGTAAAGTGGTGAAATGCGCACCGAAAAGTGCGGTCAAAACAAGACCACCAGCCCGATATGATGTTGTTCGTCCGAAACAAGGGACTTGGGTAGGTGGTAATGCCTGACGTCTTAGAGCGCCTCTGCGCGACGGCACGGCGAGCTCGTAGCTCGCGTTGCTCGGCGTTCGGCGGCTGCTCAGCTTCTGCACACAAAACAAAAACTTCGTCAGGACTGCGTATTCCAAGGCACTGGTCTGCAACTAGCGTCGGAACGATGACCCGAGTGAGACGGCAATAGTGCGGGGACTATTGCGGTCTCACTGGGAGATACTGGCGGAGCTGTAGACAGGTGTGCACGGCGTGGCGGCACAGGTCGGAGTGCGATTCGGCATTTTGACTAGCAAATTTATCGAAATCTTTTTCGTGTAGCTTCCAAGCGCCGCGACAGTTTGACTGACGAGTCCTACGCCTTGACTCGTCAGTCGAACTGTCGCGGCGCGTGTACGTGTGTCTGTGTAATTGTGTTTGTACACGGGAGGCGTAGTTTTACCGGCCTCACTGCTCTTTTCTCTCAAACATTCTGTCTTGAGTTTTTATTCGGTCTGAGTTATACTCATAAAAAACTGGATTAGTGAGCTTCATGTGCAAATGTTATTTATGTATTTAATAATAATAAGGACCTCTATTTTTTCTTATATTTGTTGTAAGAGGTTTAGAAGCTTAGCGGCCATCGCATAGACATCTGCGGCCAAGACCTTCCATTTAAATTTTAAATTTAAGCACAAAATTTCACCTCGTGATAGCTGGTTATATGCGCCGGGCGCTTTTTGTGCCCGTCGTTCGTAAGGTGTACGCTTAGCTTGTGACTAGATTTCACCCGATTATATTAAACATAACGCTGAAGTACTCGTATATCGTGAAAAATTAAAAAGCTTAATATAGTTTTGAGTTATTGCTAGGCGTGGTCTGAATACTGTACTCTGATACTGTGTCTGATCACATATTGATAGCGATAATCGGAAAATATTCTTTAAGTTACTCACTATATTGTTTTAATCAATATGTATTGAATTGATTACATAAAATACGGATAAAGGCAAATTTTAATATTTTTTACGATTGTGCGTTTGGATTTTAGAATCATCTTATTTGGTTTTAAAATATTATTTTCGCTTAGAACGCGATAGTGCTTGTAATCATAAATAGTAACATTTTATTTAGTGTTTAATAACTTTTCAAGATTATATGATCTCATATGATGATGAATTGATGATCACGTAGATTAGTTACCAAACCTATGTTCAAGAGCCATAAAACTGTTATGAACTCCCCGCCATACGTGAGTGACTCTAATCTCTCAAATATTATTCAACGTACAATAAATCGTTACCACAAATCGGTGGCTCAATACCAACCCAATCCCCAATATACTCGTACCATTAAATTGTTTCGCTAAATGACTTCGCAATTTCAATTAAGCTTTGTGTAAACAAGGACGATCAAATCAGCGGTTAACAGCGTATTAGGCTTTGTTCTAATCCCGAGAATTATTAAAATAAAATAAGATCTCCGATTATATATCTTACGAGAGTCAAGTGCCTAGCCACAGTGCCTAGTGTGTGTATATAGAGTAGATATATTTAAAGCAAAAAAGCAAAGCAAAATGCTGAAACTGAGATGGCAGCGCGTCTATTAGGGTCCCGTACTTTAAAACGTGATCTTATTACTAAACCCACGCTGCGCTGTCCGTCCAGCCATTAAAATGCTGTATTGTTAGAACCAAACAAAGAGCCATTCAGCACAGGGAGATCCATGGAAAGAGCTATGCTTGGAATCTTTATTGAACCAATGATAGTGGAGCGGTAATAGCTATGGACTGTAGGTCCATGGTTTGATCCCCACCGCCGGCTTGAGCTGCACCGTATGGTGGAAGGGCATTTAGCAAATACTCGTCTGGCTAGCTACCACACTCAAGTTGAAAATCTATCGCCAAGCGCCTAACGGTGTGTTCCGGTAGATGTCCTTGAGAGCCAGTAATTCTAAGTTAGCCTGAACAACATCTTCGACCACATCATCACTTACATCAGGTGACATAGTGGTCACCATGACGATGATATTTAGAACGATGGCAGAGTTTTTTACAGATTATTATTTTTACGGATATATTATATTCACCGAGTTTTTGTTTATGCTCTGTTGTTTTAACGGTTATACATAAAAACGTGAAACTAAGTTTACATAATTATACAATAATCTTTAAAGTCAAGCAACATATTATAGTAAGATCCCTCGATGAGCGAGACTAACTTACCCATGTCCGTTTCTTTTACCAATACGTTAACCTAACGGTTTACGTTTGATCGTATCATGATGTAAAGTGACGATGCAGACGGCTAAGAACACGCTCGTCTGTAAATGTTGGTTGAAAGTACCCATATTATATTGTAGTGGGCAACACAGACTCGGGCAATGAATTACATAATTAAATTCCAACATTCCCAGTGTATCTCCGGACAACTAGACAGACGGCAGCGACACCGGTACACGGTAGATATTTCACGGTGCGTACATCGGGTACAATGCGGCTCGCTTCTTCATTAATTATTAGACGTACATGGACTCCAGTACATTGAAAGAGTAGAATATAATTTCATTCACTCTCGAGGTCTATGTTTTTTAATGTTCATAACTAAAGGAATGTTATGAGAAGCTTACCTTCTTCAAGATAAGGGGGTGGATGTGTGGGGATTATGGCAAAAATATAATGGGGCAAACCTTTTGTTCAACAGCGGAAGTTATGGATGATATAAAATGGAGGTTTGGTGGTACTTAAAAGTGGTTAAGTGATGCCAATGGAGCACACCCTAGAGTGGGTGGATGGGCCTAAAATCTAATTTTTGCATTTTTGCAAAATTTGTTTGTTTTTCTTGGGTGTAAAAAATTTATATGGAGCGTGTGTTTGTGTGTATATATATGACTAGTGGCTCTGTGAGCATAACACCTCGTGACTTAAATATGTTTTTTACGTCTACAACGTCCATATCCTCACCGTTTTGAAAAAAAAACCATATACTGAATTATATTTTCATAAAAACTGTAGTAAATACATATATTGAATTGACAAAAAACATACGATTTGAGTATCGAATCCGCTCACAAAATTTCACGAGAGTCGGTTGAGTAATGCAACCAGTAGAGGAGAACAACCGGAAGTCCGGACAGACATACAAAAACATTTGTTAACAAGTTAAGACGGAGACGCTTCGCTCGTTCAATGACCTTCACATTATTATGGTCCGACTCCTACAAGTTATTTCATATATTACAGAATTGGAAATCAGTTTCCTTTTTTGACAAATATATTTTTTTTCTTGTCTTTTAGTGATGCACACTGTTTACGAGACCATTCACTCGCCTAAAATACTGTTCACCTTCACCAATAGTAAATAACATTCAATCATCCAGGTATTCGAATAATTCTTCAGTTAATTTACTAAAACTTAAAAACTACTAAAGCAATTTTGATAAAATTCATATGAGATCACTTTGGATGTATAATCTACCCAAAAAATAAAGAATCTTCAAAATCAAATCATAATTAAGAAACATACAAAAAATTACGTTTTGAAAACCTCCTCCCTTTTTAGAAGTCGGTAAAAATAAGCTGTAACGGACGGACAAACTAGCCATTTTGGTTTGTTTTTAAGTAACAAAATACATTAAGTTATTATCCTTAAAGCGTTCTGGTAACATTGACCGCGAAATTAAATTAAAATCTCTAAGTACAACGCCAGGGCAAGATTTATCACGCTTCAGAAAATTACTTTTGAAAAGCGAATTTCTTACAGCTACTCTTCACAGGATTTTTCTTTTCTATTATTTCATAAGAATAAAATAAATCAGTTCTAACAATATCTCATTAGCGAATGAATACAGAAAGACATAACATTTCCATTTCAGTTTCTAACTACATTTATGTTTTTCTTCTTTAAGTAGTATAATATATTACGTGTGTATTAAATGCTAATGGACCCGCCTAGCACATAATGGTTTAATGCTTTTTAGACTTGAAAGTCGGTTCATATATTATATTTTTGTAAAAAAATAATTTATCTCATTTGAGAGATTTACTCTGTAAATTGAAATGATTACTCAATTCGTAGATACAGTGAAAATAGGTTTGACATAATCTCTTTACTCTATATTATTGTTTTTTTACACGACTGCCCAAAAAAAGGAGAGTTATGTTTTCAGGGTTCATGTACGTATGTATGATTGTGAGTTTCTTTATTCCACCATAACTTCTTAACGGTTCAACCGATTTTAATATATAATATATCATTATTTAAAAAAAAAACATTACATTCGTCTTAATAGTCCAGTTGACATTGGGTACATAAGAAGTAAAAAAAAGGAAATTGACGGATATTAGACGTAATATATTACGAAAAAAAAATTTTTTTCTACCAATCCCATCGAGTGTGGTATCAAAATCGCTTTAAGAATCGATTCCATAAATATATAAAACTTACAGTTTTAATTTGGAGGGACGATAAAACGCAAAACGAAAATAAATAAATTGCAGTCGGGTTTGTTAATTTTTAATTAATGTATAATTGTTTTATTGGCTATTATTCAAATAAAACATAATATATAACAGTTATAAAAATGTACATGACCATTGTTTGTTGTTCTTCTTAAGAAACACAAAATAGCATTTAGTTAAATTATTAATTATAAATTAAATTAATTATCATTTAACTAAATCACATTAGATCTGTCTAAGAAACTCAGAGTAGTACATATATTTTCCGAAAACTTGCACCCCATTTTTACCCCTGTAGCCCTATAGCCAAAAACATTTCTTTCAAAAAAAAGGTAACAGCTTAAATGTAGCAACATCCCCTAATGACACGACTCCATATTTTTGGCTATGAAAATAATTTTTAAATATAAAATTGTTATAAAATATTCCGGCGGTATGACGTGGTGGGCTGGAATGTCACCCGACCTCCTAATCTCTCCTCTTGGGTGTCGTAAGAAGTGACTGATGGTAAAATACCTGAAGTTAGACAGGAGCGTCTTCAGTCCTCACGTTGGTATACAAAATAATAACACCTAAATTGAAATAACAGTATTTGAATTTCGGTTTTATATTTATCTCAAAATCTATCTTACATACGTCTTACAAGTAGTAAATTAAATAAAGATCTATCTTTGTATGAATCAAGTCTTTCTGTATCGTAAATAATTGACTGGTAACTGATATTTCCTGTAACATTTGTTGATTATCACCTGAAGCTGGAGATGTAGCTTTATTTGAATGTTACTTTTTTTTGAATTTCCTTGTTAAAAGTAAGGCAAACATTATGCCATCTCACTTTGACTTCATTTGCTCATACTTATAGAGCAGCACCAAAACTTTTCGATTGAAAATTTGTTTGTAAAATGAGTTTTGTTACGTCACGGCTCCAACTCGTTTGAAAAGTTTCGTCAATTTTTTCTTCATACCTGAAAAATCACGTCCACGTGGAAGTATTATTTTAATTAATTGTGTAATAACCAGAGTTATTGCACATTTCATACAGTGCAAATGTTGAACAAACCACTATGTTTCAGGTGCCATAATTTGATAAGACGTATTACAATAGTAGTTTATGCAACTGTCATATAATAGAGGGTATTAAAACATGAGCGTAGTTTTTTAAAATGCAGCGCAGTTAGAAAATAGGACTGTTTTATAGCATTTCAAGTATTAAACTGTACACCTACGTAGCTGGATTGCAAGCCGTATGTACCGTACGAGTGCGTAGCGTCTACTTTTCAGCTTGGGCAAAATGCTATCGTATGTCTCTCCGGATTTCCAAATTGCTGGTTGTTCTACTCTACTGTTCACATTTCTCAACTGATTCTCGTTAATTTTGTGAGCAGGTTCAATAATTATATGATAACATTGAAAACACATGTCGATACTTTTTTTTTAATAAAGCTGAGTTAGAATTCGTAAACGTAACAAGTATACATTAAATAAAAATCGGGCAGCAAATTATTTATTTTCGTTAGCGTTTTATCGTTGCATTCCAATTAAAACTGTAAATTATATATATTTATGGAATCATTTCTTAAAGCCCTTCATTTTGATACCCCACTCGATGGGTCTGAGAGAAAAAAAAACTCACAATATGGCGTTAGAATCCGTCAGTTTGCTTTTTTTTCCTAGTGTCTCCTGGGCTATTAAGACGAATCTAATGATATATTATGCATTAAAATCGGTTGAACTTTATAAAGAAACTCACAAACATACATGAACCCTGAAAACATATCTCTCCTTTTTTTGGGCAGTCGTGTTAAAATATAATATTTTAGTCAGGAAGTCTTCTGCTCCCAGAGCCACTAGTTAGTGTTATGTGAACTTATTTACCATGCAACCAACAAACAGCAAGTGGTACAATATGTTAATATGTGTTTCGCCATGGTCACCAACATATTACGTTTGCTAAAGTAATAAGTACAAAATGTGCGTGTGCCTTCAATTCACCAGGCCTTTCATGTATGCTACCCTGGTAGCCATTAGTTGGTCTAGTACCATTAGGTTGCAGCATCGATGGTTCTAGCAATGATGTTGTTACAACATCTGTTGAGCTATTATCGTCAACATAATCTACGCACTTTTCGTGAACTATCAAAAAAAGATAAATGATTTAATATTATCATGAAGAAATAATCTTGATTCTGAAATAAAAGAGCGATCCATACATTTGCTACAAAAATCAACGTAAATGTAGGTAGTTTATATACTTCAAAATACTCGTATACTTTGATGTTTCCAGCCATTTGCGATGACTAATCTAACTGCTAATGCGCCCAACCCATTACCATATTGCATCGTTTCTAAATGCAAACACCGACACGTATATTGAGGGCACTCTAATGCATATATACGTAGGTACTTACGTTTTGTACAGACGCGTGATGGCTAAGAAGAGTTATATCCAGATAAAGCTGCGTAAACTAAGTCTCGACATAGATGTTTTTCAGACGTCAAGATTGTTTGGAAAGAACTTTTTTGTGTCTGACTCTTTAGTGGAGAAACAAAAGCGTAGATTTTAATCTGGATGTTGGTGGATTGCTGTCGAAGAGCTACTGAATTTTGATGACTAAAAATCTTAATAGCAGTTTGTAATCCAAAAATGTGCAAATGGCAATATGCTTAGCCCAATTTATACGGGATCAAACTAGTATGTTTAGTGAAACGTGAGTATTATTGGAGTCATAAACTCCATTGTCCCCAAATAAGAGAAATCCTATATAACATATAAATTATATATAGGGGAGGGGGTCATAATGATATATTCTAATGAAAAAGTAGGTATCATAATTGTGACATTCGAGAGTTGAATAAAATAAAATACTCGTCGCACCCAAGTTGTACGTTCAAAATACAGACCAGATATTTTTCTCACAAAACGCTTAACTGTGTTGCTTAAGCAAATTCATAATGCTCATTACTCATGATAGATTGCTATCAAAATGATATTACTTACGCAAAACAATTGAATTACGCCTAATGGCAAACAGATAACAATCCTGAAACAAGGAAACAAAGCCTTCAGTAACAGCCTCGCAAGCGTAATACTTTACGTAACAAAGACGTTGGGACTCACTCCATAAACGCAAATGACGTTTCTCGTTACGTCAAAAAGACGATATAATTTACGAGAAAAAAGTCAAGTGAATTGAAAAAGAAACGGAGAAATGTTTTTTATTCACATTCATTTTGCATCACAGCTTGTCATGCTTAATAAGCTGTCATAGTGTTTTTATATAACAGACATTGAACTACTTTATTCTTTGGTTAGTGATGATGCAATCGAAGTTTATTAAGCTAGAGTTTATTCTACAATCTTTTATTTTAGTATACGGTACCGACATTCAATCAAGAAACAAGATCACAATACTCTGATAGTGTTCTATACATCGACCGTTTGCAAATCGAATGTTGAAGAAATGTTGTGTTATTTTTGTCGAAATAGTTAAATAAAAATAATCTTCAGCTAAACCAATCAGCAATAAAAAAAAGGGTGGAGTGCAGATTCTACAAAATGAAGCCTGTAAAAGGTTATTTCATTTTTTTCAGTGTTGGAAGTCTTTATTTTTTTTAATTTTCCCCTTTTCCTTAGTGTTGCATTCACGATCATGTTCACTCGCCTAAAATACTGTTCACAATCGACAAGTGTTTTAGTTACCATTAAACCATCCAGGTATGCAAATATTTTTTTCAAATAGGTGACAGTAATTTAAAACTGATCAGCCGATGAAAAATTTAAATCGGATCAATTTGGAGCTATAACTCTCTCAAATGTATCGGAGGGCACGCTAAGCCATCGGTCCCGGTTGTTGTCTTAGGATGGCAGTCGTTATACCATGGTGATAGGGCATTTTGCGAATGCCCGCCTGGCTAGCTACCACCCTCAAGTAGAAAATCTGTCGCCAAGCACCTAACGGTGTGTTCCAGCAGCTGTCTTTGAAAGCCAGTAATTCTAGGTTAGCCAGAATAACATCTTCAATCACATCATCACTTACCATCAGGTGAGATAGTGGTCAAAGGCTAGCCTATCAGCCATAAAAAGGATTTGGAGTTCTGGCCTTTAATATTAAATTTTTAACTCTTATTTGTCTGTATTTTGTGAGTCTAAAAGCTTTTGTTGTTGTAGCTGTAGTGTTGCATATAGCTAGTTGTGTTTTGTTTAGATAGTTATACTGCTGGTATAAAAGTACCTAGTCCTTATTTCAAATTAGTGAACAATCAAACAAATGCATAATAGTTGTGTTTGTACAAATTGGTTACGAAGATGTGGAATGATAAGTTGATTCTTGTTTTGAATTTTTTGTCGATAAACAAGTTAGTAAAATTATCAACGTTGTTTTCAGGTACGTTCCTATATCTTCATTTGGTCAGCAGCTTGATAAGTAGAGTATATAAGTCATATTATCTGTATTTCATGTTCCTTATTTTTGTATTTCGCGAAATTTCTGAAGTGGGTGCCTATTCGTCTCCACTGCGCTGAAATGCTTATATTTAATATTTTCTTAATATTATCCTTTTTGATCTCGATACCCTTTATTTTCTGAACAAGCCTTTTCAGTGTCTTCATATAACTCGTCGTTGAGTTCTATAACGTTTATATATCATAGTGTTACGACTAGTAAGTCTGTAGAATTAATAACCACTTAACATTAAACGCATTTTCAACAGGTCATGTAATTACTATTCATGTTATTTGAAGCAATAATAGCAGTTCGGTAAAAGCTATGAAATGCCGTGCCGCAGGTACATGGGTATATCTCGACCGCCAGTTTGAGGTTGACCGCATGGTGGAAGACCATTTTTATAATGCTCGCATGGCTAGTTACCAACTTCTGGATATAATTTGTCACCAGGCATCTAACAGCGTATTCCAGCAACCGTGCTTGAGAGCCAGTAATATCACAGGCACTCGAGACGTAAAAACTGTATGTCTCAGGGTAACGGGAGCAGTGCAGTTCATCACCACTACCATCACTTGTGACGGGCAATCGGCCGCTGGTGGACGCTCGCCCGATAATGTTTGGTTCAGCCACTAGATTTTTCTATTTCTCTATTCTTCCTCACGCTCCATGTTCCATCATCCCTCTTTACTGGCCTTATCGTTTTACGAAAAAATAGCGCTCATTAATAGTTGTTTATAATATATGTCCTTCAAGCTCACAAGTCACTCTTCAAGGTTTCATAGGTGTACTTCAAGATTGGTCCAGCAATTGGACTATATAAACTAAACTCATGCTAAATTGGATTATTATAAAGCTTTTATTTGTAATAACGTTTTTATGATATGATATATTCATATATATTACATAATATGGGAAATCTAAAGTTAATTTTCATGTTTTTAAAGTTGAAAATATAGGTCACAACCAATGGACCAAATTTTAGAGCTGCTGAGCAGCCAGATTATAATTAATAAATTTGACTTTATAAAAATTCAGTGTTAAAACATTTAAAATTACACAATTTGAAGGATCCATTTAATTAGTCTCGATTCTCATCTAGGTTACCTGAGTACGAATGGGTACGTGGTAATAATAATTCTGTCTTTTATCGCCGCCGTAGCACGCATTTCTGCTAAAACGTTCTTAATTTAGTAGTTTTATCCTTACATTTAATTTATGAAATAAAATGTCACAATGTATTTTATCATAAAAACTAATGTGATTTTCACTCATTGGTACGAGATAACTCAGGTGAATAAGTCAGATGGCTGCGACTAAGCAAAAAATTGATTGTATGTCTAAGAATAAATTAATTTTAGTTAATGTAAGTCTAACTATAAAAAAATAAGTTTAAGAATTTAGTAGCGAGTAGTTGAAAATTAAATACCTTAATATTCAACTACTTTGTATCATAAAGTTTATATATCGCTATAAACTTTAATACCACCAAATTGTTATATATAAGTTAATTTTCTGTCACCTGATAAACAACAAAGAGTTTTCTAGTGCATTGTACGACATCGATAAAAAATGCGGAACGTGTGCTCGCCAGCAGGAAATTGTGAAACATTTAAATGAAGGAAAGCAAACAACTATAAATAATGCAAAAATGAACCTTTAAAAACATTACTTCTGTCGTATTGCATGGTGAAATATGTACATAACTATATATTGAATAACTTCTTATACATATAAATTAGGTATAATAAAATTTTAATACAACTCAAATAGCAGCTCCATTAACTAAAAATTGTGATTGTCGTCGTAGCTTCCTGTCATTGTAGTATATTAACTTGAATTATATTTAGACCTAAAAATAAATAACGCACTTAAAAACATCAGTTTTTTTTTTATTTAATTTTGTTATATAAGATTTTATAGCTACATTATTATTTATAAGTAATAATAATAACTCAGTTCTCGCATTGAATATAACACTACCAAACGTAATACTACTGGAATTACTACTATTTAGATAACTAAATAGTAGTAATTCCAATATTTTAATGAAAGCTGCCTATAAAAGGTGTGCATATCAGACCAATGTAATAATGACTTAACTCGTTGTTATAATTTGTTAATATACGTTTTTTACTGTATGTTTTAATATGTACACTGTTGGCGTATCTGAATAAATAATAAAAAAATAAATATAATATTATACCTTTTGTTTTGAATATTATTTTAGTTACAAGCGTATTTATCTTCATGTTCAAACGACCTCAAACAATTACTTAGGATTCATATTTGTTGCTACGTAAGGCTCTGTTCTTTGCACTCACTTCAACTAAAAGTTTATAAATAGACATCAATGATGAATAAGAAACGCTAAGTAAGATAACAATGAACAAAGATCATTGTATTACAAAATGTGAAATGTCAAGAATGAATGTTTATTGTATTTTTTATATCATAAAGAGATAAATCTCGTGCTCCCTCATTATATTCGTGTTGTCAATGAGGAAATACATTATTTACTGCTCTGTATTTATTCTTTTGTCATTTACTTAAAGGGCAGAAAAGACCTTTTATGTTACATGTACCGCGCTAAGTATATGGATTAGGTATATTATTATAGCATTGAGGTCAATGACACGTAAGCAAAAGAAAAACAGATTTATATCTTCTTTTTTGCGATTTATTTAATCGCCGAGAATACACACGTCTTTCACTTAAGCCAATGTACTTTGGTAAAAAGGTTTCATTTTCCGCTATACAGATCCACGTACGAGTACGATGTACTGCACGTACAAGTGATTATTAGGTAGATTATATATTCGTTACGTAATATTAATTAAACATTACCTTATAATTGCTGATTATAGATGGATTGGTGTTCGTGTAGTAAGCAATCATATTATTATTTTCATCTCAACTGTGGGTCAAGGGTTTAATGCCGTTAGCGGACCAAGCGGATAGAAGAAAGAAAATTCAAATTTCGTTCCTATAGGAGTTTGAGTTTATCTCTTCTGATTACTCCACATTCGTACTTCTGATAGATTATGGGGGCAATTAGTAAGGGTAATTTCGGCAGAAAATCATAATTTGGGCTCAGAAAAAATATATATTTGTATGAAAGTTATTTCCATCCGTTTTGTAATTTTTTTTTCATAACTGTTTGTTTCATAAATTAATAAGTAATAAAACATCTGCAGTGCAGCTGTTTTACATTTGTCTGTTACTCTGTATTTTTGGAACTCCTCAACGATAAAATGCACATCTAAGCTAAAATATGACCATTCGTATCCTTAACAAATCATTAAAGAATATTTTAAGAAATTAAATTTTTAAGTGCTCTTAGCGAAGTTTGCTTAGCCGTTCCGAACCGATCAGCAAAGTTTAGCAACGTCCGATTCGGTTAGGAGTTGGATAGATGACCGCTGGTGACATTACTACTGAGCGCTTCCGTGCTTCGGAGGGCACGTTAAGCCATCGGTCCCGGTTGTTGTCTTAGGATGGCAGTCGTTACAGCATGGTGGTAGGGAATTTTGCGAATGCCCGCCTGGCTAGCTACCATCCTCAAGTAGAAAATCTGTCGCCAAGCGCCTAAGGGTGTGTTCCGGCAGCTATCCTTGAGAGTCAGTAAGTCTAGGTTAGACTGAACAACAGCTTCGATCACATCATAACTTACCATCAGGTGAGATTATGGTCAAAGGCTAACCTATAGGCCATAAAAAAAAGATCGGATAACAGCATCCACGGGTAAAGTATTATTTACTCTAGTAAGATTTACGCGCATTTTGGCAAACAAAAGGTGCAGTGCGCATTGAGATTGAAATTTGATTTGTTCTTTTTTCCGTTTCAAGCTTCAAACTGATCTTAATCGCGCTCTTTTTAGTTTAGATTTATTATATCTACATATAAGTTTTCTACCTAAATTTCATTCGGGGCCAATATGTTTCATTTCTCGGGCGTTGTCCTACTAATCCCAGGTTACTCCGCGTGATGAATATGAATACGGCAGATTAGGTACTAGGCGTGTGACACGTTTATACTTAAAGTGGTACATAGCCAGGCAAGCATTCACAAAATGACCTACTACCATTTGAAAAATCTCAAACCCGCGGCCCGCGGCAAGATAAGCCGTGTATCCTCAGGGCACTCTATTATAGTCACTAGCGACTTTAGGTAAACAGATTGTAAACAGATATAAATTTAGTCGGAATAGTATGGTAACTAATATTGAAAAAAATACAATAAATTTCCCTAAATGCCGAGAGCCATTTTCCGTTAGCTGTCTGTGAACCAGATTTAATTTTTTTTTTTTTTTCTTTGTGATAGCGGCTTTTGATAACCAGCTAACGGAAAGCGTGACGAAGCGTTTTGATTTTTTAGCCAACTTAAAAAAAAGAGGAGGTTCTTTTGTCTCAATGATTCAATCGTTACTTTGCGGACATGCATAATTAATAATAAAGAATAATATTAAAAAAACATTACTTATTTAAATATTTTAGTAAAACACTTATCAAATATAAAATTTATCTAGTGACAATTCCGCCTAATTTTCCTTATGAGCCGATACAACGTCATAATTTCATAAACGCCACGCAGCCTAACTGTAAGAATATCTCGTCACATCAAAAACTCGAAAGCATATGTTTCGAGTTTTCGATGTGACGAGATTCAAGAGACGATACGTATCGAACATTACAAAACAGGAACGTTTCTACAATTCTACACGCCCTCATTTCGCTATTTGTTAGATAAAAACTTTAAATCGATTCTGACCTACAACCAAATTAACTGCTATTCCAGATTAAACAATAGTGGCTAAGAATTCATTTTCAATCACAGATCACAGCGTGCTAAGATTAAACGTCTCAGAGTGTGGAGAGCTGACACCGTCCATAAATCTGTGTAAACCCCGTCTACACGAGCACCAGTAATTGCTTCCTTGGAATTATGACTCGGAAATACTGAGCGCTGCCACTCACTGAATAACTGAGTTACAGCACAGCGCCGCCTAATCGGTGTTTCAATATACCCTCAGTAAGACAAGGTAGACCTATAATTTATACGGTTATATTATGTATATGTTAGGGGCGTAATGTGAATTAGTTACAATTAGTTTCATAAACAAGTACTTATGAATGTGAGTTTTTTTGTGAATGTGAAGTGTATTTTTTTTCATTGCGATTTTATTATGTCTTGACTGTCCTGCCGTGTGCTTATCGTAAGTCTGGACATGGCACAGTCATAGTATCAAATTAATTCAGAGGTAGCACGGCGCGTGATACACAAAAAAAGATAAAGCTAAATATACCTAATATCAATTTTTATGTAACGTTTAACAGTACGGCAAAAACGTGGAACGTGAGAGGTATACGTTTTTTTGGGATACAAGTAATTATTGCATTTAGGGGGCATATTACGTAATACCACAGAATAAAAAGGACCAGAAGGATCTTTCTTTAAATATATTTATAAATAAGCAACTCTGCTACGACGCAATAGAGAGCAGTTCAGATCGCACACTTTTATATTCACCTACAAGGCGCCTCTCTTTCTATCGCATAGCTCATATCTCTTCTGTCACGGTGCGTGGGTTAGGGTTGTGATCTAGTGCTCACATGCTATGCAAAGATATGTACGTACATAATATACATAACTATTTAAAGCAATGAAATAATTTTCAAATAGAAGGTACCTAGTATTAGCAAAAAAACATTTTACTATGTGTACTTTTATATGCAAAAACCTTATAATATGTAATGTTTGTTCGATCCATTTAGGTACCAGTTTATTTTATTTTGATTATATTTTTATTTATTTATAGCTGATAAACTAGCCTTTGAACACGATATTGTCACCTGATGGTAAGTGATATGGTCGAACATTCACTCAGGGACAGCTACAGGAACACACCGTTAGGTAACTACAGTAATAAAAATTAAAATTAGAAGGCGGAATTGACATCGGCGTTGCCGTCAGCGTCGGCGTTGGCATTGGTGTCAGATTGGTCAGACGCCGACGCCAACGCTGACAAAGGTTAAGCGTCGCCGGCTCAATCTGCGTAGGCATCAGCGTCGGTTTGGCGTCAGTGTCGGCCTTGGCGTTGGTGTCACCGGCGGCGTCGGTTCGGCAACGGTCGGCATCTGCGTTGTTGTCAGCGTAGGCTTGGCGGTGGCATCGGCATCGCCAAGCATGCGGCGTCGCAATCGACGTCGGCAACGGCGTCGGCATACGATGCATATGCCTTTGAACCTATCGATATTTGATATCATCACCTGATGGTAATTGATGTGGTCGAAGATGTTATTAAGGCTAACCTAAAATTACTTACTGGCTCTCAAGGACAGCTACCGGAACACACCGTTAGGTAACAATAGTAATAAAAGTTAAGATGAGATACTTATAGGCGGTATCGGCGTCAGCGTTGGCGTCGGCGTTGGCGTCGGCGAGGGCGTCAGCGTTGGCGTCAGCGTTGGCGTAGGCTTCGGCATCGGCGCCGGCGGTGATTCGCCATCTGCATCGGCGTTGGCGTCGGCGTCAGCGATGGCATCGGTTCGGTGTCGACGTTGGAATCGGCATTGGCTTCGCCGTCGGTTCTGCGTCGGCGTCACTGTCCACAGTCATTTATTTCACAATTGTTTTCGAAAATGTGAAACATTCAATGTGGCACCCTAAAATCCCACCATACATTGACTTGGAGATTTTTAGTGCATTCACTACATACATCAGACAAAAAAGTATCGGGAAGGGTTTATTGTTGTTAGTGCAAACATATCTTTATAACCAGCAATAAGTAAAACTCCTCCATCATCCACCTAACGGTCTGGTTCGGAAACAGGTTTTGAGAGATAGTTCATGAAATAAGTTATTCTATTATGCAGTTCCTTTTTTAGATTGAGCCTGATCAACAACTTCCGAAGCCTGACCTAATAATCACCAACAAACAGGTAAGATAGTAGCCAATCGATAATCTATCGGTTTTATAAAAATAACAAAGCTGAACCTAATGTACCTAATTATATAATCCTATTTTTGCCATTTTTAAAGAAAAGGCAAATACCAACATTTCCTAACGGTAAGTATTCTTACCTTCCTAAGTCTTTCAAAAGTAAGAAAAACTTGATATACGGAACCTTGTCAATATTTACGCAGCCGCATGCTACGCAGTGTGATTAAGCCTCATTTTACGAATCTACTAGCCAATCTACGAATCTAATAGACAGAATAATCCAACCAAGTACTTACGTGCTTTATCTTTACAACTTGAATTTTTATTATAATTTGATATATACAAATAATGTTTCATAAAACATAGTATTGAAATACCATAAATCATTGATAACGTTTTGCGAAATATGGCATTCCAATGGGGGAAATAAAATATATTTGCAAAAAAATATTCAAAATTTTACTTTTGATACAACTTGTAAGCAGTTCAAAAGGATTGCCATCAAATTTAAGAATAATGGGCGGCAAAAGAGTTGACGCTGAAAAATACCCATAAGTAGATTGGTAAACGTTCATAGCAAGGGAGATTTACATTATTGAGACGACTCTTGTACTGCTTCTGTATTAAAACCTTGAACCTTAACAAAGCAAAGCACTGTTCAGATTTTTTGCTAACAAAACCAACTGCCATATAAACTTGAGACAACTCAATCAAGTAAATCCATCCATATAATCAAGCGAATGGAAAAACACCAGATACAGACCATGGCAGATAATAAAACATTCGTTAGGTTCTGGTAAAGTCCTTCATAAATATATATTATATAAAAACAATTTAAGATAATAATAACAAATACTTTTAAAAGTATCCTAAAAAATATTAAATAATATTTAAATAAAACACTTAAAAAAGCATAAAATTATATATCTAGTGACAATTCCGCCTAATTTTCCTGTTGCAACTTGAATTTTCCTTCTGTGAGCATTGTAATATGTTTGGGAATTTTATTAAAAAACCGCACACAATTACCTAAAAAGGACTTTTTATTTGTCTTTGCTAGTCTAAAACCTGGTACTACTATTTTATATTTATTCCTAGTGTTGTAATCGTGGTTGTCACTATTTAATTTAAATTTACTCAATTTTTTCCGAACATACATAATATTTTCAAATATATACAGACTCGGTTAAGGTAATATATCGATTTCTTTAAAAAGATCCCTTGTAGAAGGCGCCGTTCAAAACACCGCACCAAGAAAGCTGGGTACTTTGTACCGGTAAGCGTAGTAATTGACTGGATAATTGGTGTTACAGCTGGTGTGATTAAATAACATTTGACGCAAAACAATCATTATTTTATGTTAATATTAAAATGCATAAATTATTACTATTAAAAGTTCCATTTAAGATTAACAAGCATCTAAACAGAATATAACCCGATGGAAAGTAATGGTGACTTCAAAGAAACGGAATGCATAATCTTTACAATTGTAACTCATGAACTACATCTTTAAGGAAACAAGGAAGCTGGGTAGATGTTCAATTCCTTTGTTGTTTTTATGATGGAAGTATATGAGGAAACAGCTCAACATTATTTATATTAACATACAACGACTTCCTCTATAATTAGCTTAACATGTTTTTACACAATTATATATCGAAACAAATAGTTTTTTAGCAAGTCATTAACTACGCGGTTTTGGAACATTCTTTTTTTTGTGTAGCAGTGAATGTTTACTTTAAATCAGGTCCACAATATAAGTAAACGTAAAAAAATATAAAAATATGACCTCTAAGTTACGTACGATATCAATACGTAGGATTTTTATAATTTAGTTTGTGATTTTTTTTAACTACAATATCATCTATTAGTATTCTGCAAATAATGTGGTCGAAGATGTTGATCAGAAGAAAAGAGTCTCAAGAACAGCTGCTAAGACATATCACTTGGTGCTTGGCGATACTTGGTGAGCATTCATAAAATGACTTATTACCATATTGATAACTTACCGAGAAGGAGCATTTATAAAAAAAATATATTTACAAACAGAATCTACCTAACTAAAAAATATGTAATTAATATTACTTAACGGGACCAGATCAAACTGCATGAAACAATATGGTTTTGACTTCAGTTATTGTATACTTTTCGATGTACAAACTTATTTTTGTCAGTTTTTACATACCTATCTATATATTTAATTATAAACATACGGAAGTGAACCGATGTCGTTTAGAATTGTTGATGTGACTATATTCAATGACAGTATGTAATTACAAAACTAATTTATCAAAACTCGAACGCTTTCACACGGCTCTAGTTTGCTTTATATGTGAGACAAAACCTTAAGTTAATTCTGAGCTCTGACAAAACATAATATTACGATGCCAGATAAAACAATAATAACTATGTATTCATTTTCCATCACGGAACGTTAAGGAAAGCGTCCTAAGATTAAACGTCTCGGAGTGTGGAGAGCTGACGCCGTCCATAAATCTGTGTAAACCCCGTCTACACGAGCACCAGTAATTGCTCCTTGGAATAATGACTCGGAAATACTGAGCGCTGCCACTCACGGAATAACTGAGTTACAGCACAGCGCCGCCTAATCGGTGTTTCAATATATCCCAAAGAGAAGGTACAATCCCTACACTACGGTTGTGTACTAAGGGCCTACTTGAATTATTGATATTGTCATTCTTAAGCTAGTAATAATGAAAGTATTATTTTACTTGTTACAATGATAATTATTTTATGCGTTGGCAGTCCTGTCGTGTAACTTTTCGATAGTTTAGGTAGCAGGCATTGTGTTTCGGCTTGATCAAAGAAAACAAACAAATTCTAGGTTAGACTGAACATCATCTTCGACCACATCTTCATCATCAGGTGAGAATGTGGCTAAATTTTAGCCATAAAAAAAGAAACAAAAAACAAGAAATTTAGATGAAGCTCAGAGCAAAATACAAGTAAAGTCAAAAAAACATATAGTGATCCCAAGATGATCCTATCGTGCCGTCCCTTTTAACAGTACGGCAAACCCGTGGTTCTTTATTTATCTGAGTGTCGTAGATATACTCGTATAATAATTATTATGAATGACAATATCGGGTCAAAAAAAAGTTATTGCGTTTTATGAAGCATAATTACGTAATACAATCGAAATGAGTCAATAAAACAATATTTATTATGGAAAACCTAAACACATTTGTAATTCTTTTGGAATCGCCAAACCGAAAATTTGAATTTAAATATACATTTACAAACACCCGGATATTTAATGAACTAAATAACATTTACGACGTTTTTAACATTTTTATCAGCGATGACCCATGCGACGAAGTGGCCCATGTCATTCTGCGGGAGTCGTAAGATGTGTCGAAAGCAAAAATACCAGAAAGTGAACAGAAGTGTATTTTGGGGAACTGCCATGTGGGGGGGTCCAAGGTGCCGGCCAAACTTGGTGATAATAGCAAACCCCCACATAAAGAGGGGACTGTTCATCGGTGGACTTTCTCCGATTGTTGATGTGATATGTGTGGTTGTATAACTTAGTGGTAATACCATAGCAATTTCTATGACGCATGAAATAACTGCATAAAGAATTAATTACATTTTTGGACAAGACGTGTGAAAAGTGGGAATGCCGATTGATATTGTAAAAAGATAACATCGTATGGCAGCCCTAGTTGATGTGTGCTAATAAATGTATGAAGAAAAACCAAAAGACGACACACCGATAAAACTTAAGATAAACATTATTATAAAGGGAATGCATAAATTGTCGTCAGAATGTCTCCAGCAATTATTAAGACGCTTTAATCAACGCATGTCACTTGACGCTAACATTTACGCTTAGCCTGTCTACGTTGTAACAACAATAACATTCGTCTCAGTCAGTTAATTTCGCAACTCCGGAATAAAGTGGTAAAACAATACAGTCGAGAAGCGTGTTGCGCACACGCAACGCGACAGATGCACCCACCTTGCCTTTGTTATTCTAAAATATCTTGGGAAATAAACCGGGTCGTATATTTTTATGTTGGAAGCTGTCTTGGAAATTGCGAGTACTGCAGTGCGGCGAGGTGTAGCGTAACACGTGGCATCTCCGTATTTTCATAAAATTCATTTTTAAGAGGCACTGAAAGTTTGATGTTTTAAATTTTATATTTCCTTATCTCTGTAAACTGTGCTGACTAGAGTTACATACACTTTTTCTTTACGTCTATCCCATGATCTTAAAACACAAGCGTTTGTTACAATATAAAATGTAAAAATATATTGAATTATTGCCGATGTCCGAAAAAGCACTTTACAGAAAGAACTCATCATATTAAGTCAATATTTTCGTCAACGTTAGAAAGATGAATTTCCACATTGAACCCAAATGTAATTAGTGTTATGAATACCTTACAACATATTGTACCCAGTAACCGAAATTTTCAATCATAGTAGCCAGAATCGTGGGTAAAATAACCCAAGATGGTTACATAATTTAAGCAAAATCAAATAAATACAAAATCGATATGTAAAGTGAGTATAAAACAAGTTGTTTTAATAACCTTGAACTAATATTTAAGAAAATCATTTGAAAATATTGTTGGTTCTACACGAAGCAACATCAGGAAGTCTTATCTTTTCGAGCTCACAACCGAGAAAGTTTTTCATTTATAAATATCCATTTATATCATTAGAATATTTTTTTATTGAGTTCCTTCATTGTGCAATTCACTTTTTTCAATATTCATACATATTATTCTAAAAGAATAAATAAGTAGACTGAACTAAAATAATTAAAAATAGTACCTACCTCTTTTGTTTAGTGCAAGTATTGATGATATAACGATATACTAAACTGAAATACAACACTTTTCGCCGCTACGAATTTCGTTTTTAAATCTTTTTTGTTGTTCCAGGGTTCAAACAGACCCACGATTCCAGTTACAGGTTAATGGCTACACCACAGGAAAATGAAATCTGCCGCAATCTGTACGCAGTTCAAACTCCAGCCTCAAACAAAGCGCTAACAATTCACCCCGGGGACTGCAATATTCTGCGCATTGTACTATTTCGCTTAAAGCCGTGCGTTATCGCTGCAAAAGAGCTAAAATTGAACTGTTACTGGCGTAATTGGCGCTTCTGTTTTTATTTCGGGGAATACACGTTACGGGCCCGTTATCTCGCTGTCGCATTGCTACAACAACCGCAAATTCAAAATAATAATACAACTTAATAAATTTTCATTCAAACATATCGCAATAAATGCTATTAAATATTTTTTTTATTGATTGGAATGCTTTAAAGATTATAATATCACAACCTGTTGTTGAAGGATAGCGTACGATCCGAGATCCGAGAGTAACCTAAGATAACACCGTTGCTCTACACATACGCTGTGGGTAGAAAGATAAAGAGGCTATACATATAATGGTAGGCTCTCAAGGGTAAGAACTTTGCAAGATTATTGTTGAGAATTAAATTAAGGTAGGTAGGAGCACTTTGTCACCCAGTAGTTTGCAAGCTAGGATTGCTGTTATACATAAACAGTATACATTTTCACATAATTATATATGAAACATCTAGATTGGCATTAGCAGGGTGCTAGCCCTACTATTATTATTATTTTTTGAAGTAATGATGGCCGAGCGTTTAAAGTTACAAGCGGCCAATAGCCGTTCTTTGTGGCGTTCTATGAGGGAAGCATTTATTCAACAGTGGACGTCTTCCGGCTAATGATGATTAATGAATGAGTGTATATATGAGGGTCCTTTTTATATTTAAACTAGCGGCCCGCCCCGGCTTCGCCCGGTAATTTAAATTACGACTATAAATTGAGATGTAAGTACCTGTTAACCAATGTGGTGGATCGTAAATCCACCATAAGGGGGTGCGGGGAAAACAAAAAAATAGAACGGCCTCGGGAGCGAATAGAACTTAGAGCACTAACCTGGAGCCTCCAAACATAGCCACGATGCCTAGCATGCTCTGCGTTCTGCGTCTTTCTTGTGTAAGTGTTCCTCCTTAGCCGCAAATAACGGTGGCTGTCAGCGTTTCCTTCTAATGTGATATCTGCTCTTCTATATTTCATGCGGTGATTTTCCAGTGTAAAAAAGTGTAAAAACTAAAAACTATATGCGTAAGCGTCGCGTCGTTAGAACGAACTTGCTTCGGTGGAGTTGCGGTCAATGATTCAAGAAGAAGCTTGACACTTGACAGTGACAGGCGTCAGTATCTCTTTTTTTTTTTTTGTTTGTTTTGGCTTCGTGTCACAATGGCATCACAAGCGCACTCCATCGTTCCATCTTTCCCATTAGCCAAAAGAGACAACAAAGATTTGCGGCATAAAAGCGCGCAAACATACTCCCCGGCTTGAAAGTCCTGAGAGTTTCAAAGTAAGTAGTGAAGCAGAATAACTGGATTAAGAAAAAATAGGCGGAACATGCAAACAGTCACGAGATATATTGCAAGTCATCAATAAGGTTCATTAAAAAAAATATTATAAATAACTATTCTTAAGTATTCTAATGTAATTAACTATGTGAAATTAAGCTATGCGTTGAAGGTTATTCATTAATTGGAAGAGGATACAGTTTGGCAACTGCACGTTTAATTAATTTATTTTGAGACCGAACTAATGCAACACGAATAATTGAATCCTTTCCAGGAAAAACCTTTTCAATAATGCCAAGAGGCCAGCGAAGCGGTGGCACGTCATCATGGTGAACAAGAACAACGGTACCTATTTTTATATTTTCCCTATGCTTAAGCCATTTCTGCCTTTGCTGGAGAGTATGTAGATAGTCAAGGCGCCACTTTTTCCAATAACTTTGGACCAAGCTATCTAACAGCCGTTTTCTCTGAACCACAGATTTGTCGGTATTAATTTCATAAGCAGGTAAGGATTGCAACGGAGTTGTCATTAAGAAATGAGCCGGAGTAAGGATTTCCGGTTGCGGTTCGTCTGGCAGAAGGCCTAAAGGTCGTGAATTTAGTAAGCATTCAATTTGAGTCAATACGGTTAACAATTCTTCATACGATAGAATTTGCTGACCAATGCAACGAAATAGATGAGCTTTAACACATTTCACATTGGCTTCCCATAAACCACCAAAGTGGGGAGCCCGGGGGGGAATTGTGTAGAAATTGATGCGGTGTTTCGATAGTTCCCGATTAAAAGCGGTTTTTGTATCTTCAGATTGCAAAAAAACGTATAGTTCGTCCAAATACCGTTTCGCCCCAACAAAATTGGTAGCATTATCTGAATATATTGACGAGACAGGACCGCGTCGTGCAATGAAGCGCTTGAGAGCATCAAGGAATGTATCAGTGCTTAGATCTGAGGCAATTTCCAAATGAATAGCCTTGGTTGCGAGGCAAACGAAAAGGCAAATGTATGCTTTCGTGCTTCGCACTCCACGGTGTCGAGTCATTGTGACGTTACCTGGGCCGGCAAAATCGACTCCAGTGTTTGCAAATGCTTTAGCTTCCATAACACGAGCAGGGGGGAGACTAGCCATAACAGGCGTATAATTTGTTGGTGCACACTTGAAGCAAGTAGTGCATGATCTTACACGTTGTCGAATAATATTTCGAGCCGAGAGTATCCAATAACGTTGCCGTAACAAGGACATAAGCAAATGCGAGCCAGAGTGGCAATTGGTGAGGTGATAATAATCTATTAGCAAATTTACAATGTGGTCGCGACGCGGTAACAATATAGGATGTTGGTTTTCATAAGGAATATTCGCGTTTGTTAGTCTACCACCAACACGTAGCAAACCAGATTCGTCAAGGAATGGATCGAGTTTACGAATTGCGGGAGAAGTAAGTTTATTCTTCTTAATAATCTTTAAATCATCATGAAAATATTTATGTTGCAAAATCCGTAGGATTACCAATTCAGCCGCTTCAAGGTCAGAAGATTTTATGAGATTGTCTCGAGGAAGTTTACTCAACAGGCGTAAAATGTACACAAGAATGCGTAATAACTTTGCCCATGACGACAACTTTAATGCAAGATCATAAAGAGGAGAGTCTTCGACTTCACCTACAGTCGCGAGAACTACCGACTTCCTAGTCTCAGGCAAATCTTCATCTAAAGGCCTGAAGGGCTTAATTGGCCATTCAGTGATCGGACCCTGAGCCCATGTAGGCCCAGTCCACCAAAGCGGATGGTTTAATATTTGAGAAGGTAGAAGGCTTCTGGAAGCGCAATCACTTGGGTTTGAAATACCGTCGGTGTGATAAAAGCGGTCCGGTGAAATATTTTCATGAATCTTACTGACGCGATTTGCTACGTATATTTGCCAGCGATGTGGCTGCGAGTGAATCCAGGATAAAGCGATAGTCGAATCCGAAAAAGCATATATGTCCGATATAAGGTAGCGATCTTTGAAGGCTGTGTGAACGTACCGGACAAGTTTAGAAACCAACAAGGCGGCGCATAACTCTAACCGTGCGAGAGATGCAATTTTTGGGGAGGCTACCTTAGACTTGGCGCAAGCTAAAGTCAACGACACGTCACCATTAGGGTGTGTTACATGTAGATAAACGGCGCACCCGTACGCCTTAAGACTAGCGTCTCCGAATGCAACAATATTGACGACGCAGTCATTAGCAACACCTAAATGTCGTGGAATTTTCAATTCCGATAAAAGCGGTAGTTCTGTTTTGAACTGAATAAAGCGGTTTGAGATGGAATCAGATACAACCTCGTCCCATCCAATATTAGCGAGCCACAATTCTTGGATTAATAACTTGGCATACAAAATTACTGGCGCAACCAGACCGAGGACATCGAAGAGTCTGGCTATAACAGATAATATTATGCGTTTAGTACAACCTTGGTTAGCATCATTCGTAGTGAAAGTGAAGGCATCTGAAGACGGAAGCCATTTTAGACCTAATATTTTTAAGTTATCGCTATCTGAAAATTCTATAGCTACTCGATTTGATTCTGGAACATGTGCTAACAATTTTTGTGAGTTACTTGCCCACTTGACTAGGTTGAAACCGCCTGATTTAAATAACTCAAGAAGTTGTTTGGACAAGTAAATTCCAATATCAGCGGAAAGTACAGATGTAGTTATATCATCCATGTAAATGTCGTTTGTAGCTACCTCTGCCGCCAGAGGAAAGGTGCACTTCTGTTCAGCAGCTAGTTGACGGATTGAGCGCATAGCTAAAAACGGGCTACACCGAAGTCCAAAGGCGACGGAATTAAATTGAAATAAGCGGATATCTTCGGTTTCGTCAAATCGGTACAGTATTTTTTGATACTTACGATGGTTTTCAGTTACCAATATGCGTAAGTACATTTGCTGAACATCTGCGGTAATAGCGACCGGCAGAAGTCTAAATTTCAACAGAAGCGCGAGCAAGTCTGATTGTAAATTCGGACCTGTGTGCAAAATATCGTTTAAAGATACTTTCTTATCTGTTACAGCGCTAGCATCCAGTACAATCCTGGTTTTCGACGTGATTTTATCGGGTCTGACCACTGCATGATGTGGAATAAAATAACCCTCTTGAATAGCTGCAGGTGAAAAGGGTATTTCAGATAAGTATCCCTTCTCTATATATTCAGTTAAGACGTCATTATATGCAAGGCGTAAATCCGAATTTCCTTTGAACTTCCGTTCAAGAGCAGCTAGTCTGCGTTTAGCGGCTAAATATGAGTTTCCTATACAGTCAGGATCTGATTTAAACGGAAGCGAAACAATAAATCGGCCCGAGTGCGGGTCGCGAGCGACAGAAGATGCATACATTTCCTCACATTCCATTTCGTCAGGATTATCAACCAAACGTGTCGATACTTCTTCCGTTTCCCAAAACTTAGTCAAACTTTTATTCAAATCATCATTTGTTACAGGACCGAAGGACCAGGCCACGTCAGCATGGTAAGGTGGACAAACCGGTACCTCACCCATAATGACGTATCCGAGCGTAGTCTCGAGAACTGGAAGCGAATATGTAGGCGATTGCACGGTGTAACTACTGAATTTCTTAATAAGCGACTGACGCGTAGAACTAGATGCGATAACCTTAACTTTAGGATCTATTACCCCAGTCGTGGCAGAAACGGACTTATGTGCAGAATGTTTTAAAGAAGCGTAATCAAGCACTGAAGTAACAGAGCGGTTAGAAAGGCTATCTGAAGCTTTTAAACCAGCTGCGACGAATGCGGAATTTTGTGCGGAATTTTCAAAAGGTGCGGAATCAAGCGCGGATGTAGCAGAGCGGTTAGAAAGGCTATCCGAAGCTTTTAAACCAGTTGCGGCGAATGCGGAGTTTTGTGCGGAATTTTCAAAAGGTGCGGAATCAAGCGCGGAAGTAGCAGAGCGGTTAGAAAGGCTATCCGAAGCTTTTAAACCAGTTGCGGCGAATGCGGAGTTTTGTGCGGAATTTTCAAAAGGTGCGGAATCAAGCGCGGAAGTAGCAGAGCGATTAGAAAGGCTATCTGAAGCCTTTAAACCAGTTGCGGCGAATGCGGAGTTTTGTGCGGAATTTTCAAAAGGTGCGGAATCAAGCGCGGAAGTAGCAGAGCGATTAGAAAGGCTATCTGAAGCCTTTAAATCAGTTGCGGCGAATGCGGAGTTTTGTGCGGAATTTTCAAAATGTGCGGAATCAAGCGCGGAAGTAGCAGAGCGATTAGAAAGGCTATCTGAAGCCTTTAAACCAGTTACGGCGAATGCGGAGTTTTGTGCGGAATTTTCAAAAGGTGCGGAATCAAGCGCGGAAGTAGCAGAGCCGTTAGAAAGGCTATCTGAAGCCTTTAAACCAGTTACGGCGAATGCGGAGTTTTGTGCGGAATTTTCAAAAGGTGCGGAATCAAGCGCGGAAGTAGCAGAGCGGTTAGAAAGGCTATCTGAAGCCTTTAAACCATTTGCGGCGAATGCGGAATTTTGTGCGGAATTTTCAAAAGGTGCGGAATCAAGTGCGGATGCAGCAGAGCGGTTAGAAAGGCTATCTGAAGCCTTTAAACCAGTTGCGGCGAATGCGGAGTTTTGTGCGGAATTATCTAAGGCAGTCTTGCCAGTATCATAGCGTGTGTTGGCACCATAAGAAAGTGGAGGTGAAGGCAGGCATCCCCCACACAATAGGTATGGAAACAATTGTGCACCCAATATAATGTCAACAGCACTCGGTACATTCCAGTTTTCATCGGCAAGAGGTAAATTTTTTATCTGTGACATTGACGATATATCAATATATGAAGTTGGCAGTTTATTCACAATATGCTGAACAACTAGTAATTTTAAATTATAAACATCTGTAGTGTAGCGTGATTGTATGGTCAGGTATACATATCCAAGTATTTGTGTCGAGTTGGAACCTATTGTGTTTATGTGAGAATTACCAAGTGGTATGATTTTAAGTTTAAGTTTTTTACAACTGTCTAAACTAATAACATGATTTTGAGAGGCTGAATCCAACAAGCAACGCACCATAGATTTATTTTGATTATTTTTGATAGCATAAACTTGTGCAGTTGAAAGCAGTACAGTGGTTTTCTTATTTTTAGAATTTTGAGTAGGTATAGAAGCCAGGGTTACAGAGTTCTGTTTGTTTTCACTAAGTGTCTGAGTCTGATGATTTGGAAAAAATAAATGTGTGTCTTCAATCAGGGCAGCAGTAAATGAACTGTTACTATTTGCAGTATTCAAGTTGCTGCAAACAGGAGCAGTTTGGCTGTGAGTGATATTACTACTATGGTCTACTTTACTTTTATATGCATCAAAATGTAGCATAGTGTGGTGTCTCAGTTGACAATATTTACAAGTTGATTTTGACTTACATTCCTTGACTAAATGTTTACAACTCAAGCAGTTGGTACACAATTTATTACTTCTTGTAAAATCAAAGCGGTCTTTCACATCCATATTTTTAAATTTTGGGCACATGTAAATCTGTAAGTGGGAGTCACTTTTACACAGCTGACACATAGTTTTACCAACCTGCACCTCCCCATCAACTAATGCAAAGGAATGAGAATTCACATTTCGATTGGTACGTGGCATAGATCCCTTTTGGACATTAGTTCTCTCAACAATTTTTATATGCTGGCGTAGGAAGTCCATAAATTCACTACACATAGGAATTTCCTTGTCACGCCTAGACAACTCAAAGCTTTGGATTAGGGTACAGTCCAACTTCTTTTGTGCTACATGAAGTAAAATAAAATCTGCCAAATCAGGTATAGAAAGTTGTTTTAAAGCGTTGAATGAAGAAGAAAATCTTTCAATAAATTCATTCAATTGATTATTGTTACCACTAGAAGTATTTTTCAATTCAAAAATGTTGTTCAGATAAACAGCAGCTAAAGCTCTATTATCTTGATACTTATCTACTAAACCTTGCCAAATAGATAAATAATTCTCCTCAGTAGGTAATATTCCAGCAAAGACAGATAAAGCCTTACCTTTCAATTGGCCAACTAAGTATTGAACTCTTTGAGAGTTTGATAATTTAGAGTTATTGTGTATATTGGTTTTGAAACTTTCATAGAACAAAGGCCAGTGTTCACTTTTCCCATCAAATATAGGCAACTCACAGCGGGGGAGAACTATATCATATGATGCTTCTTTTTTAGATTGTGTCGAAGAACCAGAACGCTCACATAGCTGGGTTCTGAAGTGTTTGACTGCAGTATACAAGTTTTCAAATGCTAACCATTGACCATTATCTAATTTGTATTCAATATCTGCCTCCAGCTTCAATGTATAATATTCATCACATAGCTTATCAAATTGATCATAAAGTTTCTCAACATTTGATGACTTACACAAAAAATCCTGTTTTGTTCGCGTATCAGCCTGTGAAATTTTCTTGGTTACAGAATACATTGAACTAAGTTGTTCAAAAATAGCATTTCTCTTGGATTCATTTATCTTAATCTTTATATCTGCCATTATTGAGATTGGCAAATTAGTAATTACCAAGTTTGCGAAATGCAAAACGTGTCAAGTTTTCAACAAAATGGCGGTTGGTCAAAGTGGGAATTTTAGCCAACTTTGGTTTATTATATGCAACGGGGTGTGCGTAGGAGCAAGATACTCTATTATAAGGAAAATTTAAATAAAAATGCGTTTTGTAAGCGGGAGCACTAACAAATATGATTGTGTGCCGAACACAAGGCGGGAATTTTACTGGTTCGAATATATGGCTCGAAGTTGACCAAACTTTATGGTGGATCGTAAATCCACCATAAGGGGGTGCGGGGAAAACAAAAAAATAGAACGGCCTCGGGAGCGAATAGAACTTAGAGCACTAACCTGGAGCCTCCAAACATAGCCACGATGCCTAGCATGCTCTGCGTTCTGCGTCTTTCTTGTGTAAGTGTTCCTCCTTAGCCGCAAATAACGGTGGCTGTCAGCGTTTCCTTCTAATGTGATATCTGCTCTTCTATATTTCATGCGGTGATTTTCCAGTGTAAAAAAGTGTAAAAACTAAAAACTATATGCGTAAGCGTCGCGTCGTTAGAACGAACTTGCTTCGGTGGAGTTGCGGTCAATGATTCAAGAAGAAGCTTGACACTTGACAGTGACAGGCGTCAGTATCTCTTTTTTTTTTTTTGTTTGTTTTGGCTTCGTGTCACAATGGCATCACAAGCGCACTCCATCGTTCCATCTTTCCCATTAGCCAAAAGAGACAACAAAGATTTGCGGCATAAAAGCGCGCAAACACAATGGATTTTATAATTATCCGAAAATAAAACATTTTGATTTTGATTTGATTTTTGTAAGCTATCCTATCTTTAAATTTAAATCAAATTGCACACGGTGTGCAGATCAAATTTAAAATTCAGTTCAGTAGTTTAGGAGTCCATCGCGGACAAACTACGTGACACGTAATTTTTATATATAAAGATTATATCCACACTCTAACATATTGATTTATAAACGCTGCACTTTCTCGCTAAAAATATCGTCGCCGATGACATAACAGTGAGTTTCGGGAACTGTATTTGAGAGCGAGTGCCATTTTAGCTTGCTAACACCTTCAAAATTAATGAAAGAAGAGGCAATTAAGTACTTGCCGAACAATAAAGTACAGTCGCATTCGATGTCAACTACAACAAAAACTAAGTTAAAAATAATGTTTATTTCCAAATTTACCAGCTATTTGCGGGCCAGTGCAAAAATCAAATAAAAGAACTGTGAAACAACATTCATAATGTGCGCCTGCAATACATATAACGGTCATGGCAATCGTTTCGTCCGTAAACCAAGATAGTGTAAGAACACTTTTTTATGGACGTCATTTATATAATTTCTGAATAGGTCGTATCGATTCAGGATGTGTACCATGGATACATGGCGTTTATGACATCTCGACGGCTTAGGAGGAAAATAAAATAAGACGGAACTGCCTATAAGATATTATGTTTTTTAGTTTGAAATATTGATTTAATGTTTTCTTCATATATTTTTCAATGTTTGTTCTAATTCTACCTATGTATATTTTTGTTTCATCAATGCTTAAGGCGGTTATACAATAGAAACGAAAAAATACATTTGGACTATCACTGGACTTACTATGATAGCTCAAAAGGCGGAGCATTTCTCAGCTATAAATACCGATAGTAACGGGTTCGAATCTCGATCGTGGTTTAAATTTTTCTTTTTATTGTATTTTATTAGTTTGTTCTAATTATTATATTTTCGCCAAGCGATTAAATAAACGATTTAACGCCAACGATTTAACTATCTATTTTTAATTATGTAAGTAAAAATTGAGTTAGTTACCTTTCTAAAAAATTATGATAAGTAGTGTGTTTCTTTGTCTTTGTAGAACTTTGTTTTATAAACAATATATTTGTATGCAGTAATACAAAGAATGTTTCGAATATTCCAGTAAGGATCTTACTATTTTTATTATAATGTTAATTCGCATTATTCGAACACGTAAAGTTTGTTAAAATAGATCGAATTCAAAAATCAAGTTTACTTCTAGTCGAATTGCACAGAAACTTATTAGATAATGGTAATAATCAAAAACACCTTTTTGGGATTATAAAAATACTTCGTAAAGTATGTATATAATCAAAACTAATACTAAAATCTATATGCATAAAACGATACGAAAATACGTTGATTCATTCAAACAAAATATATAGGTACTACGTAGTCTAAGCACAGTTTTGTTGCCGTTGTGTGGTTCGCATAAACATGCGATAGACACGAACCAATTTCATTTACAAGCGAAAACTAAATATTTGTCTTTCCTCGCGTATTATCGCGATCAGCAGTTTATATACCTAATGTTGTCTTAGGTTTTCGCGATTGTTACACATAGTAATTAAACAACTTTAAACGGTTTAAATCGCGTATATTTTTCATTATTTTATCCCCAGTCACCCCGTGACCACGATCACTGCAAAGTTTATATACCTACTGAAAAAACAAGCTTTGACTCCGCTAATTGAAATTTAATTACAGATTTCCAAGCCTTTCGTTCGGAGACTTGTAGTGTATGAATTTCGGTGTTTCGATGATTTTATTGTGTAGAACTACAACTGTAAGCAGCAAGTTAATGTACTGGGTGAACGAGACATAAGAACTTACTTCGCAGGTTACGAGCGCAGTGCCACGGTGATGATATGCAGTGCAGAGTCAAGCAGGACGAGATCGGCGGCATTACATTTAGGTAAACAGGCGTGACGCTTACCAAATAACAAAATGAACTTGTTGCCGTTCCGGCTGAATATACGAACTGTTCCATATCCTCACGTAGTTGTAACGATATGCATCATGCTACCACTTGCGTCGATGTGATTAGGGTGTTGCTGCATACTAGGCGTACAACGGAGCTGTTAATTGTCAATCCCGTGAATTGTTGGAAAGATAGCGGGTACACTATCAACCCAAGCAATTGAATGTTTGTGTTGTTATATGAAAAACATATTGCATGACACCACATGCTTGGGATATGGCTAAAGACAGAATAACGAAATGAGTAGAAGAGGCACATTGTAACCGTAAATAACAAGCAAATTTTTATTCTTTTCTTTTATGCTATTATTGTGACGGATCAAGGACGAGGCCCACCTGATGTGGATTAACCTCTGACTATAACAGATGCATTCCGTCATGTGACGAATTGCAATGCTTCCGCACTCTAAGATATACTGTTGTTAAGTCTCACGTGCCTGTAATTTTTCTAACTCTCAAGGACTACATTGTTAAGTGCTTGGTGACAGATTTTCTTCTTAAGTGTGGTAGCTAGCCATGCGGGCATTCTCAAAATGCCTTTCCACCATGCGGTGAAGCTCAAGCCGGCGGTGGGGATCGAATCAGGGATCTGCGGCACGGCAGTCCATATTTAACTTTTGTATGTTTAAGTTAGGCAATACCTATGTAAAATATAATGATACTTTTAGAGGCTATCGAGTGGAACATAAAATTGATTGTTTTTAGTATGCAAAAAATGAACGGCTCGCGGTACAACATAATATAGTCAAACTACGAAAATGAATCACGTCGATCTGCCCACGCTGACAACAGAAGTTCTCTTCAAACATCTGATAGTGATGACTTCGGGGCTAATGTTAAACAAATAAAATATAAAGTGCATTTTATAACAAGATATATCTATTTGTTAAATCTTCTATTGTTAAATAATAATCCTTCACACAAAATGTTAAGCCCACAAATTGCACTTCGACGATCCTCTCATTATCCGCTGGGGAAATTTTAAAGCGCAAAATGTTGCCAGAAACAAAATAATTAAAATAAAATAATAAAAGCACAATGTTCCGCATTAATTAAAAAAGTTGCGACGCGTCCCTTTGGAACTGTGTGAAAAATACATCGTTAAGTTTTTCAAGTGTAGAGTGGAGTGGAGCTAAATTATACTTTCCGAGTTAATATTTAAAATTTGTTGCTGGTTGATGCATGTGAAGAATATTTTGATAAAGAAATCTTACTACACAGTTTGTGATTACTTAAACGACAAAAATGCTTGGACTGGTTCGCCTCTGCCAAGCTAGCGCCTAACACCTACGTAATGTAAATTAAGTATTGTAATAATTTTATTATATAGTATGTACTTAACACATTTTTAAAAAACGTTTAAAAGAATGGCCCCGAGTTTCTTGCCCGTTCTTCTCGCAGTGGCTCTATAATTTTTGTTTGCTGAACGTGGCAGTACAATGTAGTATATTTCAATATTAAAATTTGTAATTGACCTTCATAAGAGCGTCGTAGACGCCTAAATTGAATAAATGATTTTGACTTTGACTTTGACTTTGATACCCCACAACAGCTTTTTGACTTGTTACAAAGAACATGAGCGGCCATTCCTCAAAGTGATTTTGATAAACTGATTTTATGCATGCCAAATCGCTGTGCTTGTGTGATTAATATAATTGGTAGAAGACACAGATTATTCATTAATATAATATTACAATAAAAAAAGGGTTTTTGCTATGTTTATTGTAATATTATATTAATGAATAATCTGTGTTTCTACCAATACCGAATAATATAGGAAGTCAATACTTCAATAACTTAGGTTACATTTCATCAAATTGCGTTTTTGTTTATCCATACATACTATAGGGATTCGTTGTTAACTTAAACATAGGGATTAAATTAATAAACCAGTCTGAATAATTAGATTTGCTATATATTAATTGAATATTTTTTATAACATACATGATCATTTTGAACTTTACCCACTCAACACGTGGTCATATAAACTTAAACAAATTTACATTTTCATATTTTTATTTTTACGATAACGCATGCTCTGCGGGTTACTCTGGAAGAATGAGAGTTATGAGTCATATGTTACGTTAAATCAGTCGGTCAGAGTATACCCCGGCTGTAGAAGTGGATAAAGCAGGTTCCAATCATACAAATGACAATTTTTATTCTTCTCGTACTTGTACTTTTGAAAAGTAAATTATAATTATTTAGTCAGGAAAAAATCAAGCTTATTTTATTATTATATACTTGATGGGATTGTCACGTTACATATATACCTGATGTTAAGCGGTAACCTCTGCCTATACATTTCATCACATGTGACGAATTTCACTGTGAAAGTCACCCTTAATTTTAAGTAATTTTAATGGTTCTCAAGAACTGCTGTCGGAACACACAGCACCTAAATGCTTGGCGAGAGATTTTCTACTTGAGGGTGGTATTTAGATAGGTGAGTAGCAAAATGCCGTTCCACGATGCGGTGAAGCTCAAGCCGGCTCGAGGTGGGATCGAACAATAGACCCGAGGCACTGCAGTCCATAGCTATACCGCTACTATCCAACCGTTGTACCATCCAATAAGTCACAGAACTCAACGATGCGACAGATTATGTCATAGTTGTACAAACTAATCCCTACAGACCTTGTATCTTTAGCATCGGCGAGCAACCATTGTATCCCACTTCGTGAGAATAGGCCCATTGTGTGTGCCACTTTAAATGTGTTTAGATGTAGCTGCGATATAGTACCTACAGTTGAGGAGTTATTGTTCAATATGTAGAGCAAAAAGAGTGTTACTGATATTGTCTATGGACGTGGCTATAAGGACGCTTTCCACTGATTTATGTTAGTAACGAGTGTTTTTGTCAAAGACTAACGAGATATTATTACTAATAATTTTAAAATATACATTAGGTTCAATTAGTTACATAAACATAGACTCTTCTTCAAGAAAAACATATTGTTTGGTATCAGATAATTATGACAGGATTCATGACGTTATTAAACGAGATAAACTTTTTTTTTATGTGTTTATGACTGAACGAGCACGAAGTCCATCTGATGTTAAGTGATAACCTCTGCCTATAACAGATGCATTTAATCACAAATGACAAACTATACTGTGCCCTTCACCCTGAGACATACAGTTGTGGAGTCTCATGTGCCTAGCAGATTTTCTAATAGAAGGTGGTAGCTAGCCAGGCGAGCATTCGCAAAGTGATCTGAACTTCGATCAGCTTCTGATCTCTGGCTCTGAAGCTTGAATGTGGTGAAACACAAGTTGATAGAAAAAAGTGCTGATCAAACCATGGAACTGCGGCACCACAGTGCATAATTATAACTACTCAGCTATCATTGCTTCAAAAATTGGTAAGAATAAAATTTTATTTTGGTTCAAACTTAAATTACTTTAGAATTATGAATAAATAATGCTATACTTTTTATCCGTTACCGAAGAGAGAGCTCAAGGTTTGACATTAGGCAGTATACTTACAAATAGAGCGTTTTTTTTAATTAAAAGTTACTAGTTGTAACCAATCCCTATAGCCTCGTTCAGTATAGTAATTCTAAATATCTGCTTGAATAAAACCTCATGACCAGATATATGAATAAATCTCTCTGTCCGGATTACTGTGTATGAATTCACGAGACCTTCGAACTGCTTGACGAGTACTACCACCTGGATGGTAAAATTTCCGTACAATGTGTATACGTTAAATACGAATAGTAAACAAAAATAATTACGCACACAGGCGAGATCAAACGCTGTAACGAGGGAAATATTAGCAGTTGAGACTATGGTTTAGGATATAAACGTTTTACTTGTTGAACTTTAGCTGCTGATTGGCTGTGTTACGAGTGCGTATTAAACAATCATACCAAACAAGATATCAGATTTTAAATAAATATGTGCAATAAAAAATTGCACATAATATGGCAATGAAATCAGTCAAAACGGCCTTATGGGCAATCAAAATAAATTGAAGCTTTTATAAATTATAATTAGTACTTTAACCGCGACTATATATTTTAATAATGGCTATGGAGACGTGTACGTGTGCCGTGTTATACTTCTTATTAAGTATGTACTACGAATAGAGTAGAGAAGATTAATGATTTTAATTTTAATGACATAAAATGACTTTGAAATACAATCTGAAGAACACCCTTAAAATTATCTCAAAGAAGTATTTAAACGTTACGTGGGAAATAAAATGTTTGTATTTTAAATGATGTGCCACCTTTTTTACTCACCGGGCTAGCTACCACTACCGAGAAGAAATTCTGTCGCATCGCATCTGTTTTCTACCAGTAATTCTTGAGACGTAGAATTTTCTGGGTGTTTACCTATTACACCAAATATCACTCACCAACAGGTTAGACTGTATTATTTTTAGAAGAGCATTGACGCATGCTAAGCGAAAACATAGAAATTATTTCGGATGGAAAAAGATAACTTCCAGCGGGGCTTGAACCCGCTACCCATCGCATATATCCATAACATAATTGGTATACACCAGGACGGTATGCTGGGGGTTGCGGGTTCAAGTTATCTCTTTCCATCCGAAATAATTTCTAGGTCAGACTGTGTCTATGGCAAAAAGTATCAGGTATAAGGTAAAAACGCTACGTTCTAGATGAATCTATTCTTACCTCAAGTCTATCATTAATACGCGTTAGGTGAGACGTTACCATAAACACAAACGATATGGGAGATGACTTGACGATGACTATTAGTTTACTGCTTTCAAACACATAGGGAAAGGCAAACACTGTTGGTTTTAGGAAATTGATAAATGCAGGCGTTGTTTAGCTGAAATACGATAATACGTTGTTGATGACATTACCATCATAAACAACGAACAATTATGTTAATAATTTTTTACTACATCTATTCGAAAAGACTCTCAAGTCAAGTTTATTCTTCGTTACTAAAATAGCTTTTTAATTCCTGAGGGAACAAAAGCGATTTGAATTTAGAATGTGGATACTTTTAGTAAAAGTTCCAATCACAAAAGAGATTAATCACAAACGTTGGATGAACTAGTAACAGGCTGTTGTTTTGTTTGTTAGTTGTTTTTTTAAATCAAATATTTTTTAATTTTTTACAATCTAAAATATAATATAGTTCCCATCCTGAGATGACGTTTTCTGAGACTATTTCTTATTCTCAAGCTGTAATTAAATCGACAACTGTAACGGATGGTAGTGGTAAAATTGTATGTTGTGTGATGTAACGCTGTATTTCCATAATTGTTCAGATATAAACTATATTCTCTAACTTTAACTATGCTGTCTTATTTTGCCTGATTATATCTAAATAAATAAACGTACTTATTCATAGTTGCACTTACTTATTTTCTCATAGAGGGTTATAAAAGTAGAGAATCCACCTCAGTAGCCAACAACTAACTTTGAATCCCTTGCTGCACTCAGAATTGTATCTACTGTAGAATCAGGAGCGTAGCGAGATAACTGTATCTCGCCTTTTAAATGGTTGTTTGCTCCCTTGGTAAACAATCTACTATAAAATGGGATATGTATTAGCAGTAATAAAATTATTTTACAAATGAGCACGCATAAAATTAACTGTTTAAATTTACTCTTGTTGATAGTGTTATACTTATAACGATTAGTTTTCGAGTTTACACAAGTTTCGGCCAAACTGACACTTGTACACTGTCGCCGCCGCCGTCACCGAGCTGTTACCAAGACGAGATGCCAGGGTGGCGGACGCAGAGGAGAGGCTACTTTATATTTGTATGTATATCTATTTCGGCACAGATTTTATTCTTGAGGGTGTAAGCTGTCCAGGTGAGCATTGGTAAATTGTCGTTCCACCATGCAGTGAAGTTCATGATCGAACCAAGCGGCAACCTGCGGCACAGCACTCCGTAGTTCGGCTATCACTGCTCCAAGTGCGGATCGGGCCTTGCTCTTTAGATTCCACATTGCAACAGCCTGTAAAGCAAACATGTCATTGGTTTAGAATAACATTAATTGGTATAGAAAACTTTTGTATACACATAATTGTTTTTAAATTTGAGATCGTTCTCCAACTTATCCATATTCTTCCTGACGGGAAGTTAGCCTAGTGTTTGTTCAAAAAATATATCTTAAACCGAAAGTGAGTCTATACTTTTATATATATGTATAAGTATATAAAGGTACCTTATATCTACTTTGTTAGTATTTTACGTTATACTTACATTGAATACCCATTCAGTTTGTCGATGAAGGGCCGGCCACAGCTGCCGACCATGCCCTTGGTGTTTTGAATATGCATTATTATTTCTTACCCGACTTCCAAAAAAGTTGATGAGGTTCTCAATTTAACTGTATTTTTGTATGTTTGTTGTTACTCGATTACTCCGCCAAGTTTGAATGAAAATAACATGGTTCAATAAATTCTTACCGTAACTATAAACTTAAAGTGCATAAACTAAAAGATGTCAGTAATTTTTCTTCTACACCACAAAATTGCAATTTTCTTGTTCTATGTTTACTCGTGTTAGTTATTCTCGCCGTAGAAAGGTTTACGGTAAGAAAGAAGTTAACTAACATAATTTTTGAAGCGCTCGTAGCGAGGTTAGCTTGGCCGTTCTGAATCGATCAGCAAAATTAAGCAACGTCCGCCTCGGTCATGACTTGGATGGGTGACCGGTGGTGACATACTACTGAGCGCTTCCGTGCTTCGGAGGGCACGTTAAGCCGTCGGTCCCGGTTGTTGTCTTAGGATGGCAGTCGTTATAGCATGGTGGTAGGGCATTTAGCGAATGCCCGCCTGGCTAGCTACCACCCTCAAATTGAAAATCTGTCGCCAAGCACCTAACGGTGTGTTCCGGCAGCTATCCTTGAGAGCCAGTCATTCTAGGCTAGCCTGAACAACATCTTCGACCACATCATCACTTACCATCAGGTGAGATAGTGGTCAAAGGCTAGCCTATCGGCAATTGAAAAATAAAAAAAATTGCTTGGAGAAAGTTTTTCATTTCGCAAAGTAAGTCGAGTTTTACCGGTTTCTTAAAATACGGAGTGGAAGCAAAACGTTTTAGAAATTGAAAATAGTTTTTATAATACAAATTGAACAACTAAACAAAGTGCAACACAGGTACCTATTAAAAATACAAAAGAGACTGATTAAATACTTATTTAGGAAGGTTAATAAAATGTTTGCGAGTCCTGCACTAGGCGAACCTGTTGCACTTACATAGTGTTAAAATATTTATGGTGCAATAAAAACATCAAGCGAGATTGGTTCTGAGTAGAATGATCGAGAGATAATTGAAACAGCAAGTGTGCAAGCGTGTATGGGATAACATGAGGCAGTGTATAGTGTGAGTGAGTGTAATAGGTTTTTACGTTTGTTAATTTATAGCTGATAAGGCTAAGCATTAAGCAAATTAGTGACTCCTTGCCTTTATTTATAAATCAAACTCCCCACTCACTATATTGTCATAAATATGTAGGTATATATGTGTATTTTGTATTCTATTCTGTGTTGTAGTATTATATTGTAGTTTTTTAGTTTGTCGTAATAAGGCTATGATGGGACTAGCATAAACTAAATGTTTAAAAGTCACTAAATAAAATGAAGAATAAAAAAAAACAATAAAATAGGTGCTTGGTGACAGATTTTCTACTTGAAGGCGGTGGTTAGCCAGCATGCATGCTCTAACGCTCTAATGAGTAGTAATGTCAATAGCGGTCACCCATCCAACTCATCAACTCGCTTTTCTGATCGGTTAAGAAAGGCTAAGCAAACTGTGCTACGAGGGCTTCAATAAGTAAACGTATAGAAGTATGTATGAATAATGTGTATAAAGTGTAGTAGATAAATTAAGCTATTTTTAACCTAAAAATTTAAGGATGAACATAATGTACCTTACAGTAATGTTATGTGTAAACTGATATGTTCATCCTTAAATCTACAGCTTGCTAATAACATCTATCTACTTACAACAACAGTAAGAAAAACACAAAATTGTATATTTTCAGTGTTATATTATAATTAGTAATAGCGTACGGTTATCTAGTAGCAGGACCCTATTACTAAGCCTTGTCCCGCCGACATTTGAAATGATATATAGTCAGCCGGTTGAAATTCATAATACGGCGGATGTAAGTGTCTTATTTTTTTTTACAAAAAAGAACTTAGCTTTTAATTAGTGACTGCGGAAGCCGGAAGGGTTTAGGTATTTTGGTATAATTAGGATTGTTTATAAAGCTATGTCATATAACAACGTTCGTCATAAAAACAACACTGCTCTGACTGTACGTCCGATAGTCAAGGGTCACTAGCCCGTCAACGGAAAGAATTACAAACTTAAATTGTATTATGTACAATATGTTAATTACACATGATTTCTGGGAATCAAAGTGGACTCAACTTTACAGTGGGATCCACATATACATGATCTAGCCGGAAGACTTAGTTCTGCTGCATATGCAGTTTGTAAGATAAGACAGTTAACAGACGTAGCTACTGCACGGCTAGTTTATTTCGCGTACTTCCACAGTATTATGTCGTATGGTGTATTGCTGTGGGGAGCTGCTGCTGAGATGGAAACAATCTAATAATAACAAATATTTTTTAAATATTTTAAGAAAACATCAAATTAATATTTTAATAAAACACTTAAAAAATACAAAAAGATATCTAGTGACAATTCCGCCTAATTTTCCTGGTAACCCGACGTGACGTCACTAACGCCACGCAGCCAAACAGGAAGAATTTTTTCGACGCGTTTCGCTTCTACACGAAGCATCCTCAGGAGCACAGCTCAGGAGGTCTTGACTCTTCGAGCGCACGATCGAGAATGAGCGGCCGGCTGTTTGTTTGTTTAGGGAGGACATAGATGCTGGCTACCGCCTGTGCGGTCGTCCAGCTCCACCGGGTTTTGGGCGAGGGCCTGGCCCTACAATAGCCCGGGGGCGGCCGGCGGCTCAACACGCCTTTATATAGACGAGATGAGTCATCACGCCTTTATCTAGACTCGAGCGTGAGTCACGGCGCTTTGTTGTAGCTGACAAATGGTGAGTAATACGTTTTTAAAGTGACAATGACATCATAATGGCCATAAGTTGATTACAAATAATATTTTATTTATTTGTTTTTTAAATGATATATATTATGCAATGTTGCTATCGTAAAAAATATTACAAAATTACTTCCTAAAAACAATACATGTTTAACTATTTTGTAGTGGCAAATTATCACTAAAAATACGTAACAGTGGTGATGAAACCAATTGCGTCTGTTCATTCAACAGTGCAACACCTGTACTATGTTTTAATATTTCTAACTGTTCCAATACACACAATCGAAATCCCTTATCACAACAATGTAAAATCTTAAAAGTATTACTATCAAGGAGTTGATGACTGCTTTCAATTAAATGTTTTGCAAAGTGAGACTGTTCGGGATGGTCGTTCCTATACGCGGATTTGTGTTCTTTATATCTAATATCAAAATTACGGCCAGTTTGACCAATATAAACACTGTTACATTCGTCACAGGTAAGTTTGTAAACTCCGGATTTTTTATAGTTTTCTAAACGATCTTTTCCGTTACATAAATGGCGCAAATTTTGGTTTGTTCGAAAAGCTACATGGACTTTATTTTTCTTAAATATATTGGAATTTTTTTGAGAGATTGGTCCCATATAAGTAAGGCTACCTAAGTACTTGATATTTCTATCAGCAGGGCAAGAATATAGGAGTGACATAGCTCTATTCCGTTGTTTATTATGAATTAATCGATCAACCAATTGTTTACTGTAGCCGTTGGAAATAGCAATTTGGTATATTATATTAAGTTCCTTATTATAATTTTCTTGATTAAGAGGAACCGATAACAGTCTATGGACATAACTTCGAAAAGCTGCTAATTTGTGTTGAATGGGATGACAAGAAGAGGAGGGGATAGCAATATCTGTGTGTGTCGGTTTTCGATATATTAGAAAATCTAATTTATTGCTAACTCTTGTAAGCGTTAAATCTAAAAAGTTGATACATCGATTTAATTCTAATTCAAGTTTTAATTTAATTTTAGGGTGTACATGATTCAGTTTCTTAACAAAGACATCAATCTGTCGAGAAGTGCCAGTCCAACAAAAAACGAATAATTTCTTGAAGTGCCAGTCCAAGAAATTATTCGTCCCGTTGTCTCTTATGTTGGCGCTCCCGCGTACAACCTAGCAAAACATCTTAATATTTTGTTGTGTAGCAAATCATCTTTCAAACCCAAATATAGTTTAAAGAATAGTCTGGATCTGATACACAAAGTCAAAGATATTAACATTCCTTCCAGTGCCAAATTATTGTCCCTTGATGTAGACAGTCTATTCACCAACGTTCCTTACGAAAATTGCTTGCGCGTCTTAGAGAATCACTTTGAGAAATAACGATTACATCCCGGGGAAGTAAATGACCTTATTGATTTAACTACTATTTGTATGAAACAAAATTACTTCAGGTTTAATAATGAGTATTATTTTCAAAAGGAGGGATTAGCTATGGGGTCACCTTTAAGTCCACTAATGGCCGAACTTTTTATGGACGACTTTGAGCGTAAACACATAGTACAGGAACCTAATATTCTATTTTACTATAGATACGTTGATGATATAATCATTTGTTGGACTGGCACTTCTCGACAGATTGATGTCTTTGTTAAGAAACTGAATCATGTACACCCTAAAATTAAATTAAAACTTGAATTAGAATTAAATCGATGTATCAACTTTTTAGATTTAACGCTTACAAGAGTTAGCAATAAATTAGATTTTCTAATATATCGAAAACCGACACACACAGATATTGCTATCCCCTCCTCTTCTTGTCATCCCATTCAACACAAATTAGCAGCTTTTCGAAGTTATGTCCATAGACTGTTATCGGTTCCTCTTAATCAAGAAAATTATAATAAGGAACTTAATATAATATACCAAATTGCTATTTCCAACGGCTACAGTAAACAATTGGTTGATCGATTAATTCATAATAAACAACGGAATAGAGCTATGTCACTCCTATATTCTTGCCCTGCTGATAGAAATATCAAGTACTTAGGTAGCCTTACTTATATGGGACCAATCTCTCAAAAAAATTCCAATATATTTAAGAAAAATAAAGTCCATGTAGCTTTTCGAACAAACCAAAATTTGCGCCATTTATGTAACGGAAAAGATCGTTTAGAAAACTATAAAAAATCCGGAGTTTACAAACTTACCTGTGACGAATGTAACAGTGTTTATATTGGTCAAACTGGCCGTAATTTTGATATTAGATATAAAGAACACAAATCCGCGTATAGGAACGACCATCCCGAACAGTCTCACTTTGCAAAACATTTAATTGAAAGCAGTCATCAACTCCTTGATAGTAATACTTTTAAGATTTTACATTGTTGTGATAAGGGATTTCGATTGTGTGTATTGGAACAGTTAGAAATATTAAAACATAGTACAGGTGTTGCACTGTTGAATGAACAGACGCAATTGGTTTCATCACCACTGTTACGTATTTTTAGTGATAATTTGCCACTACAAAATAGTTAAACATGTATTGTTTTTAGGAAGTAATTTTGTAATATTTTTTACGATAGCAACATTGCATAATATATATCATTTAAAAAACAAATAAATAAAATATTATTTGTAATCAACTTATGGCCATTATGATGTCATTGTCACTTTAAAAACGTATTACTCACCATTTGTCAGCTACAACAAAGCGCCGTGACTCACGCTCGAGTCTAGATAAAGGCGTGATGACTCATCTCGTCTATATAAAGGCGTGTTGAGCCGCCGGCCGCTTTCCTATAGTAGCGGCACGTTTTCGGCGTCCGCAGGAGACGGAGGTAGAAAGCGCTTTTCGCCTTCTACGCCCGTCTCGGGAGAAGTGCCTTCGGCACTTCTCCCTCCCGGGCTATTGTAGGGCCAGGCCCTCGCCCAAAACCCGGTGGAGCTGGACGACCGCACAGGCGGTAGCCAGCATCTCTGTCCTCCCTAAACAAACAAACAGCCGGCCGCTCATTCTCGATCGTGCGCTCGAAGAGTCAAGACCTCCTGAGGATGCTTCGTGTAGAAGCGAAACGCGTCGAAAAAATTCTTCCTGTTTGGCTGCGTGGCGTTAGTGACGTCACGTCGGGTTACCAGGAAAATTAGGCGGAATTGTCACTAGATATATTTTTGTATTTTTTAAGTGTTTTATTAAAATATTAATTTGATGTTTTCTTAAAATATTTAAAAAATATTTGTTATTAATAAATATGGATTTCCGCAAAGTAACGCCTGAATCTATTCATGGAAACAATCTTTATCTTACAAAAGCGTGCAATTCGAGCCATATATGAAATGGATCCTATGGAATCTCTAAGGGATCTTTTTAAAGAAATTGATATATTAACTTTACCGTGTCTGTATATATTTGAAAATATTATGTATGTTCGGAAAAAATTGATTAAATTTAAATTAAATAGTGACAACCACGATTACAACACTAGGAATAAATATAAAATAGCAGTACCAGGTTTTAGAATAGCAAAGACAAATAAAAGGTCCTTTTTAGGTAATTGTGTGCGTGTTTTATAATAAAATTCCCAAACATATTACAATGCTCACAGAAGGAAAATTCAAGCTGCATGTGAAAAATATTTTGATTAAGAAATCATACTAAAAAGTTTGTGATTACTTAAACGACAAAGATACTTGGAAAGTTCCGCCTCTGCCAAACTATCACCTGTCACCTACGTAATTTGAACAAATATTGTAATAGTCATATTATATTGTATATAACACATTGTTAAAAGATGTTTAAAAGAATGGCCCCGAGCTTCTTGCCCGTTCTTCTCGCAGTGGCTCTATAAATTCTTTTTTGCTGAACATGGCAGTACAATGTAGAATATTTCAATATAAAAATATATAAGTGACCTTCATAAGAGCGTCGTAGACGCTTAAATTGAATAAATGATTTTGAATTTGAATTTGAATATGAAACAAAATAATGGATTAAATATCGTATTGTAACTTCAATTTACTGTCACAGATATTATGTGCTATAGAAAAAATGCTTGGGAAAGTATATACTTTTTTTCTTACATTTCTCAACTAACGTTCTACTTAGAATCAAATTCAGATAACTGCAGTTCACCCTTTGCCATTCTTTCTACTCAAATCCGATCCTAGTGACTGTAATTACACGAACAGTAATAGAAACTGCTTTTATAATTTTCTTTGCCACAACGTTATAACAAGCTCTCGCTACTTCCTTTTATTTTCTGTAGAAACACTAGGATCGTTTGCTTGCCTCGTCTTGGTACTTGGTGTTTTTGCCCGTTTCGTTGAAAATTAAAACATTTTAATGCCAGTATTTTACTTAATCCAATACCCTTCTGAGGCCGACAAATATTTCCAATAACATTTTTTAGCGACAAAAATTGCATACATTTCAATACTCTGATAATTTTACACATTCTGCATAATACTTAGTGCGTTCTTGAAATAAGAGCTTCTTTATGCCCCCAACCTATAAAAGCCTTTGATGTTGAAGTCTCAGAAACCTGATTTGGATTCGTACTAAGGTTTTATAGTGCCTGATAAGCTAGCCTTTGATAGTATCAACTGATGGTAAGTGATGATGCGGTTGAAGATGGTGTTCACACTACGTTATAATTACTGGTGCTCAAGGTAAGCTACCAAAACACACAATAAATACTTGATAATAATAATACACCAACCAGAATCAGCGATTTAACCTGCCCTCCGAAGCACAGAAGCGTTTAGTAATGCCACTAATAGTCAGCTCCAAGATATGAACGCAGTAGACGTTGCTTTACTAAGTTGCTAAGCAAGCTTCGCTGAGAGCGTCTCTATCCTCGTGTGTGACTCGTAGTTGGCCAGTGATACTTATAAATCTGCTATAAGCCATTAGTAAGCGGTCTATCCCCACATCTTGCAGGTAAAAGATATCATATAACAACATTTTTTAAATTTATGTTTCCCCATGACACGGAATGGGCCTGTTTCTTTTACCAGAAAGAAAACATTACGTATCTAATAACAGTACGAGCTCAACATTTCATATTGCTATTCTTTCCATAGCGGCGTATAATCAGGCAGGTATTTTTCAATAAGAATTTTGCTCACGTCTCTGCCGGGGTTACCTTTTCAACCTTGAATCCCTCCAGCAAGGTCACGAACTCCTACCAAATGTGTCGTTTTCCTCCTTTTTGTGCAAATGGCGTCCATTTCTACCGAAAAGAGGCCCTTATCAAAACTACCCGAAAAGGACAAGTATAAGTCGCGCCAGATAACTTAGAACCCTGAAATGCGATGTAAACACACAGATTGTTACGTAGTTGCTATAGCAGTTTGTAAGTATGTCGTAATACCCGCAGCACTAGTTATGGTATCATAGTCCTGTAGAGGGCTCAAGTTTTCATTGGGACTATACAGAAGTAGTGTCAGATAAATAACAAATCTAATTTCACTTTTTCACCTCCAAGTTGAGAGAAAATTTTCGATAAGTGTGTGCGTAGCTTTTGAAGGGGTTCCGTAAGAACACTATAAGCTTAAAAACAATAACATTTTATTCGTTAGGTTACTTTTTGTTGCTAATCGGCTAGTATAATTACCCTATACCTACTATAACACTCATTGGTATGTGATGATTTAATTGAAAGATATTGTTTCAAGGATATTACCACACACAAAATCTATACTGAGATCCAAACACGAATAGAAACAGCTAGAGCTTTATTTATAAACATTCAGAAAGTTTTTAGCTGAAAAAGTAGGAGAAGGGTAAAGAAAGGATGGAAGACGTAAAATGTCCTGACTCTGGAACATCAGGGCGTGGACAGGCATATGATAGAACAACTGTTCAGACTAGCTCTGGATAAGCATAAGTTTGAGGAGCTGACTGCCAATCTTCAGTGCTGGCGCGGCACTAGACAAAGTAGAGGAAGACTTCACAGTTTATGATTACTTACGAAAAAATGCTTGGCCGCCTCTGCCGAGCTATCACCTGTCATCTACGTATTTTTAAGAAATATTGTGATAATTTTATTATATAGTTTGTAACACATTGTTAAAAGACATTTAAAAAATTTACCCCGAGTTTTATCTAGCAGTTGTTCTACATTTTTTTTTTTTTGCTGAAGTGGCAGTACAATAGAGTCAGTCAAAGGAGAGCCGTTGACGCCAAAATTGAAGTTTACCTTGATTGAGGGCGATAGCAAGCTAAGAGAGCATTTCGCCCTGTCACCATTCGTTGCCTCTAAACTACATATTTCACAAACAATGTAAGGTTATTTTGCATGAGTTTGTAGCCATGACCACTAGAATATCTCTGTTTCAATAAAAAAAAATTATATATAATTTATGCAAGTGTTTTAAAACTAAGTCATACAAAAATTGCCTCATGCTTTACTTTTTGTTTTAATGTGCGTCACATACATTTTCCCCCAGAACCTCTATCGAGACAATTTATAATTTTGTGTTGAAAACAAAGTCAGTTTGAGTTCTTCTCATAACATTTAAAGTTATGTTTCAGTAAGTTTATGGATTCATTCTCTACAACACAGAACTCTTTACAGTTCACACAAATATCAGCGTGAAAACGGGAGTCGGGACAAAAGAAATAAGAGAAAAATTTAACTGACTCAGCGCCGGATTGTGTGGCGCACCTCTACCTTGTATGTGCTTTGTATTGTTATTTTGTGCCGCCCTTTCTCTGCACCCATTTTTTCCGGGACATTTGTTACGTTTTCCGTTAATATTCATAAGAGGGTTTGTTTTGTTCCGTTGAAATGCTTTTCTTGTCGCTTTGCGGCAATTGCCTGGTTTTTTAATTGTCCAATTCTGTTGGGCTGTAAGGGTTCTGTAGCAAAAAGAGGTCTTACATCTTAGTAATTATTTTTATGTTGACAATAACGCATGCTCTGCGGATTATATTACAGAATTACAAATTTACGAGAGGAAAAATTTAAGTCATGTGCGGGATTCAAACCCGTGTCCATCCACCCCTTTAGCCGGGGTATGCTCTAATCTAATTGAACTAACATAACTAGCCAGAACTTAAAATTTTCCTATCGTTCTTTAACCATCGTATTGGGATGGAGCGACATCTATAGTTCAACTTACGTTGTACTACAAACGAGACTAATTTTGCAATTAGCTATAAACTTGTTAATCGTGACGCAACCCTATAATTTTAACAATTATAATTTACGAGAGGAAAAAAAAATTCCTCCCGTAAATTTGTAATTTTGTAATTTTGTAATTTTGTAGTGTAATCCGCAGAGCATGCGTTATATTATAGGGTTGCGTCATTATTGACAAGTTTAAATTAGTCTTGTTTGTAGTAAAACGTAAGTTGAACTATAGATGTCGCTCCATTCCAATACGATGATTAAAGAACGATAGGAAAAAAAATAATTCTGACTCATTGTCATGTTAGCTCAATTGGATTAGAGCATACCCCGTCTAAAGGGGTGGATGGACACGGGTTTGAATCCCGCACATGATTTAAATTTTTCCCCTCGTAAATTTGTAATTTTGTAAATAGGTCTTACATTTTTCGCATGATATTTGTAAACTACACGCAACGCTGCAATATAATACTTACATCTGTATACTGAGCTGAACTTACCTATATAATGTTGTCCATGAAAAAACAACGTATAGTATTTTTATGAACAGTCTTTATACAGTCTTTATAGATGCGTTATCATCATCATCATCATCAGCTGGAAGATGTCCACTATCGAGTAAATGCACAATGAATAGCTATAGCCACTTGTTTCCATTGTCTTCCCGCGACTCTTACAATATAGATAGATAGATAGAAAACTCTTTATTGTTACACCACATTTAAAATATTAAAGTTTACATCATAACATTTAATTAAATAATAATAACATTGTGTTACAATGGGCGGCCTTATCACTAAAAGTGATCTCTACCAGGCAACCTTAGGATGGAGTTGAATAAACAAAACTATCGGGGCGGGTGTAGTCTAACACCCGCCCCAATAGTTTTGATATAGGTAGTCAGTCTATCTAGTGGTAATGCATACTAACTGTTGAGTAGAGTTAGTAGGTCCAAAAATTTCACGAGTGATTCAGTAATCCATTAAGTTTATCGAAAAATATGCCATAAGAATATGACCTGACCATTGCCACTTTATCTTCTAAGTTCTGAAAGCTACTCTGGTTCTTCGGCGAAAGTCCTTAATGAAAGGTGGATTTTATCGCGCATAGAAACACCGAGCGTAGCTTAGGCTCTCTTCATAGCCCGATGAGTGGTTTAGTATCTTTTAATAGAGGCCACAGCTGATCTTGTCCGCATAATGGTTAGTTATATTTATTACAAATATTTATTGTGGCAATACTAGGGTATTGCTGCGATTGAGTACTCCTAAAAGCTAAGTGATGAACTCTTAGAAAAAGTAGTGCCTGGGAAGCATCTACCTATAAACAGTTCAGATAATAGACAGGTGCGTATAGACATCCCGTGAAGGAGGATGAAAAAATTATAACATGACTCGTAGTAAGTAATATGAAGTGGTCGATTATCAGATAATACTGAGAGGAGAGCGAGTGCTGATTGCAAGAATACGACTATTTTTTTGAACCCCACCGAGGATGAGACATAAAAAAATAACAGTATTGGAGCTTTTTTTTGGGCCAGCCCTTGTCCTAGCCTGATGATAGGTGATGGTGTGGCTAAAGATGACACACGGGCATAACCTACAAAAGGATCTTAAAGACAGCTGCCGGATGTTTGGTGCTTGGCGATCTGTTAAGACCGGCTAAGCAAACTTTGCTACGAGCGCTTCAGCTATTTTAATAGATACTCGTATATCTCTAATGATTTGATTCACCCCACCAGAATTAGACTCAAAGCCATTCGTCCTACATACCGTCGCTATATTCATTAACATATTTATAGTATCTGTGTAAACAAACCTAACCCCAGTAAATCTTTTTAATCGCCACTAAGCGATATCGGTGTCCAAACAACCTCAAGTGGGTAACAAAACAATATTGAAGCTCTTTCCGTATAACAGTGATGGATTGTCGAAGGAACACGTTACATCTGGACTGGCGTACCCAGGAATGCGAGCTTGGGAGTGTAAGTGATTGATTACGGATATTTTAGGATATATGTGGAGTGATAAGTTTAGTGTACACTATTTGAAAGCTTCCCGTCGTCTCACTATTACTGAAGAGTAGGGTATGTGCAGAAGTAGGTTTATAATTTTGGTTTATTTTCAGCTTAGTGTTGATACAGTTATGTTGAATTCCTTGAGAACTACCTGCGAAAATATGTAATGTTTCCACGGATCATCATAGTAGGAGCTGCAGTGATATTATAGACACACAAAATGTTAAAATTGTTTGGGTCACAGTAAATGTCTGCGAGATATTAAGGTTAAAACAATATATTTTATATATTTAGCCAATCAGTGGTAATAACACAATATTATAACAAAAATGGATTGCAAAAACAGCAGAGGCATTATAATAAAATTCTAGGATTCTTATATATTAAGTATAATTTATTAGTAAATGTAGTCGCCACCTCTTAAATACATAATAATACTATTTTCTAACAATATTTTCTTATTCACAGGTAAGCAAAATCCAATGAGTAAGTTGCGCTATTGTCAGGTATGTTACTACATATTACAATATTACAACGAGAGGAAATATTATAGTCATGTGCGGGATTTGATACTGCTCTGGCGTAAATATACGAGTAGTAATTCATGTATACGCGTCACAGTAGCTATAGCTGTAATCCAATATATAACGATCAACAAAAAATATTAAAACTGGCCACTGAGGTCCCATTCCCGATAAGAATTTCGAAGCAATGATGGCCGAGCTAGGTTATGGCTATGAACTGCCGTGCCGCAGGCTTTGGTTCGATCCCCACCGCCGCCGGCTTGAGGGGTATTTTGCAAATGCGCGCCTGGATAGCTACCACCCTCAAGTAGAAGTCGGCAAGCACTTAACAGTGTGTTCCGGCAGCAGTCCTTGAGAGCTAGAAAAATTACAGGCACTTGTGACGTAACCATTTTATGTCTCAGTGAGACGGACGCAGTGCAATTCGTCACATGATGAAATGCGTCTGTTATAGGCAGATGTTAATCTGCTTAACATCAGGTGGGCTTGTTACGTCAAAATCATATTTTAAAGAAACCATAAAATTAATAAAGATTAATTAGATTTATCAAAGCGGCTGATAGAAAAGACAAACGACCTAAGGGCTGGCGCTTACCTCGGCCAGAGAATTAGTCTTGCTTTACAACGGGGTAATGCCGCCAGCCTTTTAGGTACTCTACACGTGGACAGTGACCTGAGCTCTGTTTTCTACTTATGATTGCCTCCTGGTAGAAAACAGAGCTCAGAATTTTTAAGTGTAATATTTTTAGGTCATAAGTAGATATAGTTAAATTATTTATTTATTTTTGTATTCGTATATGATAATAGAGTACCTTCACACACAGTTTACTGATAATAGAGTACCTAAAGTTTTATATAACGCGTATGTCCGTAGCACTCTGGAGTTTGGTGCAGTGGTCTGGGATCCATACGAGGACAAATACTCACTTATGATCGAAAAGATACAGCGAAAGTTTGCACGGTGGTTATTCAAGAGAGCCTATGGATACTATCCCTACTTATATCCGTCTATGTTTGTATCGGGTATGGTCGGCCTAGATACACTTAATCTTAGACGAAAACTGCTGCTTGTAGTGCACTATTTGTCAGTACTTCGCAATAAAGTAAACAATCAGAGTGTACTTAGTCAGATGGGGCTACAGGTGCCGAGGCGCGGAGGCACGGTCGCGCTGCGTAATATACCGCGGCTCATAGCGCGGCCGCTCACACGTACCCGCCGCGCACAAAATGCGCCCACAGCTCGTGCGCGCGCCTTGCTCGGTGACTTGCTTCTCTATGACGAGAATGTTGATATATTTGCTGACAACATAGGAACCCTAATAAGACATGCATATTTGTACTTAAATTTGAATTATCATAAAATTTAATGTAATCCTCACTTAATTTAAATATTATATTATAAATTGACATTTATCGATTTTATTGACATTTTGTATATCTCTTCTTTGTATTACTTTTCTTGTGACTGTATTTTAATTTAGTATGACATTGAATGTTAGTAAATATTAATAATAATAAGTGTATAGAATGGTATAATAACTGATATATAATGTATAATGTAGATTTAAGTAATAATGTTTTGTGTTTGCAACTTATGTTTTAGACATGTTGGCGTTTTGGACATTATAGTCTGTCAGCCACATTGTTTTTTTGAATAAATAAATATGTACTGTTAATTTTTTCTTTTAATGTACAAGAAATAATATGATAGCTTAAATATCCATGTTAAGGCTAAGAAACCATATGAAAAAATACGGTTTTTCGGTACATTCAGTGTTGGTATGGAACACTCGGCGTGTGAGTCCAATACACACTTGGCAGGTTTTTATTTTACATTCTGTAGTCTTTTTCAGACTACAGAATAGAGTGTGCAGAGACCTGTCTGTACACTCTATTACTCTATTACGGGTGCTTCCACCTGATAGCGCAGACTCATAACAGGCCTTGGAAAAAGCCATCGGATATGGATAAAACATTTTTTTTGTAACGATCCACTTACTTCAAAAAGAATCCTTTTGAAATAGCACAGTGTCAGATCTTTGACAAAAAAAGGGTATTGTGGCAAGTGTAGAAGCTCGCAGTGACAAGTAGGTACAGTGCATTGTTACAGTAAATGGTATCAGTTCAATCGTTATAGGTCGCAGTGGCGCTTACGATTAAGAGGAGATTGTTCTGTCTCGCCCTCAGATCAGGAAACAAGGTAGATAGGTAATGGAGACGTGACATGTGCAAACGCATCTGGCCTGAATCAGGCTTGATTATACGAAAACCATAGCTCGCTTAGTACAAATCAAAAAATGAATCAGATCTTCCGATGACGCAATGGATTAGTAATTTAATAGCTGTATCAATCACTACGGTTTAAATCACGCAAACACTGCTGTCACTGCATACATTGCGATCGCTTGGTTCATAACTGAAATACGAGAATATGCACTGTTTGCGCGCAAACAATCAATCAGTCAATTATCGCTAGAAGTATTGCATTTCAAGTATTTTTTTTGGTGAACACGGTGGTTGTACTTAACTTAAACAATTCTATCTAACCAAAACAACAAAAATCTTCTCACCTATCTGTCAAAATTTGAGTTTGACGTTTGTGCCCACACTGTGTGCACTGCACTACCACTTTTCTGTGAGCATTGTTTGCAGCCAGTGGTGACGTCATAGATGACGTCATAATGCTATCGTGATGTCTATTTCGCACATTAAGAAAAGACCATTTGCGTGAATACAGTGCAAATGGCGCACATTTGCGTGACTTGAACCGCGGTGTATGAGCGAAACGCAACCCATTTTTGAATATGTACGATTAGTTAGTGTATTATTTGCAGCGGAACTCTTGGTGTGCGTCGCAAAATGTGCTTATTTATACCGTACTTATTGTTGTTATTAATGTAAGTGTCAAATGGGTGGGAGAGACTCGGTAAAACTTTTATGTGTTTTAACAAACACGGACTAAAGGCTCTCTATTTCACTGATCTTTGGCCTCACCATTTAAATTAAACAATATTTTCACTAAAGTAATGCCTCCTTTTTTTTAAGTGTTTTAAATATTTACCTACGACAATGTTCGTTATAGGAGAACAAGCTCGTTAAAATATGCAAAATCAGTTTTCTATAGTGAAAGAAGTAGAAGCTTCGTTAGTAATTAAAGTCTCTTTTTACAAAGTTAGTTCCAGCGACCTCTGGCTATATATGACCCCTGACCACCAGACGACAGTTACTAATGGCGGGTCAACGTCCACTGGCTACGCGTGGACTGGACTTTAATGAACTTTTCGTTGTTTTACTTTTCTTAAATTGATGCGAAATACAATTGCTACAATATAATTGCTACAATTTTCATTGCACTACGCTTGTGTCTTTTTGACGCATTTTTCTTTTTATTTTTCTTTTAATGAGGCAATCATGCTTGTACCTACTGCCTATACCTATGCATCCGAATGCTGAATAAAATATTTTTGCACTGGACTTTTTTGAAAGAAATCTCAACTAATAATGGTTGGTCATCATGTTCAGCTGGAAGACATCCTTGGCTAAATACAACCCTTAGAGGAAGATAGTCCCCTTTCCTGCGATTAACAGACGTCTTGGGGATCGCAGATAAAATTATCAATTTCACATCATGTACTGCTGCCTACTTTACGGTAGTTTTCCCTAAGTCGAATCGTACGACACCCTCGAGAAGGTGCCATTCTATCCTGGCACCCCACGAGCTGAAAAAAAATGGTTGTAAATAAAAGTGACCAACACTGAAATTCCATACAATTTTTTTGGCGCCTATATTTGGGTGTCGCGGAAAGATTGACATTGCCTTAAGATTACCAAAATAATGACCACATTGCAAGTACTTTTGCTTAAAAGCCATTATAGCGGCTTTAAAAGCAGCTATTAAAACTCAATGTATTATCCAGGCAAGGTATTGGTTAGAGAAGTTTCAGACAATGCAGAAGAGATTACGCTGTGACTCAGTGGAGCTGAAGAGCTATACTTTTCAACGCATTTCCTATGACATTTGTCCAAGATCTTCCTACCTCTTATTTTTTTCGTGCATCCAGTTGAAACAGAAGAAGTGCCCGTAGCGTAGCTTGCTTTAGCCTAGTAATTGATAACTAAGTTGAGCAACGTCCGCTGCAATCAGGACTGGGATCGGTGACAGCTACTGGCACTACTGTGAGTACTATGTGCTTTAGATGGCTTGTTAATCCGTCAGTCCCGGTTGTTGTCTTAGGATGGCAGGCGTTATTTCGATGTTGGCTTTGAGAATGATACTGATGAAATTTGTACCCACGGTGTACTTATTACACATACGTACAATTGCGTATTGCATATTGCGTAGTGATTTTAGCGACCATCTTCCGTCAAGTAGAATATCTATCGCCAAACTCCAAGCGAGTTAGTACCTGGTAGCTCACTTTGAGAGCCAGTTGGAAATTATATGATACAATCTCTAATCAGTAATCTCATCACTTATCAACTAATACCGCAGTATTACAATATACTCCTTACAGTAGTGAAACGCCTTTGATGTCGGCCGACACCTCCACTCGCGTAGTTACTTACGCTGTCACGCGCGTATGAGCAAGTGTTATCTCCAAATGGAAAATAAAATGAATGTAATTCATATTCGGTAATCATTTATTTACAAGTACAATACAAGGCGGAAATAAGAGACATGCGTCTGTGGCACGAAATTCAGAAAACAATATTTTTTTTCGTTCTTGTTACTAGTTTGGGTACTATTGTACATGATCATAGAATTCGCCACATCAGAATCAGAATTAGAAGCATTTATTTGTCAGAACATGGTTAGTATACATTCACAGAAGCATAAAATATATTATGTCAATAGTAGTAACAACGATGGCCTCATGTTCTTGCCTGGTGTGGCGTACAAATATCATAATAATCAATATAACATTTCAGCTTACGTATATAAAAAAATACTTAGGTCAAACCTGCTCAGCAGGGTATTTTAAAATTTGTTAGCAAAATGCACTCATATATTATATCAAAACGAAAACACAAGGAGTGGGCACATAATGTCGATAGATAATTAGGATTCATTTTAAGTCAAACTCATATAAAACAAGAACACACACAGTACATAACGTCAATAGATAATTAGGATAAATTTTATGTAAAAATTATAGTAACAATAGAACATATTAGCGTACATTTCGTTCAAATCATTTAGTTGAGTGTCTGAATTAGTAGTGCACTGTTCATACAGGCGGATATTATTTGCTGTAACAATATTTTTTATTATCTCTCGGTGATGTGAAAACTAAATTTTAAAAATTATAAAAATATATCTTCGATAAAAATATAATATACAAATTCGCAAAATTTAATAATCTTTTCATTGTAAAATAATATAAATTATATATAAACAGGGCTATTGGAAAAATGCTAAAAACCTCTTAGAAGTGTCACTTCCTTTATTACATAATATATATTGAATGAAAACTGTATCAGCTGGATTTTGCACTGCTGAACACAGCCTCCCCCATTATAGAGGTTTGTCATAATCCCCACGCTTGGCAGGCATCTTGATAATCACAATATGCGATATCAGTTCCTTAGAAAGCACTGCTGCCCACCTTCTGGTTTGAGACCCTTAGTGTCGCCTTTTACGAAACTCACGGATAAGGATGTGGGGGGGGGGGGGGGGGGGGGGGGCGTCCTAGCCCGTTATCTCAATGAACGAAAAATTTTATCAGGTGGATTGTCCGATGATCCACTGCTGAACACAGCGTCAGCGTTGGGATTTTTCATAATCCTCATGCTTGGCAGGCGTCTTGGGCATCGCAGTGTGCGTAATTATGAACGAATACTGTATCAGCTGGATTGTCTACTGCTGAGCACAGCTTTCCCTATTAAGAAGGTTTACAATAACCCCCACGCTTGGCAGGCATCTTGGGGATTGCAGTGTGCGATATAATAAATGAATACTGTATTCAAATTCAAAATCATTTATTCAATTTAGGCGTCTACGACGCATGAAAGTCAATTACAAATTTTAATATTGAAATATTATACATTGTACTGCCACGTTCAGCAAAAAAAAATTATAGAGCCACTGCGAGAAGAACGGGCAAGAAACTCGGGGCCTAAGCCGGGGGTATAAGCCGGATTGTGCACTGCTGGATTGTGATCAAATACTGGATCAGTTGGATTGCCCATTGCTGAGCACAGCCTTTCCTATTAAGGGGGGTTTGCTTTAATCCCCACGCTTGGCAGGCGTCTTGGGGATTGCATTGTTCCCATTTTCTGGTGTGTTACTACTGTTGTTGTTCTGGGGGGTAACATTCTAGCCCAGCACCCCACGGTCGGGCTCTTATTATAATGAAGGAAAACTGAACATGCAGTATATTAAAAATGATAGTTTTTAAGACAAACAAGTACGTTACTGACACTAAATATGAGTGCCCTAAATTATGACTACTGTGCCTTATATCCATTAACGCAACTTAGTTGAAGGTATTTTGTCCAACCTCTAAGTATAAATTGAAAATATGCAGTACTTGGCTCATATTTTAATGATATATTTAAGTATATATACTTGCTGCGCCCCGTGGTTACACCCGCGTGGTGATGGAAGATGATGATAAAATGTATGATATGTGTTAATCAAGTGCCTTATCTACCTCCATACCATATTTTTTTTGTAAGATATAAATATGGCCGACGAAAATATAATCATGTCTCCTATTTTCGTAATAAGCTCAAGATGTAGCTCCCTATTCGTCGTCGCCGGAATGCTCATATATTATCTCTCCTTTACAGTATTCTGTTCAATCCTTTATCCCCGCGCTACCTCAAGGAACAATTTAAATTTCTTCATTCTACCCATTCTCTGTCGTTACTCTCATTAGAAAACTTAACGCTATACCTACAGCAGTTACAATTATTAAGACCATAAGAAACCCCGCCCAATATTTTAACCATATCTATTGTTTTTGGATTGTCTGGAAGAGATTAGAAGCGCTCGTAGCCAAGTTTGCTTAGCCATTCTGAATCGATCAGCAAAGTTAAGCAACGTCCGCCATTCGCGCCAGAGGGCGCTATTCAAGTAAACAAGTGATTCAGTGGTTCTCCAGATAAAAATTCATAAAAAATACAAAAGTGATAAATTTTACACTAAAAATAGATAAATAACAGAGTTTATAACCCAACTCATTGGCACAAGTGTTATCAAGTTATGTAAGTGAGTGAATTTTAAATAACTCATACCACAAATATGACGATGTAAAGAAGACGATTTTGACGAATATACCTAAGGGAACAACAAATATTAATGAAAACCATTTGGAATATGTTTATAGTGAGTAAATGAAGTAATTATTTTTACCCATAATATTCCTTAAATTGGATTATTTTTACAAAATCGAGACTTGTAACCGTTATAAAATAAGTTCAAAGAAAGTAACTCCATCTAACAGACTCACAGAAAAACACTTCATATGTGCGCTTGATTCACAAAGTACGTATAACTGTCACCAGTTGAATCAACGCCATCTAACGGGAAAGTTGTAAACATTTTAGAATTGCATTAGGATTTGCTTTGTTTTAAAAATCGCAAATCGACAACTTCACAAGGTGATCACTGTAGAGGGCGTTATATAATATTTTTTTTAATTTTAACTATGGCTCATAATAATGTCACTACAAGAAAACCTAGACGAAAATCAGATATGGATGTGTCAGATATAACGTGGGAAGACACTTTTCTGAGTTCCTCCCATTCTGGAGGACTTGATCTGTCTACAAAGAGTGTTCCGGCGGGATTGGAAGACAGTGTAGCGGAGGTCGTACAGCTAAAACACGATATTGAAATTTTACGATCAGAAAATGCTATTGCTCATGAGGAAGTAAGCAATCTCAGTCTTGAAAACATGCAGCTCCGGAAAGAAGTCACGGAAAAAAACAGACAGATACAATTTCTGAAGAATATTTCCACCAGCTCAGTTCCGAGTAATCCAACTACGCCATGTCAGAAAGCTGCAACTCAAACTTTGAAAAGGCTAACGAGTATCCGAATGAAAATATCCCGTCTTTCACCGATCAACAACCCTAGGATTTTTTGCCTCTCTGACACACCACAAAAACCGTCAATAAGCTCAACAGCCTTGAATGAGCAGTTTCAAAACGCTATTGCCGTTGAGACGGCGAAGAATGGAGCACAACAAAACATTGACACAACTTCGGACGGATACAGTACGACAGATGGCGCTACAGGTATCCAAAACAAGAACATCTATATATTAGGTGACGAACAAGTTCGCGGTTTAGCCTGTCAGCTGCACAATAATCTTAGGCACAAAGGCCACAATACACATAATGTTTTTGGTATTATTAAGTCCATGGCTAAATGTGACGAGATGCTCACTTCTTGTGAGAGCTTGGTCACCTCGTTAAAACGCGAAGACATAGTCGTTTTGGCAATCGGAAAACACGATACCGATCCTTACAAGTTACTATCCGATCTCAGTAATATATTGTATCTCTTGCGACATGTCAATACTTTTGTAATTAACGTTCAAAATAACCCATTCTTGAACGAATATATGTTAAATAATAAAATAAGACTACTTGTTCAAAAAAATAGTAACAGTCAATTTATTCAAATGAACTGTAAAGATGTTTATAATGTTAACCACCGAAAGTTTATCAAAAAATTAACATTTCAATTGCAGGTAGAGATTGAATTTTTAGCTCACAATAAACTTATTTACAAGAACCATATCCCTATAGAAAACGGTACTGAGACTCAACACCAACCAAAACTGTCAGCTGCAGGTGTAAAACCACACCATTTTCAGGCTAGGCCATCTCTTCCGCTCATAAAACAGACTATTGAAAATAATCCCATCTATAAAAAGGGTACTATTCCGTTCTACTTTTTAAAGAAGAAAGAACAACCAGAATTTCACAAAATATCACCGTCTACAACTCAACATTGTGAGACATTTTTTCGTAGCTAAAAATTTATTTAATGATAATATGATAGTTTTCCATCAAAATATAGCAGGGGCAATAAATAAAACTGAAGATCTAATTTTCACACTAACGGAATTTTCTAAAAATAATAGGGATATAAATGTTATTTGCCTTACAGAGACTTTTATAAAGAAAGGTACTGAGCAGTTGCTAAAACTACCAGGATATAAGTTAGTCTCATCTTGTTCTCGTAAAACTAAACGTGGGGGATCTTGTATAGTAATAAAAAATTGCATGGAATATAGAGTGTTAAGTTGTGTTAGTGATCTAGTTTGTGATGGATTTGAATGTTGTGGAATAGAATTGACATATCAAAAAATTATTATTATCTGTATCTATAGAAGACCTAAAAGTAAACCACATTTTTTTCTTGAAAATCTTGAAATACTTTTGAGTAGAGTTTCAAATCGGTTTAAAAAAATTATATTATGTGGTGATTGGAATCTAAACATTTTGAAACCATGCAGTGCATGTATAAAACTTTTATGTATTCTAAAGAACTTTAATATGGAATTACATATAAAGTCACCAACAAGAAAATTAGCGTGTCTCGACCAGTTCGCATCTAATTTAAAAAATACAATAGCTGAAGTTCACAACCTAGGCCTTTCAGATCATGAAACGGGCCAAATTCTTATTGTAAAAATAAATAAAAAACTACAATTATCTCATTGGCACGAAACAGTAAGAGACTTCAGTAAGCAAAATATTAATAAGTTTTGTAATTACATATCATCACTATCTTTTGCTAATGTATATGACAAATCGAATCTCAACGAAGCTTTTGAGGAATTTCATGGCCTTTATTCATTATTTTTTGATTTGTGTTTCCCTAAATTCAAAGTTAGAAAATCAAATAAGATAGTAAAACACTCTTGGCTAACAAAAGGATTGCGGAAATGTTGTGTAAAAAAAAGGTATCTTTATTTGAAATATCAACAAACAGGTTGTAATAAAAAAAAGAATAAAAGTATATACAAAAAATATGCTCAAACTCTTAAAAAATGTTTGTATAAGTCACAACAGCTACAGAGTAAACAATATATAGAAAATAAGAAAAATAAATGTAAAGCAGCATGGGACATAATAAATGACAAAATTGGTGATATAAAAATAAAAAATGAGATTGAAAGAATAGAATATGATAATAAAATTTATACTAATCCAGTTGACATTAGCGAAATATTTAATAATTTTTATATAAATTTGACCAATCACAATTTTGAATTTAAAATTGACAAGATAAATGAAACTATGACAACTAAAATATATAATACAATATTTTTACAACCAACTGACCCAATAGAAATACGCAAAATAATAACTAATCTTAATAACACAAATTCAGTAGGTATCGATGAATTAAATACAAAAATGCTCAAGAAATGCGCTAACTACATAAGTGAACCTTTGAGTTTCTTAGTGAATATGTCACTCGAGGAAGGCACTTTTCCAGATATTCTAAAAAAATCCATAGTCAAACCTCTATTTAAGAAAGGTGATACAACAGACATGAACAACTACCGTCCGGTCACTTTGATACCAGTTATGTCAAAAATACTCGAAAAAGTAATCTTAAAACGACTTTACGACTATGTAACACGTCATGATATATTAAAAGAAGAACAGTTTGGATTTCGTAGTAATAGTAGCACTTCAATGGCATGTTTTAATCTCGTTAAAATGATAACAGATTGCATAAACGAAGGGAAACCTGTCACAGCTATCTTTCTAGACATGACTAAGGCATTTGATTACGTAGACCATAATTTACTACTTTATAAGCTGGAAAAATACGGAATAAGAGGTACGGCTAATAATTTGATTAAAAGTTACTTATCAAATCGTAATCAATGCGTAGAAATTGGAAAGATACTTAATAATAATAAAATTAACAGTAGATCACAATTTAAAGCAAATAGATTTGGCGTACCACAAGGAAGTGTGCTGGGACCTTTTCTGTTTTTATTGTACATAAATGATCTTCCAAACGTCACTCATCAAAAAACGATACTATTTGCGGATGATACAACGTTAATTGTTAAGTGTACAAATAGACTCACTTATGAAAATGAAATAAATTTTGCGCTAGGTAGAATAGTAAGCTGGTTGGAGATTAATAATTTAAAAATTAACCTAAACAAAACGAACTTGATACAATTTCGAAGCTACATGAGACCACGTATAGAAATTAACATAACCCAGGAGAATAATAAAATAAATGAAGTTAATTCAACCAATTTTCTAGGAATAATGATTGATGAGCATTGTGATTGGAAAACTCACGTAAACTACGTATGTGACAAACTAGATAGGTTCATCTATGCAATAAAAAAGTTACGGTTAACCGTATCAACAGAAGCTGCTCTCAGTGCATACCACGGATATGTATCTTCGGTGCTCTCATACGGTCTCTTACTTTGGGGCAATTCCGTTGAAATAGAAAAAGTGTTTATAATTCAAAAAAAATGTGTGAGAGCGATCTGTGGAGCCTGCAGTATAGATAGTTGCAAACCAATTTTCAAACATTTTCGTATCTTACCATTGGTTTGCATGTATATTAGAGATATTTGTGTTTTTGTAAAGCAACATCCAAAATATTTTACATTGAATTATACTATATCAAGTATTAATGTGAGAGATAAATTTAAACTCTACCAACCTAAATGCCAGTTAGTTATGTGTAAAAGGAATGTGTTTATAAATGCAATTAAAGTTTACAATAAATTGCCTAATTCATTTAAAGACATGACATTAAATATTTTCAAAAAAAAGATTACATTATGGTTACTTGACAACTGTTTTTACACCTTAAATGATTTTATGACATTCAAAGTTTCTTAGGTAATATAATACTATACTATAATATTGTTAATAGAATTGCATTTTAGTTTTAGTTTGATTATGTATTAAAATTTTGACATATTGTATTTGATAGTTATTAGCATAGGCAATATTAATATTTCATTATCAATTGTATCTACTTTAAAACTAAATGTATGTATTGACTTATATTATTTAAATACACATTTGCACACCATTGTCATGGTAGAATGTTAAGGACATTTTTTTGTAAAGCATTACATCTGCTGTATCTGTACAACATTCTTGTGAATAAATGAATAAATAAATAAAATAAAATCCGCCGCGGTCATGACTTGGATGGGTGACCGCTGGTGACATTACTACTGAGCGCTTCCGTGCTTCGGAGGGCACGTTAAGCCGTCGGTCCCGGTTGTTGTCTTTGGATGGCAGTCGTTATAGCATGGTGGTAGGACATTTTGCGAATGCCCGCCTGGCTAGCTATCACCCTCAAGTTGAAAATCTGTCACCAAGCACCTAACGGTGTGTTCCGGCAGCTGTCCTTGAGAGCCAGTAATTCTAGGTTAGTTTGAACAACATCTCCGACCATATCATCACTTACCATCAGGTGAGATTGTGGTCAAAGGCATAAAATAAATAAAAAAGTTAGGCTATTCAAGCACTAAGGTGGCGTTAAGACAAGTACCTACAGTTAATTAACTATGGTATATAATGTCCTTAGGCTTAGGTTGTTCACCGTTAGATTGCTACTGAAACTATTTGACTCCCACGCGTGAGTATCTAAGGTTAGGAGTAATCGATATCAGGAGATTAATTAATCCAGCGCAAATACAACAAGTATCATATAAAGGAGGATAGGGGAGCTCTAAAATTTACGTTTACTGGATTTCTTAAAGGTTCCCTTGGTTTAATGTTTCAGATTAAACCAAGTATAATGTAATATGTAATATGTATGTAACAGTATTATGTTTTAGATTTTCACACGGCGCTGCTGCCCACTTTCTGGTATTTTAAATTTTTTTTATTCTATTTTTCAAGTGACGGTGGTCGCTAGCCAGGCAGGTATTCGCAAAATGCTCTTCCACCATGCGGTGAAGCTCAAGCTCGCGTTGGGATTCGAACCATGGACCTGCTGCTCGGTAATCCACAGCTAATGCCACTGAGCCATCACTGCTTTACAATAATCCTAGCATAATACGTTCTCACAGGAAGACATTGGGGGTGCAAGTTTACTCGTACACCACGAGGAATTTTCGTAGAACCTAGCACTGTTTTTTCTGTGTAAAAGGAATGGTATTTTTTTTTTTGGGTACTTATTTGTCACTATTTTAGCAACATATTTGCTGATATAGTTTTTGTTTTAAAACTCAGGCCCGTTACTCTACAACTAAAACACCAACTTGAAAGCGTCAACTATATGTACTTTTACTCCATCCCTGTTTCTCTTCAAGTTGTTAAAGTGCATGTTGAGATTTAAACTAGGTATAATGAAAAAAGTTAAAACCGAACTTTGAAACAGAGAACTGGAGCCGGTTTTCTAAACATGTGTGCGACGTTACCACGTTACCGATCAAGTTACTTATATGAGGAATGTGATTTTATCTTACTTCTCATCTTCTGATAATTTATTTCAGTTTCTTAAGCCCTTTCATATTATGACTAAAAAGGCACCCGGCTGGGACTCACGTTATATTTACCGGATAGATTCCGACCAGTTTCGGGCTATATTGTAGCCCTTCGTCTGGGAGTCACGGTAGCGCGAGGCGGCGAGCGCGGGCCTCAGCACGTAACTCACCGCGCTCGCCGCCTCGCGCTACCGTGACTCCCAACCGTAACGCGAGTCCCAGCCGGGTGCCTATTTAGTCATAATGGACAAAACCCTTTCATATTGATATTCGGAATTTCCAAAGTAAATGTATGATGCCTTTTAATAATTTGCTCCATGCGAAAGCATGCTTGTATGTGTGTGCGGGCAATTGTGTATGTACACGGCTAGGCATAATTTACGGACCTCACTTCGCAGTTCGCAGAGTTCGTCTTAATTGGTCAAGTATCGATGAATTAATTATGTCTGAGCTTATGAACTGATAATGACAGGTTACTAAAATCTAAGCAACGGACGGAATATTAAAAAAATATAATTAAACGTATTCTGTCTAGTAAGATTAGAGGAAAAGGTTTTTATTCCTATTTTTGGGAAGCAACAGGTTATGTAACCATCTCTGTTAGCAACATGTAGTACCTACGCTCTACCTACCCTTCCTCCCTAAGCCACCCTGGGACTTTGACACGTGTGAGCAAGTCATGAATAATAGGTAGATACACGAGTCTTAGTTACCTTAGGTCTGATTTGATTAAGATTTTTTTGTCTATGTACATCAATTTAATATAAGTAGATAATAATAATTTTCCAAATTACAACATGTCGTATCGGGATTTTAGAATTCTATTTCTCCTTTTTAGGGTTCCGTAAATTAAAAGAGAACTCTATTGCTTAGCCTCGGCTGTCCATCCGTCCGCATCCGTCCGATCTTTAATAGGTTGTGTAACGGTAATAGGTAGTTAGAATTTTAATAAAATAACAAACTGTATCTTATCTGTATTATTCATAAAAATAAAGATTTTTGGTACATTTTGTGTTGGTATGGAGCTCTTAGTGTGGCGATAGTACTTGAAATATTTTTTTAGAAATTGTATTCACTAAAAATAATTATACTAAGTTATATTTATTTTTGGGGACTTTCTTGTCAGTCGACGGAATAAGTTTAAAATGTGAAATTAATATATAAATTTTACGTAGAACGTAGTTTTGAGTATACAATCCAAAACATAGGATTTAATTATTTTACTGAAGGGGAAAAAACATAAAAAGGCATATGAGATATATAAAGAAGTTTTATCTAATGACCCAAGCATTAAAAAAAATCTTATATTTTTTTAAGTTACCTACCTTTTAAGGCTTTTATCTTCTGAAATCTTTTGAATACAGAATAAGTTTATTTACAAAGAAAAGCTGAAAAATAGGAGAGGTGTAAAAGTTTTCCTATTCTCGAAGTCTTTTAAAGTCTTTTAAATGACTTCAAAACTGTCCTTGAGAGCCATTTTTAACAACTAAAATAAAATGGAACTTCTAATAAGGGTAAATAAGGTTATTGGCCCAAACGTCTAAATGGATTTATGTAACGAAATGTAAAGAAATAACAGGTGCTTTACCCGTTTATAAGCGTCTCGATCTGAACAACATTTAACCATTTTTCAATTTGTGTAAAAATATAAACACTGACCGCTGGCTTCTTGCCAGATGACGGTTCTGGTACTCCTGATTCCCGTCAATCAGATGGAATGACATATGTTAAATGCAATATTGAGAGATAAAATAAATGTAGTATTTAATATAAATGTGTTCTCTTTAGCAAAAGCACAACTGTCAGATATACTTACTCAAAGCAGTACTATGGACACTACTGTATGTAGCGCACTATAACAAGTTACTAGGCAAACGATAGATAAGATGTATTATCTTGAAGCAACGAGCGCAGTGCAGTGTCATACAGAATGAATAAGATGGTAATACTGCAAGGCTTCATCAATAAAAATACTTCTTCCTTATATCTCGCTATGTGCCGTCGGTACAATTTTATGTTTTCTCTATGACCACAAAACTTTTAGAATTAGAAAAAAAATTGTAGAGAGTTTCGACTTCAGTTTAATGGCTTACCTGACTCTCATTGGAAATGCTCTGTTTGGTAGTATACCCACTACTTTACGGGTAATGAGAACGTTAAAATGGTAAAAAAACCCTGTTTTAGCAGCACACTACTAACGTCAATATAAGTATTTGCATGAAGCTAAATCTATTATTTCATAAAATATCTATACCTTCATCAAAAAAGAGAAGACACCAAAAAAAATTACAAGTATTTTATATAAGCTTTTAAATCCTTACTGTACAAACCATTTGTTTCTTAAATTGCTGCGTCCATTTTATTTTAGTTGTTAAAAACTCCGTTTATATACACATGGGGAAGTTTTAAATTAAATAAACATCAACTTAGATATTAATATATTGTTTTGATTATTATTTGTTGTAAATATACTGTTTTGTGTAACTGAGCGTGACGTCACCCATTGGCCTCAACTAAAATCAACTTTGGTTGTTTACGACCAACATACACTTTATACTTAGTAGGAGTCAATTCGTAGCAGTGAGCTTGTTTTACTTTATGTTTGTTATACTTTATCCATTTTTTATTTTTTATGTTATTGTGACATGTTCTGTCACAATAACCATAAGTTCGAGGCCCACCTGATGTTAAGCGGACTAACCTCTGCCTATAACAGATGTATTTCGTCACAAATAACGATGTGCAATGCGCTCTTCACTTTGAGACATTGTTGTGAAGTCTCATGAGCCTGTAATGTTTTTTAAAATACTATTTAATTCATTCCCAGTAGTCACTTTTTACAACATCCATCAGGAAAATAGTCCCAAATAAATTGTAAGCTGGGAGGGATCGTAGCCTTGAAAATAGATAAACACCATCAATAATCGGCATAGACTATAAACAGCTCATGAGTATTGTTGCCGTGTATCAGCCGTGAATCATCACATCAGTGGGACGATACACATTGGATGTACCTACTGTTGTTCGTTAATCATGAAATTATTGAAAAATCCATCTCAAAAAAACTTACACATTTTGGACGCGTTTCTTTGACTGATTTTACAAGAAAACATACATACATAAAATCACAACTCGTTCCTGTAGGGGTAGGCAGAGACAACAGATTTCCACTTGCTATGATCCTTACAAATCTCCTTCGCTACAACTACACTCATCTATCCTTTCATACATAAGCTTCGGTTTAGGATACTCCTGACTTGGCCTTTTTTCAGAACATCTTCAATGTGATTTTGGAACGTTCGCTTAGATTTTCCCCTTCCAACAGTTCCGTTGTACTACATTCAAATTATCCATATATATTTACATTAACAGTACCTACTCTATAGCAAATATTAAGATATCCATTTTAGGTGTCTTTGCCTATGTTTCAACGTCTTATGTTTTTTCTAGAATGTAAAAGTTCTGTACATGGCCGCGGAACATTCACAGAATCACATGAAGTTACGCCCAAACCAACCCGTTCAGCTACTTTCGCGAAGGCGTTCAAGGTGGCGATCAGTTCTCCTTCTTCTTTTTTTTTATAGCTGATAGGCTAGCCTTTGACCTCTATCTCACCTGATGGTAAGTGATGATGTGGTCGAAGATGTTGTTTTTTAAGCTTGTATTATTGTTACACGTTTTATTTTGCGTCCCTTAATAATAAACACAAAAATTTAGATCGCCACCGCGGACGCAGCTGAAAGCGTTGGTTTGCGCGTACCTATCTGTGACACCCACTAAGTATGGCGGACAGTTTTGGATACGTTTTTTTATTAATGGAATATATCGAATAACAGTTTGTCTTGGTAGGCAACCATCGCTGTGCGAGCCCTCTGTAGCTGTAACTTGGAAACATTTGTCCCTGTCGCCATTTTTGGTACAGTTAATTGGATAGCTATTAATCTTTAGCTAATAGGATGTTCAACTAATTAGGATTGGGATGGGACTGAGGGCAACGCAGGTAGCAAGGCAGGCTTGGCATGGAAACTAGTAATTATTTATTTCTAAATATATAACAAGCATTATCGCGTGCTAAGCGAAAATCGTATTTTACAAATTAAAATTCTGGCGCACCGTCCCCTGTGTCGGTTAAAGTAGTACAATTGGAGTACAAAATTTCGGCAGAAATGCCAAGTTCCAGGTGGCCGAGGTGGTTTAAGCATCCGATGCGATATCGGAGGACACGGGTTCGATTCCCGCATTTCGAAGCGCTCGTAGCGAAGTTTGCTTAACCATTCTGAATCGATCAGCAAAGTTAAGCAGCGTGCGGTCATGAGTTGGATGGGTGACCGCTGGTGACATTACTACTGAGCGCTTCCGTGCTTCGGAGGGCACGTTATGCCGTCGGTCCCGGTCGTTGTCTTTGGATTGCAGTCGTTACAGCATGGTGGTAGGGCACTTAGCGAATGCCCGCCTTGCTAGCTACCGCCCTCAAGTCGAAAATCTGTCGCCAAGCACCTAACATTGTGTTCCGGCAGCTGTCCTTGAGAGCCAGTAATTCTAGGTTAGCCTGAACAACATATTCGACCACATCATCACTTACCATCAGGTGAGATAGTGGTCAAAGGCTAACCTATCAGGCATAAAAAAAAAATTGGGCATATAAAAAAATTACTTCAATAATTTGTAACTCTAGTTGTTGTACCTGACTCTTGTAAGTCTAGTTGTTGTAGTTTGTTTAGATCAACTGAACATTCCGCGAAATTAAGCCTTTACCGAATGTCTGGCTTCTTCTTCTTAAGGCATCCAAGAGGCACTCTATACTTACTAGCTCACTAAAAATTATGATCAATGAAAATAATACCTTAATCCAAGACATTACAAATATTTGAATATTGATGGAGCACCTGGTTCCTAAATGACAATGGGCTTGCTCCCTTTTACATGGGACCAGAACCTGTCTACCTGAACAAGGTTGTTTAAATTTATAAGCAATAAAAATATATTGAAAATATATATAATAACCAAGAATTATTGGCTTTAAGGACAGATGGACACAGCGTTAAAAGCTTGGTGACAGATTTTCTTTTTGAGGGTGGTGGCAAGCCATACGGGCATTTGCAAAAGCCCTACCACCATGCTGTCACGACTGTCATATTAAAATAACTCTATAACAACACTATAAGAACTCAATAGTTGACGGGTTTAGAATGAGTATACTTGGCGCATTGATCTTTTTTTTGGTATTAAAACTAACAAAAACTTACCAACAAAACTATTCTTGCGCTGTAAAATAACTCTTTGACATAAGTTTCACAATAATGATTCAGTTGAAAGCATTCACTGACCGTTATGGGTCTACTTTTGAAAGTTTCACAATGGCGAAGGTTCGGGCACCCAATTAAATAAATTAGGGTTATTACATTTTTTGCCAGAAAATATCTCTAAAAGAGATATTATATTCGAATAAAAGTTAGTGATATTAAGGCACCCATCACGGGTGAATGATGTATCAAACTCATAATAGAAAAGAAAATTATTATAATGCATCTACCAACCGTACACGGGTACTAATGGAGCTGAGATGGGAAAGTACATATAGGTTTTTTAAGGTTAAGAAGTAATGAGACTTTAATACTACTATTGTACTATTATTAGGGAAAACTGATTAAAAAAAAATTGAAAATCGATTATATTACCTATCGATAAACGATGTGCTATAACATCACATTTTCTTTATTAAATACAATATGAACAAATGATAAACAATTTCATATTAATACTAGCTTTCCGGGCGCGGCTCCGCCCGCGCATACGCGCGGTTATCGCGCAAAAACATTAACCTCTTTTTGCGCAGTTGGATAAAACTATCCTATGTTTTTTCCCGGGTCTCAAACTATTTCCTTACCAAATTTCATTCAAATCGGTCCAGTAGTTTTGGCGTGTCTGTTACGCAGACAGACAGACAGACAGAGTTACTTTCGCATTTATAATATTAGTACTAATTTTTTTTATTGCCACTTACTATAAAATAAAGCCGCTTTGACCACAATCTCACCTGATGCTATCATGATTTCCATGACGGTCAAAAGACTAATGGTAACTGGCTGCCAAGCTCAGCTCGACTGCAGTGTACACCGGTATCTGCGTGATGACATAATATGTTATACTTGAAGGTGTTAGTTAGCCAGGTGGGCATTTCGAAAACGATCAACTATAAAGAAAATTATTTAAAATAATTAATTTCACTTACCATCTCTTCAATATTGGACACAGTAAACGTATTACAGTATCGTTGCTATCCAGAGAATTCCTGGACTTGAAGAATCACTCCTGCCCGTTGCATTGCTTTGTCATCAGTCCCGCAAAGAAGACATCACAACAATTTTAAGAGCTCGTAGCGTAGCTTTTTTGTTAATTTTTAACCGCTAAACTATTTAGAGTAACTATCGCTGCGATGGTGGTTGATCGCTAGTGACTTTATACTTCTGAGTGCGTCCATGCTTCAGAGGGTACGTTAAGCTGTCAAAGATCCCGTTTGTTTTCATGGTAGTCGTTAGAGTAGGGCATTTTGCCTATGCCCATTTCTGCTATAGCTGCGTCAAGTAAAAATCTATCTCAAAGCTCCTAACGGTATTCCAGTAGATGTCCTTTAGAACCAGTAACATAGGTAAGCTTGAACCGCATCTTCGACCACATAATCACTTATCATCAGATGAAATAGTAGGCATAATAGCCTATCAGCCATAAGTGAAAAAGTACACATAAATAATATGTATAATGAATAGATTCAAGTCCAAATACAAGCGGAAATCCATATTTCATACTAACAATTATTTGAAAAATATTTTAAGAAATAATTTAATTAATATTTTAGAAAACCACTTAACATAACAATAACACAACCACAAAAATATAATAAATATATCTACTGACAATTTCGCCTAATTTTTCTGTTCAGCCGACGTGACGTCACAAACACCGCGCAACCAAACTTGAAGAATGTTCGACGGGTGTCGCTTCTACACGAAGCATCCTCAGGAGCTCATGACTCTTCGAGAGCACGATCAATCGTGCGCTTCTAAAATATTTATTTAACGTCTGCTTTATTTAATATTTTCCAAACATTTGTTATTATCTCATAAATTATATTAATAATTTATAATTTTCTCTATCAACTTTTACTCATTCTCCTGTAAGTGAAAATTAATAGTGTACTTTTTTTATATTCTCTATAAGAGAAACAAATAAAATATATAACAAAATAAACAAAAAATGTAATATACACGTCCGTGTTTCAACAGTTTAACCCCTAAAGACGCATTCGCGGCCCATTTGCGACGGCCCACAAATGGGACGAGTCGAGTGGGTCGAGCCCGGCCCGGGTAATCTACTAGAAATGTCCACAATGGCCCAGATTTGCGATCTGACGTGACGGAAGTGGTACATTAGGGCAAAACGGGAGTCGACTCGACGACGTCAACCTTTGCGTTTTTCCAACCTGCAAAACGTCAGGCAAATAAAAGGCACATTGTTTGCACACGTCATACACCCAAATTCTTAGACCTAACATAAGCTACTATTATTTGTTTTTTAATTTAAACTTTTTATTACAAATACAAAATATATTTATTTGTCATATCAATGCGTTGCGCCAAACTAGTGTGAACTATGTTTCAGAGATGTTAATTGTTACCAACATGTACAGAGAACATGCACTTTAAAGTTTTGAACCAAATCAACTTTATCTGATGATGACAGACAGTGATTAAAAGTTATGTTGATGATGTAACTGTGTGTTAATCCAGAATCTAAAATATCTATACCTATAGGAAATTGGGAGCGCTACTGCATCAAATTCATCGTAAAAGTGATTTCATTAAATCAAAAAGAAGACTGTATTATTCGTCTATCACTCTCTTCGTGTATTTTAAATTGTAAAAGTGATTTCCAATAAAAGAGCAAGAGCTTATTTTGCCGTAATGTTTTGATAAATTGTCTGTGGTCTCGAATTTATGTTCTCTTTGTGAATTTTGTAAATTTCAATGTCAGTCAAATAGGCGGGAACTCAGGTAACATGTTTATTTATTTTGTCGTGACATTGACAAAATTGTGGCAAGACCGCAGAAGCTACATTAAAAAGAAGTTGAATTTATTCATTTGGTCAGATGCGATTGCGAATGCAGAGGTGATATTGAAAAGAAATCAAGGAAGACAATCGAGGATTTAAAGAAATTTGGTTGTGAATGAACGTGCACCTAGGACTTGTCTGTGATCGCCGCGTAATCAGAAAGTGTAAAGTGTTTTATTCCCTACTCTGTATGTCACGAAGTTTCCTATACTTTGTGCAGTAGGTACGCATTAAAATAAATAAAATAAAATATAAAAGCCTTTATTCCCACTACTTAATGCACACAAAGTAAATCTACAAATTATCATGAAATTATATAGTATTAATATTAGCTAGTCTTCATTATCACTATCTAGTTTTTCTGTAGTAGTCGCCTCAACGGCGTAGGCCTCCCCTAAATCCCTCCATACGTCCCTTTCTCTAGCCTTCCTCAGCCATTCTGGTCCGAATCGTTCCGTGAAAATGTCTCTGCACCTCTTTTTTGGTCGTCCTTTTTTCCTTTTTCCTTCCAGTGGTCTACACTCTTGCTCGTTTTGTCCACCTAGCATTTTCTAATCTGGAGATGTGCCGCGCCCACTTCCATTTTAAATGTCTTACTCTTTCCTTTAGGTCAAGTACTTTTGTTTTCTTTCATATAATTTTGTTATTCACTTTATCACATACCTTCAGTTCTAACATACTCCTCTCTATTTTTCGTTGACACTAGCTAGTTTTTCTGCATCTTTTTTCCTTAGTGCCCAAGTAGCATTACGCACCCTAAAATCGAACGTAGTTATTTTGTTGTTGTTGTTCTATTTGCCTACAATCTTCTAATATCATAATGGCCTCGTCGGGTGCTAGAATAGGGTTGCAACCCCCTCTCCCACATCCCTCCGCAACTCTCTTAAAATTCCTATCTTTGATGGGTTCTTTTAAATTGGAGAAAAACGTACTTCTATAAACTTGTTTAATAATTTTCAGTGAATTATGTAAAAAGTTGTACACCTGTATTGAGAATAATGTATAAGATGCTGATTGGAACCTCCTTTTCAAATGATATTACGCTAATAGATCCATCTGAGTGCCTTTACCATCAGGCTTTTACTTATATACATACTTTCTGAGTCAGAAAATATAGGCACGTGTAACGGGGTCGATTCTGGAACTTTTTAAACTGTCTTTAATAAAGGAATGTTCAACCAGACACTATCTTTTTAAATCTTGTGAATTTGAATGTAGTGTAGTCCCTAAAAGAAAGTAATTTTTAACTTACCCCTTTATTATGGTTTAGATTAAAAATCAAACAATTCATTTTACAATACGGTATGCGTGGAAAAATATAATACAATGCGCACACTTTTAATTCGTGTTTGGAAATATTCTGATGTTCTAAACGATCGCCGTATGGCAGTTCTTCAGAAGGCACTGCTGCCCACTTTCTGTTATTTTTAACTTCGTTACTACTCCCATGAAAGATATAGCGCGTCTAGTTCTAGCTCGTCACCCTTCCATTGTCTATTAAAAACCGAATGATAGTTTAGGGCGGAGGTAATTTTCACTTAAAACGAAGTAGTCGTTGTAAATATCAGACTGAGGGCTTAGAACGGATATACCTCGTTACCCATGTGAGTGAGCGAAACAGAACTACAAAATATTTAAATAGCGTGAATGAATTTTTAAAATAAATTATAAGTCTCACTCTTTTCAAAACGGAAAATATTTTCAGGCTTTTATCACACGGTTGCTACATACTAATAAGAATTAAAATGTGTATTGATGCAATTAATTTATAGACACAAAACTTGATTAAAGTTGTATTCAATATTTTTGTTATCACGAGAAATATTTAAAATTTAGTTTTTGGATCAGGCATCATAATATTTGTCATATAGGCACTCTGAAATATCATATTATACATATTTTATTCATATCAGTGAAGCGTATACTCTTCCTTAAACACTTGTTCAAAACACTAAGCTGTAGGTCCGTCTGTTTATTAATGTTTAGTGATATTTTCACGCACGTTGGACGGAGCTCCTTTGTGATTTTCGTATGCACTGGCAATAATTTTCTATCTGGATATATTAGTAAGCTTATAATAGCGCCAACATCCTGACGCTACCCTAACTGCCAAATTGTAATACTCTTTTACGTGAATATCAAACATTATATTTTAGCTCGCGGCAGTACACGACATCTGTAATGCTAATTCATTCTACATTACTTATTTCAAAGTGCTTCTTATACTTAGAAAATTGAAATAAACGGAACAAATTGTCTTTACATTTTAGTGAGATTGGGCTATATTCTTATTTAAAATTAAAACCATGATTAAATCCATAATTAATACCTTTTTAGGGTTCCTTACCCAAAGGGTAAAAACGCGACTCTATTACTGAGACTTCGCTGTCCGTCAGACCGCCCGTCCGTCCGTCCGTCTGTCACCATGCTGTATCTCAAGAACGGTGATAGCTAGACAGTTGAAATTTTCACAGATGATGTATATCTGTTGCCGCTATAACAACAAATACAAAAAGTTGACCAAGTGCGATTCGGACTCGCGCACCATAAATTAAACAAAAAAAAAGGTTAAAATATGAAGTCTAATGTTGTATAGCTAATGGTACGGAACCCTTCTTGCGCGAGTCCGACTCGAACTTGGCCGAATTTTTATGAGATTGTGACGAAAGGAGCACCGGGCCCGCTTTTGATGCTAAACGGTAATCTCTGCATATAACAGATGGTGCACTGCCACCCTGAGACAAACACTTGTTGAGTCTCATGTGCCTTTAATAATACTGGTTCTCAAAGACGCTGCCGGACACAATGCCAGGTGCTTGATGACAGATTTTCGGTGAATCTCTAGCTAGCGGTGGGTATCGAACCATTGACCCACGGCACGGCAGTCCATAGCTATTACCACTCGGCTATCATTGCTTCTAAAATCAAAGATTTTATAATGATACTGTGAGTGTTTTAAAAAAGTCGGTGGCTTGGCGACCTACAACGTGGTGGGCTCACCAAGCTTCAAAGCGACTACACAGAACACTATTTACTCCAAGAACCAAGGGCTCGTGTAGTGTGTGAACAGATTCGTTCACTTATTGTTGCAAGATGTGGCGCGAAGCTTGTGTAACGAACGGTGGGCTTTAGCTTTTACAAGAAAGGAATGAAGGATATCGTAGGACAAACATACATACAAGATATGCTTTAGCAATAAATTTGCCAGACATTAAATAAATTAAAAACATCAGAACCACAACGAATAATTTATATTTATATTCCGTTTGCAACATTACATTAACGTGCAAGAATGTAAAATATGTATATCCTGACGTCATTAACTGCACGTACAATACAAATATTGGCAAAAAGTAGATGCGTGTTTATATGCATGTTTAAACTGAAAATAGAACTAGATTTATTTAAATGTCGAAATAATAAGGATAAAAAAGTAGCCAATAAACTTTCAGTGCTGAAAGTGGAAAGCAGTGTAATTATAAATATATTAACTTCTTTTTACCGTCATCCTAGCCGGTACAACAGGACTAACTTAAATTTGTAAACTGTGAGTGATAGTTTTCATCAAGTTTTTTTTTGTCGTTCAATTGTTATGTTCTAAGCTGTATATGTGCGTGTGTGTGGTATATTATTTTGTCACAAACGACTGAACCGATTTCAATACTCTCTGCTTATTTTATTTCTAAGTTTCAGCCATATCAGATCAACTGTGTAGTACTTGATCACGGTAAATATCATATCAATGTTTTGGATTTGTAATTATATTTTTGCCAATGCAGGATCCGAGTTTTTATGTAAATTTTTGTTTTTAATTTAATATTGAGTTCTACCATTCAAGCACCATGTTTTAAGATAATTCATCGTCAAACAGTATTTTATTACATTCACAGTAGTAATTTAAAAATCACAATTTTTCTTGCCATCGTACTTTAATAAAGTTTAACTGTGCACGCTACGCTAGTCGTCACAATGGAAACGAATAATAATGTTGTTTTTCCGTGTAACATTGAGAATTATGATGAATAGTCAGGCAATCAGCGACAAGCATAAGCAATAAGCAAAAACAAGCATTCATTACCTAAGCATATAATGAGCATGCAAACTGCACAAGAATTCACTTCAAGCGATCACAAAAGTCATGTTACTATACTACTGTCTCTATGTTGTATGCATGTAGGTACTCTGCTATATTCTCAACTTTTAATTTGGCTTTAGAAATAAAATATTGACGGGTTCAACTCTATTTTTGTCAAGTAAATTTATGTACCTACCTACTACTAATTTATTTTTTAATCTTAAATTGATTAAAATCTACCTAAAGGTGCCAGTATTCAGCAGGAACAAAATCAAATCCAACCATAAAATTATAACGAAACCAGCACATGGCAACGTCACCGTACCTTTGATGGTACCACGGCAATTTTTACTTGCTATATTTTTAATGCGATGAAATCATTAGATGAAACAAAAACCGCCAGATGGCAGGTAAGCGTCACTCCTGTCCTTTTACAATAGCCGTCCATCGTTTTCTATATACATGACATCGAAATGTGTTTGTTACTCTAAGACGTTAGTTCTTAGGTATCCTTTGCCCTGTAATTTTACATGCTACAGTGCCTTTCGGCCTTTCGCACCTAAATACAGCAGTGTTTCCACAGTAATCATTTGAAGCCAAATATCTGGCAAGCGATGGTATCAACCAAGACAGCCTTGTTGAAGAGTTAAAAGTAAATCTGACTGAAAACCTGTTAAAAGTAAAATATATTAATATATTAATTTCTTAGGGATTTTTATTGTATAAATATTTATTATAATCGATTGCACTAGCATCAAATAAAATGGCGTTTCTTAATCAAGTACATTAAACCTCTAGATTTCCTTAGTATGTTTTTTATATTTTTGTTATTAAATTTCTATCTAACTCTTCATCCTCATAAACAAATTTATTGGTAACGTTTTTATTTTAATGTGTGAAAGCAATATTCATATGTTTGCAAAATGAGATATATTATTTTGTAATCTTAAAATCTACTCATTAAAAACAAACATTATTTTAGCTCGGGGAAGACCAAAATACTGCTTATCCGATTTAAATAAAATACTAAGAGTATTTCATGAGATAAATCAGTATGAAGAGTATATTTTTTATTGCATTTAGGCCCGGTTTCTCAAACATCTATGTATGCCCAATCAATATAAAAGATTAACTTTGGTTGTTTACAATAAACGTTCAATTGTTTTTTAATTGGTCGGTTAACATTTTATCTGACGTTAATAATCATATGATTGTGAATCCGAGGCTACGATGATTAGATGTTCAAGTTGGATTCTCAGTACTCAGTATTGGGAAATAGCTTACTATCCTTGACTGTGAGCTATTTTTAGTACCCTTTGGGTACCATTCAAACAAAGTTAGTTATAAAACATCAGTACTATAATATTATAAATGCGAAAGTAACTCTGTCTGTCTGTCTGTCTGTTACGCTTTCACGCCAAAACTACTAGACCGATTTGAATGAAATTTGGTATGGAGATAGTTTGAAACCCGGGAAAAAACATAGGATAGTTTTTATCTGACTGCGCAAAAAGAGGTTAATGTTTTCACGCGATAACCGACATACGCGCGGGCGGAGCCGCGCCCAGAAAGCTAGTTTATAATAATTTTGAATTTAACATCATTTCTACTTGGAAAAACAATCTCAAAAATACTTTAGTAGTAATAGTTTTTGAAACTAAGGTGGAATTAAAAATATATCGGTTAAAGTAAATGCTTAAATTCAAATTCAAATTCAAATAATTTATTTGTTAGAACACGGTGAATATACAATATAGCATACAAGGTGGTATAGTAACTTACATTTGGTACCTCATGTCCTTGCCACGTGTGGCGTACAAATTAAAGAAAAAAAATAATGTCTATTAATTTTGAAAGCTATTATGAATTACATACAAATTGAAATAATTAAAATCGATATATCAAAATACTAATGTCAATGCGTTTAAATTAAGTCAAAATATAGAATTATGTGTGGTTGTTTTATAAAATTTATCTTTCATCGTCACATTACGTCTTTAGTTATATCGATTAAATCAAAATTATATGTCAGAAAAGCAATGTCAAAATTTACAATTAGTCATTTTATATTAGTCATTATTAATACAGATTGAAATATTCTTGTCAATGAGGAATTCATTAATTGTATAGTAACATTTATGGGCCAATATTCTTTTAAGTTTTCGTTTAAACATTGCAATATCAAGGTCTCTTATTTGTTTAGGAATTTTAGTATATAATAAGGGAGCCATACAGAATATACTTTTTAACATAAGTGTCGTCTTAGCGTCACGTGGGCAAAGTTTCATCATGTCTTGCGTACGAGTTCGAACGCCAGCATCGGTCCACTCTCCGAACAGATGTTGATTTGATTTTACAAAACATGTTACTTCCAAAATATATAGAGACGGTAAAGTCAATATGTTATATTTTAGGAAATACGGCTTACAACTATCAGTTTTATGAAGGTGAAACATTGCCCGGATACATCTTTTTTGAGCCTTGAAAGCAACATCTTTATCAATTGAGTTTCCCCAGAAAATTATGCCGTACCGCAGTACTGACATGGCCATACCATAATATGCTGTTAGTAGAGCCTCTGTGTTAATAGCTGTTGACAGCTTGAATAACGCATATGCCGTTGAATTCATTCGTTTAGACAGAATTTGTATGTGGGGTCTCCACTTAAGCTCATTATCGATGGTTAAGCCGAGAAATTTGGTCGTGTCTACTTCCTGTATAACTCTGCCTTTGTACTGTACTACTATATTTTCCTGCAAAACCCTCTGACGGAAGTGGATAATGTTGGTTTTATTGAGATTTATTTTAAGATTGTTGTCATTCATCCATTCAATTATTGACTTAAGAGCATTATTTATGTCAGATACGTAATCTTCGTTATTATTATAGCTAATTGTCACAGTACTATCGTCGGCAAAGAGAGTCATTGGGTGGTTTAGGGCCCTTGGCATGTCATTAATGTACGTTAAAAATAGCAACGGTCCTACAACGCTACCTTGTGGGGTACCATAGATTGGAGAGCGCATATTGGATTTATGGATTATTTCACGTTTATCTAAAATGCTCAGTTCTCGTATCTCAGTATAATTTTTTCTGTTAGTCAAATATGATTTAATTAGGTCTCGTGTATTACCTCTTATGCCATATGACTCTAATTTCTGTAGAAGTATATCGTGTCGAACGTAGTCAAATGCCTGGGTCATGTCGCAAAATATACCACAAATGGGAACAGTTTTGTCTACATTTGTCATTACATTATTCAAAAAATCATATATAGCCATATTTATTGATTTATTTTCTCTAAACCCTTTCTGTTCATTACAAAGAATATTTTTCTTTTCTAAGTAATTATAGAGCTGTGCAGAAATATATTTTTCAAAAACTTTTGAAAATATAGGGATAAGGGAAATCGGCCTATAGTTATCAATACATTCTCTACTATTTTTTTTAAATACTGGTTTGACCATTGAGACCTTGAGTGCTTCGGGGAAGATACCTTTACTGATACATAAATTCATAATGTAACTGAGATGTTCACATATGTATTGAGCAACTGTTTTAATAATATTAGTTGAAATATCGTCGTACCCTACACTATTCGTGTTTTTTAGGGCATTAATTATTTTGAAAATGTCATAGGCTGTGCTTGGAGGGAAAAACATTGAATTAGGCCTGCTCATAATTGATGAGCTTATTCCCTGTTTTCTAGAGGTTTTTGGAGGTATAATTTTATCAACAAAATGATTATTAAATGCGTCGCAAATTTTCTTCGGATCGGTTATAATATTACCATTTATATTTAAACGATGCACAGACTCATTAGGTATTTTATATTTTGTACTATTTATTATATTCCAAGTGCACTTAGATTTATTTGCCGCTGTTTTGATAGCATAATCATTTTGTGCTTTTTGAGTAAGCTTAGTGATTTTTCTAAATAATTTGGAATAATTTATTAAGGCAGTTTTATTATTTAGATTAGAGTGCCGTCTATATTCCCATAATAGGTTCCTTTTCTTTTTACTACATAGTTTTATTCCTCGTGATATCCATTTAGGCTTTTTTGTAAGCTTTACTATTTTTTGAACATAAGGGAAGCATAAGTCATAAAATAATTTAAACATGTCAAAAAAGAAATTATACGCATCATTTGGATCGTCAATATTGTAGAGTTCAGAGAAAGAGAGATTTTTTATACATGATATAAATTTAGCTATATTGTCTTGACAATAGTCACGTCGGATTATGCGCCATCTATCGATAGCATATTTTTTCTCTACTGGACACAGCAGCAGTTGTGATGTATGATCAGAGAGTGCATTTTCGACTATCTTACCTTTACAATTATGTCTAAAATCGTGAGCAATATTATCAATACACGTTTGGCTGCTTAATCGTGTTGGCTCATTAAATGTTAATTTCAGATTAAAATTTGCTAACAGACGTTCAAGTTTCCGGGTATTATTGTCTGGTTTTAGCCTATTAATGTTGCAGTCACCTGCAACGATCATTTGCTTATATTGTTTTTTATACAAAATTTGAAGTACATTATCTAACTCAGTAAAAAATATTTTAAAGCATTTTGCCTTCTGTTTTTGTTTAGGTACTCTATAAATACATACAATTAAAATTTTATACGGAATCAACTCAACGGCACAGCACTCAAAGACCCCAGAAATAGACATGGATTTTATTTTAGGGATTTCTTTATACTGCAATCCATTTTTAATAAGAATGCATGCTCCACCTCGTGAAATATCCGATCTACAGAAACTGGAAGCTAATTGATAATTCGGTAAAATAAGATTACCTTCAAAGCCCAGTCTCATGTTATGCTCGGTGATACAGATTACGTCTGGATTTAATTTTTTTTCACATCTTAGTTCATCTAAACATACTGTTAGCTCATCAGCTTTTCCTAATAATCCCGCAATGTTCTGATGCATTATACATATATATTTAGAGTCGAAAAAACTCTATCTGGGATTGATAGTTAGTTTCACTGATTGCAGAGCTGGTGCCTGAATTAATATTATAATTGTTTCTGTCACATATTTCTCGCGCGACATTACTAATAATATTACGAAGGCCAGCATCTCTTAGCGTTCCTAAACGTGGACAGAATGTTTTAATGTCGTAGGACAAACATGAGTTCGTATCAAATACGTATGCATACTCGTGTGTCAAATTGTCCAAGTATAATAGTTTATTAAAAGTGTCAATTCTATGATTATATTCGTGCAAATAATTCATTGTTTTGTCATAAGGTGAGTATTTATAGGTAGGGGTGCAAATAATTATGTTGGTATGTTTTACGTCGCTTAATATTTTTCTGATAAGACAAATCAATTTTAAATTATCGTCATTATTTTTAAAGTCGGCTTCTCCAATGAGTATAATAACATAATCGTGCATAGTCATATCAATAACTTTTCTGTCTATTCCGTCAAGTAGTACTGATATTCCTCCATTAGGCGTAAGGTAGTGGCGTAGAAAAGTGCTTCCGCTTGCTCCATTCAATGTGTGCTCAGCTATTTGGAGTACTTTGTTTCGATTATTCGAACTGATTAGAACAACATTGCTAGGTTTACATGATGCCTTGGTACTGCCCGTGACATTCTGTGGTATGTTGTTCAGATCTATTCCTGATTGCAGCTTTTCTTCATTCTGATTTTGTGGCTTAGCCTTACGTTTTGAAGGTTGCTTTTGCTTCGACTTTTTCGATATACTTTCTGCTTCTACATGTTCTGTCTGTGTGCCTTTATTTTGCAGGGATTTTTCAGTAGTTAAAATCTGTCTTTTTGTATTTTCTTTGCGTGGAGTCTGAGTTCTTTTAGGTGTTAAATTTTTTTGACTTATTGGACTTTGTGTAATTTTTTTAAGCAACTCATTTTTCTTGTTTAAATTATCAATTTCACGTTTGAGTTCATTATTTTCTAATATGAGTGTATCTACATGGGCGTGTGCGCTGGTTAATTCTATAGTCAAAGTTTCTATTTTTTGTCTCAATTCTTTTACTACGTCGCATTCTTCGTCAGATATGTCCGGTAAGCTATTCACTGTACCATTTATAGTTTGTGACATATTATTATCGGTGTCGCTGTTGGAGCTAGTATTGGGATTATTATACGATGATGTTCGTTTGCGCCTAAATGTAATGCTGTCGAAGAAACTCATGGTTGTGTAGTCTAATTTTAATAAATATTATATCAAACAATTTCTCTAACTAAAATATGATACCAAAAAGACAACTTCACCGCGCAGCGAGATTTGAACTCGGTCTCTTGTGATTAGTGATTATATACGCTAACCACTACCTAATCGTCTTCGTTGTGAGGCAGTCAAAATAAGTCGTCTGTTTATTAGCTTGCTAGGTTTCCTGTAGTATTCACATAGATGTCACTTTTTCAAAGTTAACATTTATGTCTTCTGGCAACATCAACATTATTTTGTCTCGATTGTCTATGTTATAATGTCGTTATGAGTCAGCTTGTCATGTTCAAACACAATTGTAAACAAACACTTTTTAATTGATTTAATGAATGAAGTGTACTTACAGTCTTCCAAATGTTTGTAATTTGTTTTTAATCGGTATTATCTTACTTGAGTGCAGTTTCGTAGTTTTTTCTGCGATATGGACATTACTAATACTGGGTGTTACTGTTTGCATACAGTGTACTTAGATTGAAGATTTTCACTTCTGTTGGTATTTCTATTGCGCACAAACACTTTTACAGCACAATTGCACTCGCGTAAGTGGATTCGACTCACTTTATTCTTGAAATAACTGTTTCTTATATTTTTAATCGCTAATAAATACGGAGATAATCTGAACGAACGAAGAACGAACGAACGACGAGCTTATGTCTATTAAATTTGTTTAACATTAGGTATGTGCATTTTCTTTTCTTTTTGCGTAAATTATACTAATATAACAAAAGGTAAGTTATTCAAATGACACCTAATTTCATGAATTAAAAGAGGACAAAGAAATAATTTATAAATATAAGAGGAACTATTAACGTAACAATAACATTTAATAACAAATTGTTACATTGTAATTATTTCGCAAAGATGGCAAAGTTTTCCGTGAACACAGGATAAATTGATAGTTTGTTCAAAGAATCTAATTCTCGAAACGTCCTCAGTGTAATGCTGATGGGAAAAGGGGTTGTGTTAATAGGATCTACTAATGAAAAAATTGGGTATTTTGTAAATGGCTCCAAAACAGAAGGCAGTTTGCTTGTCAAATATGAGACTTCCCGTATCCAAGATATTAACTTGTACATTCTCATTTCCCCAATAATATTCTGTTATCGCTTTCTGGGCTCATTTGTGCTATGGGGTCCATATATGCATGGTAATTGCAATTAAAGTCTTTGAAATAGAAATGCATTCCAAAAACATGTGACGAATTATGGAATAGCAGGCGTTAATACAAAAATTACAACGTCAGCGGTGAGTTAGTGACAAGGCTATCCAGGAATGAGTTCAAAACATGTGCTCCAATGTTAGGTTCCAACTCTTAATAATAACATGTTACGTTCATTACGAAAAACTATTTAATTTAATTCCCCTATCCATACAATACTGAAAACATCCACAAACTAGTCCCTAAACTAGGTCAATTGCTCTGCAAGCTAATCCCGATATTGCATGATCTAACAGCGGGTCACAACTATCATCTTTATGTCCACTTCGCAATTTCAAACGACACAATTTCATCTCTAAGTACAGAGACATAACGTTAAAAATATTATTAGATGCTATAAAAGCTCACCTGGTACTAACGACATTTAGGTAGTAGGTGAATAAACATAGTAATGAAAGTGCTCGTCAGTGTTTTTTAGTGAACATTGCGCACTCAGTGGCAGGTGCTGAGTGCTAATGCATTTAGAGCGATAATTTTACAATGTAATACTTTTGAATTTTACCGCAACCGTTTTTTTACCCCACAAAGTATCACTAGGTACCTAGTGATACTTTTGAGATAACGTAAGGTGTCTTGAACAGTAATTTAAAATAATTTTCACAAATTTATGACATGAAGTTTTAGATTTCGTGGGCTAGAATTTTCGAAATGAAGCGGGCTCAAAGGGTACCAATTTATTTTTCTCAGAAATATAACAGATAACCTTCTTTGATATTGGTCTCAATCTGGAGAAGATTAACATATTTTCTTTCATACCAAATTCTTTGATCTATTTTGGGTTATTTAATCTGGGATAACTAAAGTTTTGCTACAAATATAAAAGAACCTATCTAATAAGTTACCCCACAATAGACTATTTCTCAAATATTACAAAAATAAACTTGGAAATATCACATATAATAGGAGTATTATGTACTTTGATCAACAGAGATATAATTTCTTTAAAAGAAGCATAAAAAGGATAAAGAACTACAACAAATTTTGTGATTAGGTACATACTTAGAAAATAAAAATAGAAAAGTTGAGTACCATCGTATCCTCTGCTTGCCACTATAGTGTGTAATCTAAATACGTCTGTCTGCTGAGGACACTTATTATCGGGATTTTTCTGGAAAACGTCTTTAAATACATTTCACCAGTTTAATATGTGTTGATAATTATAACTAATGTAATTTATCTATTATATTAGTGGCTCTCTGAGCTGAAACTTTCATATAATTGTTGAACATGTTCATAAAATTACACGGAAATCGCATTAGAATAACGACCTATACAGGAGAATAACTGGAAATTTGAAATTTGGACAGGCAAACAAAAGCATTTTTGTCAAAACTAAAACGAAGACCTTTTGTTCGCGCTTCGCCCTCGCTTGGTCAATGAAAAGGTTAGCTTGTATAGTAATATAAACTTATTCAACCTTAATTACTCATGGTCGCTAAATGAGTCTTTTCAGACACTAAATAAATTCGAAATAATATTTTAACTAACCTGAACTTTAAGATTATTATTTTAATGTTCGTGTGGGCGTGGCCGTTGGTGGCTTATAAAAATATTAACTGTATGTTTCCACCATAGATAAATTTCCAAACAAATAAACGGATAGATCCCTGTGGATGGCTGACGGACAGAAAGAAACAAATTTAGTTCATGTATAGATTATTTAGGTTATAAAATGGGACAGGATTTTTTCATTCTGTTTTTGTAGTATTTGCTATGGCAACACGACAAAAAATGCATTGCCTTTGGTAAATTGGCCATTCGTCAAAGAGCTACGTGTATGGTATTAGTAATTATTATGAAATCGAAATTTGATATTGTGAGTATGTGTGTTATCACTGTTATCAGAGAATATAATCATGGAGGTTTTTTATTATTATTATAACCGTTTTTCACGGGCTTGAAAAAAATTAACGTTAGATTACTGACACATGACTAATGGAACAGTTCTTCTTTATTCCATATCGATCTACGTTACTATAAATGTCGCGGCGGTAAGTTAAGGGCCAATTCGAACAATGAGTCATCACTATAATAGCTCAATGACAGTTTCGAACAGGTACGGGTCGTTCGTGGTACGTCAAATACCTGTCATGGTTACATTATGTCCTTTTGTATGATTATAGCCATAAGCATATCACAGTAGTATTTATATACAAAATGACGAACAGAAAAAGTAATAGTTTCGTGCTCCTTTTCCCTTCAAAGCACTTTCGGAATAGTTCCAACGCTTAGGTAAAAGTTCTTCTATATACTTATCTTAATCTCAGACACATCTCTAGAGAAAGACGCGGCGCAATGAAATGTTTATCATAATCTTCTTGGATTATGAGGGTAACGTTTAATTTTGTGATATTAAATTATGGAGTTAAGCTCGGGACTTATTTTTAGTCCCTGTGAGCTTAAGCAGTTTTTCTTGGGAAAATGAGACTGCAATAATAATTATAAAGGTAAAGTTACATCTTCTTACCCTTAGCCCATTCACGTTTAGGTACAAGGTACAATGCTAATTCTAAAAGCGGAACGAGTTACATACAAATACTCGTACAACAAAAGAACTGCATCATCATCATCATCAAAAGAATTTCTTAGCTTTTTAACCCATTAGCATCCGCGTGGACGTATCAATTAGTAGTATATATGTATATCGTCCATTTATGAATGAAATGGTTTTGTTCTTGTAATCTCGAATGGCAAAAGATGACATTAAACTGGATGGCTCTACTCGCGTACATACTTATATAAACACTCCATTACAAGCGCGGGCCACAAGTGTTCTCCGGGTATAAATATATGCTTGTTATTTTAAAACATAATAATATGAACTCAGAATGTCATCTACGTCAAAGCTGTTTCTTACTTCTTGATGCATACGGTGAATCGGCAACAACGACGACGCTCGAGTTGGTTTTTTATCAAGACCTTAGTTATACCAGAGCTCCCTTATTCCTTATTTTTTTGAATAGAAATAAGTGATCACTCAACCAAAACAACACTACAAGTAAATGTCTGGAGGCCATTCATTACTGTATTGTTGAAATATTTTGCAACAAAAAAGTAATTTTGTTTGTTCGCTTTCTGGGCTCCATATATGCATGGGAATTGAAATTAAAGTCTTTGAAATAGAAATGCATTCCAAAAACATGTGACGAATTATGGAATAGCAGGCGTTAATACAAAAATTACAACGTCAGCGGTGAGTTAGTGACAAGGCTATCCAGGAATGAGTTCAAAACATGTGCTCCAATGTTAGGTTCCAACTCTTGATAAGAACATGTTCCGTTCATTACGAAAAACTTTATGTTAATTTTGTTTGTAAAGGTTATTAGCAAAAATAATTTTAAATACAGCAATACTATCTTACATATATATTCAAATATATAAGTAATCCTCAATCAATAAGGGGCACCGTGGCCTCGCACGTGTAATGGCGGGATAAATAACAGCGCGTGTAACGGAGTGTTATAGTAGAATTAAAAAATATATGTATTATCCAATTGTGACTATAGTTGAAGCAACTATTGAGGTTAGTGGAGAAAAAGTTTTATGGGCCATTAGAACTTTGAATAATACGAGTATTAATTCAATTCGTCGAAATGATTACGTCCAACAAGAACACAATATATACTATCTTGCTTCAGTTTTACAGCCAACCTGACGCACCTGCATACCCTGTAGCTTTTAAGTTTGGAACCTGAGGGCCTAAATTCTAACCACTTACGGTTTAAAAAAATGTTTTGGTTCCACGTAAAATAGGCCGAGCATAGTTCCATCTACCCAGAAGATATCGATAGTAATCATAAGAGAGTAGCTAAGAAGTTATTTGCGCAGAACTGAATTCGTGAGTACGATACATTATTATAATTATGTTCTGTGACGATACTATACCAACTGCGATACCCAAGGCATACAACATATAATACTACCAAGGTGTAGATTTGCATTGCATTATTCCATATGAATTGAGAACTATCTAAACAGTTTTAAAAATTCACGGTTCACAGAGACATAAAAGCATATAACAGACAGATGGTAAACGTATATGAATTTCCGCGGACGCTGGCTCTGCAACTCTGGATCACGTGCGGCTTACAGGGTTGCCTCCTAACATTGTATCGTTGCTATGAATGCTCTTGTAAAATGCATGTACAGCTTGGAGAGAAATATCTGGCATATTGCAAACGTGTTTTACTTTGTTGATGCTTTTGGTTGCATGTTATATTGGAGTTATGCTCGTGTTAATTAAGTGGACAAGTAAGATTCTAATTATGGTTTTTATGAATGTAATGAACATAATTTGTCTAGGATAAAATTTTTGTGTATCACATTTGCTTTTTTGCAAGGCAAAAAAAACCGCAAGAGACTACAATTATTAACCGTCCAAGATGAATATTTTGAGCTCTAAAAATTTCTTAATTTAAGTACTTTTTATTTGTTTTAATATTTAAGCCGCTATATAATATTCAAACAGTATGTGTTGCTAGACGAGGTCCGTAACTGTGGCCGATTTAAACAAGCTCAGAGGCACCAAACGTACCATGAAGAGAACCATGATTGGAATTTCTTTACCCGACAAATTTGAAATGAGTAAATTTGTATTAGGTGAACTGATTTATTTATAGAAAGTCGCAGGGAGCCAATGGATGTCAATAGATAAAAGCCATACTTTGTGGCGTTTAATCGGAGAGACTTTGTTCAACGGTGGAAGTTTGTTAATAATGAAGAGAACATTGAAAGAGTATGTTATTTAGTTTCCGTTTTGCTTGTCAGTCAAGTCCAAATTTTGAATATTCCTAATATAAACCTCCGTTAATATTTTTCTTTTATTGTGATTTCCTAATTTTTTAATTTATTGAATATGCCCGTTTTAACAAACTAATAAAGATACAAATCAGTATACATTTTTTCAAAAAAAATACGCACTTCGAATTCTTAATTCGATATTTCAAGTTTCACGGCCATATTTATCTCTGTATTGAGCCAAACTTGAAATCCGTTTAAATATTTTAACTCGTAATGAAAGATAAATAGCGTTCCATAGTTACCAACTGTAGATTAATATTTATTTAAATTACTAAGTCGTCCTTAATCTGTTTGACAACGAAATACGTTTCTATTATCACAAATTTCCTCAAAAAGAGGTCCTATTTCTCTAATGCTAAAAATAAAATAAATACTTTAATAAAACATTCAGCACGCACCAAAATCTCTCAATTGAATTAAATGTATAACGTAGTCCTACCAAATTTCTTCTTCGAATATTCCTTGTAAGGAGAAAATTCTCGTCACTCGTGAATAAAATACGATGCATATCACGTATTCCACGGACGAGACTCGATCATGAGCCGATATGCGCGATTTACGACGCGACAGCCCTATCGCAATGCAGGCACGCTTGTTGGTAATCATCATATTGGCGCAAGCGATGTTCGCTTCTGTGCATAATATTTCTATAAACATTATACTTACTTGACTTTGCATAAAGAATTTAAAAATTGCGGCTTTCAGACTCTTAAGGTATGTACTCTAGTCGATTATTTTATTAATTTATTTATGAATCCGTCTACCTTCCTATTGGATTCCTTTAATTATAAAAATATTAAGTAGAATATGCTTCTTATTTACATCCATTTAAAAGTTCATCGTTTTCCTTGGAACAATGTTAATATACGAGTACAATCAATTACCTGATACCAGGAAATACCAAGATTCCTATACATGGACGATTTGAAAGTTACATCTCTCGCCTATGGTTATCAGTATTCTGGATGAGTGACACCATCTTAGAAGCAGTATCATATATAAGTTAAAATATTTATGGTACAATATTTCTCACCTCGAGTGGGAATCGAACCCAGTAGTCCGCTCGTGACCAAATTCGAAACGTCGTGGTAAATAAATAATATACATATTTTTATCGCGATTAAGTCACGTTAAATACTTATAACTGTTGTCTATTATTATCAGGGAATATTTTGTATTAATATATTTAATCGTTGGTACAACAAAGTCACTAAAAGTACCTACTTATAATAATTATTGATAGTAAACAATTATGAAATGAAATGAATAATATTCTATAATTAATAATATACTCGTGCGTGTCAAAGGGTCTTAAGGTGCCCATTTACCTGGATTCATTACCTTATCACGGTGTGTGGCGATGGCCAGCATCCTCAACCCGTCGCGCCGCTCGACCGCCGTGAGGACAAACACATATTATATCTGTGAGGAAGGTTAGCACACTTTGACTTCTATGAGTTGCGGATTTTGCGGGGCAGAGAGCTAGAGAGCTGCAACAAGATGTGTGGTTGTTGAAATCTTCTTAAATCAAACACTTACTTGGTATTCTGCCATGGGTCAGTCCGGTCTCTAGCCATCGGAGCGAATCAGCCCGGAAACCTCCTTTCCACAGTTCACACATTGCATAATGTAACAATGTAGACGACTCTTTTATTTATTTATTTACCGAGCGAGAACTTAGTTTGAGCGAAGCGTCCCTGCTTCAACTTCAACAAAAATGCATTCGTATGTCTGGTTGTTCTCCTCTACAGGTTGCAGTTCTCATCCGATTCTCAGGAAATTTTGTGAGTAAGTTTGATAAGTCTATAATTTTGTTTTGTCGATATAGTTTTTAGAAATTTTTAAAATTGACGGCGATATACATCATAAGATGTTGAAACGCCTCCGCTTAATTGAACGGCAATGTTCATACGTATGTCAGTTGCCTAAAAGTGATAGGCTCTCTCTCTTTCGTAAAATCAATTATTTATTTTCCATGTTTTTGTAGCCAATATATTAATTTGAGACAAATACATTACCAAGTATGTAAAATTATTGTATATTTACTACTTAGCTACTTATTTCTGATATAACTAGCCTTCGCTGGGGCCCGCGTGTCAATGTTTTTCTTGGACATAAGTCCAAGAAAAACATTTATTATTTACATTATGTACATATCTAGATTTTTGGATTTCTTGACCCATTCTCCCATTAGCATGTGCAGTGAACCATATTCAATTGTAAGCTATGCAAGGCCAGACTCGCTACCTAGCGAGTCGCTACAGCTCGGAGAACCACTAGTTTCTTACAAGAGAATTGAATGCTTAAAGTCGAAACCAAAGCGCAAACTACTTAAATATTGATTATTTTCACTAATGGATGAAATAGAAATATTCTAATATAGGTGACAATGGTATGTATATTATCATTCAATATGTCAACATGCTGGTACTCGTTTGTAAACTAAAGTAGCGACAAAGCTCTTTCTTAGTGTGTGCGTGATACTGGCATGCTGCGCTCGTGCTACGGGACTCGCAAACATCTGATGGCGTCGGCGCCTTTTGAACCATTCTATACCGTGTCCGATCATAATTATATGATGGTATATAAAAGACGCACCATGCTTGTATTCTAGACCGCTCTAAAGTTTTCAGAATACTTTTTGCATACTAAATGTTTCCGCTGAGAGATTCGGTAACGGTTCCGTCTGGCCGGACAAACTTGCCAGACTTTCACAATCCTTTTACATTTCGAACTTGGGTTGTTACTTTAATTTGAATGGATGAAGAAACAAAACAACTTTTGATCTGAAACTTTGCTCGTGCGAATAAATAAAAAGTTTTAATCATAAGTAAAAACAAATTTCCACATAATAAAAAGAGCAATTTTATTTTCGCCCTAAAATCAATGACTGTTTCAAAAGGAGAAGACGAGTGACGCTCCAACATAGCAATAATAAACCTAGGTTCCGCTCGGCTCTTCGGGCCGGCTCGGCATTCGAGTACTCACTTCCGAAACTTCCCGACTGTAACGACACGGCACTCGTATGACAAGGATAGAGTGAGGCGCATGAACGTTCGTTCAAGCGAGACAGAGAAGCCGGAACCGAACGAATCACCGAATACTAAGATCGTCAGACTGTCAGACGTAGTTCATGACATGATAGAGGTATTGTCTATCTTTCTCTTTCAAATATGGCGAAGTAAATTATTATTGACTGATATTGTCATTTTCACCAAATAACGTTTATAACCATAATTACGCGTGAAAAGTAATTCCTTGAGATTTTTTTTTCTTTCCGGAGTGATTGAAAAATATTTTTTAAAAACACAGGAAGGTATTTTGATGCGTTTTTGAGTATGTAATAGAACACAAGCATTCACCACAAGGGTTCAACCGCAACTAAGGTGCAAGTGTGTCGGCCGACACACTTTCGTTGGACCAGCCTAATATTTGTGTCACTCGTCTTCTCCTTTTGAAACTGTCATTGCCTAAAATACACAATTTTTAACATGTTTGAGTGAAAGCGTCCTAGCTAGAGCACAGAGTTTGAGTAGTAGACGAACAAAGCCAAAGTATAGCTATTATAATAAATATGAAAAGAAGTGTAACTCTCATACAGTTACCTCTTTGATTTCGTATTCATCAAGCTCACAATTAACAAAACACGTATAATCTTCCAAATTCAATGTAATAGAATGTCTCAAGGTGACGGGCGCAGTGCAATTCGTCACTTGAACGACGAACTGCATCTGTTATAGGCAGAGGTAACCGCTTAACATCAGGTGGACCTCGAGCTTGTTCCGTCACAATAACATAAAAAAAAAAAAAAAAAAAAAAAAAAAAAGGTTACCTAATTTATCGAAATGATCGCATCCTATTGGTCGCGTCAAAGTAATTATGATACGCCGCATGGTACAACTTTTTAAACCACGCCCACCGCGTTAAAGTTTGAGTTATTCTGTTTTTGAGCTTGCGTTAATATTTTTACTGTATCATTCATAGGCTTCTAGTTAACAAAAGCTCTTTTAGCACTCATTAGTTACTTATATAGACCTATAAGATGAGGCGTAAATTATTAACTATCAACTTCTTTATCTCACTTAACTTATGTCGTTCTAATAAGTCTTCTCCGACAACATAAAAGACAACACAAAAGCTTGATAAAAAATAGGTTGCCTCAAAACATAGGTTTCTGTCATAACTACAAAACTATTTGGCTTTGATTTGGAACAGACGCCAATATTTTTATCTTGACAAAATTTACTCAAATTACAACTCCTTATTTGGGCATACCATCAATAATAAAAATCCCCGAATAGTGATCCATCGCAGGTACGAAATTCTTAACTTAAAGGTAAACAGAAATTCTAAAATAAGATCAAAGGTTTTAGAATCCCATTAGTCTAAGCCCTTTAACTAGGTATTTGTTGATTAAACGCCCGTTATTCCATCTGTCATGCCCTTTGAATGAATGCAAGGAGCCGAGGAATGATAAACATCTAATGAATGTCCAAATTCAGTGGTCACCTTAGGCTGTTTCTCTACAAACTGCCTTGCGATACGTAGGTATACCAAGCAATTACCTCTTGCGTCACAAGAACCAGACACAATATAATGTAATTAGTTATAACACCACATCTACTACAATAAAAACATTTAGACAACCTATAAGTCATTGCAAACTCACACGCATTGATTGACTACTGCTGAGGCGCCATTGAGACCCGAGCCGTTATAGGTGAAGATCTTAAGAGAGCCGAGGACGGTAATCACATCAATCACACTTGTGAAGAAAGTATTACTATAAAATCATTTAATTTCAACAGTGAAAACGTATTGTCAAAAATATTTCGTAATGGCGAGAACAATTAATCAGTTTTTCTATGCGCGCGCATGGCGTTCGGCCATAGAAGAAAACAATGAGGTTTCGTTCTTTTGGCTTTACGCGGACAACGTTTTAACCACGTACAAAATGGGAAATTTAAAGTTTTTTTTATTACAGAGAAAATAAAAGTTATATTTGTGATTGTGCAAACAAAAATGTTTAACCAAAAAATGGAACCGACTTCAACACTCATAAGTGTGAAATAACTTGTCATAGCCGGTACCATGCGCACATATTGTGATAATAGATACTTTTGAATATCATGGTACCGACTTCAACAAGTTATTTCACACTTATGAGTGTGTGACCCTTGCCACTTACGGAATCGATTGTCATTCACTGTCAAAGACTATATCACAACTGTATAAGTATAAGTAGTAATATCTAAAAAAGTACCATAATATATATAAAATAAAAACCGCTGAACCGATTTTGATGAAATTTAAAAACACCAAAGGACTAGCATCAGCTTTTAAATAAAAAACAAATATAAGAATTAGTTCAAAAGATCGGAGGTAACAAACATACAAAAAAACACATGAATTGAGAACCTCCTCCTTTTTTGAAGTATGTTATAAACCCGAAGAGTTTATATTCTGAATTACATTAACATATTATTTTAATTAATTAAATATTTAATTAAATAATCCCTTATACGTTACTAAGGCAAGTACTAATAATCACTCACATATACTTGGGGATGTCTGTTCTTAAATATTATCGTTCTCCCAGTAACTATACAGCCAAACACAGTGCTTGCACACTACCGCTTCGAGACAAAGTAACTAACTCTGCGGTTCTATTCACCAACGCAGACTCTTGTTAAAGATCTAATAATTAAAAACTTACTTTCATTATTTACGGCTCAAGTTAGCTTTTATGGTTTTGCAACCTCTTGAAGACTTAATTCTTTTTTATACCTTATAGGTTAGCGTTTGACCACTATCTCACCTAATGGTAAGTGATGATGTGGTCGGAGTTGTTGTTCAGGCTAACCTAAAATTACTGGTTCTCAAGGACAGCTGCCAGAACACACGGTTAGGTGCTTGGTGACAGATTTTCTAGTTGAAGGTGGTAGCTAGCCAGGCGGGCATTTGCAAAATGCCCTACCACCATGCTATAACGATTGCCATCCTAAGACAACAACCGGGAACGGCGGCTTAATGTGCCCTCCGAAGCACGGAAACGCTCAGTAGTAATATCACCAGCTTTCACCCATCCAACTCATGACCGAGGCGAACGTTGCTAAAGTTTTTTTTTTTTTATGCCTGATAGGTTAGCCTTTGACCACTATCTTACCTGATGGTAAGTGAAGATGTTGTTCAGGTTAACCTAGATTTATTGCTGATCGGTACAGAATGGCTAAGCAAACTTCGCTAAGAGCGCTTCAACATAATGCATAAGCTATTAGGTATAGTTGTACCGTAAGTAATGTTAATTACCAAGGGAAGGTCGACGCCAGCAGTCCACGACGAGTGCTTACATAATGAAAATGGATTTGAGATGTGTAAAGCCTGTTCGGTAATTAATGGACGATACACAACTTGCGAAAATGAAACGATTGATGAGTGTAAAGTGAGATGGCGTAATTCCGGCTGAAACTCAGGGACACTGAAAGGTAGAAGTGGAACAAATAATGTCTTTAGAGTGCTGGAAGCGGAGCTTACATAGTCATTCTTAATCGTTCAACTAAGTTAAGCAATATTCGCAGCGGTCATGACTTGGACGGGGGACCGTTAAGTGGCATTACTACTCAGCGCTTCCGTGTACGGAGGGCACTTTAAGCCATCGTCGGTCCCGGTACTTGTCTAGGGATGGCTCTTGTTATGACATGGTGGTTGCATTTTGCAAATAGCAGTCTGGCCAGCCTTACACTCAAGTAGAAATACTGTGGCCAAGTACCCGACGGTGTGTTCCGACGACTGTCATTAAGCAACTTAACGGAACACACTGTTAAGTGCTTGGCGACAGAGTTTCTACTTGAGGTAGTAGCTAGCCAGGCAGGCATTCGCAAAATGCCCTACCACTATGCAAAAAAACAAACTGATTAAGTATACAAGACGAAATCATTTAGGAAAATGCTTTCGTTGCAGTAGCTGTAGCCGACAAGCCATTGGAGGCCCACAGGCATTCCAAATGCTCAGTTCGCTACCAGTTGTATATATGGCTGCGTGCCTATCCTGGCAGAGTTCCGGGCTATAAGAGGGCCTACCCTCGCCCAAAATCCGGTGGAGCTGAACTTCTAAAAGTCAGGACCTATGTCCTCCCTAAAAAAAAATATCTGGCAGAGTTGCCCCGTTGGATTGCAATCGTTATTAGTTGAGCCAAATAGGTGCCAGCATTTTGATGACGGGCCGTAACGACCTGGTGTCCCAGCTATATGGACATATTATGATGCTGACATTCTTATAATTGATCGATTGGCCTACTTAGTCGTTTTGCTTAGTAGTTCTTCTGATATTGAATACTCCAATACTAATATACAGTAAACCTTATATTCAATATGAGGCAAATAAGACAAACTTCTCCAGCTTATACAAACGCAAGCGTTGCAACGTGATCATTATTGAAATTTCAATCTATTGCCACCATCAATCACACTGAACGACTTATTACAAATGAATAAGACTGATATTCGCTTGCGCTTTGTATTTCTCCCGAATACATTTTACGTAGTGGAAAGTGCACTTTATTATTTGAATTTTAAGGTTGTTTTTAGTTTATGATATGCTAATTGAAAGGGGTTGAAGCCTCTGGGAAGGAAAGGTGATTCGAGGCGAGATGGATTAAAGGGAGTCTGATAAGGCAGTCTGGCTGGATCACATCTGTCTAGGTTGAAGGTTGATGAACTTTTGCGAGTATTTTGCATACATTTAAAATTTTAAGTAGAAGAAGCGTACGTATTTAATCAAATATTTGTATTAACGCTTTAACTGTTTCATTTTTTTTTTTTTCTTTTTTTTTTTTTTATGCCTAATAGGTTAGCCTTTGACCACTATCTCACCTGATGGTAAGTGATGATGTGGTCGAAGATGTTGTACAGGCTAACCTAGAATTACTGGCTCTCAAAAAGCTGTTAGCATGGTGATATTTTATTTACAAAGCCATTGGTGACAACATAATTATAAACATATGCAATGTAGATGGTAAATTGGTGGAATATACTGCTAGGTGAAAGGTTTTTACTTAAGGGTGGCAGTTGGCCCGGCGGGCACTCGCAAAATGCCCTCTCCCTGGCAGTATCAGAGTTTTCAGGGCACCCAAAGACCTTTTACCATGGCCTAAGCGAACCGTACAAAGGAGTGAAGTGATCAGTAGCAAATGCTGTTAGGCAGGTAATGACCGCGAGCACTGCTTAACATGGTTCTACTAATCACTAGGCAAACGCTATAAACGCTGCAAACTTATATATACTTCATAAGTATTATATCATACAGCGCACACAAACAGTATAGGTTTAATTCTTCCCAAATTTACTCACGCAAAGCCGCGGGATCCAGCTAGCATAGTGAAGCTAACAGTAAACATCATATAAGCTTTTGTTTAATAATCACGTGTTTGTGTAATTAATACGACAAATTTGATAGCGCGTATTTCCAATATAAACAGTAATTAATTAAGTACCTACCCTCATTTAATAGGTTAATACATATATTATGATGTTACCCTGCTAATTAACGCGATGTTTCCATGAAAGTTTCTGTATATAGCTGTTAGCATGGTGATATTTGATATCCTGGCGGATTACACATTTTTCGGATGAAAGGATAACTTCAGATGGGGCTTAAACTCGCAATCCTGTTGTTAATGTATATTATATTTGGCATGAGGAAAATGCTTTTATGTATATCCACCCGTACGGAACAAGTGAGTTATGTTAGGCTAAGGGCAAATAAGGCCCAATACTGCTTAAAAACGCTATGGTGTTTAGGGGTGCGCGAAAACTCGCGTAATCAGATGCGGGGCTGCATTTGAATACGTGAGTTTTCGCGCACCCCATCGACGTTGTGGCCGGCGGCCCACTTGCGGGTCCAACTTCTTGGGATTACTCCCCTCTTTCACCTCATGAGTTGCTCCGGAACACTGGGGCATCCACTCCTCGTTAGAACCTAACCTTGATAAGGGGCGCCGGCTGTCCCCATAACCGACGCCCAAGGTCCTCTCAGCGGCGACGGAGAGCGAGCCCGACTGAATCGCCTCCGTATCCGCGCTCTACGGATTGGAAGAGAGAGGTTATCTCTCTCCCTCCCGATCGTCCACTTCTCTCTCTGAAATATGGGTGACCGCTGGTGACATGGGTGACCGCTGGTGACATTACTACTGAGCGCTTCCGTGCTTCGGAGGGCACGTTAAGCCGTCGGTCCCGGTTGTTGTCTTAGGATGGCAGTCGTTACAGCATGGTGGTAGGGCACTTTGCGAATGCCCGCCTTGCTAGCTACCACCCTTAAGTTGAAAATCTGTCGCCAAGCACCCAACGGTGTGTTCCGGCAGCTGTCCTTGAGAGCCAGTAATTCTAGGTTAGCCTGAACATCTTCGACCACATCATCACTTCCCATCAGGTGAGATAGTGGTCAAAGACTAACCTATCAAGCATAAAAAAAAAAAATTAAAATGATATTAAATGAGACCACTGCCTCACAAGAAACTGCAAACCTAGTTTTGCATAATATCATTTTCCATCCGAAACAAACATATTTTAGCTTCGCATTCATCAATGCTGTTGAAATAACGTTCATTCTGTTTTTTCACTGAGAAAATTGTTTATTTTAGAAAACGGTACTTTTCTTAGCGTTTCACGGTCGCGACACTTTTGATCGTTATTAGTTATTAATGTGGTTATTACTTTTGAATATATTTATCAGATGTCAATCTACTATTTTCTTAGAGCTCATTTTTATATAGTTTTCGTGTGGGTAAATGTTGTTTAGCTAAACGGGAATATATTTATATTAAAGAAAAAAAAACAAATTATTATATAAACTTATGGTCTTAATAATTGTAGGTACATAAATAACTGCTGTATAGCGTTAAGTTTTCTAATGACAGTAATAACAGAGAATGGAAATTTAAATTGTTCCTTGAGGTAGCGCGGGGCTAAAAAATGTAATAGAATACTGTAAAAGAGAGATAATATATGAGAATTCCAGATACGACGAATAGGGAGCCACTCGAGCTTATTACGAATCGGAGACATGATCATATTTGCGTTAACCATATATGAATCTTATAAAAAATGTATGGTATAGAGGTAGATGAGGCGCTGGATTAACTCATATCAAACATTATATCATCATCATACATCACCACGCGGGTGAAACCGCGGGGCGCAGCTAGTATATAATATATTATAATTTCTTCACACAGAAAAGATACTGAAGAAATAAGTTTTGCGTGGAATAATAATTACAAACAGTCGCAAAAAAAAATTGTTTTGAGATAGATAGGCCTTCATTTGTTTGCTCTTATAAAGTTAATTGAATATTTAATGTATACCTTAAAATATTATGAACCTATGTATGTTTTGCTTTGCGCAGTGGTTCTGATACGTATAGGTATTTTCCCACAGCTGTAAAAATTTTCCTGAATCCTGAACACCTGAGTCATTTCAATTAGGTACGTCTTAATTTGTCATTACGTTATTTTTATTTCATTTTTTAACTTCGGTACGAACCGATTTGAAACATCATTTCTATTATCATGGTGAGTTTCGATCTTAACACGTACAAGTTAAGTCTACACGTGTAAGAACACGTGTAGACTTAAATTTCATCCTCTATTCCCACTTCAATAGGCTTATTCAACCATGTTTCACAAACTTTTGAACAAAGGCGGGAAATCTTTTGTTTTCATATGTCGGTTACATAAAACGTATATCGTCTCCGTAGTTAATCTGTTAAATATTTTCTTACAAACTGTTTATTACATCATTATAAAAAATTATATTGTATTTTTATAAACTAGCTATTGTCCTGCGTGTGAGCCTTTGAACATTTATCTTTGAGCACTATCTCACCTGATGGTAAGTGATGATGTGGTAAATTTATATATATAGTAAATAACCACAATATATTAAACAATTACCTCTACACAAATTTAAGAATGAACTAAAAGTCTGGTTGCTGCATAATGCCTTCTACTCTCTTGATGAATATTTTATTTTTAAGACGCATGGTTAGTTATATTCGATTACATTTAAAACACCATAAGAATAAATACTTACCGACTACTAGAAATAAAATTTTTGTTATAAATTGTTGCATGCCAGTAATTTGGTTAAACGTATTAGATCTGAAATATATGACTTATAGGTTGTCTAAATGCATTTATTGTAGTAGCTGTAGTGTTGTATATAGTTCGTAGTATTTTGTTAAAGGCATATCGCCGGAAAAAAAACTCAATTCGATTTAATTTTACAACATTATTGTACTCACATTTGAAACAAATAAATGGTATTCTATTCTTTTATTCAAGATGTTATTTAGGCTAGCCTAGAATTACTGGCTCTCAAGGACTGTTAGGTGCTTGGCGACAGATTTTCTGCTTGAGGGTAGCTAGCCAGGCGTGGATTCGCAAAAAGTCCTACCGCCAAGCTGTAACGACTGCCATCGTAAGACAACAACTTAACGTGCCCTCCAAAGCACTGAAGCGCTCAGTAGTAATGTCACTAGCGGTCACCCATCCAACTCCTGACCGCGGCGTTGCTTAACTTAGCTGATCACTTACTACAACTGTAACACACCGTTAGGTGCTTGGTGACTAATTTTCTACCTGAATATTGTAGCAACGGCAACTTGCGAATTGCAAATCAGCAATTACAAGTTGCCTTTCCAACATGCTATAACGGTTGCTATTCTAAGAAAACGACCGGGACCGACGGTTAAGGAGTTCTTCAAAATACAGAAGTGCTCAATATTAATGCCACAAGTGGTCCCCAATGACCGCAGCAAACATTGTTTCAACTAGGCATAGTAATCGTGTAATTTAAATATGCTTTATACAACATAAAAATAAGTCAGTATACATTGGCCCAGATGTCCCAACATAAGCAGAACCTAGACCAAAAGTCTATAAAACACTCACCATGCTAAATTACCATATTTTGTTGCATCCGGTAACCGACCGTGAATCAAAGTCTCAGACTCCTCAGGTCCTGGAAAGATTTGTTATGTCAGTATCTTTCAGTTTCATCGTTTCTACGACAACGCGGGTGACGTTTCCAGGTAAGCATCCTTCGATAAACTGCGTAACAGCATTTTGCCATAAGGTGTGCGTCTGCTCCACCACCACAATAAAGTTGAACAAATGCCTCCCCTATAAGGCTTACCGTAATTCCTACACTTAGTGGGCTTCTTAAGGCTCACAGTGAAATATTTCAGTATGTAGAAACACAGTTTCTACCATAAAGGGGGGTTTTTCCATAATCCCCACGCATGGTAGGCGTGTTAGGGATCGCAGCTTAGTGTACGATAGCAGTTTCTCAGAAGGCGCTACTGACCACCGGTATTTTATAGTACGAGTATATAAACACGGGGTTACTATATATCTCTTAATAAAGAAATAACATAGGAATTTCCACAACAAAATGGACACGTCAAAGTTTTAATGGGAATTTTAGATTCAATAATTGCTTATATTAATTATTCCTTGATTTATTTCTACTCTTTCCTGATGATAAGATCTTGGTTATTACCGATTACTTTTAAAACTTTGTTGAAGCCAACTTGCGGAGCGGTTATGGGAAAAAAATGGAAAAAAAGAACACAGGGTTATAGGAAATAGGGCATGCACGCTTACCTTGTCTCCTCTCGCGTGCTCCTCCACTGCAGTTGACTCGACGAGATTTGACAACGTACTGATGATTGCATCATTGGGATGCATCGCGTCATAAACGAGAGGCAAATATGCTGAAAGCGTGCGTGGGAAAGGGATAAAATATAGAAGTGAGGGTTCTAGGGATATGACTGCGAACGCGATAAACCAAAAGAAAGAGAACTGTAGTAGGATGCTAATGCGCGTGAAATTTCAATAATGTCACTATAGTTTTTGGCGCCACAAACTAATTATCTACGTTCCCAAAGCAAGACAAACCCATGAATTTGTAAAAATGCCTTAAGTCTGGTCTTTCTTACAGATAAGACTGGGGAAGGGTTCGTATTGCAGAAATGTAACCATTATATAACACAAACACTGTAAGCTACTTTAACTTCCTTATAAGCTTAATCTATACCAACCCATCTCCTGGGTGGAATAAGTGTGTGGGTGAAAAGAGAAACCCATCCTAAAAATAGCCACATACATAAGTACCCCATTTCCGGAATGTAAAACGAAATCCTTGTGTTTCATATTGTCCGTGAAATCCACGGGTAAATTTTGGCTTTTAGGTGGCTTCAAGCATAACGAACCCTTTTATGTTCGACGCCTTTTATTCTGACCTCGATAGGATAAACACTGGCAACACCACATAAATGGGTCGAAAATCTTATCGAATTTATCGATGGTATTGAAACTAAATAAACAGAGCAGAGCCGCTAGTTATTTGCTTTAATATTTCATAATTTTTAGTAAGTAAATGTGCCATGAAATTATATGCCATAGTACAAATTACAGTGTTGGCAACGCTATACAGGGTTATTGGTAATATTCTAACAACCTCTTAGGGTTGACATCTGCTAGCCCTAAAAAATATTTTGAGTTTTTTTTTTGCTTCGTAGAAATATGTTTTTTTGTTTGTTTTTTTTTGTGTTTTGCGGTCACCACGTCAACACTGGACCGCGCCGTGCTCCCTTTGAATAGAGTTTTGAATATTTACGTTTAGCAAAGTACTAAAAAATATGAAATAATACATTACAGGCACAAGAGACTTTTAACTTCAGATTGGCCTTGTACTTATTCCGTCAAAAACAAATAACAAAACGAAAATAAAAAAATATCAAAAACATTTTTTTTTAGGAATAGCAGATGTCCACCCAAAGAGGTTGTTAGCTTATTTATTACCAATAACGCTGTATATGTTACGGGGTCGTCCAATCTCAATGATTTCATTTTTGTTCCATAGAATATACCACAAAGTTAGTTCAATTTATATATTGTCAACGTCGGTAAAATAGTTTGGAGTTAACCTAAAAGAACGGTAAATATGTCTAGACCTGGGATTCGTTGTAATGATTGCATTGCCCATTTTTGTATCCGAGGACACAATCAATTCGTTAATAGTAAGCTTACTGAAAATAGTGATAAAAACACCTCTTTCAAACAGGATCATAGGAACTAGGATCATATAGCAAAATATGACTCAACAAAACAAATCTCCGGAACGGCTACAACTGAACCAAATAAACTCGTATATATTATACTTCAGAGTGACCTCAACTCATTATACAAACTTTTAGAGAACATTTTCATCTTGTGAGGAATTCTAACCCGCGTCTTCCAGTTTCACGCACCATGTGCCTTAACCGCTAGGCCATTGAGACTGGCTGGACTAATGCGAATTTGTGCTTTAATTTTATAACTTTAACCGTCAGTCCAGGAATTTGTTTAATATCCGCCCCGTCCAGGGAACGGTGAGGAAATCAAACAGATTCCTCGACTATATCTATAGAAAGAAGTGCTTTTCAAAAACTTAACTCTTGCACTGATGTCACTACCCTTTAATATTCCTAAATATGATTTCAACCACTTTCGCATGCTATATAAGTAAACACATTTTCCATTTTGTTTGGTATACAAAATGTTGACCCTCCTACTTAATAGAAATGTGAGTATATAGAGACTCCACTAATTTATACATACATTCGTACATAAAATCACGCCTCTTTCCCGTAGACGTAGGCAGAGACCACATATTCCCACTTGCTACGATCCTTACATATCTCTTTCGCTTCATCTATACTCATCAATCCTTTCATACATAAGCTTCGGTTTAGAGTACTCCTGACCTGGCCTTTTTCAGAACATCTTCAATCTGATTTCGGAACGTTCGACTAGATATTCCCCTTCCAACTTTTCCGTTCACTTATCCCACGTATACCTGTTTAGTCAATCTTATTTCATTCATTCTTACTACATGTTCAAACAATCTTAACATAGCTTTCTCGATTTTTATTATTATATCCTCATTCACACCACATCGTCCCCTAATTTTTATTTGTTTATTATTTCAGTTTTATATATAATAATTGATGTTTATTGATTCAGTTTGTTAACTATGTACATTTTTGGGTAGAGTTTATTAATTTTAAGAGCTTACATGTATGTAATTTGCTTCATGGAAAGTACAGTTAACGACAAAATTGAATAGTTATTAATAATACTCAATACTCAGTTATTTATTGCAACATATTATGTAGTTACATGCAGGTCTTATATAACATATTTGTGTGTACATTTATTTTACACTAGCTGCGCCCCGTGGTTACACCCGCGTGGTGATGGATGATGATGATAAAATGTATGATATGTGTTAATCAAGGGCCTTATCTACCTCCATACCATATTTTTTTTTTATAAAATTTATATATGACTCACGAAAATATGATTATATCTCCTATTTTCGTAATAAGCTCAAGTGGCTCCCTATTCGTCGTCGCCGGAATGCTCATATATTATCTCTCCTTTACAGTATTCTGTTCAACCCTTTATCCCCGCGCTACCTCAAGGAACAATTTAAATTTCTTCATTCTACCCATTCTCTGTCGTTACTGTCATTAGAAAACTTAACGCTATACCTACAGCAGTTACCATTATAAAGACCATAAGAAACCCCGCCCAATATTTTGACCATATCTATTGTTTATGGATTGTCTGGAAGAGATCGCTCTGAGCGATTAGACCATCCATTGATACACTAGGTTTTAATTTATGTTTTAGTAATAAGTTTATTGTTTTTATTATGGTGTTTTCAATAAGAAGTTTTCTATCTCGCTATCTTAATAATACCTAATTACATCAAAATCGATCCAGTCGTTTGAGGCTGAAGAAGAAATGAACATACAAACATACTCACAACCGTTTGCCTTTATAATATTAGTTTGAAAAGGATCAATTTGTTACTACCGAATATGCATTAGAAATAAATTATATTTTTTATAGTATATATGGTTCACTATTTGGCGATAATGGCTTAGGTACTCATAAAAGATAAATATCTTTCGCGAGCTTTTTTGTATGTAAATTTAACATAAACATTTCCGTTATACATTATGTGCGTGTGACACTTAAGGTTTTTGCAGCGCACGCCAGAATAGGTCTAATATGGCTGATTTTTTTTCTTACTTACTTGATACTTATCGTTTTATTTTCGACAATTCACATAATATCTTTATAAATTATAGCCTATGTGTTATTCTGATGTCTAAGCTATATTGAGTACTGTAAAGTTTCATTAAAATCCATTCAGTGATTTTTGCGTGAAAGTGTAACAAACATCCAGACATCCATACATACAAGTTTTTGCGTTTATAATATTAGTAGGATGTTTCTTTACGACCCTATAAGGGTATGGCAATTGTAGGAACGAAACGTTCTATTTCTAAGTCATTAAATTTATCGTTGAAAAATTCGTCTAAGGTATAATAAGGCATTTAGATTCATGTAAGGATTTAAGGTTATTAATAAAACATTCTACCTTTTCTATATAACCTAGTTGATACGACAAGAACGCCATGCAAGGAGGTTAGATTAGCTCCTCGTTATAAAAAGGGGGAACTGCAAGCTGAAGTCATTATATTCATTAAACATAACTGTTTCTTGCTTGTTTCAGATTCAACCGTGATGTAGCTCAGGACGACGTCCGTTTACAGGTACATACTGACTAATATTTGTTATACTAATTAGTGGTTCGAAGTTTACCGTCTTACTATTAAGCCTTCTACTTTAATACCTATAATTTAACATATAACATTGTGCCCATTCAATAGGATGCGAGCCTATTGTCTTCTATTAGGCTTGGTTCCAGACTTCACACAATTGAAAATATTTTTTGTCAGAAAAACAATTTCAAACACTTTGCAGTGATCGTGGTCACGGGGTTACACGGGGCGTGACCACGATCATTGCAAAGTGTTTGAAACGTCGAGACAAAATTATGATAAATATATGCTTAAAGTTGTTTAATTTACAGGTTGACGTGTAACAATCTATGTGTAACAATCGCGAAAACCTAAGACAACATTACCTTATAACGTGTCAGATACTTGAGGCTGGAATACAGAACACAGGATTTTCGTCGCCAAAACTATCATAATAAACCACCAAATGAGAGTATGACTGTACTATACTAAATTTAACTTTATAAGTGTACGTATTCATTTGTTCTGATTAAATATACCATAATCTAAAAGTCTTATACAGCTTAGTTAAGTAGGTGAATGTGCCTATTTAATTAAGCTATAGGTATGTATGATCAAATCAAATATTTTTATTGCATATCACGTAACAATTACGGTCTTAAACATAAAATTGTAGTAACGAGAGGGTATTATTTATTATTTATTTATTTATTATGGTAATCCAACAGCGTTTACAGAAAATATAAATATACAAAATAAAAACTTAACATAATATGGCCAAAACAGGATTACACAAATTACTTAAAGTAGGTTTTTTTTTTTTTTTTTTTTTTTTTTATACCGAACTGGGTAACACTTGACCACTATCTCACCTGATGTTAAGTGATGATGCGATCGACGATGGAGCGCGCTTACCCAGAAGATACCTATTCACTCGCGTTTTGAAGACCCCCATATTGTACTTAACCGGAAACACAGACTCAGGCAGGGTATTCCATTCCCTGGCGGTTCGTATAATGAACGAAGAAGCAAATCGCTTCGTTCGGGTAAATGGAATTTCCACCATATAGCGATGGCGCTTCGGAGTATCCCTGGATGTCCGGTTAAAGAATGGGGATGGCGGAATCAAATTGTGAAGATCCGTTGCACACTCACCGAAATGTATCCGATAAAAAACCGATAAACTAGCGACTTTGCGGCGATGCTCGAGACTCTGGAGTCTTTTGCTTACTAGTTGGTCGTCGTTAATGAGTCTCTTGGCTCTCCTCTCAATAGCTTCCAGTGTCTCCAGCTGGTATTTGGCAGAACCATCCCAAAGGTGAGAACAGTACTCCATACACGTCCGGACTTGGGCTTGATACAGATTTAGCAACTGTCCCGGCGTGAAGTATTGTCTCACCTTAGCCAACACACCAAGCTTTTTTGAGGCAAGCTGGGCTTTGGACTCAATATAGGAGCCGAAATTGAGAGTTGATGTTAAAGAGATGCCAAGAAGCTCTAGATGGTTACATATCGGCACGGACACATCCCTGAAAGTAGGAGCCAGCTGGAAAGGGCTCCGTTTGGCGGAGAAAAGACACGCCTGGGTTTTAGCTGCATTGAACTTAACCAGATTGGCATCGCCCCAATCGGAGACTGCCTTCAAAGAAAAGTTCAAGCGCTGAACCATCGCTTCCCTATGAGACTGGATTTGTAATGCACTGGTTCGTGCGTTAGATGTGTAACTCTCCACAACGGTGCTGTCGTCTGCGTACCCAAAGATACCGGGTTTAAGCAGATCATTAATATGGAGCAGAAACAGCGTTGCAGAGAGTACTGATCCTTGAGGGACTCCGGCATTTATGGCTAATTGGTCGGAAGAACAGCCATCGATGACTACCCTAATCGACCGATCCCTCAAGAAATCTGATATCCAAACACACAAACCAGTGGGAAGGCCGTAAGAAGGAAGCTTGCTAATAAGGCTATCATGCCAAACCCTGTCGAAAGCCTTCGAGATGTCGAGAGAGACAGCAAGTGACTCTCCGTGGTTTTCGATGGCCGCGCTCCAGATGTGAGTGGCATACGCTAGAAGATCCCCAGTAGACCGGTTTCGGCGAAATCCGTATTGTCGATCACTGAGGAGGTCGTTTACTTCTAGGTATGCCAGGAGCCTGTGGTTTAGTACACGTTCCAACGTCTTACAGAGTATGGAAGTGACTGAAATAGGCCTGTAATTGGCAGGGTCTGCGCGACTACCCTTTTTGGGCACGGGCTGCACGTTTGCAAGCTTCCAGGACTTGGGCACTTGACCAGTCGTCATAGACAAGCGAAAGAGGCGAGTCAATACAGGAGTCAACTCTGGCGCACACATCCTCAAGACTACAGCTGGTATACCGTCTGGACCACTAGCTTTGTTCACGTCCAGATCGCGCAACGCTTTGCGTACTTCAGACTGTCGAATGCGGATTTCTGACATTAACGTCCCGCTATTTGGCAGGTTAGAAGGTACAGCATTGCCAGCATCTAAACGTGAAGACTCCGCAAATTGAGTTGCAAATAAATTTGCTTTCTCTTCAGCAGAGTGCGCTAGTGAGCCGTCAGGTTTCAGCAATGGGGGCAGTGAGGGACGGCAGAAGTTCTCTTCGATCGACTTCGCCAGGGACCAGAATGCTTTGCTGCCCGAAGGGTAAGAAGCAAGTTTGTTCCCTGTTCGGCGTATGTGGTCGAAGCGAGCCTTCTTGAGAGCCTTTTTGCAGGACTTGGCGGCTAGGTTAAATGCTTTCTTCTTTTCACGTACATCTTTGGATTTGCGGGTTCGAGCATCAGCCCAGGCTAAGTAGGCCTCATGTTTTGACGCTTCTGCATCTCCACATTTGGCATTAAACCATGGGCGAGCTTTGCTGCACATCGGGACGTCAGAAAATGGTATGAAGTATTCCATACCCTGACGTAACACCTCAGTCACAGCATCCGCGCAAGTTGAGGGATCGCTCGAAGAAAAACAAACCTGCCGCCAAGGGTAAGACGCGAAAAAATTACGCATCTCATCCCAATCTGCTGACCTGTATCGCCACACCCGCCGAGTGCCCCTTGGACTGGGATCGGGCGGGGAGTACACTGATACAGACTTCACCAGACAGTGGTCGGAGCTACCTAAAGGTGATGAAACCGACACCGAGTAGCGGTCTGGATCTGTTGTCAGCAGAAGGTCCAAGCAATTGGCTGTGTGGCCATCAACATCCGGTATCCTTGTGGCTCCTTGGACCAGCTGAGTGAGGTTTAGCGTCAAAGCAAGCTTGCGCATCTCTCGACCAGCGTGGTCTGTGCTCTGGTATGGGTATAGCCAGTCTTGATGGTGGGCGTTGAAATCCCCCAGAAGCACTAATTGAGCAGAAGGATACCTCTGTTGGGCCACATCGGCCGCCTCACTGAGGTAGTTTGTGAGCCTGGTTGTCTCCTCATCTCCGCTGTGCGAACGGTAGACACAAGCATAAAGTATCTTCTCCATGCCATTGTCCACCAGAACCCACATGATGGAAAATTTGGGGTCTTCAAGGTTGCGGAGACGCCGGTAACAAATGTCATCGCGGGCATACATACAAACTCCCGCTCTGGCCCTGAAGCTATGTTCTAGAACGTAGCCAGGGTAGGCAAGGTATGCAGCGTCAGCTGGACATTTGATCTGCGTCTCCGTGAGGAATAGAATATGCGGTCTGGCGGTCTCAAGATGGTGGTGGACCGGGTCGATATTTGAGTGCAAGCCTCGAATATTTGAGAGGTGCACTTGGAGAGAGAGGACGTGCTTCCGCTGTTGGACCGTTATTCTATTTCTTTTGCCTTTCATTTTATGGGGAGTGAAGATAGGTAAAGGGAAACGGAAGTGGAAACGAGGCACAAATTACCAACCCGTGACACAAATTAGGCCTTTCCACCCAAAGGGAACCAATCCTGGAGACCGCGGGGACGCCCGAGCCCCCCCAGAGGTGTCCATCGGGTCCTCTCATCTGGTCGCCAACCAGCACGATGGCGCACCTCCGGGATTTTTCGCGAGATGGCGGGGCAGCCCTTCATGAGTGGCTGGCTCACTACTTGGGCCCCCAACTATCTGCGGTCGGCCAGCGGAGAACCGTGCCTCGGATCCCGCTGCTCTCCAAGATTGGCTGCCAGGCATATTGACCTTCGATGTGTCACGACTAGTTATAGTAATTAGCGCAACTGTTTCCGACCCGTTCCCCATGATGGCTTCACCAAACATCATGCCGTAACGCGACCGCTTGGCGGCATGGCTTTGTCTGGTGGGTGGTAACACGCCGCGGCCTAAGCCTACCACCTGTCAGTACTGCTCTTTTAGCGCCACCCAGGGGACACGTGTAGGACATCGAGGGCTAAATCCTACGGACGCGAGCAGTATAGTCCCCCCAGGTATACTAACAGAAAGACAAAATAGGTACATTATTATTTAAAACTGTATTAAACTATAGCTATATAAACCATGCTATATGCACCTTCAGAGTAACTAACATGCTCGTTCATTAAGATTAATGTGAATCAGTGATCTGTACTGTACTGTATCAGCCGGAAGGTCTACTGCTGAACACAATCCCCACGCTTGGCAGGCGGCTTGGGGATCGCAGTGTAATATCAGTTCCTCAGAAAGTGCTGTAAAATTTCTAGGTCTAGGTATTTATCGATTGTTATTTCAATATATGTCTTATCTTATCTTAGAGTAAAAGAACATTACTTATCTAGTAATAGCTAGCTGTTATCATTCGCTTTTCTGTACTTGTATTAGTAGGTATTTATAGTATTCAGGTATATGTATGTTTATTTATTATGTAGTATGTATATAGGTATTCATATATGTGTATTATTTACACGTAAGTAGGTATATACATGGTAAATTTTAATATAGGTTAAATTATTTGTATGCAGTACTTACATTTATGATAATTTCAGTAAGTTTTATAATTTTCGGAACACTGCCTCCCACATCGAATATATTATAAATCCTCTATTCTTGGTTGTCTGGAAGAAACCGCTATAAGCGATAAGGCCGCCATTTTGCACTTGATTATTTTATGTATAAGCTTTTTTTGTAATGTTAATTTTTAAGTTATTGTGCAAATAAAGTGTTTTCTATCTTCTATCTATCTTATTCATTAAAATTTTAAATTTACAATCATATCAAAATTAAAGTCGAAAGCAAGTCTCCCAGATACTTAACATAATATTGGCCAACGACCTAAATCAACATTGACATATAACTTCTCAAAGACATCATAAATAAACTGTCAAAATTTTCCATTAAGTACTTTAATGTGGCCATAACCCGTGGCCTCCGGACGTTTCTGAAAACAGCGGAATCGCTGAAGAAGCGAATAAAGTGTTTGATAGGCTATTACAGCGACAAAGACACCCACGCCATCTGTCGGAACGGGTGTCAATACTGAAGTCAGGGTCATCAACTAGCTACGTATTTTTGTAGGGATAAGTCTAATAGTAAGTAGAGGAATGTCGTTTCTTGCCTCCATTTGGAACCAAATATAATTGGTTCAAGTGTAGTAACTCAGATTACTACACATGCAAATAGGTGTTGGTCACTTATAAAAGAACCATAAAGTCCGTTAAACTAGTGCATTTATCTACTTATTTCAGTTTATGATCCAAATGAAAACATACAACTTCTACATTTAATGATTTCTATCGCGTGAAATCAAGTATGGCAATGACAATTTTATAGTTGAGTATTTGGGCTTGAAATCTCCGTAAGACAGAACACATCACACATTGAAACATAGTCCAACTATCAATTTTCAAATAATGTGTTACAAAGCAAATCTTTATTTAAAAAATATTGTAACACGGTGCTTATTAAGAGAACTTACAACAACAGATATGATGGTTTTTTTTTATATGGGCGGTCTTATGGCTCTTACAGATAACTTCACATACATTCAATCATTACATGAATAATGTGTTACATAGAGTTCTCCTGAGATATTACCAGCTACGACTGCTTCGTTGGTATAGTGACAAAAGCCTCACGTTGGAACTGCGTGTTCCCGGGACTGATGCTCAGGTGGTTTTAAAAGGAATAGGGTTTTCCTAAAAAAAACAGTACTGTACAAAGTCTCGCACTTAGCCCTATAAATAATGATAGCTACATCAACCAAAATATGACTGTTTAAATGACTTTACCTACCACTATGTGTCTGTACTAGTGAAAGAAAGAAAGAAAGAAAGAAAAAAAAAATATTCCAGACAGAACTGCATTCAACAGCAATATAAACAGAAATAAATTAAAATATGTTTACATAACATTATGCATTAACAGCACCGGTACTGTAATATGCAGTGCTGCCAGAAAAGGTCAGGGCTCAGCATAATGCTGTGGACGAATCCCCAGCGCTGATTTTCAGCTCTGAACCTTTGGTGACGCACAGACATACAAAATAAAATATGTATACAAAAACTTATATGAAAATACATATATGTAGCTCAATAATGGAACGCTGAAATATACTTAAATTGTGATAATATTTATTACAAACAAAAACTTAATATTAAAAACATATAACACATTATATAATAAAACAGGAATAAAAATAAAGTAGAGATGAAGTACAGTGTAAGGAGCTTATAGTATATGCCAACATATTTACAGTATGGTAGTAGTAAATAAATTATGATGAGGCCGAAAAATTCTATATCATTACCACAATGCATGAAATGAATTAAAAACAAATAACAAATAAATAGATATGCTAAATTACGAAAAAAAAAAAAAAAAATATAGAAAAATAAAATTGTTTATTTTTAGGTTTAAAATTTCTTAAAAATGTCCCTGCATAGCATCAGCTTTTTGTTTATTCAACAAATAGTTTTTCATTTGTAGTTTAAATTTGTATTGACTCTGGGTATTACGAATGGGAGGAGGAAGAGAGTTCCAACACTTCGTGGCACTAAAACAGAAGCTACCACGAAATGCTGCTGTACCACCATGCATGTGGATGCATAGCATATTGTATCTTGTTGCACGAGTAATGTAGCTATTCTCGTCACGAGCCCACGTTAATTTTGAAAAAAGGTAATTAGTGTAGTTTTATTCGACAGTGTCGTGGTTATATCCTTACAAATGTAAAATATATTCCTGTTTTCATTCAAATAAATAATTTTGGCTACCTATTGAGATATAGTTATATCATATAGCCTTTTATTTCCTATTGTTTGGCTTATCCGGTAGAATCTGTACAGAAAAAGAGTGTCCACTCTTTTTCTTTACACTTAGGATTTGAGGACGCAATTGTGCTAAATATTTTTTTTGTGTAACAAGCAAACACTATAGCGTGCTTGATCCACTATAATCTTCGTAGCATTTTTATTAAAGTGCACGCGGAACTAGTTGGCCGCGCCTTAGGTGGCGACAGGGGCACGGTAATATTATCGATACAGAGATAATATTACCGTGACAGGGGCGAAGGGGCGTTTTGCCTACTGCTCGCCACGCTGAACACAGACTGAAGTTATATGTACACTGAGAAGCGCCCCCTCCTCCCGTCTCACCGCTCACATACCTAAGGAGCGGCCAACTAGTTCCGCGCGCACTATAGTTAATAGTCAAGTAAGAAACCAACTCCCGCATATAGTTCCGATAATAGGTAGTGGTATACACCAATAATAATTCTGTTCCAGTTATAAATAAAGTAAAACAAAATTTACGATATTGACCGTATTATAATAAATATTATTATGTTCTCTCTATATCTTGATCGATCGAAATTTGATTTAAAAAGTCAATGTCCCTATCGTATATTAGCTATTTAAAGTCAGATTTTGATTACAAAAAATACTTATGAGATTTATTACAATTATGCTTATGTGTTTGAATACTCGAGCATAATTTTTAATACAGGCAGCATCATCTCAATAATACGTATCTTCCTTCGTTTTAAGTATTTTCCGAGAATTGATGGCAAAATTCATTCCAGATGTTGAGCACTGGAGATAGCGAACAAACCTGTATAACATTAGAACAAATCATAAACACCAGCATAGCAGCCACACATGTCATCTTTTGCAGGTCAATAATAGAAATTTTTGCTGCTTTCTCACGTTGACGAACCAAAAAAAGATGCGGAAGAAAGCGGAACTGTGTAAAGTTTTCCCGGTTTCTGCATTTATTCAAATAAATATCTCAAATTCACTCAGCAACATAACACTATGATAGTATTTGTAGATAGCTCATGTAACTTATCTGAGTTTAACATTTATCAGATGGCGGAGGCGGATTGCCATTCATAATTTGTAATGTCAGTTCTCCTTTAGGCCAAGCTCGCTCTCATTTTAAACAGACTCTGATCTAGTTATTTTGGATGAATATATCTTTTTCCTTATTTCTCTTTTATCTATTTGTGGAATAATCTTTTTCATGGCTCTTGAATGAGCATGACGAACTTCTACAAAGAAGTCTTTGTGACGAAAATGAAGGATAATAAAATGTTCGTGACTAGATTAATTATAAATAGTATCAAATAAATAAAAGAAGACTGGGCTGAAGTTTTATATGCTTTACTTAGTTATTGTACCAATCAATAAATCGAATACTCATACATAAATATAATAATTCTAATAAAAAGTTAAATGGCTTCATGGTTTTCAAAGCCTTTTATACAATCAATCAATTTTTATTTTTTTTGAATATGCTAATTTCGTTATGTTTGCTACCATTTTGACAATGTGTATTTGCATTAGTAATAATTATATTATAATACATATTGCTGTCCCCTTGGCTACAAGTAAATACATTTCATTTCAACGGTGATTATTACATATCTTTAAACCGGAAGATAATTTTGGTTTATTTTTTTAATGAAACACGCAATTATTGATGTTGTCAAGCTGCCTGTAGCTTATTAAAACTAAACGAAAAGATTGACATATATTCCGATCAAAAACATATTGCCACTTGACATATGACAACTCGCTTGATATAAGGATTCTGCCAATAAGCCATATTATATCCAAATCTGTGATGGAATCAATAAAAACACGCATTCATACATACATGAACATACATGAACCCTATAAACATTACACTCCTTCTGGCAGACTTGTAATAAATACGAATTTATTCAAATTTCATACTAAACACATGCATTTCAAAGATTCCTGAAGCCCAAGCACAATCTTTTGTGAAACTTTCGCGTTCTCTTTTGTAATCATAAAGGAAACATACTAAAATATAGGGCAACGCGGCATCTCGAGTCCAAGATTGCGATTCTTTGTGCCTAAGCACGTACGTCAGAGATGGAGACTGATTTCACAAAGAAGTATTATTTGTAAGAATAACAATATGAATCTGACAAAGGATAAGGATTTTGGATAATGAATATAAGGTTAGCTGGAACTCAGGATAATAACTCGGGATTCTCTCGTTGACCATCAAATTTAGTTATATGATAGTTTATTTATGATTTGCTGAAAATATTGGCCATTATTATTAACCTACTTCACAAAAAGCAGGAGGTTTTCAATTCGACTGGGTTTTCTTTTTGCTGTGTGTTAACTTCATAACTGTTTACATGGTGTACCGAGTTTGTTGTTTTTTTTATTAGAAAGCTAGTACATGTGACCCCATTTCAATTTGATTGAGATATGACGAGTAGTATTTGAATTATCCCTGATAATGGATATTTTATGTATGAACTCGGTTTTTCTTGTTATATTTTAATTTTTCAACCAACGTTCATACAACTAAGCAAACCGTTACTTCACTTGGTTGAATATTTTTTCTCAATTTGTGATTAAGTTGTCGAGAATGGGAATAAAGTTTAATCTGGAATGAGTGGCTCTCAAGAGCAAATTTTGATACTTTAGGTTTGTAGGTGGGTAGTTAAGCCAATGGAGATTTCAAAAAATGTAATTGTAAAACACTCGGCTGTAATATCAGTGTTATTGTACCAAGCAAAATAATGTCCAATTTAGACCCTGTTCCACTTGACGCCAATATATATCTATGGCATAGAGACAAAATGTGGTCAAAATTATCGAAAATAACGTTATTGGCGTTAAATGGAACAGGGTCTTAATAGAAAAAGAAACTGATTTGTTGCAATATTATTTTGACATCTATATTAAAATTTGGGTACTTCTTAACTTCAATACCTCACGTAACAATCTTGGCATATACCTAGTTTGTGGTTTATTAAACTATATGTGTGGTTGGGTTTGTCTTGAGCAAGTTCATAAAGCGCAGACTTGAACCAGCGTCTATTATTTATGTCTTTACATACTCTTTTACATGTTTATTAATGCATTGGGTCGCTAGGATTTTGAAATCAAAATTAAACTTCAACGAAGTTGAATGTTGGTAAGTACCACTGCTTGGCCCCAGTCATCAAATTAATTTAGTTCCATGGCCAACGTGAGTGAATTCTGCATATAGGGAAGGTTATGATAATAGTAAAATTTCTAACGGTAATAAAACATAATATAAAACCAACCATAGTCACCTCATGACCATTATCGTTGTAAAGTGTTTGGAACATCGGGATGAAAATACTATTAATTATTATTATTAATTACCTACCTACTTATCATTTAGGGTGTAATGTCGATCAATGAAAAACTTTTGTTTATTTATTTTATTCCATAATACAATTTCCGTGACAAAAAAGTACGTAACACTACAGCTGGCTTCGCGCCTGGTGGAAGGGTATTTTGCGAATGACTAGTGACTACCCTTAAGTAGAAAATATGTCGCCAAGCACCTTACGGTATGTTCTGGCAGCTGTCCTTGAGCACCATTAATTTTACATTAAGCCTGTTAACACCTTCAATAACTCATCACTAACCATCAGGCGGGATTATGGTCAAAGGCTTACCTAACAGCAATAAAAAAATCTTTTGATAGAGTAAAAATCGTGTAATACGAGTACTTTACTCTCTTTAAAAAACTCAAAAGACATTCTAGAAACTTATTACATATTTAGAGCAACTTTATTAAAGAGCATTGCGCTCCAGATGTTCGAACTGCGCTACCGTGCCAAATGTGTGCTAAAAAATTCAGTAAAATATACTCGAGGCTGCAGGTTGCTCTTTAAATGAAGTTTAATATTTGCTGGTAACTGCTCGTAGGAGCAATAAACCAGCTGTTTAATCTTCAATGCTCTTTAGATATAGGATACAATTTATCTGTTTAGTTACGATTTTATGTGGAAGTTACTTCTGACGTTGATATCTATGACGGGAAATTAGATATTTAAATGTTTTCTGTTTCGTTGCTAGGTCATCTAACTATTATACCTAATCACGCGACATTTTGAGAATATATTCGATGAACTCAAATATTAAATAAGAAGATATATCTTTGATCAATTACGTTTGTTACGGGTGAAGGTAATCTACACTACTATATATTATAAAGAGGAAATATTTGTATTAATGTATTTTTGTATGTAACAAATAAACTTAAAAACGATTGAACTGATATGAAAAATTGTTTCACGATTATAGTCCTACATTATTCCTGATGAACATGGACTTAAGAATATTTTCAAAAAAAAATTTTTTATTTGATATCCAGCTCGCCCGCAGGCTCTACACGCCTGGGCGAACTGCTTGTTTTTTTTATGTTTAACGGATTTAGGAGTAACTTATATAATCGTATGCTTCTTGAAGTAACGATAGCCGAGTGGTAATAGCTATAGACTGCCGTTTTGCAATTAAATTTGTTGGTTGGACCCCCACCACCGACTTGAGCTATACTACTACTATTTAGCTATTACTATATAATTACTGCAAGAAGCATATGGTTACACGCATTTAACGAATGCTCACCTCGGTAGCTACCACCCACAAGTATGATATACAAGTATAGAATTTCATGAGATACAGCCTGATGACAGACAGAATGACGAACAGTGAAGTCTTAGTAATAGGGTCCCGTTTTTAAACTTTGGGTGCGGAACCTCAAAAAATCAACAAGCCCAGCCAGTTTAAGTTGAGGCAAGGCGCAGCCGTCTCCGTTTTTTTTTAATGTAATGTAGTAGCAAACAAGCAGACGGCCCACCTGATGGTAAGCGGTTACCGGCGTCTGTTGACATTTGCAACACCAGGGGCGTTACCAATGCGTTGCCGACCCTGTAAGACTCTTTTAACACCCTTTTTGATGGAATCCATACTGTAGCTCAGCTGGGAAACGCTAGCTGAAGGATCATTCCACAATTTGCAAGTATGTGGTAAGAAGGAACGCATAAATCGAGCTGTGTGAGACTTCCAGGACTCGATTATGTGTAGTGCCTTCAATCGGTAACGCGAGGGACGATGATAGAATCGCGAAGCCGGTATAAGATCAAACTAGTGTTTAGTTAAATTCTATTTTAAAAAAGTGTTTTTGATATAAAATCAAATGAAAACTTAATCCACTTTGATCTATTAAGTTACCTACCTTGTCGTAATGTTTAAGGTTCCGTACTCAAACATGGGTCTCTATAATAAAGCCTCGTCTGTCCGTACGTCTACCCGTCTGACCTTTATAGGGCTGTATATTTGTAACCGTGATAGGCAACCAACTGAAATTGTACAACTAAACTCGAAGATGTAAAATAAATATAGAACAATAACAAAAAGTTAAAAAAGGGGATCTCCATACAAGGAACGGCTTCTTTTTACATTTATTTGTTTCTGCTCTATCGTAAAAATGGTTATACAACAAATAATATAAACAGGCTAAGTGCACGTCGGACTCCTGCTATGGATCCTCGAACTGTTTGAATAAAATTAATTTTTTTTGGTACATTCGGAACCCTCGCTGTTCGAGTCTAACTCGCACTTGGCTGGTTATATTTCTCATAGAATATTTGAGATAATTATACACAAGTAGAATATGAATGAAAAGTAGAATGCCACTTAGTAGTTTATGTTTTATTCCTTTTGAAAGGAGGCATTTGATTAACGCTGGAATTTATATCTGTTAATGATGAATAACGCACCGTCGAAAAAAGCATCAAATTTTGGGCAATGACAAGCAAAAATCTGCTAACGCGGGTGCTGCTAGTGGATAAACGAAAATACCACAATTTTAACCACATACCTACACCATCTTTAAGTTTATATTTTGATTCACGTAATTTATTAGAGCAATTGAATATGCTTAATTTCAACAAACAGATTAAATAGCAAGTAGACTAGCCTAAATAGAATAAACTTAGACCCAAATACTATTGCCAATTGAAAACTCTCGTAATAAAATTATTTAATCTATTTCTCGCAGCACTTAGATACGCAAATGCTATACGTCTCAATAATAGCAATCCAATCCAAATATCTTGTTTCAACTCTGTCGAGTGGTAGGCTAGAGTGTAGTACCCTCGAATATCTTCGGACGATACAATTCTACAATCTGTTATATCAGATGGTCGTAAGAGACGACGAAGGAATTCTTACACCACGATCCACAAGACGCCTACTGACGTAGGAATGACGGCAACTCCCCCATAGTGGAGACATCTGTTCAATCAATGATAGACGCCGTGATGGCCGTTGACGAAGTTTCAAAGGGATCGCGATGATTTATGATAATTCAACGTGGTCGAAGCTGCAGGCAGACATTCGTATTGTCAAAATTAATTTGAACAGTAAATATTCTAGTTATGACGACGGCCGCGTTACAGATAAAACATTTAAATTAGGCCCCTGTCGCGAATATTTCAATAATTTCGTCGGAGCGATGTACAAAACAAGGAGCCCCGCATCGCTTTGGGTCTCAGGTATAAGGTTTTATTGCCTTTGAATATAAATGTTGCGAATCAAATTTGGAATGCTTTTATCCGAATGCAAATGCATTGGTTGCGAAGAATTCTAAGCGTTTTGTTGGGAACGAAGAATTCTGATGCTCTTGTATGCCGAAAATACAATGCTTTGTATGTGGTGTGTGCTTAAATCGCCTCTTTGATTCAATATTGCGTTATCTTGAAACATACAAATTTACAATGGACTGTTTTTTAATTTTCTACTATAACAAGAAGTATTTATACTAAGTTTTTTAAATACCATATTAATTAGACTTAAATATCTATATTATTCGCTAAATAAAATATAATTTAAGGATTAAGGTGACTGACATCTGGGGATACAAACGAAAAATCACGAAGTATTTAACTCCTAATTTTTTTAATCACTAATTATTTCACAAAAGTACTCCAAAATTGATCATATTATTCTGTTTTATAAATTTTCTCTCAATATTTACAATCTATGAAATATAAGATATGGGATTTTTTCAGTAGCTATTAATATTAGTATTCTTTGTTATAATCTCTTATCTAAGTGATTGATGCACATTCGGAGCATGTTGCCGCAACACGGACATTCCATTAAGCAAGCGACTAGTCAAAGCATGATTGATTTAACCACGCCGTGCTCACACGGGGCACGCTCGGCTCGACTGATAATCTTGGGGCCAACAACCAGGGTAGGCAACCATCTTGTTAGAAATAGCATTTGATTTTATTGTTTTGCACTACAACGGAAAATATTGGATTGGGCAGTATTTTCTAATAAGTTAGCCTTCGAACATTGAAAAAATATATATCTGACACTGCGGAGGTACTTTACAAGAAGAAACTGAAGAGAGAGATTTATGGAAACGGTAGGCATATATCGTATAGATACCAGTAATATGGGTTCGGGTGGTGGGGCGCTCGATCAAAGTATCGGCGGGCGCAGTCCTTATTGAACTGCGCTAGAGAGGGAAGGTTTAAGTCGCAATGCAACTCGGTGTTCCGGATATACCACGGGGCGCCGGTTGCATTACGAAGAAAACGGTTTTGGATGACTTGAAGTTTATGAAGGTGGGCCTCACTAGCATGACTAAACACTACTGATGCGTAAGTCATGATGGGGCGGATGCAGGCAGTGTAAAGTGTCTTCTTATTACTAAGAGACATTTTACTCTCTTTGCGAAGTAGGGGACCAAGGCGACCCATTATGAAGGCCGCTCTGTTACGGACGGTTGTTATGTGATCGTTAAAGGTGAGATGACGATCAAGGGTGACTCCGAGGTATTTTGTTCTAGGAACCCAGGGAATGGGTTCGTCGAACAAAATAAGCGGTTTCGGGTAAGGGGAGCGTGTCTTCTCAGTAAAGCACATAGCTGTGCTTTTAGCTGGGTTGACCGCGATGCGCCATTTTCGGAACCAGTCACCGATCTCGGTGATGGCCCGTTGCATGACGAAATAGGACTGTCTGTTGATATGCCACCCAGTGGTGTAAATGGCGGTATCATCCGCATATTGGGCTAGGAATACTTTGGGCTGAGAGCGTGGGATGTCACTGGTATACAGTGCAAAGAGAATAGGTGATAGCACGGAGCCCTGAGGGACTCCGGCTCTGACTGGGTGGGGGGAGGAGAGGGTGCCTTCCACGCGATAGCGAAAGCTTCTGGCTTTAAGGAAGTCTTGTAGGATGAGCACAAGACGTTCTGGCACGCCAAATTGGTATAGCTTGTAGATCAAGCCGTTGTGCCAGACTTTGTCAAAAGCTTTCGCTACGTCGAGGAAGACTGCTAGCGTAGTCTGGGGTTTGGGGTACTTATTGAAGCCCTCAATGATGTGCTCCGTGAGGCGGTGCACCTGTTGGACGCATGAGTGTCCGGGTCTGAAGCCAAACTGCTCATCTGGGATAAGGTGGTGTTCCTTAGCATGGGACTGGAGACGGTTTGCAAGTAACCGCTCGTAAAGTTTGCCTAAGGCACTGAGGAGGCTGATGGGGCGGTAACTGGTGGGGTCAGATGAGCTTTTGCCTGGTTTGTGAATGCCAATGACATTTGCACATTTCCAGGTGTCTGGGAATAAGCAGTGGCTCATAGCAGCATTGAAGATGCTGACTAAGAGATGGATGAGAGGAGGAGAGAGGGTTTTAAGAACCCTGTTGGAGATGCCATCGGCACCGGGGGATTTGCGCGGTCGGAGGGCCTTGATCAGTCTCTCCACCTCAGCGTAAGTCGCTAAGGTGATTGGTGGGAGTTCAGAGGTGACCACAGAGCTTTTACGTTCGACTTCAGCATCCACCGAATCGAGGTGAGCTTGGTCAACGTGATCTACGTTAGGGGAACACTGAGCCTCTAGGCTATCAGCTAGGCACTCAGCTTTGTCTTCGTCAAAGAACGCTGGGACTAGTGGGACTGGTCTGTATAAGGGAGGCATGTCGTTATGGTTACTTCCTTTCAAGCCTCGCGCCAAGTCCCAGTAAGCATGGTGGCTTGGCACGAGGTTTGAAAGTTTATCGCCCCATTGTTGATCACGCAACTCAGACATGCGACTTTGAACCATGCGTTCAAAGTGGCGTTTCTTAGTTTTGTTCTCTTTACTGGGGTAAGAGTCGTAATGTCGGGTCACTGCTTTACTCTCCGTCACCAATCGTCTCACATCCGCTGGAATGACAAGGCGCCGGTCGTCCGGCACTATGACCTCCTTTGCGGATGCACCTACTACGGTGGAGAGGTGATTGGTGAACGAATCGATCGCGAGGGTTACGTCATCTTTTGTCAGGATGTCGTCAGGGATCTTGTCTAGGTCCGGTGAACTGATAGCCTTTAGGGCATCGCCTACTTGCTTCCAGTTCACTATCGTCTTAGTGGGGCGGGGGAGGTCAGTCGTTGGGTCGGGACCTAGTCTCAGTATAATGGGTCGGTGGTCAGAGTGAAGCTCGTGAACCACTTCTATGGAGCGTAACCGGAGTGTTACGCCTCTGAATAGTGCCATGTCAAGCAAGTCAGATCGGTGGTCTTCCATATAAGGGTAGTGAGTGGGCTCAGTGGGCGCAATTATGTCAAAGTTAAGTTCTGCGATTAGGTTTTCAAGTGCAATACCTCTGGGATTGTTGACGTTACAATTCCATAGGATGTGCTTACTGTTGAAGTCGCCAATCAGAATGACGGCGCTTCCTAATGAGAATAGGGCTTCTAAGTCAGCTCGGACGATCGGTTTTTTGCAAGCTTGGTAACAGGATGCTATGACTATAGGTTGATGACCAGTCATAGCTAGGAGGCAATAAGATGCTTCCATATTAACAAGAGTCGGGGTAGGTAGGGGAATGCAGTGCAGGGACCTTTTGTAATAGATAAGAGTGCCTCCCCCACGGGAGTTCACTCTATCATCACGTACCGTTCTGTAATTGGCAAACCTAGGGTTCGCCTTCCCCGGTTTTAGAAAGGTTTCCTGCACGCATATGATATCGATAAGGTGGGTACAACAAAAGTCGTGGACGAGGTCACGTTGTCTGAAGAGGCCGTCAGCGTTAAATGACGCTAACGAAACTGAGTACGGTTTCGTGCGTTCGGTTGTACTACCCATAGTGGTTGTACTGGGGAGGGGCCTGGGGAACGAAGCGCTTAAGGGCGCTAAGTAAATTCGCGTGTTCCAATGTGTATTGGATCACGTCCGCTGGGGATTGAGCGTATTGCATCTTGTGGAATAGCTCTTGTACCTCATTGATGTCAACCGACATAGCCAGATCGCTGACTAGGTTGATTGCCTCTTGAAGAGGGGCAGCCATCAATGGCATAGGTGGAGCTTGTGGCCGGGAAGCGGCGCGGGGAGGCGCGCGAATGGTGTTGGCGACGGGTGCCGGGAGCGCGGGGCGAGCCGGGGCCGGTGCGCGGGCAGGGGCCGCGGCGCGGGCGGGTGCGGGTGCGGGCGCGGGTGCGGGCGCGCGGGCCGGGGCGCGGGCGGTAGCGACGGTCTTAACCATACTGGGTGGTTTAGACCATGCGTTACGGGCTGGGAGCGGCGCGGGTATTACCTGTGAGGCAGGTACTACCGTTAGTTTAGGGCTTACCCGTTGGTAACGGTCGTAAGAGGGACGGGTCGGCCTATGCCTTGCCACCCTGTGGTTCACTCGTGGTGCTTTAGGGCAACCACGGTAATTCGCGGTATGCCCTTGAGCACCGCATAAAACACAGCTGGGTGGGTCCGGTGAATCCCGGGTGCGAGTGCACGCTGCTGTCGCGTGATCGCCTAGGCACTTAACGCACCTAGCGCGAGCGAAGCAGAAACGGGAGGCGTGCCCGTATAGTTGGCAGTTATGGCACTGCGAGGGACTCCCATTCTTGTATGGGGCTTGGACATCGAGTCCTGAGAGGCCACAGACCTTTTTTAAATTAAAAATGGCCTTGCCTTCAGGAGTACGATCTAGTACTACGAGTACTAGATCGTAGGGGCTGCGGTCCTTCCCGCTGTACATGCGGTGAACTGCATGTACGGGGAAGTCTTGTGCCTTCAGGTCGGCACATACCGAATCGGTATGTACCTCCTTGGGCACACCGCGGATGACCACTCGGAGGACTTTCTCCTCTTCGAGCGCATAAGTGTGAAAACTTATGCTCTCGTTGCGGAGGAGTTTTGTTAGCGCTCTGTGGTCGCTAATGGTGGAGACTTGGACTTTAATGCCCTGCTGCGTGGAGCGGGCATTAGTATAGTGGATCCCACGATCCGAAACTAAACGGGACAGCATGTCCCATTTGGTTTTGTCCTGAATGAACAGGGGCGGAGGCGGTTTTTCGCGGCGCGTGCTCGCGTCCTGAGGGGACGGTGTGGCAGTGGTGGCCGGAGCGGAAGGAGGAGACGCGGGGCGCGGGGCGGGGGTCGGCTTCTTGCCGGAGGCGGGGGCCTTAGCGGGTGCCTTGGCGGGAGGGGCGGAAGTTGCGCAACTAGCGGCTTTAGGAGCACGCTTGCGCTTTCTATCTACGACGGTATAGCCGTCGTTATCTGAGTCCGAGTCAGTGCGTAAGGCGCGACTCGGATCTACCTCCATCTCCGCTTCGGAGTCCGAAGTGGGCTCGACAACGGCGATGGAGGGACGGGTGTTCGCTGGCCTCCCGATCGGTGAGCGCGAGCGAGACCTCTCACGGGGAGGGGCTGCCACCGTGCGTCTGTTGTCTGGGCCCGGAGCGGGCGAAAGTGGACTGTCCTCTGAGAAGGACCGGGTCAGAGGAGGGACGTTGGCCTCCGGGATTGAAGTCCCGGAGGGAGCAATAAGAGTGTCCGTGAGGCACTCGCTTCCTCTTCGAGGAGTTGCATATGAGCAACATACAGATCGGGGTGGCGGAGGGCGAAGGTCTGAAGGACCTGCACCTCACCGTTAGAGGGACGGGACTGCATCCTGAGGGGAATACTCAGGATGCCCTATCAAGGGTTTGAATTCCCTCACACACCTTGTGAGCTCACTGTGTGAGAGGGAGTGTGTACCTAGGGTGTGCCCTAGTTGTGTACCCTCTCCGAGCTTTTTTCTCGGCGGAGAGGGGTGCTCCTAAGCGCTACTCCGGGGTTGACTAGGGGCGACCCCAAGGCCAGTAATCCCGGAGCCCAGCTTGCTTCGGCTGACCCGTGAAGCGGGAAAGGCCACGGTGCAAGGTTAAACCAAAACAACAACAGTGGCCGTTGTCACCGTAGGGTGTCACACTGCGACCGCAGCAAATGGCGGATTTGATCGTTCAGACGGGTTTGGCTGACGCTACCCCACGCCTGAACGACGTCGCTTAACAGCACAAAGTGTGTTGTTACGCGACTGTTACTATGTTGTGTCGGGTAGTAAAGTGGTGAAATGCGCACCGAAAAGTGCGGTCAAAACAAGACCACCAGCCCGATATGATGTTGTTCGTCCGAAACAAGGGACTTGGGTAGGTGGTAACGCCTGACGTCTTAGAGCGCCTCTGCGCGCCGGCACGGCGAGCTCGTAGCTCACGTTGCACGGCGGTCGGTGGCTGCTCAGCTTCTGCACAGAAAACAAAACTTCGTCAGGACTGCGTATTCCAAGGCACTGGTCTGCAACTAGCGTCGGAACGATGACCCGAGTGAGACGGCAATAGTGCGGGGACTATTGCGGTCTCACTGGGAGATACTGGCGGAGCTGTAGACAGGTGTGCACGGCGTGGCGGCACAGGTCGGAATGGGGTTGTATTTTACCGATGAAATATGCAGTTTATTTATAGTTTAAAATTGTTTCGGAGATATGAATTTTGTTCCGTATTATACTTAAATTGTATAGCAAACAAATTTTTAACTTAAGAAGTTTTAGCGCTATTGACGATGTAGCTGAAAATTTTCTCAAGAATATGACGATTCTGAGTAATTTTATCATATATATTATGTAGATCGCTTAAATACAGGTCTGATTTTTTTGATGGCCTAAAAATTATTGAAATACCCATGCTACACAATTTTTCTAAATATTTTTTTTAAATATATAGTTTTAGGGATATCCGGCAAACCATAAGCATAGGTATATATTTGGTTTAAGGACACGCATATGAAAATTCACAAAAAATCGAGTTTGAACAATTTGGTATTTAAAATATAACGAAACCACGTTGTATAGAAAATGTACGTGCACACTAACCTTAACAAAAGTCTGAAGACAGTGAATAACAGTGATAATAAAATAAATACGTTTATCTCATAACGGAAAAATACTTAATAAATATTTAACCTGCGTATAGAATTTAATAAAAGTGGTATTCTTTGGAATCAGTGTTGAATTAGGATACACATATTTATATCACGAACAATTTATGTTTATATGCATATAAGATTAAATTGAACAGACTCGTATAATGCATTCTGCAATGAACATTTGAGTATGCATGCTAATGCATTTCTTGCATGCTTGCCTCCGGAAGTTTAATACCGGATAAAAAATTACTCTTATGAAAAATCTTAGTATTAAATTCCTTAAAAGTCCTTAATGATAAAAAAAAAACTTTATTAAATTCCTAGTGAATCACTTAAACAATAAAGCTAGGATTCTCCATATAATGAAGTACGAGTGTTTTACTAATACGTCTTGAGTAATAAGGGTAACTTCAAGATTGTAATTTTAAATAATAAATATGTTCAAATTTAATATATACGTATTTCCGGAAATTAATGAAACAAACAACAGTCTCCTTGGTGTCAAGTTTCTGGCAGCTTATTTAAACTAAACGAGAAACGAAACAGATTGTGTGTGTGCGTGTAAAGAATCACTCTTCGATCCGGATAAAACCTACGCAATAGAATTTTTCTGTGCGATTGTACCTATCTATTGACAAGATACTTAATATGATTTGGGCAGATCAGAAACAAAACACCTTCAGTTCATGTAACTGCAGCTTTAGTTATGCAGTGCAATCAGTGCCACAGTTAGAAACATGACCACAGTGTTTAGGAAACATCCCCTTAATTTCATATGTTTTTCGAAACCATTATATTTTTGTGAGATGTGTTGCAAACTGGATCGCCAAAGACAAAAACAGACGAAGACGACCATTCCAAAGAAGAACTGGCGTTATTGTTAAGGTCGCTTGAAAACTGGTCAATAACTGTTAAGCAGAGAAGTAAATAGAATCAATCGGAAGAGGCTTTTACCGTTACAAGCGCAGCGGTACTAAACCTCAAGTAATAATCTAAAGCTAACTTAACAAATAAGATTAATTTCTAAATGATTGCAAGCGTCACCTAAGTGAAAATCATATTTTACAAATTATTGGAGCCCAAAATTGTATGCTCAGGGCGCGAATCGAACCCGCCGTGTAGTTTAGGCATGCGGCGCGAAATCGGAGGACACAGGTTCAATTCCCGCCCGGAGTATAAAATTTTGTGCTCCACTAATTTGAAAAACATATTAAGAATAATATTTCTCACAAGATTATACAACCGGTTTTAAACTGAGTATGAGGAACAAATAAAACCTTTTTATATATTTATTTGATATACTTCTTTGTCGGAAACAGACTTGCGACGTTGGTAACCATCAAACTGTAACATCGATAACCAACTTGTAACGGGAACAAAGTAACATGTTCAATATTTTCATGATGTATTTAATAATTTAATTTTCATGAGGTACAGTTGTAGCGAGTTTGGGGCCTAATTAAATATATAAATAATACAAAGATTATACGTAATTTTCTAATTTCAGATGTACATTATCACAATGAAGTTACTTTCACGGTTAGATAAGCAACTTTTCTTTACACAATATACCTTCTGTGAAATAAAAAAATACTTCTTCACTTGACTTGTCTACTTAATGACGGAGCGCTCGGAAAATTAACAGCTCCTTAAAATTATTTGAGTTAAGACTACATCGAAGCGATCGAAGCAAAGACTCCATGATATTTTTTAAGTAACTTTTCATGTCAGCAGGACTACTGGCGGAAGAAGTTTTAAATACTGTTTCGTTTTGCTAGTGCCTTAAACAAATCAAATCAAAAATCAAAAGAACTTTATTTCAGACATAAAACAGTCCATATTATAAAATAGAAAAACATAGAATTATAGTAAGATAGGATCAGGAATACACAATATAATAAAAAGTCACAGCATACATTCAAATGTCAAGAAAAATATTCGTACAATAAATATAAGTATTAACATTTTTAATATTATTCATTTATATTAATTCAAACATAATGCAGATAAGTTAATTGTATGCATATGGAAAATAAAGCAATAAATAAAATAAAAAAAATAAATAATAAAAATACATCTTAAGAGCGCACCAAGCTTTTTAGGCGCGTTGCGTATGTGTGTGTGTGAGTAAGGCACGCCAACAGCATCCGTCCGCGTCCGACCACCGAAGAATTACTAAAGTGGACAGGGAGGAAGCATCGCGGCTCTGGATTAAGTGGGCGGAACGTGCGTGAATTTAGATATTTCCTTCGTATTATAAAACAAATACCTATACTACATCAGTTAATACTTTGATAGCAGTCTTACATCATAAGTAAGGCCTATTTCGAGACCATACTTATATAATAAAGACAATAGGAAACAAACATTTTTTTTTGTTTTATTTATGCGTTTTTGACGTAATAAGTACGAAAACCACCTGTTGTTAAAAGTTTCTTGTGCCTGTAATGTATTATTTCATATTTTGTATTAATTTTTGCACGATGTTAATAATCAAAACTCTATTCAAAGTGAGCACGGCGCGGTCAAGTGTTGCCACGGCGGGCTTCCTTGGCTCGGAGTAGGCATTAAAACACAAACAAAGTATACAAAAAATATATTTAAAAAATAAGAAAAATACAAATCCAAAAAAAAACCCCAAAATGTTTGCTAAGACTAGCAAAAGTCAACCCTAAGAGGTTTTTAGCCAATAATTTTACCAATAACCCTGTATACTTTCGCTTTTGTGATATGGATGATGTCCGCCATAATAACACATTTCTTAATACTTAAATCGAGTACGTATTTTGGTTCAAAGATATCGATATCTTATGCGTGCAGGAAACCTTTCTAAAACCGGGGAAGGCGAACCCTAGGTTTGCCAATTACAGAACGGTACGTAATGATAGAGTGAACTCCCGTGGGGGAGGCACTCTTATCTTTTACAAAAGGTCCCTGCACTGCATTCCCCTACCTACCCCGACTCTTGTTAATATGGAAGCATCTTGTTGCCTCCTAGCTATGACTGGTCATCAACCTATAGTCATAGCGTCCTGTTACCAAGCTTGCTCCAAGCCGATCGTCCGAGCTGACTTAGAAGCCTTGTTCTCATTAGGAAGCGCCGTCCTTCTGATTGGCGACTTCAACAGTAAGCACATCCTATGGAATTGTAACGTCAACAATCCCAAAGGTATTGCACTTGAAAACCTAATCGCAGAACTTAACTTTGACATAATTGCGCCTACTGAGCCCACTCACTACCCTTATATGGAAGACCATCGATCTGACTTGCTTGACATGGCACTACTCAGAGGCGTAACACTCCGGTTACGCTCCATAGAAGTGGTTCACGAGCTTCACTCTGACCACCGACCCATTATACTGCGACTAGGTCCCGACCCAACGACTGACCTCCCCCGCCCCACTAAGACGATAGTGAACTGGAAGCAAGTAGGCGATGCCCTAAAGGCTATCAGTTCACCGGACCTTGACAAGATCCCTGACGACATCCTGACAAAAGATGACGTAACCCTTGCGATCGATTCGTTCACCAATCACCTCTCCACCGTAGTAGGTGCATCCGCAAAGGAGGTCATAGTGCCGGACGACCGGCGCCTTGTCATTCCAGCGGATGTGAGACGATTGGTGACGGAGAGTAAAGCAGTGACCCGACATTACGACTCTTACCCCAGTAAAGAGAACAAAACTAAGAAACGCCACTTTGAACGCATGGTTCAAAGTCGCATGTCTGAGTTGCGTGATCAACAATGGGGCGATAAACTTTCAAACCTCGTGCCAAGCCACCATGCTTACTGGGACTTGGCGCGAGGCTTGAAAGGAAGTAACCATAACGACATGCCTCCCTTATACAGACCAGTCCCACTAGTCCCAGCGTTCTTTGACGAAGACAAAGCTGAGTGCCTAGCTGATAGCCTAGAGGCTCAGTGTTCCCCTAACGTAGATCACGTTGACCAAGCTCACCTCGATTCGGTGGATGCTGAAGTCGAACGTAAAAGCTCTGTGGTCACCTCTGAACTCCCACCAATCACCTTAGCGACTTACGCTGAGGTGGAGAGACTGATCAAGGCCCTCCGACCGCGCAAATCCCCCGGTGCCGATGGCATCTCCAACAGGGTTCTTAAAACCCTCTCTCCTCCTCTCATCCATCTCTTAGTCAGCATCTTCAATGCTGCTATGAGCCACTGCTTATTCCCAGACACCTGGAAATGTGCAAATGTCATTGGCATTCACAAACCAGGCAAAAGCTCATCTGACCCCACCAGTTACCGCCCCATCAGCCTCCTCAGTGCCTTAGGCAAACTTTACGAGCGGTTACTTGCAAACCGTCTCCAGTCCCATGCTAAGGAACACCACCTTATCCCAGATGAGCAGTTTGGCTTCAGACCCGGACACTCATGCGTCCAACAGGTGCACCGCCTCACGGAGCACATCATTGAGGGCTTCAATAAGTACCCCAAACCCCAGACTACGCTAGCAGTCTTCCTCGACGTAGCGAAAGCTTTTGACAAAGTCTGGTACAACGGCTTGATCTACAAGCTATACCAATTTGGCGTGCCAGAACGTCTTGTGCTCATCCTACAAGACTTCCTTAAAGCCAGAAGCTTTCGCTATCGCGTGGAAGGCACCCTCTCCTCCCCCCACCCAGTCAGAGCCGGAGTCCCTCAGGGCTCCGTGCTATCACCTATTCTCTTTGCACTGTATACCAGTGACATCCCACGCTCTCAGCCCAAAGTATTCCTAGCCCAATATGCGGATGATACCGCCATTTACACCACTGGGTGGCATATCAACAGACAGTCCTATTTCGTCATGCAACGGGCCATCACCGAGATCGGTGACTGGTTCCGAAAATGGCGCATCGCGGTCAACCCAGCTAAAAGCACAGCTATGTGCTTTACTGAGAAGACACGCTCCCCTTACCCGAAACCGCTTATTTTGTTCGACGAACCCATTCCCTGGGTTCCTAGAACAAAATACCTCGGAGTCACCCTTGATCGTCATCTCACCTTTAACGATCACATAACAACCGTCCGTAACAGAGCGGCCTTCATAATGGGTCGCCTTGGTCCCCTACTTCGCAAAAAGAGTAAAATGTCTCTTAGTAATAAGAAGACACTTTACACTGCCTGCATCCGCCCCATCATGACTTACGCATCAGTAGTGTTTAGTCATGCTAGTGAGGCCCACCTTCATAAACTTCAAGTCATCCAAAACCGTTTTCTTCGTAATGCAACCGGCGCCCCGTGGTATATCCGGAACACCGAGTTGCATTGCGACTTAAACCTTCCCTCTTTAGCGCAGTTCAATAAGGACTGCGCCCGCCGATACTATGATCGAGCGCCCCACCACCCGAACCCATTGGTTGTCCAGGCATCGAACTACTCGACTGCCTCTTCTATCCCATTTTTCAAACCCCCCCGTCGCCGACCACGGCAGGTATTAGACGACCCGGATGACCCCATCGCAGCCATTACATTGGCAGCTTTAGCGTTATCCGCAAGTCGTCGAGGTAAAATCCCCAGGTGTGAGGTAATTAGAGGTCACACAATCAAACACCGAGCCCGCCGGCGAGCTCGAGGCAAAAACAAGGTCACGATAAATTGCTCTCCAAATAGTCAAAGAGTATTATTCAGTAGGGCCCAATTGTGCAACACTGCAGTTGCACAGAGGCATTTTGCTCCGATCCCCCCCATGTCTCTCGACAGCGAGACAAGCCGAGGTCCGAACCACAGTGGTGCCCTTGAGCTCGCTGTCAACCCCTCCTATAGTAGCGGCACGTTTTCGGCGTCCGCAGGAGACGGAGGTAGAAAGCGCTTTTCGCCTTCTACGCCCGTCTCGGGAGAAGTGCCTTCGGCACTTCTCCCTCCCGGGCTATTGTAGGGCCAGGCCCTCGCCCAAAACCCGGTGGAGCTGGACGACCGCACAGGCGGTAGCCAGCATCTATGTCCTCCCTAAACAAACAAACGGTTCAAAGATACAGCTCAATTATAGTGCAAATTTTCTCGTACTTAACCTTTAAAACTGATGTTGTGGGCAAGAGCAACAATAAAAAGTATTTTATGAATCACCTACAGATGTGATAAAGACAAAATTGGGTCGCTAGGGCACGTCTGTATGCCTTTTCTGTGAAACGTGACAAATCCACGTCCTTTTCCAATGAACTTTTCCAATCCAAATTATATAATATCCCAAGGCGAAGGGCCTAGACATGACTAGATAACTAGTATTTTTTGGTGACATGTCTCTAGTATGAATCGTTTTATTTTACTTTTATTTCCACAGAAAAAGCGAGCAGAATAAAATAATCTACAGTGAGACTGCTGAGAGAGCTTTTTATCAATACTTTATTACAAAAACAAACGTGGTTATCACTCAGATTAGTAACTGTAGTTCAACCACATTTTATCAATATTTTTACCCCATGACCTAATATGTGGGTTTTAACCCACGCTTATTTTGAACTATTGATTAGGCTCTGTGCTCCAATTGTATTACTTTAACCGTCATAGGGGACAGAAATGCCAATGTCCAGGTGGCTGAGATGGTGTTAAGCATCCGACGCGATATCGGAGGACGCGGGTTCGATTCCCGCCTTGGGCAAAAAAGTTTGTACTCCAATATTGATTAGGCTGTTTATTTGATGAAAAATGTTTACGGAATGGGAGGACAAACGATCAGGCGGCTCACTTGGTGGTAAGTAATCATCGTAACCCACGGACTCAAACCAACAAAAAAGTTAAGATGGACTTTGCGACGAGCGAAGTATTAAGGTGGTACCGGTCTTCTAAACATTATGTGCGACGCTACCGACCAAGTTAGAGGTTGCGCGTAAAATATGATGCCAAAGATCGATGTACACGCCCAAACAATAAAAAGTGGTCGGCAATAAAGACAAGAATTTTTTACTTTTTTTATTAAATAAAGTTACAAATGTAAAAACCTAATAACAAGTGTGACCTCCTCTTGCCAAAATCACAGCTTGAATCCTTCTGGGCATGCTTTCCACGATGTTTTTAATAACGTTTTGAGGAATACGTTCCCAGTCTTCTGCAATGACTCTTTTCTTCTCCCTGATGTTTTGTGGAGCAGGTTGCACTGATCTTACCCGTCTCCTTAGAGCATCCCACACATGCTCAATTGGATTGCGGTCAGGACTTCGAGCTGGCCAATCTAAACGTCGGATCCCAACTTCTTGCATGTACGCTTCCACGTCGCCAGAACGGTGCGGGCGAGCATTATCGTCCATAAAAATGGAATCTTCCCCAAGTGCAGTCAATGTGGGTTGTGCATATGGAATTAGGACTTCCATTATGTACCGGTGTGCATTTAATGTTCCATTTTCAATGATAACTAACTCCGTACGCTCCGTCGAATTAATTGCTGCCCAAAACATAACGGAGCCTCCGCCATAAGGAGTGATTTCTTCGAAACACACTTCCGCATAGCGTTCCCTTGGTCTTCGCAGCACTCACCGGCGTCGGTCCTCTCCACACAAAGAGATTCTAGCTTCATCAGAAAACAATACTTTATTCCAGTCCTCCAGAGTCCATGAAGCACAGTTCCGAGCAAACTGAAATCGAGCAACACGGTGCTCACGGAGTAATTTAGGGTCCCGAGCTGGGCGGTAACTCTTGATATTGGCAGCCAAAAGCCTCCTCCTGACCTTCCACAAGCTAACTTCTACTCCTCTTACTTCTTCAAGGCTCTTCTTCAGGTCCACACTTGACGGCTTACGATTACGCAACGCCTGACTCACCTAAAAGCGGTCATCTCTTGGTTCTGTGCATCGTTTTCTTCCCGAACCGGGTCTTCTTTTGACCGAACCAGTCTCTTGATACCATTGCCAAGTCCTCTGGATAGTTGAACGACTCACATTTAGCCGCTGAGACACGTAAGTTTGCGAACAACCTTCTTCAAGTAGGGCTATAATTTTACCGGCCCTTATCGCTTTATCACTCATATCAAAAAGTGGTATTTAATGTAAAAAGAAAGATTAAATTGTTTAATTTGCAGAAAATATCCAAAAAGTTTTAAAATATCGTAATCAGTTAAAAATCGTTTCAGCATTAGTAAAGCAATTTTAGAATAATCCACAATAATCATTATTTTTCTTTTAATAATTTAAAATTGTAAATTTGGAACGTAAAGAATCATCATCATCAATACATCGTCAAATTAACAAAACCTATTTCTTGTTCTTCTTCATTCAAGTAGAGAAAAAAATCTAAAGTGCCCGTTTTTTTTGCAAAAGGGTTTAGTTGTATCGTGTGGTACCGGGCTAGAATATCCGGCTCATTGTATATGTACACGGTCCCACTTCGCTGTTTGCAGAGTGCTGTGTATTTTGGTCTGAGAGCCAGCCATTGATGAGGGAATATGCTCTCTAATGTCTATTCATTAATTCCCATAATTTACAAGACATTAAAAACTAAATCTAGCACTACAGCTACTACAAAGAAAGAAATAAAGCAATCTAAAGGTCATCGCAGGCCCACAGGCAATACAAATGCTCCAGCCCTCTCCCAGTTAGCAGCGTGCACAGCATGCGGGTAGTAAAAAAAATCACTTTAAAGAACATTTCATATCGTTTATTTACCCCAGTTCAAAGTCAATTTTACATAAAGAACATAAAACTGTCGGGCATTCAACCGTAATTTTTTATTTTACTCTTTTAAAAGCCACAAAGACAATGCGACCACGAACTGTCAAACGCATTATCTCGGGCTGTACATGAATGTTGTGATTTTTGTTTTAATGCAATAGGTTTTTTATTATGCCTGATAGGCATAAAAAATATTTAGATAGCCTTTGACCACTATCTCACCTGATGGTAAGTGATGACCGATGTGGTCGAAGATATCGTTCAGGCTAACCTATAATTCCTGGCTCTCAAGGACACCTGCCGGAATACACTATTGGGTGCTTATATGAATTTTCTACTTGAGGGTTATAGCTAGCAAGGCGGGCATTCGGAAAATACCCTACCACCATGCTATAACGGCTGCCATCCTAAGACTGGGACCTACGACGGCTTAACGTGCCCTCCGAAGCACGTGCACCTACAGTGGTATTGACACTAGCGGTCCAATTCATGACTTCGGGGGACGTTGCTGAACCTTTGCTGATCGCTTAAGAACGTCTAAGCAAACTTCACTACGAGCCCTTCTAAATTCTTGCAAATATTAGTGCAATTCTAACATTTACAACCTAGAGTAACACAACATCGAAATTTGCTCATAAATTATCAACCCTTAGTAATAAATATTATTTTATATTCCTCATAGCACTGACTTGTGTTTTATGCCACTTTGTTTTGTTTCAGATTTATTCCCTCCGGTGCCCGCTCCCAAAGATAGGCAATAAGTGATTCTTCAACAAAATGTAAGTATTTCTTACTTGACAATCTTACGTTCACTTGTCACCAAGATATTACTTAATTTTTTCAATGCTAATAGGCCATTCGACCACTATTGCACCTGTTGGTATATGATGATGTTATTGAGGCTAGATTAACTAGCTCTCAAAGAATCTTGGCGGCAGATATTTTAAATGAAAGTGGTAGCCAGGTAAACATTTGCAAAATGCCCTCCCAATATGCTTAACAACTTCCATACTTGTAGAACAACTGGGATCGAAGAGGTTTAGTACGCTGCGGCGCATGGAGAACTCAATGGTACACGCCAATTACGGTCACTTATCCAAGCAATGACCGCAGGAAATTGTGTACCTAGTTGATCTATAAAGCGTGACTAAGCAATCTCCACTAATAGTGTCCTATGCGCCACTATAAAAGTTTTTCTTACAACACAAAGGACGACACAAGAACATAATTGTGTTACTACTAACTAAAGTGGTAGTGAAAATGAACTTCTTTTTAAAATTTGAACACCACAATGGTCCTCGGTTTCAAATTAAAAAATTGGAATGACGTTTAACTTCATATAATTTATGATATTTTATGAAGATAAAATAACAATATACAGTTAGGGCTCACCTTATGGCAGGCAGCTTTTCTGACGTTAAACTTTCTAGGGCATAGTATGTATACCCTCAACGAATAGGTCCCATTTTTCAGTAACTTTTTTTTATAGCTGATAGGCTGGCCTTTGACCAGTATCTCGCCAGATGGTAAGTGATAATGTGGTCAAAGATGTTTTTCAGGCTAACCTAGAATTACTGGCTCCAAAGACAGCTGCTGGAACATACTGTTAGGTGCTTGGTGACAGATTTTCTACTTGAGGATGGTAGCTAGCCAGGTGGGCATTTACAAAATGCCTTACCACCATGCAAATATCTTTAATTAACTTTTTTATTTTAAAAGAATATGGAATATTTCAATGTTAAATTCAGTAATAATTGACCTTCAGAAGAGTTATGTAGTTGCTCACATGTTTTAAAAGATTCTACTTGAATTGTATCCTAATGTACAATATTTAAAGTTAGAAGCATGCCACAAACCTCAATGTAGTGTGAAACCACTAGATAATCGTTGCTACGTTACATAAAAGAGCAAAATACGAAAAAATTATTTATATTTTAACTTATTAGGATTGAAATGGACAAATCTATTAATCTAAAAATTCAAAAATGCACGACTGGCAATGCATAGAAGTGTCAGTGCCGACATAAATGTATGGTAGTGAAACTTGGGTACCGCAGAAGATGGATGAAGTAATACGATTGATATAAGAACTTTTGAAAAAAAAATTGTGGATGGACATATAGTGACAGTAAACGGGAAAGGTATACTGTGATGGTTTATAAACGTTGAAAAGCTGGACGAAAAAAGATTGACCAAGCAAGGTGAGTGTGAATGGAACTGGTTAAAGGAATATACTTCAGCTAACGTATTCCGGACAGATAAGAAACGTTCTGGGAAAAGGTCATGTCATGAGTAACCTTAACAGAGGGGCAAATATGAACATTGTAATGAGATTAAAAATATCTAGAATTCCGGTTAAATTGTAGCAATTAGAATCACTCTAGGGAAATGACGTGATATTATTATGTAATAAAAATCAAGCAGAGTAGCGCACCTTATTACTCAAAATTACTTAACCACAATGGCTTAAGTACCAACATCGTCAAACCCAGACGATGATATAAAAGCTATGTATGACGAGTCATCAGAAGTCTTACATACTTCCAAGACATAAACTTTACAGTTGTTATGGGGGACTTCGACGAAAAGATAGACACACAGAATGACGATAAACTAAGAGTGGGGCCATATAGACATCGGTCTCGGAACCAAAGTGGTCAGCAGCGAACTTATGAAGACAAAATAACTCGTCACGGTGAACTCTTTAAAGAAGCAACCATGTAACAATCTTAAAATGCGATCAAAGATCGAAATACCGGGTATCCGGAGCGGTCATGCTCACAGAAAGGTGTTTGTCGGGTCGCCACCTTCCCTCATAAATGGTTGAGGAAGGCGATGGCTGGCACATGCGTCAACTCGTGAACGAGTGCTGCTAGAGGACACAGGTCTGCTGTAGATGCTAGTGCTAATGATATTACCTCAAAAAAAACTTTTCTTTTAACACTGTTTCCCCTTACAGTGTTGCATATTTCTTATTTCTTGTTATATATAAAAATGTGATAATTGAAAAAGTCACGGATCCTGGAGTATGTGGAGTGTAGATTTATAAAAAAGAAAAAGCAACCATTTAAGAAGTTAAAGTGGAAAAGTTACTATTTAGTAAGTTGAAGTGGAGAAGCCCTGATGGTTCCACCAAAAAAGAAATTGAGTTTATCATGACGGTGAAGAAGTGAATTTTCGATAATATATTTGTGATCTATAAGATATTAATCACCGCAGTGTCAGAAGCACACGAATATCAAACTCAAGCTGGAAAATCGTCTTATAAAGTCCACGCTCCGTCATCGCATAGCCCAAATCCAAAATCATGAAGGCTTTCAACTTGTCTTCACAATCGCTTACAGTGCCTGGCCAAATGTGAAGCATTGATCGAGATTAAAATTAACGATGAAACTGTCAAAGCGTCTTAGTCTTTTAAGATTCCACGCCGAACAAAATCTCTAAAGGAAATGTAAGAAGTTCACTGAAAAATGGGATGAGATAAGTCGGCAACCTTCAGCTGACGTATAGCAATATGACCAGTTTAATAGAAAAATGTTGAAGTCAATGAGACACGAGTTGCGCTCCCATTATACTCAATGTATTAAAATCACTATCGAGCAAAACCGGGGCTCCAAAATATATGCCACGAGTACTATAGTGCAAAGCAAAATGACAAATCTGACAGCCAATAATGACAGGGTCAAAACTTGAAATCTTAATGCTTATGCATTTTTGATGGTGCCAGTACAACATTTCATTATAAAAAATGGACTTTCCCGGGAGCATCGCGGCCGCCTTAATTGAATAAAAAATATTTGTCTAAGAAGTTACAGATTAAAACTAAAACAATTTATTTAATGTGTCCATGTTTTTTATCAAGATGCAGTTCGCACCATCGTCCTTGCGCAAATAGACCCGGCCGTATTTCACCCAAACGTATTTAAATGACTTTTCTTTGGCAGCCTTTCTAGCCGCGGCGTGGAGCGCCTTGCACTCAGGTAATAGGTGTTCGGTGACGTATATTCTTTGTTTATCACAAGTCAGTCCAAGGTTTGAGGTGTTCAGAGTATCGCCTTTATGAGCTCTGTTGTAGCGGTAACAAGCAGATAATATGTTGTCTCTGAGCCGAGGATTAATAAGTGTAACAAGTAAGTTCCTAGGCCTGTCGGAAGCAGTATTCAACTTGGCGACTCTGCGACATGAATGTATCTGGTCTTGGCATATTTCGAGGTTAAGGGTTTTGCAGAGATTATTAAACAGCCCAATAGGATTCTCATTCTTGTTTTCGGGCACAGCCTGAATTTCCAGATTTAGGCCACGAGTTATTCTCTCCATTGAGGATAAACGCGCGTTTAACGTGATTTGATCTTTACGCAGACTAGATATTTCACCTTCGAGAAGCTTTATAGTACGAGCCCCATCTTCAATGTCGCGCTTCATGGAACACTGCTCGTCACAAATGAAATTAGTCGTGGCAGTAAAGTCATCCTTCAGATGTTGGACTGTAGAATCAATCTCTTTACGGACGAGAACTTTTAAGTCTTCCTTTAGTGCGTTGCGGAAATCGTTCATAAACGCCGATAGCGTGCTGTTTAATTTTTGGTCCAGTAAGGCGCTGATTTTGTCCATAGTAACAGAGTTGTCAACACCGAGAGTGGAAGCGCACGGTAGGATTATGGAAGACTGCAACGCAGATTGGTCTGTAGAATCATATGACATATTCATAGACTCGTCACTTATTGGTACCTGCGCATGCCGGACGGGAGTATTCTCATTCCTCCTATTATTACGGTTAGTAATGTTGCTGCACGATGGACATACCCAATTATTGCAGAACTCAGCAGATAAAGCAAGAAATTGCTCCTTTTTTAAATTGAGACACTCTATATGGTATTTTGAAACGCAGCGACTGCATTGTAGATTATGGTTTGTGCTTATTTTTCCATTACATGCCGAACAACTCATATTAAATAAAATCTAGATGCAAAAATAAAAAATATAAACGTGCAAAAAGATTTCACTCCACGGGGATCCGAACTCCGTCATTTCGGCTTGTTAGCTGACCAGCAGCACCACTCGGCCAATCTCACATACAAGCCTGACTCAAAAATACTGGTCTGTTGTAGGGTCTTAAGTCGACGGCACGCTGTCGGCTTTTGACGATATTGAAGTACCCACTAAGCACTGAATAAATATTGTGATATCCTTTATTTGCACATATGTTTATGGTCACAAATCTACTTATATTCACTTTCTGATCTTAATGCACTTAATAGCTTGCAAGATTACGCGTATTTTGATGTAACTTTATCACTGTTTTGTAAACTTTTTACCACTTTTTAGAATTTTTATCTTTAGCACGATTGACACAGTGACTGCCTTAGTTGACGCTCGATTGTAGATCAATTATGATAGTATTTCATCCACTACATTGCAGGCTTTAGAATGGTAAAGCGCAGTTGTGAATCAAATGTTCTGCAACACTATTCTCGTCAACGTTATTCATGTCAAGCTTGTAATTAATTGATTTGTTTGCTTCAATCACCTCTCACGACATCAAACCATAATAAACATTGAGTAGGCGCATAAATTCACATGAAAATGCTAGTCGGCAATAAAACCACGTATAGACAAAGGTTCGGAAGGTTGAAACCCAAGTGGGAATGCTTACGCAGCGAGCGATAATTCCAGTGATCCCTTGTGGAGCGAGATTATACGAGAATTCGCAAATTGAGAGGTGATTTGCTCGTTTCGGCAAAATCAATGATTAACACTTGTCGACTTAGGGGTGGGTTCAGTCCCTTTGTTGATTGGGATGGAGATATTACTTTCCTTTACTTTTTTGTTTGACTTGTATAAATATAAGGCAAAATTATTCATTTATTGGAAGATGTCCTTGTAGGCGAGTGTCGGCTGCTACCCAAATGGTCGTTGGTTCTCTGTTGTAACTGCAATCTTGAGCTTTAAAGCACAGTGACAGTTCGATTTTGCTAAATTATTATTAATTTTTAATATAAATAACTGTTATGTTTGTTTTTCCGACTTGTTTATTATAAGAAGTGACGATATTTATAAGTCGTCCGTTTAATGAGAGATTGAAAGCACCACAACAGCTTATTACATTTGTACCATATCACCGTTCTACGTAACACTCCAGTCGTTAGATAATCTCGCTCGGCCAGTAATTTCACTACGGTATGTACGGTATTATCATATGTTTTATTACTACAGTACTCATCATACCTTAACAAGTTGTATTCGCACGCTATTGCTCCAAGATAGAATACCTTATATCGAGGTGGTATCCACTAAGACAAACTCAAGCTAAAGTGGCTTACCACCACTAAATAAATTAACTATAAATATTTTTTTTATATCTGATAAGCCTTTAACCACTAGCTCACCTTATGGTAAGTGATGATGTGGTTGGAGATGTTGTTCAGGCTAATCTACTCGTATAATTACTGGCTCTCAAGGACAGCTGCCAGAACACACTGTAAGGTATTTGGCGGCAGATTTTATACTTGACGGTGGTAGGTAGATAGGCGGGCATTCGCAAAATGCCCTACTACCACACTAAAAAAATATGACTATGATTACTTAGCTTGTTGACAATCAACTACGCAAAAAATAGATATCGACAAATTAATAAATCGAGACTTTTTCAAATTAAGTTTGAACTTGCCGAATGAAACTTTCCATTTCATTCGCCGTATTAAACGTTTCATTCGGCAACTTCAATATCTTACGTAATAAAGTTACCAGAACTATTTAACGTAGATTTCATGACCTTTAGATGTTTTGTGTACTACATAGCGGCCATCCAAAGTAACGGCACTTGGCTCCGAGCCAACAATCGGAACAATGTATGCGAAACTAAGAACATAACTAATCTTTTAGTGCGCATAAAATCACTAATGATCCATGTTATGTTTATCTGAACACGTGGCCTCTAATTTACACGACCAGATATCAATACTGGGTGTAATTATCGAATGTATTACACATTTTATTAATCACTCATCATTGCAGTAAACAACGTAGAATCGTGCACACGATAACCATTGTGTTTTGTTCTTTCCAGGTAATATCGTCTGTACTGTCGACGTGCACAAACTTCTCCCTTTCTCTCGAGCCACTGTCAATCAAGATGGAACTGGAAGACGTTGAAATGTACGGAAATGGAAACTTTTCGTTTCGAGCCAACGGCACCTACAATGGCACTTTCGAGAACTGCCCCAACATCAACCTGCCCGTTGTATACGTGGTGACGCAGGTGCTTTACGCTCTAGTGTGTGTGGTGGGACTGCTTGGCAACACTCTCGTCATATACGTCGTGCTGCGCTTCTCCAAGATGCAAACCGTTACCAATATGTATATCGTGAACTTGGCCATTGCTGACGAGTGCTTCCTCATCGGAATTCCATTCCTCATCGTTACGATGTCACTAAGAGCTTGGCCTTTTGGCCACTTCATGTGCAAGGCCTATATGATCTCGACTGGAATAAATCAGTTTACAAGCAGCATCTTCCTGTGCATCATGAGCGCGGACCGTTACATTGCAGTGTGTCACCCGATTGCAGCACCGCGTCTGCGCACACCTTTTGTATCTCGAGTCGTTTCCGCTGCAGCGTGGACTGCCTCTGCACTTGTCATGACCCCTATTTTCATGTACACCACATTAATACCGACTGAAAACGGCCTCTCCTGCAACATCGTGTGGCCTGAGAACGACTTCAATAAGGGACAAACTTCTTTTACATTATACTCGTTTGCGCTTGGCTTTGCGGCACCATTGACATTGATCTTCGTTTTCTATTGTCTTGTCATCCGGAAACTGAAGACCGTCGGGCCGAAAAATAAGTCTAAGGAAAAGAAGCGGTCGCATCGTAAAGTGACAAAACTGGTGTTGACTGTGATTGCGGTGTACGTGCTATGCTGGCTGCCGTACTGGGCCTTTCAGGTAGCTCTCATCTACTCGCCGCCAACGGAATGTGCCAATCGTATCACTATTACTGTGTTTTTGGTGGCTGCCTGCTTCAGTTATAGTAACTCCGCTATGAATCCGATTCTGTACGCTTTCCTCTCGGACAATTTCAAGAAGAGCTTTCTGAAGGCGTGCACCTGCGCTGCCGGAAAAGACGTAAATGCGACGTTGCATGTTGAGAACAGTGTGATTCCACGCAAGCGTGCAGCGCGGGCGCAGGCCCGAGAGCGAGAGTCTCGAGCACCATCTGTGGCTCGCGCGGCCAGCGAAGCATCTACAGCTCTGACGTCACGCTCCGTGGCGTGCAGCGAGGCTCTGGCATTGGAGGCACGCCCGCCGACGCTACAGCCGCTGATAGCCTCTAACGGGTTGTCGCACACGAGGCTATGAGTGCGGGCCTCACGCCGTGACACCGATGCTACCTCCAGCGCCGACGAAGACACCCTCATCACCTCCATAGACTAGAGTGGGCGTTAGCAGCGACGGCGCTGCGGTGCGCGGGACATGAGCCCTGTTCCGCGCGCCGCTGCCTCTACCAACGGCCTTTCAGAGCTACCAGGAATGAACCATTACATAACTCGAGTGAAAGTTCTGTGCGTTACGATATCAAACGGTGTTTCGGCCTAGGGTTGTAACGATGAATTTATTAATGTGTAATTTTATATCGCTTAGCGAATAAGGTTTACCCACTGTTTGTATACCATTAATGTGTTTAAATTGTAAAAAGATGTACATATCTTGTAAATAATCTTAAGAATGTAACAATGTCAGTTGTAATTAAATTACTTTCGCCATAATCTATATATGCATTATTATTTCTATTCTACATGCAAGCTAAAAAAGGAAATGCAATTATGATTTACCTTGAGTGTGGTATGCCATCGCCAAGCAGGTTACATATTATAAAATGGGTTTATATTTCTATAAATATACATGAATAAAAATGTCACTGGTCAAATGAGTCCACACCGAGAATTCCGTAATAATACAAAGGAGATTGTTCAAAGGCAGGTCCCCTTTGTGTCAGAGCGTTTGTATACCATTAATGTGTTTAAATTGTAAAAAGATGTACATATCTTGTAAATAATCTTAAGAATGTAACAATGTCAGTTGTAATTAAATTACTTTCGCCATAATCTATACATGCATTATTATTTCTATTCTACATGCAAGCTAAAAAAGGAAATGCAATTATGATTTACCTTGAGTGTGGTATGCCATCGCCAAGCAGGTTACATATTATAAAATGGGTTTATATTTCTATAAATATACATGAATAAAAATGTCACTGGTCAAATGAGTCCACACCGAGAATTCCGTAATAATACAAAGGAGATTGTTCAAAGGCAGGTCCCCTTTGTGTCAGAGCGTCTGATCCTAAAATTATTTTAATATTGTTCTACTCTTTTGAAATTCACGCCGACATTTTTTTCACTCTAGCATTACATTAAAAATTATAAATTTACCTTGATTTCAATACTACCATCGAAAAAAGCAAGAATTCAAATTGCCAGTTAATTACAGTTTTTTTTTTAATCTTTAGTTCTGACCAAAAAATAACATAGGAAACAATAAACAGTGAAACGGTTCCTATTCTTTTCATCTAAAATCTATTTGAAATAGCTCTAATTAATATATCAATGTTATTTAAATATTATTTATTGTTTTCTTACACGTTATTATATTAGTTTTATGTATCAAAACAAATTTATTTTTTATTTAGTTTATCACACTATCATTTTGAAGGTACGACTATTATATAGATAATAAAAGCATGAATATACTAATGTGCTATAGTATTGGTTACAGTTTGATAAACGCGTGTGCCGTCAACTTTGCGCGCGTGTGCTATCATACACTACGGTTTAAATCACGCAAACACTGCTGTCACTGCATACATTGCAAAAGCTTGGTTCATAACTGAAATACGAGAATATGCATTGTTTGCGCGCAAACGATGTGAACCGATATGTAGCCGCGCTAATAACATCTGCTAACTGTCAATTTGCTTTTTCGCAATTGACCCAAAATCTAATTATTGATAATCGAAGTATTGCACTTCAAGGCATTCTTTTGTGAACATAGTATGAAGTAAGATGTTTGTACGTTCAACATTCTAACCACAACAACAAAAATCTCCTCATCTATCTGTCAAGATTTGAGTTTGACGTTTGTGCATACATTGCACTACCACTTTTCTGTGAGCGTTGTTTGCGGCCGGAGGTGACGTCATAGATGACGTCATTACGCTATCGTGGTGTCTGTTTAGCAAGTTATGAACCGACCGTTTGCGTGCACACAGTGCAAATAGCGCAAATTTGCGTGACTTGAACCACAGTGATAGTAGCAAGCTGAAGAGTTTAGTTTAATTATAGAATACAAAATGTGTGCAACCACGTTGCCATATCTGACAACCTTACACTCTAAGTACGCTGGTTTTATTGTTAATTTTCAATTCATCATTTCTTTTATAATCTCTAGAATCGAGATATAATGTTTAATACTTTTAAACCAGGGTATAAAATAAAAAATACGGTCTATTCTCAAATTGGATTACTTTAACAGCAAATTAAAAAGAAAATAATAAGGACAAGTTATATATGTATTATGTTACTGTGACTGAACAAGCTCAAGGCCCACCTGATGTTAAGTGGAGTAACCTCTGCCTATAACAGATGCATTTCGTCACAGGTCACGACTTGCACTGCGCCCGTCACCTTGAGACATAGCTGTTAAGAAGTCTCCTGTGCCTGTAATTTCACTGGCTCTTAAGGACTGCTGCCAGAACACACCGTTAGGTATTTGGCGACAGATTTTCTACTGGAGGGTGGTCGCTAGCCAGGCGGGCATGCGCAAAATGCCCTTCCACCATGCGGTGAAGCTCAAGCCCGCGGCGGGATTCGAACCATGGACCTGCTGCGCGGCAGTCCATAGCCAATGCCACTGAGCCATCACTGCTTCATATATTCAGAGGATCTATGTCTCTAAGTCAAATGAGCCTACTCCTTTACTAAATATCATTGTTTTCATAGGTAATTCGGAATCTTCTTAGTAGTAGCGTTACTTGCTTATAATAAAAATCATAAGCGCTACCCAGCTACAAGATTCATTTCAAAAACACTATAACCTATTTAACTGCCCTGTGTTGCGATGTTTACACTGCGCTGTAAAGTACTGCTTTGCACTGTACTGTGCTGTGCTGCATTGCATTAGACGCAATTAAAATATTAAATAGACTCCTGTAATGCTTCCTGAAGCACGTATTGTTGCATGGTTACGTTACTCCGCTGAATATTTTATAGATAGAAATACTGTCTATTTTTCCTAAACATAGTTTTCGTTTTCTGCTTAAATTAAAATGTCTGCAAAACTGCTTCATTCCTCAACTATTATAACTTTAATTGAAATTTTGCAGCGGAAATGCAAATTACCATAAGCACTTTTGAAAATATTCTCCTTTCTAGGGACCGTTAAATCTCTGAGCTGTTTTAAAAACATTAGTTTCAAACAAAGTTGTTGTTAGCCTTCAATTTTTTCCCGGAAATGGTATCTGACCTACTTACGCCCCTTTTTTGTCATATATATATATTTTTTATAATTTGTACAGAAATGAATCGAGATTTAATAAAATTGGTATTATATCAGATTAGGGCCAGCATCAAATATTTTTACACACAACAGAAATGCGACAAGGTAATGTAAAGGTCTTACCCGGAAGTAGAACAGAAAACTATTAGCACATATGCTTTTCAATTTGAGATAAAAACTCGTACTAAAGGAGTTAACATAAGATAATACTTTAAAATATTTCATAGGCTGCAACTTAAAATATATGACTGAATAACAGCACTTAGGCGTAGGCCAGACAGAAGAGACGTAAGACGGAGACGCGTCGAGGACGGGGCGGAGACGAGGCAGAGACGCGACTTTTTGAATTATACAGAAGAGACGCGTCGCGGACGCGACGCAGTCAGAGCGGGCGCGGGGTGGCATGCCGCCCGGCGGGCATGTCGCGACGCTTCTATACATTTTGTATGAAAGAGACGCGGAAGAGACAAAGGTCCGCGCCCCGTCTCCGTCTTACGTCTCTTCTGTCTGGCCCACGCCTTAGAAAAAATACAATAATTTCTACCCAAGCGATTACATATTACGTTTTATTGTTTAACTGTATGTACAGTTAGCATTTAAGCCCAAATTAAGACGTGGTGTACAATCGAGACCAACCAAAGTAACAGATTTTCTTTTAATACCTTCTGATATCTTCAAAATGTGTGCTGACTGTTAAATATTTACTACAAAACATATTGAGCGAATTACATAACAAAAATTAGAGTTATGACTCATTGTAATATTAGCTCAGTCGGTGAGAGCATACCTCGGCTAAAGGGGTGGATGGACGCGGGTTCGAATGCCGCACATGAGTTTAAGTTTTCCTCTCGTAAATAATAATTTTGTAATACAATCTCTACTTGCGTCAGCACCTTTGCCTCCTGTCACCTGGGCCAAACAATCCGCGCAGCAAGGGGCGCCGCAGAATCTGCAGCGCTTAGAAAGAGCGCAAAATATGCTGACCTCGCCCATAGATACGAGTTTGTCCCTCTGGCGGTCGAGACGGCGGGGAGTTGGGGTGCGGAGGCGAAAGCCTTCGTACAACAAATTGGGCGCCGTCTCAGAGAGAGGGGTCACGACCAACGCTCTGGGTCGTACCTCGTTCAAAGGCTGGCTATCGCCATACAGCGTGGTAATGCATCCAGCGTGATGGGCACCTTTGGACCGGGTGCGACCGGGGGCGGGCTTGTTTGTTAGTCTTAGTTTATTGACTTTTAGTATCTCTAAATTTATGTAAATTGACATATTAGACCATAATAATTGTACTCATCTCTTCTTTTTCAAATACCTTTAATGTTAGTAGTTGTTTTACAAATTTTTGGAGCAAAAAATTTTTTCCTTGTCCTGGATTTGAAACTGCGTTCCGTGGCTTTACGCATTGATTGCTTAACCACTCGGCATGGAGACTGGAAGCTGGAAATGGACATGGAGGCTGGAAAGGCGCATAATTTGTCATACAACCGTCAAGGTGGATGGTGCGTCCTTAAACCAGACTATTGGAGTTTATCTGACGGAAAAAAGTATTCTAACTCATATAATATATTAAATACTTGCATTGCATGTTCCGAATTGCGTTGAGGCATAGGCATTGTAAAACGAACCCTTTACGTATAGATATAAAACATATAATTCAAGCAACAACTTTATTATTCTGTTTATTGATATTTTTGTTTGTTAATACCCAACAGCCATTTGTTAGTGCACTGCCGCCTCCGTCAATTAAAGAAGGTAAATAAGTTAGGTTAGTAGTCGGGAGTCTTGCGAATCGCAGTTTTTTTTTTTATTATTGTAACTGAACAACCTCGAGGCCCACCTGATGTTAAGCGGACTAACCTCTGCCTATAACAGATGCAATTTGTCACAGTCACAAATTGCACTGCGCCCGTCACCTTGAGACATAGTTGTTAAGTCTCTTGTGCCTGCAATTTCACTGGCTCTCATGATCTGCTGCTGGAACACACTGTTAGGAGCTTGTTTTTTTTTATTATGTCTAATATATAGTAATATATAGGTTAGCCTTTGACCGATAGTGGTCAAAGGCTCACCAAAGTGGAAGATGAAAAGTGGTCACCTGATGGTAAGTGATGATGTGGTCTAAGATGTTGTTCAGGCTAACCTAGAATTACTGGCTCTCAATGACAGTTGCTGGAACACACCGTTAGGTGCTTGGCGACAGATTTTCTTGAGGGTGGTAGCGAAAGCAAATGCTTTCGTATGTCCGGTTGTTCTCCTCTACAGGTTGCAATCCTGAACCACGGATTTAGGAAGGGTTCCGCTGTTTTTGAATTACACACCAATAACTGAAAAATATTTTCCTATCTTGATGATATAGTCGTTGACAATCAATGACAATTAATCCCGTAAGTAGCAAAGGTCACTAAAATGAGTGATTTTTTTATCAAAAAATGGAACCGACTTCAACACTCATAAGTGTGACATAACTTTTCGAAGTCGGTGCCATGCTCACAATATTGTGATAAGGGGTACTTTTCTATGGTACCGACTTTAACAAGTTATTTCACACTTTTGAGTGATGAAGTCGGTTCCATTTTTTGGTTCATTTTCTTAATTTAATCTACCGCTCGCTAGTTTTAACCACAATCTCACCTGATGGTAAGTGATAATGTGGTTGAAGGTGGAACTGGCATAACCTAGACTGGGAACTGGCTCCCATTGATAGCTACTGGGAGACACCGATAAGTAATTGACGGCATCTTTTTTTGAGGTAAAGGTAGCCAGGCGGGCAATATGCCCTACCATTAGAATAGTACATCAACTTTCATCTGAAGATAACAACCGGGACTACCCATTTAACGTGTACTCTAAAGCATGAGTCCGTTCTGGAGTAAAAGCTACTACGGTCACCCATCTAAATACTTAAGTACCTAATAATTACAGCGAACATTACTTAACTGGGTTTATCTTATAATTAGGACTTCTGTCCGATACGAATGCTTCAACAATTGTAAAAGAATTTGACCCAGGCCCTCGGGCGGAACCATAATTATCTCTAACATATTGTATCAAATATACATAATAAATATCTTAAATTGGCTGAAGGTTCTATCAAATTGACAGGAAAAAGCAAAATACTTTTATACATATACCATATTACAGTAGCTACACGTGTAGGAGGAAAAAGAGGATTATAAGGTTAGTCTTCCTCAACGTAGTAAACCCACAGATTTCGACAGGAATGAACGTAAGTGAATACGCCGCTAATCTCTAGCATTGAGCCGCTAAGAATAGTAATGTTATTTTCGGCCGAGCGGCTTCCAGCATTCATCTAAAACGATGAAATAATCAGTCAACGAGAAATAATGAAAATATTTACACTCAGATAAATCAGCGTGTTGGCGGTCTTCGCACCGGAATGTTTACCTACGTGCGTGGTTTGAACACGCCGCGGGCCACACATCTCATGTACATTTTTTATGTTCATTTTAATTGTTATATTACGCCTAAAGCTATAATTCAATGTATATTCACGTTAAGACTTTTCGAAATTATGCGTCCATATCAACAAAGACTGTGGTATTAGGGCGTATTATCGTCGCCTTGCAGCTAACTCGGCTGTATTGTTTTTAAAGGTAATATTTTACAACCAATACAGCTCGATTTTGGTTAACTTGGTGTTTGAAAATTCACCTAGAATGTTAACATTCCCGATTTATTTTATTTATAGTAGGTTAGTCTATGACCACTATCTCACCTGATGGTAAGTGATGATATGGTCGAAAATGTAATAGTATCTTCCGTAGAATGTCATTCCTCTATAACCTTGACCTTAGGCCTTCGATCCTTGATCTCATCCTAAATGGAGTAGAGATTGTAATAAACAATGCGCACGAGTTTCACACGACGTTTTTCAACACACTTGCGAGATCGAACTCGAAACTTTCGATACGAAAGTATTTTTTTGGTCTTTTTGATAGCAATAACAATTTGATTCATAATTAAATCTTCTAAAGTTCTACTTCAATTGGTAAAAAACTCTTTGGTTTGTTTTATATGAAAAACGAAGGTAACAAACTACACTCTCCTTGGTGAGATGTGTGGAAACGTTGTTTTTTTTTATTTAAAATACTGGTGCGGTAAAGTAAATAAAAAGCGAGTGTGTTGAAATGTGTAAGGGTATAATATGTAATCGATATGTAAGGGTTAATTTGTTGTAGTAGCTGTACTATATATAGTTTGTAAGTGTTATGTTAATAAAGGCACACCGGTATAAAAAACTTATAAAAGAGATAAACATACTAATGAAAAGATTCAGGCGTTACTTTGCGGAAATCCATATTTAATAATAACAAATATTTCAAAAATATATTGAGAAAACATTAAATATGATATATTAATAAAACTAAATTGCCTCGATCGTGCGCTCTTAGGATCAAGACCTCCTGAGGATGCTTTGTGTAGAATCAAAACACGTCGAAAATTCTTCCGATTTGGCTGCGTGGCATTTGTGACATTACGCCACAAACTGTCATTTTTTTATTTTTTTTCGGCGGTATGCCTGTATTAAATAAAATACTACGAACCATATACAACACTACATCTACTACAATAAAAGCATTCAGACAACCTATAAGTCATAGCAGACTCATAGGCAGTCCAAATGCTCCAGCCCACTCCCAGTTGGCAGCGTGCCCAGCATGCTGGCAGCAAAGAACATAATAAGAAGAATTATGAATATGATAAATTCGTGGGCACATTTAAAATAATGTGTGCTTGGTTCAGGATTTACTAAAAGCAGTCATAACGACAATTTTAACACTAATTCACCACAAAACGCTACAGCAAAATCGTAACTTAAACATTTTGAATGTTGTAAGGAAAAAAATGGTTTTCGTTTCGACTAACTACGGGGCCTCCTAGCATCCGCAGTGGATATTATCGTCCAATTATATTGTTATAATTTCCTACGATGCACATTAGTTAGTAAAACTAAAAGTTATGAAATACAATGCATTATAGATTAATTTTAGATATCGTGATTCATAAAAACATTTTCTGCTTATGACTTATACAATCTATGAATGCAGTTTTTCTTATCACTTAAATTATGTTTTTTATGTTATTGTGACGGAACAAGCACGAGGCCCACCTAATGTTAAGCGGACTAACCTCTGCCTATAACATATGCATTTCGTCACAAGTCACAAATTGCACTGCACCCACCACCTTGACACATAGTTGTTAAGTCTCACGTGCTTGTAATTTCACTGGTTCCCAAGTACTGCTGCCAGAACACAGTTAGGTGCTTGGTGACAGATTTTCTACTTGAGGGTGGTCGCTAGCCAGGCGGACATTCGCAAAAAGCCCATCCACCATGCGGTGAAGCTTAAGCCCGCGGCGGGGTTCGAACAATGGACCTGATGCGCGTGGTCCAAGGTGCGCACTGTCGGTACCTGAAGTAGTGGCCGAGAGGATATCCCATTCTCCAATTGAGAATGAAGAAGGAAGAGCAAAAGAACACATATTTTATCGAGTTGAGGAACAAAAATATTCAACCTGGAAGATCTAAGTAGTTGAACTATTTATAAACATACAAAGTATTAATATAAACGTTTATATAATGCCATATCAATCCTTAATATATACAAATAAATGATTTTGGTACTAGTATGTCATATTTAAACTCAAATAACTCAAAAACACAATATTTGACACAAACTACCTGCCTTGTTTACAAACGTGTGCATAACTTCATATCAGATGCTCATCATGAGCATCTGATATGCTCGAAACCCGGGTCGACGTATTCGATCCCCAACGTGAGTGTTTTTTGCCGGTTTTATTTATAATATTTAAACATTATAAAAATTTTGCATGAACATTTAATGTTTTACACCTTACATAAGGTGTAAGGTGAGGTACCTTTAAAATTAGCATCATCTACATATGTTCTTCGGAATTGTAAATAGGAACAAAAAGAATAATAACCAAAGATAGGCTGCAACCTCTATCGTAGGAATATCAGCATAAGTAAGTAGTTGTACCTACTGAGATTATCATAGCTTCCGCCATGAGGATTATAGCTTAACTCGGGTACCCCTTTCCTAGTTATTCACATTACATACACATATGTACTGCAATAGTTAAATACGAGGTCTGAAAGTTTATTATTCCAATTGAGACTACAATATTAAGCCCGAGCCGTAAGCGACGGTTATAATAAATCAAGCTGACATTGAAATAAATAATGTCGATCGAATGTCATTCGTCTATTTTTCATAAACTTGTGAGAAAATTCTTTAATATCTCTCGTAATATTAACTCTTTGATTATAAATGCGCGACCAGATTTAATAAAAAAGAAACATTGCGTTTAGTTACTTGTCGTATAATAACGCCATCAGAAATTGGAGTAAATGAGGTTATAGGTGATTCGTATTTTTCACTCTGATTGTAAGAAACTCGATGGTTATATTTTATTAGGAAAATTAATAAAACATAAACACCTTATAGGTGTTTCTTAGCAGCTTATTAAAACTAAACTGGAAAGTAGAAAGTAGGTAAAAAAAGCGGATTTCGATATGCAATTCTCGGAGCAGATGTGAGCAAGTGTTGAAAAGTAATTTGCCATTATGATAATTTCCCTATCGATCTCCGCGTAGTGATCTATGCCAATGTCGAGTGTATTTTTTTTGTCGAATGCCACAGTCAATTCTGTACTCAGGATATACTCGTAATATTACAAAGAGTGAAATATAAACAGGCTAAGTAACTGAAAAATGGAAAATGACTTGTCAATGTCGAGACAATGAACAACCGTGAACACAATATTGGGTTAAAAGCGTTTGTATTAGCATAGTACCGACTTATTTCAGAATTTTTCAGAGAAGTTTCTTCATAGATAAAACTCAAGCCATTTTTTTTAGAATTTTATAAATTTGTATCCATTTATCTCTTTCCAAAATGAAACTAAAATTAAAACACAGATGAACCATGCAGTAAAAAATTCATTTATATAAAACGTATAATTTATACACATGGTTTAAAAGTACTGTCGCTTTAGATGCTTATAAAATCAGATATATTTCCCCGAACGCTGCCCAGTTGATTAGATTTTCGGGTGAACTGTTTATCAACTAAAGTTATTATTATTATTAAAGACTTTAGAATTTGAACCCACCTTACTGAACATTCTATCCTAGATAAATGTAATGGTCATTAACTTCAAGAGTATAGTTCCCAACAACTACAGTTACGGGTGCAACATGAGCATTATACATAGTTTTCGTCTTGTCTGTGTTCAGTTTATGACCCACCTGCTAGAGAATCTCACGAATTACGTGATCAAGTTAAATAGCGACAGAAAAACCACCAAAAACGTAATTAAAATTCTGAATTTCCTTCAAAGATAGACTTCAGCCACGGTAATGATAACATTACCGTGCTTCAGCGTTAACATGTTTTTTTTTACAATTTGAAGTGACTAAACAAATAAACCGTTCACTGCCTGTGCATATGACAAGGTACAGATCTTTCAGAAAACATTGCATGGTACATTACTACGATTATTTTACTAATGCCCGCCTAGCTCTCAGCCGCCCTCAAGCACAAAATCTGCAAAGCACCTAAATATGTATACAGTGCAGCTGTCCTTGAGCGCTAGTTACCAGTCTGGGTTAATTTGTTTAACATAATCCTACTTCTAACATGACCACGAGGTGTTGTCAGCGACTCGATGAACATTGTACTGAGCTTCATAACTTACACGTCCATTATGAGTATGTAATCTAAAAACGATGTTGAGGCGTGTAATAATAACTGCCGTAGATGTTGATGCCGAATTCTTTCAAGTTTAAGAGCTAAAAAATTACTTTCAATTCGATCTTGAACGTTTGGGGAGAAAAAACGCCAATTTGCAGTTGGTTTGTATGTCACATCTATGTCTAAGCTTTTTAGGGTTCAGTACCCAAAGGGTAAAAACGGGACCTTATTACTGAGACTTCGCTGTCCGTCCGTCCGTCCGTCTGTCACCAGGCTGTATCTCAAGAGCGGTGACAGTTGAAATTTTCACAGATGATGTATTTTAATTGTTTAATGTATTTTAACAAAAAAAGGTTAAAATATGAAGTCTAATGTTGTATAGCTAATGGTACTGAACCCTTCGTGCACGAGTCCGACTCGCACTTGGCCAATTTTTTATTGTTCAATTGGTGGTGATATGGTTTTTACCGTTTTGTACAGTAAAACAGAACCCTATTATTACTAAAACTATAGGCCTGCCTGTATTGTTTGTCTATGCTACTTTAAAAGTTTTTATCATTTACACTGTATCAGAAATCTGGCAGAGTATTTGTTACTACAGTGAATATTCCAACAATCGTTATATGCGAGGTTCGAAGGTTTTTACAATATTAAAATTATTTTTTAATACTTACTGCGAACTCTATTATAACACTTGATTTATTAAGTAGGTAAGTACCATCGATAGGCGATGGTGTCATCTGAAGAAAGCAGCAGCGATGAAGCTGGTGCATCGCATCGTTCGCCACAACACTCCCTGCAGCAACCCCCGCCGCCAGAAATCAGAATGACAATTAAGATTGTGTGAATTAGAACAGTTATTAGGCTTTGCATTACTGAATGAAAAGACACAATTGGTATCCACTTTTAATTTTTTTAAGTGTTTTATTAAAGTTTTGATTTAGTATATTCTTAGCAAACTTTTAAAATATTTGTTAGTTAGAAAATTACAAATTTACGAGAGAAAAAATGACAGGTGACCGCTGGTGACATTACTACTGACCGCTTCCGTGCTTCGGAGGGCACGTTAACCGACGGCATAATGGTTGTTATCTTTGAATGGCAGTTGTTATAGCATGGTGGTAGGGTATTTTGCGAATGCAAGCCTGGCTACCACCCTCAAGTAGAAAGTCTTTCGCTAAGGACCTAACGGTGTGTTCTGGGAGCTGTCTTTGAGAGCCAGTAATTCTAGATTAGCCTGAACAACATGTTAGACCACATCATCACTTACCATCAGGTGAGATAGTGGCCAAAAGCTATCAGGCATAAAAAAACGCAGCTCTGAACACATCAGTTCATCAAAATGAGATGTTCGCCCAGCGTATAACACGAAACAATGGTAAGCACAATAGCCATAACGTCTGGTGTTAAACAAAGCCCTCCCATTAGTTTGACATAATCCCCACGCTTAGCAGACGTCTTGGGGATCGCAGTGTAAGGTGGTACCTAGTCCTTCAAAAGGAGATGCTTACCACATCTGGATTTTCCTTTTCGTCTCTTACGACTCCTAAACTTGTCACAGGATATGGGTGGAGAGGATATTATTTTTCTGTTATTGTGACGAAACAAGTTCGAGGCCCACCTGATGTTAAACGGACTAACCTCAAGTCACAAATAACGGATGCATTTCATCACAAGTCACGAATCGCACTGCGCCCGTCACTGAGACATAGTTGTTAAGTCTCATGTGCCTGTAATTTAACTGACTCTCAAGGAATGCTGCCGGAACACATCATACACCATGGTGGTAGGTAGCCAGGTCACAAATCGTAAAATGCCTTTCCACCATGCAAAGTTCTTATATCATATAGAAAGCTCATGTATTAACATTTTTCGACCATATATACAAAAATAGTTTCTCATTAAACGGCATCGTCGCTTTATTGAAAACTTATCATGCTTGCAATAAGCTTACTTTGAAAAGTTTAGTATAGACCACGCGCCTTTTTTTGCATATTCGATAACGATAGAATTGAACAAAAAACCGCACCTACGCTTTTTTTTTCCGAGGAACACGTTTGTTTCCAAATTAGAAAATGTATAAACTAGTTTGAAAACTACTTCAATAGTCACTTAGTGGCTCTAAAGACGATGCGATACTCAGTTAAGAAACTTGTATGAGCGAACTGTTCAGTAATTAAAAGTAACAAACTGCTGAGCGACTTGTGCTATTCAAATTAAACTAACTTTCATATTCAATTAGACTTAATTTGTCATGAGATCGTTTAAGTTGCATTTCCTTCTCAATGATGAATTATTTAGTCTAAAACCGTATGAGTACCTACTATGTATTTACATAGTAGGTAGTAATGGCAAAGTAATGTCCTAGTACTCTCAATATAGTTTGATAGCTCAGTACTTTGTCTCTTAGGAACTATCTATGAAAATTCGATTTTTATTTTGTAGGATCTATTTTCTGATTGAACACCATAGCAATTTCATGAGAGTTAAAACAATGCTTTAGTCAAAAAACAATACTAAGTAAATAAAACGAAATTATTAGGAACAGTTCAGTTGTGGAATACAGATTTGTTAATTTTTAAAGTGCGACTGTTAAGTGAAAGTTACAAAATCAAAATGTCAGGATTTTTTATGCACTAGCACTGTTCAGACCTGCAATCAATCTATATCTTTAAGCCATAACCTAATCCAGAGCCAATTCGGATTGACCTCCAAAGAAGAAAGTTTTGAAGCAACGATATGGCCAGGTGGAAATGTTTGCTAACCAGCGAGGATTATGCTTCACCGCATACTGGAAATACTGGAATAGCATTTTCGCTCCCTGTCACTCACGAGTGGACAATCTGTCACGAAGCGTAGAGGTAGCTATTTTGAGAGAAAAATCAGGTGAAATTGAGGTCAATGGCTATTCTATTGGAAACAAAGATCAATAAGGTTCACCTAAAACATGCAAATTTCTCTCAAGTTCATCTTATCACCAGTAAAATAGCAACACTTGGCGAATTTTGCTCAGCGTTGTTATGTACCTACTACAAAAATAGATTATCCAATAACATGACGTCTTTACGTCAGATTGAGTTCGGCAAAATGATTAGGTCGCTATCTCGTAAACAAGGCCATCACAAAGGCAAAGTAAGATTATTTTTTATAAAAGGCATTGTGATTCTGCAGCTGTCACGTCGTTCAACGGCCTTTGTCTGGGGCCATGCTAATGACACCACAAATTACAGAATAATTTCTTTTATATTGCAAAAAGTGCGTATAAAGTCACCCGGGTGGAAACGTGAAACAACGGACCCCGACGGAATAATTAATGGTGGAATTAGGCACACGAGAATGTAGCAAAAATGGAAGATTTATGAAAAATGTTATATTAATTAGTAGAATGGATTAGGTTCGGAAGCAGGTTGTTTGCCGACGAGTGATTTATTTCTCGGCGGGTGGAGTGCGGGGCGCGGGAGGCGTGGGGAGAGGTCAGCTGATGCCACAATAGGTTTAATTACCGTCGAGGAGTGCTAGAATGTACTTCGGTCCAAACACACGTTATTTACTAAGGAACACAAGAAAGCCAAAGCCTTGATTGGGCTCCCACTCAAAGAAAAAAAAAAAAAAAAGTACAAAATGTTTTATTCAGTAATAAAGATTACAAATAGGTTCAACCATGATTAAAAACACCTTTTAAGTATTTTGACAATACTTGTGTTAGGCGTTTTCGCTCTTCCACATCATTAGGTTTACAATTTAGGCGTCGGGTATATTTCAAAACATTGTAAAATGAATTAAAATCAAAATACATAAACACAATTAAACTTTTTTTTTTTTTAAGTAGGTACCCACAATGCGCGAATATTAAAAGCGTCAGTATAAATGCCAGTCGGTTGCCGACCGCGCGAATACATTTGTGTGGGTCCGTGCAGACGTACGTGTGATGTTACGGGTGGTCCAAGTATAAAGATGTTGCGTTTATGTGCGTTTTAATAATTTGGTGTATAAGTTTTTGAGAATGCATGAAAAATACGAATGATATAGTGTGTGTGCATGTATGAGAATATGCGTGTGTGTTAGTTTCAATGTGTGTATGTGTGTGTGTGTGTGTGTGTGTGTATGTGTGTGTGTGAGAGAGAGAGAGAAGACAAACTTGAATCCTACTAAGGCACATTTTTCAGACAGTCTGGGCAATAGAAAGACAGTCTTTTTGAGTATATGTGAGTGTAAGTGTAAGTGGAAATGGTAATTTGGATTTGCCTATTACAAACCATTTAACGAACCTAAGTTACTCTTTCCATAAGAGTTTCAATCTCGTCATACCCTAGATGTAATAGCCAGTTTGAGAGGGTTTTTTTTACATTTGTAACTGTTTAAGGGGTACAGATTTAATATTTTATTTATCTTAATATATAAGTAACTGGTTTGGCTTATATACTGTCTACTAGCAAATGTTGAGTTCCTATTTGGTGTGCAGGTTACAATATCATTTCTTCTTTTTGTTAATATATTGGGGTCAAATTTTAGATTTCTATGTAATTTTAATATTGTATTTAGCACGTATAGTTTTCTAACCGTTAGTACTTCTGCAGTAGAGTAAAGCATGTCAGTTGGATATTGGTAAGGTTTGAAAAACATTAGCTTTAGTAAAGACCTTTGCGTTTTTACTAGCTCCAAAAATCTTGTCTTTATGGCACCTCCCCAAACAGGAATACAATATGTTAACAGTGATTGTGCTATAGCAATATAAATTTGTTTAAGAATTTTAGGTGGTGCCACATGTCTGAGACTTTTAAAGTTATAATTTAATTTTCTGGTTCTCGTCATGAGTAGTTCAAGATGGGCTTGCCAAGATAGACGTTGGTCAATGACCACGCCTAGGTACTTTGTAGTTCCTACTTTTTCCAGTATTGGGCATTCACAATGGCTGCGATTATTACAGTCATGTATTTTAATATTAAAGTTTGGATCAGGTTGAGAACTAACATACATGGAGAAACATATAAAATTAGTCTTTGATACGTTAAGTGTAAGAAGATTTGTTTTCAACCATATAGCAATCTGTTGTAGACCTATTTCTGAGTTAATCTTGACTTCGTTCCATGAGGATCCAGTAAAAATTATAGCGGTGTCATCCGCATACGATATTATATGCCCATTGTGATTTTTTAGGTCACAAAGGTCATTAATATAAGTTAAAAATAAAGTAGGTCCCAACACACTCCCCTGAGGCACCCCATAATTAATAGAAACATCGTCACTTATAGTTCCACCGATTCTAGTCCTTTGTTTTCTCTCATTTAGGTAGTCTCTAAATATAGCAAGGGAAGTGCCTCGTATACAGAGTTTTTCCAGTTTTTGAATAAGAATAGGAATAGAGACGGTATCAAATGCCTTTTTGAGGTCTAAAAACACTACTAGGCATTTATTTCCCTTATCAACTTGTTCTACGATACAATCACTTAAAGCTATAACAGCATCCTCAAAGGGAATACTAGTTGAAACGCTTCCAGTTACATTCATAAATAAAATGTTTTAGGGTTACTAACAATGATTTGCGTTCATTTGCCGAAGCGCAATTAGACTATTCCCTTGATGGTATTAATTGTTTTTGCCGTGGTTGGTACTATACGACAAATCTACAAAAATATTTTCAACCTATTTCTTGTGCCTATAATCTATTCCTATTAATAAAATAAATGTCTAGACGTATATTTATTTGTTTGCTACTCAATAGGTCTGTAAGGCTCAGCTGAATTAACGTTAGAAAATGAGACGGGAATATGTTTGATATCATGTTTTATTTTTTAGGAGGTGTGCCTTTATTAATCAAAATACTACGAACTATATACAACACTACAGCTACTACAATAAAAGTTCTTGGACAACCTATAAGTCATAGCAGACTACCAGTTAGCAGCATGCCCAGCATACTGGCAGCATTGCCTCGTTGAATTGCAATGCTTATTTGTTGAGCCAAATATGTGCTAGCATTTTGACCACGCGTCGCATCGACCAAGCGCTCAGATAAGTTTTGGAAAATACGATGAGCTCCCGGTCCCCACGGACCCAACGTGTCCACACCAAACGGCTCAAATATGTAACCCATACCGAGGTTAACATATATGCGCCGCTTGAGTTGCTCCGCCGAAGTAGCCGCGGCACCAGCCCTCATGTTCGTTTCAGAAAGATGTGACGGCGCTAAAGTGTCAACGCAAGTAGCGTTCAACACTAAGGTGTAGAATAAATCACTTAGGAAATTCCCCACTTGTCCGTTAGGAAAGGTCAAAAGCCAAATCAGAATAAAAATAAATAAATAAAGTGAACAGTAAACAATAACAGCGGAATAAAACTTTATGAAACAGGAAATCACTTTCCTCACGGACAAAAATATAAGGAATTAGATAAGATAGGTAGTAAAATTGCTTGAAAATTGTGAATTTTTCCGTTGGGACAGGACAAAGCAAAGATGGATACTCAGAATAAAACAGCCAGTCATTATTATTGAAATCACAAGAGTTGAAGTGTGAGGTAATCCCTTTCCCAACGGAGGAACATATAATGTATTAATAAATGTCTGCACATAAGAATAAATTGTAAAAAAAAAAATAATAATAATAAAAAAAAAGTACAAATAAAAAAAAATAATAATAATATTAATAATAATAATAAAATGTAAATAAAATATACATAAAAATATATATGTATATATATATATATATATAATGATAATTGAAAAAAAAAAAAAAAAAAAAAAAAAGTAACAATAATAATTATATGACAATAATAAATAAAGATCGTAAGGGTACCCCATATTAAGTAGGGGTAGGAAACAAAGAGGGAGGATGGTTTTAGTCCGTAGGTCGTCAGGCAACTGACGGAGTCGGACTTCACCAGGAGGTTGGCGCTTGGATCAAGCATACAAGCAGCAACGCCCTGGTATCCATGAGGATTTCGTCCTCTCTACTGAAAAATAAAAATAAACACTAAGGGCCGCCCTAATTTCCACGGAACCAGAGTCATGCCGTCAGGTCTTTAACCATAGTCACGCATCAGACCATTCGGTTCGAGAACAGCTGCAACATTGGCACTGGTAAAAGCCCGGTGAATGGTATCGTTAAGGCTGGCGTGGCGGGAAATTTGACCAGCACTTCGAGAGCAGGAGAGGCCATGGTGACCGTGTTGATCAACTGCAGTACCACACTGGCAAAGATGTGCAACACAACACCTTGCAAAAAAAAATCTTATAGGCGCACCTACCTCTATATATTTTTTATTGAAGTCTGTTAACGTGGTATTTGGTTATAACTGTTAGTCCATTGAAAAGTTACATTTGGGGTTGCGTTTCTTAGAGGACGCAATTTAATCTTTTTGATGTGTAGGGGGGTAAGTGTAAAGCTAAAATCAAGTTTGTGGGGATGCCACCCTTGTCCCACGGCCGCCATCTTAAAAATAGGGGTTGAAACAGTTGTTACGATATATCTCTTAATATTTATTTATTTGCACTATTTATTTGATAAAAAAAATGTGTTTACATTTTTTGTTGCAAATTAAATTCCTTATAACTTTGGTCCGTTAACTTTTTGTCGTAGAACTATAAAGAAAGAAGTTATAAGTGAAAATGTTCAGAAATTCTATTGTCTTGTTCAGAATTTCTAAAAAGTTTTATTCAGCTTGCACAAAAAATATCGCGCATGATAAAATACCGCTTTCTATTTTTACGTCCATTAATTGGAGAAATCTTCCATAAACAAGTCAAGTCAGCCGAAAGTATGATTGAAACATCCTCGGAACTAATCTGCCAAGTTGCGCGGGCGAGAATGGCCCTACATCTCTTTCAATCAACGTTCTACATTCAAGTGCTAGCTTTATCTATATCTCGGAAAACATTCATCTCGTATGTTCGATAATGTTGACGTTTATGCTACGTGTTAATAACAGTAGGTCAATTCTTTTTCTCTTCACGTTCTGGCAAATCTGCTGTAGTTTTCATTGTAGCTGACAAATTATGGGTATTTGTTTGGTTTACCTACTCGCCATATTTTACTCTGCGTACCCCCGCAGTATTGTGTCGCATTCTGTATTACGGTGGGGAGCTGCAGCTGAGAAAGAGACAACAATTATTTTACAAACGCGTGCAGTTCATGCTGTATATGGATCCTAGCGAATCTATTGAAAATAAATAAGAAGTACTTCTTAGATAATCGTGAGCAATTTCACTATAGAATTCCTAGACAATACTCACAGAAACAAAATTCGAGTTGCACGAGAAAAACTTTTGATTAAAAAAGCCCACTATATAGTTCGCAATTGGCAAAATTCAGAAATGTTTCAAAATACTTGAATAATGCTACCAAGGTAACGCCATAATTTAAACAAAATTATAATAAATTTCAAATATAAGTACTTTATAAAACAGTATTAAAAATCGTTTGAAAAAAATGACCGAGTCACCTGAGTTTCTTTCCCGTTCTTCTTGCTGAGGCTCTGTAACACTTTTTCAAGACGTGGCTGTAGAATGTAGATAATTTCAATGTTTAAAATATTGACCTTCATAAGAGCATTGTAAATACCGAAAATAAATAAACGACTTTGACTTTAACTTACCACATGGCGTACCAATAACTACCAAACACAGTATCTCCAGATTCAGGAGTGCCACTGAAAATGCCTTTATCAGTAAACCTAGTATCAATGTCCGACCAAGTGACGAACCCTGCACCTACATTACATCGTGCAGCCCCGTTCACTAGGAAGACGTGCTGCGCATTAAAGTATTGATGCGCATTTGTACGTGTAGACCTCGTATGTACAATACGTCTTAGTGTGGGTGTAAATGATAATGGCACTTACAGTAAAACAATAACAGTACATCGTGTATTAAGGGCGGTAGGTAAGTAAGGAATTACGATCGAGGCTCTAGTCGAAGATTTGAGGGCTTTCTGAGTCGGAGTAATGTTTTTCATCACAATTGTGAGTAAATAAATAATTATTCATTATAGCTTTAATACACAAGTTAGCACAACTATTATAACGAAATAGTACATGAACTTTTTTTAACCGGGAGGCGGGCCCACCACAGGTTATACAAATGTTTCGTTCAAAAAGGTTTTAAACGAACAAATATTTACGTAGGTATACAGCCATGGCGGAGTGTAAAAAAAAAATGTCGTTTTCATACAAAAACTTTTAAAATCGATTATTAAAACATTAGTTAAGTATTTTTTTGATATTGTTAAGTTTGCAATGACGCCTGCTAGGCGAATTACATTACAAAATTACAAATTTACGAGAGAAAAAATTATAGTCATGTGCGGGATTCGAACCCGCGTCCATCCACCCCTATAGCCGGGGTATGCTCTAACCAATTGAGCTAACATGACACAATGACTCATAACTGTAATTCTTGCTCTCGTTCTTCATGCAACCATCGTATTGGGATGGAGCGACACCTATAGATCAACTTGCGTTGTACTACAAACAAGACCAATTTTGCAATTGGTTTTAAACTTGTAAATGATGACGCAACCTTATAATTTTGATATTGTTAAGTTTGCAATGACGCCTGCTAGGCGAATTACATTACAAAATTACAAATTTACGAGAGAAAAAATTATAGTCATGTGCGGGATTCGAACCCGCGTCCATCCACCCCTATAGCCGGGGTATGCTCTAACCAATTGAGCTAACATGACACAATGACTCATAACTGTAATTCTTGCTCTCGTTCTTCATGCAACCATCGTATTGGGATGGAGCGACACCTATAGATCAACTTGCGTTGTACTACAAACAAGACCAATTTTGCAATTGGTTTTAAACTTGTAAATGATGACGCAACCTTATAATTTTGATATTGTTAAGTTTGCAATGACGCCTGCTAGGCGAATTACATTACAAAATTACAAATTTACGAGAGAAAAAATTATAGTCATGTGCGGGATTCGAACCCGCGTCCATCCACCCCTATAGCCGGGGTATGCTCTAACCAATTGAGCTAACATGACACAATGACTCATAACTGTAATTCTTGCTCTCGTTCTTCATGCAACCATCGTATTGGGATGGAGCGACACCTATAGATCAACTTGCGTTGTACTTCAAACAAGACCAATTTTGCAATTGGTTTTAAACTTGTAAATGATGACGCAACCTTATAATTTTGATATTGTTAAGTTTGCAATGACGCCTGCTAGGCGAATTACATTACAAAATTACAAATTTACGAGAGAAAAAATTAAAGTCAAGTGCGGGATTCGAACCCGCGTCCATCCACCCCTATAGCCGGGGTATGCTCTAACCAATTGAGCTAACATGACACAATGACTCATAACTGTAATTCTTGCTCTCGTTCTTCATGCAACCATCGTATTGGGATGGAGCGACACCTATAGATCAACTTGCGTTGTACTACAAACAAGACCAATTTTGCAATTGGTTTTAAACTTGTAAATGATGACGCAACCTTATAATTTTGATATTGTTAAGTTTGCAATGACGCCTGCTAGGCGAATTACATTACAAAATTACAAATTTACGAGAGAAAAAATTATAGTCATGTGCGGGATTCGAACCCGCGTCCATCCACCCCTATAGCCGGGGTATGCTCTAACCAATTGAGCTAACATGACACAATGACTCATAACTGTAATTCTTGCTCTCGTTCTTCATGCAACCATCGTATTGGGATGGAGCGACACCTATAGATCAACTTGCGTTGTACTACAAACAAGACCAATTTTGCAATTGGTTTTAAACTTGTAAATGATGACGCAACCTTATAATTTTGATATTGTTAAGTTTGCAATGACGCCTGCTAGGCGAATTACATTACAAAATTACAAATTTACGAGAGAAAAAATTAAAGTCAAGTGCGGGATTCGAACCCGCGTCCATCCACCCCTATAGCCGGGGTATGCTCTAACCAATTGAGCTAACATGACACAATGACTCATAACTGTAATTCTTGCTCTCGTTCTTCATGCAACCATCGTATTGGGATGGAGCGACACCTATAGATCAACTTGCGTTGTACTACAAACAAGACCAATTTTGCAATTGGTTTTAAACTTGTAAATGATGACGCAACCTTATAATTTTGATATTGTTAAGTTTGCAATGACGCCTGCTAGGCGAATTACATTACAAAATTACAAATTTACGAGAGAAAAAATTATAGTCATGTGCGGGATTCGAACCCGCGTCCATCCACCCCTATAGCCGGGGTATGCTCTAACCAATTGAGCTAACATGACACAATGACTCATAACTGTAATTCTTGCTCTCGTTCTTCATGCAACCAACGTATTGGGATGGAGCGACACCTATAGATCAACTTGCGTTGTACTACAAACAAGAACTTAACAATATCAAAATTATAAGGTTGCGTCATCATTTACAAGTTTAAAACCAATTGCAAAATTGGTCTTGTTTGTAGTACAACGCAAGTTGAACTATAGGTGTCGCTCCATCCCAATACGATGGTTGCATGAAGAACGAGAGCAAGAATTACAGTTATGAGTCATTGTGTCATGTTAGCTCAATTGGTTAGAGCATACCCCGGCTATAGGGGTGGATGGACGCGGGTTCGAATCCCGCACATGACTATAATTTTTTTTCTCGTAAATTTGTAATTTTGTAATGTAATTCGCCTAGCAGGCGTCATTGCAAACTTAACAATATCAAAATTATAAGGTTGCGTCATCATTTACAAGTTTAAAACCAATTGCAAAATTGGTCTTGTTTGTAGTACAACGCAAGTTGATCTATAGGTGTCGCTCCATCCCAATACGATGGTTGCATGAAGAACGAGAGCAAGAATTACAGTTATGAGTCATTGTGTCATGTTAGCTCAATTGGTTAGAGCATACCCCGGCTATAGGGGTGGATGGACGCGGGTTCGAATCCCGCACATGACTATAATTTTTTCTCTCGTAAATTTGTAATTTTGTAATGTAATTCGCCTAGCAGGCGTCATTGCAAACTTAACAATATCAAAATTATAAGGTTGCGTCATCATTTACAAGTTTAAAACCAATTGCAAAATTGGTCTTGTTTGTAGTACAACGCAAGTTGATCTATAGGTGTCGCTCCATCCCAATACGATGGTTGCATGAAGAACGAGAGCAAGAATTACAGTTATGAGTCATTGTGTCATGTTAGCTCAATTGGTTAGAGCATACCCCGGCTATAGGGGTGGATGGACGCGGGTTCGAATCCCGCACATGACTATAATTTTTTCTCTCGTAAATTTGTAATTTTGTAATTAGTTAAGTATTATATTACATTTTAAGATAGTTTTCAATTGCGTGTAAACTCCTTGCTTGAACTTGCATGATATGTGTGCTGTGCTATAAATTAAAAAAAAAAATACTTACCGACCTTGTGTGTCATCATGTACTTCATGAGTGAAAAGGTTTGTAATTGAACACGAAGTAGTTACGAGTGTGGATCAAATGCCACGTGGACAAATCCACAGAAGGCGTAAAATAATAAACTTCACACCTATAAGCAGTTTGGGCAAAGTTAGGATTCTATCTATATGTGCCTAATAAAACCGGCCAAAGCGGCGACCGGACATGAACTATAATATTTAGTTGGGCAATCGGACCGCCAGCTGATTGAAATATTGTTTACTTAGATAACGGAGTGATTACCTACTTGCTATTAAGCACTCGTGTCCAGGGTAGGTATTACGTAACTTCGATTGAGACCGATTATTCAACTAAGCAAATAATTACTCCTTCTGGCAGTTATACGATTATTGCTCCGTTCAAATACATACAAGAAAATGTAAGAGTAAAAAATATATTTAAAAAAGGTAACCGACTTCCAACCTAAAAAGTAATAATAATTTGTTGAAGTCAGTACCGCGCTACTTCAAAACTCTGACCTCACATTACCATGATACGACTTCCACAAGTTATTACATAGGTACTTCTTAGTAGGTATTGGCAGTAAGTTTAATTTAAAATATTTTTTCGCACTTTAATTTTTTTTTATGCCTGATTGGTTAGCCTTTCCCCACTGTCAAAGGCTAACCTATCAGGTTATATGTTAGCCTGAACAACATCTTGTGGTCGAAGATGTTGTTCAGGCTAACCTAGAATTACTGGCTCTCAAGGACAGCTGCCGGAACACACCGTTAGGTGCGTGGCGACAGATTTTCTACTTGAGGGTGGTAGCTAGCCGGGCGGACATTCGGAAAATGCCCTACCACCATGCAAGCATATGATGCATACTGCGTACTGGATTACTCACTCGCCTAAAATACTGTTCACCAAGGGTTAATTATTAATAACCACGAAATCATCCAGGCACCTGTGCAAATGCATTTTTTTTCATCTTATAACTATATGAAATATTATTTTTTGTATATAAGAGTGTTTATGTGTATAACTTTAATTTTTGTTTGAGCAAAAGGGATCTGAAAACCAGGCCTGCGTGAACTGCCGAGTAATCACGTAACAAATATAGCTAAGAATATATAAATAATACTAATGAATAAAAAAAAAACATACAGCCCAATTGAGAACCTCCTCCATTTTGGAAGTCGGTTAAAAAATATTCTCCCTTGAACGCCGTTTTAAGATTTTAAATTCAAATTCAAATTCAAATTCTTTATTTGCTTAAACATGGGTAAAATTAAATTACAGATGTTATTGTTAACAATGTTTCGTTCGCCATGTTCCAACCTGTTTGAGGTATGCAACATTATTTTATAAAAATACATGCACTTACATATATAACTACGCAACAAATACAAATTATCAGCCATGAATAGACTATTTGCTTAATTTTGATTAATATTTAAGATGTTTTCATTCCAAAATAAGTACAATTTATGTGATTAAATTATATAAACAATGACATATTAAGATATACACAAAACATTTATACTAGAAACACATTTCTATGCACATCGTCAGTATTACAGTCATGGTAATTATATGAATGTATTAAAATCGAATGTACCTACCAATTTTTAAATCATAAAACTATAATACTGGAAACTTATTTTTGATCTGGTTTTTATCTATTTTGACACGCATATGTTTACGAACAATGAGTAAATAATACAGTCGACTCTCCTTAAATCGACACTTGAGGGACTCTTAAAATGTTACGAATTATCGAGTATTTGAAATATCAAATTGTTCGAAATTTTTGAGAGAAGTTCAAACTAATCATTAAGTACCTAAACAAAGGCTCGTGTAAGATGATACGAGCTTGAACATGTTCTGCAATGTACTTAGATGTCTCCGCAGCGGGATGGATTAGGTACTCGGATCTGTTTATAAGAGGATCAAATGACAAAATACATAGTGACTTTATGTCGAGTGTTTGACGCCGGTAAGTTCGAATTAACGCATCACTTTGTTGCATAGCGTTAATTTTTTCGTTCGAATTATCAATGCATAAAAATATATTGATTTAGTTCGAAATATAAAGAGATTTTCTAGTGAACTCATAACAACTTTATCGCAGGTTTTAATTAACTAGAGTCGACTGTATTCTGCTTAGTTTTTTGACTTGACAGTAGGTAGTATTTTTATTTTTTTATGCTTGATAGGATAGCCTTTGACCACTATCTCACCTGATGGTAAGTGATGATGTGGTCGAAGATATTGTTTAGGCTAACCTAGAATTACTGGCTCTCAAGGACAGCTGCCGGCACACACCGTTAGGTGCTTGGCGACAGATTTTCAACTTGAGGGTGGTAGCTAGCCCGATCACACATCATGGCGCAGAGAGTCACGGACAGCCCGTGGCGCTCCCCGGTATACAACTTCTCGGTCAACTGCAAATAACTAGTATCAGAGTAATGACAAAACACATTCGCCGTGTCGCGGTACACGGCCTAACATACAAGCTCACTCTCAAGGTGCGAGGGATATACCAGACGTGTCCGGCAACCCACTCGCTAACGACAAGTACTTGGTCAAGTGCGCACCCCGAGATTCTGAACAACCCAGATCTCGCCCCCGCTTGGGAACGAGATATGTACCTGGGTCGACGCTGGAGCTGTAGTTAGAAAAATGAACACCAGTCAGGATTGATCCCACACGGCGTGTGCAGGCAACCGTCCAAAATGGCGTCCCTAAGAAAAGCATATCTTACCAACACGTGTAGGTATAAAGTTTTTACGTGATACACCGAATAGGCACAAAAATGACAAACCGCAACATGATGGTAGGTAACTAAATAAAGGGATTCTCAGCTTGCCGGGAACTCCTGCAGTTTATCTTCAGTCTTCAGTAGTCGTCAGTAGCAATGATTTATACTTGTTTCCTCGCCGATTCCCGCCAGCCAAAGAGAAGTATTTTTTCTATGTAGTGTTGCCACCTAAAAAAGTATAAAGAGTATAAGTAGTAAGTAGCTCACCTAGAGATTCGCGCCTGTCGTGACAGTCGTGTATGATCTCTTTCACTATCGATAATGAAATTCAGAGCGTTTAAAGCTCCATAATGCTGCAAATTACTATCCTTAGTATATTTGTATAATCTAGAGGCTTGCCTATTTGTCAAACAAAATTTAAATAGCTTTGACGTAAAAATTACACGTAAGCCACGAAAAACTCGTACAGACTATGTGTTACCCCCTCAGGGCTCCAAAACTAAATTTTTTAGCTAAAGTATTTACGTAATTTTCCCTAAATTATACAACCATTTAACAAATACAATGTAAGCTATGATCTATCAAATTTAAAAATAATCTAATGAATCTATTACTGAACAAATGCTATTATATAATTTACAAGTTCATAAATGATAAAAATCTTGACATTTTACCTAAATAATAATTAGTGCATGACATAATGTTAATTAGAATACAATATTATACTTTATCATATTGGTCTATATAATATTGTACGCCTGAAAAGATAGCTATTGATTCTTTCATCATTATGGCCAACATGTAACACACAGCTGATAATAAACAATATTGAAGTTTTGAATTTTCAAATTTAGAAATAAAATTGTACTTATAAAGCAACGGTACTGTACAGTAGATATACGGCACTTAGCGGTCCCTCTTAATAATAATTGGTGGCTGGCATAGCAACTAGCATCACGTATCAGTTAGATAATAACCCTGTTGTGGCCATCCGCACTAATTAAAACGAAGGATAGTTTTCAACATTTAAATTGAATATTCGGCTGATAAAAGCCGAGTCGAAGGCAAAATAAATCAAAACTTTTAATTGGCTTCCCATCTAACTCAGTTTTTGATAGTTTAGTAAACTAATAATATAGACGTGTATTTTCTGTTTTATCGCGGCCCAGATATTTATGTACGGTTCGCAATTTAAATTTATTGTTAATGGAGTTTTTATTTTGTCTTGTGTTCTTCCGTAGATTGCCTAATATCCACAACATCAAAATAAATGTATTACGCTAATGATTTTGTAAGGTTGAATGAATCCATTAGAAAGAGGACAGATCAGGGATTCAAGGAACATGACTGTTTTGTATTATTTTTTTAAATTTAATAGTAAATTTCAGCCTTTCTAATAAATATTCCCTAATCATCCCTTAAATCCCTAATTAATGCATAAATATTTCTTACTTATAAACATTAATTAAGGTCCACTTAGTTAATCAGTCACAAATGAGCGATTATTAAAGTGGTGTTTGATCGTGATCTAAAACCGTTAGTACTTACCTATTATTTTCCGCTTTGCAAAAGACGTCAGTTACATTGTGGGGCTTCTCTTGCAAGTGCTGTTAGTTTTTTAAATGCAAAGTCCAATAGTAACCAAACGGTCCCGACTAATGTTCAAAAAGAAAAGGTAGTTTAAACTAACAAATAACAAGCTATGCTACAAATCAATATTATGTACTTAGCTCGTTTCGTAAAACATCACATTCAGTTTCCCAAGCCATCCTCAACTTGATAATTGTACAAAACAAGTTCAAAAACAAAAGCGCGCACACAAACAAACTAAGAACGAAACACAGTCACAACACGACCACATGCCAAGCAACTGACTGGATCAGCTATTTCAATGGAAGTAATAAGTACTACGTTGTACGTAGTACTTATTACTTCTATAGCTATTTCACATCCGCCATCTTGTTAAATAAATCGCTACATGGGTGGAGCAGTGATTAATTTTACAACTATACTTGATACAATGAATAGTGACTGATAAACGTTATATAACGTTTATGAGTAAAGTTTTTTTAAATAAACTGCTATTAAATGAATAAGATTTTAATTCCTAAGCGTTTATAAGTAAGGATGTTTATATTTTATTTCACTTCAATCATAAACATTGTTTGTCAAAAAAAACCTAGATTGTACCTGCGAGTAATTTTGATTTTAATAGGACCGTGCACCATACACATTTAAATAAAAGCAATAAATTGACGCCTAAGCCATATAAGATTTTTGACTAAACGATTATATTTTATCATTGAAATATTAGAAAATAATACCTTAAGGTGAAGAAGGCTGAGAAGATAATAAAAATTCCCCTCTGTCGGCCATTTTGATTTGGCTAACGATGCACCAAGCATCCTGTATTATTCTACTCTCGTCATCTACAGTTCAAGATTGAATCACAGATTAGTTTTTCTTTTAATTCCTGATAGGTTAGCCTTTATCCACTATCTCATCTGATGATAAGTGATGATGTAGGCGAAGGTGTTATTCTGGCTAACCTAGAATTACTGGCTCTCAAAGACAGCTGCCGGAACACACTGTTAGGTGCTTGGCGGCAGATTTTCTACTTGAGGGTGGTACCTAGCTAGGCGGGCATTCCCAAAATGCCCTACCACTATGATATAACGACTGCCATCTTTAGACAACAACCGGGACCGACGGCTTAACGTGCGCTCCGAAGCACGGAATCTCAGTAGTTTTGTCGCCAGCGGTCACCCATCCAAGTCATGACCGCGGCGGACGTTGCTTAACTTTGCTGATCGGTTAAGAACAGCTAAGCAAACTTCGCTACTAGCACTTCAAAATTTCAAAATTTACAACGTATGGAGTTCTTCCCAGAACTATCAGCAATAAACTTGAGAGCGCTGTAAATTCTGATTGCATTTTGAAAAATTCTGTGCATGTGATCACAATGATTTTACACTTTTTTTTCTTGTAGTTTTTGACCACCATCACTTGACCACCACCGGACATTCGCAAAATGCACAACCACGATGAAAATATTTCCCCAGTGTTAATACTGAACCCATATTTTTTTGTTATTGTGAGGGAGCAATCACGGGGCCCACCTGATATTAAGTGGTATCATCTGTCTAATCAACAGATTAATTTCGTCACAAGTAACGAACGCAATACGTGCCTGTAATTTTGCTGGCTCTCAAGGACTGCTGCCGGAACATATTATTAGGTGCTTGACGACGGATTTTCTTCTTGTACAGGTGAAGCCATGCATTGAATCTCAAGCCGGTGGTGGCGATCGAACCATGGACCTGCAACAACGCAGTCCATAGCTATAACCACTCAGCCATCATTGCTTCATAATGAATCAAAAAATGTCCGGATCTTTCGTACAAAGAAGAGAGGAAGAAGCGGATGTTATCCCTGCAAGAAGAAAACATAAGTAGGTATATTAAATAAAATAAAAAATGTCTTCTTTATTATGAAGGCTACTAATAAGGTTTCTATTCCTCTACAAACAAATAAACAAAGTCAAAATAAATGATTTAATTTTAACGCCTGTCGAATGGAATCTAAAACTGCTTAGGAAGATCAATTTTAACTCATTATTACTCTTCAAACGCGCGATGAAAGTGCAATACAGAGCTACAAGTAACGGGAACGGACAAAAACTGAGAGCAATTCGTATAATGACGTACTGTTACTTGTATGTATTATTATAACAATAAATATTTCATCACAGGGGTCTTGGCAGTATGTCCTAAGTGCCTTTATGTCTAAATAATCAGAAACTCTAAAGTAGGTTTTTGGTTATTTCTGATAGTTAAACTTTTTTCTACAATTTCTCCTGATGAAAGTAATGTTGTGGCTGAAAGTTTTAAAACTCGAAACCTGCAATTACTTACTCTCAAGGACGGCTGCCGGAATACAGGTTCTTACCTCCTCTAAGTACGTCACCGGTTTGGAGGGTATGGATGCCGGCGACATCCCAGGCACATGTATCTTTATATACATACATATAAATATATATATATTTATATACTTGGCGACATATTTTTTTATTTTTACCAGAAACCTGAATTTCCTTTTTTGAGGCACTATAATATCTTTAAGAAATGTATTATACAGTATTGTATAGATATCGTGAACTTGGCATTCTTAATAAAATTATTTCTCAAAAGTTTAAAATATTATTTTAGGATGATATACTTAATATAATAGATCATTTAATAATAACACTAGTAGGTATTTATGTTTTCAGTAGTTTACGTATAAATCTAAAATAAAATTATAAACTAACTATGTATCATAGTGCCGGGCATTTGGGAAACTACCAAAGTCCACGCGGGCAAAGTTGCTAGCAGCAACACATAAAAACATTTATTAAGTCAACACAGGATTTTCATGTCACACCCGAAAATACATGATTTTTTCTCGTATTTTCTTTGATGTGTACACGTTTGCGCCGTCTCTATGATTCCCGATGACACCAGATGTGACAGGTGTCGTATTGGATCTACTCAGAAAGTAAAATAATTACATGTTATTCAGAGCGTGTTTCAACCAAAGACCTACTCAGGTGGACATGGTCATTGTTACATTCAGTAGGCTAAAGAAAAGTAAATCTGTAATCAATCCTGAAACTATCACATTGGCCGACTGCACGTGTGAACTACGCCACTACTAAAGTTGTCACACGTCCGGAATTTTTCGGCTGTTTTCAGCAATGGACAATCCGCCTGAAACAGTAGTGTAATCTACGTCAACGGTACTTGATTTTTAAACTGTCAATTACGAGTTCTGCGTAATTGCTTTTGCTCGCGTTGTCGCAGTAGGAACTTATCACTTTTATCAAGTTTCTTGCTGCTTCACTGTACGTTAGGCAAGCATACCCTTACCTAGTAGCTAATTGCTTATGTTTTGACGATAATTATTTAATATTATAATTATAATAATTATTATTATTATAATTATTATATTTATTATTTTTTGACTTTTGACGATGATTGAAAAACATCGGTAGATCGACAAGAGAAACTTCCGTGAGTTCAACTTATTGTAGTGTGTGTATTGTACAAGTACTTATAGGTCATCTTACTCGATACTTCATCTATACCCGCCCCTGCTGACTGCGCGAGCGAACCTATCAGACTATCAATCAATTCCTTTCACGGGGCACCTGCACACTCTCACGACGAGCTTGACCGCGCCACATGTATTGTGTTGATTCATGATAGACTTATATATTCCGCGAAATGAGAGCCAATATCCGGAGTTTTCTACAATTGTCCTTTTCTCCAGATTTTTCTATTTTAGGGTTCCGTAATGAAAAGCGGAAGCCTTACAGGATCCCTTTGTTGTCCGTCTGTCTGTCTGGACCCTTTTTCTCAGGAACGCGAGGAATCATCAAGATGAAATTTATAAAGGATTTAAATTAGATTAGCAAAGACAAATAAAAGGTCCTTTTTAGGTAATTGTGTGCGGTTTTATAATAAAATTCCCAAACATATTACAATGCTCACAGAAGGAAAATTCAAATTGCACGTGAAAAACATTTTGATTAAGAAATCCTACTACACAGTTTGTGATTACTTAAACGACAAAAATGCTTGGAAAATTCCAGCTCTGCCAAGCCATCACTTGTCTCCTACGTAATTTAAACAAATATTGTAATAATTGTATTATATTGTTTATAACACATTGTAAAAAGACGTTTAAAAGAATGGCCCCGAGTTTCTTGCCCGTTCTTCTCGCAGTGGCTCTATAATTTTTTTTGCTGAACGTGGCAGTACAATGTAGAATATTTCAATATTAAAATTTGTAAATGACCTTCATAAGAGCGTCGTAGACGCCTAAATTGAATTAATGATTTTGTATGTTGAATTTTTTTTTTTAATTTTATAAAATACTACTTCAGGTCTATTGTCCCTTGACGTTGTGAAAAAATCAAACTTCTAAGCCAACGCAATCAAAAGATACCTACAGCCATTTATGCAGTTAATTTTCTACTCTCGCAAAGGAATCAAAACCTACACATGAACTCAGAATCTTGAAAATTGGTACGAAGCAACGTCTTATAGCATTATGATTATCCTATTAGCAGATAATGGAAAAATTGCGAAAAGCATACATTTTTATTTACATCATATACTAAATATATTTTTAATAATTTTAAAATATTATGGATTTCATTTAGCAATAATAATACCATAACTTTTACATATACCTACAGGTTTGTACGGAACCATCGATGTGCAAGTCCGACTCGCACTTGAACGGTTTTTTTTCTATATGGTACCTATAGCCACTACGAGCCACGGTGGTGCTAATAAGCTCCATTGGAACGATTCATGTGTAAGAGCGTAGGGCATGTCTCTCTTTTATGTATAATTCTCTGATTTTAACCTATACAAACCATTGAAGTCACAAAAGTAAGTCAAATGTATAAAATTACTTTTGGAAGCCTGTACCTCGCAAACTCAAAACACTCTTCTCGGTGGGAAAATCCAAAATGTAACATAATTTTTATCGTGTTCTTTTTTAAATATTGTGTCCTCCAAACACTGTCGAGTATAAATGGTAGATTACTAACTGCTTCGAGTGTACGATTGTATATTTAACTAGCTAACAAATGTTAACCTTGTTGGAAGCCCATATGAAGAACTTCGACTACTATAAGTATGTAGCAGTAGCACATTTCGTTTAAATTTGACCGTAGGTACCTTTATTCTACAGACTGGCCTGGATAATGAAAAGTGATAGCGCCAAAAAGTAATTATTTTTTATCTTCGATGCGGACTGTATTATGTTAGGGAGAATAGTACTCACAGCAAGAAAAGAGGCGGGAATAAAGAAAGATGAGGGAATGCAAGCCTACCAGACAATCCAGGAGCAGCCTGGTAGTGGAACGGCGCGATATCACACACGCCGGCGGGCCCGCCACCCGGTCTTCTTAGCAGACACTGCAATCCTTCGTTTCACCTTTTATCACTGAAGGGCTAGCACACGCTATCACTAAGAATGTATCAAGATCACAATGCTCTGGGTTTAAAGATTATTTGTGGAGCGATATAAATTGCTCAGTTGAGCAGAGTGAGTTCAATACTAGTTTCATTTCTTTACGCCTGGTGGCACTAGTGCACTATACCAAGGGCGGATGGCGGCAGTTTTGCTTGCATTTAAAATGGTGAGGATGTATGGGGAAGAGGAATGTACTATTAAACCGTGACCTTATTTATGTTTTCTGGCGTTACCAAAAGGTATTATACGTGTTAATCCAGCGCCTCATCAACCTCCATACCAAATTTCATAAAAATTCAATCAGCTGTTTGAGCGCGAAGAAGTAACAAACAAATACACTCACAAACTTTTGCCTTTGTAATATTAGTGTGATTAAAATCTGCAACAAGAACTTTACCGATAAGTCAAATACTTCTGGATGAACATGGACACTATACAACTCAGGTGAGCGAATGTGCGTGCAAACTATATAGGTAGGTAGGTAGATTATTGCCGGTAGCCGTGTGGCAGTGGTGAGTCTAAAACCTGGCCAAGTGCGAGTCGGGTGTTGCTCGTTTATGGTTGCGCATTACAATAAGCACATGACTGAAAAAAATTTTGAACTTGATCAAAGCGTGATAAAGATAAATTATGTATTACATTACAACAGTCTTATTAACATTTTAAATAAGAAATCTAAATTTCGACCGACGGACCGACGGTCAGGCATACTTCCAGCAGAATCTCACTTATAGGGCTCCCTTTCGCCCCTTGGTGCACGGAACTCTAAACATAGTTTTTACCAAATGCTTTTTTTTTCTATATTATCAACAAAATTTCAAATCTAGGTACTTATTAGACAGTGAAACACAATATGAAACACTTTTTACTTTGTTCAGCAATTTGAAAAATGACAAATTTTCGCTAGTCTTTTGTCTGATCCGTCTACTGCACAATAAAGCCGTTGCTTCTGCATGTTCATTTACCTCTATTCTCGCTAGCCGGTAGGCAAATAACGCGCGACCTTAGCGAGTGACGGAACCCTGGTGATAGGCACAGTGCAGTTCATCACTTATGGCGAAATGCATCTGTTATAGATTTCCATAGTGGACGGGCATATTGCGGATGCCCTATTGGCTAGCGATCAAGTAGAAAATCTGTCGCCAAGCCCCATACAATGTATTCCGCCAGTTAAATTACAGGCACATGAGACTTAACGACTATATTTTAAGGTGACGGGCGTAGTGAAATTTTTGACTTGTGACGAAATACATCTGTTATAGCCAGAGGTTAGTCCGCTTAACATCAGATGTGCCCAAGCTTGTTCAGTTACAATAACATAAAAAAGTAGATGTTATAGCTTAACGTCAGGTGGGCCTCGTGCTTGTTCTGTCACAATATTATGAAAAAATAAAAATTGTGCCTATTTCACCTTTCATAATTAATAGCATTTAACTGTACTTTGCACAGGTGAGAAGTGTTCTAGAATACTGTACTAGTATCTGGAACCCACATCACGAAAAATATACTAAAGATCTTGAAAGAATACAAATTAAATTTATAAAACATCTAAATTATCGTACCCATCATATGTATGTTGACTATAATGAATCTTGCAAATTCCATAACGTTCTAAGCTTACATGACAGACGAACGCTCTTAGATATTTTTTTATTTTAACTGTGTTGGAATGATAACAGTACTAAACTTCTAGAAAACTTTATGAGTTTGCAAGTCCCATCAGTTCGCAAAAGACGCAAACGGACGCGATCAGTTCAATTTACCTGTTTTATTTAAATTTCCTTCTCGCTTTACCGTTAAAACAGTATTAAATAGATGCAGCAAACACCGATGCCTGACGTGTGAAAATAAAAACTAAAAACCTTCCTAGTGCTGGTCAGACTATCGCTAAGGACCTCAATCTCTATGATAAAATAACGATTTTGTGGTACATTCTGAGTAGTTGCGAAACCCTCGGTGTGGGAGTCCAACTCGCATTTGGCTGGTTTTATTAATATACATTTCTATAAAAAAAATATAAAAATGGAGACTCTCCTTTCTTAAATGGGTAATATTGAGGTAACAAAGGGGTAATATTGTGGAACTATGACTACAGGCAATCTGTAAGTGGATCAAAAATGTGAAGCCAAGAGCCTTAAAACTCGTTAAAAGACAAATAATGGGAACCAAAGTTAGAGGCGTTTTAATCTTGCTCCCAATTGAGATCGTGATAAGGGTGTAGAGCGGCCGTGACGGATCCGACACGGGCACGAGCCTGCCACGGAGCGGAACGGGGCCGATTTGACGACACAAATCAATTAAAACTTCTTAGCCATTAATGCGTTAGCCTCACTTTATTCCTTGAGGCCGTTTATTTATCAAATCAGAGGCACGATTTGCATATTATTGTGATGAAATCGTTGTGTAATGCGCCGAAAATAGTCTTACAAGTGTCTTGACGTAATTTGATTTCTTTAACTCTGGAGCAATTGTTTACTCCGCCCTCTTGTTTACAAAAGTCCCGTTTACGCTCGATCCGATGCTTCTGGAATAGAAAATTCGAGTAATAAAAACTGACGCACAAAAATTTGTCCATGACATTTGGTGTAGTTTCGTGCGTGGAATGATTTAATGTTAAATATTTACATACATAAGACAGGACACAACGACCTAACTCTACACGGTGATATTCTGTAACAGTTTCATTATGAATAAAGAGAATCCTAAAAAAAATACCACAATAAACTTTGATCAAGATGCATAATGATTAATACTATGAAAAAGAAATAATTACTATGTGCATAGAGAAAAGTACTAGTTTTTCTCTATGATATGTGTTAAAATGACCGATCGAAAAATGATTAGCACGCAAATTTTGCTCCTCTCTTATGAAAACGACTTTGATAGACTAGATAATTTTTAGCCAAATGAGATTTTCATAAAAGTAGATAGATAGATAGAAAATTCTTTATTTGCATACCTTAAAAATAACATTACAAACAAACAACAAATAAACGTATACAAAGGGTGGTCTTATTGCTTAAAGCAATTTCTTCCAGACAACCGATCTGGGAAAAAGAAAAACTCGCAAAATTAGCCAGGATGGCAGTTAACAAATTAAACACTTCTTATATAATAATTACCCAACTAAGTATTTACACTTTTACACCTATTTAAATAAATACATATATACTTACATTATATATTATCTAAATACACGTACATATAAACACTAAATAAATACATACATATACTAACATACCCTAAAGATCTAAATACATACACAAGATAATATATATAGACATACTACATAAATATAAAAATAAAATTTTATGATATGGAAGGAAAAAATTAGCTAAGAGTGGACAAATAAAATTCTTTGACTCTATTTTTGAATATGTAAAATGACTGCGATTTTCAAACGGAGACTGGCAGACTGTTCCAGAGTCGAACAGCCTGTACTGCCTGGGCCTGGTTTTTTGACCAAATTTAACTATGGCTAATATCATTTTGGTGTCATTGCTCATAGGGAACGATAAATAGCTATTACATAATACAATAGAACTGTCCTGAAACAGCAAATTTCTGGGTTCCTGATTTCGGACGCATTCCATTAAAATATGGTATGTATCCTCCTCTTTCTTACACGCATTGCACAAACGCGAACTTACTATACGCATAAGATGGGCAAACTCGTGTAATGGAATGTGGCATTTATTTGTATTTAGATACATCTCATAAAATTTATAAGATACTCTAAGAGCATTAGTACAGAAATTAAATGTCAGAATAATTAAAAACAGAGTTCAAAACATTGAAATGAACATGAAGGATAAAATAATAAAATTACATGTTTAAAAAATATTAACGTTCAGCTCTTTAATCGCATTAATAAAAGTTGGGCTCGTTAGGCCTGCATTTTAATTTTAATTTTAAAGCGTTGACTTTGTGCTTCTGTAACGCTTTTTGGCAACCTGTAAAAAACAGTCGGCCCCGTGAGAAGCGCTCACTTCCCAGGTATGGTAAACGTTTCGGAACTGATCATAAAAGATTTATTTTTTGTGAATTACGAGTGTGTCCCAGAATTAAAAAAAAGTGTTTAAGTTCACCCTCATGTATACTGCTACCTGGTAAATAATAATGGAAGGTTACGTGAGAATTTTCAATGACTTGAAAAATGGCTTTACAGACGTGTCTTGTGCCATGTGTGCTATTTCACGTTTAGTCCTCTTCTGCGTGCAAAATGCTCGCATCCAGTCTGCACTTCGGCCCCATAGTTTGGCACCACATTGCAGTTCAGTGTGCATTTTAAAGTTTTTCTTTCGTTATAATTTTGTTAATTATAATCTTTCACTGCGAACTTTAATTCAATCAAGCTTATACAGTGGTCAACAAATCTTAACACAAAGTGCTTACGCGACAAACGATATTCGAAGACAGTGGCAGAACGACATAAGTTGTAGAAACAGTTCATGAATCTCACGGACTCACAATAAAACTGAAGCGGCACGGATGCAGCTCAGACTTTCAGGCGAAAACTTTATCCGGGAATCAAATTCTATTTCCTATTCTCAACTCTAAACAGAAGGTTTAAGGCTTAAGGTCGTCTAGCAGTGATTTTCCCGTCTTGTGTACATTGGCAAATATTGCGCAGTTGTCTAGACGGCTGTTCTTTATGTAGTCAAAGAAAGTAAGTGAAGTGCACTTATAGAGTAACTTGGCGTCAATTTACTTTTGGATTGAGACACGCAGATGGAAGATTCGCTGTCTAAGACATCTGATACTACTGCTTATTTATATCTGTGTTGAGTTAAGGAAAAATATTACTTTGGAAAGTGTATTCTTTTTCTTTACTATTTCCCCCGCTACCTTGGATCAGCACAATGAGTATTTTTCTGCACTATGTTCTGTTGCTTGGCATCTAAGTACTCACACCTTTCGTTTTTCAAAAAATAAAACATTTTTTAATTTTACATCATTCTCCATCTTATTAATATTTTTCCTGAAGCGAAGTTAGCCTAATGTTAGTCAAAAAAAAATATCTTAGTATATTACGTTATTCAGTTTGTCGTTGAAGGGCCGGCCACTGATTCCGGCGATGCTCTTAATGTTTTGATTAGAGCCTCCACAACCTCATCGTTACTGTTTTGTATAACCATTCTTAGATTGTGATCGACTATATTTTTATAGTTTGCCTCCGTTGCTCGCCTGACTAATCCTCCAATGGTGTCCGAGCTGTCGTCTGTATAGTAAACGCAGCATTTTGTATGACGTGACACTGCTACTACCGCATGAGAAACGTTGTCTCGCAGCGTGGTGACTCTTTCCCTCATCTATATGATGATTAGCGACTCATAAATCAAACCCTGCACTTCGTGTATGGTTAAGGTGCAGGACCCCGACCCAGACCCATATCCTTTGCTGACGAGTAAGGCTTTTTCCTTCTGTGTCAGCACTAGATAGAGGATGTTCTGCAGGTCAGTTGGTATATTTGCACCTGTATAACGTTATAGCTTCAGGGAATGAACTTGGGATCGCGATGAGTAAATGCCCGAGTACACCTCGCTGAGGGCGTATGCCACATCCATGGGGTTTCTGTGGGTGCAGAACAGTTGTTGACTAATGGAAACTAACGTCTTTGGACTACTGTACCTTATATCAAAAAGGTTCTCTCTGTCAATATAGGGCAGTTGGTTGACATCTTCGATGATGACGATATCCTCAGCCTTCAGCAACCGTGGAGCCATTATGATGGCCCCAAAGTTGTTCATGTGAGCTTCGTCTATTAAAAGGCATTTTTCTCTACGCTCCATGAACTCATTGGCCAATATGGAGGCCAAGGTATGCCCTTTGGATTTTACTCCGTCGCCCATGCGTTGCGCTACCTTGTCTCGCAGATCTTCCGCTGCTTCAGTTGTAGTGGTGACTAAGATGTCTCCTTGTCAGTTGTAAAAGTCCATATTGACTCGAATTATGGCAGTTGGTTCATTGAAGCAGACTGTATTTAATGTCTTATTTTAAATATAGATACAGATTCTCAGAAATTCACAAGGTCGTAAATATTGACATATTTTTTTGAACTATATAATAATATCATAACAAATTCATCTATCACTCATGCCTGATATTTCACAGAATAATAGTTAACATTTCATACAATTCTTTGTCTTCTTGTTTGTCTTATTTATTTGTGTTCTTATGTAGAGTATATTTACAAAAAAAATATACATACAATATTTTTTGTCGAATTAGATCATGTTATGTGAAGATACGATTACAGCACGATATACAATATGAACCTAAAAAATCTTTGCTCTCTCAAAACACGAGTATGTTTTCTGTTCAGGATAATGTCCACAGAGCTGTGGGATAGGGTTTTCAATACAATAAACGGAGAGATAGCGACACTTTACATGTTTCGCGAAACTCGCATTCTAAGGGTTTCGCTATAGAAAGGTTCAAAAAGGCTACGAAATGTTGTGTGACCTCAATTTCTAGCAAATGTGCTACGAAAAATTGTATTCAAATTTATTTTCCTTGAAGCCTTTTGAAGATAAGCTGAAAATGTCACGGTCTAGCTAAGAAAACATAATTGTAGTTCAAAATCTTTTTGCTTCCAAATCACATTTTTATAACAACAGAACTTAATCCTTTGGTAAAATACATATATATTAGCATTTTAAGTTTCGAAATGTGAAATTACCGGGCAATTGTGACTTGAAAATGTCTCAGAGCGCAGTGAATTATCTAACAAAATGTTGACACTGAAACTGTAATAACCGGACGAGCTTACTTCTGCTAACGTACCATCAGGCACCCGCTTGTCCGTCTCGGCACATATTAATATAAAAAAACGCGTCCCTTTCAGGCCTTTAAGAAGGAACGATGCATGGACGGAATATGAAAATGCACGAAACCGACGTATCGTACTGCCCTGTTTTCTCCTCAAATACTGAGCAGATTAAGTTTTTATTTTTATATAAAATCAAGGTAGAATAGACACGCTTGTGTTATATTTTTTTAGCAATAATTTATTACAAAAGAAAATATGACCCTGAAAATCACAAAAAATGCCCCGTTTTATCGACATGCAAAAAATAAATAAAAATAGCCCCATATAACCTTTTCTTTTAATTTAAACAAAAAAAAACCTATCGGCTCTGTTTTTGAGGAGGAAGCAGGTTAATACAAAACGTCCATTTCATACATTTTCTTTTTTCTAATCCTCGCACATAACTTCCCTCTTAATATCCAGTTATAATTATTGCTATCAGATGTGCAACTACAGTCTTTATAGCATTCGCTATATTTTTGTTCTTTAAACTACAGATACCTATTTTGTCATTTTCTCACCTTGCCGAGACGGATTTCTATTTACGTAGACAGTCGCAGACAGGTACCTGTGCCTGTAAGCGGCTCTAATCTTAGAAGATAAGTACTGAGCTGATGTTTAGACGAGGGTAGACACCTAGACACCTGAGTTGCGTGACTACGGGATTAATAATGGTACTTTGCCCTTGGATTATATGATTTTTAACCTCCTAGAGACTGCGATAGAGTGCATTAAATTTAAATTTATGATTGAAAATGTATATTCTTTGGTTTAAATACCGATATTAACCTCTTTAGTCCGAAAAGGACAGCTTAGGGGCTCAAAATATTGCGTAAACAAAAAGGTGTCCCGAAAATAAATGTAACGTCACAAAATGATTATTAGAGGAAAAATTAAAGTAATGTGCGATATTCTAACCCGCGCCATCCCCATGTGATGGTTAAAAACGAGAGGACAAGTTAGAGTTATGAGTTTGTTGTGTTGGCTTAGCGGTCAGTGTATACCCAGGCTATAGGAGTGAATGGCGCGGGTACAAACCCCGTATTGGACTATAATTTATCGTCTTATTGTAAATTTGTGATGTAAACCGCCAAACAGGCGCCATAGCAAAAATAAAAATATTGAAATAACTGTTACGTTTAACCTACAGAACTGCAGTAACTTTTACTTTTAATTAGTGTTTGTTTCTGTTTAAGTTGAATAAATAATATATTGTCTAACATGACGAAATGCTTCTATTATAGAAAGAGGTTAATCAGCTTAACATCAGGTGGGCATTTTTGAGTTAGGCTAGTTCCGTCACAATGACAAAAAACATTCCGTGTGTAACTTACCTCATGTTTTTCTAACTGGTAGAACTGAAAAGTATAAAAGGCAAAACATTAAAAAACGCAACCAACTCATTACTAAATATAATATTACAATGAAATTAACGTCTTACTATTAATTTCATAAATGAGGTATAAATAATATACCTCGCTCTAGATAATAACACACAAAACGGAAGAGAACAATAAATGACGTGTTGACTTACAAAATGATATTAATTGCATTTATAATTGGACGGTGACAAATAAAATATTTTTTAACCCTGAGAAATGTTACGTTATGACATTTGACCGTAAACGTAATCCTTTAATTTATGACCATAAAATCTGTGACGATATCATTAAAAGAGTGACTACTATTAAGGACCTGGGCGTGACTTTTGACCGCGGCTTAACTTTCCATGACCACATAATTATTACCGCAAAGGAATCCTTCCAGCGTCTTGGTTTTGTGTTGCGGAATGCGCGCGATTTTCATGACCCCCGCGTCATCAGGCTCCTGTTTACTACTCTTGTGCGAAGTAAACTGGAGGCGGGCGCGGTTGTCTGGAACCCGCATCACGTGACATACACCTTGATCCTGGAAAAGGTTCAAAAGCGCTTTTTGCGGTATCTGTTCAAGCAAATGTATGGTTATTGCCCGTACCTTTAACCTACTAAGTTTCTTTTTGGGCAGCTTAGTTTTAACTCGCTAGAAGTTAGAAGGTCCCTGGAACAGCTTTCTACCTTCTGCAAAATTCTAAGAGGCATCATCGACTGCACTCACCTGCACAACCTCTGTGCGCACTGTATGTTTCTGATCAGTCACAGGTCGAACCGTAGACACGCGCTGTTCGCTACTCCCAGTAGTCACACTGTTGCCCGAGCTCAGTCCCCCTTGTATCGTTCCTGACTGGTCTCAACGCATTCCTTAACGCCAACACCGAATGTGACATGTTTTGTGACAAATGACATTATATTTATAAATTACTACTTACATTTTGTGAAAAATGTGATACCTAATTATTATTTTTATTATTATTACTTGATAGTATTGACATCTATATATAAATCAATTTGTCTTGTCAAAATGACATTTCATTTAAAATGCTCTCATAATTTTTCAATAAAATGTTTGTAGCTAAATTTATTTAATAAAGTGACATTCAATAATAATGCTAATATATGTATTTATTGAAATGACTTTCAATAAATACAGACATAGAAGGAGTAGAGTACGACTCGGAGACATGATCGACGACATGTTCCGTGCTTAACAAACTGCTTACGGTCGCGCATATAATCAGCAAAAAACAGAAGCAGTTGGGGGGTAAATCCAATGTCATATAGTTTCTGTAATAACTCGTCGTGGTCCACTTTGTCAAATGCTTTCTGAAAGTCAAAATATAATACGTCGACCTGTGAACCGCGGTCCATACAAGTCGACGCACGTATAGTCAACTAAGCTAAGTAGGTTAGTATTAACTGACCTCCCCGGTCTGAAACCGTGCTGTTCGTCACATAAATACATGTGAACTTGCCTATGGATTTCACGATGGAGAACATACTCAATCACTTTAGCAGACCATCGTTCTATTACTAGATTTGGGAATGGGAGTAACCCTAGACAACTTTCATTGTGGAGGGTACACACCATCTCTGAGTGAAGAATTAAATATGTGACATAGGGGACCCGTTAAAATATGTTGCCACGACTTCAGGACAAAAGCTGAAATATTATCAGGCCCTATGGATCCCTTCGCCTTCAGCTTACGTAGACCACGTTCAACATCTTGAGGGGAGATGTAGGGGATACTGACACAGCTGCTTCCCTGGGGGTGCTCTAGGCGTTCAAGTGTTAGAGTGGGGGGCTGTTTAATAAAAACGCTAGAAAAATAATTAGCGAAGGCTTCCGCAGCCTCAATACTAATGAAAGACTGCCCGTTGAAAGTAACACTAGGCTCAAAGTCGCATTTCGACTTAAGACTGGCGATGTGGCACCAAAAATCTTGAGGACCGCTTTTTAACTGCTTTTCGATTGTAATAGTATGAGCATTATAGGCATCAGATATACGTTGTTTCAGGCTAGCACGCAGATCTGAGAAAGATTTATAGGCTACATCACATTCGAGCGCTTCCACCCTTTGTGCAAGTTGGTGTTCCGTCTAATATCTTTTATAATATCAGAAGTACTTAAACCACACCGAAAACACGCGAGACGCAGTACTACAGCGTCTTTTTTTTAGGAATACATTGGTCAACAGCATTATAAAGTATGCGATATACAGCGCTATGCAAAATCTAAGTTCAGAACAAAAACGTCTAGATTAAATTATTCCAGTAGGTATCTGTAAGTATCTCTTCCTAATACACAATAAGTAAGTACTTATTAAAATTTGCATAACATTTAATCGAGATCCTTTCAGAGGCAACTGGCGATATTTTTCATAGCGAAACATTTCGTCGCGGCGTCGGGGACAACAATGATAAATCATTACTCTGTGACAGCTCAATAAACCAGAAGCTGGAATTATGGCCTACTTCTCCATTTCACGTAGTAACGTATGAGCTTTTTACTCATTTCACGAAAGGGTACAAGTTTTTTCAAACGTTTTTGTAAGGTTTTGGGTAATGCCAGTCTTGTTGATCTTATAAATACTAAATTATTTATAATTAAGTCCTCGTTTAGTTTTGCCTCTTCCAATATACTCGTTTTGAGCGTACAATATTAGAATATAATAGAATAATAAAATAACATCTCCATAATCATACATATAAGGTTATATTTTCTTGCGGCGTAATTTTACGTTTGGAAATGACTGTGGCTCCATACTTTATAATTAGAAAACATTACTGCAGCGTGGTAGTGCTAATTCAAATACGGTGCTTACAGGATGTCATGGCAGAACTATTTGACGCGAATAAGTGATTTATATCATAATTTAAAACAAATATATTTTGACAAAAATAATATATATAGTGCGTTAATGCAAAAATAAAATACTTATATTAAAATAGTTTTTAAACTGAAATCTTGTTGCTTTGGTCGCAGTCAAAGTCAAAATAATTTATTCAATTTAGGCACTGTACTGCCACGTTCAGAAAAAAATATTTACAGAAGTACTGTAACGGTACAGTAGTACAGTAACGGGTAAGGAACTCGGGGCCGTTCTTGTTAAACGTCTTTTTAACCGCTAAGGATCAGCTGTGAATATATTCACAAGGTAACAATAACAATACATTTTTATTGTTATTGGATACCAATATGTAAAGGTCAACAATGTGTTACAAACTATAATTATATGATTATCACAATAAGAGCATCACATATTTGTTTAAATTACGTTTAAAATTATCACATCAAAAGTGCCAAATGTATTGAGCACTTTTTTAAATCAAGCACTGTGCCTACTCGTAGGTATAACTTGTCAGTTGTTTTTGTTCTTGAAACATTCATCAGATTTGATGTAGGCGTTCGTAAGTAGGTCAAAAGGGGATATGTTAAATTGAGTGCGAATGTGGAGTTGCGTAGTTTTATGGGCTGAAAGACGTATTAGATTGCTCGAGCGAGCTGTTTATTATCGTATGTAGTTATATAGCGCTGACCCGCCCGCAACTGCCTCGAATAATCTAAGTATCTTACTTGTGTGGTCGTCAAATAAAACAAACAGGGTGAAAACATGAAAATATCCGCTTAGGATCTCACCACCACATATTGCTACCAGTGGCTGTATGAGACAAAACGCCTCCCAATTCACCGATGTGGTGTATAATGTTAAAATAAATTACTGTATTCACTTGTACCTGACATTATTTACAATTATTGTTACAAGTACAATCCATTTTGTAAGCTGTTCTAGAAAGGAATCCCATAACTTTCCCGCGTTTTTCTCCATGTCATACACATGCCATTCATTGCCGCTAGAGGCGTCGTAGGCGCGTCACAGATAACTATGAATAATTTCTCACGACCATAGACTCAAGTAGAATACTTATATGGATCGCTAACAATTAACTATAAACAACAATTAACTTAAATTAAGATCGTTATGTAATTATTTGAAATTAAGTGATATAGCGAATAAATGAGCCAAGTGCGAGACAGACTACACTTCACATGAGAAAAAAAAACTCACTTCAAAACTACATTTTAAATTGTCGTTTTCAGTATTTAAAAATCTTAGGCCTCTGGTATTTTTGGTACGGAACCCAAATAATTACTAAAAAAGATTCGATTGACATTATTTAATTCTTATAATAGTAACCAATAATTATTTATTAAAATGATTTTAAATATACTATCCCATGTCGATAATTGAAATAATAAACTTCAAAAGAATTTATATTGACAACTTTATATCCACGATAACTACATAGGCTTAAATAGTTCTGTATGGAAGCTGGCATATCCATCCGCAGCCATTTTGTTTTTAAGTTTCCGCTCACCATCAAAGTAGCATATTATGCTTACATGGGTAGAGGATACTTCTACAAATAACAAAGGTTGTCTGGAAGAGATCGCTTTGAGCGAAAAGGCCACCTATCATTCACTATTATAAACTAAATATTTTTTCATTTTAGTTTAGTTTAAGGTGTTCAATAAAGAGTTTATCTATCTATCTAATGTTTCATAACATGGTATCCTAAAGTGTCAGGTTTCCGAAATATTCAGAGGTAAAGATCACCGTATGAGAACAATGAAAATCATTAAAAATGCAGTAGGTACATAATTACGAGTATTTTATTTTTCAAATAATATTTTTTAGGTTTTTCCTTAGAATAGTTTAAAAATTTTATTCAAAGGAAATACTAATACCTACATGGAAAAAACTACTTTTATTAAATATTTACGTTACTAAATCGCATAAATTTGCAAAAAACCGATGTTTTTTTATTGTAGGAGTTGGTATGAAGCACTCGTAGCGAAGTTTTCTTAGCCATTCTGAACTGATAAGCAAAGTTAAGCAACGTCCGCCTCGGTCATGACTTGGATGGGTGACCGCTGGTGACATTACTACTGAGCGCATCCGTGCTTCGGAGGGCACGTTAAGACGTCGGTCCCGGTTGTTTTCTTAGGATGGCAGTCGTTATAGCATGGTGGTAGGGCATTTTGCAAATGCCCGCCTGGCTAGCTACCACCCTCAAGTAGAAAAACTGTCGCCAAGCACCTAACGGTGTGTAGCTGCAGCTGTCCTTGAGGTCTAGTAATTATAGGTTAGCCTGAACAACATCTTCGATCACATCATCACTTACTATCAGGTGAGATAGTGGTCAAAGGCTAACCTACCAGGTATAAAAAAAAACACCAATCGTAATCCAGCGATCCCGCTAGTATTGCTGGCATCGCCACTATGTCTATGAAACGGAAAAGATGTGAAGTAGGTAAATATTTCTTGTAACGAAAGATATCTCTTGTTATGTACCCATATATTTAGAGACTAAGGTGATTTTTCTTCCTTTAAAATAATACTTCTATATTACGTGCTTTGTTTTAATTTAACTGCTATCAATAGGTATGGTTTAACATACAAAATAGCATAGAATATGAGCAATGTGATATGATTTCGTAAATTAAATATTAAATAAAAGTAGACGTTATGCACAAATATTTGTAATACCTTGTAATAAATAGTTACATCAACCTGGAAACTATTATCTGAATGCTGTGGAGTGCGTTCGTACACGTAATAACTGCATTTTTAATCTTTTTAATTTTATTGGTCCTATAATGCGATCTTTACCTCCAAATATTTTTTGAGTACCATGGCATTAGTAGGATCTTACTACATTTGGTTAGGGAGGGGAGGAGGCTCGAGCGGTGAAGGGGAGTATTGATGCATTGTAAAAGGGTCCTTAACCCTACTCCTGGGTTGCAAGTCCCAGGCACGTTGACTTGGGCCTCTTCCTCTGCAACGGATGGACCCGGCACCCGCACGGGGAATCCATCCAATGCTAAGTAATTCGTATCTTTTATATTTTTTGTTTGTAATAAGTGTATTTGATCTAATTAAGATAATACTAATTTCATAATGCGCAAGAATTTAAAAAAAAAGGGGCATGGCTGTGGGTCGATATGCATTAAAGGCTCATCAAGAGGTCATCTCTTTTACAAATATAATCATATTACAACACTTTATCTCTAACATAACAATGTTATGGAACAAGTGTTTAACTAGTACGCTGTAGAGCAAATTCAGAAGTTAATATCACTATGGAGTTCAATTTTGTACTGTCTATTGGAACGTTATGTCGCCATTCATACGTTTTATTGTACTGAAATTCTTGTATTTAGTACTTCACATTATGCAACACTTTCCCACACTACTATTACGTTGGAAACTAATATTATATTATAAAAATACGGGTACCGGGATACTTCCGGCAAAGGTTAAACATCCACATTTTGCCAGTTATATTTCAGGTCAATGGTGGGCGAGCCATTGCCATTTACTTGCCAGAGTTTGATACTTGGAGCTAAGACTTAGGTACTTCGTGTTCTAACTTCCGATATTATCCTAAGTTTATATTCATGAAATGCGAGATGAATTCGAAATCAGTATAATATAGAGATAACAAGGAACTTCCGTATGAAAATTATTCATATTTCTTATTAGATATTACCTTATTTCCAAAAAATTGTTCAAGAAGTATTTTTTATTTTTAAACACGTTTGAATAAAGATCATGATAGAAAAAAAGGGCCTATTGATATTGTTGTAAACATCAACTCTAAAAACAATAATAGCCATATTTGAAAGTTATTAGAGAGGTTTATTTTTATGTGCTTGCACTGAGACATACAGATGTTGAGACTCGTATGTGCCTGTAATTTTACTGGCTCTCAAGCACTGCTACCGGATCACACTGTTAGGCGATTGGCGACAGATTTTCTACTCGAGCTAACTGGGCGAGTATTCACAAAATGCTCTTCGGTTGCGGTGAAGCTCAAGTGGAGTTTTCCGTGTCCGTGGGGTGCCGGGTAAGAACTGCACTCCTCCGCCCACTATATCGTCCGGTAGGAGTTCGTGAGTGATGACGAAAGGAATATACCAGAAGTTGGGCAATAGCGCCTTCTGAACAACTGCCACCTTACATACTACCCTATTACGCCTGCCTCTATTTCCTTATAGATAAAAATTCAGAAATTCAGAGTGAATATTTCACATTCATGTACTGTATTCGTGGGTATAAGGACCTGTAATATTAATAAAGTTGATTACCTACCTAAAGAGGACACGACTAACGGCAACCAAGAAATAACGTTAGATACAGGACTCAACCGAAGATTATTATATTTCAGAAATAAAGATATATTAGCATTTCAAATATACACCTATTTGAAATGCTAATATATCTTTATTTCCTATCTATTATTATTATATCCATCAAGAATCGTATACTCGTACCTACTACTTCCGTACTGTACCTAAACGATCAAATAAATAACATCAAAGTCACATCCCACATAGCAGATATATTTCAGGATTAAGTTAACCTGGGTTGATTGTAAATAATTCATAGCACTGTATGACTAACAAACAGAACCTAAACACGTATCCTGTTTTTTCTTGTGATGTCAAAACATATTCTTATTTATTTATGTATGTGGATTTTGTCCAGATATACGCCCACTACACCACTTGACCTGCTTTATTTGTAACTTTTATTAACCTCAAAGAATTGGTTGAGTAGCAAAAAGTGATTCACTTAATATGAGTCTCATCAGTGATGGCCAAAGAGGTCCAGAATAGATTGTATTGAGGTCCTTTTCTGTGTAAGTGTGTGTGTCTTCCCACCTCGTGAAATTGTAGCTCCGACTTCAGTGTTGTTTTATATATTCGAATATAGATACCTATAGGATCAATTTTAATTAAATATTTTTCAATATGAGTTTTAATATTATCTAAGTTATTTGTCATACAAGCAATTACATTGCCATGTTCAAAGTCTGCAGGTGCCTCTGAACCTAATAACTAAGTACAATTCAGAGGCTGAAAAACGCTTCCTGACATCTGAATTCCAATGTATAAGTGCTCTCAACCCCTTTTTTCTATATCTCACTGCCTTTCAAATTTCGAGATGTAAGCGTTTTAATTTGGATCGCAGCTGTGATGTAATGAGCACATGTAGTCACTAGTAGTTTTATAACAGAAGTTATAAAAAAAACTTTAACATAGTTATAACTGTTAAGTATTATCTATAACCAGTAGCAATGTAATATTATTATACGACTGGTAACACTGGAGACACTGTGTATGTGCATTAACAAGAATAAAGTTTACTCTGAAATAACAAGGTTTTCTAATATTCGTACAATAACAATTGTTAAGATCTTCATTTTGGAACGGGTTTTTAAGGTTTTTAAAACCACTATCTTCGTCGTACCAATGTGGAATCTTCTCGCACTATATCGCGGCCATTGTCGAGATACGAGGGTAGTTGATGAAATACAGCGCGTCGCCATTCTACTATCGTTTTTAATACCACTGGGTATTAAAAACGATAGTCGGATGATATTGAAAATATAAACAAATTTAAGAAAAAACTAAAGTTACACATTGGGACGAGTACCACAGATTAATTAATTGTATAATTATATATTTTTTAGTTTCTTTGTATCTCATTATAAGTGATTATATCTTATGAGAATAAAGTTCTTTAAACACAAATTAAAAACTTAACGTACTCCCTAAACATTTTATAATAAAACCCACCTTTTAAACCCTCGACGGATATACGTGTTGTGATTGAAAACGAATTTAATAAAAATGTTGGTTCACCCCCGACTAAATAGAAGTAATTAACGGAAAATACAAATATAACGTATTGAAGAGTGGTTTATTCCTCGTGTCGAAGAAATAATTTAATGACACAACCAACAAAAACCTTCGAGGGCTGTTATCTCCTGCGCCGAAATAAACTAAAAATTTACAATTTTATATTATATTTTTGTGAATAATTGTCAATGCATTATATACGTAAATAAATATATGCAAGGTGTTTCTGGTATGCTATAGATTAGTGGTTGGTTCGGTCAGGTTAGTAATCTGTATGTTAATTCAGGATCAAGTGACCAAAGTAAACTTGTAGCTTATCACAGTTATCACCCACTACGGACGGAACGGAAGCGGTATATGCGTTTTGTGCTAGAAGGTGTTTGTATGTGTCTGTTACGATTTTTCTTGGAAACAAAACGTAAAATTTTAATGTTGTTTCTGCATGGAACACTTAAAAACTTGCTCTTAGGTGATAACTGTATCACCTAAGAGCAAGTTTTTTTATATGTTTTAGAGCTGTAAATAATTGTCAGTCATAATAATTGGTGCTTGAAGGCAATCTTATTAATCGTTTGGATTAATTTAATATAAAATCTACTTCAAGATAACTCCTGAATGGGAAATCTATATGAGAGTTGTCAAAGTGACAATTCAGGTCGTACTTTTACTTTACCACACATTTAGGATAAAATTGACTCCAAAACATACACATCACCGGGAGATGGGAGATAGATATGACACCTATCTAAATGACAGCTCAAATGGACAAAATACAGACTTACACCTCAAACGTGAATGAAATTTGATTGCTTGTTTCTTTACAAGAGTTATAAAGTATAAACGTAGTAAGCATATAAATATATTAGAAATTTCATTTCGGATGACAGCTGTTAAGCTAAAATGGGCTTTCTCTCAGAAACAATGCATTAAAAATTTCTGGATTATTTACAGTTGTTATTCAAAGTTATTACTTTGTATAACAACTGTTGAACCCAAAAAAATCTAATAGCTCTTAACGATTTTTTTGGGTTTGTCATTATATTAATTCTTCTACTAGGTGACAAATCAACTTTCCTTTAGTCGGAGTTGAATAGTTTGATTTAATATGTATTCAATTACAACGCTTATACGAGTATCATATCCATCTACGGTACTTTCATTCGTATTAATTCTGTTTTATTTTAATGAAATGTTATATGTTAATTATATTCACCTAAAACATTCCTAAATGAAAAACAACGAAACAATACCAAAAAAATAACAATACACAAAAAAGAAAATAATACGCTATATAAAAAGAAAACATCTCCCTTATCTGTAATTCAATTATCTCGTCCAAGTAAACACAAACCATTCTCGGGCAAAGTTTGTCCACGTCCGTCCCATTTCCTTCCATTATTACTCAAGGAATTGTCAACTTAAACGCGGTGGATTATAAACTCGGCCAAGTGGAAGTTTGCAAACTGCAATATATCTTACTGTGGCTTTAGAAAAATTTAATCACTTACAAAGTGAGCGGGGGAAATTGAACAATATCTAGAGTTGTAATTATAAAGATCTAGATTTTCTTATGATAAGCTTGTCTTTGACTGCTATCACGCCCACTAGTAAGTAATGATGTGGTAAGAAATCTCGCCCGCATAGACTAGCGGCATTTTACTCGTACCGGCCAGTATGAAAAGCAAACTATTTTTTCAATGAGGTTCATATAACACGCAGATCTGCAATAGTTATGTGCCAGCAATCAATAGTTACCTTTGATTTCCCACACATTATTTACTCGCAAATGTGATGAAAAACATTGTATGCTTCGCGGGCGGTACGGGAATTACGAACCTCGACTTAGAAAGCCTATTGGTCCTCGATAGTAATTCCTTACTTACCGCCCTTAATACACAATGTACTATTACAGTATTATGTAATCGTGTTTTCACCTGTGTGGGCGATCTTCCACGTGGTTCGTTCTTCAAATCACAGTTTCCATCAAGTAAGCGTTTAAATCAAAATCGCACGGTGCGTTACTTAGCAGTCCCCTCATTGATATTGCGACTGCGAGCTGTTTCTGCCGCGTTAGTTCCGCGACGGCACTCTTATTCAAGAATCACTCGAGTTTTCGAAGTCTCCATCTTTCTTGTCTGAGCTAAATGAAAAAAAAAACAACTAAATTATAATCGAATGTTGCACATTTTTTAAAAGAAGAACCTCATAGGTACCATGTCAGAAAAATTCTCTCAAAAATCTCAAGCCAGAAGGTTCTATGTCAATTTGAAGTACCTATTACAAAACGACAATTTGATACCTTAACCACGATCACAAATTAAATATTACAATGCAGATTAAATCTTAACTGATAAAACAAATTTTTTTTTAATGCTATGCTGAACAAGTTTATTTTTTTCATGAACCAGTATAGCGTAGATCTCCAGTTGTAGGTTTTCTGGAAAAGATAACCGCAACCGGTATGTTTGGGGATTCCAACTCGTAGTTTTTTTAAAGGTGATAGAGCGTTTAGCTATCATTTCATCTGTTAATATTTTTGACAAGTGACGATGTGGTCGAGGATGGTAAGCAGAGTTAACCTATAATTACTGGCTCTCTGTTCGGCGACAGATTTTCAACTTCAGGGTGGTAATTACAAATTTATGAGAGGAAAAATTTAAGTCATGTGCTGGATCATAAATTTGTAATTTTGTAATGTAATGCACAGAGCATGCGTTATTGAAAACATAAAGATATTAAAATTCAGGGTAATAAGCTAGGCAAGTACCTATTCCCAAAATGCCTTACCACAATGTGGTTAAGCTCAAACCCATGAGATTGGAATAATCGGCCCCCTGGTCACCTGTCAATACTATTTCAAATGGGCTAGCACTGTTTAAAAAGTTTATATCGGCATTTTTCTACCCTTGCGGACCCACTTGGGACATCATGTTTTCAAGGAAACACTTATTACCTCGAACACCTGAGGCCAATTTTTCTTGGTGATAATATCATACTTCAACTACTAATGTGACGTTAGAAACGCCTTTTAGCCTAGCCGGAATAGTTTTCGACATGGTTCGATTCTACACGAAGCACCTTTTTTGACCCTTAGAGAGAACGATCAAGATAGTGCACTGGAATAAATATAGATTCCTGCACAGTAGCACCTGAACCTATTTATTGTTCCGTGGTAGTGTAGGTGCTACTTTTTAACCGACTTCCAAAAAAGGAGGAAATTCTCCATTTTTTAAAATGTTTTTACCTCAGAGCTTTTGACTGGGTGAACTGATTTTGAATATTGTTTTTGTTTGAAAGTTGATACTGTGTGTTGTTAAGTGCCATTTATCAAAATCTGTCAAGCCGTTCTTGAGTTACACTCCAATAACTGAAAAATATTTTTCTAATCTTGATGATATAGTCATTGACAATGAATGACATTCGATCCCGTAAGTAGCAAGGGTCACTAAAAAGAGTGAAACATTTTTATTTACTTAAAAATGGAACCGCTATTAGCACTTCAACAAGTTATATTGCATGGTGGAAGGGCATTTTTGCGAATGCCCGCCTGGCTAGCGACCACCCTCAAGTTGAAAATCTGTCGCCAAGCACCTAACGGTGTGTTCCGGCAGCTGTCCTTGAGAGCCAGTCATTCTAGGTTAAGCCTGTTAACACCTTCGACCACATCATCACTTACCATCACGTGAGATTGTGGTCAAAGGCTAACCTATCTGCAATAAAAAAAAATATATATATATATTACACATAAGTGTAATATAACTTGTTGAAGTTGGTACCAAGCGCACTATATTGTGACAACAGGTACTTTTGAACTATCATGGTACCGACTTCAACAACTGGTGACACTTTTGGGAAGTCGGTTAAATATTTGGTATTTTTTTTTACCAATAAGGCCTTTTATGCTGCATAATCCTACTGAAATATTGACTTGTGTTGCTGCAGAATAAATGCCGCTCATTTGGCTCCATTGGATTATCTATTGGATGGTTATAGAATAGTTCCGTTCCTAAGGGCTGATTGAAGACACAAATAGTTCTATCCCTCTACTGCGTGCAGCTTTTTTTTTATATCCTAGACAATTCATGACCACTATCTCATCTGATGGTAAGTGATGCGGTCAAATATGTTGCACCCACAGGCTAATCTAATTACTAGTTCCCAAATGTGCGAGTACAATATTTATTAAAATACATAGTAGCAAGATTAATTAAACTGTATACAAAACATTGGACATCATTTTAACGTGACTAATGAGCAAATCGAAGCCATATTATATATACTCCGCTGTCACGTTCATCTGCCCATCTGTCGGTCTGTCCCTAGTCGTGGATCTCACTAAGTAAAAAAAAAATAATCACTTACTTGATATTTTGTGCTGAAAGTTTACCCAAAGATGAAATATTGGAAAATTTAATAAAATAATTCAGAGGGCTCGAATAAACAAGAAGGTAGATGAATATAAAATAGTTATTTGTTATACACGAGTGCAAAGTTGCTTTTTAACCGCGTGTTCAATTTTGATGACCGAGCAAGGCGAAGGATTCTAAAATTGAATCACGAGCGCAGCGAGTGATACAAAATTAGAATCCTGAGCGTTAGCGAGGGAATCAAAAGAGCACGAGGTGAAAAATCTTTGCACTCGAGTGCAACACGTAACTTTTCATTCCACCTCAGCGAGGAAATGACCAAAGCAAATTGAAAAAAGAACACCAAGAAGGTTCCGAGTCTGAGTTTTTAACATATTAAAAAAAAGTTGTATGATATATTCGGCACCATAGAGGTAGCAGTAAATAGGCTTCAAGTTTTTTTTTAATTCACAAACTTAGTGCACACGATGTTCTAAATTCAATTTACTTAGAATAAAAACGGCTTTTCCACTCAGATATTGAAGCGCTCGTAGCGAAGTTTGCTTAGCCATTCTGAATCGATCAGCAAAGTTAAGCAACGTCCGCCGCGGTCAGGAGTTGGATGGGTGACCGCTGTTGACATTACTACTGAGCGCTTCCGTGCTTCGGAGGGCACGTTAAGCCGTCGGTCCCGGTTGTTGTCTTAGGATGGCAGTCGTTACAGCATGGTGGTAGGGCACTTTGCGAATGCCCGCCTGGCTAGCTACCACCCTCAAGTTGAAAATCTGTCGCCAAGCACCTAACGGTGTGTTCCGGCAGCTGTCCTTGAGAGCCAGTAATTCTAGGTTAGCCTGTACAACATCTTCGACCACATCATCACTTACCATCAGGTGAGATAGTGGTCAAAGGCTAACCTATCAGGCATAAAAAAAAAAAAAAAAAAGATTAAAAATACTCTTTCCGAGATGGTGGGATGAAAAATATTTTATCTAATGCCATACACATATATAGTATATTTTTATATAAAAAAAATTAAGAAAAGGGGCACCAGATTGGTAAATCTTAGACCATTTTTATGACGGGGTCTGCCTCAAAAACACAACTAGTTGGGAAACTGATAATTTATAATAAAATAATATGCAAAATTTGCAGTATAATATACTAAAAACACAGATTTTTTGTCCTAACTGACCTAAAGTTTTGATGCTGGGATCAAAATCAATTAATCTTTTCCAACGGATCGCGGGACCCTGAAACGGCAAGGCATCTGCAATATTTATATTAGAGGCTATACAAGCGGTATACATAAAACATTTTGAAACTTTCTTTCATTGTTCTGAGAACAAAGAGGAATGAAGATAAATAGCGCCCCAAGGTAACTACACTAGGTATAGAGATGTAAGTCCAATTTGTGCTTACGGCTATCCGGGGACCAATACGCATGTTCGTAATTTTGGCTCATCCTTTTTGCGATATTGTACTCGTACGTAGGCACAGAAGATTCCTTAATGCAGCGTTCTCGTGGAGCAAGTTATTCGGTCAGCCTTTATTTCATTTAATATTGATTTACGTCAAAAACACATTGCATTTTCACATCCACATATATACCGATAAAAGGGCCGAGGGAACTGCTTTTAGACGTTTTTTTTTATGCATGATGTGGTAGCTTGACTCTATTTCACCTCATGGTAAGTGATGACGAAAATGTTCAGGCCAACCTAGAATTACTGGCTCACATGGACATAACTGAGGGAACACACCGTTAGGTGCTTAGCGACATATTTCCTGCTTGAGAGTGGTAGCTAGCCAGGGGGGCATTGGCAAAATGCCCTACGACCATGCTATAACGACAGCCATCTAAAGACAACAACCGGGACCGACGGCTTAACATGCCCTACGAAGCACGTGCACACTCCGTAGCAATTTCACATCCAACTCAACCAATGCTGATCGGTTAAGAACTGCTAAGCAATCTTCACTACGAGTGCTTCGAAAAGACGTGCTAAAGTGTACCTACCACAAACTAAGTACCTTCTCGCTAAGAACCAATTTAGAAGTCTACGCCCAGTCACAATAAAAACAATATATTTTTAGTGAAACAAACAAATAATATTACAAAAATTATGAACATTGTAAAAGTTTTAAATGAATATACCTATGATTTTTTGTATATCCGAAAACTTTAGTGGTCTTTATGGGGGATCCAATACTTGGGCGAACATATTAAGGGACAGAATTCTAAAACCAGATGTTAGATTTTGTCCCCACTTCTCCTCGCGTGTTTACTTCGCGGTGTACATGGCGCCACGTCCGTAAGTCAACGGTAATATTTTATTTGATTAAAAATTTAGAGCGCTCTCTAGTAGAACTAGTAGAAACTATCTTGTCACACACGAATGTGATGTGTGCTGAAGCGCCATCTAGTACGCATACATGATACCAACCATTAGTTGATTGTATGCTGTAAATATCATAGTGTGACAGAGTTAATAAATTTACCATACCTACAGTAGAACAAGTTTAGTCTTGATTATTACCAACTTGTTTGATTTTTGCAGTTTTTGTGTATGTTCATTTTTAATGAACATGAACTATGGTTTTGATGAACATGAACTATGTATCTACTTTGATGCAAGGCGTAAGCTGTTACACAAAATATGGTTTATTTATTACAAAAACAAGTATATTGTGTAAAATTTACACAGAACATCATAAAAAAATTTTTTTACCCCTGATCAAAATACAAATAGCGGGTTATACTATTGGGTATTTTTAACTGACTTCAAAAAAAGGAGGAGTATCTTAATTCGTGTGTTTTTTCTTATATGTTTGTTACCTCAGAACATTTCACTGGGTGAATCGATTTAAAAAAATCTTTTATTGTTTGAAAGCTGATACTTGTTGTTTGGTTCCAGTTAAATTTCATCAAAATCGGTCAAGCCGTTTTTGACATACACTCCAATAACTGAAAAATATTTACTTATCTTGATGATATAGTCGTTGACAATGAATGAAAATCGATCCCGTAAGTAGCAAGGGTCATAAAAGAAGTGTTTTTTTTTTTAAATAAAAATGGAAATGACTTCATCACCAAAAAGTGTGAATTAACTTGTCCAAGTCCAACACTAGTACCACGTGCACAATATTGTGATAATAGGTACTTTTGAACTATCCTGGTACCGACTTGAACAAGTTATTTCACACTTTTGGGTGTTGGAGTCGGTTCCAATTTTTGTTTTTTTTATCAAGTAGCGTAGTTCATTCAGATCCTGGCTTTGTTTCCGCTAACAATCAAGGGTACCTGCTCGTGTCATTACTACAAGTCATATTAAGATTTCACTTACAAAAAATCACATGGAGAATGTAGTAGGTAGGTACAGTTATTGTTTCAATTTGTTAATAATAATAAATACATCTCGTGGATGCTATTGTGTAGATGGGTGGAACAACAAAACTTCTAACAAAATAATACCATTATTGAAATCACCCAAGGAGAAAGATAAGTATTTTGTTTGAAAATTTATTACTTTGTATTACTATTCATACGTAATACCACAATATTACATATCGAATATAAAACCGTGGTATTACTGTTATTAACTGTATTAGTCAAAGATTACGAAAGATACGTTTATGTTTGTAAACGACACCCGTGCCGTCACTTGATGTATGTACTTGTATAGGTAGATTATGTTGCGAAGATGCACCGGAGTGCGACATAAAATCGGACATTCTATGAGAGTAGGGCTGCCATCCGTCCGGGTTTCCCTGGATTTAGCATTTTACCAATAACCCTGCATATTAATCAAAAAAATAATCGAAAGGTGAATGTTTCGAGATTTGTCTTAATAGACTCTTTGTGTAATAGTGTATATCAACAATGCGTCGTTCTTCTCCTCCATTTTCTATACTAGAAAAATAACAAACTTTTATTGATTTTCAAATAATATTTTTGGTGTCCGATATTAATCGCCGGTTTTCGGTACGCGTATCAAAATTCAATTCATCTGACAAGCCATCACAATTAACAATCCGCTAACTTTCAACGGGTTTCTGGAACGCATATTAATGAAAAATTACAGAACACCTGATTAAAATGCTTGTTTATCTATGATAACATGAAATTTGAAAATGTCGTTCAAATTCATTCATTCTCTAGTGTTCTGTCTTTTTTTAACACATAGCGTTGTCTCTTCTGTTTTGACATGAAATTAATCCCAAATCATTTTTGGCATCACCACCGTTACTATGGTTACCAATTAAATATGACGGATGATCGTAAACGTAAAACAACAAGAGAGAGGAGTTCGAAGCGTTCCTATTTGTCAAAATACAAGCCCATTTGGGCATTCACATCCAACAATACTATTTGCGCTCGGATTTCTAATTGACAGAGTCCAGTCGTGCGAGTGTACGCTCTAATCCCTAAAATGTCAACATTGATGGGTTATCGCTAGTGGAATTATCAAATTTCATTAATTTTTATGAATCCAGCAGTGATAGCTCAGTGGCTTTGGCTATGGACTGCCGCGCAGCAGGTCCATGGTTCGAATCCCGCCGCGGGCTTGAGCTTCACCGCATGGTGGAAGGGTATTTTGTGAATGCCCGCCTGGCTAGCGACCACCCTCAAGTAGAAAATCTGTCGCCAAGCACCTAACGGTGTGTTCCGGCAGCTGTCCTTGATAGCCAGAGTAATTCTAGGTTAAGCCTGTTAACACCTTCGACCACATCATCACTTACCATCACGTGAGATTGTGGTCAAAGGCTTACCTATCAGCTACAAAAAAAAAAACCCTTTATCCTCAATACCATCACGATGATTATAATACTCTTTAATTTTATAATTATTATGTCAGTAATAGTTTATTGATAGTGAAAGTCACTAGCGTACGTGAAAATGTGCGTGTTTGTCTCCCCTTACTTGTTGCTTTATATCGTAAAAATCGATTAAAATAAAAAAATGATGAGTGGCATTTTTTATTGCTGCTAGGCTACGCTTTGACTATAATCTCACCTGATGGTAAGTGATTGACGTCTGATGATGATGAAGTCAGTAGAGAAGAATAGGCAAGAACAGCCGTCGTAACATACCATTAGATGCTTGGTAATATATTTTCTACTTGAAGGCCAACAACTATCAAGCCTATCAATGATTCTAAAAACTCCCGCCCTCGCATCATGCGGTGAAGTGAAAGACCGCGGTGAGATTCTAACTATGGACCTCCTGCGCATCAATACAAAATAATACCACTTCTAACATCAACGTGAATATGTTGTAGCCGCACATCAGAGCTTTAAACCATATCTTAACGCCCTTAGCCGAAAGGTGTTTTCTCAAAGAGGGTTGGGGTTTGGAAGGTCCATAACCTACTTATCTTGGAAATGCTTTTGTTGGTATTACAATCTACCCAGCTGCGGTTTGTTTAATGGCTGCTATGGTTATTTTATAGCACCCTATTGAGTAACAAATGAGCAGCAACACTATAATCACGTAGTCTTTAGTAATATATTTACGTAGTTCTATAATCGGACTCTTGTTCTAAAGTCAAAGTCAAAGTCAAAATCATTTATTCAATTTAGGCGTCTACGACGCTCTTATGAAGGTCAATTACAAATTTTAATATTGAAATATACTACATTGTACTGCCACGTTCAGCCAACAAAAATTATAGAGCCACTGCTAGAAGAACGGGCAAGAAACTTGGGGCCATTCTTTTAAACGTTTTTTAACAATGTGTTAAGTACATACTATATAGTAAAATTATTACAATACTTTATTTACATTACGTAGGTGACAGGCGCTAACTTGGCAGAGGCGAACCAGTCCAAGCATTTTTGTCGTTTAAGTAATCACAAACTGTGTAGTAAGATTTCTTTATCAAAATATTCTTCACATGCAACTTGAATTTTCTTTCTATGAGCATTGTAATATGTTTGGGCAATTTATTATAAAACCGCTATTTTATCTTTATTCCTAGTGTTATAATCGTGATTGTCACTGTTTGATTTAAATTTGCTCAGATTTTTACGAACATACATAATATTTTCAAATATATACAGACTTGGTAAAGTTAAAATATCAATTTCTTTACAAAGATCTCTCAGGGATTCCCTAGGATCCATTTCATATATGGCTCGAATTGCACGCTTTTGTAAGATAAAGATTGTCTCTATCTCAGCAGCAGCTCCCCACAGCAATACACCATAAGACATAATACTGTGGAAGTACGCGAAATAAACGAGCCTAGCAGTAGCTACGTCTGTTAGCTGTCTTATCTTACGAACTGCATATGCAGCATGTATATGTGGATTCCACTGTAAAGTTGAATCCATTTTAATTCCCAGGAAGACTGTCGCATTGTCAAAAGAGAGTTTTTCTAGGCCAAGCTTAATGTTTGGTTCAACATAAGTAACATTTGGTAAAGAAAACTTTAAACATCTGGTCTTTTTTGAATTTAAGAGAAGATTATTAGCCGCGAACCACTTAGAGATCATAGATAACACATTATTGACTTGAATAAGTTCACTATCCCTCCTATCTACTTTAAAAATCAGGGAGGTATCATCTGCGAATAAAACTATATCGCAGAAATTTTTAACCATGCAAGGCAGATCATTTATATATGTTAGAAACAGAAAAGGTCCTAAAATTGATCCTTGCGGTACTCCTATTCTTATCAAAGACCCGGAAGAAGTATTGCCATTTATTCTAACCTCTATACTCGCTCATCATACACACCGCTAGGGAATGGAACACTCTGCCTGAGTCTGTGTTTCTGGTTAATTACGTGAATAGGTATCTTCAGGGTAAGCGAGCTGCATCATCGATGGCATCGTCACTTAACATCAGGTGAGATAGTGGTGAAGTGCTACCCAGTACCTTCGGTATGAAAAATAGCAATATGTGTTTTTAGAGTAATCATACTTGATATAATTCTGTTCTTGTTCTATCTTATCAGTTATTAGAGTAAACGTTGTAGGTAGGAATGCTTAAAACTATTTTTATATATTTTTACGATATCAAGACGTTAATCTTAGAATAATTGGTCGATTTTGGGCAATTAGAATTAGTCAGTTTGACAAACCGTTAACGTACCGAAAAGCTTTTCAGAAACCCAAAATTGAAATAATTGTCGATTAATTGGAGATTTGACATTAGTGTTGACAAACAGTCACATTAAGTTTTTAGCAACCCAATCTGCGTATGACAATGGATTAACAAGCATTTAAAATAATTTGTCGCTGATTTGCGTTTCAGAAACCGGGGGTAAGAATTTTATTGGTAAGTAAGTTATGGGATAGTATCAATAACCAAGAAGCATCCTCCTATCCTACAATATATGGGGTTCTTTATATGGCTACCATATGTTGTTTATACAACACAGAAGATGTAACATTTAAAAACATAATGGCTATAATGTGTATAATTTTAACTTTTGTTGAATTACCGGCCGCCCCTTAACACCAAAACGTCCTGGGGAATACTCTCTTTGGTAGTATATCCGCTACACTTTGGTTATTAAGGGCGTTATAGTTAAGTCCCCTATAATGCACCTTACTCGATGTTCTTACGTAAGTATTGGTATGGTGCTAATTATTTCATTTTCTTTTAGTCAGTTCTTAATTATTATGCTATTCAAGAAAACCATGGAAAGTCTCATTCTAAAGCAGAAGCTTAGGCTTCTTCTTTTTGTATTAAGTTTTCAATTCAGAATTTCATTATCTCTATCGCATCAAACGTTTTTACTACTAATTTATATGTACTAATATATTACGTGCTCGATAATACCATGAATATTTCAATAACTTTCCATGTATGAAAGTTTGTGTTTTCTATAGTAGTGGACAGAAGGACGGTGTTTACTCAACATAGCTTTGTTACTATGTAGTAAATAATGTTGTTCTACTGTAACTATTACGCTGTGGCAACTCGTGTCCATCCAAGACATACTTTTTCGAGATCTATGAAAAAAACGTGTTCAGGTAGCTAGATTAGGTAGTACCTATTTAATGTTCACGTTCATTAGATATACTAAACTCTCTAATTATATGAAAACATGGAAACTCGAGATACCTAATAAATTTGCAAGCATTGTAATCGTAAATTGAATACGCGTCAGAAAACTTAATTATACGTAAATATAATACGTATCAAATAAAAAGTAATACAAATAAAAAAGTCACCAAAAAGAATCTAGGTATGTGAGATTCGATCCACGGTACTCGATCTTCTGATTCGACTTCTGAAGTTACACACTATACAATCATTGACCAAGGTGTCGAAAATTACACACATATCGTTTATGCCTTACTGTCAGACACATTATATTGGTCCACGTACATACGTAAAATTATTATTGTATTATTAAGAATTATGTCGTAAAATTAAAATTTGACCAAAAAGAATCTCTTTACGCTGGATTCGATCCACGTGCCTCTCCATTGCGAAGCGATGTCACTTACTATGCGCTATTTGAACGACGATTGATTAGTCGAAAATTATGTACATAACCTTTGTGCCTTATTGTCAGAAACTGTATAAATTAATCATGATCCATCTAAAATAATTCATTTTTCATTCATTACGAAAAATTCTGTATATTGCTTATAATAATTATTTTAGGTAGCTAAAGTTGTACCTACGTCTTGTAAAATGTTTGAAGTGTTTATTTTATTGCGTTAGGGTTCACAATCATATGATAATTTCATTAATATAAGAGATATATACATAGGTACATGGAGAAAGGAAGCCATAGATGCATACCTTATTATGTCCATCATGCGTTTTTGACGATTTTTATACATCTTTTTTGCACTCCCAAAGCGTTTATTTATAATTTTACCCATGTTTTATTTTAATTGAGATCGCCGAGAAAAGTGACGCAGGTCCGACGCACGACGCGGCTGACCGCGATATGAGCGAGGATGATAGCAATATACGTAGATCGCTGGAGTAAATAGTGCGACATGATGTTAACGCTTCTCGGAATGAAAGGGCGTATGTGACATTTTGTAAACAGGCTCAGTACGCATTAACTGTGCTTTTTTTGGATTAAAATAATCAATGAAATTTATTGTACTTAAAAAATCAATATTTTAGAAAAAAAAAACAAATTTTAAAACACTAAAATCTGGCGGAAAAAGTAGGAATCCTCTATTTTCAGAGGTGTTTTTGAGATTTTTTTCTATCGAGCCAATTATTAGGAAACATGTTTTGAAATCAATGAAAGTATTACTTATATCCTTGAGTATCGTGTATTTAAATTGCAGTACCATCCGGTACCTGGTTTATGAGATTTCCCATATCATGTTGGCCCTATTTCGTAATTTCCGAGCCTTAAAGTCAACGGGGAGGAGATATAAAAAAGTTTCATGTTCTTGTGATTTCTTTCTTTATGAATTATATAGGAATCACATTGGTTTTTGACTTGAATAGACCTTTCTTAAGCTTGACAAATCACATATCGCATGAAATAATTGAATTTAATTTACTCTTTTACCAACAGTTGATAAAGAATAAACATAATTTAGATCAAACTTCTCATAATAATATAATAGGAATTATGTTTGTGAATCAATTTAAAAACTCTTTTCCTCTGAAATCAACAGGGATTGGTTAAGAATATAATTGCAGGTGACATTTTAGCAAAACGTAAGTGAATAAATGTTCTGTTTAGTAATTCCAGCTGATATATTTCAGACGTATATTTTTACCTTTTAATCGAGTACTTAGTTATGAAAAAAACCTTTACCGCCGATTTTTTACCATAAACGTCGGTAAGTGACAAATATTTTTATCAATTATTCTTCAAATAATAATCCTCTGAACAAGATTTAAGCTTCAAAGGGACCTAAGATTCAGACTTATTTTTAATATTTTGTAATAAGCGCATGATCAAGAGCCATGCGCAAACGAAACTAAAAATAAGCTTAATGCTAGCGCTAATACAGCTACTACACACATCAAAAGTGGCTTGGACTTGGACTTGGACTTGGACTTGGACTTGGACTTGGATTTGGATTTGGACTTGGACCTGGACCTGGACCTGGACCTGGACCTGGGCCTGGACCTGGACCTGGACCTGGACCTGGACCTGGACCTGGACCTGGACCTGGACCTGGACCTGGACCTGGACCTGGACCTGGACCTGGACCTGGACCTGGACCTGGACCTGGACCTGGACCTGGACCTGGACCTGGACCTGGACTCGGACTCGGACTCGGACTCGGACTCGGACTCGGACTCGGACTCGGACTCGGACTCGGACTCGGACTCGGACTCGGACTCGGACTCGGACTCGGACTCGGACTCGGACTCGGACTCGGACTCGGACTCGGACTCGGACTCGGACTCGGACTCGGACTCGGACTTGGACTTTGACTTTGAGGGTGGTAGCTAGCCAGGCGTGCATTCGCAAAATTACTGGTTCTCAAGGACACATAGCGGAACACACCGGTAAGTGCTTGGCGACAGATTTTCTACTTGAGGGGGGCAGCTGGCCAGGCGCGCGTGTAATACTTAGTGGCTGTATGATAAGATAAGATAAGATAAGATTCTACAATAACTAAAATTCTTATTGACAAATAGATTGACAGCGAGCCCCAAACTAAGCACTAAGCCTGCATCTTGGGGATCGAGTGCGTATTTCAAAAGTTCATTGTGTTGTTCACGACAGAATTGAAATTGATACAGTGGCAATGTAAAATTAAGTTTAAATTTAAGTACAATGCGTTGCAATACCAAGGTAAAAGTTTAAATATATATATATATATATTTAAATATTTTATAATTATTTTTAAAATGAGACTGAATAATATGTGCCCGTTATCTTCAATAAGGTGAATAGGAATTTCCTTGAAGCAGTTTACAAGTAATAATTTAATTATACTTGTAAATGATGAAAAGACAAAAGTGAAGGGAATATTAAAATGCAGAACAAGTTCTATTATGATTTTACTTTTTCTATGCAATTCTGAATGCACACCGGATGCAAATCAATATGAATAACAATGTGAATAAAAAATCCTGTTGGTCAGATTTACCTAACGACTGGTAACACTCATAAATATGTCCTGCAAGGAAATTTCAAACGTTACCGTATATTCCTTCAACACACCGTCTTTATATTATATTTATATTTGGAAAAATTACGTATATGAGGTTATTTTATGTTATAAGGTTATTATAAATTTGTTTCTGGTTATAAAATGTTACATCCCTAAATACTATAACGACTTGCAAGGCTGTCAATCCTCTTTAACTCGTATTCTAACTTGATAATCTTATCTAACTAAACCTGATATTTTCTTACCCATTTTACTTTTATGTTTTACTCAATAAGGAAAACACTCGACCCAAAGGAAACTTATGAGCCGATTGATCTATGTTGACGAAGCGATGGTAATACGTTAAGCCTGCTCCGCACCTTGGACCCATCCCCCAAATATTGGCGGCAACTGACATGTTAAGGAATATTCAACTTTGATGAACCTACACTGAGTGGCTTTTCTTTTGTACAAATAACACAAAACTTGGTCAAAATATGACAGAGTGGAATCGGACGCCAACACTGGTTATATCTAAAATACGATATAGGCGTTTAAGTAGGGTATTGACCTTAGTTGAAGTTGGTAAAGGTCGATAGGTTATGAAATAATTCAAGAATAATTACGAGTATCTCCCTTTCATGTATTCAAAATAAATTCTTCTAGCAATAAATTCACCTACTAGGCTGCGTCTCGAGTCGCCTACCGCGCTGCCTGCCAGACAGCGCAGCGTGCATCTGAACGCAACATCAGATGATACGATTTTTTATTTCATACACACACATACAAGTGTTAAAATTGCTGTAAACCAAATTATAAAATATGACACAATTTAAAACTTATGTAGATTTGTTCGGAACGCAACCTGCGGTGTCAATTTACTTGTCTTTGACGCTCGACTACTCTTGGAGCGAGACTCTTTGGTTAGTTTTTTTTTAATTAGCCCTTGTGAAAATCAGTGTGGATGTCCGCGCGTAATAATTTGGTTGATTAAAAAATGATTGCCTTTGTTTTGCGAGTTTTTGCTTGCTTTGTATTTTGTGAGTTAGTATATATAACAAAGTTGAAAATCGCCCCTTTTGAAATTGCCGGGCGTAGATAGAACTTTACAAGAGTGATTTGTGACCTTTCAAGAACCTTCACCAACTCACACCAGCAGTAAGTATTTAGTTAATCTGTATTTGGCCAACCGCAAATTTACTGATATCGCAAGGGTGGGGTCGTCGGAAGGAAGGAAGACTGTAACATTTTGTAAGTCGACTGACAGTATTATAATTTTAGCTTCTTGTACCGCGGACAGTTAAGATTCACATAACAGGTTGTCCAGGTGGAGGACTCCCTCCGCAGGCCCCAAAGGGCCATTGCACTGCGGGTGGCGCGGGCCTACCGATCGGTGGGATTTGCGGCGGTGTGCGCTCTGGCTGGCACCCCTCCTTGGGAGCTCGAGGCGGGAGTGCTCGCCAGAGTGTACGAGTGGACGGCGGGGCGCAAAGCCCGCGGGGAAAACCCCACCCTGGAGGAGCGAGAGGCCGTCCGGCGTGAGGCGAGGGAAGCCGTCGTCCATCATTGGACGGAGGACCTCGCCGCCGCCACTTTTGGCCGCCGTACGCTGGATGCGCTTGGGCCAGTCCTGCAAGATTGGTTAGGGCGGCCCCATGGCTTCCTCTCGTTCCGTCTGGTGCAGGTGTTAACTGGGCACGGGTGCTTCGGCTCATACCTGCACCGGATCGGAAGGGAGGAAGCAGCAGCGTGCCACCATTGTCCCGCGGCGGAGGACACGGCGCAGCACACCCTAGAGGTGTGCCCATCATGGTCCAATCTGCGCCTCAGCTTGGTCGCAGTAGTCGGGCCGGACCTCTCGCTTCCCAGTGTGGTCGATGCCATGTTGGGGAGCGAGGGGGCCTGGGCAGCGGTCGCCTCCTTTTGCGAAGAGGTTATTTCTCAAAAGGAGGCGGCAGAGCGCACAAGGGAGGAGGACCCCCTTGCTGCGCCACTGCGTAGGCGAAGAAGGGGTGGGAGAAGGCGATTGAATAATCACCTTCCCCCTCCCGGTGGTGAGTAGCGAGAGAAAGGCGCGGGGGCGTCTCCTCTCGCATTGCACATACTCACCACCTCCGTCGGGCGGGAATGGCCACGCATTCCTGGTCATTCCCGAGCCCCTCCCGCAGGGAGGGGCGTGTAGGCCCCGCTGTAAAGCGGGCGGTCGTCGGCGGAGGACTGGACGTAAAGGCTCCGCCAGTCTCCCAGTCCTCCTCCATACAGACGATGCTGGAATGCCGCTGGGTCGTTTAGTGGGTATACCTGTCTTCTACAGGGAAGTCCCACATAACCCCCCCATCCCCCAATGGGGGGGTATGCGTAACGCATTTTTCCCAGCGAAAAAAAAAAAAAAAAAAAGGTGGAGGACTCTGCTAACCATCCCTGCCTAGGCATTCTGGAATCTTAACAAGATTAAAAACTTAATCTAAAAATAACGTTTATATGCGCTTAAAGATAATTAAAATAAAGTTGAAGTGTTCGAAATTTGAGTTGCAATATTCAACCCGGGACGACAGAAAGACAAACAAAAAAGTTACACAGTAAAAAGGTATTAAACACCGGCGAAGTCCAGGTCGGACTCTCGACTCCAGCCGGGAATTTATTTGGTTTGAAACAAGTAACCATTATTTGGTACATATCGGGTTGACACATTGTGCTATCCAAGTCGCGGATGACTACTTTTATTTTTTCATCTTCATCAATTGAGTCGATTGCCTGCTTGGAGATTTTCTCCGCGCCCCCATCATATACAATTTATAAAGCATAATGAGTTATTTTTTCGCGCAGAAGTCTTTTATAAGATGTATATTTCTATCAAACGTAAATGGGGCTGCATTAAAAAAAACTGAGGTATACTGAATGTACCGCTTCCAGTATTACGGGTAAGGGATTTAATATTGAGATATACATTCTAAGGGTTCCGTAACCAACGGACCAACGGAGCATATTATTGAGAATGACCACTGTATTTCTGTCTGTCCGTCCGTCTGAGTATGACACGAGTGTCTAGCTCTTAAACGGGATGAGATATGATCTTGAAATTTAAATAACCTGAAATAAAAAAAAATAAGAACGTTAATTTGAATAATACATATACATATTACACAATAAGAATGAAAGTCAAAATAATAATTACAATTAATGACATACATAAATTTGATGTTAATACAATAATAACAATTAAATATATTTCTCAAAATCCATTGTCTAAATTACAATTTGAATCGTATGCAAAAGTTGAAGTCATCAATGTCATAATACAATATTAATCATTAAAATTTGTCAAAATCAAAGTCAAAATCGATCGGGCTATCTCGCTTTTTGCACCTGTCTCATTGATCTAATAAACATTCACAATAATAATATGTCAAAAATAAGGTCGAAACAGATTTCCTATTGTAAAAAAGTTGGCGGCGAGGAGTGCATTAAGGTGGCGGCGGGCTCGGATAAGCGGTGACATAGACCGCGCCACAGCCCGACACTCGTGTGAAGTCTACGTGAAACAGATCATGAGGCCAACCACGCCTATTAGCCGGAACCCCGGGTTCATCCGGCACATGCAGAACGCAAAGTAGCTCATTCAGGTATAAGGAATCGATGGACCTTTATGCACGTTATAGCAGATAGGGAGTTGTTGCACCATCCTTCCTACCTCTAACGAGTTATAGCCTAATTAACCTAGCAGAAACTTAGTAAGGTAAAGATAAAGGTAGTAGCCGTAAAAAAAATTAAGAGCGACCCTAAAAATGCTTTTTAAATTTTTTCAAGTAGGTATACGGCCATAGGTTACCTCATGAGAGTTCCGTACACAAGCGCTTGATTCAAGTTTACACCTGATTTATTTATTTAAATTTGGAAAACCAACAGCTATACTACTATCTATAACAATGAGTGAATACAACAGAAAGCCAATGACAGGTTTTCACTGATAGAAACTTAATGGAATTGGTATATGCGAACACTGAAGTCACCATGTTAACCTAAAACCTGCACATTAACAATATTACAAAAAAAAACTAAAGGTTATGCACCTCCTTGCCTTTGGAATACTAGTATTGAATGGATCGATATCCAATAATTGAGTGTATCGATTAAAAGTTCTACTCGCTAATGTTAATGTAGAAGTTGTACAATATCAAGTCTTAAATTGGCTGTAAATGCTAACGGTAGGTACATACAGTAAAATTCTAAAATAAACAGTGTATTATTTATTTACTAGTTAGATTTTTAGACGATACTAGAAGAAAAATAAATAAATTTTATGTTTTAGAATCTGGTCCGAATACTTTTGTCGAAATCTCTCGCTTTCATTATACTGTTTGTATATGTACATTGTACACATATACATCTGTACTAATATCGCTAATTCATAATCACCGTACACATTCAAAACAAGCGAATAATTATCGCGTTATACTAATTACGTTGGCAACGTAATTTACGCAAATATAGCTGTAACTCCCTGGTTAGAATCATGTTTGCGTTAATATTTTATGTAATTACTAATTACAGATTGTTATTTCTCGTTTGTTATTAATACATTTGCTTATGCAATGATGAATAGATTAAAATATCATGTTTGTACTCATATCCCATGTTATATCTGTCGCTAAGCATCTATGGCGTTTCTTGACAGCTATCCATATGAATATGTTTCTAGTCTAGTTATATTGTGGTTAATAACAATTATACTTACTTACTACGTACCTCAACGGTTGGGGTCATGAAATTAAATCTTTTGGGCAAACGCCGCCAGTTAACCCCTAACGGGTTAACGCAAATAAAAAAGATGAAACAAAGGTGGGAAATTTTATAAGCACTGTTTGAAAAGCCTTATTGAATGTGTGTGAAAATTTGTTGCCATCCGGTACTTCATTCTTTGTACCGTTTTGAAGCCCACAGGCCCATTGCTGGCAGTGTGTACTGCTCTAGACCCACCACGGGCATAATGTTTAGATACGTCGTGAATCGACAGCCACAACCATAATACCTAATTATTAACAATTAACATATTGTTTAACAGGTGATGGGTTAGCCTTTGATCACTACCGCACCTATTGGTAAATGATGATGTAGCGACGACGGTACTAGATACTAGTTCTCAAGGTCACCGTAAGGTAATTGGTAATTTTCATATTGTGTTTGAAAGTGGTATTTACCAAATAACTTTACAGAGTGATAAAAAGCTTCAATAAAGTAAGCCTTACTTACTTGTTGTATTGAAGCATTACAATCACATTATGTTCTTCGAAGAAAAAAACTATAAAAATCTTTATAATTTTACTAATTCGAAATAGTCATAGAAGTGAAGATTTTTATGGTAATTTTTAACGCGTCTGTCTGAAATGTCTGTGGTTTTTATGTAGGTAATAAAAAAACAAAATATCGCAAAGCATATGCCAAATCAAAAATACAATAAGCACGCTAAGTTTTTCTTTTTCTGAAACACATTAACGCTTCTTGATAATTACTCTTTATATTCAAAATTATATATAAAATATATTCAACAGGCCAAGTGCGAGTTGAAACTAGCTCTTTTAGTATTCCTTATTGCAATAGACAGAAAAAAAATGTAGTTTTACATTGACAAATTATTACAGCGACAATCGAACCCGCGTCCTCCAATATAGCACCGGATACCTATTCCACTCGGCCACCGGAAAATACTCATTAGAACAGAAACTTTGAGTTCAAACTTTAACAGTTGTACCCCTTTTTCGAGATTTTATAGATATAGATAAATAGCGAATTTATATTTAAATTTAATTATAATTTGAACCAAAAACAAAAACAAAGAAAAGCCGGCTATGTGTCAGTCAGACTCACATGTATAAGTGAGTCCCAATTTAGGACCTCAAACAGTTTCTCTATAATGGCTACAATGCTTGCATATAATATTGTGCTGTTGCATGAAATCCACACGGAATTAAGGTTACGGAGAAGCTCTCGCTGATCAAGAGGATATTTCAAAGGCCTTTGACAGTGTCTGGTACGACAAACCTGCTAATGAGCTTCCTTCGTACGGCTTACCTGCTGGCTTGGCTTCTTAGAAATCTGACCTATTTAGAGAATTATCGATACATATGATCTTTGATTTTCTGTTTGTCCTATTAATTATCAGTCTTTAATAGTTAGTTTTTAATGCTAGGTAAACAATTTTTAATGCATATTAATGACCTGCTCAAGCTTGGTATCATAGGGTATGTTAGGATGCCAAACTAGCCTCTGACCACTGTCTTACCTACATAGTAAGTGATGATGTATATGAAGATGTTGTTCAGGCTAACCTAATATTACTTGCTCTCAAGAACAGCTGCCGGAATACACCATTGGGTGCTTGGCGACAAATGTTTTACTTAAAAGAGGTAATTGCCAGGCGAGCATACGCAAAATGCCCTACCGCCTTCCAAAAAGTTATTGCTTTGAAGATCCAGACTTATCTTTCCAGTGCCAAGCAGTGACGGTTCACTGTCGTAAACCCCACCAGGTTTTCTGCTGGTGGAGATAACTCTTATATACGAATATACGAGATTAACTCCAAAATCTGCGAGATGTCATCATATCGGAAGAGGCGTTGTAATGAGACCAACTAATTTAAACTGGATGTAAAGTTATCATGCAATTTTTATTGATTATTTTTTTATGAATTGTGATGTATCAAGCACCTAATGTTAAGCGGTAACCTCTTCCCATAACACATATAATATGTCACAGGTAGACATACAGCTCTGGGCCCGTCACTCTGAGATATACGGTTGTTAAGTCTTGTATCTGTAATTTTACTGACTCTCAAGGCTGCTACCGGAACACGCTATTACTAGCAGGTCTCCATGCTTAGCGACAGATTTTCGACTTGAGGGTGATAGCTTGAGGTAGGCGAGCATTCGTAAAACTCCCTTCCACCATACAGTGAACCTCAAGCCGGCGGTGGGGATCGAAGCATGAACCTGCGGCACGCCCATCCAAAGCTATAACTTTTTCTTGCAAGCCATCCAAAATTAAATTTTAAATTTTATCAATTGAACCCAAAGCTAATTAAAGCTGCGAAAAAACTGGGAGTCTTTTAATAAGTGCTGTTGTATTTAATGTAAGCGCCCGTCACCCTGATACATGTTAGTTGTTATAAGTCTCATGTAACTGCAATTTCTCGGTTTGAAGAGTATGGGTACTCGTACCCTGGGCACACAGTAACGCGAACATTACTGCTAGGCGGTAGAAAAAGGTATGGTGGCAGTACTTCCCCGGACGAAGTCACACAAAGAGTTCTACTGCTACTAAAACCATACTTTTCTGTATATTTTAAGATATTGTGGAGGTTACTTACACACCTCGCGGTGTAAACCAATGCTGTACGAACAGCGGACGCACATTTGTATGCGACATTGGAGATTGAACATTGGGTTTCATATAGTTTTACACTAGATAGTCCAAGCTATACTTTGTTACGAAAACTGAAAAATCTAAGACACAACACAGTCAAGGACAAATTATCTGAAAGGCTATCCTTTGACCACAATCTCACCTAATGATGCGGTCGAAGATAGTAAACAGGTACAGCTGCCAGAATAAACTGTTTGGCGCTTGGCGACAGATTTTTTACTTGAAGTGATAACTAGCCTGGTAGGCTTTCGCAAAATGCTCTATCATCGCGCAAATTCAACCTACATAGCATAAAGCTTTATTTGAAAGGCGGGTAAAAAAGTAAACTAACTGCTTAAAAAAACCTTGATGTAAAATAATATCCAATTTTAGTTGCGAGGTTACAAAGAGAAGACGGGAGTGTACGAGCTGATTCTAGGGAGACAAGCTAGATTCAATTAAATCGCTCGATCCAGTCTGTAGCAGCTCTTTGTAAAAGCCCCTGCAGCTTCAATCAGGAAAAGATATGACGACGCACTGAGATTATAAACGCAGAGTTTTTTGGCACGAGAATATCAAAAATGTACTCGTACAAATGTTTGGAGCACATTATTTAAATCTCGTTGTGGTATTTGAATCTATATCTCTTAACGAAGCGCGATGTGCGATAGAGTAATTATAATTAAATGGTAAGGCAACAGGTCCAGATAGTACACTACTACAGTAGTTATTACAACAGAAGTAAGTTACTCGTAATTATAATATTTTTACAAGAGGTGTAACATTAAATAATTATCTATTTATATAATAACTTTTTCAAATTGACTGCACTTATGAATAATATTAAGTATGGCAATACGCCAGTGTGTCTTGTACAAAAGTAGCATTCGTCACCCTTCGTGCCTTTAGAATTCATATCATCCTTAACCTTCATATTATTTGACCTTTAAAATAAAGCATACGTATTGAATTTCAATAAATTGCTATTATTAAAACCAGTGCGTTTGTGAAAGTCCTTATTGAGCTTAGGTTAAAATATCGAATTTCCAGCGTCAAAGACACTGCTTACCTGGACGAGCAGTTTAAACACGCCACCGAAGGCACCGTATACATACTGTAACTGCCAGAGACACTCTAGAGATTAGATGAGCTTGTTGCTTTCAACTCAGACCAATAAAAAAAGTTATTGCGGCTATTGTTCCTTTTACGCACATACCTTTATAGATGAGCGTGAAAAAGACAGATTGAGAGCTTCACTGCTATGGCACTGTTTGAGGAGGGGCCCGTTTTCAATCCTTGTAGTACTTTAAACTTTAACAAGTACGCCGTGGCGTATTTGACTGTGTTCCTGTTATAGGCACGTGGGTAAAGTACGAAATGGCGGGAGTTCACTAAGGGCTCGTGAGTCGCTCCGTCGAAGGGGGTTTATTTCAAACCACCTACCTAATTTGATTGCAATCAGATATAGTAAGGAATTATATTGGAATAAACCTCCTTCAATCGCGATGTCGAAGCACGTAACCCGCTGAAGAAGAGATCCGTCTGGTCGCCACCTTACTATAAACTTCACTATAATACAATGTTAAATGCTGGACGCCCGGCGTCAGAAATAACTGGGTTATCACAACCCAAAACAATCCAATTTACCACTTATTACACCAATTTACACTCTTTTTATGCACAGTACGTGTCCGCACGTAAACTAGGTCAATCGAAACCAACACGACCGCGTGTGTTGAACTCTAGAGCCGAACAGCCTTCAAAATAACAATGGACGAGCGGCGGCCGCGCCGCGCCGAACACATTTACAGATCGATCGCGTCCTCGCGATACATGAATAACAAGATACACGTCCGCGCGAATATGAACACTATACGCATAGACATAGGGTTCAAACCCGATTGCATAGTTTACCGAACAGGCACCACATGGACCACGTCTCAGTGCCATAAGTCATCACTGGCAACACACACTGGTTGAATACTTTGGTCTTAAAGCTCTAAGGGATATTTGACAAGAAGATGTCGCGTAATTTTCCGAAGTTCCGAAGCCCAACCGAGTTGTATTCTTTGTGCAACCTATTTGTCGAAGTTGAACTTACCTAACTGGACAGCCTGTCTCATGCAAATATTATCAACATGTTCGAGAGAATCATTCCCTATAATACTGGTATGGGGATATGACATGGACATTAGACATAATTTTCGTCTTGCCCATGTTGATTTTAAGACTCATTTGTTGGGACTCACAACTCCATTGAGGTTACTGCTTAATACCAAGTGGGACCTTGTAGCGTAGCAGTAATAACTAGAAAACCTAGTTGATCTGTTAAGAATTTGTAATTAAATTCAAATGATGTCCGCGACGACCGTTTCAAAACTGCAGTGATATTTGGCAACAAACTTAACTTAGGATGAGTTAACTGGTTATTAAATAAATCTTTCTCGGTATTCAAATCTACACATGAAAAAAAGCAAGTGAACAAGTAGAGCAGATAGGAAATGTCATCGATAAAGGCACGGCCCTGTGTAGGCCATCAATACCTTTATGACGTCTCGAGGGAACAATGAACTTATGTCAGACCATTTAGCTATTATATCGCTTAACATTTCCCTAACCTTTTGAAAATGTATTCCTCAAGCTTATCACACTAATGCAGTGGTATGGCGTCACGCCTAAATAGAAGTCCTGGGTTTGAGTCACTGCTTGTTGAATGGTCTATTGTGTTTTTCTAAAGCTACACTGGAAATTTTAGATGGTTATTGTTAGAAATTGTTAAAAGAGAAATCAATTTTCAGTAACTGTTTGGAGTATAGAATCATAACCGGTAAGTCGCTAAAACCTCGGCGCCTATTCCATGAGATCAAAAGGTATTATAGATATTTCGTGAGTGTTTTGACATACCTAGACTTTTTGTCTACAGGTACTACAGTACTACAGGGGTGAATTGGTTAGTCGAAATATAGGACGCTGCCCACATTCTACAGTAGGGCATCTTGCGAGAAGTAAGTTTAAAGATAATCATATTTCGACTATTCGTTTTTACTCCTGCTGATATTCAAAATGTTGTTAAAATAATACTTTGAAAGCTTGGCGTATAGCCTAACTTTAATTTACTAATATAGTCATCAATAAATCAATAAATAAATTAATAATATAAATGAATAAATTAATGACTGGAACGAACTTCCATTTGATTAAAATCGTCAATTATTTTTGCTAAGGTTCTGACCTGTAGCCAATTTTGTGCTGCAGATTGATTTAAATCTCAGGCCACTGAATATTTCTAAAACTTTTTTGACTTATAAGCTTTCACATATAGCGACTAGTATTCACGTTATTTTTCTTTCTGTTTGTTGTTTCATTTTTTCTTGGTATATGATACTGTAAAAAAAATTTTATTCCAAAAAATGGAAACGACTTCAACACTTAAAAGTGTGAAATAACTTGTTGTAGTCGGTACCATGATAGTTCAAAAGTACCTATTATCACAATATTGTGCGCATGGTACTTACCGACTTCTACAAGTTATTTAATTAAAAAAATATGTAAAAAAACATATGAATTGAGAACCTCCTCCTTTTTTTGAAGTTGGTTAAAAATCCAATAGAAACATGATGGGGTATTCTTTTACCATCATTATTATTAGCACTCGCATCGTTAATCCTTATAAATACTGAGGGCGTCCCCGGGGTATAGTGATGGGTGAAGATAACAGGCATGGAGACTCAATCAGGTATCTTTTTATTTTATTTTTTTTATTGGTTCATCAAACTGGACACTACACTTATTTAATAAAGTAAGAAAATAACAATATGTACATGCTGTTAAATGCACGTCCTTCTGGAGATGAACACCACATGCATTGTACACTTACGATACATAAGACTATACTTAATTATTAAAACTGTTTACCTAATATATTTTACACTACAATTTTGGAAAGAAAAATCTTTTTACACTTTTTGTTGACGAATCGAAAATATGAAAATCATGACATAACCTGTTATAAGACGAGCACATTCGATAGATTGGAGAGTTCCTAGCATACATAGTATTGCAGGTGTCGAGACAAAATGTCATCCTATGTTGGAGACGACTAGATGATCGATGCACAACCAGATTTAATTTGGAAAGTATATTTGGATTATCAATTTTGCCATTCATAATTTTATGCAGATACACAATATCAGCGGCATTCCTTCTGTGTGCTAACGTTGCTATCCTGAAGTGCGTAAGTCTATACTCATAAGAAATCAGAGTGCGGCAGAGATTTGAAGCGTAAGATAAGTGGTATAGGAACCGTTTTTGTATCCTTTCAAGTCTATCAGCATGAACCGCGTATGAGGGACTCCAAATAGGACTGCAGTATTCCAAAATTGAACGCACGTAACAGTTGAAAAGAATTATAGGTATTTCTGTGTCCTTGAAGAATTTAGTTTGCCTAATTACGAACCCCGCCAAACGTGCTCCCTTTTTAGCTATGAGATCGATATCACGAAAGTCCATTTTAGTGTCAATTATTGCTCCCAAGTCACGGATGGTTGAAACTTTGCTGATTGGTACATTGTCCACCAAGTAAACACCAGCTATTGGAAGTAACTTCCTCGAGAGCTTGATGTGGAAACACTTTGATTTATTAAGTACCATTTTGTTCAGAGAGCACCAATTGCTAACAATGTTTATGTCGCTTTGCAAAGATGTAATATCACTTGGGAAACGAATGACTCTGTAAAGTTTCAGGTCGTCTGCAAACATTTGAAATCTGGAGGTTATACCAATGCATAGGTCGTTTATAAAGACCAAAAAGAATAGAGGCCCTAAGTGGGATCCCTGCGGTACGCCGGAAGGGACCATTTTGATTGCAGATTTAAAGCCCCGAACCATAACAAGCTGTGAGCGATTTCTAAGGTAAGATTCGCACCATCTCAACAAGGAACCACAGATACCTGCGTGGCCCAGTTTCTGAACAAGCAAGTTGTGATCAACCACATCAAATGCCTTGGAGAAGTCTGTGTAAATAGCATGGACTTCATGTTGATACTCAAAGGCATCTATTACGTCACTTACATAACCCATAAGATTTGAGGTAGTTGAACGACCAGGCAAAAAACCATGCTGGTTAGGATTGAAAAATGGCTTAAGATGAAAGTGCATATGTTTTTGGACCATTGATTCCAGTAACTTGGCTAGAGAAGATAAGATTGATATAGGCCTGTAATTAGCGATATCATTGGGATCACCTTTTTTGTGAATAGGAACTATGTGTGCTATCTTCCACTTAGTCGGGAAAACACCACAGGATATTGAATTATTAAAAATATAGTGAAGTGGTCTAATGAGTTGAGCTGAGCAGGTCTTTAAAAATATTGGTGGTATTGAGTCAGGGCCTGGGCCTTTATTAATATTGATAAGGTGGAGTGATTTTGAGATATCGGACTCGGAAATACTGCAAGAACTAAGGCTGATATTAAAGTTAGACAGCTCAGTGGAAGTATTTACTGTAGATGCTAAATTTTGACGAAAATTTGAATGGAAATATTCAGAAAAAAGTTTACAAATATCTTGGCCACCTGATACATTTAGGTCGTTCAGAAACATTTCATCTGGTATTTGACTACTATTTGATCTTAAAGATTTTATGAAAGTCCAAAAGTATTTGGGATCTTTTTTTATGAGGTTCTTGGCTTGCACTTTTAGATTGTATAAACACTCTTGAATCATGGCATCACATCTATCTCGCAGTATTTGAAAAGATAAAAGATCTCTCGGGTTAGAGTATTTTTTATATTTATAATGAAATTTTGCCTTTTCTTTTAAATTTTTTAGCAAAGAACGACTAAACCAGAATGGGTACTTATTATATCCTCTGCGAGTAGTTGGTGTACTCTTGGTGATTATAGGGAAAATAACATTATAAAAGGCTTCTACAGATTCGTCCACAGTCATTGATCATTGAAATGATCATCCCAGTTTACAGCTGTTAAGTCATGCTTTATTGCACTATAATCGGCTTTAGCAAAATTTAATACAGATGATTTATTAGTTTTAGGAGGCTTACTGGTTGTGAGTTTCATCTGTATATTAAGTGCAGGATGGTATTTGTCTATTTTTACTAAGGGTTTGGGACAAGAACTTACTGTTACGAAATTGCTGACATTTGTGACGACTAAGTCTAAAGTGCGCCCTAAAATATTTAAAACTTGATTAGCTTGTGTGAGGCCGTTGAAGGAAAGAGTGTCGACTAGAAGACTATCGGTTTCATTTGTGGTCTCAGGAAGTGAGCCAGATACACCAAGGTTCCATTGCAGATTTGGAAGATTAAAATCTCCAGCTAGCAATAGGATGGATTTCTTGGGCATTTTATGTTGGACAACATCTGTTATAGTATCTGTCATATTTTTGAGCTGGGAGGATGGAAAAGGTAGGTATACCGCACAAAGACAGAGTGAGACGGTGGAATTGCCTTGTTTTAATTTGATCACCACCCAGATATCTTCGCCCAATGATTCCCATTTCAGCTTGCGAATTGGTGTAAATTTTTTAGATACCGCAATGAGAACTCCGCCACCTTCCTCTTTGATAGAGTTTGAAGTTGCTCGGTCACGCCTAAATACTGTGTATCTGCTGTCAAATATTTCGTGGTCGTACACCGAGTCATTCAGCCACGTCTCTGTTAGTATAAAAATATCTGTATCATTTTTTAGTACATTCGAAAGAATTGTTTCTGTCTTCGTTTTAGACCTCTGACATTTTGGTAAATGATATTGAGAATTGTATTATTTTGGCTTGTATTATATAAATGAGTCATAAGAGTTATGAGGATGTTAGTTTAGAAAGATTGTATAGGTTTTTGATAACAAAGCTTTTAGAGGCGGGGTCCTTCCTCATATGAATACGACCGTTTTGAATCCACACAAACTGGAAATTGTACTCTTTTGCAGCTTTTCTGGCTGCTGCGTGGAGATGTTTGTTTGCTGGTGATAGATGCTCGCACACGTAGATGGGTTTTTTGTCATTAACTAGACCCAGATGAACTTATCGCTTTGGTGTGTTCTGTTGTAGGTCTTGACTGCCGCTAAAAACTTGTCTCGGACTAGAGGGCTAGATAACCGTACTACGATAGATCTAGGTCTATTTGATTCCTGATTTATCTTAGGAACTCAATGATAATTTAATAACTCGTGATCGGGTAGTGGGTAACCGACGGTGGTAGCTACTTGGTGTATTACTGTGAGAAGGAACACCATTTCACTACACAGTTAGCAATGTAGGCACGAGTAACAAGATCGAGCGTATAGCTAGGTACGTACACATTGTATGGTTCGGTATTTACCGCACGCGCCACCCACCAGCCACCAACGGTATGTTCCGGTGCTGTTCTTATCCATTACTAAGCCATTCCCATTCTAAGTATGCCTGCTTTACCAGCTTCAGCTACACCATCAATTAACATCTCGTCATACGCTCACTAAATCGGGCAAATCTACAAGGATTTTCAAGGTCAAAGTTTACAATGCCCTCCCTGAACCTATAGGCAATGTGAAAACGCTATCGATTTTTTAAATTAAATGTTATTCCTCACTGACATGGTACCATACACAGTCGAGGAATTCATTCCAAATATATCGTAATTGATATGATAGATTAGTAATGCACATATTATTTGATACGCTCACATTTGAATTGTGCATTATTAATTTATTTCATTTTTTATATTTTTTTTAGTGCTGTTCTTCAGTCTGACTATTATTTAAATTTAAATAATTGATATTTTAAATTGTTGTTTTTTTAGGGTTCCGTACCCAAACGGTAAAAACGGGACCCTATTACTGAGTCTTCGCTGTCCGTCCGTCCGTCCGCTCGTCCGTCCGTCTGTCACCAGGCTATATCTCAAGATCGGTGATAGCTAGACAGTTTAAAAATTTTCAAAGATGATGTATTTCTGTTGCCGCTATAACAACAAATACAAAAAGTTGGCCAAGTGCGAGTTGGACTCGCGCACGTTAAAACAAAAAACGTTTAAAATATGAAGTCTAATGTTGTATAGCTAATGGTACGGAACCCTTCGCACGCGAGTCCGACTCGCACTTGGCCGATTTTGTTGTAACGATATATAATATTTATGATGTTTATTTGAATTTTTATAATTATTCTATATTTTTATAAAGGCTTGTATAATAATTGATTGTACTTATTTATTAGGAAACTACATACTTATTAATTTTATTAAGCACATTAGTATGCATAATTACAGTTAGCAAAAGATATGTGCGTTATATTTTTATGTATTTATAAACAATTATATTGTGATTTGACGTGTAATTGCATTATTACCAACAAATATTATCATTATTATCAGGTGAGATTGTGGTCAATGGCTAGCCTTACAGAAGTAAAATTAAACAAAAGTACAAAGAAAAAACAGCAAGAAGTAAATAGCCGAAATAATACTGAATAATACATTTATGAGCTACCTACCTTAATAAAGAAATAACTATTCATTTCAAAATGTTGTTAATTTTATCTTCAATGTTACATTTTGCAACATACTATTATTCAAGTTATGTTAGCGGCATATTATCAGCACACATAGCAAAGTGAAAGTCGTATTCTTTCTGAATCCAGTTTGTTATTTGAATGTCATAAAATATCTACATTTTTATTACCTAGTATGTTTGATAAGGTTACTTAACGTGTCTTCACTCGTTAGGCAAAAATGGCTGCGTGCTAATGTATGCTTCAAATACCATTAAAGAGCTCACAGAAATATAAACACATGAAAAAGGTTCCACTGAATAAAGTGAAGCCCCCTAGTTAGTTTCATCGCCGCATTAAAATTTCGTGGTCCTAGGTTTATCCTCAGGCCGACTGTTTATAGGTTATTATAACAAACAAATTTTCAGAAGACCAGAGTCAAGTGGAAAATAGCAACAGACAAAAACATGTCAAGCGAAACGAAGTTGCCTAGACACCTCTGCATACCCATTCAGGAAACACAAGCGTAGCGTTATATGTTTTATTTTTTATTGCTCATTGGCTAGTCTTTGACCACTATCTGACCTGATGGTAAGTGATGATGTGGTCGAAAATGTTGTTCTGGCTTACCTAGAATTACTGGCTCTCAAGGACAGCTGCCGGAACACACCGTTAGATGCTTGGCGACAGATTTTCTACTTGAGGATGGTAGCTAACCAGGCGGGCATCCGCAAAATGCCCTACCACCATGCTATAACGAATGCTGTCCTAAGACAACAACCGGGACCGACGGCTTAACGTGTCCTCCGAAGCACCGAAGTTCTCAGTAGTAATGTCACCAGCGGTCACCCATACAACTCATGACCGCGGCGGACGTTGCTTATCTTTGCTGATCGGTTCAGAATGACTAAGCAAACTTCGTTATATGTGTTTTGAGTATTTTAAAACATTGACGATAAATTGAAGTTTTCATTTTATTCACCGAATTTGCAGCACTAATGAACTGAGCAACTAAACGATTCCACTCAATTTGATGTAAATGCTTAGAAAGTTCCATTGCTATCATTTTGTTGTCGTGCAAAAAATGTGTCCAATTTTGGGATAAAACACCCGCAATTCTAGCTTTACTCTCATATGACACTACACGTGGTCCCTAGGTCTGGATCCGAGATAATTGGGTGTAAACTTTAGCGGCGCATAGCTACCACCCAACAGACATATCTATGTCACCCACTAGCCTAGCCGTGTTGTGGCACTGACTGATAAAGCCAATCCAAAAGGCGGATCAAAACAGTTTCGTTATTGAAAATGATTCACTTTAGACACACATCATGATTGCTAGTATCCTGAGGGCTAGTTCCAGCGAGCAGCAGGACGATTTACCACTACTGCACTGTTCTCCGCTAATGAAATTTGTTTTCTTGGCTTAACCGCTGGCTTGTGCTCTTACATTTTTGACTTCTTGAGTGGAAGATTATTACTAACTAGCTTTCCGGGCGCGGCTCCGCCCGCGCGTATGTCGGTTATCACGCAAAAACATTCACCTCTTTTTGCGCATTTGGATAAAAACTATCCTGTTTTTTCCCGGGTCTCAAACTATTTCCATACCAAATTTCATTCAAATCGGTTCAGTAGTTTTGGCGTGAAAGCGTAACAGACAGACAGACAGACAGAGTTACTTTCGCATTTATATTATAAGTACTGATTGGATAAAAACTAATCTATGTTTTTTCCGGGTCTCAAACTATTTCCATACAAAATTTCATTCAAATCGGTCCAGTAGTTTTGGCGTGAAAGCATAACAGACAGACAGACAGAGTTACTTTCCCATTTATAATATTAGTACTGATTGTCCTTAATGAGTTTTCATCCGACGAATTATATCGGGGTACTTTATGGATCATTTCTATCTGCTATACTGTTCTTGCTGCACATAAACGATACACTGGAAAGGATATTCGACTGCACAATTGTAGAAAATTTTCTGATGTACGGACTAGCGATGTTCAAGTCCAGTTTTACGGGGAGGCGATAGCCAAGTGAATCAGTCGGACCCTACAGGCAGCCTATGTCACATTTGAATGGCATGTCAATTGTACTCGTATATAAGTCATTACAAAACAGAGTCCATTCAATTTCATTCCTGCTGTCCGAAATGCCTCTTCCTATAATCAATCAACTCGAGTTGCTCAAATTAGGTTTGCGGTCATATTAGCTAGTAGTTTGATGTATTCCACATCCGGACAGCTTCTAAACGGGATCTTTCTGTATCGCATATTACTTAAGTTCCTAATTCGAAAGAAATAAAACGATACGTAACATTTTAATGGTTTAATTTATAAAGTAAGTTTCATATAGTAAAAGGTCATTTAGCGAAAAATATAACATAACTTTGAAATTTTTATTCTGTTCCGTAGCTTGCTTAGCCATTTTTTGCTAAGGAAAGTACATTAAACACGTGTTGTCTTAGAATGGCAGTCGTTATCGCATCTAGGTAGGGCATTTTGTGAATAACCACGTTGCAGGTTAACTGGTTAGCACCCTCAAGTAGAAAATTGGTCGCCGAACACTTAATGGAGTGGTCCCGTAGTAGTGCTTGAGAGCCAGTCATTCTAAGGTAAGCCTGAACAAAATCTTCGACCACATCATCAATTACCACCATGTGAGATAGTGGTCAAATGTGAAATACATATTTAGTTTTTAACATTATTCTATAGATTAACATGCCTGGTTATTGCTATGGTAACTGTACTGATACGAAAATTATTTTGATGAATAATAATAATGTTATGCTTATACATCTTTAAGAATGGTAAAATTCTTGTACAATATAATATGGTACTTAATTTTATGCGAGATAGTAGTTATCCCTGAAGGAGTGAAATATAGGTTTAGAAAAACTATGTTAAGTCGAAGTCTTCTTGTATGGAACACTGCAGTCATCTCTGGGATGTCTCGGCTGCACACTTGCACGACAACTTTAACTTGATTCACCGTCGAGTCTGAGGACAAAGCACATTTATGAAGATCTGCTAGTGCAGGCTTGATCTATCCCCATACGATGGTTAAGAATGAAACGACAATTTTGAGTAGTGCGTCATCTGTCATGTTGGCTCAGCGGTTAAAGCATACCCTGGCTATAGAGGTGGATGGCGCGGGTTCAAATCCCACATATGAATATACTTTTTCCTCTCGTTGTAATTTTGTCTTAGATTCTAAAATAGACTAGAGAGAAATTGTTTCAGAGAATAAGTTTAGTGATTAATCTATACCATCTTATTGCCCCATCTCCATTATTTTGTGTTACAGCAAGGTGGAAAGGAATGCTGGATCCGTTTAAGGTCAATATTCCAAAATACAGATGTAGCCCTGCCTGCGTCTCCCTTTCCCCATAGATTTAATTTGGAAGTATTCCCAAACAAAAAAAGTATTCCATATGATAATACAGCCCCTCGTCTATCACCACATCTAATTTCATTGAAATTGGACCAGCTGTTTGAGCGTGTAGAAGTAACAAACAAAGAAAAACACAGACAAACTTTCGCCAGTGTAACTGGCCACGTGTAGGTTGGACTCCCGCTAGGCATCTCGAACCGTATAAAAAAATAACAGGCATTTACTACATTCTGTATTGGTCCCCTCAGTTGTCGTTGTCGTTCGTTGTCTAAAGTGTCGCTCTTAACACGAAAAACCAAACTTCGTTGAATTGTAGTAGCGGCCACGTCCCGAGTTGAGTTGATGCTGGTACGAAGTTGACTATAATGCATTCTAATATTGAGTTCCATTCAAATAATACTGACCGCACTGTCTTCGTCTATGACGAAGACATGAAGACAAGAAAACCTTGAAAACCCACTTATTTCGATCAAATGAAGTCTGTTAGTCTGATTCATTACCGCACCGTCCCCTATGACGGTTTAAATAATACAATACAAAACAATACAAAACTCTTTATTGTACACCATTATTTTATATAGTAGAACAATCTTAAAAATAGCATACTCCTAAACTATGGCAGCAATGGGCGGTCTTATCGCATATAGCGATTTCTTCCAGACAACCTTTGTATGGACAGAATCATATTTTATGTAACGCGGTGGTGAAGAAAAGCAACATTTTCGCATTAATAAAATAAAACAAAATAAGTTTTGTATATCCACTAAATACACATATATATATATACACATATAGATACATAATGTATATATAATATATAATATAATATATATATAATAAATATTATATTATATATATATATATAATAAAATTGTTAATATATCCAAACACTACATAGGTACATATACATAATATAATACTGATATGTACTAAATACATACATATTCATATACAGTTACATCCAATAATACACATACATATATATATATATACTAGTATAATGCAGATCATAAACATGATATTGTAAGCAGTGTTACATACTTGATAAGTAGTGATTTTTGACCATTGTTTTGAATACGGCAAGTGATTTAGCACGCTTAATGTTAAGTGGCAATGCATTCCATAACCGTACAGCCTGCAGTGTAAATGACTTGCTATAATACTGGGAAGTATGGGGAGGTATTGTACTTGTAAGTATTAGAGTATGAGATGAGCGTAAGGACAGATCATGAGTAAGATGACGAAACTGAAAACGCTGTTTCAGATACAAAGGGGTACTGAGGACAAAAAGGATACTGTAAACAAAATGAAGAATGTGAGCATTTTAAATAATTATGGTTGTGCACAAAAATCGGCTCAGTTTAGTCAGTTTCGACAGTCTATTGGTTAGGGTACCATGTGGTGCGAAAAACTGGTTCACTTTCAAGTGAAGATGAAAATTGTATGCCCCTAAAATGTGTAAATACTGCTTAAGTTGAGGCAAATTTATCTTCATACGGTGCTGTGTGGATCAGTTTAAAATAGTTCAGGAGATAAAATCTGAAATAAATTTCAAATAAACATACATGTCAATTACTTTATTTTAATTCAGCAAAAACAAGTGTCTGTTACAAGACCATCTAACAGACACGTAACACAATTTTAACTTAATTTATTTAAAGATTATTTTGGTTGTGAACACAATATATTTTAACAATATAATATGCGATCTACTATTTTCTCGTTTTAGATAATGCAATCATGGTTCTAAATCCTAAATCAAGATCTACACATTTAAATATCTCCACTACTCTATCTTGTACTTTGAGATTGGCTTGAGATAAAGTGTCCACTATATTTGTGATTAGTCTTTGGCGTTGCTCTATAGTCAACTTATTATACCTCTCAGTAGCTTGTTCAAAGTTATATGGATCGGGGTACTGCTTTATTTTAATTAATTTAGGTTTCTTTTCATCTACACATGGGACTTTTCCATCGAAACTATTCATGTAATAATTTGGAGCGTCATAACCATTGTGTCCGACAGGAGGTGCTCCGTCCCGATCATATGTGACATATTTGGTGCGAGGTTGATTTACTATAATGTTATGAAAGTTCGCTCCTAAGCGATACCGTTGAGCGTCTTTGTAGGCAAATCTCCGGGCTGTGAAAGCTTTGTCAGGCGCTCCTAGTATACCTCTCACTACATTTCCAGGACAGAAAGCGACTTGTTCCACCTCGGCATAATGATTTTTAGGGTTTCTGTTTAATACCAAATGCCCAACTTTTCTTAATTTATATTTTTTATGACTCAACGTTTTGGTGATATCAAACGGGTCTATTTTACTGTTTTTCACGTCTTCGGAGGTTAAAACTTGCATTTTCAAGGTCCAACTTGGATAGTAGCCGTTTGCTATTGAATTATAAAGATCTCTTCCGGCGTAATCAGGGTCTTTACAGCCAATTTGTTTAGCTTTTTCTAAATAAATATTTTTAACGCCACCATCAGGTATAAAGTGCTACCTAATGAAGTATGATATTCCGTGAATATTATAGACCTGGTATGTATGACAGCTAAATCCAAGCAAATATCTATATCCATCTGGGATTCCATGATCTTCGTGCTCTATCAAAGTAAACGGCACTATTTCTGGGGTTAAAGATACGTAATCCCAAAACATAGTCCAGTCTCTAAAATTAGTCACTGGGTTTCTTTTAGACGCCTTGGAAAATTGCGCAAATATTGCAGGGTCTTTATAAATAAATGCTTCGGTATTAAAGTTGATGATATCTAGGTTACCTTCATTAGTATAAAATTTGATTGCAAAACCTCTGGCATCTAATCTGGTATCAGAATCTCCATTGTCATTACCAGCCAGAGAAAACCGTACAAAAACAGGAGTTTTCTTTCCATCACATGCAAACAGACTAGCTCTACAAATGTCACTTATATTATTTGTTACCTTGAAATATCCATAAGCTCCATTTCCTTTGGTATGGACGATTCGTCCTGGGATATTTTGCCGCGATCTGTGGCAAAGGCCATCCATAAAAAATTCGTTTTGCATAAGTTCTGGTGTATCCAACGCTGTTATATCTCCTTTTTCAACTTGAGCGCCATTACTGGTTGTCAAGATTTCCACACATCCCTTACAAATATATAAAAGAAATGTATTAGATATTCAAATAGCTTGTGACTCAGTCTGCGTGGCCATGAATGCGTGAAGAAGGGACATACTAACACAAAAAATGTGTCTGTTAAAACTTATATTAGAAACAAGCCATTGATTTTTATTGTTTTATTTTCTGATAAGATATTAATGGAAAATATACTAACATATATAATTCAATTCAAATTTTATTTTTAATTTACCTTACCTTAGTCTTTTTTTTATAGTTATCAAGTTGATCCGAAGCTGGGTCAGAGCGGATTACTTTTACCATTGTAATCACGATAGCTACATCTAGCAGCAACATTATTGAGGTATATCATATACAATACTCCACATAAAGAGTCAGGTATATGTCTGGCTCTGTTTAACTCTGGTCTTTATATACTATTTTCAAAGCAAGTTTGGATGACACGTTAACTTTTAAATAGTGTTCCGTACCACTTTATAAAACTGACGCAATTGAAGGTTATTATATTCTTACGAATAATTTTCAAAATTGTATATTTTGCACTAACGCTTGCTTAGAAAATTCATACAAATATATGAGGTAAAGAAAAATATAGACCACGAGAGGGATTTGAGCCCGCGGCTACCCAGCCCTGGGGCTTCTGCCAATTCGAGCTAACGTGGTGAAAGTGAGTCATACTTCGAATGTTACTTTCAGTCTTAATATTTTAGTTTCCTGTTATTGTAATTTGATAACACCTATTTATAATGAAACATTAATCATTAAACCCTTATGTGTGACGTGAAACCGATAAAAATTAATATTAATTTATGATTGGATGATCCATTCATGAAAAAAAAATATTTCTTTATCATTATCTATGATACATGCAATTATTTTACGTGACATCGTAATCGCCACGTTGCTTAACTGCGAGAATTTTCGACGCCTTTTGCTTCTAAACGAAGCATCACCAGGACGTCATTACTGTTCAAAAGCACACTTATATTGTTAATCAACAACATGATTGTTGATGACTTGCGTTCGTTGGCTCTACACTTATTTGAACATTTTAACCTAATCCAATGCGATAAAAGATACATTCATATCAAATTAAAATAGAGAATTGATTGGGAAAGTGAAGGATTAGTAATAGCAGTCCATTATAATAGTTAAGAAAATATTTTATTAATTTTACCTTGATATTTGATATTTTTATACATGGATTTTCGCCAAGTAACGCAGAATCATTTTAATATAGCTAATGAAATTATTCTACTAGATACTTTGATATTTTTTGCTTTACGAAATAATGGACTGCTATTACTAATCCTTCACTTTCCCAATCAATTCTCTATTTTAATTTGATATGAATGTATCTTTTATCGCATTGGATTAGGTTAAAATGTTCAAATAAGTGTAGAGCCAACGAACGCAAGTCATCAACAATCATGTTGTTGATTAACACTATAAGTGTCCTCGAAGCGCTTTCCACACACATTTGGGTAAAATGTTGTATGCATGTCCTTGAGAGTAATAATTATGCTTCATGTTTGCTAGTTTTTCGTAATCATCATTGTAAATTTTAGTATTTTCCTAAATATCCAATAAAATCATTTTGGGAACTCTTATATTCACATTAAATAAACATGAAATCAAAAAACTGGGAAACTACTAGCATAGCTATTTAGCTCAAGGACATTCATGCAAAATTTCACAGTTTTGGACACTTGGTATTTAAAATATCACAAAACTGCATTTGTATAAAAACTCCCCTTCGTTTTTAAATATTACTTGTTTGTCAATACAAAAACAACGTTTACAAAATACCAGCGCTTTTAGTTTTTGCTGTATTTCATGTATAACTTTTTTACTTTTTTATTGAATCGTCTATTCTAGATTATTCTGTTTTTTTTTTGTGTAGTGTACATTGAATAGACATTTAAGTCATATTTAAATTTCATCAACGTTAAGAATTTTGTAAGTTACACAAAAACCTATTTGCCAATATAATTTGCAAATACCTGGAGGATTGGATAGTCTTGTGGGGAACGGTATTATTATGAACAAGTGACAATCCGATCATTAAAGCATTACCTGCTGGCGACGCAAAGTGTGACGACAGTGAGAGAGTGCAGGAGTTACTGCACACTCGTCTGCAAGTTGGAATGCGTACCACAACACTGCGTCCGTGGGACCTTGGCCTTGGCGCCGAAGTCCTGGTCTCGGTCTGCTAGCGCAAAGTGCGAGCGTGGAAGCAAGGCGTAATTTTAATTCAAAGAATACTTATGTGTAGCCTTTTTTATTGATTGAATATGGCAGTGCAATGCAGAATATTGCAATATTATACTATTGCATTGACCTTCATAAGAGCGTAGCAGGCGCCTATATTTAAAAAAAATATTTTGCCTTTGATTATTGAAAGAGGATGTCTGAGAGGTTCTTCTTCCTCCTTTTGAACGAGATGTTGCTGAACCTTTTTTATCCCTATTTTGAGCTCACGAAACTCCATACACGTTCTTTCATCATAACACTTATCCACCATATGACTATCTTACTTGCCACTTCATCTGACCTACAAATGATTAGCAGCTTTCTTAGATGGATAGGCTAGATCAAAGACTGTGAAACTTAAAAATGGTCTTTATTTAATAAATTAGTTCTGGGTAGTAGAACTTGCTGGAACCTTCTGAAACAGGCCCTAAACGTACTAAAAATTTAAATATTAATTGGAAGATAACTCATTCCATTTTTAAATTAATAAAGAACCGCAACCGATCATCGCAATCAGTGCCAATGCACTATGTACGTGGTATATCGATCGATGGAGTCATCCATAATTAAATTCATTTAGCTGAGCTGATGGTTTGTTGACTGTAATGTAGCAAATCTACGTAGAAGATGAAGAGTCGTTTTTAATTATTTTCTAATAGTGCTGAACCATAAAAGTAATATATTCACTGATAATATGTTTGACTATCCAAGTAGCAGCAAAACGGTTTGAATTAATGTGTGTAAAAATTATGTATATAGGTATATGACAGAAAACCCTAATCGAATTCTAAAAATAATGTTTTTATTGTGTCTATAACATTTTTTCGACTTTCCTCGCATACCTATGTTAATGAGTACAATATAAATAAAGTGTTCTTTTTGTATTTATATTTACCTAAAGCACACTGCAGTGTATCACTTTCAATGGTACTGCAATTATTCAAAATGGAGAAATAAGAAAAAGATGTACTACATTAATCATCATAGGTACTTTACTACTCGTATAATACTTGTAATTAGTATAATAGTATAACAAAGCGATTTTTAAGGACAATAAAATTACAAACTTGTAGGACATTTAGATATCAGGTTTTAATTTAAATTTTAAAATTTTATTTATAAACTAATAGACAAATAGAGGATATTAATAGGAAAACGGAGATAAATATTTTTTCTCAAACGTGCTTGGATATGTGAGCATTATTTTGACAACCTTCTTCGAGATAAATCGAAATTGCTGTACTGGCCAAATATATGCGCGCAGCGGCCGGCAAAAAATGTATGAAAATCTATATCTGTCGTATCTAGCGGCCAAATAAATTGCATAGTAAAAATCTGTCGTGTAATTTAAAAATGTAACGATCTTTTACTTCGAAGCATGGCAACCAAGGAGGTAACTTATCAAAGGTTTTATTTAAATTTCGATCTGGCTTGCAATAGAACGCTGTTTATTGAAAACTGTACATTTAACAACTGTGTCTTCAAATAAAAAATTCTGCCTAGGTTTTACTTTGTTTTAATTTCCGCGCATTATTTGAGAAAAGCACTATACAAGCCTTGGCCACAACTAGGCATTGATGGACTTACGTATGTGTGCCTCGGCTTCGCCTCGGCCCACATTTGCACGTTCGTCCATCAATGCCTCCTTCGCTGGCCGCTGCAGTAATGTACTATTATGTAACTTAGGTATAAGCACTGTACGCGCTAAAATAATTCAAATGAAGCTTTGCTAATTTACCAATAAATAGCTTTTCGGCCGCGGCTCCGCCCGTGCGTATGTCGGTTATTATGCAAAACCATTTATCTCTTTTTGCGCAGTTGGATAAAATATACTTTGTCCTTTCCCGGGTTTCTAACTACGAGTATTTTCATACCAAATTTTAACCAAATCGGTCCAGTAGCATTGAAATATTCGTCACATACAAAAATACAAATCTTTCCTCTTTATTATATTAGTGTAGGATGATTTCCGACGAAAGTAGTTTATTTTTTATTTATGCCTGATAGGTTAGCCTTTGACCACTATCTCACCTAATGGCAAGTGATGATGTGGTCGAAGATGTTGTTCAGGCTAACCAAGAATTACTGGCTATCAAGGACAGCTGCCGGAACACACCGTTAGGTGCTTGGCGACAGATTTTCTACTTGAGGGTGGTAGCTAGCCAGGCGGGCATTCGCAAAATGCCCTACCATCATGCTATAACGACTATCATCCCAAGACAACAACCGAGACCGAACGAGTGCCCTCCGAAGCACGGAAGCGCGCATGGTAATGTCACCAGCGGTCACCCATCCACCTCATGACCGCGGCGGACGTTGCTTAGCTTTGCTGATCGGTTCAGAATGGCTAAGCAAACTTCGCTACGAGCGCTTCAAATAGTTAGTTCTTAAGCAAGGTTCTGTCTTGGTTCCACTTACAATTAAGGGTATGACTTGCTCGTACCATCATAACTAAAAATCATATTAAGATTTCACTAGCAAAAAATTACACGGAGAAGGTAGTACGTAGGGAGTAGGTACATTATTGTTTCAATCTGTTAATGATAATTAAGCCATGCGTGAAAGCTATCGTGTAGTTGTGTGGCACAACAAAACTCCTAACAAAATAATACCATAACCCAAGGAGGGAGATAGGTATTTTGTTTATAAATTTTACCATTAAATACTATTTGTACCTCTACGTAAATATTACTATTTGTACCACTACCCATGCTTATTACCATAATATTAAATAATATCGATTGTGAAACTGTGGTATTACTGTTATTAACCGTCTTTGTAGTTCTTAGATACTATCTTATTCATATATCATCATAATATATACGAGCCCGTAGATTGAAAAGAATACTATACCTATTACCTAAAGCCCAGTAAAGCGAAGTCAGTGGAATGCATACCTATCTACCTATTATTTTAGCAGATTTTTACATGCACTCCGTAACCACCGGAATAAACAGAGCCGTGATCTGTCTGTATCATCGGTCCATCAATCCGTCCTTATATAAAACAGATCTGGAGCTCGTAAATGGGATATAGATGACAAAGCGCTCGTAGCATGGTTGATTCTTTACCGATCAACTAACGTCTGGCGTCATGACTTGGATGGGTGACCGCGCTAGTGGCATTACAACTAAGCGATTCCGTCCATCAAAGGGCACGTAAAGTCGTTGGTCTCGGTTGTTGTCTTAGGGTGGCAGTCGTTATAGCAAGGTGGTAGGACATTTTGACAATGACTGCACGGCTAGCTACCACCCTCGAGTAGAAAATCTGTCATGAAGAACCAAGCAGTGTGTTCCGGCAGCTGTACTTAACCCATATAATGCTAATGTTAGAGTATGCCGATTATATGATCGGTTACGTTTCTGGGCTATAATCAATAATAATAATAATAATATACTTTAATTGTGCCAAAACAGTTTCTTACGTTGATTAGACAATATTATGGAATAATACTAAAAATGTTAAGTAGTTATAAATTACAGAAGCAGTTACTATATTTTTTTTACCAAAAACACTTATAATCTAAATTATTTCCATTCTATAACTTTTGACTCATAGTTACTGACTAATTCACACTAGCCCCCACACTAGGATACCCTGTGTTGTGGGTGGTCTAGTTCTCTTCCAAATGTACATAATTTTATATAAATTTATGATCAATAGATAAGTAGGTATAGTAATAGATAACGGAGTGTTCTATAAACATACTTTACAGTTTGTATTTAATGTACTGTTATTTTTAATAAAGGAGTATAGTATGACGTTACTTTCTTAAAACAAACAAAATAAATACATATAAATTTAGCATTAATTAAAAATTCTCACAGAAATACCAATATTTTAGTTATACAATTGCAAACTGCGCAGAAATAAATCTGCAATTTTATAGATTATAACAAAACATACCAAATATATCGTATCGTCCTGACCGGCGTACATAAAGGTTGTGATCCTATAGATAGAATAGTTGTTTCACCACACCATTATCGATTTACTTTACAAAAAACATACAGAGGTTTTCACTAAAACACTATGCTTATTAAAACAGAGGATATATCTGTATTGCCCATATTATGTAAGTTGCATTCTAAAAACCAGGCTTGTGTTACATAACTTTTAGAATAAGATTACAAATGTGGGTACCTTCATTAAAAATATATATTTGCATCCGACCACTATATTACTGCTAATTATTATATGTTTTTATGTTTGATTGTGTGTTCTATCATTTGTGGAAAGAAAAGAGTCTATTATAGTTCTATTATGGCCGTATTCCACTTGATGCCAACAAGACTTTTACACATTTAGCGTCTATGGTACATATAATTACATACATTTAATGGTTATATTAAATGTATGTAAAAATATAAATTGTGGTCAAAATTATCAAAAACGTTATTGACGTCAAGTGGAACCGGTTCTGTGTGTTCTGTGGTTATGTGTGTTTACTGCATGACAGCTCTGTATGGTAACATTAGGATTGGTATATTAGGCCTACTGGTACTGTTACGCTGTCGCTTCAAAAATATTTTCTATAATATCAGCATGCTCATATTTATGAAAAATCTTTCCTTTTTAACCGACCTCCAAAAAAGGAGGAGCTTCTCAATTCATCTGTATTTGTTTTTCTTTTTTTTTATGTTTGTTATCTCAGAACTCTTGACTGGGTGAAACGATTTTGAAAATTCTTTTTTTGTTTTTCTCGTGCCCATCCAAGGTAACTGTGGTATGAAACACGTAGTGAGGTTGACAAAGAACTGACTTTTATTTAATTATTCAAACAATAGAACACAGTACAGATGCTTCAACAGATGGCGCTACTAGTAAATTAATGACTAACAAAATACTATGTTATTGTAGATATACATATATATATATATATATATATATATATTTCAACACCCCCTATATCACAATAACCCTAAAACAAAAGAACTTATTCACTAGTTATACCCAAACTATGCATGAACTTATACAGCCTTACTAATAAAGTTTTAACCACAGTGTATAGACATTGTATAATACAAAACCTGACTAATAACAATATTTCTGACCTAAACTTTGTACACAGTTGTTATACAGATGTTACAAAACCACTGAGGGCTATGCATTCCTTACACAGCCAGGGACCCTTGTTTAACGGGTGTATACGGGGCTAAGATGGCAGACTTCACTATTAACAGATGATCGGAGCTTGTCAAAGCCCAGTAACTATTGTCGAATCTGTATCTATATAGCTTTGCATTTGTTGCTGTGATAGTGAATCGCTCGTACGTGTTCTTTTGAGAAATTAAATTTTTGTTTGTGAATTGATTACATATATTATTTCCACTATATGACCAATGGCATATAGAAGAGGAAAATCAAAGTAATCAAAAACATTGTAAAGAATGTATAGATCCATTTTTTACTGAACTTTTTTTCCACTTCTTTTTCTTAACCATTTCTTTCCATTTAATTCATCCGTTCTGAAACTTGCTGTCCGCTTATCTTCGAAAAAAAAAAATCTGGACATTAATCGAATTTTGGACATTAATCTAAAAAAACATCATAGTTTGATAAAAACGGAAGCCCTAACAATTAATTGTATGTATAATATAAATAATTAGCGAGCTAAATTAAAAAAAAATACTTTGAATAGTCTGGACAACAAGAATTTCTAAACGAATTGTTCAAAAGTTGCCAGACGAAAAACAAAAAAAGCGTTATACATCTGTGTAACTGCCCACCGCCTCTACAACGTTTATTAGTCAAACAATGGATTGACACGTGTTTAGCGCTATTCACTTGCTATTCATTGTGTAACTGTACAACGGTTTAACAGATGTGCAGGCGAATTTTTATTAGTAAGGCTGATAGTGTTTGTTTTTATTTAAACTTTTTGTTAAGAGATCAGCGGGCATATCAGCTGTTGGCATATATTTAATATTTACAGTTCTGTTTGCGACACATTCTCTACAAAAATGATACCTGACATCAATGTGTTTTGACCTTTTGTGGAACATAGGGTTTGCCGACAACTTCTGTGCACTCTGTCATTAAACAAGTTAAATGTATAATCAGAACCAGTTATTTCAAATTGCAAATTTTTCAAGTACAATGCTTCTTTACATGCCTCTGCTATCCCCATGTATTCCGCTTCTGTACTTGATAGAGCCACTGTATTTTGTTTTTTACATTCCCATGAAATTACACTATTACAGAGAAGAAAACAATACCCAGTATAAGATTTCCTGTCTAATGTGTTAGACGCCCAATCAGAATCTACGAAACCTGTTATCTGAGGATTCCCATCTTTACAATATTTAAGTACATAGCTTTTAGTACTTTTTAAATATTTTAATACTCTCTTTGCATATTCCCAATGGACACTAGTATAACAATTGTTGAATTGACTTAAATAGTTAACAGCAAAAGTAATGTCTGGTCGAGTTAATACAGACAAATACATTAAACTGCCCAAGAGCTGTTGATATGGGGCTTGTTTGTTTATATCCTGACCTTTACTTATATCTAGTTTACTCTCCATAGGTGTATCTACAGGTTTACACTCAGATAAATTGAATTTACACAACAACTTATTTATATAATTTTCCTGACTGAGAGTAACGGAACCTTCCTTTTTATTGAAGTTTACATTCATTCCAAGACAATTTTTTACTTGGCTTAAGTCTTTGATTTGAAACTGATTTGACAAAATATTTTTAATATTACCGGTTTCATCCTTATTATTAGAAAAAATAAAAAAATCATCGACATACACTGTTACAATGGTTTTATACTTGTTGTTATTTTTAATGTACATACATGGTTCTAATTTAGATTTTTTATATCCATGACTCTGTAAACAACTATCTAGACGCTTGTTTCAAACCATAAATGGCTTTTTTTAGTCTCAACACTTTATGTACATTATCAATAAAATCATAACATACTGGTTTCTCCATATAAATAGTTTCGTCTAACTCGCCATTTAAAAATGCAGTCTTAACATCTAAATGAGTTATTTCTAATCCTAATAACACAGATAAAGCAAACAATAGTCTTAGTGTACTATGTCTCACTACTGGTGAAAATGTCTCTGTATAGTCTACGCCATGTTTCTGTGAAAATCCCTTAGCCACTAGTCTGGCACGATAGCGCACATTATTGTCACTGTCATATTTTTTGCACAGAACCCACTTACACTTAACAATTGTACCACCTTTTGGAATGTCAACTTGTTCCCAAGCATCATTATCTTCAAAGCACTGTAATTCATCCCTTACAGCTTCCAACCAGTAGGACCTCTCTGACCCTTTCTAGGCTTCTTTTAAGGTAAGTTCACTGTTATTGTCTAAGTCACTATCACCAACATGAGCACTCACAAAACCATACCTATCAGGTGGTTGTCTAGGCCTCGCACCACGTACCGTATCGGCATTTTCAAATGTCAATGTATCAGTACTACTCTGTGAAGTGTTAGGTGAAGAAGAAGAGGATCCAAGCAGATCATCACATGGTAAATATGTATCCTCACTGTCATTTATGCTGACACTCTCTTCTTGGAAATTCCCTGTATCCTCAGTACAATCAGTCCCTGATCCCCCACTGGAACAAAAGACTCTTCAGATGTCTGATCTAAGACAGAGGTTTCTCTCACTGCTATGGTACTTTCTTGTGTAACATCCTCAATTATTACCACACCTCAGCTTGTTGTGATAGTTCCAGTTTGTGGATTGTAGATCCTATACCCTTTTACACCATCTGGATACCCGACTGGAATGCATTTTTTTGATTTCTTATCCCATTTTTGTCTCTTTTGTTTAGGCACATGCATCATAACTGTGCTACCAAAAAACCTCACATGACTAACATTTGGTTTCACACCTGTCCACATTTCAAATGGGGTTTTTCCATTGAGAGATGATGCAACTGTCCTGTTTTGAAGGTACACAGCTATGTGGGCTGCCTCAGCCCAAAAGTTTTTCTTCAATCCAGCATCAAATAGAAGACATTTTGCTTTTTCTACAATGGTTCTGTTGAACCGCTCTGATAACCCATTTTGTTCTGGGGTATACGGATTGGTTTTCTGATGAACAATTCCGTGTTTTGTTAAAAACCCATCCATCTCCATATTACAGAACTCCTTGCCATTGTCACTGCGCAAAATCTTAATCCTTTTGTTGAGCTGATTCTCTACTTCAGATTTATATCTTTGAAAATACATTAGCACTTCACTTTTGTTCTTCAAAAAATAAATGTAGATCATTCGGGTACAATCATCAACAAATAGAAGAAAATATTTTGACCCACCCACCGAAGTGCTCTCCATTGGGCCACATAGATCAGTATGCACTGTGTGTAAAGCTTCAGTACTTCTGTTGTTACCTTTTGGAAACGATAGACGACTCTGTTTACCTTCACAGCATGTTATACAAGACAACTTTGATATATCTGTCTTACTGTCGAGTGTCAAGCCTTCCACTGCGTTCTGCATTTGATTCAAATAGTTGCTATTTACGTGCCCAAGTCTGCGATGCCAGACTTCAGCTGACACCATTGCTGCAGTTGATGTACACTCTGGCATGTTCAACTTGTATACACCATTCACCAAACATGCTGTAGCCACCAGTTCTCCAATCCTATTGCGAATCTGACAACCATTAGCAGTAAATGATACACTGTTGCCCCGTGCAATCAATTGGCTCACAGACAGAAGGTTCGTAGTCAAACTCGGTACGCACATCACACCTTCTACAACAATATCATACACACACGATTACAACAACGTAGAAATCTGTACATCGCCTGTACATGTGACTGGCACTGTTTCTTTGTTAGCTATGACAATCTCCTTAGTGTTTGGTCACACGAAACATTCTTCATCCAGTTTCTATTAGCTGTCAAATGACAACTTGCGCCGGAGTTAACATACCAATCACTCTTATTGAAATTTCCATTTAGAATAACAGAACTGAACGCGTTTGACTTTTTACGTTCATTGTTTCTTACATCTGACGAATTTTTTTTAGAAAAAGTGCACTGATTGCGGTAATGACCGGTTTGTTTACATTTGTAGCACTTCACAACTTTCGAGTTTGACTTCGTCATTTGTCCATTGTCTCTGCTTCCGCTAGTGTTGCCACTTCTATTTTTCTTGAAACTTGCAAACGCACCGTTACCTGTGGCGCTAGAATCGCCACTAGTATTTCCTTCTTCCATGTCCAATAGCTTCGTTTTAATGGCGTCCGCTGTGATTGCAACTCCACAATGCTCAATCGCCATGATCATAGGTGCATATTTTTCAGTTAATCCCGCCAATAAAAGCGATCCAACCCATTCGTCATTGATTTTGAAACCCGTACTACTCAATTTCTGACTTGTTTCTATAACTTGCGTCACATAGGAAGTCATTGAAGTACAATTTTCAAGACGAATTGAAATAAGCGCTCGCAGCAAACTTATTCTTCAGGTAAATCCCGAATCATCAAAGAGTTTCTTTAACTTCATCCACAGCTCCCGAGTGGTTTCTACGTCTCGGATATGTACGTACAGCGATGAGTCGATCGTCAGAATCAACTTGGCTTTTGTCTTCGCGTCGTCTGCGGCTCCTATTGTTGAGGCTTCAGTCTCCGCCTTGATGCAGTCTGACATGCCTTCCAACACTAAAAAATTCTCCGCGGCGAAAACCCACTCACAATAGTTCTCACGCCCTTTGAGTTTAGGCACACTCACTAGGTAGCTTGAAGTCATTTTCACACCGAATTAGATAAGAGTTAATATTTCTATCTGCGATCTTAGCTACAACTAGCATAAAATTCTATCGCGAAAAACTCAATTATGAACTTAATCCGTGAAAACGTGATGTCCCATAACCTATAATGAAACACGTAGTGAGGTTGACAAAGAACTGACTTTTATTTAATTATTCGAACAATAGAACACAGTACAGATGCTTCAACAGATGGCGCTACTAGTAAATTAATGACTAACAAAATACTATGTTATTGTAGATATACATATATATATATATATATATATATATATATTTTCAACAGTAACAAATTTTCTTAGAGCTAAGAAAGAATTTGGTTGGCAGAGTACTTAATATTTACATACATTACGTATAATCGACATACTTAACTTTTGAAAATAAAAAAAAAATAATCAAGGTAGCAAAATTACACGCTTTACAATAAACAATTGAGTACTCGTTACCAAACTGAATTATACGTAAATACGTATCAAATTATAATAAAAACTAAACAAATTCAAAACTATAATTTTCACGGAGGATTTGAACCTTGCATTTCTTGCACACTTTCAGCACGGTAATGTTATCTATACAGTATCTTAACTCGGCTCTGTCCTCGAAATAACTACCTAACACCGCGCGGTACGCAATCATGAAATAGGGCTGCCCGCCTCCAGCATTTTAATTACATTTGCCTACCTTGTGTTTCCATTTAGTTTTGTGATTGTAAATATACTTTTTTGTATAAACAAATAAAAGACTGAATTAAATAGGTAGTGTTTAAAAATGCTTGTTGTTTTTGGATTTGTAGATTTCACTAAAAAACATGTTTATTTATGAATAACAAATCAGACTTATAAATTCAGTCCAGTCCAGTAGTTTTGGCCTGAAAGCGTAACAGACAGACAGAAAGACAGAGTTACTTTCGCATTTATAATATAATTACTGATTATATATTATATATTAGAACTGATATAATACCATGTCTTTATTTCGAATTCTACACAGTAACAAAACAAAACACACATGCCCCGAGGTTTTAACACAAGCGTACCTACCGTATCGTGATTCATGAACCGCCTATAACTATTTCACTCGTGTCATTCCTTTACTCTATTCACTTATTTTATTATTAATCCAGTTAGCTTTTTTTCGGGAGCTAAAAGGAAATACACTTATCCATTAAAAAGACACGCATTATGTAGGTAACCTACTTACTAGTAAGTAAATTTATTTTATAGTCTTTCAGAGTTTCCAGGTAATCTAAAAAAGTTATCTCTGGATGCGTTATTGACAAATTCATGCAACCAAAAGCAGCACAATATACCCTATTCGTCATATTAAATATGTACATGAACTATTTTTTTGTTATGGATAATTTTTTACACACCGTCCATTCGTCACTGCGACGCAGTCGCGACTGTCTGCGTACTGAGCGCGGGCTGAGATCGAGGCGCGTGAAATCAATCGAGGTGTTGAAATACTGTACAGATAACATTACCGTGCTTTCAGTCTTCTGGTCTGTCCTTGGACAATATGAGCCGTTAAAACCTTGATCGATTGTTGAAAATTGTTAACCTATATATAACATTTGTGATTATTTTTCATGATTGATAGATACAGCAACATTGAGTGCCACATAGGTACATATGGCAACGTAAAAACTAAAGCGTTGCCAACATATGTTACTTATGAAATCAAGGTACAAAAATTACAAGCTTTACAATATAGAATTGAATAGTCGTTACATAGAATTTTAATAAAAATTAAAATGGGGCAAAAATACAACGCGTAAGAATCGAACTCTGCTCTTCCAGATCCTCGTCCGATCTTATTTCGTACACGCTGATCAGACATTGCTCTTGCGGCTCTTCTTACCAATAATTATGTACAACCACGATTACAACACTAGGAATAAATATAAAATTGCAGTACCAGGTTTTAGACTAGCAAAGACAAATAAAAGGTCCTTTTTAGGTAATTGTGTGCGGTTTTATAATAAAATTCCCAAACATATTACAATGCTCACAGAAGGAAAATTCAAGTTGCATGTGAAAAATATTTTGATTAAGAAATCGTACTACAAAGTTTGTGATTACTTAAACGACAAAGATGCTTGGAAAGTTCCGCCTCTGCCAAGCTATCACCTGTCACCTACGTAATCTTCGAGGTAGGACTTAATAAAAGACTTCTATGTTTCATAGGAGAGTGCGGCGTACTATCCGACAGGCAGTATGCTTACAGAGCCGGGCGTGCAACAACAGACCTAATGCGAGAGGTGGTGTGACGTGTGCTGGACGCCCGCGAGGCTGGTCAGCAAGTAGCGTTGCTATGCTGCGACCTCTCGCGCGCGTTCGATACTGCTGATCACCACCTAATCGCTAATAAACTGAATTTCTATGGCATACGAGGTCCCGTGCTGTCATTGCTGACGTCTTTTATGTCGCAATGTACGCAGACTGTGGTTGGTGACCATGGGCGTGTAAGGTCGTCTGAGCTGGAGAACACCATGGGTGTGCCGCAAGGTTCCTGCCTGTCAAATACATTGTTCAGCCTGTTGCTGAATGACCTACCAGAGTCTGTGAGCGACGCGCAGATCTACATGTACGCTGACGATGTTGCAGCTATAGTAACTGCGCCGTCAATGCTCGAACTGGAGGTTAAGCTGAATAATGTAGTTCAAAAGCTGGAGCGATGGTTTAAATCTAACGGTTTGGCCCTCAATAGAGAAAAGACCTGCTTCATGACCTTCCGCCTAAACGGTACTATCTCACCACCCTGTACTGTGATCGCAGGAAACACCGCGCTGCAGATGGTCAACACAACAAAAGTACTGGGCTTTTACATTGATAGTGGCCTCACATGGGAGTCTCATATAGACGACCTGTGCTCCAAGCTAGGCCGTACACGTTTCGCACTACGACGGCTCGCTGGCACCGCTTCTCGCAGCGTGGTTCTCTCATGCTACTTTGCAACCGTCCACAGCATCCTCACCTACGGTGTGGAACTGTGGGCGCGAGCCGCGGATGTCGGCCGAGTTTTCGTCATGCAGAAGCAAGCGGTGCGCGCCATCGTGGGTGTGTCCGATGATGTGTCGTGCAGAGACCTATTTAAGGAGCTGAAAATCATGCCGCTCCCCTGTGAACCTATTTACCAAGTCGCTCTTTTCACGCACAATAATATCGACAAATTCCAGGAAAGAGGCGTGAACACTTACTGCGCTCTCCGAAGTAACAGGTTCGCTCACGTCCTTGTCACCCCGAAGCACAGGCTGTGCAAATCGGAAAGGTCTGTATATATTATGGGTCCCTCTATATACAACCGTCTGCCGAACTCGATAAAAAGACGACTGTAGATGAGTTTTGTTATTTGCCAATTATATAATTGTACAATTATAATCTTATTTTTCATCATTTATTGTATTATATAATTTATTATGATTTAATTACAATTAATTTTAATTTAATTTAATATTTTTTATTACAAATGTTGCAATTGCTAAATGTTATTATGTTATATTTTATAATTTGATTTTTACAAATCAAAATAATGTATGGACGCGATTGACTTGTAACTTGGTGTTATAAATAAATTATTGTATTGTATTGTATAGATGGGTAGCGACATCATTCCGAGAGTTAAGTATTTGAAAAAACACTTCTTTCGATCAGATGAAGTCTAGTAGTCGCGTTCTAGTAAACCGCATCCGGCGCGAAATCGGAAGGACGCGGGTTCAATGCCCGCCCGGGGCAAAACATTTTGTACTCCAATAATTTGTAAATTAACATTGTCATTGCTAAGTTATTTTTCGAAGCAGTGATAACGGAGTAGTAATAATTATGGAGTGCCGTGCCGCAGGTCCCTGGTCCGACCCACGCCAGCGGCTTTAGCTACACCTCATGGTGGAAGGGCATTTTGAGAATGCTCGTCAGTCTCGCTACCATCAAGTAGGCAAGTCAAGTGTCGCCAAGCATCTACCAGTTGTTCCGTCATTAGTACTTGAGCGCCAGTAACGAATTTTAAAACAACATGCATTTTAAATTAAAAAACCATATATCTCAGGGTGGTGGGCGCAGTGCGGTTCCTCACATGTGTGGTCGTGTTCATACCGTTTTTCATACTACCCGCAAATGGCCACGATTGATGTTTTGCTTCGCAGCGGCAAACCAGTCATATAAGAGAGTCGTCGTTGAACCGCGCCCCGCTCCTTTACCACGACAGTGTCGCATTGATAATTTAAATAAGTATAAATATTGTCGTATCACCGCACCGTGTTATCTATAACGGAATTACAGAATCGTATGTTCCTTGAATAAATGTTTTACTACGTGAGTTTTTGTGACGTGCGTGAAAGGTGACCGCGTCAACTACCTACTTAGTATAAACAACTATCTAACCAGCCCCTACCCCGCGCGGTGGGAGTTTATTTTTGAGCTAAATTCCTTTTACTACGAGTAAGAAAACCCACCCCTTAATGTTACATGAAGTCATTCCCTTCATAATATATTGGAGATTAAATAGTGAACAAGCAAGACAGCGACTTTAAAAAAAAGGTAGGTATTACTTGCTTTTCACAGAACGGATTTATGTTTAATTTTGAACAATCATTTTATCTTGCGGAAAATCCTTCACATTATTCACATATTTCAATGTTAACGTTCGCTTTCACGAACAACAGACAGTCAGAGTGGCATTGTTGCACTGTCACGCAACAATATAAGTTGCATTGCAACACGCGAGTCCCCCTCTCAGGGGTCCATTCTGCTTTTAGCCTTATCGGGTATTCCTTTCGACTAAGGTCATAAATGTGAAAAATTGTATGTTCTAACACATCACAATCTTTGTAGTGAATGAAGGGATTTTGACAATCGCAATGATTTTACGGATGTTGGAATAACAATTTTTTTGCTTGCTTATTTCGGAATTAGATCACGCGGGGGAAGGTAAAAATATAAAAAAATCCAAAAAAAAATCATTAACCTTAAAATAAAACTGTATTAGCCGGATTGTCTCCCGCTGAACCAAGTCTACTCTAACCAAGAATGCACTACAAGGGAAAAACAACCATGCATTATTGTATTATTATTATTTTGCGGCAGAGTTAAAACTCTTGTTGTTTGTGGTTCAAAGTTTAAATATTCGCTGATTTTGAAAACAATTTTAATTGTCACATATGTATTAAATAATTCTCATTTAAAAACGAGGCACTACGGAGAAATAAGGGCGCGTGTAACGGAATCTTTAAATAACAGAATTGCCTTTGCCTTGACTCACAAATGTACTGTACAAACATTACTACAATTAAATAAGCATATTTATACGAAGGTAAAATTTAAGTGGTTTTGAAGAAATCAAATTATAATCGAAAAGTCAATGAATTTAAACTTTGAGTAAACTGTGAAGGCGGAGTCATTTCTTGCACACCATTTTTGGAATCTATTTGTTCGAGATGAGCATTGTGTTCTTCTATGTGTAATTAGAGAAAATATATTTAACTAATTCCACTGACGTGGTGTACGAGTAGTATTGAGCAAAATTTTATTTATTATATAATATAATAGTTATAACTAAAGTATAGGTCGAGTGACTTTGAGTTGAATTAGTTATTTGCAAATAATATGATAATTTCGTATATTATAATTAAACTATAAAAAATATAAGGAGATGTATATAGTAAGAATTTGGTTATAACTAATAAAAAAAACTACAAAAGGCTTAAGCACAAAAATACTATGCAATTTTAAATATAATATACGACCTATATAAAGTTTAATAAAATAAATTACTTTAAGTTAAAAGAAAGAAAATTAAACGCAAATTGTCGATAAAAATTAAAACGACTTTAATAATTAGTTTTTTTAGTAATACTATGTTAACCTAATTCTCGGGTATTATTAAAAGTTATTTATGTTATCAGCACGTCGCAGCCAGCGCTGATGTTCTACTATTAGAAGCCGGTGATATTTATTTTCCTCCAGTTGCCGGGTGTATGTCTTCTCCCGTTTCTTCTCGCCTTAAGAGGCAGCTATTGCTTTTGAAGCGCTCGTAGCCGTTCTGAACCGATCAGCAAAGTTAAGCAAAGTCTGCCTCGGTCATGACTTGGATGGGTGACCGCTGGTGACATTACTACTGAGCGCTTCCGCTTTCGGAGGGCACGTTAAGCCATCGGTCCCGGTTGTTGTCTAGGATGGCAGTCGTTATAGCATGGTGGTAGGGCATTTTGCGAATGCCCGCCTGGCTAGCTACCACCCTAGTAGAAAATCTGTCGCCAAACACCTAACGGTGTGTTCTGGCAGCTGTCCTTGAGAGCCAGTGATTCTAGGTTAGCCTGAACAACACCTTCGACCACATCATCACTTACCATCAGGTGAGATAGTGGTCATAGGCTAACCTATCAAGCATAAAAAAAATCCTAATAATACCAGAAGGTGGAAAGGAATGAAATGACTTCTCAAGAAATGACAACTTCTACTGCGATCCCTAAGACAACTGGCAAACGTGGGGATTATGGCCCCTAAATAGTGGAGGCTGTGTTCAGCGGTGGACGATCCAGCAGTTACCGTACAGTAGTTAATTTAATATGATTATAACCACTTCTGTCGCTTACCACATACGTCTTGAAGTTGGAGGAAGGATTTACTGCGCAAATTGTTTGTATAATTTTTTAGACTTACCAATAGTTATTATCCTAGTTATTAGGAACGTAATCTATTAATGACACTCCGCTGTCTGTCTGTCCGTCCATGAATGAGTTAAATTCATTTAGATGCTCGTTTTTTGTAAAGTGTCTTAACCTAAAATAATATGTTGCATTTATGGCTAAAATGTATAAATAGTTGCTGACAAAATAAATAATATTTAGTCTTTTACATATAGGCAAAAGACTTAACATATTGATTTCGTCAACTACCTTTTTGTGTCTTCGTCTATAAATCTTTGAGTAGAATAGTAATAAATATTTTAAACAACCATTTACCAATATTTATAAAAAATGGGGTATAAAACTAAAATAATTTGGGAACATTTAAATCTAGATGATTAAAATGTTACATAGAATGGAAATAATTACCTACGTGAAATTGAGACATGTTTGTTCTATACTTTTTATTGCGCACATTGTCGATCGACAGCTCAATAGAACGATGATTTATTGCTTCTAAGCGTTATAGATTTTAAGATTGAACCCAAAACCTTTAATCTGTATATTATCTTTGAATCTACTTTGCTTCAGTACCGAGCGTAGTATGTAAGTACGAACATATTATATAGGAAATATGATGCAACGTTTCGTAATTATCATTATTATATAGCAATTATATAGATATATAAATGATATAATTCATCGCCCCATTAAAACACTGCCTTCTTTTTTAATAAAGAATACTGAAACATGAACTTATCATGTACCTAGTTTAAGGGATGTGATCAAAACCGATATTGCTTCTTAATTTTTGATCTCAGAGGTATATTCCTATACAGTAAACTATTTTTTTATGCACGCCAACTCACAGATGTACTAGCTCATTTGATCAAATAATTGCGTATTATAAAATGAAAATCCCATTAAAACGATCCTGTTTGGAGCGGAAATAAGCATCCCCCAGCGCGCAATGACAGACATTCCGAAATGGGCAATTGCAAAACCACAATTATGTAACTTTGTAAAGATATGCCCAACTATAACTTAAAATAGTAATGATATGTTGCTCCATTGTGCTAAATTATAAATAAGACACCATATGGTACGAATTTAAGCCCATATTTAATATGTAAATATTTTGGTCAGGCTAGTTAACTCATATCCTATTACAAAGCTGAACTCAGCAATTCTATACAGAGTTCACATTTTTTTTTCTCATGATGTACTTAGTACGTCATTATATTACAATCTAGCCAACAATACGGACTAATGAGTAATTTTAGTTTGACTTAAACTGCTAAATAGAGTAAAGTTAAGAATGTGTCCATTAACACCTATCTTATTGTCTCTATTAAGGGGAAGACACTATGAGTTCTTGTGTTCTTTATATGTAGCACTCACCTCACTACTTATCACTGTCACTCAACTACACTAACTCAAAAGGTTTTTGTCCTTTTTAGCACGGTAATGTTATCTATACAGTATTTCAACTTCATAGAAACGGACGAAACGCGAGTTATACCTACGCGCCTTGATCTCGGCCCGCGCTCGGTACACGGACAGTCGCGTCTGTGCCGCAGTGACGAATGGATGGTGTGTTATTTTTTTAACAATAAACGCGCGATATTTTCAATAAAAATAAGTTTATGTACATATCACATATTTAATATGACGAGTAGGATATATTAAGCTGTTTTTGGATGCATGAATTCGTCAAAAACGCATCCAGAGATAACTTTTTTTAGATAACCTGGAAACTGAGAGGTAATTCTATAAAATAATTTTACTTACAGTTACTAGTAAGTAAAATTATAGTAGTTACTAGTAATTAAAATTATACTCGATTAATAAAAAAGTGAATGGAGTAAAGGAAAGTGATTGACACGAGTGAAATAGCTAGTTATGAGCTATATATTAGAATGCGGATTTTTTATACTTTAAAATTTAATAATAAAGCATATCGTACGTCTCAAAAAATTTTTTCGGTCGCAAATTTTTAAGACTGATTTTTTATTCAAATATAAACATGGTTTTTTACTTAAATCTACTTACTAGTCAAAAACAACACGCATTTTTAGTGAACACTTCCTGTTCATTTCACAAAGATTTTATAAACATATATAAAAAAAATATATTTACAATCACAAAACTAAATGGAAACACAAAGTGGGCAAATGTAATTAAAATACTGGAGGCGGGTAGCCCTATCGAATGTTTACGTACAGCGTGATTTTAGGTAGTTATTTCGACGACAGAGCCGAGTTAAGATACTGTATAGATAACATTATCGTGTTTTTAGCCTTCTCACTATGCCTGTGTTGTCAAGGAGCTCCATAAGTTCATACTAGCATAAGGACTTGCTTGTACAAGACAATTTTATTTTGTGTCCAGTACTAGTATATCATGGTGATCGGATGGCAACGGGTGTAGTGTTTCCCTAATTTCCCGGACGAATGCGTCCAGAATTGATTGCCACACACTAGGATTCTCAATCGACACAGATGGAAATGGTTGCGTAGTTAAATTAGTAAGCCTAGGTTTTATGTTATATTATTATCTCAAATAAGGGGTCTATTCCCCATAAATTTAAAAATGTATTTTTGACTAATCTCGACGCGTCAAATCAAACATGCATCTTATTAGCGAAAGTTTAAAAAACCTTTATGATTACTTCTACGCTATCTTATTTCAGATTAAAGTAAAATGTTATTACATTGTGTTTGCAAAAATATAGGCCTTTCAAACGACTCCACAGACTAAAGAAACAAAAGAGGATTCCTTCGTTTCCCTGCATTACCTGCATAGCTGTACAATCAACAAGCTTTATGGAAACATTAGCTACTCTCTGTCGGTAACTAATAAAGTAACAAGCATAAAACGAATTCTATGTTACACTACCAGTATCAAATATATTTTGAAAAATCACATTCATTGTTACATTTTAGAAGTTATCGTGAATATAAGACATTTGTATTCATCTTCCTACCCTTACCTCACACATGTGGAGTCGGTTCTCTAACAACATACAGGACAACAAGAAGATAAATATAAAAGATTTGCTGTTGGTTCCGTAGCCAACCGCCTCAATGTCGCTAATTATAGGAATCCTCTTGTTGGTAGTTTACCCGATACATCTTGGTGTATCTGTGCGTCAAGATATTAAGGAGCCCTGATCTGAGCCTTGTGTGCAGCAAATCCCTGCTCATATCGACACAAGAGGTGGCATGCTGCTCATTTGGAACGTTATTTACCTTAAGAATAACAATATTGTTGACATAACTGACTAACCTAACTGGCTGTACGCAGACTTAAATTATGGGCATTGTCAAACATTGGCTTTTCCATGCATTTTCGATGCCCTTCATCAGATTTAATGCGTCTAAATCCATGGATGGTAAGCACGATATGCATTTACAGTTTGGGATATGTGGAAAAGATACTGAACTGTTTGTAACATAGTGATAAATCAAATTTGAAAATTTCATTGCCTAACAAATCCAATGTCTGCTTACTACTAAGTATATTTGGTGTACTTTCTTTTATATGTATGATTGTTATGGGAATAAATAATCATTAATACTTATTACTAATTCAAAATAAATACCTACTGACAATAAGATCATTATGTTTCATGGCTAATCTTGGTTAGGAAATAAAATTCATGATAGAGACACCATACAGCATTGTGATAAATAGAATAGGTATTTATTTCGTGACTTTCTTTACAAGTGTACAGAGTAGCTTTTCTATTTTATTTTAACACCATATCGATTTGAACTTGTTTTCTATTATTTCATGTTTTAAAATGGGAATGGAAATGGGTTCCCAGTTTCCACTTCTCTTTACCAGAGTATCAGTAAATAAGTACAGAGTACCAGGAGATCAGAAATAATGAAGAGGCGAACCGTAACAGCTTTGTGATGATAAGGACCTATGTATATATTTTTTACATACCTAATATAAAAATTGATTAATATTTTTTTAAAACCCTTGTTTAAATAACACTTTCGGGTTTATTCGTGCTCAAATTATTGACTTACAACACAAAGCCAAAACACACAGACAGACACCTAGAAGCGACGTTCCACCAATCACTCTCTCCATCCGTCGCGTCGTACGTCTCTGATAGATTAGGCATACTAAATTGTGTGACCCGAGCACCTTCAAATTGAATATATTTTTCCCCATGTTCAGGAGGTACTGACACGTGACAGCTATAAAGTGAATAGAATGCAGCCAAGACATCCATATCGCCAAAGAAATATTTTATAGTCAGCAAAAGAACAGCGTTTTTGCCATACATTAAAAGAATAACGGACTAAGTCGGCATGTTACTTCAAAACTAATCTATATACTGTATACAGACCTTTGTCCTCAATAGCACGCCACCCTAGAACAACTAAAGATGTCATCCCTTTTCAAACACCGGGCGCCAACAAAGTTGATTGTAGCTATGGTAGCTTTTATATTGGTCAAACCAAGCGGACAACTATCACGGAAACAGGTTAAAAGCATGTAACAGCTGTGAAAAATCGCGAAATACACAAATCTGCATGTGAGCACTTTCTTGAGTCAAGGCTTAATCACTGGATCGAGCTCCACTATCCACGGCCCGAAAACTATCTTCACTGAACCTCATTATTACTCAAAAATTGTTCATGAAGCTATTGATATCAAGAAGTTTCCAAATTCCAATTGGGAGGATGGATACAAGCCCTCTATATACGGGGTGTTAAGTAGGTGCTCGCGTCGCAATGTATCAAGACACGTTAGTTGCGATTATTGGCATCGTTCGCGCTGTATGTTGACAGAGACCAAAACAAACATTAAAAACAAGTGCGGGTAGATGTAGATAACGTCCGCTCCACCTCAAAACGATTACACCCGTCTGTGTAGCCAAGTCAGATCGTGACCACGACCAATGCAATTTGATCAAAACGTAGAGGTTAGTCAAAAATGTAATTTTTACTTTTATTTGTGCGCGCAAAGACCTATTTTTTTTTTTTTTTATGTCTGATAGGTTAGCCTTTGACCACTATCTCACCTGATGGTAAGTGATGATGTGGTCGAGGATGTTGTTCAGGCTAACCTAGAGTTACTGGCTCTCAAGGACAGCTGCCGGAACACACCGTTAGGTGCTTGGCGACAGATTTTCAACTTGAGGGTGGTAGCTAGCCAGGCGGACATTCGCAAAGTGTCCTACCACCATGCTGTAACGACTGCTATCCTAAGACAACAACCGGGACCGACGGCTTAACGTGCCCTCCGAAGCACGGAAGCGCTCAGTAGTAATGTCACCAGCGGTCACCCATCCAAGTCATGACCGCGGCGGACGTTGCTTAACTTTGCTGATCGATTCAGAATGGCTAAGCAAACATGGCTACGAGCGCTTCTAAAAACAGTAACTCTACACCTGAAAGTGTAACTAAGTTATGAATTTAGTTTGCGAAAGTTTAAAAAATTACGTATACCTGTTCTAGATATCTGCTAACAGTACCACGGTACTTTATACTGTAATATAATAAAAAGTACAGGACGAAAATAAAATGTGAGATGAATAGGAAGATTAGAAAGCCGCAAAAATTTCTTCATGTTTAAAATATAGTTCAACCAAATATTATGGTAAGTATGGAAGAATGATAATAATCCTTCTTGGGTTAGCTTTTTTAAAGATTACCAATTCCTATCCCGTGTGATTTACGCCGAGGCTCACCAGGGTATTATTCATCGAGCCTCTGGCACGCTGCCATACAGACAATACGTAGATTTATCCGTCGGATAACTCTGTAACAATACATTTCACTGTTTATATCACAGAAAAGAGAAAGCAATATATCTATATGGTATATACGAGTATAGTATGATATTCGTTTTCAACGTTTGGAGCGCTGTGCAGAAAAGGTACTTGTAGATGCTATGTGATGCAGATTAAAAGAATATTAAAGTTCGATTCCGACCGAAGTGGCAGTGGCCGATGATTTTACTTACAAAATATTTTTAACCTTGTCTTTATCACTTTAATGTTATTATAGGATGAAAGAATTGATAACAGTGGACCGCGCCTTTTGTTAGTTTTTTGACCGATACAGATACAATTTTTAGGATTTTTTGGTTAAACAATACTACATAAATAAAACTAAATAAGGAAGATACAATAGATTTTGAATTATATCAAAAAATACTATGTTGTAAAATTATCCACTTTATATAAACATCATTCCGAGGGTTAAGTGTTTAAATAGGCACTTCTTTTGAGTAGATGAGGTTTTATAATCTGGTTGCCATTAACCAGGCTATTTCTCAGCGCGGCGCACCGTCTCATATGACGGTTATAAATAATAAAATTTGAGCAAAAGATTCGGCTAAATCGAGCATGTTCCGATAGTCTAGAGATTGGTGCAAATCCGAAGTTTACAGGTTAGATTCCCGCTCGGAACAAAAATTGTGTGTTCTTATCATTTGTAGATGAGATAATCGCTCAGCACGAAATAATGCCCGAAATCAGATTTTGATAAAAAAATCACACAGTCAAAATCCTGTCAACGTTTTTCGGAATACAGTTAAAATATCAATATCAAACTCATTAATAAATATAATAATAATCACAATATCGGTAGTAAACAGCATAAGAAACATTTTTCAATGGATAATATCACAATAATAGGAATATAATTAAATTGTTAGCAAACCTGACGTCAATACGTCCCTCCTCCAAGTCCTCAAACCAAATCCACAAAGTGTTTCCAAAATCAACGTGATCCATCAAAATTTGACGTCCTGATAGAAAATTGATACTCCACAGTCGCTAACCTTCAAGAAAATATGTTCGATCAACTTTCACTAAACGGATTGAATACCAAAATGATGGTTATTCGATTAAGTTATTCATATTTTTCATATTTCTAAATATGGGTAAAACAATTATTGTATCACATATTTAATGATTATGAACCTCGTTAGCGCTCCGGTTCTTCCGCTTCTACTGACTTGCAAATAGGTAAGACTTAGTCGCCACGTACTTTTCTATTTGTTTGCGATCTTGTTTTTGTTTTTATGCCTGATAGGTTAGCTTTTGACCACTATCTCAGTGATGATGTGCTCGAGGATGTTGTTCAGGCTAACCTAGAATTACTGGTTCTCGAGGACAGCTGTCGGAACACACCGTTTGGTGCTTGGCGACAGATTTTCTACTTGAGAATGGTAGCTAGCCAGGCGGGCATTCGCAAAATTCCCTACCAATATGCTATAACGACTGTCATCCTAAGACAACAACCGGGACCGATGGCTTAACGTGCCCTCCGAAGCACGGAAGCGCTCAGTAGTAATGTCACCAGCGGTCACCCATCCAAGTCATGGCTGCGGTGAACGTTGCTTAACTTTGCTGATCGGTTAAGAACAACTTAGCAAACTTCGCTACGAGCGCTTTTAAATTGATGGAATAAGAATAAGGTCCTCCTAATAATAAGCGGTAACCTTTAACAGATGCATTTCGTCACATGTGACGGACTGCACTGCGTTCATCACCAGGAGACATAGCAGTTAAGTCTCATGTGTCTTTATTTATTTCCATGCAGATTCAAAACATCTAAGCTCACATTCTAAGGTCCGTCTTCCTTTTTTAGTTAACTTTCCTTTGTTAATTAACGTTGTGCTTATAAAATTGTTACTTCGTAATTTTCAGTTAGGTAAGTTATTTTTGAAGTCGATCTTTAAATTTTTTAGTTTACAATTTTTAAGTATAGTAAGTTAAATCGTATACTAAATTAGTAATTAAAAACGCCACTTAATAACTTAAGTAATTGATGACATTTCACTATAACTACGAATGATGATTATGAAGCATTATTTCATCGTTTTTGAAAAAAAAGAAAGCTTTTATGTATGCTAATATTCGCTTTGTATCAGATAGTTACGATACTTAATTTTGTAAAGATTTAATTTATTTGATAGAATTCCTTCTATTGCCGTGACCACAGCTAGATCTAGCAATTCAATACTTCCGAGTTCTGCGTTCAGCGTTCAATGTACTACACACAGCGAGCAGTTGAGTTCTACAGTTCTGCAATCATAGATGTATCACATCCCTTGTACTCTTCTTTTCAGACAGAGCTGCGATATGATGGTCGATAATATTGCATGCGTCATGGCGTCACTCATCCTGTCCACACAACTGGGTTATCATCCAATGTTTCCTATGTGTGCCACCCTAATAGATAAAGGAAACCTGATGTTAGTTAAACCTTACTTTAAGGACTATTGGCTCGCCCCAGCTTTGCACGGGTGTTTAACAAAAAAATCTAATTTATAGAAAATATTCTATAGCCCATGCTCATCAAAGATATTGAAGGATTCTATTGGCAAAATATTTTTTCAAATCGTTCCAGCAGTTTTTAAGTTTATTCGTAACAAACAAAAGCTTTCCTGTTTAAAATATTTGTGAAGATGTAGATCAGTAAAGTATAATCTTAAACGTATAGACCATTTCTGTGTATATATATGTTTCTAAAGGGATTAGACGGCAAAAGATCATGCGGTGTGTACCAGTTAGGTAATGTTCATCGCCAACGAACATCCGCAATATCAGAGATCTCGAGGATGCGTTGCCAGACTTTGAGGATCCCAATATGCTGTCTTTTCCGGGCTCCTAAGTCATATCGGGTCGGAAATACTTTACATGGCAGCCGGTTTCGTAGTATATATATGTTTCTAAAGGGATTAGACGGCAAAAGATCATGCGGTGTGTACCAGTTAGGTAATGTTCATCGCCAACGAACATCCGCAATATCAGAGATCTCGAGGATGCGTTGCCAGACTTTGAGGATCCCAATATCCTGTCTTTTCCGGGCTCCTAAGTCATATCGGGTCGGAAATACTTTACATGGCAGCCGGTTTCGTACGTTGTTGTAGTGTGAGGCAGAAAACGCTCTGAGAATCGCACAATTATGGACTTCCAGTTTGTATAATGCAAAGTAAGTTTTTTCTATTAGCCGGATATGCTCCTTCTGTTTTAACGAAAACACAACAGACTTCATGAGGCATCAAGCGACACGAAATGAAAGCTAGGCTATTAATATGCAATATTGTCACTGTATTACGCACAAATATTAAGGTTACATTCAGTTTGTGCATTAACATAATTGTGTAATCTGCGTTGTATTGTATTGAAAGAATTCTAGCAACCAAAATCTAAATAAAAAAGAATAACAATCCTTGTACATATTCGTATTTGTCTCTAAGCTCCGTCCAATATTTAGATTCTATATTATTATTCCAGTACGGTACCCTCCAAAAATACTGCTGATAAAAACTGGATGCGAAACAGTTAACCATATCTGGTTTATCGCGGATAGGGGCTACAAAACACAAAAAAAATTACGTACCTCAACATATGTTTGGTGCCACGGGCTACAAATATACACAACCATTCAAGTAATACTGTACTGTATCAACCGGATTGTAGACTGCTGAATACAACTCCCCTATTAAGGGGGGGTTGCAGGCTGATGGCGATCGCAGTTCCTCAGTGCTGCCCAACATACGGTATTTTATCCTAAGTCGCCTCTTACGACACCAATAGGGAACTAAGAGTGGTGACATTCTAACCCGGCACTCGGCACTCCACAGGACAAGTAGCTATTAATTGATTGAAAACATGTACTTTTATATCTTGCAGGCTATATATCAAGTGTGTTTCAGCAGCTTTTTTCGAAAGCCAGTTCCTATTCTTAGTTATGTCTTCAACCATATTATCGCTTAGATAATTATATTATAATGAGTCTGTGGTAAATAGGCTGGAATATCGACCGTAAAAAGGCTGGAGCTATACATGCCAGCCAAGCCTCAGCTGATAACGTAAAATAGAGTACCTACGTGCGACACTCAGATTTTGAGTGTGTACGCACTGTGTAGACCATTTTAAGCTTGTAAATATAGTAGCGTTTAGAACTCTTTTGCAGGAAATCCTTAACTGTATAGACATTTTGGTTTAATTAACTACTTTTTTAACTCCGACCAGAACTTATAATTAGGTAATTCTGATTATAATTAATATGTGTAATTTATACACATGCGCTATTATGTCTGAAGAATTCACACAAGCGACTGTTTGTATTTAATAGATAAACCTATATAATGTTAATTCTTTATTGGCCGTAAGTTATAGTTTTTAAGAAAAATAGTACATACAATAATGGATGTCGATTATTGAAAAATATATATTTATATACACAGATATGCGTAATACTGTCGACAGTTTCTTTGATTTAAATACAGGTTTACATGTGCATATAACTACAACACGAACAATTTTTTCTGTCCTTTAAAAACTCTTTTTATTGTGCTTAGAATTTCCCCAAGCTCGGATTTACTGAGCAAACGTAAGCATGAAATACTCCCAGAACTGAATGCAGAGGAGCGCAGCGCTGCAGTAGTTTAAGTACAAATGAAAGCTATGTAGTTTGTTACCTATAAAATCATCAATATTTATTCCCAGAAATTTTGTATAATTTACCTGTTCAATAATATAATTCCCATATTTTATAGTAATATTATTGTTTAGTAATTAAACAGCTTTAAACTTTTTTTGTCATTATTTTTGTCCCGACGTTTTACCGTTTACAGTTGTTTAATTAAAAATCGCGAAAGCCTAAGACAACATACTATTATTGTTTACTAGCTTTCCGGGCGCGGCTCCGCCCGCGCGTATGTCGGTTATCGCACAAAAACATTAACCTATTTTTGCACAGTTGGATAAAAACTATCCAATGTTTTTTCCCGGGTCTAAAACTATTTCCATACCAAATTTCATTCAAATCGGTCCAGTAGTTTTGGCGTGAAAGTGTAACAGACAGACAGACAGCGTTACTTTCGCATTTATAATATTAGTACTGATTCGCTGATAAGTTGGAAATTGTTTTAACTTAGTTTTATTTACATTTATTTTTAATGAGACATATCTAACCATTCCATAATTTTACTGAGGGAACTGTTTATTTTATTAGTTATATTTATTTTAGTATCACATTTTAATATAATAGTCATGTCATCAGCAAAGACGATGATACTTTGTTCTAAACCACTTGGGAAATCATTGATAAATAAAAAAGGAATGAACTCATGACCTTGAGAGCCCAATTTAATTTAACTCGTTCATCGGAGTCATAATTTTTTACACAGCTCGTAATTTGGTCATACTGGGTGATGCAAATTATCTGCTTTATATCTTTAGATAGGAAAAGAACCAATTTTAGGCAGTATTTCCAACACCATGTGTATACAGTCTATTTAAAAAAATGTCTTGATTCAAATTTGCTCATGTTGAGTAACAGGCCACATGACGTCGTATTACTATTGAAATTGTTCAAAAGCAAGCTAAGAATATTGTAAGTAGCTAAAGTGGTTGATCTGCCTTTTCTAAAACCACATTGCTCGTTCGCGAGGATATTAATTATATTGATAAAGGTATGAAAGATTATATATATATATCTATACTTATAATAAAACTGTAACAGGTCCAATTCTGTACATGGCAGATATTTTGAATAAAAAAATTGTACAGTACTCTGTAGCTGATACTGATGCCGAAACTATATTTTTTTTTATTTTTGTCTGTCTGTCTGTCTGTCTGTCTGTATCCCGGCCGCGTATCACTCCAAAACTACTGAATGGATTTCAATGAAACTTAGCGTGATTGGAGTTCATACTACAAGTATGTATGGTTCTCTTGGGAGTGAGGATGAATGTCAAAATATACACTTAGTTGTAATTTATTAACGCGTAGTCCGATTTCATACGTTCTTTTCAGGGTTCCGTACCCAAAACGTAAAAATCAAGGTTGTTGTACCTTAAATATTTATTTTATTGTTAGTATTTGTTGTTATAATGGCTATAAAAATACATCATCTGTGAAAATTTCAACTGTCTAGCTATCACCGTTCTTGAGATACAGCCTGATGACAGGCGGATGGACGGACGGACAGCGAAGTCTTAGTAATAGGGTCCCGCTATTACCCTTTGGGTACGGCACCCTAAAAAGGTTAAAATATGAAGTCTAATGTTGTATAGCTAATGGTACGGAACCCTTCGTGCGGGAGTCCGACTCGCACTTGGCCGATTTTTTTAATTAGAATAGTGGTGCTTTAAAATTATCACGTAAATATTTCAAAGTCATCGGATTTGCAGTTCAGAAATTACAGACATCACAACCTAAATATTACGTTCCAAATAACTTGACACCCCGAATGTACAGGAACCTTTGAACGTACGGCTCATCTTAAGCTGGCGTTTGCACTTTATCGTATAGATATAATAGATAGGTCTGTAGTCGGACCTCTCCATAAGACTGATTTTTCAAACGATAAAACACAGTTTTTTTATTACGATAAGCACAACTTCCCTACGTATATTTTTCATAACATGCAATGCTTTAATCAGTCTAATCTATACCTACAACAGGTTGCAGAAAGCGGGTAGGGAAGCGCGAAGGGTAAGACGCTTAAATTTATCTATTTATACATATAATAAAACTGTAACAGGTCCAATTCAGTACGTTGCAGATATTTTGAAAATATGTTTTGAGAGCAATCTGAAGCTGATACTGATGCAAAAACAGTTTCTTTTTTCTGGCTGTCTGTCTGTTTCCCGGCCTCGCATCACTCCAAAACTACTGAATGGATTTGAATGAAACTTAGCACGATTCGAGTTCATACTACGAAGAAGGACATACGATACTTTTATCCCGAAATTCAGTACGGTTCTCTTGGGAAAGGGGATGAAAGTCAAAATGTACATTTAGTTGTAATTTATTAACGCGTAGTCCGATTTCAATCATTCTTTTTTGTTACAATAGTGGTTATTTAATTATTTTCTCGTAAATATTTCAAAGTCCTCAGTTTTGCAGTTCAGAAATTACAGATATCACAAACTAAATATTTCGTTTTAACTAACTTGGACCGCGGAATGTTGAGAAACCCTTGAACGTGAGGCTCATCTTAAGCCCACAGGCAGCCCGGAACCCCACGGGAAGCCCGACACCCCACGGACAGACCGGCATCCCACGGGCAGCCCGGCGCCCCACGGGCAGCACGGCACCCTTATTTAGTTTTGCAAGCTTGCTACGATAGAACTCTAAAATGTGGTACATTCACCACAATCAGTTTTTTAAACTACATATCTTTCTTTTGACGGATACATTTCGGAGACTGCGCAATGAAAGTGCACAATGTTGTTTTAGGTTTTCGAGATTGTTACACTTAGTAATTAAACAACTTTAAACGGTTTAAATCGCGTATATTTATCATTATTTTTGTCCCGACGTTTCAAACACTTTGTAGTGATCGTGGTCACGGGGTGACTGTCGGGACAAAAATAATGATAAATATACGTGATTTGATCCGTTTAAAGTTGGAAGTGCACAACTTTAGTAGACTGTTATACAAGGGTCGAAAGGAATTGGTAACTTTCACCCACGGTCAGCTCGCTACTTTTCATATCGAATTTAAAGTAAGTAAATAAAGTAGCTTTTCTAAAAATTATTCATTGATAAAATAACATACTTACTAAAAATTTATTGAGAGGTTTGAACTATTTGTGAAATTTTACGTAAAATTTTGTTTGGAATATTTTCGGGCGGCTATAGCCCGAATAAGAATCTCTCTGCTTTTCACTACTAATATAAGGAATAACGATATAAATATAGTTGTTTTTTTATATTATTTATTTTGATTTTAATAACATGAGCAGTATATTTTTAAAATCAATGCGGCTATAGTCCAAGATAGGAGTAATCGATGACTTACATCCGTGTTAAACACTCTACTTTTCATTTAAAATATGAGGAGGGTAAAAAAATAGTAGTTTTTCTAAATATTTACTAAAAATAATAAACATGAGTAGAAGATACAAAGATACACTAGGAGTTAGAACAGTGAAATTTAGGGAATGTTTTAATTTTTTTTTAACCTACACTCTTTACCTTATATTTAGTTACTACCCTGCCAAACATAGTTGTTATTAATTGTTTTACAACAACAGAATATTTTGCAACGAAAAATCTTAGACATATAACTTTGTTTACACCAATGTTTTTCCCGGCCTTAGGTGGGAAGGAGCCTCTCCTACCCGCTACTCAGCAGATCAAACAAGCACTACTTTCCGAGAATGAGTAATTAAAAAAAAACGCTCTACCGTCAAACAAACCGCCGTTTTAAAATCGAAATTCTAAAGAAACGCACAAGGTACTTTGCTTCAACATTTATTGTGCGAACCGGGAAAGAACTCTCTGAGTTACTTAACTACTGTCTTCTGGAAAATACAACCCGGGAGTTTTGAAATCCAAAGTAGAAAGCTCCATTCTGAGCTATGGTTTACTATAAGAGTGTTTCACCGCAGACCACAGTGTTGCTTAATATGAGATAAACAGTGCACAAATGTGAATAATTAGTCTGCAGGTACGGCAATCGCGAACGAAGTCGCGGGTACAGCTAGTATATATATATATATATATAATATTATGAATATATATATATATATTCATAACCTTTTCAATTATTTTTGAAAAAAAATACAGGATCAGCTTCGTTTGTTGAGCAACGTATTCATCTATAGTAAAAAAAAAACAGTATATTCATAACTTTATAACTGTTATTTATGACCTTAAAATGCCGACAGTACAAACAAAATTGAATATCTGCAAATATATGTATTATTTAAGTTTTAAAAATAATATCATCCTTACATATACTTATGTGAGAAAGAAATACTAAGTGTTTATTATGATATCGTTTTGATGATGACTCCATCGTATTACATGTATCACGCATCAATATGAGTACGGTGAGCCATATCCTTACGAAGTAGTACCTCGGCAATGAAAAGAGGTCTACGGAGGCTGATCCAGCTTATCGGGATATCTTCAAAAGCATTACTGTAATACATTCTTTTTATTTTGATCCAAGAAAATTAATCTTGACAGCTTTTTACCGAAAGCACACAACCAGAAAATCTAGTGTTCCGTCCGCAATGGTTTAGGGGTTCATAAGAAAGAATCGCTAAAATTATGTATTTAAGATCAACACAATCAATTTCAATTTCGAGAATGATCAAGTGACACAATTTACAATTACAAGATACAATTGCAATAATGCAATAAATGATTCTGATTCTGATTCAATTCATTTCGAAAACAAACAATTGCGCAACTAATGGTACGGTAAGTAATTTAAGCCCTGTATAAACATCTGTCACAGTTACTGTTGGTATAGTCACGTACTTCATCCACTGTTTTCAAATACGTTATCTACCTTGACTGCAAAGCGTGATCAACAGTATTTTTCAATTGTGTAACCACATCTCCACGGCGCAGCGCGGCGCCGCAGTGGAAGCAAAACACTCCGATATGTTTTTCAATATTTATGATTATTATATCAATAATAATAAAATAATAATTTATATTAATAATAAATATTAATTATCATGGTGGTACGGTATTCTGTGAATGCCCGCTTGGCTAGCTACCACACTCAAGTAGAAAACCTGTCGCCAAGCACCTCTAACGGTGTGTTCCGGCAGCAGTGCTTGAGGGTCAGTAATTCTAGGTTAGCCTGAACAACTTGTTCGACCACATCATCACTTACCATCAGGTGAGATAGTGGTCAAAGGCCAACCTATCAAGCATAAATATATATATATATATATATAATAGATTTCTGCAAAGTAAAACCTGAATCTATCGATTATCATACATTTATATTTTTTTAGTAATCTGCAGGCTCTGGTAGTGCTCTAAATAAAATATATCAGACAATATTGTTTCTAAGTTTTTGAAGATTTTGGCGAGATAATCGAATACCTAAATGACATATTTGATATTGTGTTATTTTACAAAAGTTGTGGAGTGAGTGAGTATTAATGTAGCATCATTATCATCCGGAAAACGTCCACTGCTGAACAAAGGCCTCACTCCTTAATATTGAGCAGCTATTAGCTACTTGTGAGTTGTGACCAGAAGTAATGTGTAATAATGTTATTATTGGTTAAAACCATTCTGAAACTATTTTAAAGTGTTGCTAAAATGTAGCAAATAGTACAATATCAAGAGATGTTACTTTTCGTGTGATTGCTCAACCTGTCTATGAAGAGATAGTAGTGTGACTTTACTAATACATGACTTGGGCACGTCTGCGCGAAGCGTGAAAAAAAATATGGCTTCCTGCGAGATGTATGTGACTTCTTTCGTGAAATATTAAATCGTGTAAATTGTATACTTGATAAATAACAAATGTGGAAACTGCAAGAGTTAAATTTGTAGTAAAAAGCATTTTTACTGCCTTCTCTTTTTTAAATCCATTGACAAGACAATCAGTTTTAAAAATTACTTTCCATTTCTATTCATTTCATTTTCGACTGCATTTTCATCTGCCTGTCTGTCAAGTCCAGACTTGATAGACAGGTGAAAATGCATTGATTCGCAGGCAACAATTGTGAAATTTGAGGCTATTTAAAATAATGTTTCTGTAGCGCTCATAGTGAAGTTTGCTTAGCCATTCTGAACCCATCAGCAAAGATAAGCAACGTCCGCCACGGTCATGAGTTGGATGGGTGACCACTGGTGACATTGCTACTGAGCGCTCCCGTGCTTCGGAGGGCACGTTAAACCGTCGGACCCGGTCGTTGTTTTAGGGTGGCAGTCGTTATAGCATGGTAGTAGGGAATTTTGCGAATCCCCGCCTGGCTAGTTACCACCCTCAAGTAGAAAATCTTTCACCAAGCACCAAACGGTGTGTTCCGGCAGCTTTCCTTGAGAACCAGTAATTCAAGTGTAGCCTGAACAACATCTTCGACCACATCATCACTTACCATCAGGCGAGATAGTGGTACTATTTCACCTGAGGCTAACCTATCAGGCATAAAAATAAAAAAGTCCGTTTTCGTAGCATAGCTTGCTTAGTAATTCATAACCGATCAACTAAGTTAAGCAACGCCCGCTACGACTCATGACTTCCATAGATGTCCGCTAGTGGCATTACTACTAAGGGCTTTTGTGCTTCAGAGGGCAGAATAATTGGATCCCAATAGTTGTCGTAGACAGTCGATATTGCATGGCGGTGGAAGATTGTGAGGATATCCGCCTGGCTAGCTACCACCCTCAAGTAGATAATCTATCGCTGAGCTGACGGTGTGTTCCAGCAGGTGTCATTAAGAGCCAGTAATTCTAGGTTAGCACGAAGAACATCCATCGACCACACCACCACTTACCATCAGGTGAGAAAGTGATCAAAGGATAGCCTATCAGCCATAAAAAGTTAAAGTGGTGCTGTTCACAAATAAATCTACTTACGTTTAAACTAACAATTGGCTTTACAAGGTGGACCAACTTTAAGTACAGTTACAGTTCTTAGTATTTACATTTCTTTTGCAACGCGCGTAAGCTCAACTACACAAACTTGTGGTGAATTTCCTTCGACTCTGCCTATAGAAATTGAAACTTTTGGTTTTTCTACTTCTTGTTTACTTACTCTTTCAGAGTTAGTAAGATTTTATGTGTAGCGGCGCATCACTAGACGCTACGCACATCCCTACAAAAAGTTGTACAGGCGACCGAGGGATGCGGAGCGCGCGCGGGAGGTGCGTTACAGAACTCGTCCCCCAGTCGGCCGGCGCCCGCGCCAGTGCTACCCAAATCGGTTTCCGCGACGAACCTATGTCGCATCGCCTCGCACCGCGCTTAAACTCATTCGCTATATCTCAGTTTCTTAGTTATCATACTTTCTGTTCTTGTGCCTTCACTTACCTATCGCCTGTGTCTATCATTCTACCTATCTTTGGACTGTACATATATTGTTTATGAGGAGTAAACTGTGCTTGAAGAATATCGGCATTTTTATTCAATAAGAAGCACACTACACGTTCAACCCCTCATATGTCTTGGATTTTTGAATAGTACAGAGCGATAGAAGCAGTGAAGTGCCTATTTAAATGTGGTCATCTTTTACTATGATTTTGACGGAACACATACGAAGCCTACCTTACGTTAAATGGTAACCTCTGCCCCTAATAGGTTGTATTTCGTTACAATTGACGAACTGACGCTCCTCAAGGACTGCTGCCGGACACTATTAGGGAATAGGTGTCAGATTTTCTACTTGAGGGTGATAGCCGCAATGCAATGGAACCGGCATCTGCTCGTTAAATCCAGATAATGCTGAGTGATTTGTTTATATTTCATTGTTCAAAAGGATCAGATATATAATACCATTGTCGAGAGTAAATAGGTTTCTTCTAGGTAAGCGTGCTGCATCTTAGACCACATCAATGCTTAACATCAGGCAAGGTGTGGTCAAACGCGAACCTATTAAAGAAAAAAAAAATTGTGTCATATATATTGAAATGTATGCAATTGTTTATTTTTTAATAACTTTAGCCTCTGATCACTATCTCATCTGATGAAATGGATGATTAGGTCTAAGATATTGTACAGGCTAACGTAGCAAAACATCTTCGACCACATTATAACCTATTATCAGGTGACTTATTGGTCAAAGGCTACCCTAATAAAAAAAAATCTATACATGTGTATGGAGGTAAAGATTTCATTCGTTCGCAACCAAAAGATCTTAACAGAGGTACAGACAGACAGACGGTAAGTAACTATGTATTATTTAAATGTATCAGTTTATCTACTAGTTGTATTAACGTACAAATAAAAAAAATGCACAAATTACAACTCATTTACTCTAAGATTTCTACTGGAATTGATAAGTTATACAGTGTAATAGTTACTATTCAAAAGAAACAACCTATAAATGTATATCAAAATTATAGGTTAATTATTAATTTGACCAATAATGTTCATTAGAAAAAAAGTAATTTTAGTTCGATTAAAACGTAGAATATGATGCATGGTATGGATATTATTGTGAATTCTTCTGTAGGATAAACAACAAAAAAATGGCAAATACATCATCGCTTAGCATGTTTTGTAATGAATTCTCTAATGCATTAATAGTAGTTTATGCAACTGTCATATAATAGAGGGTATTAAAACATGAGTGTAGTTTTTTGAAACGAGCCGCAGGCGAGTTTCAAAATAAGATTACACGAGTGTTTTAATACCTAATTATATGCAGTTGCATACACTACTTTATTTAATCTCATGGCTATATTCATTTTTTTTACCTGTATTTCAACTCTCTGTGACTATACGCTTTTCTTGATTTTTCTGGCAAAAGACTATTCGTTAGTTTCGTAGCTGTTTCTAGAATGTCAGGTGGAGTTAAATCATCAGTATCGTGGATGTTGCTTGACATTTTTGCTACTAAAGTTTTATCCAACAAAATATTACTCAAATTCGTATGTACGAAATAGCGCCAAAATGGAAAAAATCTGTTATTGGTCTATTGGCTCGGAAACAGCGCAGCGCGTTGCGCGCGCATCTCGCTCACCACAGATAATGTGTACTTAAATTGAATTGAAACCTCCTTGGTCAGGACACATTGTACTTTAATAATTAAAAAATTGTTTTAAAGCATTGTTTTGTTAGGAGAACAATGCTTTAATTTAACTTTTTAATTTTCTTAAAGAAGTATGTACATAAAATATGCCAATAAAAGTCTGTATTTAATTTCATAATTAGAATATTACCGAATGAGATTATATAAATAGTTTATGAAAAACACTTTCAATATTGTACACAGTATATTGCTGGCCTGCCTTACATACGACGATAGGTGGAATATTACCCGTTCGAGTTAGCCGTTCCATCCCGGAAATAACCAGATATAACCGGACGCAACTGGATATTTCGGTCCGCACCAGTTTATGCCAGTAACCACTGGTATAGGTTTCACACTTGAACAGTTTTACACATGAACAGGTTAAGTAGAGTTGATGCAGAAAATTCTCGTTCCGTGTAGATATCAGATAAAAGTTGAATATATCAAGATAATTTATTAATGTTTTTGTTTGTTCAATACTTGTTGAAAATGCATATAACTTTATCATGGGAAATCGACGTTTTGTAAATGCATTTTATTTTGCAATAAAATATATAATCTACCGATCCCTGGGTTTTTCTAATCCCCAACTCCGATTTGGTTTAGGAATGACTCATACCGTGATATATTTTCAATACATTAATTTGCCAATGTAAAGGAAACCGTAATTCAGGATCAAACCTCGATATAAGAAACGTTAACCCCATAACTATTACAAGGATATTGTGCATAACTGTAACGGTGTTGAAGATTGACTAGGTTGTCTACACCGCATTCCTGAAAATTTATGATCATTTAGCAACGTTTGTAATTTGGTACTAATTCAAAGATGGCAAAATTCCTGTTTAAAAATAATAAGTTCTTTTCGATCTTCAATCTCTTGAAGCGCCGCTAACGTTTGCTTCAGGAAATCATCCAGGACTTGATTTCATCTCATGCGATTAGATTTGTATTCATAGCGAGGAGGACCTGGCGTTAACGATAGCAATTATTTTGATGTTGTTCAGACAACAGTGCGGCGATGTTGTGTCCAAATATTCGGTTTCTTTATCAAGGCACTGTCACTTTTATTTTGCACTACCTTAATTTAAAAAGAGACTGATTATAATAAAAATATTGTTTTATTGGTTTTAGCTACCTGATGAACATATTTCTGTAATATTTTTGACGTATCAATAAAAGTTATTTTTCAAGATTCCCCATAGTTTTATAACTTCGTTACCTGTACAAAAAATACTACATTGATTTATTTATATCTTTATCTATACTTCTGTTTATTCTTATACTAATATTATAAAGAGGAAATATTTGTATTTTTGTATGCAAACAATAAACATAAGAATTACTGAACCTATTTAGATGAAATTTGGCATGGAAATAGTTTAAGATTCGGGAAGGAACATAGGATAGTATTTATCTAATTGCACAAAAAGAGGTTAATGTTTTTGCGCCATAACCGAAATACGCGTGGGCGGAGCTGTGGCTGGAAAGCTAGTTGAAGATATTTTTGTAGTGTCAAATGAAAGTGTTAATATTCCAACTGTGTAAATACAAATAGAAGAAACTAAAAGTTTGTGTCAAGTACATACAAATCTAGGAATAAGTAGCAGTTATTCCCAACTAATAGGGTTCTATGTAACAATCTGTGACGCCTGCGCTCAAGTAGTTCTATTTGAAGAGGCTTTTAAGTCCCAACTTGGGCCACTTACCGCCAGTTCGACACCTCAGTTCAGGACCTTCGGGAGCACAGTTTCAGTTTGTTGTTTATCTTTTACGGTTAACTTATTTGTTAGATTTATTTTAGTTGTTTCTTGATGGAGAGTTGTTTGAATAGTACTTTCAAACAAAATGGTGTCTATCTATGTGCTTAGGAGCTTTTTGCATTTCATATTATGTTCAAGTTTTACATACATGAAGGTCTCGTCATATCGTTTAAAAAGTGTAATAAAAACCGGTTAAATGCGAATCGGACTCTCGGAGCGCTGCGCTATTTTGAAATTATAATTTTATTTTCAGTTTGATTATTTTATTGCGTTTTTATAAGTTTCTACTTTAGAGTTTGTTTAAATTTTGAACAAATATAAAATAAACACTTTTTTAGATTCAATAGTGAAAAAGTTTTCAACGTTTTACACTTACATTTTTCAAAATTTCCTGTATTTTTTCGATTAAAAATTAAATTTCAACCTTTTTAAATAGCTCCACGCATCAAAACACGCGGGCCGCGGTCCCCGATCCTGTCCCGTTGGATTGAGCGCGATCGGAGCTATACTTTTTTAAATATAGCAAAATCTTAGTAAAATTAACATTGAAAATTCACCTAAGGTGTACCGTTCCCCATACTTTAGGAATACGACATAGTCAAATTCACGTCCTAATATAGAGTGTAGCCTACCAAAATTTACGTCTCTGGTAGCGCAAACTAACTAAACAGTTTAAATAGTATCGTCCCATAACAAAATCTTACATTAGACAGCTAAAACCTGTTATTGCAAATATTTTTGTAAGAAATTTCATATATTCGTGTTGTCTTTGTTCGTTTCCTAACTGTGTGGTGTTTTTGTGTTTGGTAATTTGTAGCCGCTGGTGGCAGACCGTCCTGCGTTGTTTTTAGGTATATAGATTCAATAGTGAAAAAGTTTTCAACGTTTTACACTTACATTTTTCAAAATTTCCTGTATTTTTTCGATTAAAAATTAAATTTCAACCTTTTTAAATAGCTCCACGCATCAAAACACGCGGGCCGCGGTCCCCGATCCTGTCCCGTTGGATTGAGCGCGATCGGAGCTATACTTTTTTAAATATAACAAAATAATTGTTATATACCTAACCTTAAGCTGTCCACTTAATTTTAAATATAAAATAAACACTTTTTTCAAAGAAAATAATAACATAAAATATTGAATAAAATCACGCTGTTTGTGTCTTGTATGGCTTTCGTTTATTCGTGTACTTTTTATGACGTTAGGCAGTTTGACAACATATATTTGAGGAATATTTCTATTAGCTACTTATTACGGTTCCAAAGATACAGCGCTATGGATGAATAGTGATAGTTTAGAACTAGGGCCCTATTTTTTCGTACAGAACCATAAAAGTATAGAAATACTTGTAACTTTTACAGAAAATGTATTCTGTATTATTGTACGTCGCGGCGACGTGTCTTCCATTTTTCAAATTAGTAAGCAACGGTGAAGATTTCGATTGACATTCACGCATCGTTAGTCGAAGTTTTCTATAATTAACGACATCTAGAAGTTGTATGGAGCCGGTATACTGTATGCCATTGATACCAATATGGCTATGTTATCCGTTCATTATGGCGTTAAAAGGTTGTGAATAATAGAAAAAAACATTAAACGATTATGATGACTGCCTAACAAAGTACATGCACCCAAATATTATATACCACGTCAATGATTCATGTAATAGATTAGTAGTAGGGCATTTTGAGAAAGCCCGGCTGGGTAGCTACCACCCTCAAGTAGGAAATGTGTCGCCAAGCACCTGACGATGTGTTCCGGCTGCTGTGCTTGAGAGCCAGTAATTCTAGGTTAGCCTGAACAACATCTTCGACTACATCACATACCGTCAGTTGAGATAGTGGTCAAAGGCTAACCTATCAGGCATAGAGAGATAGAGAAAAATAACAGAGTAAATTACACAAAGCATCCTCAGGAGGTATTGACTCTTCGAGCACAAGACGAAAAAAATTAAGAAATTTTCGATGGCGTTTGTGACGTCACGTCGGCTTGATAAGTAAATTTGGCGGAATTGTTAAGATATAATTTTTATATATTGAGTGTTTTCTAAAAGCATAATTTACATTTTCATTAAATATTTCTAAAATATTTCTTTGGCTACTTTGCTACATCTTATGATACTACTATTTCTATGTCCACGCTGCTGTCACGTTATGTCAAAAAAGTCCAAACCAAGGTGTTTTCTTTTTTTCCCAACCGTAATCCAACAAAAACTGAAATCTGTAAATATTTTTTTCTCTCAGCACGTGATAGTACTTGTAATCATATTAAGGGTTTAAGTATGAAATTGCTGATTTGTAATGAAAAATTGTTATTATTTTTTTTTTAATTTATCTTATTTATTTAATAAAAATTTAATAAAAAAGTATTTCGTACGTCTCAGTCGAGACACAGATATTTTCCGTTTGCAAATTTATAAGACTGATTTGTTATTAAAAAATAAACATGGTTTTTAATTAAATATACCAATCAAAAAACAATACGCATTTTTATTGAACACTACCTATTTAATTCACAGTCTTTTATTTGTTTAACTAAATGGAAACACAAAGTAGGCAAATGTAATTAAAATGCTGGAGGCGGGCAGCCCTATCGCATGTTTACGTACCGCGCGGTGGTAGGTAGTTATTTCGAGGACAGAGCCGAGTTAAGATATTGTATAGATAACATTACCGTGCCATAGTGCTTGTAATCATATTATTATGGCAATAGCCTATCACATTTTGATAGTTTATAGTTAAATGTTATCCGCGTATTAATTAGGCCTAGTTTGATGAAATTTGGTTTTAAACAAATTTTCCCTGAGATATAATGCAAATTTCGTAGTTATGACCAAAGAATATCTTTGAAGACTTTCACACAGCGCCATATTAATAGCAACCTGCACATAGTACAGGGTTATTGGTAAAATGTTAACAACCTCTTAGGGTTGACTTCTAATATTCCTAACAAACAATTTGATATGAATGTTTATATAGTTTTGAAAAAAATAATTGTTAAATCTTTTTTTGTATTTTTTTATTTGTTTTTGACGGAATAAGCACGAGGACCACCTGATGTTAAAAATCTTTTTTTTTATTTTTTACTGCTGATAGGTAAGCATTTGACCACAATCTCACCTGATGGTAAGTGATGATGTGGTCGAAGATGTTAACAGGCTTAACCTAGAATTACTGGACAGCTGCCGGAACACACCGTTAGGCGCTTGGCGACAGATTTTCCACTTGAGGGTGGTCGCTAGCCAGGCGGGCATTCGCAAAAATGCCCTTCCACCATGCGGTGAAGCTCAAGCCAGTGGCGGGTTTCGAACCATGGACCTGCTGCGCGGCAGAAGTCTCTTGTGCCTGTAATGTATTATTTCGTATTTTTTATTACTTTGCTCGATGTAAATATTCAAAACTCTAGTGAAAGGGAGCGCGGCGCGGCTCAGTGTTGCTGCGGGGCGGGCGCTCTTGGCTCGGTAATTAAATGTCTTTTACTACGAGACTCAAAACTTAAAAGTTTCAGACAGTACTAGAAATACTTATTGTTTTTTGTTACAGTTTTTATATTATAACAATAATAATAATAAAGCCTCTTTATTCATCATTAACAACTATTTGTTTTTTCTTAAATATAGCACATTTAAAATAAATAAAATAATAACTGAATTTACATCTGAGTATTGAAAACTAAGTACTTAATTTACTATATTTATATTTTTTTTAGCTGAGGACCCCTCTTAGGGTAAAGGCCTCCTCCTATTTAGCCCATTCCTTTCTGTCTTGAGCTAATGTCATCCATTGTTCTCCTGCCGATTTTATAATTTCGTCTGCCCATCGTTCTTGTGGCCCGAAGACCCGGGAGTCTTCGGTCGCCTTTGGGTCCGGGCCAAATTGCTATTCGCTTGGTCCATTTTTTAACATCAGTCCGCGCTACGTGTCCTGCCCACTTCCATTTTAACCTTTGTGAATGTTCTAAAGCATCAATTAATTTTGTTTTCTCTCGGATTGTTGTGTTTTTGACTATCTTTTAATTTGATACTGAGGATATTGCGCTCCATGGCTCGTTGACATTTTTGTATTTTATTTCTAACGATTTTATTAAATATCCATGTTTGGCACCCGTACGTTAGGCAGGGTAATATGCAGGAGTCCATGACTTTTTTCTTTAGTTTAGGTGAAAGTTGCGATGTAAGGACCTCTTTGTGACTTCTAAATTTATTCCATGTAATCGCTATTCTTCTCCCAATTTCGTCCACGATTCTTGATTTTTTGAACGATATTTCTTTCCCTAAGTATATGTAGGTATCTTTTTTTTTTTTTTATGCTTGATAGGTTAGCCTTTGACCACTATCTCACCTGATGGTAAGTGATGACGTGGTCGAAGATGTTGTTCAGGCTAACCTAGAATTACTGGCTCACAAGGACAGCTGCCGGAACACACCGTTAGGTGTTTGGCGACAGATTTTCAACTTGAGGGTGGTAGCTAGAATGCCGTATAATAATATAATGGTAGAATGCCAGGCGGGCATTCGCAAAGTGCCCTACCACCATGCTGTAACGACTGCCATCCTAAGACAACAACCGGGACCGACGGCTTAACGTGCCCTCCGAAGCACGGAAGCGCTCAGTAGTAATGTCACCAGCGGTCACCCATCCAACTCATGACCGCGGCGGACGTTGCTTAACTTTGCTGATCGATTCAGAATGGTTAAGCAAACTTCGCTACGAGCGCTTCAAAATCTACGTAGTCTAGTACGGTTCCTTTCACATTTATTGGTTTTTCAGTACTATTGGTTACTACTTTTGTTTTTGATACATTGAGCTCTAGACCTATCTGTACGCTAGCGTTGGTTAGCTGGTTAATCATCTCTTCTAATTGTTCTGAAGATTCGGATAAAATTAATATGTCGTCTGCAAACCTGAGATTGCTGAGGTATTTTCCATCGAGGTTGATCCCTTTTTCGCTCCAGTTGAGATTCCTCATTATGTGCTGAAGCACAGCTATCAAAATTTTTGGGGATAAGGGATCACCTTGTTTGACTCCTCTGCAAATTTTTATTGTAGGTCCCGTTCTATCCAGCTTCACTCTACTAGTACTTTGTTCGTAGATATTTTTTATGATATCTATGTATGTTTCAGGAACATTTTGGCATGTGAGAGCGTTCCAGATGCTTTCGTGGGATATGGAGTCGAAAGCTTTCGCGTAGTCAATAAAAGCGAGATATATAGGACGCCTGAACTCTATATATTTTTCAAAAATAAGGTCAAGGGTGTAAATATGGTCGACAGTACAGAAATCTTTGCGAAAGCCAGCTTGCTCTACTGGTTGTTCTTTTTCTATGATTTTTCCAATTTCTTTCTCAAGGCAGGACGCAAATAATTTATATATTGCAGGTAGCAGGCTTATTGGGCGATAGTTACTAACATCATCTGGGTTTCCTTTTTTATACAGTAGAGTTATCCTTGAATCTGTCCATTTACTAGGAACTTTACGTTGCTCTAGTATTATGTTAAATAATGTTGTTAGTAGAGGTGTCAATAGGAACTTGCCAATTTTTAAAGCTTCGTTTGGTATATTGTCTGGTCCGGGGCTTTTCTCGTTCTTTAGTATATCCATTTTTTGTAAAATCTCTGCTTCTTTGAAGTAACTGATTGTATTTACTGGTGCGCTTGTATATTTGTCTACATTTCGTGTTAATTCTTGATTATTTTTATTTTTTATTTCATATCATTTTCTGTAGAAATCTGTTGCTACGTTTACCACATCTTTCCTTGTTTGTGCTTTGTTTATTTTTGTTTTTAGGTGTGGTATCCAGGTTTTTTCCTTATTAAGTTGTTTATTGGCTCTTTTTAGGCTACCGGTGTGATTAAGATGGATTTGAATGATGTGGAGTCTGTAGCTTTCGTAATCTCTTCTTATATGTTTATTAGCAAGTTTATAGAGATTTGAGAGTTCTTCTCTATCTGTCTTTTTGATAGGAGATTTCTTTTGTAGTGCAGATCTTCTTTTTATTAAATTTACGGTTATTTCGGTCATAAAACTTTTCCTATTTTTCGGTTTTAGGGAGTTGCAGTTGCTCAAGCTGTTTTTTATAATATGTTCTAATTTCTCATATAAAGTCTCTACGTCTTGATGATTGTCGACGGTAGTTTCGTTAATTAAGCTTTGCTCTAGTGAGTTTATGTAAGTTTTTTGATCATCTAAGTTATTTAAATTCAGGCACGTACCTTTGTAGTTTCTTCTTGATTTTTTCCTTATTTTCATGTTGAGGGTACCTCGCACCATTCTATGGTCCGATGAGAAAATGTTATTATTAATTACTTCAATATATGTGAACATTTCTGGTTTGTTGCTAAGTATGAAATCTATTTGGTTTTTGTTTTTTCCGTTAGGTGATATCCATGTCCATTGTGATTTATACTTTTTCATAAAAATTATATTGATAATTGTAAGGTTTTTCTCAAAAGCGTGTTGGATTAACCGTTCACCTCTATCGTTTCTTTTACCGTAGCAATATTGAATCATTATACTATGCTCTCCTCGTATTCGCTGTCCTATTTTAGCATTAAAGTCTCCCATCAAAATTACGTTCTTTCTAGCGTTATTATGGGCTTCTTGGAGTGTGTTATAGAATAGGTCAGTTTCCTGTTCGGGTGCTTCCAAAGTTGGTGCATAAGCCTGTATTATTGTCAATTCAAAGTAATTAAACTTAAGATCCAGTGAGCATACTCTCTCTGTTAGCCCTGTATATTTTAGTATATTTTGTTTGTACTTCTTTTTAATTAAGAAACCAATGCCGTGGTGTCCGCGAGTCTCTCCTGTATGGCAAAATATGTGGTATTCATCCTCTATTATGTTTGTTCCAGGTCTGCGAATTTCCGATATTCCAATGATATCGTATTTAATGTTATTCAAAGATTCTTTTAGTAGCAGCATTCTTTCGGGTTAGAGAAGAGATCTTACGTTGTATGTGCATATCTAAAGTGCGTTGTATGTCTTTGACAAAGGAGGGTTATAGTCGTACTCTCCCGCGGGGACCAGCCGTACTGGGAGAGGAGGAGGAGCCGTGGTTAGTTGCTATTCATATTGTGGTTTGGTAAAGCTCTGAGTTTCTTTAGGCTTTACAGTAAAATAATTCGTCATATTTACTTTGTTCTTTTTAGGCTGTTGCCTTCTGCCGTTGTCTACGTTTTTTTCTGCAAAGTTGCTCATCTCTGGTAATTCGGATAACTTTCTTTTGTTTGTTGTATGTGGCATTAGTGCATGCTTATCCTTTTCTTTTAAAATTACAATTTTGTCATGGCATTTTAAGATGGCTTTTCTGCCCTGTTTGTTTTCCTCCTTAAGTTTAGCTTGAAGTTCCTTCCGCTTGTTGAGTACATCAAGTGGAAAGTCTTCTTTATATTCCAAGTAAATGCCACTGTCTGTGTCTGGGTAGACGGAATACCAAATTTACCTCTTACGACCCGGGACTCTTGATAAGAGGAGAATGTGTTTCCACAATTGCAGAAGCTGTGCCATTTAAATTTCTTGGTAGGAAGATAGATCACAAAGGACGCACACCATCTCTTGACGCAGTTGTCGATAGCTTTATAAAAGACCTTAGTATGGTGGACCAACAACCAATAAGTAACATTAAAAAAGCTTGGATATATGACAACTACTTAACATCACGTCTGACTTGGCCTTTTTTAGTATACGACATTACTAAATCCCTTTTAACAAAGCTGGATGTTAACGTCATAAGGACATTGAAGTCATGGTTGGGGCTTGCACTTTCGGCAGACCCATCTACTTTATTTAGGGATCAAACAAATTTTGGGATGAAATTAAAGAAACCATCGGAGCTCTATAAACACCTCAGAGTTATCAAAACGCACGTCTTATTAAAATCTCGAGACGATATAGTCGCATCTCTCCCAAAAGACAAAAGTGCCTCCGACCTTGATTCGAGGCTTCAATTCCACAAACAATTTATGATAGGTGCACAGTCTAGCACAGCGGGTTTTGGGTCGAAAAAGAAAGTTGAGCATAAAGACATTGTAAAATATTTTCTACAACAAGACGAAAATGATAACTATAAAGTGCATGCAATGAGCTTAGAAATGCAAAGCGAATGGCTAACCATAGGTGAATTTTGTATCCCTCTGGCGTTAAAGTGGCGTACCTTGATATACGATTGGTCAACTGCCTTATTAAAATTTTATCTAAACGCCTTTCAGATGACCCTCCCAGACCAAAGTAACTTAGTAAGATGGGGGAAAGCCACCGAAAAGTCTTGCGGTATATGTCGGGAGGCGATAGGTACAGCAAGGCACTTATTGGTAGGATGCAAGGTGCTCCTTGATAGGGGTCATTATTCACGTCGCCATGATAGAGTCCTCGAAATCATACGAGAAGCGGTGAGTCTCTCGGTAGCAAGAGCAAAAAAGGTTTGACCACGAACAAACAACACGTCGATTTTGTAAAAGAAGGGTCACCTACAAAATCTAAATCCAAGCCTTACTTCATCTTAGGCGCAGCTCCCGATTGGACTCTTTTGATGGACACGTATGAAAAACACTACAAAATTCCTGAGGATGTTGGTGTTTCGTCTTCCAGACCAGACATATTTCTATACTCAAAAGATCTAAAAGGCATAGTACTTATAGAACTTACTGTGCCGTGGGAAACAAACATACCTAAGGACCACACATTAAAAATAAACAAATATTATGAGAAGCGCTCGTAGCCAAGTTTGTTTAGCCATTCTGAATCTATCAGAAAAGTTAAGCAACGTCCGCCGCGGTCATGACTTGGATGGGTGACCGCTGGTGACATTACTACTGAGCGCTTGCGTGCTTCGGAGGGCACGTAAAGCCGTCGGTCCCGGTTGTTGTCTTAGGATAGCAGTCGTTACAGCATGGTGGTAGGACACTTTGCGAATGTCCGCCTGGCTAGCTATCAAGTTGAAAATCTGTCGCCAAGCACCTAACGGTGTATTCCGGCAGCTGTCCTTGAGAGCCAGTAACTCTAGGTTAGCCTGAACAACATCCTCGACCACATCATCACTTACCATCAGGTGAGATAGTGGACAAAGGCTAACCTATCAGGCATAAAAAAAAAAACCTAACAAACGAATTAACCAAAAACGGTTATGTGGTTAATTTATATTCTGTAGAAGTTGGAGCAAGGGGTATACCAGCGAAATCCCTATATAGCCTACTTAAAGACCTTGGCCTGCCAAGAACAACCGTAACTTCCATCCTAGAACGTGTATCTAAAGCGGCATTAGTAGGATCTTACCAAATTTGGTTAGGTAGGGGAGGAAGCTTGAGCGGGGAGGGGAGCGTTGATGCATTGTAAAGAGGACCCTTAACCCTGCATCTGGGTTGCAAGTCCCAGGCCCCTCAAGCCTCTTCCTCAAATTCAAATTCAAATTCAAATTCAAAATCATTTATTCAATTTAGGCGTCTACGACGCTCTTATGAAGGTCAATTACAAATTTTAATATTGAAATATTCTACATTGTACTGCCACGTTCAGCAAAAAAAGTTTATAGAGCCACTGCGAGAAGAACGGGCAAGAAACTCGGGGCCATTCTTTTAAACGTCTTTTTACAATGTGTTATAAACAATATAATACAATTATTACAATATTTGTTTAAATTACGTAGGAGACATGTGATGGCTTGGCAGAGCTGGAATTTTCCAAGCATTTTTGTCGTTTAAGTAATCACAAACTGTGTAGTAGGATTTCTTCATCAAAATATTTTTCACGTGCAATTTGAATTTTCCTTCTGTGAGCATTGTAATATGTTCGGGAATTTTATTATAAAACCGCACACAATTACCTAAAAAGGACCTTTTATTTGTCTTTGCTAATCTAAAACATGGTACCGTTAATTTATATTTGTTCCTAGTGTAGTAATGATGGTTGTCACTGTTTAATTTAAATTTACTCAATTTTTTCCGAACATACATAATATTTTCAAATATATACAGACTCGGTAAAGTTAATATATCAATTTCTTTAAAAAGATCCCTTAGAGATTCCCTAGGATCCATTTCATATATGGCTCGAATTGCACGCTTTTGTAAGATAAACATTGTCTCTATCTCAGCAGCAGCTCCCCACAGCAATACACCATACGACATATTACTGTGGAAGTATGCGAAATAAACTAGCCGTGCAGTAGCTACATCTGTTAACTGTCTTATCTTACAAACTGCATATGCAGCAGAACTAAGTCTTCCGGCTAGATCATGTATATGTGGATCCCACTGTAAAGTTGAATCCATTTTGATTCCCAGAAAGACTGTCGCTTTGTCAATAGAGAGTTTATCTAGGCCAAGCTTAATGTTTGGTTCAACATAAGGAACATTTGGTAATGAAAACTTTAAACATTTGGTCTTTTTTGAATTTAATAGAAGATTATTAGCGGCGAACCATCCAGAGATCATAGATAACACATTATTTACATGAATGAGTTCACTATCTTTCCTATCTACTTTAAAAACGCTATGGACCCGGCACCCGCACGGTGAATCCATGGAATGCTAAGTAATTCGTCTCTATAATTGTTTGTATAATTTTTTTTGTTTTAGAGAAGGTCGATCTTCATTCCCATAGAAGTGAAAGTTACCACTATCGGTCTAGTTTTATCGCTTGGTTTACCTAATCATCTGACATAATCTATATTGTTTGCTATACAATTTATATTCATTTGTGTGTTGATAATTTCCAAGATTTTACTTTCTAGTTCTTTATAGCTTGATTCCTTCTCTTCTATGCCAAAAAATAAAAGATTTTTCCTTCGTATGACTCTATCCATGCGCTCTATCGTTGTTTATTGTTTCTCTATATTTTCTTCCAACAAAATGTTGTTATTTTCAATCATTTTGAATTTTTCATTTATATTTTCATGTATAGTTTTAGTTATTTCTTCTTTCATTTCTTTTATGTCTATTTTATGTTGTTTCATTCCCTCCTGGATGTTTTGTAAAATTCTGGTTATTTCTTCCATGACGAGTTTTGAGCTACCCAACGATAGATGGCGCTAGTATTTTGCTGCCCTCTAGTAGTCGTTTAATGGACGAATCTAGACGATGTATATTGACGTTCCGCTACTTGAAGATAGATGGCGTTAGTAGTGGCAGACAAGCAGAAAATTAAATCAAGTGCTGATTCACTTAATCCGATTTTGAGGTTATGTAAATATAACAAGTTAGAATCACTGGCTTTAGCACTGGTATTTATGAATTCTTGTTAATTGTTTTTGCCATTTTATAGTTCTGTCCACTTTAATAGTTGTATTGTACACTAGTTTTTTAGAAAACACCAAAAGACCGTTAACACTTTTATTATTATTTTTTGTCACTGTTTCTTGATTTGCACTCAAGACTAAATGTTTTTTAGCGGAATCGTATATAATTTTAACTTCTAGAACTGTATTCACTTTGGTAAAGTCACTTTTTATAATTTTAAACTGACACAAAATACGAGCATAATGTAAACACGACCAAGGTGGCGCCCTCTCAACCAGTTTTTATATTATTATACTTATATTTATTACAGATTCATTTCGTCATGTGACGAATTGCATTGCGCCCGTCACATTGAGACATACAGTTGTTAAGCCTCATGTGCCTGTAATTTTTCTGGCTCTCAAGGACTGCTGCCTAAACACACTGTTATGGGCTTGGTTACAGATTTTCGACTTGAGGGTGGTATAGCTAGCCAGACGGGTATTCGCTTAATGCCCTTCCAGCATGCGATGTAGCTCAAGCCGGCGCGGCGATGGGGATCGAGACAGGGACCTGCAGAGAGAGGGATCACTCCGTTTCCGACACTCATCAGACAATATTATCATTTATCTACGGGTGAAATCGTGCTCAAATGCTAACCTATCAACTGTAAGGTAAAAAAATAAGTATTTTAAAACGTTTCGGCAGCAGAAAGGTCTTGGTATCTCTGGCAGTAAGTTATTTTTTGTGGATTTTCTAATATTGGATGTATTTTTATTGAGTGGAAATAAGGATACGAAAAAACATACCATCGGATAATGTTTGAACCTGAATTTTAATACACAAAAATAACCTTACGTTCAATACGTTTCTAAAATACAGCAATATTTTTCTTGGTGAAATCAAAAAGTGGAAACATTTTAATGTAGGTCAGATCCAATGTCTGTGTAACAATTTGAGCAAAGAAAAAAAACAGATTTATTACACGATTCCTTGTATGCATGCACAGTCTTTAATATTATTATAAACTATAACATCCATCAGCATGAAATATTGGATATGTGTTAATTTAATTAATAAAGATAATTAGGCTTTACTTTGCAGATATCAACAAAATCAATGCCAACATAATATATTTAAACATTATTTTTAGAAAATATTAATAGTACATAGACTGCATAAAACAAATAATTTTAAGTCAAGGCAAAAATGGGTGTTAAGAGGATTATATAGCGCGTACTTCTCCATACAAAAAGAAAAAGCTCTTTTCTACCTCTTAATATTGCCCGATTTCGGTGTATTTTGTATTCATGTATTGAACATATCATTGACTAGGTATATACGTTTTATTTATTCCACTTTTCTAAATAACTTTAAAGTTAGAAGAAACTTTATTTTTTAAAGAAAGCAGAATATGCTTCTAACCTTGAAGTTATTTAGTAAACTGGAATAAAGAAACAAGCCAAAAACGTACAAGCCTAGTGATGATATGTTCAATGATATGTTCAATACATGAACACAAAAATCACCGAAATTGGGAAATATCAAGAGGTAGAAAAGAGCTTTTTCTTTTTGTATGGAAAATTATGCGCTATATAATCCTCTTAAACACGAGTTAAAAACTCGGATATTCAATTCAAATGCGAGGTTATTAAACTATGATATCATTTGTAATTATATATTGTTAAAAAAATTGTCACAGATATTTTAATAATGTTCTATTTGAGCGTCATTGTTTCGATAAAAACATATATAGGTCCTTTATAATATCTTTGATTATGGGAATTATTCCTTCACTTAAATTAATTATAATTACAAACTAGTACTATCAGACTCGGCATGGCTTAAAATAAAGAACATAACAGCTGACTCCAGTTACGAACTTAGAAACCACTTCCGCCAATACCATCACATGTCATCCGCTTTTACGATTCCACTTTATTGTTCCGACGTATACTCGTACCTCTACCAGTGCTACCTATAACATACTACCCACCTAGAATTTAATATATATCCCACACTTGCCGTGCATTTGTTTATTAGTAAAACACGATTGAGTACGATGATGCAAGCATTGTACATTGCGCGCTGTCAGCAGTTTACGCATTAATGCCACAATTCGTAAACCGTGACACCAATGCACGTCGGACACCGTAGTGTATGTTTACTTTTCTAAAAAATACTAGCACCTACAGCGACTTAACAATTGTAAGTCTCAGTGTGACGGGCGCAGTGCAATTCTTCACTTGTGATGAAATGCATCTGTAATAGGCAGAAGGTAAACCTAGAATATCCTATGCGACTCCATGTCGCGATGTCCATAGTCGCTGCCAGTGGGTCAAGAAATAAGTAATTAATCACATAATATGTAAAAACTGAACCTGAAATGGAATCTGGCTTTCAAAGACGAAACATATCCTTATGTTCAGCGGTGATTAATGCTTAGTAACAAATATGCTTGGGCATTCAGAAGATTACCTATAAATCTATACTTATTTGGCTCTGTGGCTTATGTGGCATACGCTTTCTATTAGTTCCTTAACTAAAATTTGCCTTCCAAGACAAGTTTAATTGGATAATTCCCTCGTGAACGAGAAGGTTGTTTACGGAATACTTGAATTCATAATTCAAATTAATGTTCAATGTCGAATATTGGTACATCTAATATATGAGCTTTGCCTTTGGGGAAATCAAACGCAACTACTAGAAACATGATAGTGACTGAATTGATACCGATATGTTATGTAATTTTTAAAATAATGCTTAGAATTAGAACGCATTTTGTACTCGTGGGTGACACGCTCAGAAATTAACTTTTGCTCGTAGCCAAGTTTGCTTATCCATTCTGAATCGATCAGCAAAGTTAAGCAACGTCCGCCGCGGTCATGACTTGGATGGGTGACCGCTGGTTACATTACTACTGAGCCCTTCCGTGCTTCGGAGGGCACGTTAAGCCGTCGGTCCCGGTTGTTGTCTTAGGATAGCAGTCGTTAAAGCATGGTGGTAGGGCACTTTGCGAATGCCCGCTAGCTACCACCCTCAAGTTCAAAATCTGTCGCCAAGCACCTAACGGTGTGTTCCGGCAGCTGTCCTTGAGAGCCAGTAACTTGAGGTTAGCTTGAACAACATCCTCGACCACATCATCACTTACCATCAGGTGAGATATGGGTCAAAGGCTAACCTATCAGGCATAAAATAAAAATAACTTAACTCTCATAGAAACTATAACTTGCCTAGGAAAAAATATTGTGACTTGACCACACCTGTTTATGCCTCCTTTTCGAAGGTATTATGTTTAAGTTTTCACTCTTAATTAATAATTTGGTTGCAAAGTACAGTGCAGTGTAGAAGATGAGGGAAAATCCACAAGAATCTTGCACTACCCACGATACACGACGTAAAGTAGTACGACAACTACTATGCTATCACTTTTTTTATTTATAACTAGCCAGGTGTGGGCATTCGTAAAATGCCCTGCCACCATACTATATATCGTCTGCCCTCGTAAGACAACAACCGGGACCGACACCTAAACATGCCTTCCTAAGCACGGAAGCGATCAGTAGTAATGTCACTAGCGGTCACCTATCCAAATCATGAACGCGGTGGTAGTTGCTTAACTTAGCTGATAAGCTAAGGACGGCCAAGCAAACTTTGCGACGAGCGCTTCAAAATCACTTACTGCTCGCCATTCCTGGTAGATGCTAATAAGCGCCCTCGAGCTCTAGGAGCAAGTCCGCCGTAACTTTGGGAGCGGCAACTCACCAACGCAAGCAGTAATTATCGTAAATTCCCGCGGAGGTAACTAATATTACGGCTTCGGGGCAAATAAACAACACATTATAATTATAGTCTTGCCGCCGCGCCGGCTAAACAGATGAAACTCTGCATCTTTTATGCCTGGTGGCATTTGGACTGGACTAAAGTAATATTTCGTCATTTATTATGAGCTATTGAATAAAATTAAAAATTATTGCAAAAAATGGAACCGACTTCAACACCCAAAAGTGTGAAATAACTTGTCGAATGATTCGGAGATAGTTTGTATCACACATATTGTTGTGAATTAAACATATAATGTAAGTCCTCACGAAATATAAACAAACAGCCCAAACAGTAAGCCTTTGTATTATATATAATTTTCTCTAAATAAAGTAAATTGATGCCATCAAAAATAGTCCATACAAAAGGAACATTAGTTCGCCAGAAGTTGAAATCTATAATGTTAAACGTAACCTTATCCCACGAATGTGGAGTAATGACAATATGTCTTCAATATCAAATAATAAAAAACACCTATACCTATGACAAAATACAAGTAGTTTCATTAAATATTTTCACACAACTCTCGACAGTTATTTATGCGAAACATCAGGCGTCTGAACCAATTTTCAATACAATTTTTCTTTCCATTCTGCCTAAGACTCCTTCTAAGTAGCCTGCTAGAACGCAGACAGCAATCTTATGGTAAAATCTTTTAGCTTGTCTTATACCTTTTAGCTTGAGTATATTGATTTTAGGGAAAAAATAGACCACCCTCATGAGAAGTCACACGGTGCCAAACCAGGGTTCTAAGGGAGGGATCAGGGCGAATGATCTCAAAGTTTCGAGTGTTGGGTCCATGAAGTTCCCCGTTGGGTCACAGGGTTGTTGTGGCGAAGCAGCAGCCTACGAGTCCCATGTTCGATCGTTTGCTGCTCCCAGCAGTGAATTCTTTAGACAACAATTTGGTAGTGTAGGTACCAATTGGTGTTAAGAATATTTTAATCACGTAAAGACATCAGATATCATAGTGAAAAAAACTAGCGGTCAACAGTTGCCCTGTGTTTTTCTATGGTTGGTTTTGAAACAACCAAACTGTCAACTGGTCTTTTTTAATCATGTAGATTTAAAAAAAACTTTTAAAAAATTAAGATTTCCCACCCGTCACATTGTTGTTAACGCGTCATACTTAGCTATCATATTACAATAGCACCGTTCCACGTGAACCTGCTTCTGAACATCGGTGGGGTTGTGCGCTAAACTGAGGGTGGTTTATTATTCTCATTTTAGATGCTCGAGTCAAATCTTTTGAAAGATTTCTGATATAATCTTCAATATATGCTTGATCTTTACATAGTCAATTCGCGTCTATTCTCTTGGACACGTTTTCTTCTTCAACAGCCGTCGGAGGGCGACCACATCTTTCTTCATCGACCGACCTCACGTAAATTCACTAAACTATCGATACTATTGCCTTAGAAGGGCCTTTATCCACAAACGCAGTTTGAAGTGTTTCAAAAGATTCTAGGTTTTTTTATTTATATTTGAAATAGTAAAATTTATTTCATCGCGCAAAAAAGAGAGTTCCATTGTTCAATTCATTTATTTCAGACATAATGGACTATTTTAAGTTTATATTAAATATAGCGTATAGTTATAGTAATGTCAATGTCAATAATAATTACAGAAGTCAATAAAACATGATGATAAAAAATTCAAAATATATTCAATATCGATGTATATTACCTATCTTTTTTTTTTTTTTATTCCTGATAGGTTAGCCTTTGACCACTATCTCACCTGATGGTAAGTGATGATGTGGTCGAGGATGTTGTTCAGACTAACCTAGAGTTACTGGCTCTCAAGGACAGCTGCCGGAACACACCGTTAGGTGCTTGGCGACAGATTTTTCAACTTGAGGGTGGTAGCTAGCCAGGCGGGCATTTGCAAAGTGCCCTACCACCATGCTGTAACGACTGCTATCCTAAGACAACAACCGGGACCGACGGCTTAACGTGCCCTCCGAAGCACGGAAGCGCTCAGTAGTAATGCCCAACCAGCGGTCACCCATCCAAGTCATGACCGCGGCGGACGTTGCTTAACTTTGCTGATCGATTCAGAATGGCTTAGCAAACTTGGCTACGAGCGCTTCAAAATATATATAACCTATCTATAAGAATATGAGGCCGAGCTGCATGACTGAGGATTGGTTAATTTGACGTTGTATTTGGCATGTTTTTTGAAGCATCCTGGCATGATTCTTTACGTTCTTAAGATTTGAAATTATTAAAAGAAAAATAATGATTATTGTGGATTATTCTAAAATTGCTTTACTAATGGCGCGAATTGCTGAAACGATTTTTAACTGATTACGATATTTTAAAACTTTTTGGATATTTTGTGCAAATTAAACAACTTAATCTTTCTTTTTACATTAAATACCACTTTTTGGTATGAATGATAAAGCGATAAGGGCCGGTAAAATTATAGCCCTACTTGAAGAAGGTTGTTCGCAAACTTACGTGTCTCAGCGGCTAAATGTGAGTCGTTCAACTGTCCAGAGGACTTGGCAACGGTATCAAGAGACTGGTTCGGTCAAAAGAAGACCCGGTTCGGGAAGAAAACAATGCACAGAACCAAGAGATGACCGCTTTTTGGTGAGTCAGGCATTGCGTAATCGTAAGGCGTCAAGTGTGGACCTGAAGAAGAGCTTTGAAGAAGTAAGAGGAGTAGAAGTTAGCTTGTGGACTGTCAGGAGGAGGCTTTTGGCTGCCAATATCAAGAGTTACCGCCCAGCTCGGGGCCCTAAATTACTCCGTGAGCACCGTGTTGCTCGATTTCAGTTTGCTCGGAACTGTGCTTCATGTACTCTGGAGGACTGGAATAAAGTATTGTTTTCTGATGAAGCTAGAATTTCTTTGTGTGGAGAGGACCGACGCCGGCGAGTGCTGCGAAGACCACGGGAACGCTATGCGGAAGTGTGTTTCGAAGAAATCACTCCTTATGGCGGAGGCTCCGTTATGTTTTGGGCAGCAATTAATTCGACGGAGCGTACGGAGTTAGTTTTCATAGAAAATGGAACATTAAATGTACACCGGTACATAATGGAAGTCCTAATTCCATATGCACAACCTACATTGACTGGACTTGTGGAAGATTCCATTTTTATGGACGATAATGCTCGCCCGCACCGTTCTGGCGACGTGGAAGCGTACATGCAAGAAGTTGGGATCCGTCGCTTAGATTGGCCAGCTCAAAGTCCTGACCTCAATCCAATTGAACATGTGTGGGATGTTCTAAAGAGACGGGTAAGATCAGTGTAACCTGCTCCACAAAACATCAGGGAGATAAAAAGAGTCATTGCAGAAGAGTGGGAACGTATTCCTCAAACGTTATTAAAAACATCGTGGAAAGCATGCCCAGAAGGATTCAGGCTGTGGATTTTGGCAAGAGGAGGTCACACTCGTTATTAGGTTTTTACATTTGTAACTTTATTTAATTTAAAAAAAGTAAAAAAAAAACTTGTCTTTATTGCCGACCACTTCTTATTGTTTGGGCGTGTACATCTATTTTAAAGAATCCATCGTGTTTTTTCTTTTTATTGCTCGAATTCCCTTCACGCACATTTTACACGATTATAAGTATACAGACTACGTCAAAGAAATAAATTTCATTTAATTAACTAAATTCGACCTTAGAACGTAAATTTCCTTAGGTGCCCGTTTTTTTTTTGCAAAAGAGTGTTTTGTTTTGCAATGAATTTTGTCAACTTTATGTTTGTGAAAAACTATGAAATGAATTAGTAAATTTAAGTTTGGTAACTACAAATACGTACATAATTTATATACGTGTATAATTTTAGTTTTTACTCATTATTTCCTTTTTCTTCAATTCATCCCATTACTGGCTTCATGCGTTAGTGGGTTTAGTTACTCGTACTCGTGACCTAGCTTTTATAATTATTATTATTTAAATGGAAGTGGTAGTGCTGCAGACTATTGCACCATAATGAAGTTAGAAGTATCTATTTGCTGAGAACGCATTAAAACGAAACTGTTTCTAGTTGGGCGCTGCTTCTGTAGGAGCACACAATAGAACGCTCTGGACGTACAAGTGCTCATATCGAGATGTAGGGCTGCTACAGCAATATTATGTATTTTAATTACATATAATAACATAATTTATACATACATTTTAACTGCTGATGATCCTTTCATCAAAATGTCCCCTTATACGTAAGTGATAATGTGCTGAAAATTGGTAAGCAGACATAACCTTGAATGTTAGCTGGATCTCAATTTCTTTATTTTAATTACAGATTTTATACTTAAGGGTGGCTATACAGGTGGTATAATATCCATCATTATTTTTGGAGAGGATAGTTTAGTTCATACCTGAAAACCTGCAATACGCTAGAAAGTTTTCCTTCTCTAAGCGTTATCGGTTCGGAAAACTATAGTCGGATTTATTTGACTTATCTACGTGAAAAACCCCGTATTATTTGTAAAATCTAGTTATAATTTATGAAAGTTAACACGTTTTATGAAGCAGCTAACAGATTTTTTGTATAAGCAGTAATTCCGCTATTAGATGGATTATAACGTATAGATCTAAAACTGCTTAGTGCTTGATATCGCACATGTTTTTATTAAAAATATCACAGTTTTTTCAATGTTTATGCTAACACGAACGTGGCAGCCCTGCTATTAGACGTAGTGCACTTGGCACCGGCGCGGCGTGAGAGAACTTTCTAGAGTACAGTGCACACAGACCGTATAGCTACTCTTTACAGCGTGTGCTGCTCTACACTGGCCTTTATTAGATTTAATCTATTTTTTATTAAAGTGCACCGCGTGTGTTACGAGTATGCTTAAATTGAATATAAATAGGTTCCGCTGTTGATTCCCTACTTTGCCGTGGTGAATTTTTTTTTTTGTGACAACACACTTTTTTTTAATATATGAAACTTTTCATAAGGGCCATATTCCCGAAGCTTATGAATTATGAAGTTCTGAAAAAAATAACGAAATAAGGTACATGAAACAAATCTATGCATGAACGTCAGTTAAAATTTTTCATTGTATGTACTATATTATCTAATTCACTGCCTTCCCTTGGATCTCTTAAATTATTTCTCTCCTTCCAATGGTTATCTGGAAGATATCGCTTTCAGTGATCGCCAGTTGCTACATTATTTTAAATTGTGTTTCTGCTTTAACTGTTTTTAAGGTGTTTCAATAAAGTAATTTTACTCATAATAAGATAGATAGATATACATCTATCTTAAAAACTTAAGTCATGTGCGGGATTCGAAACCGCGTCGAAATCCATCCACCCCTTTAGCCGGGGTATGCGCTGACCTAATTGAGCTAACATGACAATGAACGATAGATATAGGTAGGTATAAACACTGATACTGTTGGATACGTATTAGAGTGTAATGTATTTACGACACATTGTCCCTGAAAAGGTGCTCTCATTCATCGCCGAGTATTCCGTTTCGTACTAAAACACAGTTATGTTTTTAATTCGATAACCAAGAAAAAAATTTCGTCATTCCGTACGGGATTTTTACACTTGGCTATTTTGTATCATTTATTGTTTTACTTTAAAGTAGTACTTGAAAATGTATTGTATTCAAATCACACCAAACTTAGGTTAGATTTGATGTGAAAGTTTAACCTAGATTTTCTATTTGGGGCTGGTTTGGCTACCAGCTAGTTAACCAAACGAACAGTATATCCTTTTTTTTTATGGGATAGGAGGGCAAACGAGCAGGCGGCTTACCTGATGGTAAGTGATCACCGTCGCCCACAAACATCCGCAACACCAGAGGTTTGCCGGCTGTTTGTGGGCGACGGTGCGTGGAGGATGCGTTGCCGGCTTTTAAGGAGGGAATATGCTCTCTTCTTGAAGGTTCCTAAGTCGTAACTGTTCGGAAATACTTCACCAGGCAGCTGGTTCCATAGTATGGCAGTGCGAGGTAAAAAAATGCCGTGAAAATCGCAAGGTTGTGGACTTCCAGACGTCGACATGAAATTGATCCTTTCCTTACTATGGAATTTTAATCATGAACTGCCGATGATTACTTTCTTTCCCTTGAGAGGCGCCAACTTGGAAGTATGTTGTATAATACTATATAATTAAAAAAACAACATGTATACGATCGTTAAAAAAAATAGTCTTTTATAAGAGGAATCTACTGATTTTCTATTTTTTATTTTAAATATATAAATACCAAAAGGCCCTCTATAGGTAGAACGTTTAAATATTCCAGGAAAAAGCACAACATAATAATTTATTCTGGAATATTAATAACTAAATTCTCTGAACGTCTTATGGAATTATTTTCTACACAATTGTAATTGGGTACTTTTGGATTTCAAAATTAACAAGAAACAAAATAGATTTAGATTATTTGATCTGGATACACAAAACCTCTGATTTCTCATTAGATTGCCTAAAGGCTAACAAAAATGCGGAGGCAGAATAAACCAAAAATAGAAATTAAAACTTCATAAGAAAAAACTTAACATTAGCATGAGGAACGACCACGTAACACATTTAAATACTCAATCGTTTAATTCTTCATCCTAAGGAAATCGATGTATTCCCAACTGAACTCACTGGGTAAAAATGTTAGAATTATGTATTTAGTAAGTACCTGTAATTTCTTCCTGGCCATAAAAGTCCTTCGGCCACCAACGAAACCTGTGCTACGTTGTAATATTTTTTTTTTCATTTCTACGTAACCATTTCAGTACGCAGATAAATCCCCAAAAGAAAATACTTTATAATGTACGGATAAGTCCTTTCATTTTTATTTTAAAGCCATGGTAAAGTAATAAAGCAACATTTTTAGTGTAAACTACATCGTTCAAGTCCAAATAATAATTTTCTGTAACGATTTTTACACGAAGCTTAGTAAACTCAGAGAGGATCAGATTGTCGATAAGTAGTTAGAAGTGGAGTAATCAACTAGCACGCAATGGTAAGTACTTGGCTGGGCTAACTTTCCCAAGCCGTCGCCACTACAAAAGTCCCCACCGTTAATGTTTTTGGTAGGTTGTTCAAGTCAAGTCATGTGGTGATTGGCTAGTACCAACTTAAACTCAATACAATGCTTTTGTGGTTATCAAAAAACTTAATAATAATATATTTATTTATTATCAATTATAGAAATTTACAAGTGTAGATCTAAGATTAATACTAGACACATATTCTATATTTAAACTTGTGGTGCTGTAGGATGCAATGCCTACACTAAGATTAATCTTGTGTTTTAGGTTTGCTATCCTTTCCAAGGTCACGCATTTATTTACAGAATATTAGTTAAGATGTATTGAATTTTCAACTAACATAAAGTTAACATTATTTTAAACAATATATACGTATTAATAAATAATATTATGACGTATTAATTATTTTAGCATGCAAGATTGTCAATATGTTCTGTGTTAATAACAAGGAGTGTGTGCAATTTTTCAGTGTTGTCATAATCCAAGTTTTAGCCAGAAATTAATTGTTCTTTTTGCCGGAAATAAGATTTGGAAGAAATTTTGCTGCTTGATTATACAGAAATGGTACCAGAAATTTTTGGTGCGGATTTGTCAGTTTTGAGTTGTATTTAGTGCTATTGAAGACTCTATCTTTCCTTCATTTACCTCTGGTTTTAGCAACAAGTGCCGGCGTTGTCTGTTTAATACTGATGCAATAGATATTGACGACGAAATTACCTACATTGCATTTTGACATCATTTGAGACAAGTTAAAATTAACTACGATATGTTATGTTACGTAAAAAGACACAAACACTGACTGAACAAGCAAATTTGAGGCTCCAATCCAACTGTAACTCTCCGGTGGCAGGTGTTAACTAGTTTAACGAGTTGGCTGTACTCGCTACGCTTCCAATTACTTCTCGACAATCTGATCCTCTCTTTGGATAGAGCTGCTCTCTAGATTTCTATGTTCTACCAATTTTAAAAGTATCGTACCGAGGTAGGAATTAGATTGCAATTAACAAAGATAAAGTTAGCATGAATACTAATGCAGAAGGAAATTAAACTTCAGATTCAGATTTCTTTGCCGTGATGCGATTAAATAGTGCCACCGATGCTAAAGTTCTTTTTGTGAAATGGAATATGTTCCCATTATTATAACTAACGTAAGTATACGGAATATGAATTTCTTATTTACGGTTTCTACTTACGAGTATATTTTAGTCGAGAACGCGACGACGCCCGACTAGTTTCGTGGGATTCGGAACCACTTCATGGAATATGTTTTTCATTCAACTAGACATGTTACATGCGAGACGACTTTTTTCGTTTATGTGGAGTAGTAACACGAGCTATTGACCTACCTGATTTTATGCTATTATTCTTGCCCATTAAAAGTATATACTTTTATTTACACGTGTATTTCCATTTAGATCATTGCGGCCTTGATACCCTATTTTTTTTTTGTAATATTACATTTTGTCATCATTTCATTGGCCATAACGAACTGCAATAGTGTTCCTATGTAGCTGAATTAATTGTCGGTTCTAGTACCTACCTACCCCTTGGTGGTTAAGAAATCTCTGCTAAACTCTTTTTAGGGACTCATTACAGGCATACTTCTTAAAGAAAACTAGTTTCTATATAAAAGTTTTAGATCTCGTCATGATTTCAATTTCCAATGACAACTGTGAAATTAATAACTTTAACAAAAAACCTACTATAAAGAGAAAATAATTTCAAATAATTAATGTAGAAAAAAGTAAATAAACCACATGGTATACAGTTTCTTCTGTTAATTTTAAATGGACAAGTGAAAATGAGAACATCATCAATATAGTTGGAGCCAAATACTAATATACGTATGAATAGGGATGACTCAAACACTACACGTCAGATCTCACTGACATTTAAATGGGACTATATGACAAACCGCAGATTTTGAATATAATAAATCATCAAGATCGGTTCACTCTGTCAAGAGTTATTGGTTATAAGGTAATACACAAAAAAATATTCTCAGTGTTATTGAGAACCTCCTCCTCTTTTTGAAGTCGGTTAAAAAGAGCTTTATTTCGAAAACGGCTGAACTAAGACCATTAATGGTTTCACAAAAGTAATTGAACTCATCGATAGCTTCATTTCAGATTACAGTTGTTAACTCAATAAGGTCTACATTTCACGGCCCAGTAACCACTGGACCGGCAAGAGGAAAAACCATCGTTTATCGATAATTAGCACATTGATACGGTGGTTCTATATTAAGATTCTTGACTCATAAGTACCAAATTTTAAAAAAGTAGAATGGGCATGACATTTCTTAATAAAACATGATTAATAGAGCCTAAAAATAGCTAAATAATCTAAAGTTTTTTTTTTTTTAACGCAATTAACATAACTCATACGAGGCTTGGCCATTACCGAGAACTTGAAATAGGTAATAGTTCAGACGAAAATCCCAATCCATACTAATATAGTCAGTAATACTATGTGAAATATTGTTTATCTGTATGTCTGTCTTGTACCATAATACGAATACAAAATATTAAAAGGCTTATTTATTTGTTCAAAACTTGAAGTTTACAAGAGAGAACATAATATAACTATTATTATTAAAAAGTGATTTTATAATTTAGCCAATTTTGTGTAAGTTAAAATTAAATAATAATTTGATCACAAAATCATTTCCACACAAAGTACTCGTATATTCTTAATCCGCAGGTAGTAGGGTGGTTACCCTCAAATGGCTTCCATTCTTCGGTGGCACGTCTGGTGTAACATATCTAGATATAGTCCTGAAAGTCTACTGCTGGCATCTTGCATCACCACTATTAACCAACTAAATAGTTATTGATATAGTATGCCCACATTGTGATGTTATTGGAAGGTATACACATATATAACACATACTTTTGTAGTCTGTAAGTAAGTACAGACGTGTGACGATATCTCCAAAAAAAGCATCATAATATTATGTTATGGTCACACGAGAGCACTTTTTTTTTATTGCTGATAGGTAAGCCTTTCACCACAATCTGATGGTAAGTGATGTGGTCGAAGGTGTTAATAGGCTTAACCTAGAATTACTGGCTCTCAAGGACAGCTGCCGGAACACACACCGTTAGGAGCTTGGCGACAGATTTTCCACTAGAGGGTGGTCGCTAGCCAGGCGGGCATTCGCAAAAATGCCCTTCCACCATGCGGTGAAGCTCAGGCCAGCGGCGGGATTTGAACCATGGCTCTGTTGCGCGGCAGTCCATAGCCAAAGCCACTGAGCTATCACGACTCCAAATCACTCTTTCTTTCTTTCTTTCTTTTCTTACATAGGTGATTTGATTAGTTAGTATTATTAGTTCTTGGTCCTCAATTTCGATGTCATCTGTTAGAGCGTTCAATTTGAAATGCCATGTTTGCCAGCCCTATTCGAACTGCCAGTGGACCAACCGCACAAATCTAATTGCTAGCTCTGTACCAGACTCACTCCCGCTACCCGCAGTACCTACTTGACGTTCTAGGACGTAAATTGCTTGATGACTTAATGGATGAACACGACGTGGCGCAAATCCCACAAATATTTAGCGATTAAAATATATGTTGCTATAATAATTATCCATGTATACATGGAAGTGTTGCAGATTGAGAATAAGGTAACGATATTATATAATTAGTAGCAATACTAATTCTCAGGGATAATATAGGAATTGATATCTTGAATGGCGAGTGCAACACGCGAATCTGTTTTGTCTGTTCTTTTGAAATTTAAAGGGTAGGTATATAGATTTCTATTCCATATACTCGTACTAGCAACCTAAATGATCCTTCGACGTTTATGTAAACTAAATTAAAAAAAAAATGTTTTTGCTAACTGTAGCGATGCACGATTTTGCTAAAGGAGGACTGCTCCAGAATACTGTTTTTTTTTTAAGAAAATCTCAATTGTCTGTTTGGCGCGGGGATAGGACATAGGACAACGAAGTTCCAAAAAGACTTTGATTTCCAACGAGATAGTTATTTTAACATGAAGTCGTAGGCAAAAGCTAAGCAAGCAAAATGTAATTTTCTTTCTTTTAAAACCTTTTTTAATAAATCATTCAATCCGCTACGTTGACTCCATAAATAGGACTTTACTGAGTGTAAGTAAGAAGACAGTTATGGCTCGTTAAACTTCTAATGTATTTTATATATTGTGCATTTATCATGCTTAAATTGAACTCAAAGAAATAATGTACAAAGGCTTTCATGTAGGTAAAAGGTTTTTTTGAATAAACCTTTAATAGTAATTTATGCCCATTTCTAGCTTCAAAAACCAGCAAAGTGCGAGTCGGACTAACGCACTAGTCTTCTATTTTATGCACAATATTTTTTTTTATGTCACGTATTTATTACATATCTACTAGCTTTCTGGACGCGGCTCTACCTGCGCGTATGTCGGTTATTACCCTAAACCATTAACCTCGTTTTGTGCAGTTGGATAAAAACTATAATCCTATGTATTTCCCCGGGCCTCAAAAAATTTCCATACCAAATTTCATCCAAATGGGTCTAGTAGTTTTTAAGTTTATTTGTTGCATATACGAGTAATATTACAAATCTCTATATTTGTGTAGAAATAGTGTTTCTTTCCTTCGGGATGTCTGAAAATGAAAATAGTTTATTCAGGTAAATGCATTGGACTGTTTAAACGGACTGGTTGAACACCTGTTACCTAGGCCATGCTCGTGGCCCGTGTTATGGGCAAATTTAAACTTTGTCGGTGGCGTTAGAAACAAAAAAAATTTTACATGACTGCCAAAAATTAAGTGTTACATTTTCAGAGTTCATGTATGTTTGTTTGTGAGTATCTTTATTCCACTTTATTTAATTTAATTAAAAGAGAAAATTAACTACAATTTTCACTTCAAATGAAGGATGTGAATATATCGTCTGGTCATATATTTGGTCAATATATCGTTAAAACAGTGATTGCTAAAGGTGCGACATAGATATTGACACATTTTAAGAGACATGATATATTTTAGGAGAGTGCTGAGAGTCTTAAATTTGAACATACAGTTGTCTGTTACCTTAATTTTGATTTATAATAATTAGTCCAAAATATAGAGCGAGCTGACGGATGGAGCAAGAAGTTTTCTTTATAATTATTATAAGCCTGGTTTCTAGATACCGGCAAGACACTTTTTAAAGTATCTCATGTTCTTCCTTTGGTGTGTACGTATATTACGGATATTTGTTAGTTTACAAAAGCACTTTCAGATTTTCTTAAAATGCATAACGACTCTTTTACTAAACAAAAAAGATCACATGTCATTATGATAACCTATTATACCAACCTCCTTGCCACAAAGTAATTTATAAGGAAAATTAAAGTAATATGTAGATCCATATATAACAAATTATCTAATAATATTAAAATTTTCCAAGTAAATGCTTTGAGAACCAACTAAGTGACTGGCTGTTGTGCATTTTTTTTCAAAGTATTAAGGAGTATCATCATTAAAGAAATAATGTTTAATTATAACTTACTACGGATTGCTTCAATTATATAAATTATGTAATTTTTATATATGAATAATATTCAATAATTGCATGCCTTGACTTATATATCATTGCTGTACTTATAAATATATTTTTTTTATTTATTTTTTTTATATACAGGCATGCATAATTTCAGGACTACTGCGAAAATACCGTCAAGGCCACAATTTTTGCTTTAATCACACATAGCGTACGCAGCATGTTATGAATCACAGTCTGATGCATGCTGGTTTTTTTGGTAATATAGCCTCACACTCGGGTAGAACTGGAGATATTGTGCCACAAAATCTAGGAGCACGGAAAGTGGGAGATAAGTTGACTTTCTCATTAGCGGTGCAAGTCAGAGATCCAATAGGCTTTCAAAAGTGGAAGTAATGAGGAGCGATCAAAGTTAACTCTCAACTGAATATGTTAGTAACCAAAATACAGCAGTAGTACGGTACGAATTTTGGTACCAATTCGGCTAATATGATTGAAGCGAACTTTAATTAAAAACCTTATGCCAGACTTGGCCGTTCAAAGTTGTATAATATTATTTAATTCAACGCTTCGAAGAAGTAAAATTCGGTGCCAAGTAAAGTGAAAAGGCGAATGTCATCGTCTTGGTAGCGGATATTGTGGTGAAAATATTCCTCCTAACACTTACTTTTTTATCGTATAAAGATATTTTATGCATATACCTCGCATTCTTTACATACCACTGTATATAGTTAATAAAATTAATAAATTTTGAAGCGCTCGTAGCCAAGTTTCCTTAGCCATTCTGAGTCGATCAGCAAAGTTAAGCAACGTCCGCCGCGGTCATGACTTGGATGGGTGACCGCTGGTGACATTACTATTGAGCGCTTCCATGCTTCGGAGGGCACGTTAAGCCGTCAGTCCCGGTTGTTGTCTTAGGATAGCAGTCGTTACAGAATGGTGGTAGGGCACTTTGCAAATGCCCGCCTGGCTAGCTACCACCCTCAAGTTGAAAATCTGTCGCCAAGCACCTAACGGTGTGTTCCGGCAGCAGTCCTTGAGAGCCAGTAACTCTAGGTTAGTCTGAACAAATCCTCGACCACATCATCACTTACCATCAGGTGAGATAGTGGTCAAAGGCTAACCTATCAGGCATACAAATAAAATAAAAAAATAACATTAAATTAAGTTTATATGACACTTACTAGTATTATTTAAACGTAATTACGTAAATAAATATTCTATTAAGTCCCATTGAATATGTATAATGCCTATAGACAATAGACAAGTACAGTGGCTTTTTTCAAATCAATAAATATTATGACTACTATTATTTTAAACAGCATTGAGCATTCTAATCTAAACCCTACGGTAGGGCACTTCGCATCACTAGATCAACGATAATGTAGGCCCTAAATAACTAAAAATGTTGTATAACATCTAAAAGTAAATCTGATTAAATAAGAATTAGTCAGCAATCTTGAAGTAAACAAGATGTGCTACCCTTGTCAAGGTTGCGATTTAGGAGACGACTAAAAGCAGGTAGCATTGAACCCAAAGTAAATTAACAGGTTAATGACACGGTAAAGAAACATCTTTAAGTGGCAATTTCCGTAAACGTTTATACAGCCACATTCGCGAGGTAATCGACGGCCGTTGTAGAGGAGTTTTATTGACTTTCCACCATTAGATCAAGAGGGACACCTACGCAGTAAGTGGCTTTTAACCCGTGGCAAGACGCGTAATGAACAGTTTACTCATGCGAAATTTAGGCGAGATTTTTGTCAATCCAAGCGGTACTAAAACCTCTTAAATGATTATGTAGGTACATCCTAAATATACAGGATTCTGTTGTAGGTGCACCGGAAGTAGGAAAATATTGCGCTTAAGATAGTGTGTACTTTCTAATTGCAATTAATCTTAATCCTAACAAAGCACATGTGTGTCGTACGTGGTATGCGAAATAATATTGACAAAATTTCAAGGAAAAGAAAAAACTCCGTATTAACATTACATCTAGAGTGAGAGCAAATCAGCTATTGATTTAAAAAGTAAATAGGATCACTCACAGGGGGGGCAATAAAGCAAAGTATAATGAGCTCGTACTAGACCTATTTTGATAGCAAGCAAACCACCAGTCAAAGTTCAGAAGTACAGAAATATACATATACTAAACAACAACTGTTTTTGGCTATAAGGATGAAATATTTATTTTTAAGGAAATGTGGGGATCTTGTGTAGATCCCGTAATCTCTCGGATATCTCGTGGCATTGGCGCAGGTTAAACCCCTCCAACACATTACTTCCCTAAGATTAAACGGCGTACTTCATTTTCAATTGACTTCTTTCTACTTATTGACTCTAGCTTTGGTTTATTTCCAGCTTGAATTCTTCAATGTTGATTGAGTAAGTATCAAGTCAGGGTTGTGGTTTGAAGTTTTCGATTTTATTAACACATTGTCAAAGTTATATAGTCTAATACATTGATATTTGGACGAAAGTAACGTCGTAAGATTATTTTGATTGTTGTTGTATTCAAACGGTTGATACATATGCTGACTAATATTACCTAATATTAGTCGTATTTCAGTTTCTACTGCAGGGTGGTAGAAACATTCTAAAACTTTATTTATTATCATTTGATAAACTATATAGGGAGTTCAAGCGAGAGCACGAAAATTAACATTTCTTGCTATTGCATCATCTACCTATACAATATGTGCACATTTACGAACACAACAACAATTTTATTCTGTTCTTTTACCATATTTTTATATCACGTTCTTGTTTGTCTGTCTGTCTATCTATCATTCCGGGTAGAATCTTGCAACTCACATTTCCAGCACTTTCAGCTATCTATTTTATTTTTTTTATTTACGTGTGAAAATGCATTTACGCATTCCCGTCCAACTCGGGGAAGCTGGCCGGGATATTTCGAGCTAGACACCAACTACTCCCACAGCAGCAAGTGCCCCTACTGACTAAATAACACACAGTGTTCGAACTCTACCGCGTCTAGGTGGGCCGCGGCGACGCTTTAGTTCTCAACTACGAACCCGCCACGGTTGTCCGTTTCCGGACCCCTCCTGGGGTGCTACCCCTCACGACGCACCAGAACACATGGCACGTCGCTACCACCCGGGGACCAAACCCGATGTCAATCAATACTTACAAATAGACTAAGAGCTTAGCTAGATCTGAGCAATATTGATCCAACCACGCTGATTATTATTGAAGTCACACGTCCTTTTTAAGCCAGCCAAAATTTGCACAAAATGAATATGTAAACGTTTGCTACGTAAATCAAGACTAGCGAAAATCAACCATGACGTAGTTACAAGCAAGGCTGAGTTTAGCTTTTACATTATAATTGAAATAATAACACATAAGCTATGAGAGGCCGGGGGTGGATTAGAATTTAAATTAACGCCACGCTTGCTGTATTCCATTAACCTTGGATCACTGACGACTCATTGAGCATTATTGACCACAAAATACAATACAAACTGAACTCCTCAGTACTTGGTTCGCGTGAGACTTTCTTATATATGGAACACTTTCTAAATACGCATCCGAAAAATATATCATTCGTTAATATGGCAGCTGTCACGTTAGTACATAGAGCATACTGAAAGTTCTGTACTCCTGCCTGGAATGTTTGAATTTGCATTGATATATATTTAAAAACAAAGTTTCAAAATACTTTGAATGTGGTCAGTGATTTGATGAGAAAACTTTGGCAATTAAGGAGCTATTACCATAACTAATAATTATTAGTTTTGAGGCGTGAATATTGAGTGGTCTGCAATAAGGTTTGTTGCTAAAAGTTTCTAGATAACATTTACTCTACGTAACTAAATAAATTCATTCTTTCAAAACTTTCAAACATAAATTCTTTCCAAAACATCACAACCATTCCGTACAGAATAAGCTGATTTTTAAACCGACTGAAAATGAGGAAGGTTCTCAAATTGTCGCTTATGTTTTGCTTTACGATTGATTCGCATAAGCTGAAAAAAAAACAAATCTTCCAAATAGCAAAATACCCTAGTGTAGTCAGGAACACCTCCAATGATCAATTTATCAAATTTTGATAGACTTTAATATTTTTGGAATCATTATATTATCTGGAGTAAATGTTTTTATCCTTCTTACACAGCTCATAGTTGCCGTTCATCAGATTGATATAATTACATAGATTTATTATGTACATCAGCCAACACCAGAGTCTGGTACTAACTGAAAAAACGTATAGGTAATAAGATACACACACACACATATATCAAAGTGCATTTTAAAAAGGTATAGATATTCTTTTAACATTTTTTCTCAACGGGTGTAATCAAAAATGTATATAAGGTTAATATTAATTCATCAACAATACTGCGGGGGTGGTGTAGAATCGATAACTGAATGTGATCCACACATTTTTAATTTTCACATAAACAAAATCAATACTAACTATTGCCTAAGCTGTGGCGCGTTGACTTTGAGAATGATAGCGACGACAACACTCGCGGCCGCCGTGGACTAGACTCTAGGTATTCTAACGCATTGCGAGGTATCTATCGCAATGCGTAGGTATACCTACCGAGTTCATTGCCCTCGCAATGCGTTAGAATACCTAGAACGTGTGTGTATGTGTGAGTGGAGTCCACGGCGGCCGCGAGTGTGTTCGTCGCTATCATTAAAGCGCCACAGCTTAGGCAATAGTTAGTATTGATTTTGTTTATGTGAAAATTAAAAATGTGTGGATCATATTCAGTTATCGATTCTACACCACCCCCAGCAGTTTTGTTGATGAATTAATATTAACCTTATATATATGCATTATTTAGAAATTTATTGCCGCGGTATTCACAAACAAAAAAGACAAGAAAAAAAAAATACAGCTTGACTAAGTTATGCAATTATGATAATAACCTAAAACTTAAAATAAGAACAATAGATTAATTGGTAGATTTCAGCGTGATTTTGCGGAAATTAATTGCAAATATTCATAAAATAATTTAAACAAACACAAAAAAAATCATATCATAGGAAAAAAATGAAAATATGGAAAATATATCTAGCCACTAATCCACCTAGATTTCCTGCTAAGCCGACGTCATCGCGTGGCAATAACGCCACTATCCTAACCGGAAATAATTTCGACGCTTTTCATCGAGAATTTCTTGATCTTTGGCTCGATGAGTCAAGAGCTCCTGATGATGCTTCGTGTTGAGGCGAAATGCGTCAAAAATTCTTCCAGCTAGGCCAGGTGACGTTTAAGACGTCAAACCGGCTAGCAGGAAACATACTTGTTTTTTAGGGAGGACATAGATATTGTCTGCTGCTATCGGCCGTTCCACTCCATCGGACTATGGGCGATGGAAGGCCCTTTTGGAAAGTGCCTACTACCGATTGTATTTATGATAGGAAATTTGTCAATAGATATATTTTTGTACATAGTTTCTAAAATAATAATTAACTATTGTTTCTAACAATATTTTATAAATATTTTCTATTAATTTCCGCAAAGTTACGCTCAAAGTTAGAATGAAAGAACATTTGAACTACGAGCGGATATGTAACCCCTGGCCTAAAAGGCAGTTGGTCGTTGTTCAAAACTTTCCCATGATAGTAAATTAGTTAAATTTCCTAGTTATTATTATCATAATCATAATCATTTATTACTCCATATTCATGTTTACAATGGATCATAATATATAATTTAATATGCACAACATGAAACCCTAGTGGGCACTCAAGAGTTTATTGGACTCTGGGTAGGACTAAAGTTTGATATTGAATACCACTCGTATATTTTCACCTTGAACAATTCATTCAAACATTTCACCCAATACTATTTCTAAAGGAGCTTAATAAATTGTGACGTTGCCGCTGCTGTCATTAAACTATCCGTCTGCTCAGTCCACCCGTTCATTATGTATTGTTCGAGGATTGCTATTCCAAAACTTTCTCTATTAAACTCTAGCGGTACCCAGAGACCTCGCAGTACATCTGATAAATAACAATCCTAGAACCAATATAAGTTTCCTCCTCGGGTCCACTTTACCTGGATACTGAATTAATATTGGACCTAAAGATTGTATGACGCTCACAAAAAAATCACACTTATTTTGCATGAAATTGAGTTTCGTTAGAGAATAATGTTGCCTAAGGTTTTCGTGATTATTATATATATTAACTAAACAACTTTAAACGGTTTAAGTTATGTAGATTTATCATTATTTTTATCCCAACGTTTCAAACAATTTGCAGTGATTGTGGTCACGAGGTGACCATCAGTGCCATTATACATGAATCACTAATAAACCGTTTAAAGTTGTTAATTTTGTTATTGAATGTTGAAGAAATTTGAACGGTTTCCGTGGCGGCTGAAGACATAGTAGAATGTTTTAAGTAATAATGTATATTTTCTACATAATTTTAAGTTTAGGTTACAATATGTTTCGTTTAACGACTCAAAAGACACCATAAAAATATTTTATAAAATATTTTGTCTGTTACAACTGGAAGATAAACAAAATGTTTAAATTGTATTTATTCATTCTTATACTCTAACAAAAATCGTAGATACATTTCACAAACTGTTCCAAATACTCAATTGATTGTAAATAGATGTATCTACGACCCATGTTATTACTCTAAATAAATATTTTTTCTTTCCTTATATTCGAACAGAAAAGTAGAGTGTTTAACACGGATGTAAATTGAATTGTTACTTGGATTATAGATGCATTAATTTTAAACAGGTACTACTCATGTTATGCTCATCAATAAATATTATAGATTTTTTTAAAATGTTTTTATATTCCTTATATATGTAATGAAAAATAGAGTCCTTAACACGGATAAAAGTCATCAATTCTACGTAAATATTTTAAACAAAATTTAAATTTAAAAATTGCACTAATTGTTCTAACTTCTCAATTGCTATTAAATAAGTTCTACTCATGTTATTATTTTTTATAAATATATTAGAAAAAAATACTATTTATTGTTTTCCATAAATTCAAAATGAAAGTAGAACTGAAAGTCATCAATTCGTATTCAGACCATAGTCTAAATACCTCGTATGGGAATCGATCCCTGTCGACCCTATAATGACTGTCTACTATTGTACACATCTTGAATTTTTACAAAAAATAAGAGTCTGATGATTGACTTGACGAGTGATGATGATCTTGTTCAGGCTAACGTGGAATTCCTGGATCTCCAGAACAACTGCCAGAACAGTTCGCTGCTTGGTGACATATTTTCTACTTGATAACGGTAGCTAACCAGGCGATCATACGCAACTGGTTGGTATCCGTCCTCCTAACTCCTCAGTGGTATTGGTAGGCATAAAATACTAACTATAAATATAAATTTAAGGCGTACAAACACCTAAAGTAACAGACTTATTTTGGTATGGCGTGTGGAAACAGTCATAATTTAAATTATTTATTATGTATATTAGTTTAGCTGTGTATACAGAAGAGAATGATTTCATGAACCTAATTCATGTTTTTTTTTATGTGTTTGTGACGGAACAAGCCCGGGGACCACCTGATGTTAAGCGGATTAACCTCTGCCGATAACAGTGCATTTCATCATGTGACGAATTGCAGTGCCTGTCACATTGAGACATACAGTTGTTAAGTGTCATGTGCCTGTATTTTTTCTGGCTCTCAAGGACAGCTTCTGGAACACACTGTTAAGAGCTTGGTGACAGATTTTCTACTTGAAGGTTACCACCTTGAAGGCAGGCAGCCATTCGCAAAATGCCATTCTACCATGCAAAATGCTCAGAAGAGTGCATCAGTCCGTCTTCGACCACATCATAACTTACCAACAGGTAAGATAGTGGTCAAGGAGTAGTCAATAGACTGTAAAAAGAAACCAACTGGAAGCAAAGCATCTCGTAATACTTTCAAACCTAAAGGAACAGCTAATTGTCTACCTGTGGCTCTTCTTTGTATCTTTGATACTTATATCTAAAATTTTATCTGGTATGGTATGCTACGGTAAGTGATAATGTGGCCGAAGATGTATATATAGCAGACAACATAGAATGGAAACAAGGACGGTTGCAGAAAAACATTTTAGGCTTGGCATTCGCAAAATGCCCTACCATTACGTAGTGTCGTAAATTTGCGGTATCCCGAATTGCCTGAATAGAAATTTTAGCTACGTTGGAGAAGCCTTAAACTTCCAAGCTATGACAACAAGAAGTGGTGGTGGCCTCCAAAGTCTGAAGCACAGGAACGCTCAGTAGTTTGCGCTACTAGCGATCTCCCATTAAGGTATTTCCAGCAGAGAAGATTGCTTAACTTTATCGTCAATATCATCTCATCCAACGAAACGATTCACTCCAAAACCCACGGATTAGCGATAATCTCCACGCTTGGGGGGCGCCCTGGCCCTGTTTCCCACCTTTTATTATTTTTCACTTAGTCGCCTCTTACAATACCCTGAAATTGCGGGGTTCCATTCTAACCCGGCACCCCAAGGGAGAACTTGCTTAACTTAATTGATTGGTATAAAACTACTATAAAAGCTACGCTCGAAGCGCTTATAAACTCCTACGTTAGGGCTTTCTCTTATTACGTCATTCTGTTTGTGGTAGCTACAAGAAACTTTTCTTAACCATGTATTATCAGATCATCAAGAGATATCTTAATGCAAAGAAAGACGTGGCTAAGTGGAATAAACATTTATAGGACGAACATATACACACAAAAAATAACATGAAAATTTATTCACTATAAACAGTTATTTGGGTTAGGTAAATTATGTCTATAATGAACCTGTATAAATTTATTGCTCACAAATTTCTTTTAATTCTGCAATGGTACGGAATGCTAAATCTGGATGTATACTCTTAAAAAGAGCTATTACTTTATCTTGTATGCTTTTAGTTGTCTTGTCTAATGTCTCCACTATATTTCCTACCATTATCTTACGTTCTCTTCTTGTCATCTTGTTGTATCTTTCAGTTGTTTGTTCAAAGTTAAATGAATCGTGGAACTGTTTTATTTTTATTAAATTAGGTCTGTTATTATCGACGCAAGGAACTGGACCATTGAAACTATTTCGATCGTAGTTTGGAGCAGCACCACTGTTGGTTTCGATCGGACCCATTCCATCACGTTCGTATGTAAAGACTTTTGTTCGAGGTTTGTTTATTATAATGTTCTGATAGTTAGCTCCTAAGCGGTATCGTTGAGCTTCTTTGTATAACCGACGTGCTCTAAAGACATTGTCAGGTGCTCCTAATATGCCATTTACTAAATTAGAAGGAGTAAAAGCGAGCAGTTCCACTTCAGCGAAATAGTTTAGAGGGTTTTTATTCAAAACTAGTTTTCCCACAGTTCTCAAAGGATACTTATCCTCAGGCAAAACTTTTGTGATATCGAACGGATCAAATTTACAATTTTTCAAGTCTTTAATGGTAAGGACTTGTACTTTAACTGTCCAACTTGGAAAGTCACCCTTTTCGATCGCATTGAATAGTCCTCTTGTTGCATAATCAGGATCTGAACAGCCGATGTTTCTAGCTGACTCCCGATTTAGGTTTCTAATACCAGCGTCTGGGTGGAAATGGAACCTTACAAAATATGACTCGCCAAATTTATTGTATAATTGGTAAGTGTGGATGCTATAGCCAGGCAAATTTATAAACCCGTCTGGGGTACCAGCATCTGTATGAAGATTTAAAAAATATGGTGCAACTTCTGGCGTGTTTGATATGTAGTCCCACAACATATTAGGGTCTCTCAAATTGGTCTGCGGGTTTCTTCTCATAGCTTTAGTTACAGATGTAAATAATTGAGGATCTTTAAACATGAACAAGCGTGTATGGAACATGACGAGATCAAAATTGCCTTCGTCGGTTTTAAATTTGATAGAAAAACCTCTGGAATTTCTAATGGTCTCAGATTCACCTTTAGCTGCGTTACCTAAGGAAAACCTCACAATCACGGGTGTTATCTTTCCATCACTTCCGAAAAGGCTAGCCTTGCAGATGTCACTCATATTATGCGTTACTTGAAAGTAACCAAATGCACCAGCCCCCTTAGGAAGGACTATTCTCTCTGGAATCCTTTCATGTAATTGATGAGACATGGATTCCATGAAGTATGAATTTTCAAGAAGATCTGAATCCAAAGATGTTGTATAGCTGATTTCTACAGGAGCACCATTTTCAGTCGTCAAAATTCCAATGGGACCCTGCAAGTTAGATTGTTATTAAAACAAAAAATAAAAACGAAACATTAAAGCTCAACCCACATCAAAGTGGCAGCAGCTGCTGTGTTGCCGGTAGTTTTACTATAAAACCGTCTTTGACTTTGTTTATTATCATTTCAAAGTGTATTTTAGCTTGAAAAACTTGCGTAATTCACGCGGTGAAAAAAGCTTTGACAGTAAAACCGTCAGCCTCTACGCTGCCGCTGGGCGCTGCCATTTTAGTCTGTATTCAGCCTTAATCAAAAACGTTACATGACGTGTAAAGTACATTGTCGGTAGGGATAGGGAGATGTTTTAATACCCAAGTGTAACCGATATGATGGGTCTCGTGTATCTATTGCCATCTACGAGTCTAAATACTAGACTGCAGATTGCCACTGAAAATTCATTTCACAGAAAACCCAAGACTTCTGAATTTCAAAGCGATGATTTATGCCTGTGCCTGAAGTAATGCATAAACTGATTACCTATAAGAACGTACTTCAAACCAAATTCTTATTGTTTACTAACTAACCGGGCGAACTATTTCACAAGGATAGATTTGATTTTGTGATAGTAAAACCATTAATTATGCAGAAATATATAATATAAAGTGATGTTAGTCAAGCCATCTCTTCCATTCAGTTTCAAAATATCAGTCAGAAGATGATGGTGTACTTATTTTATGAAATTTAAATGAAATGTACTATACCAAATATTATAAATATATTTTAAGAAAAAATCAAATGAATAATTTAATAAAACACTTAAAAAATATAAAAAAAATAACGATCGAGAAAATTCTTTTGGTTTGGCTGCGTGGTGTTTGTGTCGTCACATCGGCTTAACAGGAAAATAAGGAGGAATTGACACTGGATATATTTTTTTTATTTTAAGTAGTTTATTAATATATTAATTTGATGTTTTCTTAAAATATTTGTTATTATTAAATATGGATTTCCGCAAAGTAACGCCTGAATCTATTCATTATCTCAAATTAAATTCTTCTCATCTTTTATCACAATGTTAATTTCTTTAATTTCTCTTCACTAATTGTATTTTTCTTGCATCCCGGAAAGAAGCACATCACACAATGCCTGTTTTTACTCATTCTTGATTATGCCGATGCCTGCTACCTCGACCTTATGGAGAAACAGCTAATGAATATAGACTTAATATAACTTGAGCGATATTTTTATTTTTGCAATAACGCATGCTCTGCGGATTACATTACAAATCAGTCCCCATACGATGGTTAAAAAACGATAGGAAAAAATACAGTTATGAGTCATTTTCATGTTAGTTTAGTCGGTCAGGGCATACCCCGGCCAAAGGGGTGGATGACGCGGGTTCGGACGTGTGCGGGACATGACTATAATTTTTCCTCTTGAAATTTTGTAATGAATACTTATGTCAATTTCGTACAAGACACAAGTAGTGCATTCGTCTTCGATAGGATTCTTACAGTTTCTTCTGTACAACTTTTTGGTTAATCCCTTTACCTTCTTTTTTTGTGTGCGTGTGGAAAATGCATTTACGCGTTCCTGTCCACATCGGAGGAAGGTGGACTGGATATGTCGGACTCGTAATCCCTTTACCTCACTCAACTTGTAGGAATGTTTAAGTTCCTGCATTGCTCCCACTCGTGTTCCACCAGATCATCTCAAAATCTTACGCTGAATTTGCCTGCCCATTGAAATGACATCTATAGTAGCTTCATTGCTGTTGAGGCTGCGTGACTTTGAAACCAACTTCCAGTTAGCAGTAGGCAAACTCAATCTATTGTATTTAGAAGTGAAATTATAAACCATAATTTGCCCATTTTACCATCTAATTAAAATTTGTAGTCTATATTCGTAAAGTTTAACTGCATGTTGGAATTAGTATTAATAGTATGATGAATGAGTACTACTATTGTGGTACTTACGTAGTATTGCGTTTGTTGATAATATTGTGTATTGTATGAGCTAAAGTTTGTTTATTATATATTTTAAATTAGTATTGTATTAAAATTAAGCATTTGATGAATGTAACTAGATTTATATAATAAATGTATTGCGTTCCCCAACCTGTCTGACTCCTTAGTCGATCATTATACAAAAGTTGACTGGAAGAAAACATTTTAAGCAGTAAATGCACCTTTAGTACTTGTGTTTTATGTTTTTTGTTGTATTAGTATATATATTATATTTTTCAAGTGGTGTACAACAAAGTATATTGTATAATTTAAGAGTAAACTTACATTAGTTTTGTTTTTAAATCTTGGAAGCTGTTCTGATGCTGGATCCGTTGCGGTTGTTATCACGAAAGCCAGGCTAATAATTAATATTTTCTTCATTTTTACTTACACAAAAATGAAAATGTTACGCGGTATGCTTAAAAGTAAAATTATTGTGATACATTGGCTCTTTATATAGCAAAATGTGTGTGAGGTCATCGAAATGATCATCCAATGTCAATTATGTATCTGAAGTGTTCGGTATATTATTTAAGATATAAAATATTTAACTTGGTTTATGGATTCGTGGGTGTAAATTGCGGCTGTGATCGGTGGCGATAGTAAACCCTAGCTCTCAGATTGGGCTTGCAATCATTAATTCGTTATAGTATATTTACGATCATTCTATAAAACAGTATAACTAACTACAATATAAATATGTAATATAAACACTTACTATAATATAAGTGATGTTACTTTCGGTGAAAGGGAGATACTAAATTATGACCTATACTCCAAGATTGTCAAGCATATATTTTAATTTTAGTCATGTAGATAGATAGTCAACATTTAGGACTTCAGTTAAGAATTATTATTTATCCATTTCTGATGATTATTGTTAATATGCTTGATATTTGTATATATTTATATATTATTGTATTTTGTTATCATATTTATGTATTAGAATTTATTCTAAATTACTAGTAAAAGTCTTATATAATTTCAAGTTGCACCAACGACCTATTCCCTATTTCTGATTCTGTCCATCCAAAGATTGTCGGGAAGAAATTGCTTTTATAGCGATAAGACCGCCCATTGTAATACCATTTTTTTAAGGGTTTTTATTGTTTATTATTTAATATATGTAAAATTTATAAATTGGTTTGCAATAAAGAGTTATTATTTTGTATTGCATTGTATTGATAGATAATTCTTTACGGTACATACCACTAAATTACAAAATAATAAAATATGAAGGCTTACAATCAAGTGTTACAATGGGCGGCCTTATCACGAACAGCGATCTCTTCCAGGCAAACTTGGAATGGGGAGGAAATACAGGAGCAATAAGAGGGCGCGTAACAAACTATTTTAAAAAGTGAGGTTAAACAAACTATGCTAACATAAAATTTAAGCAAAAAATATGTTTACCCCTTGTGGTACCAAAACTACTAAAAAAATATAGTTTATGATTATTTAAAATTTAAAGCAAGACATTTTATTCAATTTGTGCATATACCACGGCCTTATGAGGGTAATTATTGTAATTGACAAAAAAATTTATTCTGAAATATTATTGATTAATATTGAATTTTTTTCTCAATGTGCCAGATATTCAGAAAAAAATGGTATAGCCTTACTGTGGGAAGAACGGGCAAGAAACTCAGGGCCATTAATCAAAATTGTATTTCGTAAATATTACAATATAACTGCTACACTGTATATAACTCATATAATATACTATACAAGGCGTCCCACGGCGACGCCACATGGAGGGAAAGTACCTTGAATATTGTAGATGGAACATTTTACTGAAACAAGACATTATTTGAATTTTAATAACAATTTAAACTGCATTCATAGATATTTAAATAATTACATGGTTTAATCGGCAATCAAACCCGTTACACGAGGAAAAAAACACTCTGTAGTTTTATCATACCGATCGAAAGATTTGATCATAAGGATTATTTTTTTCTAAATAACATAGTGACAGAAATAAAAGGAAGACCATGAATTTTAACATTTGATGTGAAATTTTGAATTATTTCTTTATAATCAGCCAGCCGCATTGCGATGGACAAAATAATTTACGCGTCTTTCGGCTCAGGATACGGCTCGACTTGTAGTTGTTGTTTGTTCGAGGTACGTATACCTGGTTGTATGCAACAAATCGAGCTAATAACGTATCTCTTTAACATTTTATCATGCACTTAAACTATAATAGGGAAATGATTTTCAAGTGGGTACATTTATAAGTAATAGGCACTTATGAATAATATAATAATATAATAGTTGTTGTATGTCCTTACGGCAAGGTAAGCTTTTCATTGTTCTGAACAAAATTTTACATCAAATGTTAAAATTCAAGGTCTTCCTTTTATTTCCGACACTATGTTATTTAGCAAAAAGTAATGCTTATGATGAAATATCTATCGATAGGTATGAGAAAACTAACGGGTTCGATTCCCGGTTCAACCATGTATTTATTTCAAAATCTATGAATGCAGTTTAAATTGATTTTAAAATTCAAGTAATGTTTTCTTTCAGTAAAATATTCCATCTACAATAATAACTAATATTTTTTAAATATTTTAAGAAAACATCAAATTAATATTTTAATAAAACACTTAAAAAATACAAAAATATATCTAGTGACAATTCCGCCTAATTTTCCTGGTAACCCGACGTGACGTCACAACGCCACGCAGCCAAACCGGAAGAATTTTTTCTTCCTGGTAACCCGACGTGACGTCACTAACGCCACGCAGCCAAACAGGAAGAATTTTTTCGACGCGTTTCGCTTCTACACGAAGCATCCTCAGGAGGTCTTGACTCTTCGAGCGCACGATCGAGAATGAGCGGCCGGCTGTTTGTTGTTTAGGGAGGACATAGATGCTGGCTACCGCCTGTGCGGTCGTCCAGCTCCACCGGGTTTTGGGCGAGGGCCTGGCCCTACAATAGCCCGGGAGGGAGAAGTGCCGAAGGCACTTCTCCCGAGACGGGCGTAGAAGGCGAAAAGCGCTTTCTACCTCCGTCTCCATGAGCGGCCGGCGGCTCAACACGCCTTTATATAGACGAGATGAGTCATCACGCCTTTATCTAGACTCGAGCATGAGTCACTGCGCTTTGTTGTAGCTGACAAATGGTGAGTAATACGTTTTTAAAGTGACAATGACATCATAATGGCCATAAATTGATTACCAATAATATTTTATTTATTTGTTTTTTAAATGATATATATTATGCAATGTTGCTATCGTAAAAAATATTACAAAATTACTTCCTAAAAACAATACATGTTTAACTATTTTGTAGTGGCAAATTATCACTAAAAATACGTAACAGTGGTGATGAAACCAATTGCGTCTGTTCATTCAACAGTGCAACACCTGTACTATGTTTTAATATTTCTAACTGTTCCAATACACACAATCGAAATCCCTGATCACAACAATGTAAAATCTTAAAAGTATTACTATCAAGGAGTTGATGACTGCTTTCAATTAAATGTTTTGCAAAGTGAGACTGTTCGGGATGGTCGTTCCTATACGCGGATTTGTGTTCTTTATATCTAATATCAAAATTACGGCCAGTTTGACCAATATAAACACTGTTACATTCGTCACAGGTAAGTTTGTAAACTCCGGATTTTTTATAGTTTTCTAAACGATCTTTTCCGTTACATAAATGGCGCAAATTTTGGTTTGTTCGAAAAACTACATGGACTTTATTTTTCTTAAATATATTGGAAATTTTTTGAGAGATTGGTCCCATATAAGTAAGGCTACCTACGTACTTGATATTTCTATCAGCAGGGCAAGAATATAGGAGTGACATAGCTCTATTCCGTTGTTTATTATGAATTAATCGATCAACTAATTGTTTACTGTAGCCGTTGGAAATAGCAATTTGGTATATTATATTAAGTTCCTTATTATAATTTTCTTGATTAAGAGGAACCGATAACAGTCTATGGACATAACTTCGAAAAGCTGCTAATTTGTGTTGAATGGGATGACAAGAAGAGGAGGGGATAGCAATATCTGTGTGTGTCGGTTTTCTATATATTTGAAAATCTAATTTATTGCTAACTCTTGTAAGCGTTAAATCTAAAAAGTTGATAGATCGATTTAATTCTAATTCCAGTTTAAATTTAATTTTAGGGTGTACATGATTCAGTTTCTTAACAAAGACATCAATCTGGCGAGAAGTGCCAGTCCAACAAATGATTATATCATCAACGTATCTATAGTAAAATAGAATATTAGGTTCCTGTACTATGTGTTTACGCTCAAAGTCGTCCATAAAAAGTTCGGCCATTAGTGGACTTAAAGGTGACCCCATAGCTAATCCCTCCTTTTGAAAATAATACTCATTATTAAACCTGAAGTTATTTTGTTTCATACAAATAGTAGTTAAATCAATAAGGTCATTTACTTCCCCGGGATGTAATCGTTGTTTCTCAAAGTGATTCTCTAAGACGCGCAAGCAATTTTCGTAAGGAACGTTGGTGAATAGACTGTCTACATCAAGGGACAATAATTTGGCACTGGAAGGAATGTTAATATCTTTGACTTTGTGTATCAGATCCAGACTATTCTTTAAACTATATTTGGGTTTGAAAGATGATTTGCTACACAACAAAATATTAAGACGTTTTGCTAGGTTGTACGCGGGAGCGCCAACATAAGAGACAACGGGACGAATAGGAATGTTCTCCTTGTGTGTTTTTGGTAAACCGTAGAGACAGAGAGACCTAGGGTTCATTGGCACTATATTATTGAGCAAATGTGTAGGGATAAATGAAGTAGCCTTGATTGCATTTTTAATATCTAGAGTGAATTTCTTAGTTGGGTCGGAATTCAATCGCTCAAACTCCTCACCTTGGATTATATCATTAACTTTCTGGTCCATCTACAATATTCAAGGTAGGTACTTTCCCTCCATGTGGCATCGCGCATCGCCGTGGGACGCCCTGTATAATAGTATATATTACCTTATTTTAAGACATTATTATGTTTCACTTCTCACTTCTTAGGTTATTCACTATGTCACAATTTATCCGTTTAACTTGACTCCCGTAGCAAGACTGCCATTAAAATGTAACTGGCGCCACGACAACGCACGTCCTCGTCCACTCTACTGAGAAGGTGAGAGGGAGCGATTAGGCAAAGTCAACTTAAATAATTGTATCTCTAGAACATTATTTCTATTAAGTTTTAACTTGAACATTATTTACTTATAAAAAATAAGGTTAGACTTACGATTTGAATAATATTCAAGTAACTCGACGACAGGCTCGACTAGTTTCGTGGAGCGACAAGGGCGGCATCGACAGCGTCTGTTCGTGCACTCTCACATGTGGTACTTTTGTGATGTTCAAGAAAACAAATTATTAAACAGACCCCTAAAAAGTGCAATTGATACGATAAGGTTGATGTTAATGAAGACTTAGGATCCCCTAAGATTTTGTTGCACTTTGGTAATTATGGCAACTGGTAGAAGTAGCCCAATTCTACCAGCATCGATGTATCGTTGTCATTTCAAACTAGATAGGTTGAACTTAACATATACCTCCTACCAAGCAGTCACAGCAGAGTTTAATATAAGAAGTACTTCAACAGAACCAGTTCAATTCAGATCTTAGTCAGTAAATTCTCAACCAGGTGAGTGGATTCATTGAATGCAAATGTGATTGTTACGAAACCAAACTGAAAGCGACTAAAGATAGGGAAGCGTAGATGGACTCTACCTCAAAAAGGATGTGACCGTAGTAGCTAATATTGAAAAAGGGATCATGTTCACACAAAGTTGAAGTAAATTTATTTTTAAGAAATACTCTAGTGTACTAAAAAAGTGCATTACTAGGGCACAGAAAGTGAAAAATAGCAAAATAATACAAAATTCTAGAAATACTTGCAAAGCATCGTGGATAATATAATCAAAAACAAAGGCCCATCGCTTCCTCAATTCATAGATGAAATAAAAATAAAAGAACGTGTCATTACGAAACCGTGTGAAATAGCAAATTACATAAATAAACACTTAATAGATCTAACTAATAAAAATTCGAATAATACAGAAAATAAATTAAATAATATGAATACCAAATACGTATCAGATTCTATATTTTTAAGCCCGGTATTACCAACAGAAATCGAAACTATCATAGCTAACCTGAAAAACACTAATACCGAAGGTGAAGATGGCGTAGCTAAAGTTGTCAAACATTGTAAGGAAGAACTATGTCAAATATTAGCATACTTAATAAATACATCTTTTGAACACGGCTCTTTTCCTGAAGCCTTAAAAATATCCCTCATCAAGCCTCTCTTTAAAAGACGTTCAAAAGACGACGTTAACAACTACAGGCTAATAGCGCTTTTGCCTGTATTATCAAAAGTATATGAAAGAGCAATGCATTCTATGATTTTTTCTCTAAACACCAAGTTATCCAGTACGAACAAAATGGCTTCCAAAAGAATAAATCGACGACATTAGCAGCTTTTAACTTAATTAACACTATAATGGAAAACATAGATGGGAAGTATCTGACGACAGCTTTATTTTTTGACATGACAAATGCATTTGACTTTGTAACTCATGATTTTCTACTTTATAAACTGCAACACTATGGTATTAGAGAAACTGGATTAAACTGGATTAAATCTTATATTACCAATAGAAGACAATTGGTAGATATAACGACAATTGATGAAAATAATGTAATCCAGGGTTCAAGGTCAGAATGGAAAACGAACAGATCCGGAGTCCCTCAAGGCAGTGTGCTTGGGACATTATTATTTTTAGTATATATAAATGACATAGTAGGTGTAACTCCATACAGCTCGACATTATTTGCTGACGATTTTTCCATTGTAGTCACCACAAAAAAAAACAAAGCTGACGATTGTATAGAAAAACATAAGTTGGACATTAAGAAAACGGTTGATTCCGTAGTAAATTGGCTTGACATTAATAATTTAATTATAAATATATCTAAGACATATTGTATGAATTTTAATAATATTGAAATTGAAATTGACTATAATGGACAAAATATTGAACGACCTCATGAAGTGTTATTTTTGGGCTTAATAATAGATAAGGCATTAAACTGGAAAAAACAAATAGAGAAAATATGCAAGAAAATAAGTAGCTACGTATACGTTTTAAAACGGCTAAGAAAAACTACAAGTATAGATACAGCGCTAGTTGCATATCACGGTTATGTTGGATCCCTCCTCAGATATGGTCTTATTCTGTGGAGGCGAAGTACAAATTTCGACCGAGCCTTTATTGTACAAAAAAAATGCATACGAGCACTTTGTGGAGTTGGCCCTATGGAGTTGTGTAAACCACTTTTTGGTCAATTAAAAGTGTTTCCCCTTCCATGTCATATATTTTTGATATATCGTGCTTTGTTAAACAACACCACTACCTTTATAATACAGCGAGTGAAATTTATCCTCGAAATACCAGAAATGGTGACAGGTTGGTAAATAAGTATGCTCATAAGTCGGTACGCTATCAGAAAAGTAGTTATTCTATATGTCAATCAAAATTATAATGAATTACCACAATATATTAAACAATTGTCTTTGCACAAATTTAAGAATGAGCTAAAAGTCTGGTTGCTGCATCATGCCGTCTACTCTCTTGGTGAATATTTTATTATTAAGACGCATGGTTAGTTATATTCGATTACATTTAAGAAACATGTTTACTATAAGAATAGGTACCTACTTCTAGAAATTATATTTTCATTATTAGTTTTTGCATGCCAATAATTTGGTAAAATGTTAGTAATTGATTTATTCTTAACAACATTATTGTACTCACATTTAAAGCAAATAAATGATATTATTATTATTATTACAAGTAGTCAAATCAATAATCACCGGCAATTAATTCCCCACAGCAGGTCCGATAAAATTGGACTTATCACTCAAGAACAGAGCTGCGCATTATACCAATATAAAGGTAAAGTGCTGGGCAGCCGATCACCAGAGGAGTTTTCTCTGTATATAACGAAACTTGATTGATTGCTTGATTGATAAACGTTGACGAAAAATCAAATGTAGCGCAGTCTCGTCTCTCGCTTCGACATATTTTTGGAATCATTCAAAACCTGTGATATTTAAGAGGCATGGAATTGTCGTCATTCTTATACAAAAAAATATGTATACTATTAAAGTTAACAATATTCTTCAGTTACTCGTGTTGTAATCTCAAAATATTGAACCCTAAATACGTATCATATAAAATATTTAACGAATTTTTAATTATTATTTGCTACAATATCCTAACATCTGTGTAAATTGAATGTAATTTTAGAACCAAATATCATATTTTTACCAAGTCACATTTGTTATTTTGTTAAGTTCACTAATATTTCATAACGTTGGGTTCTTTCTCTGAGCTTGAAAATAAGAATAAGACGTGCTTTGAAAAACAAGAAGTAGCGAAGTTTGCTTAGCCGTTCTAAACCGATCTTTGATCAAATTGCTTAGCTAAGCAACGTTCGCCGCGATGCGTTTCCGTGCTTCGGAGTACACCTTAAGCCGTCAATCCCTATTGTTGTCTTAGGGTGACAGTCGTTAATGGATGGTGGTAGGGTATTTTGCGAATGCCTGCCTGGCTAGCTACCACTCTCTAGAAAATCAGTCGATAAACACCTAAGAGTGTGTTCCGACAGCTGTCCTTGAGAGCCACATCAGCACTCTCCATTAGGTGAGATAGTGGTCAAAGGCTAATTAATCTATTAGGCATAAAAAAGGCGATAGCGCAACGACAGAGTAAAACGAAGTCCCATCAGTGACATTATGGTGTCTGTCTGTCTCTCGGATCTCAAGCTTGTAAAAAAAATTATTGCAAATTTGATACAGATATTTTAGGTATTGTTAAAATCGCATTTTATTTTTTTACCTAAGCATACATTATTTATGACATATATATATATAAACAGAATGGTTTCATTCCGAATTTAATTCGGAATGAAACCATTCTGGTTATCATTTTGTCGAAGGTATTTTCATTGGTCCAAAAATCCTTGGTTATACTGTTCTATAGAAAAAAAACATTGTTAACGTAATTGTATAACAGGGACACAGTTCCAGTACAACTAGTTGCTATAAAAAGAACATTGCTTATCGTAAATGGTTGCAAACTTGCTTTCCATGGCAGCCAAAATTGTTTGTTAAGGGCAAGACAGTAGTCAAAATAATTTCTAATTCGGGCGGAGCTAAAAGAAATAGGCGTTAACTTTTAGCTCATAAAAATATTCAGTCGCACGGCGGCACTAGTCGCCGTACCACGGATAGCATCGCTAAAATTGTAGAGTTTCGTGTGCTATTAGAAGCGGCAGAACAGAAGTGTACATAACAACATTTTATCTGCAGTTACTGCGAACCTATACGGTAAAAAATATCATCGCTTGTAAGTATAGAAATATTTAATAGACTAAGCGAAGTGTGGTCTCGGTGGAGGTCTGAGCAGTGTATATTTCCCAGTCATTATCTCGATTGCCTGATCCGATTTCTTGAAATTTTGTTAGAAAAGTGCCTATCTTCCATATCAACATAATTTGCAAGTAAAAGTCTTAATTGTTTGGTGGTTAGCAGAGATTATAAGATCCATAAAACGAGCTTATAATTTAAAATTGTAGATAATATTTTAAAAACATAAATGGAACCGACTTATGTTCCTGATAAGTGTGAAATTACTTGTCAAAGTTGGTACCGTGTTAGTTCAAAAGTCAGTATTGTGCTCAAAAAAGTAGTTCGATTTCATGAAGCGGTACGAAACGTAGCTTGTATGTAAGAAAATACACATAAAACAGTACTACTACAGTAAAGACATTCAACCAACCACCGGGTTGGTGCGGATAACGTCCTGGAGCATATCTGTGCCTGTAGGACTTACATTGTACCTACACATGTGTTTTGTTGTTGTTATTCATAGTTCTATGTATACATTATGTGTTCCTTACTGCTCCAACATGTTAAACGTTTTTTGAAATAAAATTATTATTATTATTATGTATGATAACGCTCATGTAGAAAAAGCGAAGAAAGTGTGTCAGTGTTTTGGTAAGCAGAAAGAAATGTGTAGACTGAAGGGAAAATGGTGAGAATGTGTATTTAATTTTAAACAACCTTGTTTACAAAACACTGTCAAATAATTTGTGTTTGGGCTTACTGTAATATTTCTATAAATCTATAGGTGAATAAATGTAATGTATAGGTATAATTTCAGTTTTAGAAAGTCATTACGAAATTTTAAAGTTTATTTACGATATTTATAACTCACTGAACTCAAGAACTCGTTCACAGTTTGTGTTGCTACAAGACGTTAATGGAGCACTTTATACTTTCGTTTATTTCTCATTGTATTACAAATCTAAAAAAAATTACAATTACGTTTCTTATGTAACCATAACTTTTTAATTATTTGTTATGTACTTATATGCTAACAAGTTTATCAGGCAGTGTCTCATTTATTTTTATGCAGTATGAAATAACATAGGTACAAATAATAATATAATAAAAGTTCAAAATTTTTATATAAGTATTATCCCAATGCAATGCTCAATACAAAAGATAACCGTAATGAAACCGTTATATAAGATTCACCCTACCGCTACTAAAAGTGGTACAGGCAGAATCGTACCAAGTTTCTGAGTCACATTGGTTAAAGAACCCCACTCGTAGGTGCTTCGGTTATCGCGGCCATTCATCATGGAGACATTGGAGATTGGATTTTAACATTTGGAGATACGGAAAATACTCCCAACTTCTCAGCCTTCGGCCTTGCAAGTTACTGACTCGGCCTAGACTGCAGCCTCACCTTGCACTCGCCCTTCGAACTCACGCACCATCCGTGCTCTAAATGCAATATGATAAATAAGAAGAGCAAAATGGCAAATCCAGAATGATGTAATTTAAGATCCGACCACACTGAAGATAAACCTTACTTCAGTGGGATCGCACTTCAGCACTTTGTATGAATTCTGCTATTTTGGATTTTTGTTGCGTGTCATTTGAGTGCTCTCTCGATTCCCTATGACATTTGTTCAAAACTTCTTTACTTATCTGTAACTGTTTACGAGATACGTAATCTATCTTCACTTGGCAGACGTCATTTTATGATTTTCCATTATTTCTATATCATGAAAATCATTTTGTTATCTTCGGTTTAGAATACTTTCTTTCCCCATGAATCCTTCCCATTGAACAATTTGAGCCAATGGTTTCAAAACATCTATGTATGGCGGCCATCTTGAAAAATTACATCATAAGCAGAAATTTCTTAATTCCGAATAACGACGTCCTAAGCAACCCTATCTGGGTTGCTTAGGGCGTTTATTTTCAGCCGGATCAGGGCATCTTGAATTTTGCCTGCCATCTTGAATCCGTCATTTCGGTTTTTGACAAGTCTCATTCGACTTAGAGATCCGCGCCACGCCGGCGTGCCACCGCGGAGTTACCTCAGCGCGCCGCCGCCGCCACCGGGTCATGAACAAATTCACGCCGACGTCGAAAATCAATTTAGAGTTTTCTGCCGTGAGGTGCATTACCCTGGATAGCTGAGGTGTGGGGGAGTGCTCCGACCGGAATCCGAACTGCTCCGGTCAAGACTTCATGTGACTATCCGACTTAAGAAGAGGCGTTCAAAGACTTTCGAAATGCATGTAAGTAGAGTGATAGGCCTGTAATTCTCGGGTCTCCAAACGTCTTTGCCGGTTTCGGGAACATATCCACGTGGCTCATTTTTCATTGGGAGGGTAAGTGCTCCGTGCGCAGGATCCCGTTAAACAGGCGCGTGATAGCTGCCGTGGTTTTAGAGGACAGGTGACAGATCACTGTCCAATATCTTCTTCTGTGTTTTATGGGACACTGAAGTATTCATCGAGGAATGTTCCACAGAGTCTGAGTGTTCTCTGTTCACTGTGGGATTGGGCTTGAATAAGTTCTAAAGGGATTGGGCAAATATTTCTGCCATGTACTCTGCTCTGTATCTCAAGTTGCAATTTTCGTGGAAAAGACAACGAATTGGTTCTGAGTGTTTCCTAAGTTGCCTGCAGAGTTTGTGGAGTGAGGCCCAGTTCTGTGGATGGGGTCTCATCAATGTTGCCAGGTTTTTCTGAGCAGGCGTTTTTCTTTTATGAGCTCTCTTATACAGCGGGGGAGGATGGGCAATCTCGATTCTCCTTAGGGGTTTTCTTTAATTGTGGAGGTATGAAGTGCCTTCTGCGTGCATTGAGTGATCTCTTCTGCAAGATTGTCCATTTCTGATAGGGTTGTGACATGCCTTGAAGTTGAGGTATCTCATGCGGTTTTCATAAACTTAGGCCAGTCGATTTTGGGCTTTTGTGGAAGTTTGTGTATCGGTTGGTGGCAAGATCCTGTTTCTTCAATATTTTTATTATATTTTGACTAATTAATTTGAGTAGGAACTTACTTGTATGCAAGAAAATAAACATTTACCCTTTTAGTACATATACAGCAGATTTAATTTTTCTATTCCACCATATAGGTAAAAAAATCAATAACACGCCGGCTACGCCGCGCCGCGCCGGGTACGTTTACCAGCGCGCCGCTGCCGACTTTCATGACAGCGGCGCGGACCTCTACCACCGAACCGCCACGAGACGTTCCGATCATGCTGCGATCTCTTTCACTCTCTCACACCAAACGATACACATATCTCGCTCATCCATTTCATTGAGATTCGTTCTAAGATAAAACAAAATGACGATATTTTCTGTTTTAACAATAAAAGCTATAATTACGCGTGAAATTAAACAGTTTTCTTATCTCTCACAGTGCCTGTATAATTGGTGCCGAGTCTAAGACACAAGGAAGGCATATTGTCCACAGATTATTCCTAAAAAACACGATAAGCGGCGATGTAGGTATTCACCGGATGCTCGGAAGTGCAAGACTGGTAGTACTACTGGTACTCAGGTAATTACCCTGAATTCGTCTAGTAAATATGGAAGGCATACAAATCATCTACAGGTAAAAAAATCTTAGATAGTTAGGTACGCGTTCTATTGAAAACTACCACCTCTCTTGGAGGTCGGTAAACAAAGGGTGTCGACCTTTGAAGGTGCACATATTGTGATGATCTGCATACCTAGTAGGTACTTAATTCATATTTGCAAGGAAACGTTTTCATTCGTATTCTAAATAACATTCATACAAGTACAAGGTACAATACCATTCGAAAAGCTTCCAAATCCGAGAGAAAACTGTACCTAGATAGGTACTCTGGAAAATACACTTACACACATTACGTACGTACTTACCTACTTACGAACACCTGACTAGAACATGTAGTAAAAAGTTAAAACATTTACATTATTGTAAAAGAACACAAAAAGTGTGTTTTGTTTTTGTCCCAATCCGCAGCGGGAGTACGATGAGACGCGCCACGAGCGACGATTGTTCGTTAGTTATAATTTGAATAATATTAATTGTATCAAAAAGGGGCGCCCCCTGCCGCTTAACGCGCCGACGCCGATGCGACGCCGAAACTGACACCTATTCCGACACCGACGCCTATTCCAACAATGACACCGACGCCGACGCAGACACCTATTCCAACAATGACACCGACGCCGACGCCGACGCCGATGCGACGCCGAAACTGACACCTATTCCGACACTGACGCCTATTCTAACAATGACACCGACGCCGACGCCGATACGACGCCGAAACTGACACCAATTCCGACACCGACGCCGATGCGACGCCGAAACTAACACCTATTCTGACACCGACGCCTATTCCAACAATGACACCGACGCAGACGCCGACACCTATTCCAACAATGACACCGACGCCGACGCCGACGCCGATGCGACGCCGAAACTGACACCTATTTGACACCGACGCCTATTCCAACAATGACACCAACGCCGACGCCGACACCTATTCCAACAATGACACCGACGCCGACGCCGACGCCGATGCGACGCCGAAACTGACACCAATTCCGACACCGACGCCTATTCCAACAATGACACCGACGCCGACGCCGACACCTATTCCAACAATGACACCGACGCCGACGCCGACACCTATGCCAACAATGACACCGACGCCTACGCCGACACCTATTCCAACAATGACACCGACGCTGACGCCGACACCTATTCCAACAATGACACCGACGCCGACGCCGACGCCGATGCAACGCCGAAACTGACACCTATTCCGACACCGACGCCTATTCTAACAATGACACTGACGCCGACGCCGACGCCGATGCGACGCCTAAACTGACACCAATTCCGACACCGACGCCTATTCCAACAATGACACCGACGCCGACGCCGACGCCGATGCGACGCCGAAACTGACACCTATTCCGACACCGACGCCTATTCTAACAATGACAACGACGCCGACGCCGACACCTTTTCCAACAATGACACCGACGCCGACGCCGACACCTATGCCAACAATGACACCGACGCCGACGCCGATGCGATGCCGAAACTGACACCTATTCCGACGCCGACACCTTTTCCAACAATGACACCGACGCCGACGCCAACACCTATGCCAACAATGACACCGACGCCTACGCCGACACCTATTCCAACAATGACACCGACGCCGACGCAGACACCTATTCCAACAATGACACCGACGCCGACGCCGACGCCGATGCGACGCCGAAACTGAAACCTATTCCGACACCGACGCCTATTCCAACAATGACACCGACGCCGACGCCGACGCCGATGCGACGCCGAAACTGACACCAATTCCGTCACCGACGCCTATTCCAACAATGACACCGACGCCGATGCCGACGCCTATTCCAACAATGACACCGACGCAGACGCCGACACCTATTCCAACAATGACACCGACGCCGACGCCGACGCCGATGCGACGCCGAAACTGACACCTATTCCGACACCGACGCCTATTCCAACAATGACACCGACGCCGACGCCGACACCTATTCCAACAATGAAAACGACGCTGACGCCGACGCCGATGCGATGCCGAAACTGACACCTATTTGGACACCGACGCCGATGCTGTCACCAATTTTAACACCGACACCTTTTCCGACACTGACACCGAGTTCGACGCCTATTCCGACACTGACACTTATTTTTTTACTGACACCAACGCCGACGCCCTTTCTGATACCGACGCCGACATTTAAATAAATTGATCTTCTTTTTAAAATAAAATTAAAAAAATATATAAAGAAATTGATTTTTGTAACTAAAAACTAAAAGTCTATAATTGCCTCTGATTTTGAAGGGCAGTCAGTGCGCTCTAAGGTTTTCTCGTACGCGGACGTACGTTTATTCCAAACAAACGGAGTTAGACAGGTTTCCGGTTGCGGCGATCGGATGTGCTAGCAAGGATTGCTATAGATATTAGTGAATATAAACATATTTGTGTGAGTGACCGTTATTTTGGACGCCGTGCGTTCTTTTTGGTGGAAGGATGAGCAAGCTGTTGGCAGGCGGACAGCATCGAGGACAAAGGAGCGTATCCCTTACAAAAAATCCATAGCATTTGTTAATTGATCAATTAATCATTTGTAGGGTGTGTTTAGTGATAGGCTTCTTGTGACGGAGCGACGAGCGGGTCCTCTGAAAGTAGGTCCTTCCCGCCCATTTTTCCCACGTGCCTAAGGGCATATATATCGGCTGGTGTCTTCCTGTTACATTCCAGGAGCCCAGTCGAATATGCGACATCGTGGTATAGTTTGGGACTACGGGGATCAAAAGGGGCCCCATTCCGAAACAAGTGTCCTAAAACAAAGCTTTAAGAAGCAAAGGTTTTAGCAAAGCAAAGGTAAGTATAGTTAGGCAGAGATTTGAAATACTTACATAGATTAGTTATATCCGAACACCACTGCTCTAAAAGCTTACTAGAATTTACCTATATAAATACCTACGCCCATGTATATGCAGTTTGTAATGACAAGGAAAGAACGTTCAAATATTATGCGTCATATCTGTTGTTAGAAAGAGATAAATGAGCAATTCGTATTACCACCGAACTGCTGCCATTAAAAGTTATACGGGAAGAATCGTACCGGGGTTCTTAGTCACTTTTCCTGAGGAACCCCACTTATTATAATAATAATTATAATAAAAAAAAATTTAAGCAAAAAAATGGAACCGACTTCAACACCCAAAAGTGTGAAATAACTTGTTGAAGTCGGTACCATGATAGTTCAAAAGTACCTATTATCACAAAACTTTGCGTATGGTACTGACTTCGACGAGTTATTTCACACTTTTGGGTGTTGAAGTCGGTTCCATTTTTTTGCTTAAAATTTTTTTCACACTTTTTAGTGGCCCTTGCCACTTACGGGATCGATTATCATTCATTTTTAACAACTATATCATCGAGATAGGTAAATATTTTTCAGGTATTTTAGTGTAACTCAAAAACGGCTTAACCGATTTTGATGAAATTTAAAATGGGACCAAACGACAAGCATCACCTTTGAAACAAAAAAATAATTTTCAAAATCGGTTCACTCAGTCCAGAGTTCTGAGGTAACAAACATAAATAAAAAAAACATACAGACGAATTGAGAACCTCCTCCTTTTTTGGAAGTCGGTTAATAAAATTATAATAATAGTTCACATAATCACTTTTGCTATGAAACCATCTACAGAAGTTACGGTTCAAAAGTTACGGGCACATGTCTTTATAGGTAGGACGAAAGAACAGTAGTCATACAGATGTAACACAAATTTCAATCCGACTAACAACCTACTAAGTAACTATTAAAGTCAAAGTTTTAATAAATATATAACTTCCCTTTATTTGAATGATTGAATATCTATATTCCTAGAAAGTAGTTGGTCGTCTCGGAAAGTGTGTTAAGTGCATTAGAAATTAGTTCTCGTTTAATTGTACAGTAGCTAATAACAAAATGAAATATTTTACTAAGGGTTAAAAATCTAGATACCTACTAAAATAGAAATTAACAATGCCGTGTCTGAACTTTAATCAACTCGTTGTTATAAAGATTTTATAAATCAATATGAAGAAAAGTACTTATCCAATATTTTTTTCACTTGAGTTTCAATAATTTATGACTTGCAAATTAACGTATGGTACAAAAATATTGTATATTTCGTAAAATAAATGCACAAGAATGATGGCGTAACGAACGGCACAGATCCCACGTCCAAACGGCCCGAGCGCTGCGGGCAGACTGATTTTCGTTGAGATTTCTTCTCGCGATCACGCAATTTTGTGCCAAAAATTCATAAAAATGTTTTCAACACAAGTTGGTAAGTAGTTCATTAGAGTATAGTATTAGCTATTTTTTAAAAAAAGAAACGTTGCAATTACATCAATTATGCTTCTTAAATTAATAAAAAACAGTCTAAAAAGGGTCGCCGATTACAATTTATTACAGAATAACTAATAAGTTTTAGTAAAAACTAATCAACTAATTCACTCAATAAAGAATTAAATAATATGACATATTTTTTTCGCACTTTTTGAGCGAATAGTTTCGGTAAAAGAAGATTCCAAAAGTGCGCGTTTCACTACGGTGATCACCTTAAGAACAGCTAATCAAACTTCGCTACGAGCGCTTCAAAAAACTATAGCTATTTTAGGTATATATAGGTACTATTTAGTGAAAATTATCATTTTTGACCAAAGTGCAGACACGATGCTCAAAAGTACAATAAAATCTCAATAATATCGCGGGTAGGTATGTGCCCTGTCACTGTTCTATTTACATAAAGACTTTCATTTCCAGCTTTGAATCGAGGCAATGCTTGTGACAGCTCGCCTCGTGAATAGCTTCACCTGTTTTGTAAGAATATCCTGTTTAGGAATGACATCATAATTAAGCCCAAGCATCAGTTTGTTATGTGTGTTGGCTTGGTTAGTTCAATGTATAGTAAATACCGATTTTTGAGGCAGTGATAGCTTAGCTATAACAACAGAAATCTGTCGCCAAGCACCTAAAAGGTGTGTTCCGGCAGCAGTCCTTGAGAGCCAGTGAAATTACAGGCACAATGAGACTAAACAACTATGTCTCAAGGTGAGGGGTGCAGTGCACTTAGTGACTTATGAGGAAATGTATCTGTTAACATCAGGTGGGCCTTGAGCTAGTTCCATCACAATAACATAAAAAAAATATGGACTGCCACATGCCCTGCCGCAGGTACACTGTACAATCGCGTCGGCTTGAACTGCACCACATGATGAAGAACAATTTGCGAATGCTCGCCTTGCTAGTTTATACCCTCAGGTAAACAATCTGTCGTCAAGCACCTAATAGTCTGTTTCGGCAGTTCTTGAAAGCCAGTCACATTACAAGCACATGAGACTTTACAACTGCTGGTCTCAGGGTGACGAACGCAGTGTGGTTTCATCACTTGTGACGAAATGTATCTGTTATGGGCAGAGGTCACCGCTAAACATCAGGTGGGCTTCGTGCTTATTCCGTCAGCTGCAGTCCTTGAGAGCCAGAGTATATTCAACGTTTATTAGAATGCTACATCTTCAACTACAAAGGCCTGCTTATCATCATTTTTATAGTAATAAGTGACATGATGGACAAGTTACCCACCTGATGATAAGCATCACGCCTGTCCATTACAGTTGCAGTATATAAAAATTTTGTTTCTACTTCTGTGTGTGTGGTATAATCTCTCATCCTATCTACTCATCCTAGAAGCATATTACTTTCATCGTGCGTGGAAACTTAAAAATAAAAAGAATGGCGGTGGGTTGATATGCCACAAAGATTCTATTCCTATAGTAACCTTCTTTTGAGAAAACCTTCTTTTGATAAATCAGTGTATCCTGTGGTCATTGTTTCAAAATTAAATTTTACTCTACTTCTTATCCTGGTTTCATTCAAATAATATGGTCACTCTAGTTAGCAAATCCTTACGGAATACTGAAAATTAACTTTTTTTATAGTTGCCGAATATATGCAGCGATGAATTGTATTCTAATATTTTAGTAGTCATTACTACTAAATATTAATGTCATTGGCTTTTGATTTCGTTGTGATTTCAGATAGGTACAATAAATTGTTTGTATGCAGAATGTCGGATTGAGGAGCCAATTTATATGCGTTGTTTTACCAAATCTACTCAGTTTTACTAATTCATTCCTATATTACAAATTTGAATACTCTCCCTACTAAATGATAATAAAGTCGAAAGTAATAATGGACCGATCACATGGTTGGAAATCCACCCACTTATATATAGGTTGAGGAGCCACACTAAATGTACTCCCCCGCCCCACTAAGACGATAGTGAACTGGAAGCAAGTAGGCGATGCCCTAAAGGCTATCAGTTCACCGGACCTTGACAAGATCCCTGACGACATCCTGACAAAAGATGACGTAACCCTTGCGATCGATTCGTTCACCAATCACCTCTCCACCGTAGTAGGTGCATCCGCAAAGGAGGTCATAGTGCCGGACGACCGGCGCCTTGTCATTCCAGCGGATGTGAGACGATTGGTGACGGAGAGTAAAGCAGTGACCCGACATTACGACTCTTACCCCAGTAAAGAGAACAAAACTAAGAAACGCCACTTTGAACGCATGGTTCAAAGTCGCATGTCTGAGTTGCGTGATCAACAATGGGGCGATAAACTTTCAAACCTCGTGCCAAGCCACCATGCTTACTGGGACTTGGCGCGAGGTTTGAAAGGAAGTAACCACAACGACATGCCTCCCTTATACAGACCAGTCCCACTAGTCCCAGCGTTCTTTGACGAAGACAAAGCTGAGTGCCTAGCTGATAGCCTAGAGGCTCAGTGTTCCCCTAACGTAGATCACGTTGACCAAGCTCACCTCGATTCGGTGGATGCTGAAGTCGAACGTAAAAGCTCTGTGGTCACCTCTGAACTCCCACCAATCACTTTAGCGACTTACGCTGAGGTGGAGAGACTGATCAAGGCCCTCCGACCGCGCAAGTCCCCCGGTGCCGATGGCATCTCCAACAGGGTTCTTAAAACCCTCTCTCCTCCTCTCATCCATCTCTTAGTCAGCATCTTCAATGCTGCTATGAGCCACTGCTTATTCCCAGACACCTGGAAATGTGCAAATGTCATTGGCATTCACAAACCAGGCAAAAGCTCATCTGTCCCCACCAGCTACCGCCCCATCAGCCTCCTCAGTGCCTTAGGCAAACTTTACGAGCGGTTACTTGCAAACCGTCTCCAGTCCCATGCTAAGGAACACCACCTTATCCCAGATGAGCAGTTTGGCTTCAGACCCGGACACTCATGCGTCCAACAGGTGCACCGCCTCACGGAGCACATCATTGAGGGCTTCAATAAGTACCCCAAACCCCAGACTACGCTAGCAGTCTTCCTCGACGTAGCGAAAGCTTTTGACAAAGTCTGGCACAACGGCTTGATCTACAAGCTATACCAATTTGGCGTGCCAGAACGTCTTGTGCTCATCCTACAAGACTTCCTTAAAGCCAGAAGCTTTCGCTATCGCGTGGAAGGCACCCTCTCCTCCCCCCACCCAGTCAGAGCCGGAGTCCCTCAGGGCTCCGTGCTATCACCTATTCTCTTTGCACTGTATACCAGTGACATCCCACGCTCTCAGCCCAAAGTATTCCTAGCCCAATATGCGGATGATACCGCCATTTACACCACTGGGTGGCATATCAGCAGACAGTCCTATTTCGTCATGCAACGGGCCATCACCGAGATCGGTGACTGGTTCCGAAAATGGCGCATCGCGGTCAACCCAGCTAAAAGCACAGCTATGTGCTTTACTGAGAAGACACGCTCCCCTTACCCGAAACCGCTTATTTTGTTCGACGAACCCATTCCCTGGGTTCCTAGAACAAAATACCTTGGAGTCACCCTTGATCGTCATCTCACCTTTAACGATCACATAACAACCGTCCGTAACAGAGCGGCCTTCGTAATGGGTCGCCTTGGTCCCCTACTTCGCAAAGAGAGTAAAATGTCTCTTAGTAATAAGAAGACACTTTACACTGCCTGCATCCGCCCCATCATGACTTACGCATCAGTAGTGTTTAGTCATGCTAGTGAGGCCCACCTTCATAAACTTCAAGTCATCCAAAACCGTTTTCTTCGTAATGCAACCGGCGCCCCGTGGTATATCCGGAACACCGAGTTGCATTGCGACTTAAACCTTCCCTCTTTAGCGCAGTTCAATAAGGACTGCGCCCGCCGATACTTTGATCGAGCGCCCCACCACCCGAACCCATTGGTTGTCCAGGCATCGAACTACTCGACTGCCTCTTCTATCCCATTTTTCAAACCCCCCCGTCGCCGACCACGGCAGGTATTAGACGACCCGGATGACCCCATCGCAGCCATTACATTGGCAGCTTTAGCGTTATCCGCAAGTCGTCGAGGTAAAATCCCCAGGTGTGAGGTAATCAGAGGTCACACAATCAAACACCGAGCTCGCCGGCGAGCTCGAGGCAAAAACAAGGTCACGATAAATTGCTCTCCAAATAGTCAAAGAGTATTATTCAGTAGGGCCCAATTGTGCAACACTGCAGTTGCACAGAGGCATTTTGCTCCGATCCCCCCCATGTCTCTCGACAGCGAGACAAGCCGAGGTCCGAACCACAGTGGTGCCCTTGAGCTCGCTGTCAACCCCTCCTATAATAGCGGCACGTTTTCGGCGTCCGCAGGAGACGGAGGTAGAAAGCGCTTTTCGCCTTCTACGCCCGTCTCGGGAGAAGTGCCTTCGGCACTTCTCCCTCCCGGGCTATTGTAGGGCCAGGCCCTCGCCCAAAACCCGGTGGAGCTGGACGACCGCACAGGCGGTAGCCAGCATCTATGTCCTCCCTAAACAAACAAACACTAAATGTATCGTATCTTTTGTAATGTCATCAGTACGAAACTCGGACTTTTAGTAGATACCATACAAAATTACTACTAAATGATACCAAATTTTAAGATATATTGAACCATTACTTTCGAAGTTCTTGGTGGCTCCTCAATTCTGATGTTTAGATTGAGGAGCCACTTTTAAATTGATATAACTTTTGATGCATTATACTACAAATTCTAGAATTTGTCCTACAAAATTTTAACGTTTGCTACTAAATGAGGGCTAGAGTTTACTTTCAAAATCTGGAGTGGCTCCTCAATCCATACGGACATTTATTAAGTAGATTATAATATTAATTTATTTCGTGATTATTTTTCTCGTGTAAGGAGTTCGATTTCCAGTTCAACCATGTAATTATTTAAATATCTATGAATGCAGTTTAATTTATTTTTTTAAATGAAATAATGACTTCTTTCAGTAATATGTCCCATCAACAATACTTTCCCACCATGAGGCATATCCGTGGGACGCCCTGTATATATTATGTATCCCACTGATGCAAATAAAAATATTATAGTATTCCAATGATTAAAAACACACGGTAAGTTGGCGAGGAGTGAGTTACCCTGCAGATTCCAGGCGATGCTGCACCATTAGGTCAGGTCAAGTTGCTCACAGCACTCCATCCCCTAGAAATCAGCTGACGAACAGATTTTCTTGAATCGTAACAAAAAACACTCTCGACCAAGTGACCATTCAAACAAAAATCTTGAAGATAAAGTTGAGGAGCTAACCACTGACAGCAGACACACCTTAAACTTCCTTTTGTTTTCGTACAGATAAAAAATATGAACCGATAAGTAAACATTGAACAACATATTAAAGTTTACATTATCATTGTTTCCTTTCTATCACAGAGATCTAATCTCTCAGATTTCTCTTGCTATTTGCGCAGGTTGTGCCTCCCGCCGCGCCGGGCCCCCACATTACTTCCACCGGATGAAACGACACTTCGATTGGCTTCTTTGTGTTTATTGACTCTCGTCCCGGTTTATTTGCCCGGCTGCGGCTCGGGTTGTTTAATGTTTTGTGATACCGTGTACACACACGGGACAGATTGAATCACGCTGTGGCAGTGTACGCACGAGAATTGTTCTTTTTATTCATTGAAGGGAAATGGTTTTATTTAGTAATTAAACAACATTGAACGGTTTAAATCGCGTCATTATTTTTGTCCCGACGTTTCAAACACTTTGCAGTGATCGTGGTCACGGGGTGACTAATTATGGTTTTATTTGTCACATGAGTTATTAAGAAATTATTTTGTCTACCGTCAGATATGTTTGTATTAATCATAACATTCCCTACATACGCAGTATTCGCTCACAGTGTCCAGAGGTCTTGCAGATCTGTGTTGGCCATGAGATTTAATTAATTTAAACAGGTGGTACTTGCTAACTATCATCTCTATTGAAATCGTATCGTTTCAAGTTGTTTAATTACTTTGTGTAACAATCGCGAAAACCTAAGACAACATTAAATGGTTTTATTGTTCTAGTGATCTTCGAAGCAGCCATAGTTCAAGGATGGGTTTACTTCTGCTGATCAATTGTATTGTTCGAACCTTATCCTTAGTGTATCTATCGTATGTGTGTGTACTCATCTAGGGATTAGTTGTACAGGTAACTCAGACGAACGATGGTGCTTGGAAATCGTAAAGAACTTGCAAGAAACTAGGAGTCCTTCCTTTTTAAGATCTTTTGACAATGTGTTACAAACGATATATAAAATTATTACAAAATAAATTGTTATTATGTTGTGTTACATATATTATATTATGTTGTGCCAAGCTATCGCCTGTCTCTTACGTGACAGACGATAGCTTGGCAGTGGCGGAATTGTCGATATTACAGACATATTGTTCATCTTTCTTTCAGTGCCTTTTGCTACGCATACTAAGCTGAAATTTATTTTTAATTTAAATTGAAGCTCACAACAAAGCAGCCACTTAATCATCACGTTTTCGAGAGTCAATACAGGTGCTTGTGACAGAGTCGAAATATTGAGAGCTCATTATAAAAAAACATCGCAGATACTGTAAGTAATATGAATAACTAGTAGCGTGCTCCGCGTGTTACCCACTGTTTTACATAAACTATATCAAACTTGACAGGAATAAGAAAATGTTTGCTCGTAGCCATTTTTAAGGTTCCGTACCCAAAGGGTAAACACGGAACCCTATTACTGAGACTTCGCTGTCCGTCCGTCTGTCACCAGGCTGCATCTCAAAAACGGTGATAGTAAGACAGTTGAAATTTTCACAGATGATGTATTTCTGTTGCCGCTATAACAATAAATACAAAAAGGTGGCCAAGTGCGAGTAGGACTCGCGCACGTTAGAACAAAAAAAGGTTAATATATGAAGTCTAATGTTGTATAGCTAATGGTACGGAACCCTTCGTGCGCGAGTAGGACTCGCACTTGGCCGGTTTTTTTTAATTATCCCAACCACCAAGGTTAGAAAACCATAACAACTTACCAACCAACAACATCCGTTACCTATTTTTTTTATTTTTCTTAATTTTTTGCCAACCAAATCATTGAAATTTACTCATTCTAAGAAATCATTTTATAATAGACATACTGATCTTGATCATTAAAGATCACTCGTACTTCTTAGCCATGATACCGAAAAAGTTCTGAAGCTAGAGCTAGTTAGGGCACAAACACACATTTATAATATTAGTAGGCTAGTAGGATGGGATAGGATGTAGAATGGCCGAGAAAGTTTCAATAACTGTATAAGAACTAACGTCTCGGAGAGACAAGCCCAGTGAAGTGCCACGCAGAATGGTTACGTTGCAATGGTATATAAGACATTACGCGTTTTGTGGCGCTCGCCGAACACGCTCACGGGAATACATATTCTTTTTGATCCAGAGACGCGCACCATATTTCGGAAATTCTTTACTTCTAAACAAGCAATCTTCTTATATACAATTCAAACAATCTTATATCTAGGGTGTAAATTTTATGTCTCTAATAAAATCTTTTTAGCACCTCTGCTATTTTCATATATAGTGTCAAAGGAGATAAGAATCTTCAATGACAACACCATGAGACTGAATATAAACCTATATCATCAGGCAGGTATAGTTTATCAATTTTGTCATTTATATGTAAAATGCTTACTCCGTCAGCTGCAGTCCTTAAATATTTATATGTAAAATGTTGTATATTGAGTTAAGAATTAACAATTTTTTTATATTATCTCATTTACGAATTGATTATACAGGGCTATTGGCAAAATGCTAACAAGCTCTTAGGGTTGACATCTGCTAGTCCTAACAAATATTTTGAGATTTTTTTTTGTATTTTAATGCCTACTCCGAGCCACGGTAACACGCGCCTGTCACGGTGTGTCGTGCGAGCTGGTCCGCGTCGCCCGCGATATTGTGGACCGTGGGAAGGACCGCGCCGTGCTCCCTTTGAATACACAGAGTATTGAATATTTACATCGAGCAAAGTAATAATATATTACAGGTACAAGAGACTTTCAACATCAGGTGGTCGTACTTATTCCGTGAAAAAAATTACAGTTTTTTTTCAAAACGAAAAAAATAATAATCTCGAAATGTTTGTTAGGACTAGCAGAAGTCAAGGACTAGCAGAAGTCAACCCTAAGAGGTCAGCATTTGACCAATAACTCTGTATATTATATTCTAGTTTATAACATTGTGTATAATGGTCCCTGGAGAGGACTCAAGCGAAAATATTATAACCTACATAGACTTCACTATGTAGCTATTACATAGTAACTATGGCCTAATCCGTGGTACAGGCCGATAGCGCGCTTGGATGCATCGCTGACGGATTGCCGATCTGTCACAGACACCATTCTGTGACAGATTGGCACATTGACCTCCAGGTGATAATTACATTGTTGTGCGATATGCGTCTCAAGCATATTTGAGGTGGCATCGATTTGTTAGCGGTGAATTTAGAAAGGTTCCGTGATTGGGCGACAAAGCTAATTTTTTTTTTTTAATCGGCCAAGTTCCGTGCCATTAGCTATACAACATTAAACTTCATATTTTAACCATTTTTTTTAACGTGCGCAAGTCCGACTCGCACTTGACCAACTTTTTGTATTTGATGTTATAGCGGCAACAGAAATACATTATCTGTGAAAGTTCAACTGTCTAGCTATCACTGTACTTGAGATACAGCCTGGTGCCTGATTTTAATAAATTACTTAGCGTGTAACGGTTCAAAAGATGCAACCATTTAAAGCTGGTTTTCCTCTCACGTGGATAGCCACCCGCGTGTGTTAGTTGGAATAATGAAAGTCAAAGTCAAAACCATTTATTCAATTTAGGCGTCTACGACGCTTTAATGAAATTTTAACATTGAAATATTCTAACTTTACTGCCTCGTTCAGTAAACAAAGTTGTATAGAGCCACTTCGAGAAGAACGGGCAAGAAACTCGGGGCCATTCTTTTAAACGTCTTTTAACGATGTGTTACTTACTTACTATATACACTTCATTTACATTTATCAACTATTGACTTACATATTTGTCGTTATTTATAATACCAAAAAGAATAAATTAAATCAATAATAAATTATAAATAAAATTAAATTATTAATAAATTACTTAACTTGACAACATCTTGATTGGGCAGCACTTCGTCGTTAAAGACTATTTCCACACCACTGCAGGTCTGCTCGGCACGGCGGTCGGACGGAAAGTGAATCGGGCAGCACTTCGTCATTAAAGACTATTTCGATACCACTAGAGGTTCGCTCCGCACGGCGGTCAAAGAAACACTGAAGCTACTCGCAGTGAGTGAACAAACAAGGTGACAAAGCGACTACCGTCATAAACACAGTACTCTTTATAATTGACAATTGTGTGATCTCAAGCTCACGAATCGTAATAAGTATAATAAAATCTTCAATGTTTTTACACATATAAATAAAGCACATAATATAAACTATTTTTAATAAGTATCTCAACAAATGTCACATGATCAGTTAAACTACTTATATAGTATACTTACAGTATTGATATCATCAAATAATGATTCAAGTGTTCTATACATATGTATAATAAAATCTTTAATGTTTTTACACATCATAAATAAAGAACATAATATAAACTATTTTTATAAGTACTTTACACTGTCACGTGATCAATTTCACTACTTATAAAATATAGTTCCAGTAATATTATCATCAAATAATGATTCAAGTGATCATGATAATCAATATATTATGCTTAATCACAGTCTAACAACAAACACAATTAGGTACAGTATTAAATTTACACCACAGCTAAAGTATACACATGGATAATTAAACCAATACTTATTTCCCTCTTAAAAACCACAGAGTATATTTAAAACGACATGAGAATGTCACATTAAGGGACAGAATTCTAAAACCAGATGTTAGATTTTGTCCCCACTTCTCCTCGCGTGTTTACTTCGCGGTGTACATGGCGCCACGTCCGCAAGTCAACGTTAATATTTTATTTGATTAAAAATTTAGAGCGCTCTCTAGTAGAACTAGTAGAAATTAATCTTGTCACACACGAATGTGATGTGTGCTGAAGCGCCATCTAGTACGCATACATGATACTAACCATTAGTTGATTGTATGCTGTAAATATCATAGTGTGACACAGTTAATAAATTTACCATACCTACAGTAGAACAAGTTTAGTCTTGATTATTACCAACTTGTTTGATTTTGCAGTTTTTGTGTATGTTCATTTTTAATGAACATGAACTATGGTTTTGATGAATATGAACTATGTATCTACTTTGATGCAAGGCGTAAGCTGTTACACAAAAGATGGTTTATTTATTACAAAAACAAGTATATTGTGTAAAATTTACACAGAAAATCATAAAAAAACTTTTTTACCCCTGATCAAAATACAAATAGCGGGTTATACTATTGGGTATTTTTAACTGACTTCAAAAAAAGGAGGAGGTTCTTAATTCGTCTGTTTTTTCTTATATGTTTGTTACCTCAGAACATTTGACTGGGTGAATCGATTTAAAAAAATCTTTTATTGTTTGAAAGCTGATACTTGTTGTTTGGTTCCAGTTAAATTTCATCAAAATCGGTCAAGCCGTTTTTGACCTACACTCCAATAACTGAAAAATATTTACTTATCTTGATGATATAGTCGTTGACAATGAATGAAAATCGATCCCGTAAGTAGCAAGGGTCATAAAAAGAAGTGTTTTTTTTTTAAATAAAAATGGAAATGACTTCATCACCAAAAAGTGTGAATTAACTTGTCGAAGTCCAACACTAGTACCACGTGCACAATATTGTGATAATAGGTACTTTTGAACTATACTGGTACCGACTTGAACAAGTTATTTCACACTTTTGGGTGTTGGAGTCGGTTCCAATTTTTGTTTTTTTTGACGTAGCGTAGTTCATTCAGATCCTGGCTTTGTTTCCGCTAACAATCAAGGGTACCTGCTCGTGTCATTACTACAAGTCATATTAAGATTTCACTAACAAAAAATCACATTGAGAATGTAGTAGGTAGGTACAGTTATTGTTTCAATTTGTTAATAATAATAAATACATCTCGTGGATGCTATTGTGTAGATGGGGGGAACAACAAAACTTCTAACAAAATAATACCATTATTGAAATCACCCAAGGAGAAAGATAAGTATTTTGTTTGAAAATGTATTACTTTGTATTACTATTCATACGTAATACCACAATATTACATATCGATTATAAAACCGTGGTATTACTGTTATTAACTGTATTTGTCAAAGATTACGAAAGATACGTTTATGTTTGTAAACGACACCCGTGCCGTCACTTGATGTATGTACTTGTATAGGTAGATTATGTTGCGAAGATGCACCGGAGTGCGACATAAAATCGGACATTCTATGAGAGTAGGGCTGCCATCCATCCGGGTTTCCCTGGATTTGTCTTAATATACTCTTTGTGTAATAGTGTATATCAACAATGCGTCGTTCTTCTCCTCCATTTTCTATACTAGAAAAATAACAAACTTTTATTGATTTTAAAATCATATTTTTGGTGTCCGATATTAATCGCCGGTTTTCGGTACGCGTGTCAAAATTCAATTCATCTAACAAGCCATCACAATTAACAATCCGCTAACTTTTAACGGGTTTCTGGAACGCATATTAATGAAAAATTACAGAACACCTGATTAAAATGCTTGTTTATCTATGATAACATGAAATTTGAAAATGTCGTTCAAATTCATCCATTCTCTAGTGTTCTGTCTTTTTTTAACACATAGCGTTGTCTCTTCTGTTTTGACATGAAATTAATCCCAAATCATTTTTGGCATCACCACCGTTACTATGGTTACCAATTAAATATGACGGATGATCGTAAACGTAAAACAACAAGAGAGAGGAGTTCGAAGCGTTCCTATTTGTCAAAATACAAGCCCATTTGGGCATTCACATCCAACAATACTATTTGCGCTCGGATTTCTAACTGACAGAGTCCAGTCGTGCGAGTGTACGCTCTAATACCTAAAATGTCAACATTGATAGGTTATCGCTAGTGGAATTATCAAATTTCATTAATTTTTATGAATCCAGCAGTGATAGCTCAGTGGCTTTGGCTATGGACTGCCGCGCAGCAGGCTTGAGCTTCACCGCATGGTGGAAGGGCATTTTGTGAATGCCCGCCTGGCTAGCGACCACCCTCAAGTAGAAAATCTGTCGCCAAGCACCTAACGGTGTGTTCCGGCAGCTGTCCTTGATAGCCAGAGTAATTCTAGGTTAAGCCTGTTAACACCTTCGACCACATCATCACTTACCATCACTTGAGATTGTGGTCAAAGGCTTACCTATATACAGCTATAAAAAATAAAATAAAAAAAAAACCTTTATCCTCAATACCATCATGATGATTATAAATACGCTTTAATTTTATAGTTATTATGTCAGTAATAGTTTATTGATAGTGAAAGTCACTAGCGTACGTGAAAATGTGCGTGTTTGTCTCCCCTTACTTGTTGCTTTATATCGTAAAAATCGATTAAAATAAAAAAATGATGAGTGGCATTTTTTATTGCTGATAGGCTACGCTTTGACTATAATCTCACCTGATGGTAAGTGATTGACGTCTGATGATGATGAAGTCAGTAGAGAAGAATAGGCAAGAACAGCCGTCGTAACATACCATTAGATGCTTGGTAATATATTTTCTACTTGAAGGCCAACAACTATCAAGCCTATCAATGATTCTAAAAACTCCCGCCCTCGCATCATGCGGTGATGTGGAAGACCGCGGTGAGATTCTAACTATGGACCTCCTGCGCATCAATACAAAATAATACCACTTCTAACATCAACGTGAATATGTTGTAGCCGCACATCAGGCGCTAAACAGAGCTTTAAACCATATCTTAACGCCCTTAGCCGAAAGGTGTTTTCTCAAAGAGGGTTAGGGTTTGGAAGGTCCATAACCTACTTATCTTGGAAATGCTTTTGTTGGTATTACAATCTACCTAGCTGCCGTTTGTTTAATGGCTGCTATGGTTATGTTATAGCACCCTATTGAGTAACAAATGAGCAGCAACACTATAATCACGTAGTCTTTAGTAATATATTTACGTAGTTCTATAATCGGACTCTTGTTCTATACTCGCTCATCATACACACCGCTAGGGAATGGAACACTCTGCCTGAGTCTGTGTTTCTGGTTAATTACGGGGGGGTCTTCTAAACAGGAGTGAATAGGTATCTTCAGGGTAAGCGAGCTGCATCATCGATGGCATCGTCACTTAACATCAGGTGAGATAGTGGTGAAGTGCTACCCAGTACCTTCGGTATGAAAAATAGCAATATGTGTTTTTAGAGTAATCATACTTGATATAATTCTGTTCTTGTTCTATCTTATCAGTTATTAGAGTAAACGTTGTAGGTAGGAATGCTTAAAACTATTTTTATATATTTTTACGATATCAAGACGTTAATCTTAGAATAATTGGTCGATTTTGGGCAATTAGAATTAGTCAGTTTAACAAACCGTTAACGTACTGAAAAGCTTTTCAGAAACCCAAAATTGAAATAATTGTCGATTAATTGGAGATTTGACATTAGTGTTGACAAACAGTCACATGAAGTTTTTAGCAACCCAATCTGCGTATGACAATGGATTAACAAGCATTTAAAATAATTTGTCGCTGATTTGCGTTTCAGAAACCGGGGGTAAGAATTTTATTGGTAAGTAAGTTATGGGATAGTATCAATAACCAAGAAGCATCCTCCTATCCTACAATATATGGGGTTGTTTATATGGCTACCATATGTTGTTTATACAACACAGAAGATGTAACATTTAAAAACATAATGGCTATAATGTGTATAATTTTAACTTTTGTTGAATTACCGGCCGCCCCTTAACACCAAAACGTCCTGGGGAATACTCTCTTTGGTAGTATATCCGCTACACTTTGGTTATTAAGGGCGTTATAGTTAAGTCCCCTATAATGCACCTTACTCGATATTCTTACGTAAGTATTGGTATGGTGCTAATTATTTCATTTTCTTTTAGTCAGTTCTTAATTCTTATGCTATTCAAGAAAACCATGGAAAGTCTCATTCTAAAGCAGAAGCTTAGGCTTCTTCTTTTTGTATTAAGTTTTCATTTCAGAATTTCATTATCTCTATCGCATCAAACGTTTACGGCCATCTTTTTACTACTAATTTATATGTACTAATATATTACGTACTCGATAATACCATGAATATTTCAATAACTTTCCATGTATGAAAGTTTGTGTTTTCTATAGTAGTGGACAGAAGGACGGTGTTTACTCAACATAGCTTTGTAGTAAATTGATAATGTTGTTCTACTGTAACTATTACGCTGTGGCAACTCGTGTCCATCCAAGACATACTTTTTCGAGATCTATGAAAAAACGTGTTCAGGTAGCTAGATTAGGTAGTACCTATTTAATGTTCACGTTCATTAGATATACTAAACTCTCTAATTATATGAAAACATGGAAACTCGAGATACCTAATAAATTTGCAAGCATTGTAATCGTAAATTGAATACGCGTCAGAAAAAAATAAAAAGTAATACAAATAAAAAAGTCACCAAAAAGAATCTAGGTATGTGAGATTCGATCCACGGTACTCGATCTTCTGATTCGACTTCAGTAGTTACACACTATACAATCATTGACCAAGGTGTCGAAAATTACACACATATCGTTTATGCCTTGGTCCACGTACATACGTACAATTATTATTGTATTATTAAGAATTATGTCGTAAAATTAAAATTTGACCAAAAAGAATCTCTTCACGCTGGATTCGATCCACGCGCCTCTCAATTGCGAAGCGATGTCACTTACTATGCGCTATTTGAACGATGATTGAATATGCGAAAATTATGTACATAACCTTTGTGCCTTATTGTCAGAAACTGTATAAATTAATCATGATCCATCTAAAATAATTACAACACATTCATTACGAAAAATTCTGTATATTGCTTATAATAATTATTTTAGGTAGCTAAAGTTGTACCTACGTCTTGTAAAATGTTTAAATGGATGAAGTGTTTTTTATATTGCGTTAGGGTTCACAATCATATGATAATTTCATTAATATAAGAGATATATACATAGGTACATGGAGAAAGGAAGCCATAGATGCTTACCTTATTATGTCCATCATGCGTTTTTGACGATTTTTATCATCTTTTTTGCATTCCCAAAGCGTTTATTTATAATTTTACCCATGTTTTATTTTAATTGAGATCGCCGAGAAAAGTGACACAGGTCCGACGCATGACGCGGCTGACCGCGATATGAGCGAGGATGATAGCAATATACGTAGATCGCTGGAGTAAATAGTGCGACATGATGTTAACGCTTCTCGGAATGAAAGGGCGTATGTGACATTTTGTAAACAGGCTCAGTACGCATTAACTGTGCTTTTTTTGGATTAAAATAATCAATGAAATTTATTGTACTTAAAAAATCAATATTTTAGAAAAAAAACAAATTTTAATACACTAAAATCTGGCGGAAAAAGTAGGAATCCTGTATTTTCAGAGGTGTTTTTGATATTTTTTTGAAACATGTTTTGAAATCGATGAAAGTATTACTTATATCCTTGAGTATCGTGTATTTAAATTGCAGTACCATCCGGTACCTGGTTTATGAGATTTTCCATATCATGTTGGCACTATTTCGTAATTTCCGAGCCTTAAACCAGTTGTTTAATCTTAACCTTAGTGCTAATCAAGTGAAGATGAGCAAATATTTCATTACATAGTAAGTCAATTTTCAAATAATCTATCACGTGCGGATCTTTCCTGCATGCGGACTGCTGGCATTCTATAATTTCATACATGTTTTTCTATCAAGCGCGCAAAACGTGGAGTGGGGACACAGCAATGCAGCGGCAAACGGAATCTTTGTCCTGCATGTGGCCAGGAGCGTGCTATCCTTCCCGCATGCGGACCGGATAGGAAATGAGCTCTTAGACAGAAGGATGTGTTATTGTTTCCCGTAGTTTCGAACGAAGCTCTACAATGCGTGTACCTATAGCGATCTTCGTGGGTACCACTTTCGGAGTTAGGTCATCTATTAAAAAAGTGAATGTTGTTTAGTGGCCGATTAAATTTGCTATAGCGCCACATGGAAGCAACCTGAGCACTGTTGATGACAGCTACCAAATGACAGTTACTAATATAATATCGAATGATTAATGCACGAGGCGCAGGTCCCAATGTTATTGATGATTTATCAGATTCGCTGGAAGTGTAACGCCACCTGAAAGCGCCCTGGTAGTGCCGGTGACAGCTGCCAACGGACAGACACTTATGTTACGTACAATTTACATAGGTACGAGTGTGATTAATGCTCAAGGCACGGGTTCTATTGTCTCAAGTTCAGTGTGGTAAAGGAATAATTGTTTTGGCTCGTTGGAAGGGGGAACATAGATTCAATTACTTACATGTTGTCAATGTGTTGTGGCCCCAACGAGACTGTTTTGGTAACCTAATTTTAATGGGTTTCTCAAAATATAAGTTGAAAGCTTCCACTTACGTAATTAAAGTACCAGTAACTACAATCATTCCACTCACTTTTGATGCAATGTTTTTATTTACGTTAAGAAGTCGTTAACTTCAGAATTGTTGATCGATTTTGGAATTTAGTAAAATTCATTTTAATGAGCTTTTTACAAACTAGCGTTGAATTGGAGATTTTATATTAGCGTTGAATTAGCGCTGACAGTCTGAGTAGTTGCTTGAAGTTTTCAAGGATGCTGCTAAAATCCGATCTTTCTGCGTAACATTAAACGTATGATGATTATACCTATCACTGCACAATTAATTAATAATATTCAAAAAACCTTTTTAGGGTCCAGTGAGCACCTTAATGCTCCATGGGGTGCCGGGCTAGAATGTCACCCCACATTGCTACCTGTGAGTGTCGTAAGTAAGAGATGACTAAGGTACCGGAAACTATAATATCGGAAGGAGGGCAGCAGCACATTCTGAGGTACCTTAAATGCGATCCCCAAGGTACCTGCCAAGCGTGGGGATTATAAAAAAACCCCCTTAGTGTGGAGGTTATGTATAGCAGTGGATAATCCATCTAATACAATACAGAGAACCTAAAAGTCAATGCACCAGGGGACAAGAATCAAGAACCCGAATGGGTCCGACACCGTTGTTAATTTGACAATAATTCATTCATGTATTTATATAATAAATAAATTAATAATCATCGTCATCATATGGCCGGTAGGAATTTGCATCCATCGGCTTTCGCTAAAGTTAGGTGGCTCCGAGCTCTTGTGTTGTAATCAAATCAACACTATGGTGTCTTCATATAAACGCTAAGCACTAATAATCTAAGTATGCTTTTTTATTTTACACACACCAATAATATGTTTCCGCATATTGAAATTGGTAGTAGCGGTTGAACTCTTAGGGCGTGTTGTCCGGGGAAGTACTGCCAACATACTTTTTTGTTCCCCAACCGATATGAACACAGTTATGTTCACATTACTGTGTTCATATTTGAAAGTGTGAAATTACCGACACATGAGACTAAACATGGTTATGTTTCAGGTTGATGGGCTTAGTGCAGTTCACCATTCATTATGAACTGCATCTACGGCAGAGGTTACCGCTTAACATCGTGCTTAACGTTGTGTCAAAGTCTCACAGAAAAAAACATGTTTTATATGACCATCGTGCATCTTATTTGAACAGCATGTTTTAGTTACCGGCAACGAACTACTCTGAGTTTAATTTTTAGTTTAAATCAATCATACCAAACATACGTTTTTATAAAGGTTAATAGTAAATAATAACAAAAATTACGCTTCACCTTCGAGCGAAACATTTATCTCTTCCCACACTAATGACCTATCCCCGTTCATACTCAGTAATGAAACATTCAACCACAAGTACGCTTATTTATGTGAATATTTACGGGTATATATATGTAAGTATACGCAGTGCGGCCTAATTTTGATGGCTATAAACTAGGAACATAACAAGTCTCGCACACGAAGCGGTCTTTGTCTCGATTGCTTTGTCTCGTCTATTTATTATGATGCCAATATATCGCTCTACGTTCCAGTCTCGTAAGCACAGTAGAGCCAGAAATAGACTCTTGTAAAATATGTTCGTATCAAGCTAAATAGATGAGGGTAGATCATTGCGTTCGAAAACAAATTGTTACTGCTCTTTCAGTTTGAAAAATGATTGGAATAAGTCATCGTACATATTGGATTCTAGACTTCAGTATATAAGAATATTTTTGAACTTAGCGGGTGGTTTATTTGTAATAAACCTGGCTGCTTTTTGGTCTGTGTAATACGAGTACTTACTATGTCGTAATACTCGTCGTTAGAATTTGATGATATCTTTATGAATTCAGGAATATAAATGAAATAGGCAATGCAATTTTAGATATAGCCTACAGGTATTTTGCGAACGATCGTTTGGAAGAAAAAAATTTGGCAATAACTTCAAGTAGGAAATCAGTTTCTAAGCACCGAACAGTGTGTTCGGCCGCAGCCCTTGAGAGCCAGTAATTCTAGGTTAGCCTGAACCACATCTTCGATCACATCCTCAGATAGTGTCTAACGCTAGCCTATCAGCTATAATTAAATAAACAAATAAAAATGCCAGGAAGCCATTATGAAATTTCAGACACATGAGACCTAACAACTGCATGTTTCAGGGTGATGTACGATGTGCAGTTTGATACTTGTGACAAAACGCGTCTTTTATAGGCAAAGGTAACCGTTTAACATTAGTTAGGCTTCGTGAGTGTTACGTTACTAAACCATAAAAAGCTAATAATGCATTGTCATCAAGTTTTGAGTTACACTAAAGTTTCAGCCGGATAGCTAATCGGAAAGTGCTCGACATTCGTGTTGCAAGATTCTCCATCTAGAACGGCCGAAAGGCAGACAAAGACGAAAGTCAAATAATAAAATCGTGGTAACAATTCTGATTTTTTCTCAAGAGAGTAACATAAACACGACTTCCAGTAGCTAGTAATCCATAATTGAACAGCCAGTCTTTCATAAATTTTTAGACTTTGGAAAGTCTGTTAGTTTACTGAATTTGTTATTTGGAGTTTTATTTGAATAATTTCTGTGAAATGTAAATATAGCTGGAATATCAAATTAAAAAATTCTTTGATAGTTTACTGTAAAAGCCGGACTCCACTATTAAACACAGGCTCCCCTAATAAGGGGTTATTAGCCATAATCCCCACGCTTGGCAGGCGTCTTGGGTATCGCAGTATAAGTTGGCAGTTCTTTAGAAGGCGCTGCTGCCCACCTTCAAGTATTTTTCCCTTAGTCGCCTCTTACGACACCCTTGGGATGATATGGGGAGGTGCAATTCTAACCGGCATCCCGGTGATAGTTTGAACTTTTGTAATAAGAAGCGTTGATATAAAAAGCATCACGTATGTGTATTCATGTAAATATTTTCATCCGGTAAAATATTTTTCGACTCCCTTGCTCGTAAAGTGAGCTTTATTATATCGTTCTAAGGACCATAAACCGAACTATAACATCCTCGTGCATAATCATATTATACGAGTACACTAGCACGTAATAGAACTATCCCTACAAAGTTAAGTTAGTACCTAACTTCAAATTATATGCGAATAAACAGAGTATTTTCAATGTAACCGGGTAACACAGATGTAACAACAAAGACGTTTAAGGCTAAGTATATGTAATCAACCAAAATACATATGCCGCCGCAAAAAAAAACATGCGCGCTATTTTCCATCATTTCCGTATGTTGTTTGTATCGCACTTGTGCAATATATTTCTAGGGTTCCGTACCCAAAGGGTAAAAACGGGGCCCTTTTACTGAGGCTTCGCTGTCCGTCCGTCAGTCCGTCCGTCCGTCTGTCACCAGGCTGTATATCAATAACGGTGATAGCTAGACAGTTGAAATTTTTACAGATGATGTATTTCTGTTGCCGCTATAACAACAAATACAAAAAGTTGGCCAAGTGCGAGTCAAAAAGAAGGTTTAAATATGAAGTCTAATGTTGTATAGCTAATGGTACGGAAACCCTTCGTGCGCGAGTCCGACTCGCACTTGTTTTTTTATTTTTTCCTCGCAAGGGTGTTGAAAAAGTGAGTGTGAAACTCGTGAGCAACTTGCTCATTATACACTCGGCTGATTTACACCCTCGCCTACGGCTCGAGCTGCAAACCACAGCCTCGTGTATAATGAGCGCCTTAGCTCACTTGTATCATGATATACTATTATTACGATGTTGGAAAATATTATTGTTTTCCGACAAACTTAATAAAATATTGATGAACGATAAATTCAAATGATTCAATAGTCTACCACAACATCGTTAAAGCTACTAGTCTGATATTGTTAGAGCTACCAGTATTTCATCTGATGGTAAGTGTGGAGATGTAGTCGAAGATGTTTTTCAGGGTAACCTAGAATTATTGGCTCTCAAGGACAGGTGCCGGAACACGACACGTGCTTGGCGACAGATTTTCTACTTGGAGGTGGTAGCTAGCAGAGACGGACATTCGCAAAATGCCGACTTGAGAAACTCGATTATAAAAAAAAATTGACTTCAGCTTATTTCATTTCAGTTCTCTACAAGAAAACGCGACAAAAAGTAAGTCTCGCCGGCCGGTCTGTGTCCTTTTAAGGCACAGGCCTTTTAATCAGCCACCTATTATGGTTCCAAAAGAACAACTTTTAAAACAGTAAGGGGTAAAACTTTCACAAAACAAGTGTTGATATGGCGGATAGCCAAACAAATATGAATATAACAAAAAGTTCACAATTAAATGGGTTCCCTCGTAGAGCAGTTAACGTATAGAAACGTAATTGTTATACGTTTCTTGTATGTGGTCTATCGTAAAAAAGGTAATACATACAAGTGTCAAACTTGATCCTGGCCATCCTAGTCACGAAAGTAATGAAATACGTCGTAAGGTGCTTGGCAACATGTTATTATTTGAGGGTGGTAGCCAGATAAGCTAGCATCCACAAAATGCTTTAAAACAATGCAGTCGAGCTCAATACCGTGACAGGATTCGTACGGTGCCCTGTCCAATTTGAGAGGCGTCCCCTTCTGCATCTGTTTCGCTGAGTTCTATGGAAAGGCTTTTTCTTTGGCTTACGTTGGCTACAGAAAGTTTAGATTTATTAACTCAAAATTAAGAATTTAATTTAAACAAAAAAAAAGCAATGATAAAACGACCTTTAACACTACTTGATTAGCATACGAGTATAATAGATCACCTGCCTGGTGGAAGGGCATTTTGCAAATACCCGCTTGGCTAGCGACGACCCTCAAGTAGAAAATCTGTCGCCAAGCACCTGTGTGTTTTGGCGCTGTCCTTGAGAGCCAGTAATTTTAGGTTAAGTCTGTTAACTCCTTCGACTACATCATCACTTACCATCAGGTGAGATAGTCAAAAGCATACCGAACAGCAATAAAAAAAAACCTATAATAAGTAATATAAAACCCCATGCATTGCCGGGCTAGAATTGCACCCCCCACATCTTACAGCGAATCCCAAGACGCCTTCCAGGCGTGGGGATAATGACTAATCCTTTTTAAAATTATATCCTTTTGTTCAGCGGTGGAAGTCTTTCGGCTCTTGATGTGATGTTAAAGTAATACAAACACCAACTAAGCAAATCATCGTCCGCGCAAAAATCCAACCACAATGGGACCTTTTGAATCCGGGAACGTCTACAGGTTTTGACATGTACCGATTTATTAGTTAGAATAAAGAAATCGTCGGAATCTATGCCTTCTTAAGATTCGAATCGAAGTAACGAGATGTCTAAACGTCTATGTTTTGCGAGACATGCTTTTTTGTCCAAAATTATACCTATCGGGCAAAAAATAAGCGGAGTCCGGATAGCTATTGAAAATAATTTAATCATAATGCCGATGACTTACACATATACGATCGAGGCACTCCAGCAATAGAACACCCAATTATTCGTTACATATTAGAATCAGTATTGTTCGTACAGCAGTGAGCACCGCCCAATCACTTCGATTAACTAAACAAACATGATTGTCTACGAGCCTGTTCTATTCTGAACCTATTCCGCAAATTGGAAGGCCCTGAATAGATATTGGACGGCGCCGTAGATAGGGAATTAGGTCCATACAATCGGTAGGTATATGATAACAGAGCTCTTCTTATTATGTGCCTACCTATATTAACTGATAAGCTTGTGACAGTCTGAATAGGATTTGGTTATATTGTGATCATTTGGTTGGTGACATCTGTTTCGAATAAAAAAACTGTAGTAACGTCTTACCTATACGTACTATTGTCTTATGTTATACTTTATTTGAAACACGTCTGAGGTCTAAAATTAAATATAATTTTTGGCATATATGTACTAATGAAAGCCTATGAATTGCTACATTGCTTTCAAAAATATGAAACAAAATGTTTAAGTTGGTACCATGCTGTTTCAAGCACATGGAGCTCACTTTCAAAATCATGACTTCAAAAAGTTAATAGTATTTTCTTCTATTAAATATTATTTGATATTTTTTTTTATCCTTATTGTCTGCTTACAGGATCGATTGTGACTTTCACCCTTAATAATGTTCACCTTCGATAAAAGTTGCAATTAGCAGGACATAGAGGTATAGGTGGTAAGCATTCTGAATCTGTGTGCCCGGACCTGGCCCTAATAAACCAAACTAGTGTAGGGATAGGCAACAGAACATTTTCAGTACAAAATGCTTTGTTTCTACAAGCAGCCCCAAATATTTAACTTGTTTATCAAATTATGAATATCCAGTTTTTACGAGCATAAAAACGACGTAAATTAAAAGTTTCCCTTGTTATCGCGAAGCTGAAAAACTTAGTAACGATTGATCGCGGATGGTAAATCAAAACGCCGAGAATGGAGTCAATTTTTATCTGATTAATTGTTAGAAGTTGCTTTTCATGGAATTTCCCTTTAGTTAAAAAAAATTGTATATTTTTTTCGAAAACCTGTATCAAACTCAGTTATTAAGGGGGAACTAACCGAACCTTTTTTTTTTTTTTTTTTTTTTATTGTTGATAGGTAAGCCTTTGACCACAATCTCACGTGATGGTAAGTGATGACGTGGTCGAAGGTGTTAACAGGGTTAACCTAGAATGACTGGCTCTCAAGGACAGCTGCCGGAACACACCGTTAGGTGCTTGGCGACAGATTTTCAACTTGAGGGTGGTCGCTAGCCAGGCGGGTATTCGCAAAAATGCCCTTCCACCATGCGGTGAAGCTCAAGCTCGCGGCGGGATTCGAACCATGGACCTGCTGCGCGGCAGTCCATAGCCAAAGCCAATGAGCTATCACCTAACAACAACCGTCTGTGTTTTGCTTTGTAAATCTTACAGGTGCGCCGTATCCACATATTAGATAATAGTTACACGGTAAGTCGTATGGTTTCTTGCATTACACGCTATAATATCCAGTTTAATAAAGAAATGATTATAAAATGACGCCGAATATCAATATATCACCTCTCACTTCCACATTATAAACAGCAGTATTGTGTAAGCATCATCTGTGCTGGCGCTGAGCGTAGTGATTCTAGCTTATTGCAATAATTTAGTTAATAAATATAACATCAAGTATTATTTTAAAATTATTATTAGTCTCCACATTATTAACGTTATTTACTTATTACTTTTCAATATGTTCCTAAGCTTAAAACGATTTCCGTTAAGGCGGGGTTGTAGTTTTTTTAAATCTGTAACTCAAATCACACTGAAAATTTAGAATAAATAAAATCATTTATATAAAGTTGAACATACTCTCCAAGAACGTATGAAGTCAAAAACGTGATTTTCAATAATTTCTTCGATATTTTTTTTTATCAAACATGACACCTTTTCGCTTTTGAATTCACTAGAACAAAAAGATACTATCATAAAATCATGAGAAAGTTATACCAATAGATAGAGCTCAGTCATAGTTTTTTAACAAGAAAAAAAAATACAAATCTAACAATTCAAGCTCTCGCGCACTCCATTCAGTGCCCGCCTAGGCGCCATCGAGGGACGCGTATCGTTTTCTCCAACAAAACTCTCCCAGTCGCGGTCGATTACGAGCTAGAAATAAGTTAAAAAATTAATTAAAAATTCAAAGTACGATGGAGTTGAACAGATGACAGCGGCAGTCAACATCTATGTTCTCCCTAAATAAAAAAAATACCTTCTCGATAGCATTGTTTTCAGGCGCCACAGTAAAAAAGTATAGTATGGTTTTGGACACTGTTTATAGCTGTCTGAATCGGGAGATCACGAGAGCATTATAAAGACGCTTTATATAGGTTACCGCTTGAAACGATAACCGTATGTATGGGTAACAGCTGATATAAACGAAAGTACAGTTTCCTTTATGATTACCCATATAATAACGGTAAATGATAAAACTACCGATACGTTTGGGTATTTTTGTAATTTGAAATATAAAACTTGGCGAGTGCAGGTGCCACTCTCGTCTCTGCCGCCGCCCGCGTTTCCGCCTCACATCAGCCGACATTATTATTAAATACGTAGGCATACCTACTCTAGCATCTATTTGAGGGTGGTATCTTGATGGCAGACTCGATTCCATTTCTGATCTAAACTCCGGCCCAAGCCTTCCACAGTTTACCATACATACAAGGGTCACGGACAAAATTGGAAATATCTTATGACGAGCTTCAATAAAAACTTACTCAAGCCGCACAAGAAGATGACCCAATTTAAAAGACCTGTTAAGTGCAATATTCTCCTACATAATGTTTACAAACTTGATTGTGATGGGCTGTTATACATAGGCCACACAAAGAGAAGCGTTAGTATAGACTTCAACTCTCAAAAATGTGAAATGTTGTTGTGTGAAAACTTTTTGAAGTCGGTACCATGACAGTTCAAAAGTAACTATTATCACAATAAAGTGCGCATGGTACCGACTTCGACAAGTTATTTCACACTTTTGAGTGTTGAAATCGGTTCCATTTTATGGTAAAAATCAATAACTATAACATCTAGATAGAAAGATATTTTTCAGTTATTGAAATGTAACTCAAAAAAGGCTGGACCGATTTAAATAGGACCAAACGACAAGCATTAGCTTTAAAATAAAAAGTAATTATCCAAATCGGCTCACTCAGTAAAAAGTTCTGAGGTAACAAATATAAAAAAAATATAGATGTATTGAGAACCTCCTCCTTTTAATGACGTCGGTTACAAAAAAATCGTTTGTGGGACAACGTAACTTGAAAAATAGGTGTCGCTCCATCCCCCTACGATGATTAAGATTAGAGAGGACAAAGACTCATCTGTCAAGTTAGTTTATGGTCAGAGAAACCCCGGCTATAGGAGTGGATGACGCGGGTTCGATTTACTTTTTCTTTATAATTTGATATAATGCTCCATTCTACAGCTCGATGTCAAGTAAGTCAGTCTCGTCCGATAAGACCATCGACAAACATCTGTCATAGTGAAAAGTATCTGTCAATGTCAGTATCGGTGTCCACCACTTAAATATGTGACTGTCATCGGATCTGCTACCATAGACAACACCGACATCTGTCGGAGTTACGACTATCTAGTCGTTGCAAAAATACAACCCCGTTCCTACTATTGCGGATAAAATCATATAAATAGTCTTACAGTAGAATTATTGAAACATGCTTGCATTTAAAGCGATCTACTTTCATATAAAGAAAAAACAATGTGAAATAGTCAGCCACATTTACAATATTCTCTTTTGTCTGTAGTACCAAACTTCCCAAGTTAAACATTTTATTGTGGAATAAGGTTCGTTAAGTCATGGAACATAATTCGTATCTCCTCCTAAAAGACTGACGATTGTTTTCAAAACAAATCAATAGTGTATTTATAAGAATACGTAGTCATAAAAAGGTCTGAAAGTCTATTGTGTTCTGACTGCATGAAGGCGTCCCAATATTAATAAGTATTTTTGTCACTTACATCTAATATATGTATATAGGTACTCCTTTCAACTATAAAACATTAATTTACATAATAGCCAGTCACATAATCGACTTTTAAATAAATTACCTTTCATAATATTAATTTCATCTGATCAGGAATCCTATTATAATATTACAATTATTAGGGGAGAGTCCGGCAATACCGTCGCCTTAAGGTTTATGTAGGATAAAATAAAAATCTCTTGGGTTTGACGTTAAATATAGGCTATAATGCGTTAACAAACTCATGTGTTGTAAATAAAAACAATAAATTATTAATATATTTAGATACAATAAACTTTCTTAATAAAATTGGCAGACTATGAGAATTTAACATTAAAAAAATTGGCCTCCAGTACCGGCCAGCAAAAATATGAGCCCATATACCAAGCAATAATCACAAATATATTAGTTAGCCAGCTCTGATATGTTTGCACAAGCCTCATGGACCCAAGTCTTGCAGTATCCACATTAAATCCAATCCCCTTCATGAGATTCAAGACGCAAAAGACAAATTGTCTCATACTCTTTTTTTACAGCATCTTTTTGTATGCAGAACTGAGTAGATTTCACTTTTGTATTATTTTTTATTTGACAATTTTAAGATTTCACAGTTTTACGACGTCGTCGTGCAGTATTTCATCTTTTCTATGCATCAGAAACCGGTTATAATTATTCTGCGCAACTGTGGCTTTAAAGTTGTCAACTGATTTGTCGATTTTATTGGTAGTTTGAGGCGCGGATTGTTGGCGAGCTGTTCAGCAACTTTTACACGGGCTTATGCATATTAGCGAGATCATCTCGCCATCATTTTCATTGCCTGGCATCTTTGAGTACCTAAAAGAAGATAAAATTACTCAAAAATAAACTTTAACAGTGGCCGGTACTGAAGGACATTTTTATGGCCGGTACTGTAGGGAACGAAAAAAATATAAGGTTTGATGCTACAAAATAATTAACGCATAAATGTTGAATTAAAACATATTTTATAATAGCTAAATAAATGAACAATACATACCAGGTTTAATTTCTATCGAATTCTTTCTATGAACTTCTGAAATCACCCACAGAACTTTACTGGTGTACCTTGCGTTCACCACGCGCAATACAAATTTGCACACTGAAAGTAACCGTGTCGCGACAGGTTGCTGCCGCGCGGGGCTTATACTCGTATGAACGTATTACTTTAATGGCAATAACTATATCGTATCCATCTGTTATATATTTTTGGAAACTGCATCTGGCCAGTACTGGATGCCGGCTGGTACTGAAGGACTTTCCCCTATATATATTTTTTTAGATATCTTTACGACATGGAGGTTATAATATTAAGATTACAAACTTGGCTTGTTTCTGCCGTGAATACACTTCGCTTCGCATCTTGTAGTGTTAAGGATGATTTTTACCTTTGATTTTTAGACCATTTTAGGATGCTGGTAAAGTATTATGCGAATGCGAGCTACAAACCTAAAGTAGATAATCTGACACCAATCACCTGACGGTGAGTTCTGGAACACACAGCTGTCCTTGAGATCCAATAATTCTAGGTTAGCCATCTTCGACCACATCATCACTTACCACCAGGTGACATAGTAGTCAAAGGTTAGCCTAAAAGATATTAAAAAATAAAAAAAGCCCATCTTAAATATTAGTATTAAATTTAATATCTGTAATCAACACATATGATTTTAAGATTATTATACAAAATAACATTTTTTTTTACTCCTAACTGGGTAGCACTTGACTACTATCTCACCTGATGTTAAGCGATCGATGATGATGCGCGCTTACCCAGAAGATACCTATTTTCCCTTTTTTTTTTACCGTACCCGTCAAAGTACAGCATGCACTGATATGGACCCCAATTCAGCGTAGGTTAGTTTAATTTTTGGCTGTCAATTAACTGTGAACATCAATAAAAAGGTCCTTAATACTGCTCTAAGAATATTTTACAATGATAGCTTTAATCTCAAATTAATATTCAATAAGATTTGTCAAAAAATAGATACAACTCGTCTAAAGATAATCTCCAAGTAAATAGACTTTGTGCGTATTTCAATTTGACATTAACAATTCAATGCAGATTAAATAAAGTAGTCATTGAAAGATTCATTACGAATCTTTAATATACACTATTCGTGAGAAATAAGTTTTGGCCGAATAGCTTTGTGCTAAGTCAAATTATAGATTCGCTTAACAACAAAACACTTAATTATATTTGTCAACTTGTCTCGACCAAAATATCGGTTGAATAAAATATAAAACTAAATAATAGAGTTTTGGAACGCTTTTAATCTTAGAATTAATGTGTTCCATCATAAAGCATGATGATCGACTATGAATAAGTTCTTAGAAGTTTTCGGTACCAAACTGATGTTAGGAGTCTTATAATTTTTATATTTAAATTATGGTATTTTAGTATCCCAAATTTTATGTAAGCAATTTATAATTGTCACGCACATGCTTCTTCTGTGACAGTTGAACTGTTACTTATTCTGTACCTCCGGTTAACTCAATGATTAATATTCTGAGGGAGCCATTAGCGAAAACAGTTTGATTCGTTTAGTTAGGGAAAGAGTTTGTTTTTGTTACATGAGGCCAATGACTTTTGTTCGGTGTGATAATAATGGAAGTCCTAAAATATGTGATAAGTAGTTTCAGATATTTTATTTGCACAAATGTAGCATTTGTTAATGAGCTTATTCATTCAAGAAATTTAAGGCCTTCCTACTAATAAAATACCTTCCTCTTTTCTCTATGTTTCATTCACATTTTGCGGGAAGCGGTAGAATCGGCCCGGTGACGTAAACATTTGATCACTGTTCTGACCCAGCCTTTGGCAGCTTTACCTTCAGAAAAGATTCCTCTTATTCGTTTTAAAAAAGGTATTTTCGTATTATATAACACAAGTATGATTATTGACATTTGTGTTTAAATAACTTGGTATTTATTTATATTTGTTAATCACAAATTCAAATTCATTTATTCAATTTAGGCGTCTACGACGCTCTTATGAAGGTCAATTACAAACTTTAATATTGAAATATTCTACATTGTACTGCCACGTTCAGCAAAAAAATTTATAGAGCCACTGCGAGAAGAACGGGCAAGAACACGGGGCCATTCTTTTAAACGTCTGTTTACAATTTGTTATAAACAATATAATACAATTATTACAATATTTGTTTAAATTACGTAGGAGACAGGTGATGGCTTGGCAGAGGTGGAATTTTCCAAGCATTTTTGTCGTTTAAGTAATCACAAACTGTGTAGTAGGATTTCTTAATCAAAATGTTTTTCACGTGTAATTTGAATTTTCCTTCTGTGAGCATTGTAATATGTTCGGGAATTTTATTATAAAACCGCACACAATTACCTAAAAAGGACCTTTTATTTGTCTTTGCTAATCTAAAACACGGTACCGTTAATTTATATTTGTTCCTAGTGTTGTAATTGTGGTTGTCACTGTTTAATTTAAATTTACTCAAATTTTTCCGAACATACATAATATTTTCAAATATATACAGACTCGGTAAAGTTAATATATCAATTTCTTTAAAAAGATCCCTTAGAGATTCCATAGGATCCATTTCATATATGGCTCGAATTGCACGCTTTTGTAAGATAAAGATTGTTTCCATCTCAGCAGCAGCTCCCCACAGCAATACACCATACGACATAATACTGTGGAAGTACGCGAAATAAACCAGCCGTGCAGTAGCTACGTCTGTTAACTGTCTTATCTTACAAACTGCATATGCAGCAGAACTAAGTCTTCCGGCTAGATCATGTATATGTGGATCCCACTGTAAAGTTGAGTCCACTTTGATTCCCAGAAAGACTGTCGCTTTGTCAATAGAGAATTTATCTAAGCCAAGCTTAATGTTTGGTTCAATATAAGGAACATTTGGTAAAGAAAACTTTAAACATTTGGTCTTTTTTGAATTTAAGAGAAGATTATTAGCGGCGAACCATTCAGAGATCATAGATAACACATTATTTATATGAATGAGTTCACTATCTTTCCTATCTACTTTAAAAATCAGAGAGGTATCATCGGCGAATAAAACAATATTGCAGAAATCTTTGACCATGCAAGGCAGATCATTATTATACGCTAGGAACAGAAAAAGTCCCAAAATTGATCCCTGCGGTACACCTATTTTTACCAAAGACCCGGAAGAAGTATTGCCATTTATTCCAACCATCTGTAGCCTGTTTGACAGATAAGACTTTATTAGATTCAAAGCTTTTCCACGAATACCATAGTGTGAAAGCTTACGAATCAGAGTGCAGTGTTCTACACAGTCGAATGCCTTGGAAAGATCACAAAATACGCCAATAGCATCATGTGAACTCTCCCAGGCTTCAAGTATATGTGACATCAATTGAACACCTGCATCTGTAGTGGATCTGCTCTTAGTAAAACCAAACTGATTCTCATTCAATATATTATGCTCATTAACATATAAAATCCCCAATTTTGCAATTACAGAAACAAATATAATTAGAAGGTGTAAAACTAGATAGGTATCAATAATTATCTTATCAAATCCAAACTCAAAATGATCTGGTCTTACGTGGTAACCATAATAAATACCATAGATCAAAACTATCCTATCCCCCAGGTCTCAAACTATTTCCATACTATATTTCATCCAAATCCAGTAGGTTTTAATTTTATTTGTTGCATACAATATATTTGCATATGATTGTCTGGCATTAAAAGTGCCTCTATTTTCAGTAGCCCATGACGTATAAGTATAACTGATATTGAATAAATCCATCATAATTGTTGAAGCCTCGCAAGTATTATTATAGAAACTGCTGGTATCGACATGTTTCGAGGGTACTACGTTTTAACTTACTTTTGATAGGATTGCTCAATAGAGGGTAGTAGACGAATCATATTGCCTATCACTGGTTGGCCTGCCAGTCTCAAACTGACCTTTCATTCAAAAGGCACGTAAATGTATCGCGTGTGATATATTTTATCTCAGACCCTAAGTTCATAACTCCTGCATCATACCCAGTGAAAAATCGCGTCTCGCCAAAGTGAAGTGCTCACATATCTAACTGTGATGGACCGGAGCTGAACTGAACATGGTGGCTTAGGTAATTTCTATCTTTTGCATTGAGCTATCGAAGGTTGTATTCAATAATTTGTTAGAATTCCAATCCTGTGACAAACCGCTCCCTGGATTGGATGGGGAGCGTATACTATTAAAATTATGACTAATGTTGTAAGAAATAATCGTTATTCTGCTTGCAAGCTGCTGAAAGGTAAAGCTGTATTCTAAAGAATGCAATAAATTGCAAAAAAAATACTTCGTCATCATAAAAATTTTTAAATCATGATCGATATTCGACTTATTTTGAGTATGTCCTCCTAGCGCACTGGCCACAAGTATTCGAATCATAGGATTAGGATGTACTAGCGAAAAATCCTAAATCTATGATTAGAATACAGCCTACCAATTTTGAGGAAAGACCCTGCTTCTCTTTAGAACGTTTTGAACTGCTGAAGGTGAAAATGATATTAATGTCGGTATGTACATATTAATTTTTCCATTTTCATCAGTCAGCAGCAGCTATTTTAACTAAAAGCGCATCGAATATAAAACAAATATTTTGTATGAGTAAATCAAAAGTTGAAAACATTCGAAAAAACATTGACAGAGGCGCAAGAAAAATATAATACCGTTTATGTTATATAACAAGCCTGTTCTAATAATGTGAATGCGGATATTTTATGAACCTCTAGAAAACAGGCTCTCTTATGTGTATCATAAAATGTTGCTATAAAACGACGTACTTACATAATCTCATAAACAGCGCAGTTATTCGACTCAAGTAATAACATTAAGTACTTGCTTAGCTCTGTTTGGCAATTTTATCGTTAGTAGAAAAAACCCGGAACGGTAAAAGCGTCAGGGCGTTAAACAACGGCTTTGTCTTGATGGTAAGTGCTATGCCTTCCTATTTGGGTGTCGTAATATTCATACAAACACAGCTTTAGGGTTCCACATAAAAAAAAAACTAGAATTTACTGAGCCTTTTTTTTGTTTTTTTAATGTCTGATAGGTTAGCCTTTGACCACTATCTCACCTGATGGTAAGTGATGATGTGGTCGAGGATGTTGTTCAGACTAACCTAGAATTACTGGCTCTCAAGGACAGCTGCCGGAACACACCGTTAGGTGCTTGGCGACAGATTTTCAACTTGAGGGTGGTAGCTAACCAGGCGGGCATTCGCAAAGTGCCCTACCACCATGCTGTAACGACTGCCATCCTAAGACAACAACCGGGACATACGGCTTAACGTGCCCTCCGAAGCACGGAAGCGCTTAGTAGTAATGTCACCAGCGGTCACCCATCCAACTCATGACCGCGGCGGACGTTGCTTAACTTTGCTGATCGATTCAGAATGGTTAAGCAAACTTCGCTACGAGCGCTTCAATCCTCCTTGCCTTCTCGTTCTGTCAGATCTTTACAGGGTCGCCACCCGTTAAGTCTTTTCAATAGTATTAAGTAAAGCTATGTGAAAATTTCACCGAATATTTACTTTATATGCATATTATTTATATGTATGCAAATTTCTTTAAAAATAACAGAAGTAAAATATCAGAAGAGCCCCATTTTATATTAATGTTTGGGTGCTCTTTGGTGCTATCTGTTTGGTTCCCGAACCAACGGGCAAAACGGAGTCTCTAGCTCGCTTAAGGAATTATATATTGGACAAACCCAAACATTGATATTATTTTTAAAGAGGTTCTAATACTTTAAATAGTTACAGAAAAAACGATTTCGTTAAATAGCCCCACAATTCCTTACTTAAATTCCGCGCTAGTATATGTAGAAATCAAAATTATGGTTACAAAAAAAAATAAACTACTGGATCTAGTTTGAGCTGAAAAGCTCGCTACTGATAGATATACCTATATTTTTAACAACATGCATATCTTCGCTTTTTGACCTCAAATACAAATACAGTTTATAAAAGTGTGAGGGGAGTATGAGGTCGCTATCGCCAGAAAGGCCAACCGCACATTAAAAAATTCTTTTTAATGTGCAGTTGGCCTTTCTGGCTTTTTAATTATTTTTTTTAAAGCGCTCGTAGCGTAGTTTGCTTAACCATTCTGAACCGATCAGCAAAGTTAAGCAACGTCCGCCGCGGTCATGACTTGGATGGGTGACCGCTGGTGACATTACTACTGAGCGCTTCCGTGCTTCGGAGGGCACGTTAAGCCGTCGGTCCCGGTTGTTGTCTTAGGATGGCAGTCGATACAGCATGGTGGTAGGGCATTTTGCGAATGCCCGCCTGGCTAGCTACCACCCTCAAGTTGAAAATCTGTCGCCAAGCATTTAACGGTGTGTTCCGGCAGCTGTTCTTGTGAGCCAGTAATTCTAGGTTAGCCTGAATAACATCTTCGACCACATCATCACTTACCATCAGGTGAGATAATGGTCAAAGGCTAACCTATCAAGATTAAAAAAAAAATATAAAAAATACCTGGATGTCCTTTACTACTCGATTAATTGTCTCTTTCTGCCACGTATCTGTAAGTTGTGGAATGCTGTTCCACCTAAGGTTTTTCTTTAGGTCTACTATATAAAACGCTTAAGAAGAGGCGTGAAACCACACAGGAAAGTCATATTTTGTGTTGTCAATGAAAATCACGGACAGAAAATCAATTGTAACCTTAAAAAAAGATTGATGGTGCACTCATTTAAAGCAAAAGAGTCTACAGGTTAATGACCACTAACAGCTTTAGCGCCGAAGCACAAGCTCGTTTAATCTACGCCGTAGACTGTTACGGTTATAATACGCAATTTTATTATATTTGATAATATTAAATGAACACATAGGGTTACCTGCCTTTGTACGTTATTTTAACTGCCACTTTCGTCATCTGTAAAATTACACATTCGTTAGTATGTCTAAGTTTTGTTTTGATAATGAATGATTAGTTTTTAGTTTAGCATAATTATTTTAAGTCATTCGAAAGGTAATTTTGACCTCCAAATGTCATTAACGTGTTGTCGTTACACAAATGTTAAAACAATGTCCCCGATTTACGAGATTTAAATGACCTGTACGCACATGTCATACTACTAATACGTATTGCTGTTTTTTAATGACAAAGGTAAGTGATACTTACTTAATAACATTAAATGAGTATGATTCAATACATTATTTTTAATTTTATTGAACAATTATCTTCTCAATTCAAAAACTCACAGAAACTAACTTTGAAACTAAAGCAGCTAGACATGCCAAGAAGTTCTCTAATATAACGCTTAGTACTCGTTTATTGGACCGGCTTACTGCTAGGTTTGATTTAACATATTTTTTTTAATTTGTTTGAGTGCGATTCCAAACCTGATAAAATATTTAAAGAGTACTTAAGCGAATGTTAGGTAACATCGTGTGGACAGATTTTCTACTCAGGTATTATGAGAGATTATCAAATTTTGTTCATAAACTAACAATTGCGATGTTTATGTTTGTTCATGTCTACATCTTCATACATAATCAATCAACAAAGTTAAGCAACGTATAATATTGTTGATCGGTTATAGAGTCGGGTGAATTACTAAAATGTACTATAGAGACAAAATACTTCGACTTGTGTTTTAACATTCTGCACTGGCGTTGGTATTCACGCCACGAAGAATGTTCGTTTGGTATCTATTGCTGTTCCATTTTGTCTTTCCAAGTCACATCATACATTTTATAATATGCTTACACAAATTTATATGTTTATATGTTACTTAATTATATAATAACATTACATATTATGTGACGTTGTGCAAATCTAAATTATCTGGGGCAAAGGTGGATAAAAAAGTGCAGCGATCAACCAATCTGTTAGTTACAATGAATTTAATGCTAGAAATCTTGTGATTACATCACTACAACACCCATCTAATTAAATAATTAACCTCAAATTCTGTCACTAAACAATAAAGTAACCTTTAATAGCCTGTTAGTTGTCATAAACTCACTGAATTTCATATTACTTTATGTATTTTTATAATAAGAATATGTTGGCGACAATTTTAACTCCTGGTAGGTATATTCAAGTGTTAGCAATTTGCAAACCTGCTCATTATTTCTGTGCACTCTACTGTGAAGTAAAATATAGGTAAAAAAGCTGCAATGGATATACAACCTGGATCTAAGCGTATATTGCTATGACATAGAGTTTCAAAAACGACCTGCCTCGTTGGACATGTAGCTTAAAGCGTCGCTTTGGGCTCGATGTCTACTTCCAAAAGTAGATGTCGAGAATAATATAGATATATGTAGCTCAGTATATAGGCAACTCACTTATTGTAGAAAAATTTATAAATTAGTAATAATAACTTACAATTTGTAATATTTAGTGATTTTTTGCAATTCTATTTTACATAGTATGGAAAGTGGTAAAATACTCCTGGCTCAAGTACTCTCTCTCTCTCTCTCTCTCTCTATTCATCTGTAATGACTTGCTTTATGTTAGGTTTATTTGATACGCAGTGTAGTATTTTCTAGCATGTGTTGAAAAAGTTATTTGTGTGACTAAGGGAAACTATTTTGTTACTCAAGGGCATTATTTTGAATTGAGAGTGTTGTGCAGAATTCTTAAATCAAATTCTGAACGAGGAATTCAATATGCGCCACCCGAAAACAAAATATTGTTTCCCGATTGATCCACAGTATTTGTCATCGTTACTTAAAAGAAAAAGCATTAGATACGAAATTTATAGACGATATTATTAGTAAATAATGATAATTCCATTTCATATTGTTCATTTAAATATTTTGGTATCTCACCTCATCTATCAGAAGCATGAACGCGGAGTCAATCAGCACAGAGAAAGATTAAACTCCCATAGGAACAAATAAGAATTTAATTCTCGCTGTTCTCAAAAACCAAAATTCATTATAGCTCAATAGGCTTCAAAATTAGGTACATTATAAATTAACGTTTTCAGTATTTTGTGGTTAAGGATAGCATGTGGTACATAATACTTAGACCATATTTATGCCTTTAGTTTTTGATAAAGAAGAAATTAAAATGGTCTAATGTTGACAACTTAGTTGAAATTTTTTGTATTAATTTCTTTATTCTCCTCTTGAAAAGCCAGACGATGATATTCCAGATGCTATTTGCTATACAGGATGGAAAAAAATATATTTCAACTACCACATCATGATGCCGCACTCAAAAATAATTAAATCGAATTTCTAGTTCTATATCATTCGGTCAATTTTATATTAGTATGTGTACTTCATTCAGTTTACGAGCTAGAGACCCTTGACATACTGACGGACGGACAGACAGACAGCAGAGTGAAATTAAAAGGGTTCTGTTTTCCCCTTTGGGTACGGAACCCTAAAAAGTAATCGACAAGGGTTGTTGTTAATAATAACACATATTTTAAACCTCGTTTTTCTCTTAAGCCAACGTGACATCAAAAACGCCACGCAGCCAAACCGGAAGAATTTTTTTGACTCCACGAGCGCAAGGTCGAGAATTCTCGATCAAGATCTCCTGGAGATGCTTTGTGTAGAATAGAAACGCGTCGAAAATTATACAGGTTTGAAGCGCTCGTAGCGAAGTTTGCTTAGATGTTCTTAACCGATCAGCAAAGTTAAGCAACGTCCGCCGGTCATGAGTTGGATGGGTGACCGCTGTCGACATTGCTAGCTATATGGAGCGCTTCCGTGCTTCGGAGGGCACGTTAAGCCATGGGTCCCGGTTGTCGTCTTAGGATGGCAATCGTTAATGCATGGTGGTAGGGCATTTTGCGAATGCCCGCCTGGCTAGCTACCACCCTCAAGAAGAAAATCTGTCGCCAAGCACCTAACGGTGTGTTCCGGCAGCTGTCTTTGAGAGCCAGTAATTCTAGGTTAGCCTGAATAACATCTACGACCACATCATCACTTACCATCAGGTGAGATAGTGGTCAAAGGCTAATCTATCAGGAGTAAAAAAAAAGGTTTGGCTGCGTGGCATTTGTGACGTCACGTTTAGTTTAATGTCTTCTTTAAATATTTTTTGAATATTTGTTAATATTAAATATGGATTTCCGCACAGAATCTATTCATTATTTTAAGTCTCATATGGCATAGAATTTGACTTCAGTTTCACGAACAGCCTCCTGTGTGCCTTAAAGCATTTTGTAAATTCTCGTTGGTTTCCGGTATCGCACGACTGATAGGAACTTTTGATGTTGGCAGTGAGCCCTATTCTATGCTAAATATGCAGCTAAGCTTTACGAATACATCAGCAATACTGAACATTGTCAAGCAACACAGCGCAGATGTATAATATAAAAAGAGCATGTATCCAGAAGTCAAATAAATAACACACAAGTGCAAAGATACGCCAATGCACGAGAAGATCTAAAATTGAATCTTAGCGAATTGATTGCATGGATATCGGTTGGCAATTGGTTAAGGGGAAGTATTAACGGTCTTATAAAAAAATTAGTTTCTTAAGTACAAACTTTTAAGTTCACTTTCAAATTCCTTTTTAGAATTAGGAGCACCGAAATTACTTACCTTTTATTATGTTGTCATATTTTTATCATACTTCATTGTTTATTTGCACATCATCATCATCATCAGCCGGAAGACGTCCACTGCTGAACAAATGCCTCCCCCATAGATCGCCACAAAGAACGGTTATTAGCCACTTGTAGCCATTGGCTACCTGCGACTTTCACAATATCGTCAGTCCACCTCGTGGGGGGCCAACCAACTCTACGTCTTCCTCTGTAGTGTGGTAACTATTCGAGAACCTTTCTTCCCCATCAGTTATCAGTTCGTCGAGCAATGTGGCCCGCCCATTGCCACTTCAACTTGCAAATTCTGAGAGATATGTCGGTGACTTTGGTTCTTTGGCGAATATCCTTGTTCCGGATTTTATCACGCAGAGAAACTCCGAGCATAGCTCTCTCTATAGCTCGTTGAGCGACTTTGAGCTTATCCATAAGGGCTTATTTGCACACTTCTCCAAATCAAAAATCGGAAAAGTGCGAGTCGGACTCGGGCACGAATAGTTCCGTACCATTAGCTATACAACATTAGATATCATATTTTAACCTTTTTTTGTTTTCGCATTTGGCCAACTTTTTGTATTTCTTTTTATAGCGGCAACAGAAATACATCATCTGTGAAAATTTCAACTGCTATTGCCGTTCTTGAGATACAGCCTGGTGACAGACGGACGGACGGACGGACAGCAAAGCCTCAGTAATAGGGTCCCGTTTTTACCCTTTGGTTACGGAACCCTAATAAGTATTGTAATAAATACGGTCGGAATGTCACAGACTGTAGAAAAATGCAAAGTGAATGTTATCCCCATCAATGGTAAAACGACTGAATTATCCGCCATGAAAAATTACTTATCTATCGCCAATTGGCAGAACTGCACATTCCTATATTTTTGTTTTGCCTTCCAATGTAATACTACTTTATTTAACCTTCTTCGTAGTAACGAATAAGAAATATTGTATTACCTACTGCAACATTTCCTATTATATCAGTATTTTTTGGTCATTTAACAGATTGCGATTCTAATGCCACCAACCGTTTCGAAGAATACTTGTTTAAAAACTTTCAGAAGCACTGTCCATACACTGCAATTTACTTCGTATAGTATTGGATGACATTTATAGCTATGTTTATGCTTCGGGATACAGTGCAACCCACATACCTTCCTGTGGGAGTAGTATGAGGCAACGAAAGGAAGAATACCAGAAGGTGGGCAGCAGTGCTTTCTAAAACACTGCTACCTTACACTTCAATCTCCAAGACGCCTGCCAAGCGTGTGGATTACAGCAATCCTCTCCCTAATGATGGTGGCTATTGTTCGTCGGTGCTAAGTATGGCTGTTGATGTCACGTGTGTTTTTATGCTATAATTATTGGTAGTGACAATGCTCACTCGACCTTGTGTGAAATGTAGAATGCGATAATAGATAGATAGATAGATAATCCTCTCAGTGAAAATATCGACACGTACACGTTCCCGTCGCTTCCCACCTGCCAGTACACATAGGATTATCCTATCTGTATGCGTTTATTTATCACGAGAACATTCAAATGTGTTGAATATATTATGCACTTGAGGTGTGGGGAGTGAGAAGTATATAAGTCTGGTGTTACTTTTGACTGCGATGATCTATGCAGAGAAAACAATAATTTCAATGAAGAGATACACCTAAACTAAGACTTTGTCAATCAAATTTTCTTTGACTAACAGTCAAATGACACTTGCACACTAAGTGAAGATGTACAACTGAGAGGAAATTATATTCGGCGCCATTTTATATTCATTTCTTTGTTAATCTGGATGTTATAGCGCTTCATACAAGAAACTACGTATATATTATCTAATATGTGGGTACGGCGCACTTGTAAGATTTACTTAGCAATGCAAAATTATTATTTATAAGGTTCGGTTAGTTCCCCCAAAGATACTGAATTTGGTAACAGGTTTCGGAAAAAAATATCCTAATATTTTAACATAAGATAATTCCACGAAAATAAACTTTTAACAATTAATCAGATAAACATGGGCTCCATTTTCAGCGATTTGATTTACCGTCTGCGATGAATCGTGACTTAAGTTTTTCAGCTTCACGGTATCAAGGGAAACTTTTAATTTACGTCGTTTTTTAATCTTGTAAAAATAGAATATTCATTTTTTTGGTAAACAAGTTAAATCTTATTCGGTCTGTTTTTAGAAACAAAGTAACAAAATAAGAAACTGGTCGGAGCAATATCCGGTAAATATTACGCGAGTCCTACCCGGTTACTACATAATAATTAGAAACAAAGTAGTTTATGCATACAATATTTATTAGCAAGCGGATTCGTGTGGGCATTCGGCACAGTCATTCTGAAGAAAATGTGTTGGCAAGCGGCGGCATCGTGTGTCAGGTCGCCCTCTTTCCTCAAAAACGGTTGAGGAGGACGATGGCTGGCACGCGAGTCAACTCGTGAACGAGTGCTGCTTGAGGACACTAGTCCGTTCGGAATGTCTGTGCGAATATGTTTGCAACAGTTTAGTAATAGTATATTCCTTAAAACTGTGTTCCCCCTAAGTATGTAAGAATGCTCCCCATAGTAATGTAATCTATACTTATAATAAAACAGTAACAGGTACAATTCTGTACATTGAAGATATTTTGAAAATAATTTTTGACAGCACTCTGTAGCTGATACTGATGCCAAAAATTATTATTTTTAATTTTTGTCTGTCTGTCTGTGTCTCTGTCTGTCTATCTGTACCCCGGCCGTGCATCACAAACTACTGAATGGATTTAAATGAAACTTAGCACGCTTTGAGTTCATACTACGAAAAAGGACATGGAATACTTTTTATCCCGCAATTCAGCATGGTTCCCCTGGGAAAGGGGACGAAAGTCAAAATGTACACTTAGTTGTAATTTATTAACGCGTAGTCCGATTTCAAACATTCTTTTTTTTTTGTTAGAATGGTTGGCATCCCTCACGGGCATAACTATCCGCGAAGGAACTATCTGAGTTACTTAACATGAATACTGTCTTCTGGAAAATACAACCCGGGAGTTTTCAAATCCAAAGTAAAGAGCTTCTTTCTGAGCTATGCTTTACTAAGAGCGCTTCCCTGCAGCCCACAGCGTTGTGAGATAAACAGTGCTGAAATGTAAATAATTAGTTTGCAGGTAGGGCAATCGCGAATGAAGTCGCAGGCACAGCTAGTTACTTAATAAGTTTCTCAGTTAACTTCAAAAATGTCACGGACCCCGGAGTCTGTGGAAAATGAACAAAACCAAATAAAAAAAAATAAAAGGATCGGCGGTGAGAAATATTATAGGATAACAATAGATTTCTATTGTGTAGAATTAGTTATCAGTTTATAGCTGTTAATATATATCCCAAAAGTTCTTTTATTAGTATCAAACTGAAAGATTCTTAAAATGTAGTACTCCACAAGATCTCGGTTTGCAACCTACAAATGTATTTGTTTTGTACTGAACTGCATCATCACCAAAGAAACGTAATATAACCAAATCCTACTCAGAGTAAGTCACAAGCTTATCAGTTAATATAGGCAAATAATAAGAGGCGCTCTGTTTTCGTATACCTAGCGATTGTATGGACCTAATTCCCTATCTACGGCGCCGTCCAATATCTATTCAGGGCCTTCCAATTTGCGGAATAGGTTCAGAATAGAACAGGCTCGTAGACAATCATGTTTGTTTAGTTAATCGAAGTGGTCGGGCGGTGCTCACTGCTGTACGAACAATACTGATTCTAACATTTAATGAATAATTGGGTGTTCTATTGGCGACCAATTTCGTTGGTGTATATTTAAAAGACTTGTAACTTGTGACTTAATACCTTTAGAGTTCTAGTTTCGATCCCCAGTAGATCAAGTGATTAGGATTATCGACTTAGAAATTGTCGGTAGCTGTTCGGACTCTGTAGTACCAAACTAGCATTTTTTGCCTAAAATTGGACATCTCAGCCTACCCACGATTTTCCAGACAAGTTGACACAGCTACAGAGTTCAAAGTCACTCTAAACGAGATTCAATATGTGATTTTCTTTTAAGAGCGTTTCCCTGATTTTAGTTACTTGAAGGTGAACTCTTCTTCAAAGAATTATTGTTTGGTTTTCGCACTTTTCATGCGCAGCGCTCATTAATGATTGAACTTTGGTTAATTTTTATTTTGTTTTATTTTCCGACACAAGCTCTTAACTTATCTGCTTCGTCCCTTTATGGATGTGGTCAAAACCATATATAGTTCCAGTATTTTCTCCAAAAACGGGTTTGAGTACCTTAGTTAAGAGCAGATTCCGACCCGTATTTGTCCAGTTTTTATTGTTTGTTGTTATACGTTAGGTAGATAATGGACTATAATCGGGCCTGTGACTTGTGTCCTTCGTTTCTTTTGCTTCCTTAGTTATAGCCCCCAATTCTAATTAATGTGATCTAATTTTGTTTTGTCTAATATTGAATAAGTACAGTTAGGAAGAAAAAGCAAAATACTACATTGATTGCTTTCTTGTAAATTACACTAGTATGCCTCCTATATTTGAAGCGCTCGGAGCGAAGTTTGCTTAGCCGTTCTGAACCGATCAGCAAAGTTAAGCAACGTCCGCCGCGGTCATGAGTTGGATGGGTGACCGCTGGTGACATTACTACTGAGCACTTCCGTGCTTCGGAGGGCACGTTAAGCCCTCAGTCCCAGTTGTTGTCTTTGGAAGGCAGTCGTCATAGCATAGCGGTAGGGCATTTTGCGAATGCCCGCCTGGCTAGCTACCACCCTCAAGTAGAAAATCTGTCGCCAAGCACTTAACGGTGTGTTCCGGCAGCTGTCCTTGAGAGCCAGTAATTCTAGGTTAGCCTGAACAACATCTTCAACCACATTATCGCTTACCATTAAGTGAGATAGTGGTCAAAGGCTAACCTATCGAGCATAAAAAACGATGGAAATAAGCTTACGTACGCTTTGTTGATAAACCTAATATTGTTAATTTAGTTAATACGATTGTAATATTATTATATTTGAATATGTCCTTAAATCAAAACTTATAATAAATTATACACACATATTGTTTTAAATCAATGATTTTGTAAGTTGAAAACTAAACTGAATTTTATAGACTTGTAATACAGTATAATTATAATTGAGTATATATAATAATATGTTATTATGATTTTAGTGTGATTATTTGTCATTAAACCAAAAACTTGTAGTTTCAAACGCTTCATAATGTTATGTTAATTAGGTTGTTTGGTCTCACTACAACAAGTTCATAGAAGCAAGTATCGTTGACTGTTTGTTTACTTGTTCAAATATTTATTTTGTCATATCTGGCTAATGATACTTTAGAGATTAGGTTCCTTCATTTTCACAGGTTGTGTGTGACAGTAGCCCAGTAGTAGATTGGGATAGGAAGTATTTCTGCGACGAGGATGACCGGGATCAGTAGGTCCCCTTATATTCTTATTTTTCGTGCTGTCGGAACTATGCCATAAAAAATACGTGTTCTGTGAAACTTTTAACAAGGTTCCAATTACAGTAATAATGTTTTAGGTTTCCCGATTATAATATTCAGTCACCCCGTGACCTCGATCACTGCAAAATGTTTAAAAAATATAAATGGTTCGCGATTTAAACTGTTTAAACTTTTTAAATTTCTATACCGATTAATAATAATAATAAAGCTTCTTTATTTTTCTTAACTTACAGAGTTTTAAACTAGTATACATTTTTGATTTATACTAAAATCATACATAGTTATAAATTACGCACATTTATATTTTTAAGGTGCCTGGTGGGTATTGGCCTCCTCCTACATTTTCTAGATTTTTCTTGTCTTTGCTTTTCTTATCCAGTAGTTACCAGCATATTTTTTAAGCTCGTCTACCCGTTTTCCCTTAGGACGGCCTCCAGTTTTCTTGCCACACACACATCTCCACCCAATTTGTAGCCATAAACGTCCTTTCATCTGACAATCATGCTATGTGAACATGACTAGAGTACATATTTTTGTTCTTAACTCTTTCACAGAATGTTACATGTAATCGTCGTTAGTACGAGTATTTTGACTAATATATTAAATATCTTTTGTATCGCCCACGAACTAACTGAAATGAAATATATAACAGCAAAACTCGCAGTAAGCCTGTCCAAACTACGAGCACGAGTGTGCCAACAAATAAATTAAGTTTAAGTCTTCTCTCAAATAAGATAATTAAACGTTATATAAGGGCACTTCTAGGCAAAAGTTCTTTTGGGATGTTTTGCTACCTTGTATACAAAGTTAATAGTTTAAAAAAAAACAATCAAGTGCAAGTCAGACTCGCGCACGAAGGGTTCCGTACCATTAACTATACAACATTAGACTTCATATTTTAACGTTTTTTTGTTTTAACGTGCGCGAGTCCGACTCGCACAAAATTTCAACTGTCTAGCTATCACCGTTCTTGAGATTACAGCCTGGTGACAGACGTACGGACGGACGGACGGCTTAACGTGCCCTCCGAAGCACGGAAGCGCTCAGTAGTATAAAATACGAGTTTGAAGACCTTCACTCGTAATCCAGTTAAAATGACATACAGACGAATAAGTCTCCGCTTGTCCAGAGGATTTTCAACCGAAAGTATTGAAAAAAATATGATTATTTTTACGATATTCGCAATAATACGTATTACTTGAATGTGTCAAATAGCTACTTCATTCTATTAACTAGAACGGTGACGATCCTTTAGAGATCTGATGGACCTTAAAGTAAGTCTTGTTTACTAACATGGAACCCTAAAAATATGCTTGTGTTATGATTACGATGCCCTAATAGGAAGGCATAGCACTTACCATCAAGACAAAGCCGTTGTTTAACGCCCTGACGCTTTTACCGTTCCGGGTTTTTTCTTCTAACGATAAAATTGCCAAACAGAGCTAAGCAAGTACTTAATGTTATTACTTGAGTCGAATAACTGCGCTGTTTATGAGATTATGTACGTCGTTTTATAGCAACATTTTATGGTACACATAAGAGAGCCTGTTTTCTAGAGGTTCATAAAATATCCGCATTCACATTATTAGAACAGGCTTGTTATTTACGAAAATTTTACATATTTCCTGCGCCGCTGTCAATATGTTTTCGAATGTTTTAGGCCTAATTTCACCATACCATGTTTGTTAACGCTAAATCAGGCATTAGCTAATGGGTCTTTAAAAATAATAGAGCTGTTAAATCAGTCTACGTTCTATGAAGTTAACTGAATTAATCATCCATTAACAGTTGGTGGGACACTCAGTTCACTTAACAGTCCGTTAAACGGATTAACAAGGCGTCAAATAAATAACAGAGTATGGTGAAACTAGGCCTTAAACTCATTGATTTATTTTTTGAATACAGTGTTATGCAAAAATTTCCTACTGCTGACTTGAGTAATTGTATAAGTATAAAAAATTTAATTTGTGGAAAAAACCCGACAATAATGTCTTTAACAAGCAGGGCCTTACCTCAAATGGGTTTGCTATATTCCAACATTTGCGGCCAGTGCGCTATAAGGACATTCTCAAAACATGTCGTGTTTTGATCATAATTTATAACTTATAATGATGACGAAGTATTTAATTTTATTCTCTTAAAAATACAGCAATAGCATTCAGCAGCGCGGAAGCAAAATAACGAGTACTTCTTATAATGTTAGATATATTTATCGTGATGGATATTGTCTTTTTAGAAACACGTGATCTGTCGGAAAACATGACCGTTGAACTTAGAGCCGAATTAAACGCAAGAATCATTTTTTAATTTGTACGGTTATTTAGTCATGTGCATCTAACGCACCAATGTCGCTTACGATGTTGTCAGTCACCCTAACCTATAGACAAAAAGATCAGCAAAGTTTGTTTTATCCAAGGTTAAACCCCAAAAGCTTTTTATCCGATTCAATATAAGAATCCGTAAATAGCAAACTTTGCGGAAATGTCAGTACATGCCTAAACCACTGAACAAATAATCAAATTTGAACTGATGTGTAGATTATTTGGTCTTGTGAATAAACTATGCTTATTGTGTACTCAACTCCCAACCTTATATAAAATGTTGAATTGTTTGGACTTTTTTATTTTTGTAATTAACATTAATACATTAAAAACAAGGTAGGCTCTTTTGTCACATAAATGAAACCTGAGAGTTACTAGGATTGCAACTACAACATTACCCTTGTAGGGTATCTACATTAAGTAATGCAGGAAAACATTATGTAGCTCAATTTAAAAATTAATCAAGATTTTCGGTCAAAAAATTAAATTTAATTGTTTCATTTAAGCAATTTGTTATTTATCAGTAAAGTCGTAATTTGATAAAAGATTAGACTTTATTTTGTATATAAATATATTATATGATTAAAATATATTTATGGTAATCGCGTAGGTTTGAACGCGAACATTTTGAATTTAAATGTACCTATTAAGGTAATTATTTGTACTTATCTTGTTCTATACCTTCACGATAGATCTGTTTCTGTTATTGCGGTATGTTACGCGTATTTAACAAATAAACAGCATTTCTAGCAATTTAAACAAAAATGTAAAAAAATTGGTATATAATACAAAAACACCTCTTTCGTCTAAATTGACAAGAGCAGTCTGTTCTACATGGCTTGTATCAAAGACAATGTCTTATTTAGACCTGAAGAGTAAAGTAAAGCTCCCAAAGGCCGGTTCCAAACCGTGAACAAATGTTTACGTCGCGTCGTCCGGGCGATTCTACCGCTACCCGCAAAATGTGAATAAAACATAGAGAAAAGAGGAAAGTGTTTTGCATTTCCATCGTGATTTGCAACGTAAATTAGATACAGATTTTTCTTGTTATATAGAGACGGCTCTTTTTTAAATTACAATACTCTATTTGATTAAAGATTGCATAAAATAAGTTTCTTTTTATTAGTGGAAAATAATTATATACCGATTGAAGGGTAGACCTTGAGAAGAATAATTAACATCTCAGGCCCTTAAATGAATTTATTAGCTCAATTACTAATAGACTTGTTACAGAAATAAAATACCTAATTATATATCTATTACCATCTACATCAGCATAACACCGATCAGAGGTCATTGGCCTCATGTAACAAAAACACTTTCACTAAACCAATCAAACTGTTTTCGCTAATGGCTCCCTCAGAATATTAATCATTGAGTTAAACGGAGGCACAGAATAAGTAGTAGTCCAACTGTCACAGAAGAAGCATGTGCGTGACAATTATAAATGATAATTCGGAGGTGCGTAATCTATTCTTCTGTTTACCATTAGGCGGAAACAAAGGCAGCCATAGAGCTATAATTCATTTGATTATTCTTGGGTAAATATACGTGCTTTATAGTTATCTGTGAATGAAGAGGCGTGTTACAGAAAAGTGTAAGAGTAAGTAGGAATGAGGTGTGTAAGAGAAAGGAGTAAGTATTGAGTTCCAATATGTGAAAACCTGTAAATGGTGCACGACTATCAATATTTTAAATGACTATAATATAATGACGTCACTCTTTGTTTTCGGAATAAATAATAGTATAATAAAATACGACAGATTTTGATTATTTCACTGAATAAACAACCTTAGATAAATCTAGTTAGTGTAATCTCTTTTAAAATTAGCTTTGTTGTCAGCAAACAGACTTTTGTTCCCTGTACAATAATGATTTATGATGACTAACGAAATGTTGATGGCAGTGATATATTTTTTATTGCTGATAGATAAGCCTTTTACCACAATCTCACGTGATGGTAACTGATGATGTGGTCGAAGGTGTTAAAAGGCTTAACCTTGAATTACTGGCTCTCAAGGACTGCTGCCGGAACACACCGTTTGGTGCTTGGCGATAGAATTTCTACTTGAGAGTGGTAGCTAGCCAGGCGGGCACTCGCAAAATGCCCTTCCACCGTGCGGTGAAGCTCAAGCCTGCGGCGGGATTCGAACCCTGGACTAGCTGCGTGGCAGTCCATAGCCAATGCCACTTAGCCATTACTGCGTCATTTATCTTAGTGCGGTGTGTATTTGTAGCTGTAGGTGTTCTTACGGGTCAGTTCCTTTAGGTCCATTCTGTTGCCATGTCTGTTTAGATCTTTCCACATATAACACCTTTGAACATCTTCAGTTATTAATATTTAATGTCAAGTCATCATGCACGTCCCCGGCACTATATGTTTTTTTTTTTTTTTTTTATTTTTTTATTCAGGTAAAAACAGTCATTCACAATTATGCATTCAAACACTAAGCACTAACGGACCTACTTTACCATGACTTGTTACAAATATTAGTATATATTATTGCAAATACATGAATGACGGACTCAGAAAACATGAGAATAGGTATACAATCAACTTGTAAGAAATTTAACTTTATGAACATAATATAATATATTATTAATACAAAAAATTTTATATAGTATTTGAGATACATATTTGTATCTCAAATAGTCACAATAAGTCTAGCATTTTTGATTTAAAATTTGACAAAGAATCGTGAAATATATCTAGTCCATCTAGCAATCTATTGTAACATTTAAATGACCGTCTGAAGAAGGTATTTTTCGCATAGTTAGTACTAAATCCCGCATGTTATCATCAACAACAGCCAGAGGTCATCCACTAACGACAATATGCCTCCCCCTTCGAACAGTAAACGGCTATTAGCTATTTGAATACAGCATCTGCATGTAGTTTATGCATGCCGCATGTTATGCCATGTACAGTAGTATATCTTGGTATCCAGATGGAATACTTCACTCTGCGAGAAGGGAATTCGCCAACGATGTCAGAACTGAATTTCAGTATGAATTCACGGTTAGTAATTGAAGATGTAATACGGTATGTTCGTAATTATTGTTCTTGGCATCTTCGACGACTATTGACGAAGTTTGGCTACCTGTTGATAACTTTCTTAATAGAGCAAAAGTACTCATATCAAGGATCGGCCAAAACTTGTTTCATATCGTAATCCTATTGTTATGAAACGAGAGTTTATGAGTTTTTTTCTTGATACGGGATACGGGATACGGGATGCGGGATGCGGGATGCGGGATACGGGATACGGGATACGGGATACGGGATACGGGATACGGGATACGGGATACGGGATACGGGATACGGGATACGGGATACGGGATACGGGATACGGGATACGGGATACGGGATACGGGATACGGGATACGGGATACGGGATACGGGATACGGGATACGGGATACGGGATACGGGATACGGGATACGGGATACGGGATACGGGATACGGGATACGGGATACGGGATACGGGATACGGGATACGGGATACGGGATACGGGATACGGGATACGGGATACGGGATACGGGATACGGGATACGGGATACGGGATACGGGATACGGGATACGGGATACGGGATACGGGATACGGGATACGGGATACGGGATACGGGATACGGGATACGGGATACGGGATACGGGATACGGGATACGGGATACGGGATACGGGATACGGGATACGGGATACGGGATACGGGATACGGGATACGGGATACGGGATACGGGATACGGGATACGGGATACGGGATACGGGATACGGGATACGGGATACGGGATACGGGATACGGGATACGGGATACGGGATACGGGATACGGGATACGGGATACGGGATACGGGATACGGGATACGGGATACGGGATACGGGATACGGGATACGGGATACGGGATACGGGATACGGGATACGGGATACGGGATACGGGATACGGGATACGGGATACGGGATACGGGATACGGGATACGGGATACGGGATACGGGATACGGGATACGGGATACGGGATACGGGATACGGGATACGGGATACGGGATGTGGGAAGATGGGAAAGTAGGATACGGGGAAAATGGGAATCGGGGAACGGGTAAAAGTAAACGGGGAACGGGGATGGGGACGGGACGTGGACGAGGACGGGCATGGGGATGGGGATGGTGATGGTGATGGTGATGGTGATGGGGATGGGAAAATGGGAAAATGGGAACATGGGAAATGGGAAACGGGGATACGGTAAACGGGGATACGGGAAACGGGAAACTGGAATAGGAACGGAGACGGGGACGGGTCGATGACGGGGACGGGGATGGGGGTGGAATGTGAAAATGGGACTCTGCTATTTGTCCGAGTATCTCACGGGTGTCTATCTGCCTCGTAAACGGTATTGAAATCCATTGGCTATTCATAAATTTAATTTCCTTCTTTTCATTACTTTTGTTCAAAAAGTAGGTATTGTTTCATTAAAAGTGCAGAAGCTGCCCTCGGGACACTGGAAAATGATATCAGCTCCAAATTAACAGAATGGTAAGATAGGGATTTTTATAAGAATGATATGGTACATAGTGGTATATATATATATATATATATTATATATATATTTGTCAGTGAGATTATTGTACAGTAATGGGTTGACAACGGATAATATAATGATAATAGTCATGTCATGTGAAATATTTAGGTTGTAGGTTGTAATGTCAGTTACTTCTGAACTCCAAAAACCGTTGACTTTGAAATATTTACGGGACAATCTTTAAAGTACCACCATTCTAACAAAAAAAAATATGGAAATCGGAGTACCTTCACGTTAATAAATTACTAACTGTACACTGTACTATTACCCTTGGGATAGAATATTATCACCCCCCCCCCCCCCATCTCTCATAACACACCAGAAGGTGGTCAGCAGCATTTTCTGAGTAATTGATATCACACTGCGATCCACAACCCAAACGTGGGGATTATGTCAAACCCCCCATATTAGGGACGCTGTGTTCAGCAATGGACTATCCGGCTGTTACAGAAATGTACATTTTGACTTTCATCCCCTTCCCCAAGGGAACCATGCTGAATTTCGGGATAAAAAGTATACATACAATGTCCTTCTTCGTAGTAGGAACTCAAATCGTGCCAAGTTTCATTGAAATTCATTCAGTAGTTTTGACGTGATGCGCGGCCGGGATACAGACAGACAGACGGCCAAAAAGACCGACAAAAAAAAATACCGTTTTGGCATCAGTATCAGCTTCAGAGTGCTCTCAAAAAATAATTTCACAATATCGGCAACGTTAAGAATTGGACCGATTACAGTTTTATTGTAAGTATAGATGAAGAAAATCTGATTTTCTCTACACCCAAGTAGAAAATCTGTTACCATTCACCCAACGGTGTGTTCTGGCAGCTGTCAGTCAGCTGTCCTTGAGATCCAGTTCTCATTCTTATTTAACACTGTTAACTATCTTTAAGAAAAATACCAAAAGATCTAATACATAATGGTTAAAAGCTGACAGCTGTAAATAAGTAAAAAAACAAGAACAGAAAAACAATTCAAAAATAATTTTATTTAAAGTTTTTCATATGAAATGTATTCTTATTAGCTACTCTTGAAACGCCCCGTGGGGGGCTGGGTTATACCCCCATTTCTACCTGCAAGTGTGGTAAGAGAGGACTTAAGGTAAAATACCGGAAGGTGGGCAGCAGCGCCTTCTGAGGAACTAATATCTTAAACTGCGATCCCCAAGACGCCTTCCAAGCGTGGGGATTATGGCAAACCCCCTAAATGGGGGAGGCTGTGTTCAGAAGGGAACAATCTGGCTGATACAGAACTCTTGAAATATTTTAAGTATCTTTGGAACGCACACAAACTAATTGAAATGAAATATATTCCATCTAAACTAGCAGTAAGCCAATGCAAAATACGAGCTCCAGAGTGTGCCAACAAATAAATTCAACCTAAGTTCATGTTGTTTCTTTAATAAGATAATTAAGCGTTATATTAGAGAATTTCTTGGCAAGAGCTCTTTTGGCATGTCTGGCTGCTTTAGTTTCAAAGTTAGTTGCTGTGAGTTTTCAATTGGGGAGATATTTTTTCAGTTTGATGAAAAATAATTTATACAATCAAACTCATATAATTATGTAGGTAAGTATCACATTACCTTTTAGTATATAACAACACGTATTAGTTGTACGTCATGTACAGGTCGTCTATGTCTCTTATGATGGGGACAGAATTTAAATATTAGTTTCAGAACATTTTATAGTGACAATACATAAATGAAATTTGGAGGTCAAAAACACCTTACGAATAACTAAAAATGCGAAACTAAAAACAGTAATTCATGATTCGTATATCGAAATAAAATTAAGGCATACTAACTAATGTGTTTTTTTTACTCATGACGGAAATGGCAGTTAATAAGACGCACAAAGGGCCTATTGTTACATGTAAAATAATCAAATACAGTTGCATATTATAACCGTAGCAAAGTCTACGGCGTAGCGTTAACGAGTTTGTGCTGCGGCGCTAAGCTGTTCGTGATCGTTATCCTCTAGACACTCCTTTGCTTTAAATAATACATTTTATTTAAAGTCTGTCTGTTTCATTACTATGTGGAACCAAACACACAGATTCGGACCATAACTGGAACTTAAAATAATGAAACCCGAAACCTAAGCCTGATGTTAACAATTAATATGGACTGTCACACTCTTCGAATCCCATGGATTTGAGCTCTCACTTTGTATTGCCATGTAGGAAAATTCCGCCTGGCTGTGTACCTGTGTATCATAAGTTTAAGCAGAAAACCTGTTGCTAACCACCAGGTGTGTTTCAGCAGATATCCTTAAAAGCCTTATTCCAAGTCAAGGCTCAGCTTGGTAACCCTCTTCAACTACATCTCACTCGCCATCTGTTGACGTTGTAATCAAATGTTAGCCTTGTTAATTCACTATTAACCTAAAATGTATCACAATCTTAAAAGTAAAATGTACCCAATAATTTAATATCTTCGTTGTCATAAGACTCATGAGTTGATGTTATTACGGATGGAAAAAGATAACTTTCAGTGCGAATCATCTATTTTCATTCGAAATAATGACTATGTTTAGCATGTGTCAATGTTCTTTTAATAATACTCATAAGTTGAGTTTGAAGACCATCAAGACGGAAGATGGCTGATTGATAAAACTGATGCACCATTAATCTTTTTTATAGTTTTGATGGACTCTGTGTTTGTATTTACATTGGCAACACAAAATATGACAGATAGACCCTGTATTCAATATATATATATTCGTAAATATTGCGACGCGCTGTCAATGACCTTTCTGGATGGTTTATAGATTAGTTTAGTATAACCTTTAAGTCGTTGGGCGTTAAAAACCATATACGGAGCAGTAGTAAAGCATCATATCGACAGAGACTTATAGACCCAGTAAAATTTAAATAATTTGTGCAGTATTTCATTTTAGACTTTATAAACATTTAAATATTTAAATTACAAGCTCGTAACTCGATCTGTTCACGAACTAGAGACTTAGTGCTCTTTGGGTTTGGAATCCTAAAAATGTTACAATAAAAATGAGGTGTTATCCCGGACATGACTATATTTTTTCTTTTCGTTGTTCTCTTGTAATGAACATGGATTTTATAGGGATCCTCATCCCTCGCCCAACTTCCGGTAAAGCTACAAGTTCTAACTACTAAGTAACTACCTACCTACGAAATGTTATTGTGAATTATCTTTATAATAATGTAAGTTTAGTGCCCGTTGGCTGTGGTAGTTAATAAACGTAAGTGGTGCCAATTTGCCTGTGTTTTACCTTTACAAATCCCTGGTAGAACGCCGTCGTCTAGGTACTTTGAAAACATTCTCAAACCTGGTATTTTATCCTCGATATACATAGGCTGTGAAATGTTCACATGGCCTTACTTAAAACTAATTACCTTACTAATCTTAAGATAAGAGGGATCGAAAAGTCAAAATAAATTTCTGATGAACCCTAATAATATATGTGTTAAGATTACGAAGCCCTGTTAGGAAGGTACAGCACTTACCATCAAGACAAAGCCGTTGTTTAACGCCCTGACGCCATTACCGTTTTTTCCACAAACGATAAAATTGCCAAACAGAGCTAAGCAAGTACTTAATGTTATTACTTGAGTCGAATAACTACGCTGTTTATGAGATTATGTACGTCGTTTTATAGCAACATTTTATGGTACACATAAAATATTGCAACACCTTTTTTCGATAGGTTCATAAAATATCCGCATTCACATTATTAGAAGATGCATGTTATTACGAAAATCGTCCATATTTCCTTCACTGCTGTCAATGGGCAGGTCCTTTCCAAAGAAAGGTTTGTATTGTTCCAACACCAGTGCGCTTTGACGAGAAAAAATAAGTTGATTTTTGGATTATAGTTTCGAATTACCAATAAAAACGATGTAAAATTATTTATTGCAATAGGTTGCAGCAGCTTGGAAGCATAATTTCGAGGACCTAGTTTGTTTTGTGAAAATGTGATGATAAGCGCATGAGGCCCACCTGTTAAGCAATAACTTCTGCCCATAACAGTTACATTACGACACTAGTGAAAAACTGCACTACGCACATCAACTTGAGAAATATAAGTTCACGTGCCTATCAATTTCATAATTACGTACTGACTTTCAAGGACTGCTGCTACAAATACACCTTTGGATCTGAATTCAAAAGAGTAATATATTTGATGTGGTGAACTTCAACGGCAATGTCTTATTTAGACCTGAAGGGTAAAGTAAAGCTACCAAAGGCCGGCTCCAAACCGTGAACACATGTTTACGTCGTCCGACCGATTCTACCTCTACCCGCAAAATGTGAATAAAATGAAGAGAAAGTGGAAGGTTCTTCTTTGTTTTATAAGGACGGATGTTTTTATTTTTATTTTTTTATGCCTGATAGGTTAGCCTTTGACCACTATCTCACCTGATGGTAAGTGATGATGTGGTCGAAGATGTGGTTGAGGCTATCCTAGATTTTTTTATACTATAATAATCAATTTGATTTAAGTTTTTATAACAAAAGTAGCGTTAAAATATTAGAAATAAATTAAATAGTGATTAAAGAGAGATATTGCAAAGTGATTTAAGCCCTTAACACTCTTGAATTTACTAGCCCAATAATTAATACAGATGTAGTAAAAATAAAACATCTGTAACCACTTATTATATATCTATTACAATCTACATCAGTATAACACCGAACAGAGGTAATTGGGCTCATGTAACAAAAACAAACTCTTTTCCCTAAACCAATCAAACTGTTTTCGCTAATGGCTCCCTCAGAATATTAATCATTGAGTTAACCGGAGGCACAGAATAAGACCTAATAGTCTTAGGGCCCGTTTCAGAATGTCCTAATAAAGTTTCGGGTTTCTATGCAACACATAAAATAACCGAATGATAAAAATGACAGTTGACATGCAGCAAGTTTCAAGTTTTAACCGATGGATAGGCTAAATCGATGACTGTGAAAAACAAAGATAGTGTTTTGTTTATTAAATATGTTCTGGGTAGTAAAACCGGAACTTACTCGAACATTCTGAAACAGGCCCTAACTGTCACAGAAGGAGCATGTGCGTGACAAGTGTTACGTTTGTAACATATGTCCGTATGTGGGTAGGCACTTTTTTATTTAATAAACCAGTCAGCTCGTAGACACGGCCTTTCATCGACGTTCCCCTGGCGACGATTCGATTCCACGCGTTAGGTTTGTTAGTCACGATGCCTATCGGGAAACTTGAACGGTTCGAATTTACAATGGCCCGCGGGGGGAAGGGGACACTGCAGAAATAGTAACCACATAAGATTTGAGATTAATTGTTCAAGTAATTAGCAGCGACACTTGAGATAGTGTGGTGCGACATATATCCATCAGACCACTTGACTTCGTGTTAATGAAAGAAGTGTTTTTGTAACACACTAAAACTTTCGTTTAATATCCTTCCTATTTCTAAAGCACTTACTGCATGAAGTCATATCGAGAAGTATGTGTAATAAATACAACCTTTTATTATACAAAAAAGCCAAAATGTCCATCAAAATGCATACATCAAAATTTTAATTAGGTATCAATATTAACGTAACAATATTAATTAACAAAGTTTGTCTAAAAATATTTTTACTTTTCATTATGCATTTCCAAATAGTAACACCTCAATATAAATATTACGTTATAATAAACTGGTTATATGTTTTTTTTAATATCGGTCTTCACCTTTTATATTGAATTGTATCCGAAACAAATACTGATTCGAAGATCACCCGTCCTCATTGGGCAATGATAATGCCCATGCATTCTCGCCTCAATAAGATCTGCCGCCAAGCGCCTAGCTGTCGTAAAGCACTGATGGTGGTAAGGCAAAGTTTGCAAATTCATGTTCGTCTAGCTAGATTCCACCTTCAAGACAAAAATCTGTTGCAGATCACCTAGGAGTGTATTGTATCGTTTTTGTATTGAGAGATTAAAACAGCAAAGTATCCAAAAGTTTTTTTTTTTACATAAGTTAAATCTTATTGATTCATATGTATCAATACATTACATGTAACATGGTTTAGTTTTATTGAATGATTTCAATAAATATTAAATAAAGATTAGTTATTATAAGTTAGTCACATGATAATATTTCTTATATAGCTTCTTTTAAGGGTCAGCTATATAAAGCCCAGTCTTTTATCCATCTTACCACATCATACAGACTACGTACCCGGCAATATGTGATATCATCATCATCAGCCAGAGGTCATCCACTGACGACAATATGCCTTCAACGCCACAATAAAATAATATAATTATAAGCTATTTGAACACAACAGCTGCATGTACTTATGTCATGCTGCAAGTAATACTACATTTAACTATCCAGATGGAATACTTCACTTTACTCTGCGAGAAGGGAATTCGCCAACGATGTCAGAACTGAACTTCAGTATGAATTCACGGTTACTAATTGAAGATGTAATACGGTATGTTCGTAATTATTGTTCTTGGCATCTTTGACGACCATCGACGAACTTTGGCTACCTGTTGATAACTTTCCTAATAGAGCAGAAGTACTCATATCAAGGATCGTACAAGACGCGTTTTATATTGTAATCTTTTACTAAAACGTACTTTAATAAAACGAGATTTAACGAATATCTTCGTAAAAATAGAATACCACATAGAATATAATACAATGAAGGTGCACATAGTAGATACTTAAACTCATTTTTTACCACAATTGAATTAATGACATCTTATTTGACTTCCAGAAGCATGCGAAGTATAAAGTATGTAGATGCCCCGAAAATGATCCAATATTATATTTTAAAAATATGTTATTTTTTGGTGTTCACGAAAGGTGTTAATTTCACGCCCATAGTTTTATTTTTAGATGTGAGTTATTAAACTTAAACGACAAAGACAAATAAACTAAGTCGACATATATCATAAATTACAACACCACAAACAAAGCTTCAGACAATGTATCTACACGTTTTCATAAACAAAACCGGAAAAAGCAAGCGATATATCGAAACTAGAACGATATCTATAACGTTCTGACACATCAGATGACCCTTCTTCTGAATACATTAGCCGCAGGCGCCCGCGGCGTGATATAAGCGCCAATCGAGACACCATCGCGCTTCATAAAGGGAAAAAACTACAGATATATTACTCCGAGCGCTATAATTTCGATATAATTGGTGTGACCTATTCTTTGACGGAGTCAAGGACGCCGTTAAAAGTGCCGTAAAGTTTAAGGATGGTTGCGCATTGGTCGACCAAGTCTTGCGTTTATAGACCCATCTTTAATGGTGTGAATGTTTCAAATCAAACTGCATTCTGCATAAATCTGGCACCTCTTCAGAAACTTAATATCATTGAACACGTCAATTGAGAAATAGGAAGTACGTATACATTTAGTGCAAGCACACAGACCGTTACTAACACGATTTGATCTTGTGTCAACAAATCTTACTAAGCAATTTTGAAACCAAATTACAAATTATTTTTGTTTTGACACTGTACAAACACAAAAGTGTTTGAACCACTCTCGTTAAGTGTTATATTTGCTCACTAGATTCGTGGCCCGTTTAGTGGGAAAAAGACTTCCGCCAACGGCAATACAAATCAGTACTAATATTATAAATGCGAAAGTAACTCTGTCTGTCTGTCTGTCTGTCTGTCTGTTTCACGCCAAAACTACTGGACCGATTTGAATGAAATTTGGTATGGAGATAGTTTGAGACCCGGGAAAAAACATAGGTTAGTTTTTATCCGACTGCGCAAAAAGAGGTTAATGCTTTCGCGCGATAACCGACATACGCGCGGGCGGAGCCGCGCCCGGAAAGCTAGTTAAATATAATATTTGTCCCCTTATTAAAGTCTAAACAATAATAACTGTGGCTTATTACAGAAATGGCTAGAGATCCCATTTGGAGCAGCTATGAACGGAGTGTTCCAGTTGGAGTACCCACGATAACGTAACTACTAGTACGAAACTAGTAATTATGTCGTAGCTAGTATATTCTGATATTAGAAATATATATAATAAAAGACAGAACTCAAATAATAATTGTTAGTTTAATTGCAGATCGTTATATCGTTATTTATAAGCGGTGCCAGGTTTTAGAATAACAAATAAAGGGATCGTCTTAAGGAATTGTGTGCGGTTTTATAATAAAGTTCCTAAAGATACAACGCTTACAGAAGGAAAATTCATGTTGCATGTGAATAACATTTTTATTCCTACTACACAGTTTCAGATTGATGACAAATATGCTTGGATGATTTCACCTGTGCTAACTTGTCACTAGTGTAATATAGACAAATATAGTTATAATTTTATAATATCGTTTCTAACACATTGTTAAAAAACGTTTAAAGAGAATGAACCTGAGTTTTTGCCTGTTTTTCTCGCAGTGGCTCTATAGTATTTTTTTGCTGAACGTGGCATCTGCATGTAAAATGAATGTAAAATAGGAAACTTTGATTTAGGACAATATTTTTCAAAAATCTGATAGGATCAGCCTTTGACAATTATTTCACCTCTATGATTTTTTATTTTTCATTCTTAATATTTTATACATGGTTTTTTCTTAAAGAATATGCCACCCTTATTGCTAAACAGGATATTTATATATATTATTAGCTTTCCGGGCGCGGCTCCGCCCGCACGTATGTTGGTTATCGCGCAAAAACATTAACCTCTTTTTACGCAGGTGGATAAAAACTATCCTTTGTTTTTTCCCGGGTATCAAACTATTTCCATACCAAATTTCATTCAAATCGGTCCAGTAGTTTTGGCGTGAAATCGTAACAGACAGACAGACAGACAGAGTTACTTTCGCATTTATAATATTGGTATTGATTATTTTAAACCTACTATTGCCCAGTATTTGGTGTCCTTAAACTACCGGGTATAGGTCATAAAACTTTCTGGCTTCTTCGGAGTCAGGCTGCGACAGCACTCCGTTGCATCCCCCTACCACTATGAAATATATTATAGCAGACTTAGAATAAACCCTAACTCTCAAAAACAATTGGTGAATAATCCCAATAGGTGCGGGAGACAGTTTTCTATTTGGATGCGGTCGCTACTCAGTAATCAGACAAGCCTACAAAATGCCCAACTACCAAGTTCAAACCCGCGGGGACCACTGCACGACAATCTGGTCCATTATTGCTTCAAAATGCTGGTGCTAGTGCAATAGTGCACGAGCACCACTATCTTGGCGTAGCCATCTTCCACACTATAAATAAGTGGGGCGCAATGTAGCGATAGACTTGATCGATGGTGTTTGGATATAGTGAGACTTGAACCGCTCTTATAGGAAATCTCTAACGTATTGGTTTTGTTGTAGAACAGAATTAAAAACAATCCCCGAAATGGAGATTAAATTAATATTGTATTGTGCGCTTTGCGAAACGATGATAATACAATTATATCAGCGTGTCGGTAAGCAGAAGTAGTAGCAACATATATAGGGGTACGTAGACATGATTGGAAAGGTACCTACTACGTTAAAGATTATTCTCTAATGCACCAAAAACTGTTTATTAAGCACAAGTGCATAAAGAGGATTGCTTTTTTTTTGATTTGTTCAAACAGGTTCAGTTTGTAATATATTTTATGTAAGAAATTTCCTTGGATCTTTTATAATACCCATAGGTCAAAGGTATTATTCAAGACCTTTTAATTGATTACCGATAGGTACCGGTTACATGATCCTTTTCATTTGTGATGTTAGAGAAAACATATTGCACCGACCCACATAGGGGTATTTAGTCAATCCAGCCGGTCAAAATTATTTCTCTCTGTTTTTTAATTTTTAATACATCTCTTATCAATGTTATAGAAGTATCTACGGTTTTCTAATATAAAAATATAAAAAATTAAATACTTATAATTTTTAAATATTATTTTACCTGTTCAGAAAAATATGTAGATTTTTTTTTTCAATATAAAATGACGATGAATGTCTTCATCGTCACTTTTTATATCATCTTCATCGAATCCACTCCATCTTTAGGTTCAGCTGGTAATAGTAATTCTAAGGCTTTTTTGGTAAAGGGCTACGTTTTCTTCTATGGTTTCGGTATCATGCTGGTAGTTGGAGCTTCTGAAATAGCCGATTCACTAAGACATAAGGTACACTCCATTCTCGAAAACTTTCTGGAAAAGTTTTGCCTTTTATTTTTTATTTACTATTACCTTAAAAGCGCCTGACTCAAAAGGGGGCGAGTAAGAGCGGCTGATTTGATAGTAATTATATTGTTTGAAGTATACATCAGTTAAAAATATGACGCACCCTGAAATACTTCAAAACCCTTTAAGAAGTAAAAAATTGCGTAAAAACCTAAAAAAATATAGTATATCTTTAAAATATATGAAAAGCCAATACTATCACTAACAAAAACCAAATAAAATGCATTAAATGAAAGCATTCTTTTCTTACCCGTTTTTTCAAATACATAGCAGTATACCCAAAGAGATCACTTTTCAGTTTTTTTTTACTTATACCGTCATACTGGGAATGCCAAGAAAAATACACACGCTTGGAATGACTAGAGTTCCGACTAAAACAAGAACGCGGGCGCAGCTCCAGAGCTATCGGAAAGGGTTGCCTTAACCTAATCCTAATCCTAATTATCTAAGGGTTGTTTTCTAGGTATTTAAGATTATTAATAATCAGCATTTTTTTACCTGCTCTCAATAAATTGATTTTTGACCGTCTAGATTGGCTAAATATCCATATACGCGACCCCACGTGAGTGGAATATGAGTAGGAAGATGATGAGAGCCTCAAATATATAAAATTTATTAAATCAATCCTCCAAGCTACTGACTAGAAAATAATTTGGTTCCTACATGAATCATGTATTGAGATGTTCAGACTGCGGCTACAGAATACAAGTACCTACTTGTGGCTAAATGGTTTCTATTAATTTGTTGCGAATTGGGTATTATATTATAAATGTAGGATATGACCCTTAAATCTTTCGAAAACAAAGCTTTTAACAGCAAATGAGAATGATACAATAATTATATCTGTCTTTATCAAGTGTTCACTACATTTGTTTTCTTCAATCAGTTTCATTGTTTCTTATCTCACTTTGCTCAGGTTTTATATACGTTAAGCCTGAACAAGCTATATATCTTCTTTGCTCCTCTATTTCTTCTGTACCTTTCCGTCCATATTGATATTCAACACGACTTATCTTTTTTTCCATATTTTTTCAAGACGTGTTCTTATCATGCCAATCTACTCTTAATTAGTGTTTTTTCTGATATCATTATTCCTAATCTTGTGTTTTCTAGCCACACCATGTTAACATTTTAATTTATGTCACGTGTACTCTTCTTTCAATTCGCGTCTTTTATTTCCCAAAAACATGCAGGGCCATACTCTTTTATAATGGGTCTTGTAAATATATTTCATAAGTTTTAGAGATTTCAGTGGGTCACATGTTGTCTTAAAAACCTGGCATCATTACATCTATGCTCCATTACCTTATACGTTACGTGTCTATTTAATGTGGTATAATGATTTTACGTGCCGTAATTTTTGACAATTAGTGTGATCGAAACTCGATTTTTTGTGCATTTATGTCGAAAACTATATGAATCAGATATTATTTTATATTTAGACGGAGGCAAAAGATGCTCAGCTGGGAAACAGGTGTGATATTGTTTACTGTATATAATCTCAATCGGTAATATTCTAATTATGAAATGAAATACAGACTTTTATTGGCATATTTTATTTACATACTTCTTTAAGAAAATTAAAAAAAAATTAAAGCATTATTCTCCTAACAAAACAATGCTTTAAAATATTTTTTAATTATTAATTATAATCATTTATTTCAACCATACATAAGTCATATACAAAAACATAAGTTTTAATTTTTTTTATTTAATTATTTAAGTACAATGTGTCCCGACCAAGGAGGTTTCAATTCAATTTAAGTACACATTATCTGTGGTGAGCGCGCCGCGCAATATAATAACAGCGCGTTGCGCTGGTTTTTATATTGCATTTTATTTAGTGTAGCTACCTATAGCCATGATATTAAATAAAGTAGTGTATGCAACTGCATATAATAAGGTATTAAAACACTCATGTTTTAATACTCTCTATTATATGACAGTTGTATAAACAACTACAATGTATGTATCAAGGGTTAAAAAACTAAAATTAATGTTTATTGATTTGCCGTGCATAACATTCACCGTCCAATATGACGTCGTGATATTAAACTACCTGTTTGGGACTCGGGTGTCGGGTGAACGAGCAGTGATAATTGACGGTCAATTTCTGTGGACCATTCACTCGCCTGACAGCCACACGAAGTCACAAAGCAACTATTACTGACTGCAAGTGAGTAAGATAGTTTGTGAGGCTTTGAATAAGATTTATAAAATAATACATTTTCTTTTGCATTCCAGTTTGACATGTTGATAGTACTTACTTGTACCATTTGTCATGTAAAATTATAATACAGACCAAGATAAACCTTTATAGAATTTTAACATCATAAAATAGCAACATTCTTACTGAACTCTTTTCACAATATGACTTCCAATTGACATTAACATCAATTGTATATTGTAACACAAAGAAAACTATCATCCTTAACTTCGTTAACTTTAATCCCTGATTCATGTATTCATGTATATCAAGATAAACATTAAATAATCTAAACAATTATAATTTTAAAATTAATAATATTCGTTTTCAACATATTTTTTTACCGGCGGTATGCCTTTATTAAACAAAATACTATGAACTATATACAACACTACAGCTACTACAATAAAAGCAAATTAATTAATTTAAAATAAAACAGCAACATTGCTAAACTTCACGTTGTAGATTGAAATAGTCCTGTACTCTAACCGCGGGCAGACTGCAGGTTTCTCTAAAAATAAACTTAGTAGCAGTCCTAAGTCTAGAACTCGTTTCGGTAGGTGGCAATGTGCTTGCCCCCTATTTCGTGAGACTAAAATATATCTAGGAAAAAGTAAGGATTTAGAAACCAATTTTCCACATAAAGACTCGATGTTAAGTGTTATAAATTACAATTGAATATTAGGTATTAGATAGGATATGAACCGTTTATCTTGATATCATAATATTTTAATATAATTATAATGACAACGTTCGTTTGGAGCCAGCACATATTTCAACAAAATTTATATTGTGTCTATAATTTTAATTTGAGTACCACATACAATTTTTAATTTCGTTGTTTATCATGTCTAGCTGGAGGTGTGCGAGGCACTTATTTAACAAAGAAAAGCGTCAGTAAAAGACTTACCTACTCGTAATAATGCGTTGGAGTTTTCATACTCTGCAGTAGAAGCGCTCGTATTATAGTTTGCTTAGTAGTTTTTAACTGTGTAAACCTAGGCAAGCAATGTCAACTGCGGTCATGAGTTGGATGGGTGACCGCTAGTGGCATTAACTCCTGACTATGCACGGACTTCTGAGGGCAAGTTAAGCTCTCAGAAGCTACCATTTTATATTAAGCTGTTTAAAATATAATTAACTTGTAGGTAAAATAGCTATCACCATAACAAGTCAACACCAACCAACAAATTCCAATATATTATCACCCCACTTCTTTTCGCGCCAAATTACCTGATGGAAGGATACTAGGCCAAGTTTTTCTCCGTAGGACCTATAAGACTTTAGAAAGAAGCTGCTTCAGTTTCCGATGACCAACATAGAGGCGAAATACTATACATAATATTCAATCAAAATTTCACATTCTATTTCAGAATAACAAGCATTATTTTTAAAACTCGCGCGCATTTCGTCCTTTTTTCTTATCTCTCCTTTTCTGACAGGTTCGAATTGTTCTATCAATTTCAGGTGTCCATCCGTATTAATTGAATGTACAGTGTACACTCATGGCATAGACAGGCAGCTTTTTCTCTCGGCCTGACATAACAGCTTCGATTAAATGAAATACAGCCATGCATGTTTACTGACTTCTTTTTACGAAAACCAACTTGTTCATCAACAAGGTTATTATATTTGCTTAAGTATGAGTATAGACGCTAAATAACCAAACGGTAGGGTTCACTGCAAGCGGGATAGACGTGATGCGCTCTCATTGTGCAAGATCATCCTGCTCGAGTCGACGTAAGTAGTGGCATGCTATTCATTCAGTGCATTAATTCCCTTAGTCGTATTTTACGATCAGTGGATGATATAAAGCAGTCCCTAGATCTTTAAGGCGAAGTTATTATTATCTCAAGAGAAATATTGACATTACTATCGAGAAATAGTAAAGTATTTGGGAACATGATAAGAACTCGATAGTGTCATATTTATGGATCACACGATGCTTTGCGGATATTTAAGTAGCTATAAGGGCCCCAACGCCGGAGGCAGAGCGTGGTTTGACTGCTGATAATCTATGAAGTTAGTCGTAAATCATGCAACAGATTTATGAAGGAAACTGTTTTTTATTCTTATGGCACTTCAACAAGTCTTCAACGTTGCTCGTAAAATGTCTGAAGTTTATCGTTTTTATACTCGTACATTGCTCGCGGTTTGGTGTTCACCGAATTTGATCCATAGCTTCGTTGTGAACAACCGACCATAATGAGGATATCACGACCATAAGCATAAGTCAAAGTCAAAGTCAAAGTCAAAATCATTTATTCAATTTAGGCGTCTACGACGCTCTTATGAAGGTCAATTACAAATTTTAATATTGAAATATACTACATTGTACTGCCACGTTCAGCAAACAAAAGTTATAGAGCCACTGCGAGAAGAACGGGCAAGAAACTCGGGGCCATTCTTTTAAACGTTTTTTTAAAATGTGTTAAGTACATACTATATAATAAAATTATTACAATACTTAATTTACATTACGTAGGTGTTGGGCGCTAGCTTGGCAGAGGCGAACCAGTCCAGGCATTTTTGTCGTTTAAGTAATCACAAACTGTGTAGTAAGATTTCTTTATCAAAATATTCTTCACATGCAACTTGAATTTTCTTTCTGTGAGCGTTGTAATATGTTTGGGCAATTTATTATAAAACCGCACACAATTTCCTAAGAAGGACCTTTTATTTGTCTTTGCTAATCTAAAACCTGGCACCGCTATTTTATCTTTATTCCTAGTGTTATAATCGTGAGTGTCACTGTTTGATTTAAATTTGCTCAAATTTTTACGAACATACATAATATTTTCAAATATATACAGACTTGGTAAAGTTAAAATATCAATTTCTTTAAAAATATCTCTCAGGGATTCCCTAGGATCCATTTCATATATGGCTCGAATTGCACGCTTTTGTAAGATAAAGATTGTCTCTATCTCAGCAGCAGCTCCCCACAGCAATATACCATAAGACATAATACTGTGGAAGTACGCGAAATAAACGAGCCTAGCAGTAGCTACGTCTGTTAGCTGTCTTATCTTACGAACTGCATATGCAGCAGAACTAAGTCTTCCAGATAGATCATGTGTATGTGGATTCCACTGTAAAGTTGAATCCATTTTAATTCCCAGGAAGACTGTCGCATTGTCAAAAGAGAGTTTTTCTAGGCCAAGCTTAATGTTTGGTTCAACATAAGTAACATTTGGTAAAGAAAACTTTAAACATTTGGTCTTTTTTGAATTTAAGAGAAGATTATTAGCCGCGAACCACTTAGAGATCATAGATAACACATTATTTACATGAATAAGTTCACTATCCCTCCTATCTACTTTAAAAATTAGGGAGGTATCATCTGCGAATAAAACTATATCGCAGAAATTTTTAACCATGCAAGGCAGATCATTTATATATGCTAGCAACAGAAAAGGTCCTAAAATTGATCCTTGCGGTACGCCTATTCTTACCAAAGACCCGGAAGAAGTATTGCCATTTATTCTAACCTTCTGTAGCCTGTCTGACAGATATGACTTTATAAGATCCAGAGCTTTTCCACGAATACCATAATGTGAAAGTTTTCGAATCAGAGTGCGGTGCTCTACACAGTCAATTACGTATCTTATTATATCATACATTTACGTATCTTATTATTACGGTAAGTAGGTATTAGAAAATACATACAAATAGGCAATTCAAAAGGCGAACCTATGTAATGAGACCTACTTAATATAAAAGGCCTCCTTCAAAGTATAACACGTGCATTTTTAATATATGTATCTACACGTGTTTATTGGTGATATTTATGTTTTGATAAAATTGCTGATTGTATAGGCATAGTACAGGTATCTAACTATTGTAATAAGAACTCTGACTAATCATATTACAACTGCTATATTTACTTATCTTATATTCCACAATTCAATAAGGCTAACTGTCAAACAATGTATAGCTTTAGTACTGTCGTATACCTACACCACGAGACTAGACCACGACAATTTTATAATATTTCATCAATTGAACATTTCATTTGTTGAAGTCGGTACCATGATAGTTCAAAAGTCCCTATTATCACAATACTGTGCGCATGGTACCGACTTCGATAAGTTATTCCATACTTTTGGATGTTGAAGTCGGTTCCATTTTTTGCAATTTTTTTTTTTCACTGTTTTTAGTGACCCTTGCTACTTACGGGATCGATTCTCATTCATTGTCAACGACTATATCATCAACATAGGTAAATATTTTTCAGTTATTGGAGCGTAACTCAAAAATGACTTGACCGATTTTGATGAAATTTAAAATGGGACCAAACGACAAGCATTAGCTTTCAAACAAAAAAAGAATTTTGAAAATTAGTTCACAAAGTCAAGAGTTCTGAGGTAACAAATAAACAAACATAAAAAACAGACGAATTGAGGACCTCCTCCTTTTTTGGAGGTCGGTTAAAAATACTGAAATCATGACACTATGTAAGGCAAAACTATATACAGAAATGAATAAGTGAGTATAAGTTAATAAGAATAGTAAGAAGGAAATAAGTCTAGGTTAAGCATGTTAACAATTTTTTCTACATCACCAATTACCAGTAGGTGAGACTCTCAAAGTGTTAAAGATTAAACTATCAGCAATTTAAAAAAAACTAAAGTAACTTAACATACACGTACATACTCTCAACCATTGACCATCACTGCTTTCAAAGTATAGATTTGAAGCGCTCGTAGCGAAGTTTGCTTAGCCGTTCTGAACCGATCAGCAAAGTTAAGCAACGTCCGCTGCGGTCATGAGTTGGATGGGTGACCGCTGGTGACATGACTACTGAGCGCTTCCGTGCTTCGGAGGGCACGTTAAGCCGTCGGTCCCGGTTGTTGTCTTTGGATGGCAGTCGTTATAGCATGGTGGTAGGGCATTTTGCGAATGCCCGCCTGGCTAGCTACCACCCTCAAGTAGAAAACCTGTCGCCAAGCGCCTAACGGTGTGTTCCGGCAGCTGTCCTTGATAGCCAGTAATTCTAGGTTAGCCTGAACAACATCTTCGACCACATCGTCGCTTACCATCAGGTGAGATAGGCTAACCTATCGAGCATAAAAAAAATACAGGGTAAATGGAAAAGTGCTGACAACCTTTTGAGGACTACCCCCGTTTATCAAGGCATACAACATTATTGGTTCTACGAGTTAACGAAAAATCATTAATTTTGTTAAAAAAAAAACATTATATTTTCTAGTACTGTGTGACAATTTAAGTTCCGTGTCTCGTAGTAAAATATATTGACTACTCTGAGTTAAGAACGCGTGCTGCGGCAACACTGGACTATATCACGTCCCCTTTGAATTAATTTGAATAGAGTTTTGAATAATTACATCGAGGGAAGTAATCATTAAAAAAAGTTTAATGCTATTCTGATGAAACAAGCACGGAGCCACCTGGTATCAAGCGGTAACATATGCCTACAACAGATGCAGTTCGTCACAAATCGCGAATTACCACGCGCCCAATCAACGTGACACATAAAGATGTTAAGGCGAGCTTTCCACAGACTTTAGGTATTTTATGCGAGCGCGACGTATTCATTTACGCGACACAAAGTTGTGTGCGACGCTATTAGCTCTCCAGGTAAGGTACAGTACAGTCCTACCTACGTAGCGGAGATCAGTATGATATTTTAGAGTGGAATTAACTTTTGTCGTGAATTGGTAGATACGCCGGAAAAATAATCGGGTCCTGTAGGGGTTCGGTCAGTACAGTAGTGTTTATATATAGTAGAGTAATAAATTTCATAAAGCTGTCCTTTGAAGAGTCAATTCAAAGTCAATGAGTACAAATTCTTACTTCATAATCATCGCTCATCAAGGCAACCATCTTCAGGCAGATATGTGCCTTCTAGCAAAATTGGCCAGAAATAAAAATAAAATTTGCCAGATAGTGTCTATTATTGAAGATACAGTAGAACCATATCCCGTGAAACTAAAAAATATTAAGTCATAAAATAGGGCGACAGATACTATATTTAGATATAATGCGTCTATACGCGCACTATTATAAATCAAAATGTTAACTGGAATTAAAAATTGATAAATTAATTTTAAGTTACTATATAAAAGTAGTTTATGAAAATTGTATGGTAAGGTTTTTAACATATTTCTAATAAATTCAGTTCATAATGGCAAAGCTTTTTAACCGACTTCAAAAAGTAGGAGGTTCGCAATTCGTCTATATTTTTTATTATGTGTGTTACCTCTGAACTTTTGACTGGGTGAACCGATTTTGATAATTCTTTTTTTATTTAAAAGCTGATACTTGTCGTTTGATTTCTAAATGAAATCGAACGACAAGTATCAATTTCTTTAAAACCAGTCAAGTCGTTTTAAAATTACACTCCAATAACTGAAAAATATTTTCCTACCTTGATGATATAGTCTTTGACAGTGAATGACAACCTATCCAGTAAGTAGCAAGAATCACTAAAAAGAGTTAAAAAAATTAAACCAAAAAAATGGAACCAACTTCAACACTCAAAAGTGTGAAATAACTTGTCGAAGTCGGTTCCATGCGCAAAATATTGTTATTCTAGGTACTTTTGAACTATTATGGTACCGACTTCAACAAGTTATTTCACACTTTTGAGTGTTGATGTCGGTTTCATTTTTTGGTTAACATTTTTTTATATTGAGACATTGCATTAGTATTGGATTTGTTAGTAAATTTGAGTAGATTTTTTTTATTATTATAGAAATAATATGTAACACTAAGTGATTTTCAATACTGGATGGATATAAATTGAATTAAAATTAAAAAACGTAAATCTGGCTGTATGGAAACTCATGTCACGTCACGACTATTGTACTCAATGTCACACCCGAGACTTCAAAGTCTCGGGTGTGACATTCATATAAAAAAAAAAACTAAATATATATTTTATTACAGTTGAGTTGAGGATTACCCAGATAACAAATTTAAAGAGATACAACATAATAAATTGAACTCATATTTTTTGGCATAAGACCTAACAATAGTGATAATAATTTAATAATCTTAATTAACCATTGTGTACATATTAAAAGTATATGGTTCGCAAATTGCGTTAAAAACTACACGAGTTAGATATAGTTTCAAACAATCAATTACAACATAACTAGATGCCATTCATCAAAATTGGTTTTCCCGGTCCGTCAGGAACCGTTCAGAAAATCGAGATAAACAGTAGAATACGTTATATCATCTAAATCCATTCAGCGGTGTTGGAGGTAAGAGGTTAAAACGTTTTTTTTTTGCTGCAAAATGGGCTTGACTTCAACACTCAAAGGTACGAAATAACTTGTTGAAGTTGATACCATGATAGTTCAAAAGTACCTTTTATTACAATATTGTGCGCATGGTCCCGACTTAGACAAGTTATTTCACACCCTTGAGAGCTAAAGTCAGTTAAATTTTGGGTAAAAAAAAAACCGTTTTTAGTGTCCCTTGCTATCATATTATAATCGTCTAATAGTCCCTTGCTACTTGCGGAATCGATTGTCATTCATTGGCAATAACTATATCATCAAGATAGGAAAAAACCTTTCAGTTATTGGAGTGTAACTCAAAAACGGCTTGACCGATTTTGATGAAATTTAAATGGGACCACACGACAAACATTCAAATAAAAAAAGAATAATATAAATCGGTTTATCAGTAAAAAGTTCTAAGGTAACAAACATTTAAAAAAAATAGACGAATTGAAAACCTCCTCCTTTTTTGAAGTTGGTTAAGAAGCTAACACACATACTTACTTTCGAATTTATAATATATATTATTATTATCATATAATAACTAAACAAGGGTGGAGTAAATCTATACTAAAAATGATATAGTATAGATTTGATTTTATATGGTAATGAAGTTAATAATCAAATTCCAGTGTATACCCATACACTGGGCTTCGATTATTAACATCATTATCTTAGACCCTGGGTACGAAATACTAGGCATTCGGCTAAAACTAGATATAAAAACAATAATTTCATTGCATTTCAGCAAGCTTATTGAACCTGAGTGTGACATCGCGTACCATGGTCGTGACGTGATATGAGTTTCCATACAGCCAGATTTATGTTGTTACTTATAATTTTTATCCATCCAGTTTTAAAAATCGCTTAATGTCACGTATTATTAAATATTTTTTTTATTATTTTATATATATTAATCGTAAAAAAGACTACTCAAATTTACTAACAAATTCAATACTAATGTAATGTCGCATATAATTTTTTTAACCGAAAAATGGGCTTGACTTCAACACTCAAAAGTGCGAAATAACTTGTTGAAGTCGGTACTGTGATAGTTCAAAAGTACCGATTATCACAATATTGTGCGCATGGTCCCGACTTCTACAAGTTATTTCACACTTTTGGGCTTTGAAGTAGGTTCGGTAAAAAAAAATCTTCAGCCGTTTTAGTGCCCCTTGCTACTTGCGGGACCGATTGTCATTCATTGGCAATGACTATATCATCAAGATAGGCAAAAACATTTCAGTTATTGAAATGTAACTCAAAAAACGGCTTGATAGATTTTGATAAAATTTAAATGGGATCACCGACAAGCATCAACATTCAAATAAAATAAATCATCAAAATCGGTTCACCAGTAAAAAGTTCTGAGGTAACATAAAAGCGGACAAATTGAGAACCCCCCCTTCTTTTTTAACCAACTTCCAAAAAAGGAGGAGGTTCTCAATTCGTTTGTTTTTTTACGTTTGTTACCTCCGTAACTCTTGACTGGGTGAACTGATTTCAAAAAATCTTTTTTGTGTGAAAGCTGATGCTTGTCGTCTAGTCTCATTTAAATTTTATCAAAATCGGTCAAGTCGTTTTTGAGTTACACTCCAATAACTGAAACATATTGACCTATCTTGATGATGTAGTCGTTGACAATGAATGATAATCGATCCCGTAAGTAGCAAGGGTCAATGAAAATATTCAAAATTTTTTTATAACAAAAATGGAACCGACTTCAAAACCCAAAAGTACGAAATAACTTGTCGAAGTCGGTACAATACGCACAATATTGTGATAATAGGTACTTTGGAACTATCATGGTACCGACTTCAACAAGTTATTTCATACTTTTGGGTGTTGAATTCGGTTCCATTTTTAGGTTTTTTTTTAAATCGGTTAATAACACACATACTAACTTTCTAATTTATATTATTTTTATCATATAAAAGCTAAACAAGGGTGGAGTGAATCTATACTGAAAATAATATAGCATAGTTTTGATTATATAATAGTAATGAAGATAATAATTAAAGCCCAGTGTGTCCTATACACGGGGTTTGATTATTAACTTCATTGTCTTAGACACTGAGTACGAAATAATAGGCATACAGCTAGATTAATTAAAAAAAATTTTAACGTTAAAATAATACAAAAAAATGGAACCGACTTCAACACCCAAAAGTACAAAATAACTTGTCGAAGTCGGTACCATACGCACAATATTGTGATAATAGGTACTTTGGAACTATCACGGTACCGAGTTCGACAAGTTATTTCAAAGTTTTCAATGTTGAACTTGGTTCTATTTATTTGTAAAAAAAAACACCCTTTTCTTAATATTAACACACATACTAACTTTCACCATACTAATTTTCACTATTTACGAAATCTATTGTCATTCACCGTCAATCAGGAAGTCATCAAGATAAGCGTAACGAGTCAATTTTCTAAAAGTTAGCCCAGAGCATGTTTTATTTTGTTGTGTTTGATATTCATTTTGATATTGTTCTGTGTGGCGCGTAGATCGAAAAAATTTACACACGTCCTACGTAGGCGAGCTCTGCGAGCGCACTGGCGGTCAAGTGAGCGAGCTCTGATACCATGAATTCATGTTAAAAAATCATATAAAATAACTTTTTAACATTTTCATTTATGATTTAATTTCTTTTATTGATTAGTAATGCATTAAAAAATAATTTAAAATTAAAGATTGGTAAAAAGGGAGACAAAAATCGTTTTAAAATTCGAAATAGAGGTAACTTCAGGATTTTTTTCTATCGAGTGAAGTTATTTATTATGTGTATCAGATTTATGATTCGCCTCAAGAATATGCTTAAAAATAACATATATTTTTTTCAGTTTAATAACCGAGTTTTTTCTTTGAGAAAAGTTAATTCTTGTATGGCGTTTTCTGGCCAGGAGTGCCTTAAGTCTCAGGTGCCTGTTGTGGCTTAGCCAATCAAAACTTGTTTTGAAATGAGAAAATTTCGTTTAATATATTTCTAACTAACTAAATAGAATTGATTATCTTTGAGTTACTTTCTCGAATCCCTATAATAATTGTTTTTTTTTAATAACTAAGTATTTTTTTACTAAAATGTGGAAAAATGTAGAAAAGACAAGTTTATCATGTACATCATTTTATATAGTTTTACCAATCTTCATTATCGTAATAGGACGTCACAGTTGCAGTATCAGAAGCACCTTTAAAAAAATCCGGCCAAGTGCGAGTGAGACTCGCGCACGAAGGGTTCCGTTCGTGCGCGTTATCTGTAACCTAATCTTGCAAGTTACAGACACATTTCGCCGTGTTTATTCTCAAAGTAAATATAAGTACAACTAAATATTCGGTGAATGTTTCAAGTTTCTACCTGTTTTCATTATTATTATTTTTAGCTAATAAACGGCGAAAACCTCTTTTGCTGTATCCCATTCCGCCGCCCTAATTTTTTTTTTTTTATTTAAGTAATTATATTTAAAGAGAACATGAAACAACATATTCTGTGAATAGTTAAAGCGTCTACCTGTCACTGTGATTAGTATCGAGCAAGAAACGGTAAAAAAATCAAGTTTGTTGTATGGGGAACCCCCCCTTAAATATCTATTTTATTTAATTTTTAGTATTTGTTGTTATAGCGGTAATAGACATACAGCATCAGTGAAAATTACAATTGACTAGCTATCACCGCGCTTGAGATACAGCCTGACGGACGGACAGCGAAGTCCCAGTAATAGGGTCCCGTTTTTACGTACGCTACTTTTTAGGGTACGGAACCCTAAAAAGTAGCGGAAACATAGTTACAGTGAAAATAATGAAAACTATGAGTAATTGCAGCGACGAAGACAGCAATTTAACACCAGAGGAATTAGAATATTTTTATAAGTTAAGAATGTTACATTAAAATTACAAGCTAAAAAGTTACGTGAGAAATAGGAATCCTGAAACCTGGTTCTATAATTTGAATTGAAAAGTTGAATAAGCAACGCGAGATTAAAGTTTTTTTTACATCTAGTGTCTAAGAATTTACATAATACATACATAACTTTAATAATACCTGATCCTTAACCTAACAAAACGATCTTTATTAAGTGCCTCGTTTTTTTTGTAAATTAGAAATGAGCAAAAATTAAAATAAGGTAAAATGCCTCGAGCGCACTTACCTTTTAGGGGTAGGTACGTAAAAACAAGCCTTTATCAAACTCGTCCTTCTGTCCCTTTCTGACCATATACCTATATATATTTAGGTAACCTGTTGTTATTTTTCACTAAATTTCCTTATAAATAAAATATGCAAAATATCTAAGAAATACATATTTCTCTCGCCTTTCTACATCACTCTATCGTATAAGCGGCATTAAATACACGCGCCAAACATTGTGTGATTACTTCACAAAGTCTATGGTTAACGAAACTACAAAAACTGGCCAGGTATGGATGGAACACGGCCTCAAAATCCCGAATATATAAAAAGAAATTAGACTTATTTGTAAACCATAATTTATGTCATTTACAGTGTGAGTTGGTACGGAACCCTCAGTTTGCAAGTCTAAATCACACATAACGGATTTTTCTTTAATCATATTATAGTCTTTGTCATTTGTAACTTGTAAACACAATTTATATGGTATTCTGAACATTCAAAGGAATGAAAAAATTCGGTATTAATAGAACTTTTTCAATTACTTTACAAGGTTTCTACTTGGTCTATTTCTTTAGCAATATTTGCATCGTCTAAACATCACAACCCTCATATCTACATATCAATAAAGCCCGCCGATATACAGACAGTTAATGAAGATTGAACATGGATCGTGTAGACGGAATCCATCCGTGCAATTCCTGTGTAATCGGGACGTGCATGCTGAAGCCAGCCCTGCGTAAATCTACACAGCACACTGTCGGTACTGTAGCTACTGTGATATATTACTACACAACATTATTATTTCATAATGCAAACGTTAAGTAATTTTATTGACACTAAATTACATTTGTTTCTTTCTTTCAACAAACATAATTATGTATTTCTAAATATGATTACAAGCACTATCCCATACTAAGCAAAGATCACATTAACAAAAATATCTTACCTCGTGTAAATTGAACCCACGTACTCCAATTTTGCGCACCGGGTGCCTTAAACACTAAACTATTTAGAATCGACTGAGCTGAAATTTTGTATTCTCAGAAAATGCAAAGTAAAGGTGGTCCTCAACAATAAATAATTGGTAACCTATAGGTACACAAAAAACGAAAAGGAGGAAGGCCTCCTAAAGATGGGATGACCATATCCTAAAAGTTGCAGGAAAAACAAGGAGCAGAGTTAGAGACCGCAACATGAAAGCAGCTGGAGGAAGAATGTACCGCTGACAACAGTTCTTACATGTAAGTGAATAGGTATACTACAATAAGTTAAAAGCATTAATCCATGACAACAATATAATATCTTTCATAAATGGACGATATCGTCCAAGCGGGTGCCAAGGAGTAGATAACAAAAAAAAATATTCCCTTGTACAAATATTGAATAAGAAAAAATATAAGCGTTTTTATTTAATTTTTCAACCGTTATAGTAGATGGATGGATGTAGAACCAGACTATTAGACTACACGACGGTAAATTTTAAGGCAATTTTTAGCTTGGTTTTAAATTAGGGACATTCACAAACAATTCACATTCAAAAACTATTTAGATACTAGCAAGATATGGAATCGATAGGCACAATTAGCCGTATCTTTGATCATTTTGGTAGATGGCTAATATCGTGCATCTGACATGATGCCCAAAAATTTTTTTGCAAAAAATGGAACCGACTTCAACACCCAAAAGTGTGAAATAACTTGTTGAAGTCGGTACCATGATAGTTCAAAAGTACCTATTATCACAATACTGTGCGCAAGTCGGGTCAATTTTTGCAAAACAAAAAAAAAACACTATTTTTAGTGACCTTACGGGACTTTTTGCTACTTACGGGATCCATTACGATTCATTGTTATCGACTATTTATCATCAAGATAGGTAAATATTGTTCAGTTATTTTAGCGTAACTCAAAAACGGTTTGACCGATTTTGATGAAATTTAAAATCGGACCAAACGATCGGCTCACCAGTCCAAAGTTCTGAGGTAACAAACATAAAAAAATACAGATGAAATGAGAACCTCCTCCTTTTTTGGAAGTCGGTTAAAAAGAAAGCTTTTATGAAAATACCACTAGTTACATATTTTTCGTTACAGTTACATAATGAACAATTTTAATGGGTTAAGGGGTTAAATAAAAGGGTAGCCCTATGTTCTTAAAGTATAGTCCAAAATTGATTCTGACGTACCAATTTCATCAAAAGTCCGGTGCACCTTAGTAGCCATCGATAGTATTTTATGATTAGTAGATTAGTAGCGATCGATCTTTATAATTATTTTGTTTTACAATACGGTCCCCGAAATGTTTATTTGTATGCCTTATAGGTTAGCCTTTGACCACTATCTCACCTGACGGTAAGTGATAATGTGGTCGAAGGTGTTGTTCACTTTATTCAAATGGCGTACACTTTATTCCTGGTTTACACCCAGGAAGAAAAAGAGACCCTGACAAGCCAGGTCTACGGAGAGGGAAGGGGATCACGCACCCTTACCATCCACGAAGCGCAGGGACTGACATACGAGTCGGTCATTGCCATCAAGACAAAAAGCAGCATGTAGTTGCAAAAGGCTCCCGCATGCCGAAGAAGACGCCATAGGACGGTTCGTTAGGAAAGCGGTGGTTGCGACACCAAAAGCCATCCATGAAATGGCGACCAAAGATCGAAATAGCGCGGTAATGGAGGCCATGTTAAAATGTGACGTGGGAGAATCACAAAATATGTAAATTTCTGTAGGTATATTGTTTTATAATTGTAATCGTTGGCACGGGTATCCGGAGCGGGCATGCTCACAGAAAGGTGTCGTGTAGCGGCGGTGTTGTGTGTCGGGTCGCCATCTTCCCTCAAAAATGGTTGAGGAGGGCGATGGCTGGTACATGCGTCAACTCGTGAACGGGTGCTGCTAGAGGATACTGATCTGCTCTGGATGTTAGTGCTAATGACATTACCGGAAAAAAAACTTTTCTTTTAACACTGTTCCCCCTTGGGATTTTGCATGTTCCCTAATTCTTATTTTTTGTTTTAAATAAAAATTTACAGAATTAAAAAAAGTCTCGGATCCTGGAGGCTGTGGAGTGTAGACTTATAATAGTAAAAAAAATGTGATGTTCAGGCTAACCTAGAATTTGTTAATCTTTGTTAGGCAATCAGTCGTTATACAACACATGTATACACTGTACATTTTCTAACGAAACGGTTACCTAGAACGAGGTAGGGCTATTTAATAAGACTCTTGTAAACCCAAACAAAACTTGCGCAGACACGGCACGTGGATGCTCTTAGAGAGCAATTTTAATGGATTTTATCTTGAGTACAATTCATTTTATTAATATATTCTTATATCATCAATTTGACCTTTTGTAGCCTCGTGTTTGCGCTAATTGAATATTAAAGTAATGTGAACTTTGACCTCCACGTGGACCTGCTTATTACATTATTAAGTATATAATAAAATGCCAACGTTAATTTTAAATTATAAATAAGATTAATTTGTTTTTTATACCTAAAACAGCGAAGTTGATGTATAAAGCATTTGTTCAGAAACAGACATACATTTTTGATAAATCGTTTACACTACGATAAACCATTTTTAATCGCCTGCCAATAAATTATAAGGCTTGTTATTTGGTACGTTTGTTACCGGATGTCTTCATTAGTTTTAAAGTGAAATATGGTTGGCACACACTGATAAACTAATTCAATTCAATTCAATTCAAATTTATTTATTTAGACAACTTACAGTCCATGGGTTAGTAGACACGTAACTAAAGAACTTATTAACTAGTGTTAGTGTATGGGTGATATAATAAAATAAAAACAAAAACTTTGTTTTAACTGTAGCTGAGGCGTGCCATTCGGGTGAGTGAGAGAATAAATTCTAAAGAATTTATTTGATCATCACCCCCATGAAACGTCTCAGCACAGGCGAACAAATATCCTCCGCAACAACTTTCAGAATGCTGTTGTGACTCCCTCGAATCCTCCTCACCAACGACGCGACTTTCTTTCGAATAACGGCTTGGAAGCCATTAGTACGTTCTTGCGCGAACATTTCGGAAGCACTACACCAGCGGGGGAGCCCCACCATCATTCTGAATATGTTGTTATACTGCACTTTTAGCGTATACAACGATTTTTTGGTATGACTGGTCCACAGGCTACCCGTGTACATTCCCTGACAATATGCTTTGAAAAGCGTAACTTTGACCTGTTTTGTACATCGGGCGAACCTGCGGGCCAGCATGTTGCCACGGACTGCCAGAGCCCTACGCTCGCGTTCAATATCTACATCATCTTTGAGGTCGTCGGTAAGATAATGCCCGAGGTACTTGAAATTAAAAACCCTGTTGAGACTTATGCCATTTAGAGCTATGGGTGGAATGATTTTAGGGCACTTACCGGCGGCCTTAAAGACCATGTACTCGCTCTTCTTTACATTGTATGCTAAGCCATGTGATGCAGCATACGTTTCGCAAAGCCTAAGCATCTCCCTTAGCCCTTTAACTGTCGGACTCAGCAGCACCATGTCATCCGCATAACTGATGCTATTGAAACTAACACCCCCCACGCGGCATCCCACACGCATGCTGCTGAGACCGACAATAAGTTCGTTAACATACAGGTTGAAGAGCTTGGGTGAGGTTAACCCCCCCTGCCTCACGCCGCATTCCAGCCTGTATGGTTCCGATAGAGAGTTGGACCACCTAACTTGATTCGTCTGGTTAGCATACCAGAACTTGAACACCTTCAGCAATTCCTCCGGTATACCACTGTCCGCCAGTTTTCTCCAAAGCACATCATATGACACGTGATCAAAGGCTTTGGAGAGATCCAGGAAACAGGCGTATACGGGAGTCTGACGATCGGTATAGTACTGGACAACATACTTGAGGCTTAAAATCGCGCTTTCAGTGGAAAGTCCAGGCTGAAACCCAAACTGTGCGTCATGTATATCAAGGTGTATTTGCAAGCATTTATCCAGTAAGCTGTCCAACACTTTAGCAATCGTCGTAGCCAATGAAATTGGACGGTAGTTACCCAAATCCGAGATATCTCCTGTCCTATTCTTTACTATTGGAACAACAACAGTCTTCATGAGTTCAGTCGGAAGATAGGAATGTCCAATGCAGATGTTAAACAACAAGGACAGGACCCTCGGAAGATGGACACCAGCATGCTTTAAGTGTTCAATGCTAAGTCCATCATATCCAGGAGATTTGCCTCTATTCATTCCTTTAATAACAGATTTTACTTGACGAGAAGAAAAACACATCAGAGGCTCCTCCCGAGGAACGACGGTCTGAGCAGCAACCACACTTGCTGATGGACCTAGCGGAGACAACACCTGAAAGTGTCTCATAAAAAGATTTGCAATATTTTCCGGATCACTAACACCTCCTACGTTCGCCGGAAGGCCAGGCTTAACGTCCAATTTACCAGTGGCTTTCCAAAATTCATAAAAGTTTTTATTGGTGCGATGCTGCGCTATCAAATCCATTTTTATTTGTTCCTGATTCTTTTGGCACCATTTTAATTTACCTTTAAAAATTTTACGAGTTTCGCGCATTTGTTCATAAACCGAGCCAGCCGAAGGCTTATTGTGTAGCAGCCATATACTATATTTAAGCCTGGCCTCCCGGTGAGCATCCTTTACATGCTGATTCCAGCCACATAAAACTCTAGATTTACCCCTATGCTTAGGCTTGCGCTTTACATTAGTCTGTATGGCAGCATTTTTTTAATACACACACAATGTCATCATACAACCGGTCAATTATCACTTTGTGCTCAATAACATTACAAGAACCATGACTACATTCTGTGAGCTCAGAGGGGAAGTCAATGACCCGCAAGCCTGCCACACAAATATCATGGTATTTACTTGTTTGAGAATCATCTCTTTCCCCCCATATAACAGCATTACTACAGTGGACATTATTAAATAACTTAGGCCTTATGGTGTCAAAATTACATTCAATATAAACCGGTAGGTGGTCAGATACATAAACATCATCCATAATACCTACGCATGAGACTGTTTGCCAGGCCGAGAAAGAAACCACGCAATGATCAAGCCACCTCTTACAGTCATGGTAATGGTCATAATATGTATAGTTATCATAACGGTTATATGTATTATATACGCGTAACGTAATGGTTCACCAATAGTAAGTTTCTAAATCTATCTGAAAATATCACTAGTTAAACCAAAACTTATCTGAGCGCTTGGTCGATGCGACGCGTGATCAAAATGCTGGCACATATTTGGCTCAACGAATAAGCATTGCAATTCAACGGGGCAATACTGCCAGCATGCTGGGCACGCTGCCAACTGGGAGTAGGCTGGAGCATTTGGACTGCCTATGAGTCTGTTATGACTTATAGGTTGTCTAAATGCTTTTATTTTAGTAGCTGTAGTGTTGTATATAGTTCATAGCATTTTGTTTAAAAAAGGCATACCGACCTTAAAAAAAAAAGAGCGAGGATCGAGCGAGAGCCGAGTGGTTTAGGTATCCGGCGCGAAATCGGAGGTTGCGGGTTCCAATAATTTGTAAAATATGATTTTCGCTTAGCACGCGATAGTACTTATAATCATAATTTGAAACAATACATATCAAATTGCCCCAATGAGATAATAATGAGGTAATAAGAGTAACTAAGTACTCATAGTTATTACAGGCAAATAAAATGTTTATAAGGTAGGCATCCCGACAAAAACACAAGGTATCAAGTTTTTACTGAACTTATTTTATTCATCATCTTCATCAACAGCAACGTCTATAAACATATATAGTAGAAAATGTACTTATTATCTGCAATACTTCAAAAAACTGAACAAGTGTGAATCGGGCCTCGCTTTTTTCGGGTTTCAAATTGCAACAGCCCGTAAAAAAAAGAAAATATTTGTTGCTTTTGATTACAGCCTCAAAACACATTATAAATACCCTACCTAATATTCACAGCATTACTGAAATTCCGAGTTTTATGCGAGTGGATATCCTTGTGCCTAGATAGACTTGCTAGTTTATAACTTATTCTTCTTGGCATTATATTGTTTCGTGGATGATGAATATGTACAAACTGCAACGATACATTTCGGTAATTACTTTTTTTACAGGCGGTATGCCTTTATTTTACCAAATACTACGAACCGTATACAACACTACAGCTACTACAATAAAAGCATTTAGACAACCTATAAGTCATAGCAGACTCATAGGCAGTCTAAATGCTCCAGCCCACTACCAGTTGGCAGCGTGCCCAGCATGCTGGCAGCATTGCCCCGTTGAAATGCAATGCTTATTCGTTGAGCCAAATAGGTGCCATCATTTTGATCACGCGAATTACTAGTATATTACCTCAGTAAAACACGAACTTCGCGCGTCGTATATAACATAACCGTATGTCCCTTAGACTTAGCTTTTGGTTTTTCACAATTTTGCCACCACATCTAATACAACTTTAGAACGTTTGAGGCAAAACGTTAGGTCCTCATTTTAATTTTGAAATTAAACGGCAGTAATTGTTACAGAATGGTTATTTTTGTTTAACTACTCCGCCAGGGTTCGTAACCCCTGGTGTGTGATTTGTACTTGGCTGGGGTTATTAGACCTACTACTTAATAATTGATTTAACCTTCAGTTCTGTCACACAAGAATCAGGATTGATTTTTGCCTTCTTCTATTGAACTTGCAGCTTCCTGTCAAACTTGCGGAAATCCTTCTCAAAGTCACGTTCAGGGCATGGTTTTTCAAATTAAGGAATTTTCTGGTGTAATTGCAATTAAAATCCTCTTTGATCTCGGCTATTAATGCCCTAGAGGGGGGGGGTTTTGATCCTAAAAAACCCAAAATCTCTTTTAAAAAATAATTTAAAGGGGATTTAATAAACTAAAAATATTTTGACTTAGAGTTCTGGTCTTCGGGATCTTCAGCGAGTTGGCCTTGCACTTCGGGATCTTCAGGGAGTTGGCCTGTTCTTCAGAATTTGTTGTTATATATTCGACTTTTTCTACTATAAAACATTTTGAGCCGAATTAAACTTTCTGTTTATTACGTCGAGAAGGCGACTCAAGCGGTTTCAAGACTTTCAGAGTCGCTTCCATGACGAAGCGACTCTCTTCATCACGAAAGCGACTCTTCTTCTAGACTTAAAAAACAGTAAGTTTAATTCGGCTCAAAATGTCTTATATTATGTGTCAAACTTACATTAGTTTTAATCAATTATTCGACTTTTTACTTATAAGGGATTATTCCTTAGAGCATCGCGGAATTCCACTGTGCTGGAATAAAAGATTGTCAATAAGCATAAACAGAACAACAATCTCTTTCTGAAATCCGTGATCTTATGTGTCACCATCGAGACAGTGTCTCGATATGTGCCGCCGTTAGAACAGTAAATGAAAAAACAATAAAAATTTAATATACACGTTTGTTGTTGAATACCCGTTTTGGTTTAGTTTACAAAACGGACGAATGGTCCGCAAAAATGATCATAATAGGGTCACATATTCTCGTATGGAACCTTTAAAACCACCGTGCAGGACCAAACGCAAAGATTCGTATGTGATAGGAAAGTGGACTTATCACAATAACACTATTGTCATGATATGTTGATCATGATGTTCTCCTGCCCAAGCCTTTTTAAGAGGGACAGAGTTTCGATCTTCAAATTATAAATTTGATTGTACCGAGTAATAAACGAAGCAATACACTGTTTGTTCGTAGGTTAAACCTGTTTATATGTAAATGTGATTGCGCTCTCACGGAGTTTCCAATTATGAATACAAACGATGGAATCATCGCGATGCAGCGTTCAAAGTAGAAACATACGTGTAGGTAGTTATCTATTCTTGAACCGAAAGTATTATTAGATTAGCTAGTACATTGTATATGTGCACCTGTACAGTACGCCCACGAGCAGAGTTCAGGAATATAGTATGTTAAAGGCCACTACAACTCTAATAGCTCAACACTTTTGACCCTCTCTCTTCAGTCAGCCGCAGTGTGTTGTTTACTTGACATCTATCCCATCTACTGCGGCCGTGTTTACAATGGGTTTTTGTGTCGACATACTTGGTAGATAACTCCAAAAAGATATAATTCACCATAAAACTTTTCCATGATATTATAATCCTACCGTTATCGAGGTTCAACACCGTTTGGCTTTGCCTCAGACAAATTCCTTGCAAACTCGGCGTCTTTCTCGTTGTCATCGTCCTTGTCGTCGCTGTCGTCGTCTTTATGTCGTCGTCATCATCGTCTTTGCCTTCGTTGCAGTCCTTTTCGTCGTCTTCGTCCTTGTCATAACAATTTTTGACTCTAGTGTTATAGGTGGTATATCAATAGTAAGTCGTATATCAATGACTACGAAGGTGTTCGCATTGCTATATGTCAGCAGAAGATTGCAATCTTATTGTATTCCGTAATGACAACACAATAATAGGTATGGTGCCAACATGTAGGAGGTCTGATGAAGGAGAGTGAATCCTTCGAGTAGCTCAGAAGTGAACACACAAAAGTGTGAAATAAATTCTTGAATTCGGTACCATGATAGTTCAAAAGTACCTATTATCATAATATTGTGCGCATGGTTCCGACTTCGACAAGTTATTTCACACTTTTGGGAGTTGAAGTCGGTTCCTTTTCTTGGTAAAATTTTTTTTTCACTTTTTAGTCACCCTTGCTACTTGCGGGAACGATTGTCATTCATTGTCAACAACTCTATCATCATGATAGATAAATATTTTTCAGTTATTGGAGTGTAACTTTGGCTTGACCGATTAGTAGGGGAGAATTGGGGGTTCTGCATCTGCATCGCTCTCGCTACGCTCGAGCTCGCGATGCATGACCCCCAATTCTCTCGATTATCTGCTATCCAATCCACATCAAACATACGATTAATAAGTAGTATTGTAATTACAAGGGAACCGACAACTTGTTTGCGCACGGATCATGTGTCAGATGTTTTTATTCTCTATAATCGTCTCGTTAGCGCATTTTACAACATGTATTATGTTCGCTCACTATATTCGTCGCACTGAATTAAAAAAAGCGAGGTTCCCTCTAGCTTATAAACCGCTATCGTTTTATCTGGTCAGTCTGTATTTGTTTATCTGAGCAGTTCATTTTATTTTAGACCGTTCAAGACAGATCAGTTCAGAACATAATACTTTGTCTGTCTAGTGAAACAGATGCGACCGACACATTTATAAGGCATAGGTATATAGTATCCCGATTTAAGTGTGGGTTATACAGCCGTGGTATGTTACCTAGAGTACGTACGAGTACGTATAAAGTGGGGACTTTTTATGATTATTACATTTTATTATTTTGTACTCATGTCAATGATATGTGCAGTCCTATGTACCTAGGCTATCAAGTCAGCCTATATTTGGATTTTCTAGCGTACGTGATTCAACGATATTTTTTTCGTCATATTTTTTTATCAAAGATACGATTAGTCAGACTGTCATGTTGACGTAGTTGGTAAGTTCTTGTCTTCTATGTTGCGGGTACTAGGTTTGATTCCCGACAGTAGCATAAATCTCCTCATCAAGGAAAATATGCACTTCTGGTTCTGGGTGTCATTGTGTGTGTGTGTGTGAAGAAGTGAATGTTTCTAGCACCTAAGATACAAGTCTATGAATTTAGTGTGGGCTATGAGTTTAAAAGTTTTTGTTTTTAGTATTTTCTAAGATATCTATACTTTTCACTATCTATACTATTAAATAGCTTCTTAGCAAACAACAATATTACTGTGATTATATCGATACAAATATTTCTGAAAAGAATTTCTCTTAGCGATAAGACTCCATTGTCACTATCCATAGGTTACTTTACGGGCTTTTGGTTCTTTTGATGTTTTGTAGTAATCATCTTGTATAGAAAATAAAAAAAGTTAAAAAAGAGATTGATTATAATGAATAAATAAATAAATGACGGCCTATGGTTCAAAGATACAACCTTCGTTTCATGATTTTACATAATTAAAATTATAATATACGTTTTGGTTAAAATTTAACGTAGGTACCTACATATTAATGTCTAATAAAAATACTAAATAGGTAACAGTAGTGATCAGAACATTATGTGATTTTTAAATATTTACTTAAGTAGCAATACATTTTTAGTATCGTCAAAAAATACAAATCGACTTATTGATGTTTGTTTCGCTACTAATATCTAAAAGATTTAGTTATAAGGATTTTCATAAAAAGCATTGTTTTATTCGAGAGGTTCTCTCATTACTGGTGATCAATTGAAATATGTTGTTTACCAGTTAAGTGAGATCTGTAATTTAAAAGACTCGTAATTGGTATAAGTACCTGCCACTTCCTTATAGGATTTTTGTCTCCAGTTGCTCGAGAATGTGCAGCAGTCATCGCTTTACATCCCTTGACGACAGCATAAAGTCTCATTCAGATTTGTTTATCGGTTGACAAGATGAAATGAACTTTGTTTACAAGATCGTTAAGGTATACAATCGTTAAAACTTTAACCTTTCTGTTTTTTTATTTTTGTACGTTTTAGTCAAGATTCGACTTGTGAATGCATCTTTATAAAATGAGATTATAAATAGGACTGATTTGGTGCATCTACATTTAAAAGCGGATATTCAGTGGTGGGCGACGACGCTCCAGCATCCAAAAAAAGTGCAGTTATTTACATATTCGGAACTTCAAGGAACCTAACTATGTAAGTAAGTGACCTTAAAGTATTTATTGTTAGTATGAATGAATTATTAGTGAGTGCAAATTGCCTTATAACTTCGGTGAAAAAAATTAGATGCCATGCTGGCGTAGTTGTTAAGTAATTGCCTTCTACACCGGGAGTTTCGGGTTCGATTCCTGACAGAAGCTCAATTTACTTCCCCAAGGGAAATTTGTATTTCTGGTTCAAGGTGAGATTATGAGTGAAGTGAATGTTTCTGGCACCCGCTATACAAGTCATTGAACTAAGTGTGGACTGTGAGTGTGAGGATGTAAACGTATAAAGTGTAATGTGACTTAGGTACCTGTGTTGATCGGCAAACTAACTTGTGTTAACTCATGGATTTTTTATTTATAAAGCATTTTGCTATGCTAGGCTAAAACAATGTTCAGAAACAATGTTGTGTTAACTCGTTGCGAAGTTATCTTCTATTATAATTATTTTAAATTATTGCTTTCAGGCCGGGCTGGTCGCAAAATCCTTTCTGGGCCGATGAGATTGATGTATCGGACGACGAAACACCGGCGGGGTCCGAGCCTGTAGCACCTCCACCTACACCACAACCTCCTGCAAAAAAGGTGGCTCAAGAAAAGAAGAAAGACGGAGGCGCATCAAAGAAACGGACGGCTAGCAGCGGCGCTGGGTCTTCATCGAGAAAGAAAAAACTGCCAGCGGCGGTGTCAACAGAACTGTTGACGACATCCCATTTCTTTGGCTCGGACACGGATGACGTAGAATTACCTCTGGCGCAGCCCTCGATTACACAGGTAATGAAAAAATATTATTCGCTCGTTTACTTATTTTTATGGGTGTGATACTCAGTGTGTGTGTGTGATGATTGTTTACGGCACCATGGCCCTCTTAGGCAGGGTATTTTTTTAGTTACGATGGTGGATAAGCGTTGTTTAATGCAGGCTAGATTATTTTTGTAAACATTTATGTAACTTACTTTTGTTACAGCAGTTATATCAATAAACTGTTACGTATGAAGGTCACTTATTATTTGTTTGATTTTTTTTCAGGAGATCGGAGAAAGCAGCAAGGTGAAACCAGCGCGTGCGGCTACATTGCGGAGCTTCTTTTCACAGCGCGGAACGAGCGGGTATACAACACAACGAGATCTCACACGTGGCGGGGAGTATTACGTCGAGTTAAGGGTCTATAATTCCCGAGAAGCTGAATGTCAGCCTAGCGAAGAACGTTGGAAAAGAGCCCTGGTTACTTTAAAATTGTGTACTGACACCCAAACACCTGTATGGCGCGCATTGTCAACACTTGTAGAAGCCGGGAAAAATGAATTCAAGGCTATACAGCCAATAATGTATCCCATGAAATTACATTGAACAGTATGTTTTAACAGATTGGTACAATCGCAATTGTTTCATTTTGTCTTTACTTTATTATATTACCTTGATATTTTTATTTCTACCTTATAATAGGTAATTACTTGCATATATACTACTTTTGAATTAGTTAATGTTAGTTTTAGATTTTATGAATAAAATTTGAAATGGTTATTCTTATTTTGTGTCTAATAATTGTTTTATTTACAGCAAAACTAAAAATGAGAAATATTGAAATATTGAAATATTGAAAATTGAAATATTGAAAAATTGAAATATAGAAACTGAAATACTAATTGCAAACATTATAATAATATCTACACAGTAAATTGCAAACTAGGATTACCAAACTATACATTTAAGTATCCCATGATACCGCAATGAACAATATGTTCTAACATACTGACGCAATAATATTCAATTATTTCACTTTTATCTAGCTATCTTTACTTAACTGTTATCTTTATTTTATTTATACCTTATAATAGGAAAGCATTTACAATACTTTTTAATCAACAAATGTAAGTTTTATTTTCATGAATAAAATTTTAACTGGTTATTATTATGTTATGTCTAATGATTGTTTTATTTACAGCAAAACTATAAATGAGAAATATTGGAATATTGAAATATTGGAATATTGAAAAATTTAAATATAGAAACTGAAATACTGAAATATACTACTGAAAACTAATTGCAAACAGTAAAATTAAATCTCAGATTACGAAACTATGCATTTATATTATTACCGACATCTAGGCAGGTTAATCGCTTCATATCAATTCATGCAACTATTATATTAAGTAAATACCTCAAATATTTACCTATATTTTTTAATATTTTTTATCAGTTCAAGTTTGTTATCAAGTATACCTACTAAGGAACAAGTGAGGCAAAATGGTATATTGTAGAGAGTGTAATATTGAGGTGTCTCGTATCTCGTCGCATTATAAAAGTAGTATTCATAAATCAAACTGTTTGATCAACTCTGAGTTCCCAGATGTGCAGATTATAGCTAGTGCATTTAAATCTAGAATTGTAAGTTATAAAATAAACCCTATTTCGAATAATATGCTGCCTGAGGAATTTTTGAATAAAGCCTCTACTTCAGTTTTACAATTAATAAAAAAATCATTGATCCAACACAATGCATTAAAAGTCAACATGGAATTTTTTGTGTCATATTATTTACCTAAAAATGATGAAAAAGCCCTTAAGTCATTTAATGTGCCATTTGTAAAGATTTTTTACAACTCTGATTTGATATCGTTTTATAAAACATGTGTCCAAAAGCTGATAACGAAATGTTCAGAATTCAAAATGTCGGGGAGTGGTTGGACACTAAATTCTATCAGTCATTTAGAATTAAATATTAATCAATACAATCCATTACGGGCGGGCTCATACGTGAAATTGCCGCGAGAAATTCAAAACACCAAATCATGTTTAAACATTCAAAACAAAGATGATCGATGTTTCTTATGGAGCATAATTGCGCATATGTATCCAGCAAAAAATAATCCAAATAGAGTGTCGTCATATCCACATTATAAACATATTCTGAACACTTCAGGAATGACTTTTCCTTTGAGTTTAAATGATATTAAAATATTCGAAAAGATAAATCCTTTAATTTCGGTAAATGTGTACGGTTTGGATAAAAACAATATAGTATCTGGTCCCCTCTACAAAACAAAACATCGTAAGTTGACGCATATTAGCCTGCTCCTCATTGAGATAAACGGGAAAAACCATTTCTGTTTGATAAAAGATTTCGGAAAGCTTGTACATAGACAACTTACACAACATAAATGCAGAATTTTTTTGTGTGACGAATGTTTTATTTATTTTCCATCGCAAGAAAAACTGGTAAATCACGATTGCGCTAGAGTAAAAACAATTCTGCCTCAACCAGGTAGTAAGTTATTATTTTCGCATGTTGAACGAACTCGTAGAATTCCTTTCGTAATATATGGTGATTTTGAAAGTTTGCTTAAAGAATATTCGGATAAAAGCAAATCACAACATGTTGAGAACGTGCAAATACATCAAGCGACTTGCTTTGCTTATTACATATGCTGTGAGTCTAAACCGAGTCTAAACAAATTTGTGTCTTATCGGGGCCCAAATTGTGTAAAAAAATTTATTGAAGCTCTAACTAATGATGTAATGGAATTATATCAAATTATATCAATTAAACATGAAATGATGCCGCTAACTGAAAATGAGCTGGCATCGTTTAAACATGCTACCATCTGTCACTTGTGTAAAAAGGAATTTGTAGCTGATGACGTAAAATGCGCAGACCACGATCATTTTGATTCAGCTTATTTAGGTCCGAGTCACGTGGGATGTAATTTGAATGCTAGGACATGTAAATTTATTCCAATCATATTCCACAATCTTTCCGGATATGACTGTCATTTATTTATTACCGAGCTATCTGCGATCATAGGACGTATTAATCTTATTTCAAAAACAAAGGAAAAATACATATCAATCACAAAGTTTATACCAATTGATTCCAACAATGCCGCTCAGTTGAAATTTATTGATTCGTTCAATTTTCTTAGTTGCGGCTTGGATAAGTTAGTAAAAACACTGCAGAAAAGTGACTTTAAAAATTTAAAAAAATATTATCCTGATAGTAAATCGTTTGATTTATTGTGTCAAAAAGGAGTATATTGCTATGATTATTTGAATTCGATGGAACGCTATAATGAACCAAATCTTCCTGACAAGAGTAGTTTTTTTAATAGGCTTTCTTCTGAAGATATATCAGATAAAGATTACGAACATGCGCAAACTATTTGGAATGAATTTAACATAAAAGATTTAGGGGAGTACACCGATTTATATTTAAAATGCGATGTATTATTATTATGTGACGTTTTTGAAAAATTCAGAACAATGAGCTTGACTTACTACAACTTAGATCCTTGTCATTATGTATCATCACCTTCATTAAGTTGGGATGCCATGTTATTGTTTACAAAAGTTGAGCTTGATTTAATTTCCGATGTTGAAATGTATCAAATGCTTGAAAAAGGCATTAGAGGAGGTTTAGCACAATGTTCTCTCAGAAATGCTAAAGCAAATAATAAATATTTGTCTAATTACAATAAATACGAGCCCAATTCTTATCTAATGTACCTCGATTGTGTAAATCTTTATGGATATACGATGATGAAATGTCTTCCTACCAATAATTTTTCCTTTCTAAATGAAGACGAAATTAAAACCCTTAACAACATTGAATCGATACCAGATAGTAACAATCGCGGATACATACTTGAAGTGGACCTTGAATATCCTCCACAAATACATGATCATCATTCTGATTTACCATTCGCGCCAGAAAAATGTATTCCGCCTAATGGAAAATCTCAAAAGCTAATAGCAAACCTACATAATAAATATAAATATGTCATACATTATACTCATTTAAAAGAATGTTTGAGAAACGGACTTGTACTATTAAAAATACACAGAGTATTGGCTTTCGATCAGAAACAATTTCTAAAACCTTACATTGAATTAAACACATTGTTGCGACAAAATGCAACTTCCGAATTTGAAAGGGATTTTTTTAAAAAACAGAATAACTCTATATTTGGTAAAACGATAGAAAACAAAAGAAATCAAGTTGATGTAAAACTAGTTAATGTATGGAAAGATTGTTCTAACAGAACTAATAAAATTTGCGGCGCTGAAAAATATATAAGTGCGCCAAATTTTATGAATCTCTCGATTTTTACAGAAAATTTGGTAGCTATTCAAATGCAGCCAACACAAATCAATCTAGACCGACCAATATATATTGGCTTTACTGTTCTAGAACTCGCGAAGAGACATTTATATAGATTCCATTACGCGATTATGAAAAAAATGTATGGAGAAAATATATGCCTTTGCTACACAGATACTGATAGTCTTTTATATTTGATAAGGACTGATGATTTCTACAAGGATATGAAACTTAACCTACAATACTTTGACACTAGTAATTTTAAAGAAGATAATGTATATGGTATACCTCATGTTAATATTAAACAACCTGGATATTTTAAAGATGAAATGGCTGGTGAGTTAATTACAGAATTCACAGGACTTCGCGCAAAACTTTATTGCATAAATACTGAAACATCTTCACTTAAGAAAGCCAAAGGCACAAAAAAATGTGTAACGAGGAAACTTGACATGGCAAAATATAAACGATGTTTGTTTAGGAATATTGATTTTAGAGATAGTATGTACATTATTAAATCAATTAATCATAAAATATTTACTCAGAGGTTGAATAAATTGATTTTAAATAAATCAGATGATAAGAGACAGATCACGAAAGATATAGTAAAAACTGTACCTTGGGGACATTACAGCAATATATTATAATAATATTGTATTATATTAGAAATATATCATAATAATAAAAGTGACATTTAAAAGCAACATTGAACTGTAAATAATGACAAAATTATATATCTTGTCAACTGAAAACCGTTTTATTTTGGTAAATGTTTACTATAATTCCTAACATAATAACTATATATATATATATATTTATAAGTAATACATTTGTAAAGTTATATAGTCTGTAAGTCTTGATTTACTGGTAAAAGTTATAATTTGCTATATATAATATATGTGAAATATATATGAAATAAATTGAAATCGCATAAAATATCATTCCTTGCATTTTTCTTAACCTATCCTAATTCCTGTCTGATTTTATAAGATTATTGTTAGTGTTCGACCGAATCCAGATTTACATCGGTCACCGAAATAATGTGTAGGTAAACCCTGCGTAAGCAAGATAAATAAAACAAGTACGTGACTCGTAACTATGTTTATTAGGTTATATATTCAATAATATTACAATAAAATAAAATATCAATAAATACAATTAGATAGATTTATAAAGGTTCTGGGACACATAACTTTTTTGTCATCTTACTTATTAAATCTTGCGTTGCGTCTAAAATGTTATCATATTTATCCTCAACTACATACTGCACACTTACACAACAATCATCACTTGCTAGGGTGTTAATTTCACTGATTTCAATTTTTATTAAGTGATGTCCTTTTCCTGGTATTTTTCTGACAACGAATGATGAATCTGGTGATATTTTTTTCTTAAAACTTAACTTTCCTTTCTTATGAATTGTTTTGAATGATTTATTTTTTGTATTGGTTTCTTTATTTTCTCGAACAATATCTCTATCGTGTTCATGACTGTTCCAGATTAAATTCATGTCTTGAGCCTCTTGTAGATAGAAAGGATCAGCGTCAGCAAAAACTATGCTTGTCATTGTTTCTGTAACAAAATAAAATAATACTTATTAAATTAACCTTCATATGAACTACCAATTAGTTTTAACTGATATTATTAGTAAAAAGTTAAAATAAACACTTACCAAAATCAGGATATATGTAAACCAACAGTGCAATGCAAATTTGTCTGCTATACAGTGGAGCTGGTGCAACAATGAATTAATAAGTATTACAAAAATAATAACTAAAATATAACTAGGTACTTACCTTTTTTGGTAATAGATCACGTGGACAAAGGTTGTTTTTAAAAGCTAAATTTCTTGGAAAGCAAACATTAGAACCGCTAACATTCGATCAATAGAAATGGACATTGTAATGATTTATCTATTTAATATAAATACCCTATACAGTATTGTCAGATATCATTATGAGGTTGATAAAGCAACCCACAACTTTAGAAATTAACAACATAGAAGTAAAATCACATTCCGGAATTAACAGACATAGCGTATTACTTCCCAATACGATTCGCTGTCTAATTTGCGGTCCATCTAATTGTGGAAAGACCAATGTAATGATAGGCTTATTATTACATAAAAACGGCTTAAAATTTAAGAATGTTTATCTGTATTCAAAAACCACATTTCAACCAAAATACTGCTTTTTAAATGAAATCTTGAATCAAATTCCAGATATAAAATTTAACATATTTAATGATAACAAAGACGTTATTGACCCGGATATTGCTTTACCAAATTCTGTTTTTATTTTTGACGATGTGGCATGCGAGAATCAGACAAATATACGTAACTATTTTTCAATGGGACGGCATAAAAATATAGATTGCTTTTACTTGTCCCAAACTTATTCGAAAATACCAAAACAATTAATACGAGATAATGCAAACTTTTTAATAATTTTTAAACAGGATGATATAAATTTAAAACATATTTATAATGAACATGTTAATTCAGACATTGATTGGTCCAAATTTAAAAACATATGTTTAAAAACATGGACTTATCCGCACTCATTCTTAATTATAGATAAATATAGTGAATTAAATAATGGTAGATACAGAAGTGGATTTGATACATTTATTAAGTTCGATTGATTTCATTTAAATACAAGTCATAACTACTAAAGTCATCATTTCTTATAATTTAATGGATGTGGTAACATCGTTATAAAACATGGAAAAAAAATGGAAACACCAAATACTCGCCTCAGTTAAAACAATTAAAAACAAAATAAAACAAATAAAGGATGAAGAAGACAACACAAACTTAAATTTAAATAAAATATTTAAACCTCTCACTGATCCTCTTAATAAAATGGCTGAATCTAATTCATATAAAAGTGATATTAAATGCACTTTTGATACAAATGATTCATCACTGTGTAATTATTCCAACGGTTCACCCGACGACAAATTTCAAAGCTATAACTCTGCTAAAAGTGAAAATACATTAACCGATAGTGAATCAGAAAAACAAATACATTCAACGCCATTTAAAAATGAAAAAAAAGTAACCAATTTAGACACTCCCCTTCTATCAATATTAGAAAAACAAAATTTGCTTGATGAAAATAATACATTAAATGTACCATTTGGAGTACGGGATGAAAACAAGCAATTATTCATGGGAAACATACCAATCTCTTTTAAGGTTTTTGGTAAAACTTCTAGCGACAATGAAATTTCTTTAATGACCCTTGGAAATATAAACTACGAAATGACACCTGGTATTAAGGAACTTTTATTTAAAAAAAAGCCGGATTTAAATTTGGTAACAGAGAGAGATAAAATAGTTTATAAAGATATGTTACACAATACTAATGCTCACAAAAGAGATTTTAATCGTTTAGGCCAAATAAGAGGAGACAAAAGCATGAAGTACTGCCAAATTATAAAACCCTTATTTTTTGATCGAGATGAAGTGGAAAACAAAGCTATCAAGCGTGGAACTGGAGTTAAATCCCCAAGTTTTAAAAAAACCTATAAATCAAATACAGATTTTATTTATTGGGACGATCCTAATGAATTAATTGAAAGACTTATGCTTTTGGTGGCATCTAGAGATGCTGGTAACAGTAATCATGACAATGAAATTATTTCAATCATAGAAGAGTTAAAAGAAGCTGGTATAATTAAAGAATAAAATGACTAAGCGTTGCGAATATTTGTTTAGTCTTTAAGAATCATTCAAACATGAATGTCAACAAATTCGGCCATCACCTATATAAAAAACAGAAAAAAGATTATATAATCCAAAGCGAATGTTCTATAAAACAATCTAGTGATGGAAATTTAAACGCCCAAAATAAGATCCTTAAAAATTTGGAACATCCAATTGATCTGAATGACAGCGCAACCAAAGAATATGTTGATAAATCTCTCATTAATATTTTGAATAAAATTTCATCTAACACAAACTTGCTTATTGAATTAAATAATCGAGTTAATAAATTAGAAGTAATATTTAAACATTATAATAAACATGAGCAAAAAAAGTGTGGTAAATGAGATTCATAAATATGCAAGGGTAAATTTTCCTCGAAGACATGTTGTGATGAAAGATATTGATGACCTTTGGCAAGCTGATTTAATAGATATGCAAGCTGTTTCTAAATTTAACGGTGGTCATAATTTTATTTTAGCCGTTATCGATACTTTTTCAAAGTACGCATGGGCATATCCACTGAAAAGTAAAAAAAAAGAAGTTGTCACTCGAGCTTTTCAATCTTTATTACATAAAGGACGAGTGCCTAAACACCTACAAACGGACAGAGGCAATGAGTTCTATAATGACAAATTCAAAAAAATTGTGGATAGTTATAAAATAAATCACTACTCCACTTACTCTACTAAAAAAGCATCTATTGTAGAAAGATTAATCCGAACATTGAAAAATAAGCTCTACAAAGAATTCAGTTTCAGAGGAAACTATATATGGTATGACGAAGTTCTTAATAAAGTGATTGACATATACAACAATACCATTCATAGAACAATTGGTATGTCTCCAGCACAAGTAAAACAAAAAAATAAAGATATATTACTGGAGAGGTTCAAAAAGAATCTTACCTCTATCCCTAAAGAAAAATATAGAAAGAAATTGAATGCCAATGATTATGTGCGCATAAGTAAATATAAAGGCACATTTGAAAAAGGGTATACGCCGAATTGGTCAACAGAAATTTTCAAAATCATCAAAGTGCAAAACACTGACCCAATAACTTATTTATTAGCGGACATGAGGCATCGTCCAATACTAGGTGCATTTTATATACAAGAACTACAAAAAACTCAGCACCCTGATGTTTATCTTGTCGAAAAAGTTTTGAAAAAAAAAGCTAAAAGGTGTTACGTTAAATGGCTCGGGTTCCCTTCCAGTGAAAACAGTTGGATTAACAAAACGAATGTTTTATAAAGATTGATTATACATAATTGTAATTCAGTCTCCATCTGGTTATGACGGAAGATAGTCTTCTGAATAGATTAATCAACAAATTGCCATTTGAACTTCATCTACCAGGATATAATTTCTGTGGACCAGGAACTCGCTTAAAAGAAAGACTGGCTCGTGGGGATAAAGGCATCAATCAGCTGGACGAATATTGCAAACAACACGATATAGCCTACAATAATTCATCTAATTTACATAAACGGCGTAAGGCAGATATAATTTTACTAAAAATGGCGAAGACACGGACTACTTCTGCTAATGCTAGTCCCGGAGAAAAAATAGCAGCTTCATTGGTTAATAAAGCAATGTTGGCCAAAGTTGCTTCTGGTTCTGGAATGAAAAAGAATTTTAAAAGCATTGTATCTCACACTAAAAAGCAGATTCGTAAAATGAAACCAAAATGTAAAAAAATGGCAATAGAACTGGCATTTGCTGCAGCAAAAGATTTAACGAAAGATTTACCTATTAAACTACCACGAATTATTCCTTTACCAAAATCAGGAGGTGTTCTTCCTTTAATACCTATTTTTGCGGGATTATCAGCTGCTGGAAGTCTGGCTGGTGGAGTATCCGGAATCCTTAAAACGTACAACGAATACAAAGCTGCAAAAAAACGTCTTTCGGAGTTAAAGAGACATCATGATAAATTGGAAGGTTTAACTATAGGCAAAGGGCTATGCATTAAACCATATAAAAAAGGTTTTGGATTATACTTATCTAAAAAAAAAAAAAACTAAATCAACGGTTGCCTAGTCGGGCTCTTACAAATATAGATTTATTGAAATATTGTAATAATATTCCTTACTTTAGAGGTGTTTTTATGAGAGATAATTTACCTAAAAGACCATATCCTATTGAGTGTGGTGTCGTCAATTTAGATAGCTCAATAAATCCTGGAACTCATTGGGTAGCCTATGTGAAAATTGACGATTACATTGAATATTTTGATAGCTATGGGAACTTGAGGCCGCCTAAGGAATTTATAAAATATATGATGAAGGGAAACATTCTATATAACTATAATAATCATCAAAAAAATAATACGTATAACTGCGGTCATTTATGCCTTAAATTTTTAGAACAGTTTTGGTGTAATACAAACAAATAAATAGTGGATGTGTTTTATGTTTTCTCCAGTTTAGTATAAATTGTAGAACAGTCTACGACTATGTCTATCTCATTAAGTTTTTCTGGAAAGAAATCTATATTAGAAACCACTTTTCATCCACCTCTATCTTTAAATCATAGCTATGAGTGCGGATTATTATATTTCTCTGTTTTCAATGTTATACCAAATATATCAGATGTTAACAATATATTTAGTTACGGTGAAAAAAATAAGAGATTAAAAATTCCAAATGGAAATTATGATTTACAAGACATTGCCGACTATTTAAATAGCAAATTGGATGACTGTGAACTCAATATTGAATCCAATTCAAATACTGCAAAATGTTCTCTTTTTTGCACAAAACCTGTTAATTTCCAAGTAATAAATAGTATGGGAAACATGTTAGGTTTTCGAAAAGAAATACTAGAAGCTAATAAATGGCATGTATCAGAGAATCCAGTGAACATTCTTCCAACAACAGTCATAAGGATCGAATGTGATTTAATACACGGCTCGTACATTAATGGTTTATCTTCCCACATTATTTATGAATTTGTACCAAACGTTCCTCCAAGCTTTCGGTTTATTGAAAAACCTAAAAATATTATATATTTTCCCGTAAAAGACAACAACATATCATCAATTACAGTAAAAGTTGTTGATCAAGAAGGCAATCTCATTGATTTCGGTGCAGAAGAAATTCAGATGAGCCTTCATCTACGCAAGCAGAAATGATTGTATTTGGTCAAAACACAAAAAAATATAATATTATATCACCAAAACCAAAATTAAAAAACGGTATTATCAGCTATGCTTTCAAAAGGCATAGACGTATCAGAAATCCCAAAGTAAAAAAAATAACAAAAAAGAATAAAGATTTTTTACGAGCTCTGGGTTTCAAAATATGAATATTCTCGATATTGATAATTCACCACATTTCGACAACTCTATTGAGAGTTACGAAATACATACATATAATCCATACAATAACAGTTTTAAAGCCAATGATGAAATACGCATATCTATCCAACAACAAGACATATATGTACTACCATCTGCCAGCTCTATTTACATCGAAGGACGTGCTACGGTAACTGGAAAAGATGCTGCAGGCCATCCTACTAAAAAACCTGTCAATTTTACTAATAATCCAATATCATATCTGTTTCAAGACATTCGATATGAAATAAATGGCGTAGAAATAGATCGTATCAGGAACTCTGGAATTTCTTCTACTATAAAATCATATATTTCTATGAATTACGGTGAGAGCAAAGTTGCTGCTGTATGGGGTTGGAATATAAATGGTCAAAATTCCAAAGATGATTTCTTTAGTGTTGTTATACCACTTAATAAAATGTTAGGGTTTGCTGAAGATTATAATAGAATAATTTTAAACTGCAAACATGAACTGGTACTTAATAGAAGCAGCACTAACTATAACAGTGTTATTATTGATAAAGATGACAGTATTGAAATAGATATACTGAGAGTTCAATGGCGCGTACCACATGTGAAAGTTTCTGACCGAGAAAGGCTTTCATTACTTAAATTTCTAGAAAAAGATAAACCTATACAAATGGCTTTTAGAAATTGGGACTTATATGAATATCCTTTGTTGCCAAGAACCACAAAGCATTCATGGTCTGTAAAAACGGCTTCTCAATTAGAAAAGCCTCGATATGTTATATTTGGTTTACAAACTAATAGAAAAAATAACAAAACTAAAGATAGTTCTACATTTGATCACTGTAATTTGACTAACGTTACATTATTTTTAAATTCCCAATATTATCCTTATGATTCACTAAACATAAAGTTCGATGAAAATAAGTATAATATATTATACGAATTATATGCCAAATTCCGTCAGTCTTATTACAACCTCCCAGCTGATCCGTTGTTAAACATTAACGAATTTAAAGAGAAAGCTCCTTTGTTTATAATAGACTGTTCACGACAAAATGAAAATTTAAAATCAGGACCAGTGGATGTACGTTTAGAAATTGAAAGTGCCCAAGAAATTCCAAATAATACAGCAGCCTATTGCCTTATTGTGAACGACCGGCTTGTTGAATACAAACCACTAAGTAATATTGTACGTAAACTAACATGAATGCAATTGTAGACGTACAAGGTTTCAAAACTGATTCTAATGAATTCATTGTAAAAGAAATAGCACTACAATTTGATAAACAAATAATAAATCTTGTATTTAAGCCACCCTTCCCGTTTTATGACTTAACAAAAACAGAAAAAAGACAAGTATGCTGGATTGAAAGAAATAGACACATTTATTGGAAAGAAGGACTTATACCGTATAATTATCATAAGATTTATATTGCAGAAATTTTAAGGAACTGTAAAATATATGTCAAAGGTTCAGAAAAAGTTAGATGGCTAAGGAAAATATTAGAACAAGATAATATAATGTATGACGGAATTAGTAAGTGTATTTTCGATCTAGAGGATTATGGTTGCCCTAGTTTACTAAGTTTGTATAGAAAGTATATTTCATGTTCCGATGTTTATTGTTGTGTATATCATACTTCATACTGTGCTCTAAGAAATGTAATTTGTCTTCAGAAATGGAATGTAGAAAATAAATGTTTTTAAAATTACCTATCTTTTTAATAAAATCCTATCCTATTTAATTTTAAAAAATAACCGTTCGGATTAAAAATAACTAGGGGTGCCTAATGCATAAGCACTCTTAGAATCCTTAAATCTTGTAAAGTTACAATAAGGATGGACGATTGTGCAAACAGCTCGATCCGAACTTAGCCCATTGATATCAAGAAGAATGCCAGTTGTGATCTATATAACGGAGAGAATTGGGGGTCATGCATCGCGAGCTCGAGCGAAGCGAGAGCGATGCAGATGCAGAACCCCCAATTCTCCCCTACTCCGATTTTGATGAAATTTTAATGGGACTAATTGACAAGCATCTGCTTTCAAACAAAAAAATAAATTTCAGAATCGGTTAACCCAGTCAAAAGTTCTAGGGTAACAAACATAAAAAAAGATACTGAGAATTGAGAACGTCCTCCGTTTTTGGAAGTCGTTCACTAATTTGTCTTGACAAGTTCTGTCTAGACAATTTAAACCTACCCTACTTTCCTGGAATGAGCCAGCAATAAACATGTTTACAAATATATTGGAGCACAAAATTTATAGTTCCGTACGGGAATCGAACGCACGTCCTCCGATTTCACGCCGATGTCTATTCCACTCGGCCACTTTATAAGGCCTAGGTAATCATATATTATAAAAATATTAAAAATGATTCTCAAAAAAATTTAATCGGTGAGATACTAGTATTTCGCCAAAGAGAGGGTAGATATTTTTAAATACCCATGTTTTACCCATAATTTGGTTTCATGTAATAGGGGGCGAGGCTATTGACATTTACCAGGGAAAGATCTAGAGTCCAGGCTGCTACTGAAAATTTTTCATAATATTTATAATCTTTTCCAGTAAAACCCCCAGATATCAAACCTAGGATCTAGGAACTCCAATGCAACACTTTTTCATTTACAGTAGTGGTTCCCAACTTTTTATTGACCAGGGACCACTTTTGTTTCTTTTTTGTCAGCAGGAACCACAATCTACAAGAATTTCGATCCAAAAAACTTAAGTCAAAAACTACAGAGTATCAGGCAATGTTCGCCGATAGGCTCGATTGTATTTATATACAGCATAGTTGCAATAGGCATTTAGCAGTCCCAATGCCGGTTAGGAAGTGGTAGGTTTTTTAATTTTTTCCTGATTAATGCTCGTATCTCTGTAGACATATAATAATTATAATGACGTGTAATAATTTTAATGATTCTCCCTCTTATTAATTAATATTGTATAATTTAAGCATGCTATTTTTATTTCTATTTTATATTGTTATTTTTAGTCTCTATGTGTTAATGTTTTGAGGATGAGCCCTTGTTGCTCGTAATAAATGATTTGAATTTGAATTTGAATTTTGAATTAATAATATGATTTTAATAGAATATTATATAACATTTTTGTAGGTACATTTTGAATTAACTTGATGTTTTAGCTTGCATTTTCTGCACAAATTCGGTAATTCTTAATATTATTGCACAAAGCTACACGCAAATCATCACTTACTTTTGTTGTCCTTGTTCTTAATTAGCAACAAAACCCTTGTAATAAATGAGTGGTTGAGAAAACAACAAAGAAAATAACTTCGCAAGGTAATTTCTTGAATTTTGTTGTAAGTAATTGCTTTTTACACCAAAACTTTTCAAGCGAATTAGATTCAAATGCAACCTTAGAATTTCTATAATTTTGAAATCAATTAGTTCATCCTGGATTTCCTCAGCCCTTTCACTAGAATTCGTGCTTAAAGGGTTTCAAATCAGTTTTTGGTCAACTTTAGTTTCCGTTTCGAAATATTCTGGGAAGTAACGAATGAATTCATCAATCAACATTTGTTGATAAGTCTTGAGGTTTTCTTTACGTTTACCTACTAGGGTCATACGTTTCGTCTTACACAATTGCTTTAATGTAGCAAACGCAGAATAATTACTCTCTTTAATTCTGCAAACCAAAACTGTAGCTTGCAAATAAACGCGCAAAGTTTATTTAATATTATTGTTCCTCCGCGTTTTCAGCCCCTCGGTCTGCGCTACCGGTGCTCTCACCATTTGTTCGTCGACCAAATTTTGACTCCAGCGGACCAACGGTGGTCCGCTTACCACTGGTTGAGAGCCACTGATCTATACTAACGAGACAGTGTATTAATTAAACGACTTTCAAAAAAAAGGACGTTCTCCATTTGACTATATATGTGTTTATTTAAGTTGTAGGCGATTACTCCGCCAATAATAAGTAAACTGATTTTAATGTTTTTTTTTTGGGCCAAGCACCTTATTTTGCTTTCCGGTGTGACCAAATGGTAATCGCAACTTATGTCCATAGTGAATAGGATTTTAGGCGAGTGAATTATCTTGTAAGCAATATGCATCACTAAAAAATCGAAAAATAATATAAAAAATGGAACTGACTTCCAACATTGAAAAGTATGAAATAACTTGAAAAAAGCAGACCATTATATAATGTGAGATGAGTGTTTTAAATCAACATGATACCGACTTCAATAATTTATTTCATACTTTCAGTATTGAAAATTGTTTTCTTATATGTCTATTTATTTCTAAAATAGATAAATATGATACATTGTGACAATATGTACTGACATAAGATAATACACTCGAGAGCAATGAATCCGGGTCACTTAAAGAATGTTAAAAATCTCGGAAACTAAAAATGATAGGTTAATGCAATAAATTGTATTTAATAGACAATGTAATACTCCTTAAATGAAAGTAAAAAAAATATGAGTCACCATACATTTTATTAACACAAAATTACATAAAGAAAAAAACTGCTGATCTCTCCTTAAAACAAAAATAGGAAACATGAAATTTTTGAAATTATTACGATTTTCTTGAATTTTAATACTTCGTATTGCCTCCTCGTGCTTCCATTACTGCGTTTACGCGGTTTGGCATGCTGTACACCAAGTTCCTTATACGATTTTGGGGAATATTCTCCCATTCCTCTGTGAGAGCAATTTTGAGCTCACGAAGCGTGATTGGGGGAGGGTTTCGTTGTTTTACGCATCTGCCTAGCTCGTCCCAAGCATGCTCGATCGGGTTGATATCCGGGCTGCGCGCTGGCCACTCCATACGAGTAATGTTCATCTCTTGAAGGTAGTCATTCACAATCCTACCTGTATGAGGTCGGGCATTGTCATGCATAAATATAGCATCCTCACCTAAATTGACCATAAATGGACCAACGTGATCATTGAGGATTTCTTCCACATATCTTACGCTAGTTAAAGAGCCGTTTTCTATGATCACCAGCTCTGTGCGACTTTCAGAAGAAATTCCGGCCCACACAAGTACAGACCCACCACCGTAGGCTACTTTTTCTTCGATGCATGCTTGCTTGAATCTTTCCCCTGGTCTTCGATACACTCTGTGTCTTCCATCGTGCTTGTAGAGCATAAATTTTGATTCGTCGGAGAACATAACTTTTGACCAATCTTCAATACTCCAATTTACGTGGCTCTGGGCATATCTTAGTCTCGAAATACGATGCCCACGCTCCAGTTTAGGGCCGTTTGCAGGTCTAAGGGGTTTTAAGTTAGATTCAGCAAGCCGACGTCTTACTGTCCATGCACTTGGGTTACTTCCTCCGAGGCGTCGAAACTGATTGGTGAGTTCAGTTCCTGTGAGAAAGCGATTTCGAAGCATGGTGTTCACCAAGTATCGGTCTTCTCGTGCTGTGGTACACCTGGTTCTGCCCGTTCCTGGTCTGCGTAGGTTAGAACCAGTTTCTTCGTAACGTCGGAGAACTCTTTGTACTGTTGACAGCGACACACCGACAGTCCTGGCTGTATCGCGCTGACTCCGGCTGGTTTCCAGATTATTATTATTATTTTTTTTTTTTTATGTAATAGAGTGGCAAACAAGCAGACGGCCCACCTGGTGGTAAGCGGTTACCGTCGCCTATGGACATTTGCAACACTTGGGGCGTTACCAATGCGTTGCCGACCCTGTAAGACTCTTTTAACACCCTTTTTGAAGGAATCCATACTGTAGCTCTGCGGAAAAACACTAGATGGAAGATCATTCCACATTTTGCAGGTATGCGGTAAGAAGGAACGCATAAATCGAGCTGTGTGAGATTTCCAGGACTCGATTATATGTGGATGAGCATTTAACCGGTGACGCGAGGAACGATGATAGAATCGCGATGCCGGTATAAGATCAAAAAGCTCTTCAGAGCATTCCCCGTTATAGAGCCTGTAGAATATACAGAGTGAACCGATGTCTCTACGGAGGCTCAGTGGCTCAAGTCGGTCGGAGAGCTCGGGATCGTCGACAATTCAGATCGCTCGACGCTGAATAGCATCGAGAGACTGGATTTGGTACTTTGGTGCGCCATTCCAGAGGTGAGAGCAGTACTCCATGTGAGGGCGAACTTGTGCTTTATAAAGCAAAAGTCGCTGGCTCGACGTGAAGTACCGCTTTGCCTTATTAAGCACACCAAGTTTCTTGGATGCCAACCCAGCCTTACTCGCGATGTGACAGCGGAACTGGACATCTTTGGAAATGTCGACGCCAAGAATTCCAATACTCTCTGCGGTTTTTAGGGGAACACCCTGAAATTTCGGAGCGACTGTAAAGGGGGACTTCTTCGCGGTGAAAACGCATATCTGAGTTTTTTTGGGGTTGAATTGGACAAGGTTCTGCTGTCCCCAATGTGAGACGAGTTCCAATGAACCCTCAACTTCAGACACAAGACCAGTCCTACTTCTTTCTACTTCGACGCGAGGGGCATTAGCACGGCCAGAATATTGTGCATCGCCCGTGCTATCGTCTGCATAGCAATGCATGTTACAAATTTGCAACATGTCATTGATATGCAGAATAAATAGCGTAGGCGATAACACTGATCCCTGAGGGACGCCAGCATTAATCGGCATGGGATCGGAGCAAGCTCCGTCGACAACGACACGAATGCTCCGTCCAGACAAAAAACTGGCGACCCAAGTGCACAGCCCCTCGGAAAGGCCGTAAGATGGCAACTTCGAAAGAAGTGCCCTGTGCCAGACCCGATCAAAAGCCTTAGCAATATCCAAGCTGACAGCTAAAGCTTCCCCTCTACTTTCGACTGCGTCAGCCCAACGGTGAGTGAGGTAAACGAGAAGATCACCAGCCGATCTGCCTCGACGGAAACCGTATTGACGGTCACTGATCAGTTGGTGATCCTCTAAGTAACCTAGGAGCTGGTTATTAACTACTCGCTCCATCACCTTGCAGAGTAGAGAGGTGATTGCTATAGGCCTGTAGTTGGATGGGTCTGTACGGTCACCCTTCTTGGGAATAGGGTGTACGTGAGCAACCTTCCATGAAGACGGCACGCATCCTTTGGAGTAAGAGAGCTGGAAAAGGCGCGTTAACACAGGAGTCAACTCAGGAGCACATGACTTGAGGACGATAGCCGGGATGCAATCCGGCCCGCTCGACTTTCGCACATCAAGGGATAAGAGTTCCTTCCGTACCGCTCTCTGCGAGAAACGTACATCTGGCATGGAACTCTCACATCGGTGAATTACCGGAGGTTTTGCTTCTCCATCGTCGAGAGTCGAGTTAGAGGCAAAGAGAGTACCCAAAAGGTCGGCTTTCTCTTTAGCACTGTGGGCCAGAGATTCATCAGGCTTACGTAATGCTGGTAAAGAGGTCTGGCAGAAATTACCTTCAGCAGCTTTAGCAAGGGACCAGAAAGCACGACTTCCTGAGGGAAAAGTTGCTAGCTGGTCGCCAATTCTACTGATGTGCTCAGACCTTGCCTTAGCAATTGTCCTCTTGTTAGATCTGGAGGCAGAATTCATTTTCTTCTTCAACTCGGCAGTATTCGGATCTTTACGCGCAAGTGCTTCGGTCCAGGTTTTATAGGCAGCGTTTTTCTGACCGGATGAGTCAGCGCAAGACTTATTAAACCATGGACGGCTCCGGCCACCAACGCGCACAACAGATTTAGGAATGTAGCATTCCATTCCCTGAAGCACGACGTCAGTGATGGAGTCTGCACACACGTTCAGATCTTCCGAGGAGAAGCAAATCTGCCTCCAAGGGTAGGACGAGAAAAAATCTCTCAGTCCATCCCAATCAGCGGACTGGTAGTGCCATACCGTACGACTCCCGAGAGGCCCGTTACGGTGGTTGCGCACGATCGCTACTTCAGATCGTACCAGGCAGTGATCAGAAGAACCTAGAGGCGCTTCCACTGATACCTGGTACTGATCCGGGTGAGAAGTCAGCATCAGATCCAATAAAGAGGGTGTATGGTTCTCGATATCTGGTATTCTGGTCGGTGTGTAAACCAACTGCGAGAGACCATACGCCATAGCGAAATCGAGAGCAGTGCGGCCGGCGTGATCCGTAGTTTTGGAACCCAACCACTCGATATGGTGAGCGTTGAAATCTCCAAGTACCACTAGCTCCGCCGAAGGGTACTGCGACATCGACCTTATCAGCTCCTCGAGCTAGGTGCTCAAAAAGATAAGTTGTCTCCTTATCACCGCTATGTGACCTATAGAGACATGCGTAAACTAAAGTTTTGCCACAGTAATCCACGCGAACCCACAGCATGGATAGGTCCTTGTCTTCGAGACCATTAAGACGCCGACAGCAAATATCTTCCCGGATATAAAGGCAAACTCCAGCACGACGAATAAGCGCGTGCTCGAGTGTGTAACCTGGATATAACAGGTATGAAGTATCCGCCGGGCTTAGTATTTGTGTCTCCGTTAAAAAGAGAAGGGCCGGCTTAACCGTCTCAAGGTGGTGATGGACGGCATCTAGGTTGGAGTGGAGGCCCCGAATGTTACAAAAATCCACAGATAAAGTGGAGTTGGAAACCGCTGAAGAACATCTCTTTTTAGTTTTATGTGTCATTGGGTGAAAATAAGAGTTGGGTGGTGTGACTTTACCAATCCTAACGATAGGGCAATAATAATCTTCAGCATTGTAAGTATTCTGGTGCATTCTTCAGGCGTAAGCGACATAATTTCAGCTTGAATAATGAATATAGAGCACTATCAACATGGTTTATGTACCCACATAAATGACAGATTACAAACAAAAGCAAAACCAAATGCTGTAATTTCGTAGTTCCATCTTCGAAAGTGGCCCTTTTTCAAATTTGATTTTTTTATGATATAACTTTACAATAACTAAGAAGTTTTAATACCTTCATTTAAGGAGTATTACATTGTCTATTAAATACAATTTATTGCATTAACCTAGCATTTTTAGTTTCCGAGATTTTTAGGATTCTTTAAGCTACCCGGATTCATTGCTCTCGAGTGTATTTTAAACTGCAGCTTACATTAAAACAGTCTGTTAATCCGTTGAGTAGATCCAAGATACTTTTAATATTGTTATGTTTTCAATAACGCCTGCTCTGCGGATTACATTACACATTTACAAAAGATAAAATTATAGTCATGTGCGGGATTCGAACCCGCGTATGTTTACCCCTATAGCCCGGCTATGCTCTAACCGACTGAGCTAACATGACATTATGACTCATAACTCTAATTTTTTTGCGCTTGATCCACAACCATCGTATGGTTGGAGATGGAACGACACCTATAGTTCAACTTACGTTGAACTACAAACGCCGATCGTATGGAAACATGAAAGCGTGAATTGTAGTGATAGTGCCGCGACTTCTCAAAGGCATTCGACTTGGCTGATTATACTATGCTCAAGGTCTAGATACATCATTGCCGGTAATGGAGATCAAATGAGAGAGAGAGAGAGAGGATAGACTATCCCTCACAATGTCCATACCACATCATCCGTCTCAAATATCATATTACAAGATGAACGCTGACGATAATGTAGTCAAAGCGTCATTATGTTGATATGCTTGAGCACAAACTGAAAAATAAGCTAAGTTAGCTTACAGGTTTCAAAAAAAATACTAGCTATCAAGCTTTCTGAGTACACACTAAAAATATACGTATCTTATATTTTTATTTCAACAAGCGACAATGTAAACACAATCGTAAGTTCTGGAAACTTACGACTTTTCGTATATACAAAGTTACACTGTGTTTACGACCAACTGGCAGCACGTACTAGGGATAGCTAAAACAAGTAGCCGCTGGGTGATAGCCAAAAACTAAATACTAGACTTCTAACAGATGAATAGCTTGTGACTGTTTGGAAAACAAACAATATCAGATTTCATGTTACTGTCTTCTTCCACTAGAGCTTAATTGATATATATTGAAGTTGAAGGTCTGTTCTCATATAATGGCTTCCAGCACTTTTCTTGTGACTTTTAATTTAGTGCCTTGTATTTTCCGAGGGATTGTATTGTTAGAATATATGGAACCTTTGAAGCGCTCGTAGCAAAGTTTGCTTAGCCATTCTGAAACGATCAGCAAAGTTAAGCAACGTCCGCCTCGGTCAGGAGTTGGATGGGTGACCGCTGGTGACATTACTACCGAGCGCTTCCGTGCTTCGGAGGACACGTTAAGCCGTCGGTCTCGGTTGTTGTCTTAGGATGGCAGTCGTTATAGCATGGTGGTAGGGCACTTTGCGAATGCCCGCCTGGCTAGCTACCACCCTCAAGTAGAAAATCTGTCGCCATGCACCTAATAGTGTGTTCCGACAGCTTTCCTTGAGATTCAGTAATTCTAGGCTAGCCTGAACAACATCTTCGACCACCATCATCACTAACCATCAGGTGAGATAGTGGTCAAAGGCTATCCTATCAAGCATAAAAAAGCTCCCTAGACCTATTTAGTAAATTGGGGCAATGTAGTATCTATGGCACTCCTACTCCCTTTCTTTCACTATTCAATGATTTTTTGATATTGCTTATACAGCATTTGACGACTTTGTCACGTCAACAGACAACCTAGAATTACCGACAGCTTTCCTACTGCATTCGATAATTCGAATTTACAAGTTGTTCTAACACCATGTGGTGTAGCTCTATACCACTGTAGTATTCGAACTATGGACATTCTACTCTGCAGTTCAAAGCGATTAATACTGGGTCACCACACTTTCAAATTAATTTTATCTAAGGCGCGTTTTCTGATCATTCTGAATTTATTACGTATAAATTTGTCTTCTATTCCGTTGTATCGAAATTTATATTAATAAAAATTGCTACTTAGCTTACGACTTAGAAACTTACGTCTTAGCTGACTGCGCAACGCTACAATGCTACGAGACTAGGCGTAGCAGACTACGCAACGCTACAATGGCACGAGACTAGGCGTAGCAGACTACGCAACGCAACGATGCTACGAAGTATAGGGAACAATTATTTGGGTTTGTACTTTATATGTCACTTTAAATTTTACAATTTTTTGTTATGCGACAGGTAGCAAACAATCCGGGCGCCCGCCTGTTGGTAAGCAGATACATGCGGTTGCCTTTGAGCAACTACAGTACCGAAGTTATCACTGATGTCTTGCCAACCTTTTGTAAGACTATTACTCATGTCTATTTTCGAGGACCCCATCTTGTATCTCTCTAATTATTTACTTTATCCTTAGGTTGCGTATCTACAAGCAATTTGCGTGAAATATAAGAAGTGTAACAGAAAAAATAACACCAGTAGCGATAGCTTTATTTTCCTAGCCTCGCTGAGTGCTGCGATCCTTTTGGTGCATTTGAACCTCTTACAACTTACATTTTTCTCGCAAAGCTATAGAGACGCAGCTTTAATCTATGATAAAGACATATGTGTACTATTCTACAAGTACTGTCCAAAAATATCGGTTAATTGTCGTATTAGGTAGTAGAATTCCTGAGGTAAAGCCTAAAATATATTAATCTTAAGAGAAGGCACCGATGCTTTACACCATTTCACTAAATTGTATTTTCACCACTTCAGTTAATTTAAATTCTTTTACAGTTATCTCATTGATGCAACTTAGAACAAAGTTGCAATCTAATATATCTGTGTATTAAGAAAGTTTCGCAATTATTGCACATATGATAAAATTTTAAATTGTATTTATTCAATATTATTTTACTCCTTCCCATTTAAGCACTTGCAGGTTACCCCTGACCACGAACATTCCAAAGTCTTTAAATCGGATCAGGACAAAAATAATGTAAAATAAACGGAAGTAAATCAGTTACAGTTGTTTTATTTCATGACTGTATATCCTTGTATGGAAAGATATGCTCGAAGTTTCATTGCGAGATAAAATCCGGAACGTGGATATTTGCCAAAGAACTAAAGTCACCGACATAGCTCTCAGAATTTGCAAGTTGAAGTGGCAATGGGCGGGTCACATTGCTCGACGAACTGATAACCGATGGAGTAGAAAGGTTCTCGAGTGGTTACCACACTATAGCGGAAGACGTAGAGTTAGTTGGTAGGCCTAGGTGGACTGACATCGTGAAAATCGCGGGTAACCAATGGCTACAAGTGGCTAAAAACCGTTCTTTGTGGCGTTCTATGGGGTAGTTCTTTATTCAGTGGTGGACGTCTTCCGGCTGATGATGATGATGATATCCTTGTATGGTGTGCCTTTATTAAAGAAAATACTACGAAAATATATGGTTAGGTGGACGTGCCTAAAGTCGAAACATATCGCAAGACCTGCTCGTGATTGCCATATACTTTGGAACGAGTCTTTTGTCTATTGCGGGCCTGAGTTCTAGACTCCGGCTGCAACTGTGAATTTCCTTGCCAGAAAATCCCAAACAACTGTCCAATCTAGGGATCTAACCGTGGGCCATGAAACTCCAAAATAACATCTTACGCTAGTCTTCAACACCTTATGGTCACATTAAAATTATATTCATTCATATTTCATTCAATATTAAAAGTATTGGTAAAAGCTTTTTCCTGAATGTTAATTTATTATTCTATCTCTTCTGTTTATCCGAAGTTAAAAATGAGCAAAGTTCTTCATAACGAAGTCCTGTAGAGTTTCTTCATGAATTTATTGAATTTAATAAGTTTTGAGAAAGTTTGCACCTCAATATTGCATTTTCGAGTACCATTTATGCAGTGCGCTCTAGTTTTCTTATTTATTCACACCCCTGTTTTAACTAAGTTCTACCTACGACTTTGTTTGTTTAAAATTTGAATTGACTCTTTGATCAAAAAATTGATGCGTTTGCCTACGGACTGCTGGTGATGACGATGGTCAAAGAACTCTTCTTGAACTTCTTGGGGCATTTCGAGCCGGAAGCTGCCCAGCGGAGTTTATCTTCCTAGCCCCAGCCGTCCTTGTATGTCTCGAGGAACAAGCCGAAAGGCGCCTACTGTTGAACAAATGCCTCCCCCCACATAATGCCATAATGAACGGCTATTAGTCACATGTAATCATTACCTACACACGACTCAGTCAATATTACGTTATTTTGGTAGGTGAATTTTGATGAAACAAATTTGAAAAACACCTCTCCACAAATTTGACCTTGACATATATATATGCATATCTTTTATCTAAAGTTAAGTCACATATACTTAACGAAGCCTTCATCTCAAATTGCATTTATTCAACTCATTCGACTTTTGTCGTTTATCCAAGTTTCACTGCCATATCACTCCACATATAGAGTAGGTATACCTTCTGTGGACATACATTCATTTTGGCACTAACGCCCACCGGTTTTCCTATATTAAAGTACGTCAAATCCCTACCACATCAAGAATTCCATTTTCTTTTTCTATTAGCGGGATTTCTTCTTGCTTTGAATTAACTTTTGCGCTAATACCAAGTTTTCTCTGTTGTTGAGTAAATAACTATTCTAATCTCGCTGCACTCTTAGTCCACATTAAAACATAAATAAATAAACCTCAAAGATCTTGCACTCATATTAAAATATAGAGTTCAACGTTCATACACTTGGTGTTTGATTAAATATGTATATTTCTTAGTCAGTTATAAGCAGTGATAATCGTATGGATAGGGCTGAATGAACATTTACATGAATCTTAAAAATTATGATGTGTAAAACGTATGGTATCTTTGTAACTATGCATGTACTCTTTTCTACCATGTGCTAATAATCGCAATTACGGCGCAATTTTAGAATGTACCAAAATTTTGTTAAATTTTCATCCATATCGAGATCCTTTGCAGGATTCCAACTTGCACTTGGCTGTTTTTTTTGTTGTATTATATTGTTGTACGTTAGATATAGGACAAAAATCATTTTATGACACAGGACGTCTTATGCAATCATTACTCGTACATATAAGTAAACTTACAGAACTTCATCTTTTTAAATAGCTATGTGTTATTATACGAACCAGTTTAGTAGATATACGTGGTATCTCTATAACTCGAATGGCAAGGGAAATGCAAAAAAAATCGTGTTAACGAGTTTTCGACTTCACAAGAATTCCAAGATACATGATTTAACTGCCGAAATTTCGACTTACAAAAAGCACGATTTTTAACCGACTTTCAAAAAAGGAGGAGGTTCTCAATTCGTCCATATTTTTTTTTAAATATTTGATACCTCAGAGCTCTGGACCGAGTGAACCGATTTTGAAAATTCTTTTTTTGTTTGAAAGGCGATACTTGTCGTTTGGTCACGTTTTAAGTTTCAATTAAATAGTGAAAAAAAATTTTTTGAAAAAAATGGAACCGACTTCAACACCCAAAAGTGTGAAATAACTTGTCGAAGTCGGTACCATGCGAACAATGATAATAGGTACTTTTGAATTATCATGGTACTGACTCCAACAAGTTATTTCACACTTTTGGGTGTTGAAGTCAGTTCCATTTTTTGCTTAAAATTTTTTTAGTTATATTTTGTTGATTTGTACAGTCAAATTTGAATATGTAAGTTTTATAGTATATACTTATTTTTTACATATTAGTGAGGTAAATCGTAGACTAAAAAAATCCAGATAACGAATTTTTTTAAGTGTACAATTTGATATAAACAATTTGCATATTATTATCAATTATTTTTTCAATCTCAAACAATGGACTAACATGATGTTCACAGCGGTGTTACTTAGAAAGTTTAATGGATGTATTCATTCACTGCACGGGTACAAGACAAACACAATAGATAAAAGCCCGTCTTCTAGTATGGAACGCCAAAAATCACCAACACCAAAACCAAAAATATGCTTGTTGATAATAGTATCAACCAAACACAAACACTTCATTCCATTTTGCATTGCATTATGCTAAGTAAGGTCCTAGTTCTTAGAAAGTGTGCCAAAAATAATAACCGATTCCAAGTGCTTGTTGTTCATGTCCTTCCGAAATCGTGTAATGCTATGTGTATACAGCTATGCAATTGCTTTTATGTGGGTACATATAGTATGTGGGCAAGTAGCTTGCTTTGCAACTTGTATTGCTTGTTTAATAACTCCCGCAGCTTTTTAAAGTTCTATTAGTTGTTAAAATTAGAACAAAAAAGCTTTAAATGAGCACTAATAGTGTATTACCCTCTGGACTATTTTGCTCTTAATCTTATGATGGCTTTATACTGTTTCCATGTATAGTTTTGTCAGGGTAGATGGCATATGATCACTGCTAACCTCTGAACATCACTATGCATATGTATTGAATACATTAAAATAAACTCTTTTGCAAAAAGAACGGGCACTTTAGATTTTTTTCTCTACTTCAATGAAGAAGAACAAGAAATAGGTTTTGTTAATTTGACGATGTATTGGCATGTTTTTTGAAGCATCCTGGCATGATTCTTTACGTTCCAAATTTAAAATTATTAAAAGAAAAATAATGATTATTGTGAATTATTCTAAAATTGTGTTGTCTTAGGTTTTCGCGATTGTTACACATAGTAATTAAACAACTTTAAACGGTTTAAATCGCGTATATTTGTCATTATTTTTGTCCCGACGTTTCAAACACTTTGCAGTGATCGTGGTCACGGGGTGACTAATTGGTTTTATTTGTCACATGAGTTATTAAGAAAATTATTTGGTCTACCGTCAGAAATTTTTATATTAATCATAACGTTCCCTATTCACGCAGTATTCGCTCACAGTGTCCAGAGGTCTTGCAGATTTGTGTCGGCCATGAGATTTAATTAATTTAATAACAGGATCCCAAGCAGGTGGTACTTGCCAACCATCATCTCTATTGAAATTTGGGTACTTTTTGATTTCAATAGCCTCGCGTAACATTCTTGGCATAAACCGGGTCTCTCTGGCAAGGATTTGTGGGTTGTCGAACCGAATGTAGTGGTTGGGTTTGTCCTGGGCATGTTCACAAACCGCAGACTTGGTCGAGCGTCTGTTCTTCATGTCAGCAATGTGTTCTTTTACCCGGATACCAACGCTCCTCTTTGTTTGCCCAATGTATGACAGCCCACATTCACAATCAAGTTTGTAAACACCTGCATCTTGTAGGGGGATATTGCACTTAACAGGTCTTAAAAATTGGTTGATCTTCTTGTGCGGCTTGAAGTAAGTTTTTATTGAAGCTCGTCTTAAGATATTACCAATTTTGTCTGTGACTCCCTTGATGTAAGGTAAGATGGCAGGTTGTCGCTCAACTGTGGAAGGCTTGGGCCGGCTTCTGTGACGCGTTCGTGGGAGTTTGTGATTATTGCTTCGCAGTACTTGTTTTACATACTGAAGCTCCTCCTTGAGATGGTCAGTGTCACAGATGCCATGTGCTCTCTGTAACAAAGATTTGCCTACGGTAGCCAACTGACATGGATGGTGATGGGAGTTACCATTGAGATATTTATCTGTATGGGTGGGTTTCCTATACACTGTATGACTAAGGGAGTTGTCAGGATTCCTGATGACTAAAACATCAAGAAAAGCTAAGCGTTTATTGACTTCAGGCTCCATTGTAAATTGAATTTTGTTATGTAAGGAGTTTAGATGGTTAAGAAATGCAGAAACTTGATTACTGGGGAGGATGGTAAAAGTATCATCTACATACCGTTTATAGATCTTTGGCACAGCCACAGCTGTGGAAAGAGCTCTCTCCTCGAAGTCCTCCATGAAAATATCGGCAACAACGGGGGAGACTGGAGAGCCCATAGCTACACCATCAATCTGTATGTAGAACTTATTTTCCCAGAATAGATAGCCAGATGTTAGGCAATGTTCCAGTAATTCTGCATATTCCATGGGAAGGTCATTCTCACTAAGTCTTTTCTTGACAATTTCAATGCAATCATGTACAGGTAGGCTGGTGAATAAAGACTGTACATCAAAGCTGACCATAACTTCATCATCAGTCAGTTGTAGATTTTTCACTTGACTGACAAAATGGTAAGAATCCTTGACATGCGCACTAGTTTGACCGCGAAGTGGAGACAGTATCTTAGCAAGGTGTTGAGCTAGTTTGTATGTTGGCGAGTCAATTTGGCTTACAATTGGGCGCAAAGGAACGTCTGTCTTGTGTATTTTTGGTAATCCATACAGTTTTGGTGGTTTCACACACGAAGGTACCAGTGCCGTGACGTCTAACCCAAGAGTGTCGGAGTATTTACAAATTATTTCCTTAGTTTTTGTTACCATTTTAGCTGTTGGATCGCTTTTTACTGGTTTATATGTGCTCTCGTCCGACAAAAGTTCTTTTATTTTTAGGTTATAATCCGACGTATCCATGATCACAGTGGAATTACCTTTATCCGCTCGAATAATGGTTATGTCTTGGTTCTTGCGTAGGTTGGTGAGTTCAAGATATTGTTCACGAGGTAGATTCGGTGTGGGCGCTTTACTTCGACGCAAAACAGCAGAGATATCTTGGCGTAACGCTTCCAAATCTTCCCTTTTTACAGTGTTTTTGGCAAGACAATGTTCCACAGAGCAGATTATCTCTTCATAAGGCACTGATCTTGGGGAAACCGCGTAGTTCAATCCATTTTCGAGGGCCTGAAGGGCGACCCGGATTTATTGTTTGTTGCGATAGATTTATGACACTATCAGCTGTTTTTGACGGTCGCGAGGTTACGCTTCGTTCCAAATTTGGCAATTGCTTTGTTGCAAGTTTTTCATATTTTATGATTTTACGCTTTTTGAACTCGTCATATTTAGCGGCAGCGCGATTATTAGTAGTTTGCATGCATTTTTGGAAATCCGATGCTGATAGTGCTTTTTCTAACTGAATGGATTGAATCTCAATGGTTTGGTTGATTTTGTAAATATCAAAACGATGTTGGCGTATGCTTCGACATAATAATTTCTTACTTGTTTGACGGAGTATGTCGGCGCTTCCAGTAATGTCCTTTTTTGGGGATATTCTCACGCACACTGGTATGATATTATTATCCCTACATCGCTTGAGGAAATTAAGCGATGTTAGGAGTCTCACGCGCTTGATCTTGAAGTACTCCCACTGTCTTATTTCATTTGCTGTTTTCGGCCCGTATACCGTAACATAATGTTGTCTTAGGTTTTCGCGATTGTTACACATAGTAATTAAACAACTTTAAACGGTTTAAATCGCGTATATTTGTCATTATTTTTGTCCCGACGTTTCAAACACTTTGCAGTGATCGTGGTCACGGGGTGACTAATTGGTTTTATTTGTCACATGAGTTATTAAGAAAATTATTTGGTCTACCGTCAGAAATTTTTATATTAATCATAACGTTCCCTATTCACGCAGTATTCGCTCACAGTGTCCAGAGGTCTTGCAGATTTGTGTCGGCCATGAGATTTAATTAATTTAATAACAGGATCCCAAGCAGGTGGTACTTGCCAACCATCATCTCTATTGAAATTTGGGTACTTTTTGATTTCAATAGCCTCGCGTAACATTCTTGGCATAAACCGGGTCTCTCTGGCAAGGATTTGTGGGTTGTCGAACCGAATGTAGTGGTTGGGTTTGTCCTGGGCATGTTCACAAACCGCAGACTTGGTCGAGCGTCTGTTCTTCATGTCAGCAATGTGTTCTTTTACCCGGATACCAACGCTCCTCTTTGTTTGCCCAATGTATGACAGCCCACATTCACAATCAAGTTTGTAAACACCTGCATCTTGTAGGGGGATATTGCACTTAACAGGTCTTAAAAATTGGTTGATCTTCTTGTGCGGCTTGAAGTAAGTTTTTATTGAAGCTCGTCTTAAGATATTACCAATTTTGTCTGTGACTCCCTTGATGTAAGGTAAGATGGCAGGTTGTCGCTCAACTGTGGAAGGCTTGGGCCGGCTTCTGTGACGCGTTCGTGGGAGTTTGTGATTATTGCTTCGCAGTACTTGTTTTACATACTGAAGCTCCTCCTTGAGATGGTCAGTGTCACAGATGCCATGTGCTCTCTGTAACAAAGATTTGCCTACGGTAGCCAACTGACATGGATGGTGATGGGAGTTACCATTGAGATATTTATCTGTATGGGTGGGTTTCCTATACACTGTATGACTAAGGGAGTTGTCAGGATTCCTGATGACTAAAACATCAAGAAAAGCTAAGCGTTTATTGACTTCAGGCTCCATTGTAAATTGAATTTTGTTATGTAAGGAGTTTAGATGGTTAAGAAATGCAGAAACTTGATTACTGGGGAGGATGGTAAAAGTATCATCTACATACCGTTTATAGATCTTTGGCACAGCCACAGCTGTGGAAAGAGCTCTCTCCTCGAAGTCCTCCATGAAAATATCGGCAACAACGGGGGAGACTGGAGAGCCCATAGCTACACCATCAATCTGTATGTAGAACTTATTTTCCCAGAATAGATAGCCAGATGTTAGGCAATGTTCCAGTAATTCTGCATATTCCATGGGAAGGTCATTCTCACTAAGTCTTTTCTTGACAATTTCAATGCAATCATGTACAGGTAGGCTGGTGAATAAAGACTGTACATCAAAGCTGACCATAACTTCATCATCAGTCAGTTGTAGATTTTTCACTTGACTGACAAAATGGTAAGAATCCTTGACATGCGCACTAGTTTGACCGCGAAGTGGAGACAGTATCTTAGCAAGGTGTTGAGCTAGTTTGTATGTTGGCGAGTCAATTTGGCTTACAATTGGGCGCAAAGGAACGTCTGTCTTGTGTATTTTTGGTAATCCATACAGTTTTGGTGGTTTCACACACGAAGGTACCAGTGCCGTGACGTCTAACCCAAGAGTGTCGGAGTATTTACAAATTATTTCCTTAGTTTTTGTTACCATTTTAGCTGTTGGATCGCTTTTTACTGGTTTATATGTGCTCTCGTCCGACAAAAGTTCTTTTATTTTTAGGTTATAATCCGACGTATCCATGATCACAGTGGAATTACCTTTATCCGCTCGAATAATGGTTATGTCTTGGTTCTTGCGTAGGTTGGTGAGTTCAAGATATTGTTCACGAGGTAGATTCGGTGTGGGCGCTTTACTTCGACGCAAAACAGCAGAGATATCTTGGCGTAACGCTTCCAAATCTTCCCTTTTTACAGTGTTTTTGGCAAGACAATGTTCCACAGAGCAGATTATCTCTTCATAAGGCACTGATCTTGGGGAAACCGCGTAGTTCAATCCATTTTCGAGGGCCTGAAGGGCGACCGGATTTATTGTTTGTTGCGATAGATTTATGACACTATCAGCTGTTTTTGACGGTCGCGAGGTTACGCTTCGTTCCAAATTTGGCAATTGCTTTGTTGCAAGTTTTTCATATTTTATGATTTTACGCTTTTTGAACTCGTCATATTTAGCGGCAGCGCGATTATTAGTAGTTTGCATGCATTTTTGGAAATCCGATGCTGATAGTGCTTTTTCTAACTGAATGGATTGAATCTCAATGGTTTGGTTGATTTTGTAAATATCAAAACGATGTTGGCGTATGCTTCGACATAATAATTTCTTACTTGTTTGACGGAGTATGTCGGCGCTTCCAGTAATGTCCTTTTTTGGGGATATTCTCACGCACACTGGTATGATATTATTATCCCTACATCGCTTGAGGAAATTAAGCGATGTTAGGAGTCTCACGCGCTTGATCTTGAAGTACTCCCACTGTCTTATTTCATTTGCTGTTTTCGGCCCGTATACCGTAACATAATGTTGTCTTAGGTTTTCGCGATTGTTACACATAGTAATTAAACAACTTTAAACGGTTTAAATCGCGTATATTTGTCATTATTTTTGTCCCGACGTTTCAAACACTTTGCAGTGATCGTGGTCACGGGGTGACTAATTGGTTTTATTTGTCACATGAGTTATTAAGAAAATTATTTGGTCTACCGTCAGAAATTTTTATATTAATCATAACGTTCCCTATTCACGCAGTATTCGCTCACAGTGTCCAGAGGTCTTGCAGATTTGTGTCGGCCATGAGATTTAATTAATTTAATAACAGGATCCCAAGCAGGTGGTACTTGCCAACCATCATCTCTATTGAAATTTGGGTACTTTTTGATTTCAATAGCCTCGCGTAACATTCTTGGCATAAACCGGGTCTCTCTGGCAAGGATTTGTGGGTTGTCGAACCGAATGTAGTGGTTGGGTTTGTCCTGGGCATGTTCACAAACCGCAGACTTGGTCGAGCGTCTGTTCTTCATGTCAGCAATGTGTTCTTTTACCCGGATACCAACGCTCCTCTTTGTTTGCCCAATGTATGACAGCCCACATTCACAATCAAGTTTGTAAACACCTGCATCTTGTAGGGGGATATTGCACTTAACAGGTCTTAAAAATTGGTTGATCTTCTTGTGCGGCTTGAAGTAAGTTTTTATTGAAGCTCGTCTTAAGATATTACCAATTTTGTCTGTGACTCCCTTGATGTAAGGTAAGATGGCAGGTTGTCGCTCAACTGTGGAAGGCTTGGGCCGGCTTCTGTGACGCGTTCGTGGGAGTTTGTGATTATTGCTTCGCAGTACTTGTTTTACATACTGAAGCTCCTCCTTGAGATGGTCAGTGTCACAGATGCCATGTGCTCTCTGTAACAAAGATTTGCCTACGGTAGCCAACTGACATGGATGGTGATGGGAGTTACCATTGAGATATTTATCTGTATGGGTGGGTTTCCTATACACTGTATGACTAAGGGAGTTGTCAGGATTCCTGATGACTAAAACATCAAGAAAAGCTAAGCGTTTATTGACTTCAGGCTCCATTGTAAATTGAATTTTGTTATGTAAGGAGTTTAGATGGTTAAGAAATGCAGAAACTTGATTACTGGGGAGGATGGTAAAAGTATCATCTACATACCGTTTATAGATCTTTGGCACAGCCACAGCTGTGGAAAGAGCTCTCTCCTCGAAGTCCTCCATGAAAATATCGGCAACAACGGGGGAGACTGGAGAGCCCATAGCTACACCATCAATCTGTATGTAGAACTTATTTTCCCAGAATAGATAGCCAGATGTTAGGCAATGTTCCAGTAATTCTGCATATTCCATGGGAAGGTCATTCTCACTAAGTCTTTTCTTGACAATTTCAATGCAATCATGTACAGGTAGGCTGGTGAATAAAGACTGTACATCAAAGCTGACCATAACTTCATCATCAGTCAGTTGTAGATTTTTCACTTGACTGACAAAATGGTAAGAATCCTTGACATGCGCACTAGTTTGACCGCGAAGTGGAGACAGTATCTTAGCAAGGTGTTGAGCTAGTTTGTATGTTGGCGAGTCAATTTGGCTTACAATTGGGCGCAAAGGAACGTCTGTCTTGTGTATTTTTGGTAATCCATACAGTTTTGGTGGTTTCACACACGAAGGTACCAGTGCCGTGACGTCTAACCCAAGAGTGTCGGAGTATTTACAAATTATTTCCTTAGTTTTTGTTACCATTTTAGCTGTTGGATCGCTTTTTACTGGTTTATATGTGCTCTCGTCCGACAAAAGTTCTTTTATTTTTAGGTTATAATCCGACGTATCCATGATCACAGTGGAATTACCTTTATCCGCTCGAATAATGGTTATGTCTTGGTTCTTGCGTAGGTTGGTGAGTTCAAGATATTGTTCACGAGGTAGATTCGGTGTGGGCGCTTTACTTCGACGCAAAACAGCAGAGATATCTTGGCGTAACGCTTCCAAATCTTCCCTTTTTACAGTGTTTTTGGCAAGACAATGTTCCACAGAGCAGATTATCTCTTCATAAGGCACTGATCTTGGGGAAACCGCGTAGTTCAATCCATTTTCGAGGGCCTGAAGGGCGACCGGATTTATTGTTTGTTGCGATAGATTTATGACACTATCAGCTGTTTTTGACGGTCGCGAGGTTACGCTTCGTTCCAAATTTGGCAATTGCTTTGTTGCAAGTTTTTCATATTTTATGATTTTACGCTTTTTGAACTCGTCATATTTAGCGGCAGCGCGATTATTAGTAGTTTGCATGCATTTTTGGAAATCCGATGCTGATAGTGCTTTTTCTAACTGAATGGATTGAATCTCAATGGTTTGGTTGATTTTGTAAATATCAAAACGATGTTGGCGTATGCTTCGACATAATAATTTCTTACTTGTTTGACGGAGTATGTCGGCGCTTCCAGTAATGTCCTTTTTTGGGGATATTCTCACGCACACTGGTATGATATTATTATCCCTACATCGCTTGAGGAAATTAAGCGATGTTAGGAGTCTCACGCGCTTGATCTTGAAGTACTCCCACTGTCTTATTTCATTTGCTGTTTTCGGCCCGTATACCGTAACATAATGTTGTCTTAGGTTTTCGCGATTGTTACACATAGTAATTAAACAACTTTAAACGGTTTAAATCGCGTATATTTGTCATTATTTTTGTCCCGACGTTTCAAACACTTTGCAGTGATCGTGGTCACGGGGTGACTAATTGGTTTTATTTGTCACATGAGTTATTAAGAAAATTATTTGGTCTACCGTCAGAAATTTTTATATTAATCATAACGTTCCCTATTCACGCAGTATTCGCTCACAGTGTCCAGAGGTCTTGCAGATTTGTGTCGGCCATGAGATTTAATTAATTTAATAACAGGATCCCAAGCAGGTGGTACTTGCCAACCATCATCTCTATTGAAATTTGGGTACTTTTTGATTTCAATAGCCTCGCGTAACATTCTTGGCATAAACCGGGTCTCTCTGGCAAGGATTTGTGGGTTGTCGAACCGAATGTAGTGGTTGGGTTTGTCCTGGGCATGTTCACAAACCGCAGACTTGGTCGAGCGTCTGTTCTTCATGTCAGCAATGTGTTCTTTTACCCGGATACCAACGCTCCTCTTTGTTTGCCCAATGTATGACAGCCCACATTCACAATCAAGTTTGTAAACACCTGCATCTTGTAGGGGGATATTGCACTTAACAGGTCTTAAAAATTGGTTGATCTTCTTGTGCGGCTTGAAGTAAGTTTTTATTGAAGCTCGTCTTAAGATATTACCAATTTTGTCTGTGACTCCCTTGATGTAAGGTAAGATGGCAGGTTGTCGCTCAACTGTGGAAGGCTTGGGCCGGCTTCTGTGACGCGTTCGTGGGAGTTTGTGATTATTGCTTCGCAGTACTTGTTTTACATACTGAAGCTCCTCCTTGAGATGGTCAGTGTCACAGATGCCATGTGCTCTCTGTAACAAAGATTTGCCTACGGTAGCCAACTGACATGGATGGTGATGGGAGTTACCATTGAGATATTTATCTGTATGGGTGGGTTTCCTATACACTGTATGACTAAGGGAGTTGTCAGGATTCCTGATGACTAAAACATCAAGAAAAGCTAAGCGTTTATTGACTTCAGGCTCCATTGTAAATTGAATTTTGTTATGTAAGGAGTTTAGATGGTTAAGAAATGCAGAAACTTGATTACTGGGGAGGATGGTAAAAGTATCATCTACATACCGTTTATAGATCTTTGGCACAGCCACAGCTGTGGAAAGAGCTCTCTCCTCGAAGTCCTCCATGAAAATATCGGCAACAACGGGGGAGACTGGAGAGCCCATAGCTACACCATCAATCTGTATGTAGAACTTATTTTCCCAGAATAGATAGCCAGATGTTAGGCAATGTTCCAGTAATTCTGCATATTCCATGGGAAGGTCATTCTCACTAAGTCTTTTCTTGACAATTTCAATGCAATCATGTACAGGTAGGCTGGTGAATAAAGACTGTACATCAAAGCTGACCATAACTTCATCATCAGTCAGTTGTAGATTTTTCACTTGACTGACAAAATGGTAAGAATCCTTGACATGCGCACTAGTTTGACCGCGAAGTGGAGACAGTATCTTAGCAAGGTGTTGAGCTAGTTTGTATGTTGGCGAGTCAATTTGGCTTACAATTGGGCGCAAAGGAACGTCTGTCTTGTGTATTTTTGGTAATCCATACAGTTTTGGTGGTTTCACACACGAAGGTACCAGTGCCGTGACGTCTAACCCAAGAGTGTCGGAGTATTTACAAATTATTTCCTTAGTTTTTGTTACCATTTTAGCTGTTGGATCGCTTTTTACTGGTTTATATGTGCTCTCGTCCGACAAAAGTTCTTTTATTTTTAGGTTATAATCCGACGTATCCATGATCACAGTGGAATTACCTTTATCCGCTCGAATAATGGTTATGTCTTGGTTCTTGCGTAGGTTGGTGAGTTCAAGATATTGTTCACGAGGTAGATTCGGTGTGGGCGCTTTACTTCGACGCAAAACAGCAGAGATATCTTGGCGTAACGCTTCCAAATCTTCCCTTTTTACAGTGTTTTTGGCAAGACAATGTTCCACAGAGCAGATTATCTCTTCATAAGGCACTGATCTTGGGGAAACCGCGTAGTTCAATCCATTTTCGAGGGCCTGAAGGGCGACCGGATTTATTGTTTGTTGCGATAGATTTATGACACTATCAGCTGTTTTTGACGGTCGCGAGGTTACGCTTCGTTCCAAATTTGGCAATTGCTTTGTTGCAAGTTTTTCATATTTTATGATTTTACGCTTTTTGAACTCGTCATATTTAGCGGCAGCGCGATTATTAGTAGTTTGCATGCATTTTTGGAAATCCGATGCTGATAGTGCTTTTTCTAACTGAATGGATTGAATCTCAATGGTTTGGTTGATTTTGTAAATATCAAAACGATGTTGGCGTATGCTTCGACATAATAATTTCTTACTTGTTTGACGGAGTATGTCGGCGCTTCCAGTAATGTCCTTTTTTGGGGATATTCTCACGCACACTGGTATGATATTATTATCCCTACATCGCTTGAGGAAATTAAGCGATGTTAGGAGTCTCACGCGCTTGATCTTGAAGTACTCCCACTGTCTTATTTCATTTGCTGTTTTCGGCCCGTATACCGTAACATAATGTTGTCTTAGGTTTTCGCGATTGTTACACATAGTAATTAAACAACTTTAAACGGTTTAAATCGCGTATATTTGTCATTATTTTTGTCCCGACGTTTCAAACACTTTGCAGTGATCGTGGTCACGGGGTGACTAATTGGTTTTATTTGTCACATGAGTTATTAAGAAAATTATTTGGTCTACCGTCAGAAATTTTTATATTAATCATAACGTTCCCTATTCACGCAGTATTCGCTCACAGTGTCCAGAGGTCTTGCAGATTTGTGTCGGCCATGAGATTTAATTAATTTAATAACAGGATCCCAAGCAGGTGGTACTTGCCAACCATCATCTCTGCCTGGAGCCTGAAGTCAATAAACGCTTAGCTTTTCTTGATGTTTTAGTCATCAGGAATCCTGACAACTCCCTTAGTCATACAGTGTATAGGAAACCCACCCATACAGATAAATATCTCAATGGTAACTCCCATCACCATCCATGTCAGTTGGCTACCGTAGGCAAATCTTTGTTACAGAGAGCACATGGCATCTGTGACACTGACCATCTCAAGGAGGAGCTTCAGTATGTAAAACAAGTACTGCGAAGCAATAATCACAAACTCCCACGAACGCGTCACAGAAGCCGGCCCAAGCCTTCCACAGTTGAGCGACAACCTGCCATCTTACCTTACATCAAGGGAGTCACAGACAAAATTGGTAATATCTTAAGACGAGCTTCAATAAAAACTTACTTCAAGCCGCACAAGAAGATCAACCAATTTTTAAGACCTGTTAAGTGCAATATCCCCCTACAAGATGCAGGTGTTTACAAACTTGATTGTGAATGTGGGCTGTCATACATTGGGCAAACAAAGAGGAGCGTTGGTATCCGGGTAAAAGAACACATTGCTGACATGAAGAACAGACGCTCGACCAAGTCTGCGGTTTGTGAACATGCCCAGGACAAACCCAACCACTACATTCGGTTCGACAACCCACAAATCCTTGCCAGAGAGACCCGGTTTATGCCAAGAATGTTACGCGAGGCTATTGAAATCAAAAAGTACCCAAATTTCAATAGAGATGATGGTTGGCAAGTACCACCTGCTTGGGATCCTGTTATTAAATTAATTAAATCTCATGGCCGACACAAATCTGCAAGACCTCTGGACACTGTGAGCGAATACTGCGTGAATAGGGAACGTTATGATTAATATAAAAATTTCTGACGGTAGACCAAATAATTTTCTTAATAACTCATGTGACAAATAAAACCAATTAGTCACCCCGTGACCACGATCACTGCAAAGTGTTTGAAACGTCGGGACAAAAATAATGACAAATATACGCGATTTAAACCGTTTAAAGTTGTTTAATTACTATGTGTAACAATCGCGAAAACCTAAGACAACATTATGTTACGGTATACGGGCCGAAAACAGCAAATGAAATAAGACAGTGGGAGTACTTCAAGATCAAGCGCGTGAGACTCCTAACATCGCTTAATTTCCTCAAGCGATGTAGGGATAATAATATCATACCAGTGTGCGTGAGAATATCCCCAAAAAAGGACATTACTGGAAGCGCCGACATACTCCGTCAAACAAGTAAGAAATTATTATGTCGAAGCATACGCCAACATCGTTTTGATATTTACAAAATCAACCAAACCATTGAGATTCAATCCATTCAGTTAGAAAAAGCACTATCAGCATCGGATTTCCAAAAATGCATGCAAACTACTAATAATCGCGCTGCCGCTAAATATGACGAGTTCAAAAAGCGTAAAATCATAAAATATGAAAAACTTGCAACAAAGCAATTGCCAAATTTGGAACGAAGCGTAACCTCGCGACCGTCAAAAACAGCTGATAGTGTCATAAATCTATCGCAACAAACAATAAATCCGGTCGCCCTTCAGGCCCTCGAAAATGGATTGAACTACGCGGTTTCCCCAAGATCAGTGCCTTATGAAGAGATAATCTGCTCTGTGGAACATTGTCTTGCCAAAAACACTGTAAAAAGGGAAGATTTGGAAGCGTTACGCCAAGATATCTCTGCTGTTTTGCGTCGAAGTAAAGCGCCCACACCGAATCTACCTCGTGAACAATATCTTGAACTCACCAACCTACGCAAGAACCAAGACATAACCATTATTCGAGCGGATAAAGGTAATTCCACTGTGATCATGGATACGTCGGATTATAACCTAAAAATAAAAGAACTTTTGTCGGACGAGAGCACATATAAACCAGTAAAAAGCGATCCAACAGCTAAAATGGTAACAAAAACTAAGGAAATAATTTGTAAATACTCCGACACTCTTGGGTTAGACGTCACGGCACTGGTACCTTCGTGTGTGAAACCACCAAAACTGTATGGATTACCAAAAATACACAAGACAGACGTTCCTTTGCGCCCAATTGTAAGCCAAATTGACTCGCCAACATACAAACTAGCTCAACACCTTGCTAAGATACTGTCTCCACTTCGCGGTCAAACTAGTGCGCATGTCAAGGATTCTTACCATTTTGTCAGTCAAGTGAAAAATCTACAACTGACTGATGATGAAGTTATGGTCAGCTTTGATGTACAGTCTTTATTCACCAGCCTACCTGTACATGATTGCATTGAAATTGTCAAGAAAAGACTTAGTGAGAATGACCTTCCCATGGAATATGCAGAATTACTGGAACATTGCCTAACATCTGGCTATCTATTCTGGGAAAATAAGTTCTACATACAGATTGATGGTGTAGCTATGGGCTCTCCAGTCTCCCCCGTTGTTGCCGATATTTTCATGGAGGACTTCGAGGAGAGAGCTCTTTCCACAGCTGTGGCTGTGCCAAAGATCTATAAACGGTATGTAGATGATACTTTTACCATCCTCCCCAGTAATCAAGTTTCTGCATTTCTTAACCATCTAAACTCCTTACATAACAAAATTCAATTTACAATGGAGCCTGAAGTCAATAAACGCTTAGCTTTTCTTGATGTTTTAGTCATCAGGAATCCTGACAACTCCCTTAGTCATACAGTGTATAGGAAACCCACCCATACAGATAAATATCTCAATGGTAACTCCCATCACCATCCATGTCAGTTGGCTACCGTAGGCAAATCTTTGTTACAGAGAGCACATGGCATCTGTGACACTGACCATCTCAAGGAGGAGCTTCAGTATGTAAAACAAGTACTGCGAAGCAATAATCACAAACTCCCACGAACGCGTCACAGAAGCCGGCCCAAGCCTTCCACAGTTGAGCGACAACCTGCCATCTTACCTTACATCAAGGGAGTCACAGACAAAATTGGTAATATCTTAAGACGAGCTTCAATAAAAACTTACTTCAAGCCGCACAAGAAGATCAACCAATTTTTAAGACCTGTTAAGTGCAATATCCCCCTACAAGATGCAGGTGTTTACAAACTTGATTGTGAATGTGGGCTGTCATACATTGGGCAAACAAAGAGGAGCGTTGGTATCCGGGTAAAAGAACACATTGCTGACATGAAGAACAGACGCTCGACCAAGTCTGCGGTTTGTGAACATGCCCAGGACAAACCCAACCACTACATTCGGTTCGACAACCCACAAATCCTTGCCAGAGAGACCCGGTTTATGCCAAGAATGTTACGCGAGGCTATTGAAATCAAAAAGTACCCAAATTTCAATAGAGATGATGGTTGGCAAGTACCACCTGCTTGGGATCCTGTTATTAAATTAATTAAATCTCATGGCCGACACAAATCTGCAAGACCTCTGGACACTGTGAGCGAATACTGCGTGAATAGGGAACGTTATGATTAATATAAAAATTTCTGACGGTAGACCAAATAATTTTCTTAATAACTCATGTGACAAATAAAACCAATTAGTCACCCCGTGACCACGATCACTGCAAAGTGTTTGAAACGTCGGGACAAAAATAATGACAAATATACGCGATTTAAACCGTTTAAAGTTGTTTAATTACTATGTGTAACAATCGCGAAAACCTAAGACAACATTATGTTACGGTATACGGGCCGAAAACAGCAAATGAAATAAGACAGTGGGAGTACTTCAAGATCAAGCGCGTGAGACTCCTAACATCGCTTAATTTCCTCAAGCGATGTAGGGATAATAATATCATACCAGTGTGCGTGAGAATATCCCCAAAAAAGGACATTACTGGAAGCGCCGACATACTCCGTCAAACAAGTAAGAAATTATTATGTCGAAGCATACGCCAACATCGTTTTGATATTTACAAAATCAACCAAACCATTGAGATTCAATCCATTCAGTTAGAAAAAGCACTATCAGCATCGGATTTCCAAAAATGCATGCAAACTACTAATAATCGCGCTGCCGCTAAATATGACGAGTTCAAAAAGCGTAAAATCATAAAATATGAAAAACTTGCAACAAAGCAATTGCCAAATTTGGAACGAAGCGTAACCTCGCGACCGTCAAAAACAGCTGATAGTGTCATAAATCTATCGCAACAAACAATAAATCCGGTCGCCCTTCAGGCCCTCGAAAATGGATTGAACTACGCGGTTTCCCCAAGATCAGTGCCTTATGAAGAGATAATCTGCTCTGTGGAACATTGTCTTGCCAAAAACACTGTAAAAAGGGAAGATTTGGAAGCGTTACGCCAAGATATCTCTGCTGTTTTGCGTCGAAGTAAAGCGCCCACACCGAATCTACCTCGTGAACAATATCTTGAACTCACCAACCTACGCAAGAACCAAGACATAACCATTATTCGAGCGGATAAAGGTAATTCCACTGTGATCATGGATACGTCGGATTATAACCTAAAAATAAAAGAACTTTTGTCGGACGAGAGCACATATAAACCAGTAAAAAGCGATCCAACAGCTAAAATGGTAACAAAAACTAAGGAAATAATTTGTAAATACTCCGACACTCTTGGGTTAGACGTCACGGCACTGGTACCTTCGTGTGTGAAACCACCAAAACTGTATGGATTACCAAAAATACACAAGACAGACGTTCCTTTGCGCCCAATTGTAAGCCAAATTGACTCGCCAACATACAAACTAGCTCAACACCTTGCTAAGATACTGTCTCCACTTCGCGGTCAAACTAGTGCGCATGTCAAGGATTCTTACCATTTTGTCAGTCAAGTGAAAAATCTACAACTGACTGATGATGAAGTTATGGTCAGCTTTGATGTACAGTCTTTATTCACCAGCCTACCTGTACATGATTGCATTGAAATTGTCAAGAAAAGACTTAGTGAGAATGACCTTCCCATGGAATATGCAGAATTACTGGAACATTGCCTAACATCTGGCTATCTATTCTGGGAAAATAAGTTCTACATACAGATTGATGGTGTAGCTATGGGCTCTCCAGTCTCCCCCGTTGTTGCCGATATTTTCATGGAGGACTTCGAGGAGAGAGCTCTTTCCACAGCTGTGGCTGTGCCAAAGATCTATAAACGGTATGTAGATGATACTTTTACCATCCTCCCCAGTAATCAAGTTTCTGCATTTCTTAACCATCTAAACTCCTTACATAACAAAATTCAATTTACAATGGAGCCTGAAGTCAATAAACGCTTAGCTTTTCTTGATGTTTTAGTCATCAGGAATCCTGACAACTCCCTTAGTCATACAGTGTATAGGAAACCCACCCATACAGATAAATATCTCAATGGTAACTCCCATCACCATCCATGTCAGTTGGCTACCGTAGGCAAATCTTTGTTACAGAGAGCACATGGCATCTGTGACACTGACCATCTCAAGGAGGAGCTTCAGTATGTAAAACAAGTACTGCGAAGCAATAATCACAAACTCCCACGAACGCGTCACAGAAGCCGGCCCAAGCCTTCCACAGTTGAGCGACAACCTGCCATCTTACCTTACATCAAGGGAGTCACAGACAAAATTGGTAATATCTTAAGACGAGCTTCAATAAAAACTTACTTCAAGCCGCACAAGAAGATCAACCAATTTTTAAGACCTGTTAAGTGCAATATCCCCCTACAAGATGCAGGTGTTTACAAACTTGATTGTGAATGTGGGCTGTCATACATTGGGCAAACAAAGAGGAGCGTTGGTATCCGGGTAAAAGAACACATTGCTGACATGAAGAACAGACGCTCGACCAAGTCTGCGGTTTGTGAACATGCCCAGGACAAACCCAACCACTACATTCGGTTCGACAACCCACAAATCCTTGCCAGAGAGACCCGGTTTATGCCAAGAATGTTACGCGAGGCTATTGAAATCAAAAAGTACCCAAATTTCAATAGAGATGATGGTTGGCAAGTACCACCTGCTTGGGATCCTGTTATTAAATTAATTAAATCTCATGGCCGACACAAATCTGCAAGACCTCTGGACACTGTGAGCGAATACTGCGTGAATAGGGAACGTTATGATTAATATAAAAATTTCTGACGGTAGACCAAATAATTTTCTTAATAACTCATGTGACAAATAAAACCAATTAGTCACCCCGTGACCACGATCACTGCAAAGTGTTTGAAACGTCGGGACAAAAATAATGACAAATATACGCGATTTAAACCGTTTAAAGTTGTTTAATTACTATGTGTAACAATCGCGAAAACCTAAGACAACATTATGTTACGGTATACGGGCCGAAAACAGCAAATGAAATAAGACAGTGGGAGTACTTCAAGATCAAGCGCGTGAGACTCCTAACATCGCTTAATTTCCTCAAGCGATGTAGGGATAATAATATCATACCAGTGTGCGTGAGAATATCCCCAAAAAAGGACATTACTGGAAGCGCCGACATACTCCGTCAAACAAGTAAGAAATTATTATGTCGAAGCATACGCCAACATCGTTTTGATATTTACAAAATCAACCAAACCATTGAGATTCAATCCATTCAGTTAGAAAAAGCACTATCAGCATCGGATTTCCAAAAATGCATGCAAACTACTAATAATCGCGCTGCCGCTAAATATGACGAGTTCAAAAAGCGTAAAATCATAAAATATGAAAAACTTGCAACAAAGCAATTGCCAAATTTGGAACGAAGCGTAACCTCGCGACCGTCAAAAACAGCTGATAGTGTCATAAATCTATCGCAACAAACAATAAATCCGGTCGCCCTTCAGGCCCTCGAAAATGGATTGAACTACGCGGTTTCCCCAAGATCAGTGCCTTATGAAGAGATAATCTGCTCTGTGGAACATTGTCTTGCCAAAAACACTGTAAAAAGGGAAGATTTGGAAGCGTTACGCCAAGATATCTCTGCTGTTTTGCGTCGAAGTAAAGCGCCCACACCGAATCTACCTCGTGAACAATATCTTGAACTCACCAACCTACGCAAGAACCAAGACATAACCATTATTCGAGCGGATAAAGGTAATTCCACTGTGATCATGGATACGTCGGATTATAACCTAAAAATAAAAGAACTTTTGTCGGACGAGAGCACATATAAACCAGTAAAAAGCGATCCAACAGCTAAAATGGTAACAAAAACTAAGGAAATAATTTGTAAATACTCCGACACTCTTGGGTTAGACGTCACGGCACTGGTACCTTCGTGTGTGAAACCACCAAAACTGTATGGATTACCAAAAATACACAAGACAGACGTTCCTTTGCGCCCAATTGTAAGCCAAATTGACTCGCCAACATACAAACTAGCTCAACACCTTGCTAAGATACTGTCTCCACTTCGCGGTCAAACTAGTGCGCATGTCAAGGATTCTTACCATTTTGTCAGTCAAGTGAAAAATCTACAACTGACTGATGATGAAGTTATGGTCAGCTTTGATGTACAGTCTTTATTCACCAGCCTACCTGTACATGATTGCATTGAAATTGTCAAGAAAAGACTTAGTGAGAATGACCTTCCCATGGAATATGCAGAATTACTGGAACATTGCCTAACATCTGGCTATCTATTCTGGGAAAATAAGTTCTACATACAGATTGATGGTGTAGCTATGGGCTCTCCAGTCTCCCCCGTTGTTGCCGATATTTTCATGGAGGACTTCGAGGAGAGAGCTCTTTCCACAGCTGTGGCTGTGCCAAAGATCTATAAACGGTATGTAGATGATACTTTTACCATCCTCCCCAGTAATCAAGTTTCTGCATTTCTTAACCATCTAAACTCCTTACATAACAAAATTCAATTTACAATGGAGCCTGAAGTCAATAAACGCTTAGCTTTTCTTGATGTTTTAGTCATCAGGAATCCTGACAACTCCCTTAGTCATACAGTGTATAGGAAACCCACCCATACAGATAAATATCTCAATGGTAACTCCCATCACCATCCATGTCAGTTGGCTACCGTAGGCAAATCTTTGTTACAGAGAGCACATGGCATCTGTGACACTGACCATCTCAAGGAGGAGCTTCAGTATGTAAAACAAGTACTGCGAAGCAATAATCACAAACTCCCACGAACGCGTCACAGAAGCCGGCCCAAGCCTTCCACAGTTGAGCGACAACCTGCCATCTTACCTTACATCAAGGGAGTCACAGACAAAATTGGTAATATCTTAAGACGAGCTTCAATAAAAACTTACTTCAAGCCGCACAAGAAGATCAACCAATTTTTAAGACCTGTTAAGTGCAATATCCCCCTACAAGATGCAGGTGTTTACAAACTTGATTGTGAATGTGGGCTGTCATACATTGGGCAAACAAAGAGGAGCGTTGGTATCCGGGTAAAAGAACACATTGCTGACATGAAGAACAGACGCTCGACCAAGTCTGCGGTTTGTGAACATGCCCAGGACAAACCCAACCACTACATTCGGTTCGACAACCCACAAATCCTTGCCAGAGAGACCCGGTTTATGCCAAGAATGTTACGCGAGGCTATTGAAATCAAAAAGTACCCAAATTTCAATAGAGATGATGGTTGGCAAGTACCACCTGCTTGGGATCCTGTTATTAAATTAATTAAATCTCATGGCCGACACAAATCTGCAAGACCTCTGGACACTGTGAGCGAATACTGCGTGAATAGGGAACGTTATGATTAATATAAAAATTTCTGACGGTAGACCAAATAATTTTCTTAATAACTCATGTGACAAATAAAACCAATTAGTCACCCCGTGACCACGATCACTGCAAAGTGTTTGAAACGTCGGGACAAAAATAATGACAAATATACGCGATTTAAACCGTTTAAAGTTGTTTAATTACTATGTGTAACAATCGCGAAAACCTAAGACAACATTATGTTACGGTATACGGGCCGAAAACAGCAAATGAAATAAGACAGTGGGAGTACTTCAAGATCAAGCGCGTGAGACTCCTAACATCGCTTAATTTCCTCAAGCGATGTAGGGATAATAATATCATACCAGTGTGCGTGAGAATATCCCCAAAAAAGGACATTACTGGAAGCGCCGACATACTCCGTCAAACAAGTAAGAAATTATTATGTCGAAGCATACGCCAACATCGTTTTGATATTTACAAAATCAACCAAACCATTGAGATTCAATCCATTCAGTTAGAAAAAGCACTATCAGCATCGGATTTCCAAAAATGCATGCAAACTACTAATAATCGCGCTGCCGCTAAATATGACGAGTTCAAAAAGCGTAAAATCATAAAATATGAAAAACTTGCAACAAAGCAATTGCCAAATTTGGAACGAAGCGTAACCTCGCGACCGTCAAAAACAGCTGATAGTGTCATAAATCTATCGCAACAAACAATAAATCCGGTCGCCCTTCAGGCCCTCGAAAATGGATTGAACTACGCGGTTTCCCCAAGATCAGTGCCTTATGAAGAGATAATCTGCTCTGTGGAACATTGTCTTGCCAAAAACACTGTAAAAAGGGAAGATTTGGAAGCGTTACGCCAAGATATCTCTGCTGTTTTGCGTCGAAGTAAAGCGCCCACACCGAATCTACCTCGTGAACAATATCTTGAACTCACCAACCTACGCAAGAACCAAGACATAACCATTATTCGAGCGGATAAAGGTAATTCCACTGTGATCATGGATACGTCGGATTATAACCTAAAAATAAAAGAACTTTTGTCGGACGAGAGCACATATAAACCAGTAAAAAGCGATCCAACAGCTAAAATGGTAACAAAAACTAAGGAAATAATTTGTAAATACTCCGACACTCTTGGGTTAGACGTCACGGCACTGGTACCTTCGTGTGTGAAACCACCAAAACTGTATGGATTACCAAAAATACACAAGACAGACGTTCCTTTGCGCCCAATTGTAAGCCAAATTGACTCGCCAACATACAAACTAGCTCAACACCTTGCTAAGATACTGTCTCCACTTCGCGGTCAAACTAGTGCGCATGTCAAGGATTCTTACCATTTTGTCAGTCAAGTGAAAAATCTACAACTGACTGATGATGAAGTTATGGTCAGCTTTGATGTACAGTCTTTATTCACCAGCCTACCTGTACATGATTGCATTGAAATTGTCAAGAAAAGACTTAGTGAGAATGACCTTCCCATGGAATATGCAGAATTACTGGAACATTGCCTAACATCTGGCTATCTATTCTGGGAAAATAAGTTCTACATACAGATTGATGGTGTAGCTATGGGCTCTCCAGTCTCCCCCGTTGTTGCCGATATTTTCATGGAGGACTTCGAGGAGAGAGCTCTTTCCACAGCTGTGGCTGTGCCAAAGATCTATAAACGGTATGTAGATGATACTTTTACCATCCTCCCCAGTAATCAAGTTTCTGCATTTCTTAACCATCTAAACTCCTTACATAACAAAATTCAATTTACAATGGAGCCTGAAGTCAATAAACGCTTAGCTTTTCTTGATGTTTTAGTCATCAGGAATCCTGACAACTCCCTTAGTCATACAGTGTATAGGAAACCCACCCATACAGATAAATATCTCAATGGTAACTCCCATCACCATCCATGTCAGTTGGCTACCGTAGGCAAATCTTTGTTACAGAGAGCACATGGCATCTGTGACACTGACCATCTCAAGGAGGAGCTTCAGTATGTAAAACAAGTACTGCGAAGCAATAATCACAAACTCCCACGAACGCGTCACAGAAGCCGGCCCAAGCCTTCCACAGTTGAGCGACAACCTGCCATCTTACCTTACATCAAGGGAGTCACAGACAAAATTGGTAATATCTTAAGACGAGCTTCAATAAAAACTTACTTCAAGCCGCACAAGAAGATCAACCAATTTTTAAGACCTGTTAAGTGCAATATCCCCCTACAAGATGCAGGTGTTTACAAACTTGATTGTGAATGTGGGCTGTCATACATTGGGCAAACAAAGAGGAGCGTTGGTATCCGGGTAAAAGAACACATTGCTGACATGAAGAACAGACGCTCGACCAAGTCTGCGGTTTGTGAACATGCCCAGGACAAACCCAACCACTACATTCGGTTCGACAACCCACAAATCCTTGCCAGAGAGACCCGGTTTATGCCAAGAATGTTACGCGAGGCTATTGAAATCAAAAAGTACCCAAATTTCAATAGAGATGATGGTTGGCAAGTACCACCTGCTTGGGATCCTGTTATTAAATTAATTAAATCTCATGGCCGACACAAATCTGCAAGACCTCTGGACACTGTGAGCGAATACTGCGTGAATAGGGAACGTTATGATTAATATAAAAATTTCTGACGGTAGACCAAATAATTTTCTTAATAACTCATGTGACAAATAAAACCAATTAGTCACCCCGTGACCACGATCACTGCAAAGTGTTTGAAACGTCGGGACAAAAATAATGACAAATATACGCGATTTAAACCGTTTAAAGTTGTTTAATTACTATGTGTAACAATCGCGAAAACCTAAGACAACATTATGTTACGGTATACGGGCCGAAAACAGCAAATGAAATAAGACAGTGGGAGTACTTCAAGATCAAGCGCGTGAGACTCCTAACATCGCTTAATTTCCTCAAGCGATGTAGGGATAATAATATCATACCAGTGTGCGTGAGAATATCCCCAAAAAAGGACATTACTGGAAGCGCCGACATACTCCGTCAAACAAGTAAGAAATTATTATGTCGAAGCATACGCCAACATCGTTTTGATATTTACAAAATCAACCAAACCATTGAGATTCAATCCATTCAGTTAGAAAAAGCACTATCAGCATCGGATTTCCAAAAATGCATGCAAACTACTAATAATCGCGCTGCCGCTAAATATGACGAGTTCAAAAAGCGTAAAATCATAAAATATGAAAAACTTGCAACAAAGCAATTGCCAAATTTGGAACGAAGCGTAACCTCGCGACCGTCAAAAACAGCTGATAGTGTCATAAATCTATCGCAACAAACAATAAATCCGGTCGCCCTTCAGGCCCTCGAAAATGGATTGAACTACGCGGTTTCCCCAAGATCAGTGCCTTATGAAGAGATAATCTGCTCTGTGGAACATTGTCTTGCCAAAAACACTGTAAAAAGGGAAGATTTGGAAGCGTTACGCCAAGATATCTCTGCTGTTTTGCGTCGAAGTAAAGCGCCCACACCGAATCTACCTCGTGAACAATATCTTGAACTCACCAACCTACGCAAGAACCAAGACATAACCATTATTCGAGCGGATAAAGGTAATTCCACTGTGATCATGGATACGTCGGATTATAACCTAAAAATAAAAGAACTTTTGTCGGACGAGAGCACATATAAACCAGTAAAAAGCGATCCAACAGCTAAAATGGTAACAAAAACTAAGGAAATAATTTGTAAATACTCCGACACTCTTGGGTTAGACGTCACGGCACTGGTACCTTCGTGTGTGAAACCACCAAAACTGTATGGATTACCAAAAATACACAAGACAGACGTTCCTTTGCGCCCAATTGTAAGCCAAATTGACTCGCCAACATACAAACTAGCTCAACACCTTGCTAAGATACTGTCTCCACTTCGCGGTCAAACTAGTGCGCATGTCAAGGATTCTTACCATTTTGTCAGTCAAGTGAAAAATCTACAACTGACTGATGATGAAGTTATGGTCAGCTTTGATGTACAGTCTTTATTCACCAGCCTACCTGTACATGATTGCATTGAAATTGTCAAGAAAAGACTTAGTGAGAATGACCTTCCCATGGAATATGCAGAATTACTGGAACATTGCCTAACATCTGGCTATCTATTCTGGGAAAATAAGTTCTACATACAGATTGATGGTGTAGCTATGGGCTCTCCAGTCTCCCCCGTTGTTGCCGATATTTTCATGGAGGACTTCGAGGAGAGAGCTCTTTCCACAGCTGTGGCTGTGCCAAAGATCTATAAACGGTATGTAGATGATACTTTTACCATCCTCCCCAGTAATCAAGTTTCTGCATTTCTTAACCATCTAAACTCCTTACATAACAAAATTCAATTTACAATGGAGCCTGAAGTCAATAAACGCTTAGCTTTTCTTGATGTTTTAGTCATCAGGAATCCTGACAACTCCCTTAGTCATACAGTGTATAGGAAACCCACCCATACAGATAAATATCTCAATGGTAACTCCCATCACCATCCATGTCAGTTGGCTACCGTAGGCAAATCTTTGTTACAGAGAGCACATGGCATCTGTGACACTGACCATCTCAAGGAGGAGCTTCAGTATGTAAAACAAGTACTGCGAAGCAATAATCACAAACTCCCACGAACGCGTCACAGAAGCCGGCCCAAGCCTTCCACAGTTGAGCGACAACCTGCCATCTTACCTTACATCAAGGGAGTCACAGACAAAATTGGTAATATCTTAAGACGAGCTTCAATAAAAACTTACTTCAAGCCGCACAAGAAGATCAACCAATTTTTAAGACCTGTTAAGTGCAATATCCCCCTACAAGATGCAGGTGTTTACAAACTTGATTGTGAATGTGGGCTGTCATACATTGGGCAAACAAAGAGGAGCGTTGGTATCCGGGTAAAAGAACACATTGCTGACATGAAGAACAGACGCTCGACCAAGTCTGCGGTTTGTGAACATGCCCAGGACAAACCCAACCACTACATTCGGTTCGACAACCCACAAATCCTTGCCAGAGAGACCCGGTTTATGCCAAGAATGTTACGCGAGGCTATTGAAATCAAAAAGTACCCAAATTTCAATAGAGATGATGGTTGGCAAGTACCACCTGCTTGGGATCCTGTTATTAAATTAATTAAATCTCATGGCCGACACAAATCTGCAAGACCTCTGGACACTGTGAGCGAATACTGCGTGAATAGGGAACGTTATGATTAATATAAAAATTTCTGACGGTAGACCAAATAATTTTCTTAATAACTCATGTGACAAATAAAACCAATTAGTCACCCCGTGACCACGATCACTGCAAAGTGTTTGAAACGTCGGGACAAAAATAATGACAAATATACGCGATTTAAACCGTTTAAAGTTGTTTAATTACTATGTGTAACAATCGCGAAAACCTAAGACAACATTATGTTACGGTATACGGGCCGAAAACAGCAAATGAAATAAGACAGTGGGAGTACTTCAAGATCAAGCGCGTGAGACTCCTAACATCGCTTAATTTCCTCAAGCGATGTAGGGATAATAATATCATACCAGTGTGCGTGAGAATATCCCCAAAAAAGGACATTACTGGAAGCGCCGACATACTCCGTCAAACAAGTAAGAAATTATTATGTCGAAGCATACGCCAACATCGTTTTGATATTTACAAAATCAACCAAACCATTGAGATTCAATCCATTCAGTTAGAAAAAGCACTATCAGCATCGGATTTCCAAAAATGCATGCAAACTACTAATAATCGCGCTGCCGCTAAATATGACGAGTTCAAAAAGCGTAAAATCATAAAATATGAAAAACTTGCAACAAAGCAATTGCCAAATTTGGAACGAAGCGTAACCTCGCGACCGTCAAAAACAGCTGATAGTGTCATAAATCTATCGCAACAAACAATAAATCCGGTCGCCCTTCAGGCCCTCGAAAATGGATTGAACTACGCGGTTTCCCCAAGATCAGTGCCTTATGAAGAGATAATCTGCTCTGTGGAACATTGTCTTGCCAAAAACACTGTAAAAAGGGAAGATTTGGAAGCGTTACGCCAAGATATCTCTGCTGTTTTGCGTCGAAGTAAAGCGCCCACACCGAATCTACCTCGTGAACAATATCTTGAACTCACCAACCTACGCAAGAACCAAGACATAACCATTATTCGAGCGGATAAAGGTAATTCCACTGTGATCATGGATACGTCGGATTATAACCTAAAAATAAAAGAACTTTTGTCGGACGAGAGCACATATAAACCAGTAAAAAGCGATCCAACAGCTAAAATGGTAACAAAAACTAAGGAAATAATTTGTAAATACTCCGACACTCTTGGGTTAGACGTCACGGCACTGGTACCTTCGTGTGTGAAACCACCAAAACTGTATGGATTACCAAAAATACACAAGACAGACGTTCCTTTGCGCCCAATTGTAAGCCAAATTGACTCGCCAACATACAAACTAGCTCAACACCTTGCTAAGATACTGTCTCCACTTCGCGGTCAAACTAGTGCGCATGTCAAGGATTCTTACCATTTTGTCAGTCAAGTGAAAAATCTACAACTGACTGATGATGAAGTTATGGTCAGCTTTGATGTACAGTCTTTATTCACCAGCCTACCTGTACATGATTGCATTGAAATTGTCAAGAAAAGACTTAGTGAGAATGACCTTCCCATGGAATATGCAGAATTACTGGAACATTGCCTAACATCTGGCTATCTATTCTGGGAAAATAAGTTCTACATACAGATTGATGGTGTAGCTATGGGCTCTCCAGTCTCCCCCGTTGTTGCCGATATTTTCATGGAGGACTTCGAGGAGAGAGCTCTTTCCACAGCTGTGGCTGTGCCAAAGATCTATAAACGGTATGTAGATGATACTTTTACCATCCTCCCCAGTAATCAAGTTTCTGCATTTCTTAACCATCTAAACTCCTTACATAACAAAATTCAATTTACAATGGAGCCTGAAGTCAATAAACGCTTAGCTTTTCTTGATGTTTTAGTCATCAGGAATCCTGACAACTCCCTTAGTCATACAGTGTATAGGAAACCCACCCATACAGATAAATATCTCAATGGTAACTCCCATCACCATCCATGTCAGTTGGCTACCGTAGGCAAATCTTTGTTACAGAGAGCACATGGCATCTGTGACACTGACCATCTCAAGGAGGAGCTTCAGTATGTAAAACAAGTACTGCGAAGCAATAATCACAAACTCCCACGAACGCGTCACAGAAGCCGGCCCAAGCCTTCCACAGTTGAGCGACAACCTGCCATCTTACCTTACATCAAGGGAGTCACAGACAAAATTGGTAATATCTTAAGACGAGCTTCAATAAAAACTTACTTCAAGCCGCACAAGAAGATCAACCAATTTTTAAGACCTGTTAAGTGCAATATCCCCCTACAAGATGCAGGTGTTTACAAACTTGATTGTGAATGTGGGCTGTCATACATTGGGCAAACAAAGAGGAGCGTTGGTATCCGGGTAAAAGAACACATTGCTGACATGAAGAACAGACGCTCGACCAAGTCTGCGGTTTGTGAACATGCCCAGGACAAACCCAACCACTACATTCGGTTCGACAACCCACAAATCCTTGCCAGAGAGACCCGGTTTATGCCAAGAATGTTACGCGAGGCTATTGAAATCAAAAAGTACCCAAATTTCAATAGAGATGATGGTTGGCAAGTACCACCTGCTTGGGATCCTGTTATTAAATTAATTAAATCTCATGGCCGACACAAATCTGCAAGACCTCTGGACACTGTGAGCGAATACTGCATGAATAGGGAACGTTATGATTAATATAAAAATTTCTGACGGTAGACCAAATAATTTTCTTAATAACTCATGTGACAAATAAAACCAATTAGTCACCCCGTGACCACGATCACTGCAAAGTGTTTGAAACGTCGGGACAAAAATAATGACAAATATACGCGATTTAAACCGTTTAAAGTTGTTTAATTACTATATTCTAAAATTGCTTTAGTAATGGCGCGAATTGATGAAACGATTTTTAACTGATTACGATATTTTAAAACTTTTTGGATATTTTCTGCAAATTAAACAATTTAATCTTTCTTTTTACATTAAATACCACTTTTTGATATGAGTGATAAAGCGATAAGGGCCGGTAAAATTATAGCCCTACTTGAAGAAGGTTGTTCGCAAACTTACGTGTCTCAAGAATTGGTTTAGCTGTTTTAACAATTTATTATAATTAATTAATGTAGAGTCGACTCTATTATTTGGATAGACGACGGAAATATCTTAATTTTTTCCGTTATATGTGCACGACGCTACAGATATATTGTTGTTATATTGTATTTTCTTAAGAATTGAGCGACTCAAGCTATAATTATTGTTAGTTTATTTTTTTATTTTTAATTTTGATTTAATATGCTTACTTTTTTGTAAGTTATATTGACAATCACTTAGTGAAATATCCCTCTTTTTTTTTTAAATTCTATTTGACGCCTTTTACACGTCAACTACCTCGACTTATTATTCCCTCACCGGCAAATTTGACAATGTTTGGTTTTGGAACCCCAGACAATAAAGCCAAAGAAATGGGATCAATAGAGACCAACGAGCTAATAAATCGCGAAGTGACAGAGGCTGGGCCCTCAACTTTAGTAAATGAATCGTTGGTGAGCAAAGTCAGACTAAGTATCGGGGAAATCGAAGCTCGGATGTCAACACCGCTACTCCCACAGAAAACCTTACCGGACGAAAAGTCGAAGGCAAAGACCGCCTTAATAGCGCCCGACAAAAAACTCGGCCAGACAAAGGGGAAGACGGCGGTGTTAACGCTCGAAGCTGAAAAGGCTCCCGTTAGTAAACCTGGCCCGCAGAGAGTAAAAGTATCCGCATTGGCACCGCCACCAAACCGCTCACCGAAGGCGTCTCCCAGGATCAAAAAAAGAGTGGCAGAGGCTAAAACCTACCTTCTTAAGGCAAAACTGAACCTGGGAAACAGCCGAAACCTAAAGCAGGGGTGACGGAGGCTGTTGAGAGATTATACACACTGGTTAAGGAAGCGGAAGCAGAGAAAGACGTAGTGAATGTAGCAAATAAAAAGGAGGAAAGTGAGAATAGCATTGCAGAGTTCCCAGACACAGCAAATGATCTCAAAACACAGCTTGAGGAGCATAACAAATTGCTAAGATCCGACGTTTAGATTGGCCAGCTCGAAGTCCTGACCTCAATCCAATTGAGCATGTGTGGGATGTTCTAAAGAGACGGGTAAGATCAGTGCAACCTGCTCCACAAAACATCAGGGAGCTAAAAAGAGTCATTGCAGAAGAGTGGGAACGTGCTCCTCAAAAGGTTATTAAAAACATCGTGGAAAGCATGCCCAGAAGGATTCAAGTTGTGATTTTGGCAAGAGGAGGTCACACTAGTTATTAGGTTTTTAAATTTGTAACTTTATTTAATTAAAAAAAGTAAAAAAAAAACTGGTCTTTATTGCCGACCACTTCTTATTGTTTGGGCGCGTACATCGATTTTAAAGAATCCATCGTTTTTTTCTTTTAATTGCCCGAATTCACTTCACGCGCATTTTACACGATTATAAGTATACAGACTACGTCAAAGAAATAAATTTCATTTAATTAACTAAAATCGACCTTAGAACGTAAATTTCCTTAGGTGCCCGTTTTTTGGCAAAAGAGTGTATATAGTACCAGTAATATACGTTTATTTAATAGGCGATAAATACAGAATAGTTTTCACATATCGGAATAATGAAAATCATCTTATAAAGGCCAGACCTCTTATAATGTGGGTATTGTGCGAATGAGAATAGACAAATCATTACTAAACATGGTTTATTACTAATCCACAGGTTATATAGGGTTTCACCCGAAATGGCTTCAGTCCATGCCCTATAGCTAGTCTAATTCATACCTTGCAAAACACATCTGGATAATCACTATGCCTACTATTGATTCCAGATATTGGTGGTTAGGTAAACTTGTCGAAATTGTGGCACGTCCACCACAAAGTATCATGATGTCATCTTCAAAGCATGCCGTTCTGTGTGTATATATTTCTGTCATCTTGCATCACAACGATCAAGGTTGAGAACACAACAACGCAAGGTGGCATGGTATCGTAACCATATTAATAGAAATAGGAAAGATTGAAGATAGTGAAAGAAGTAAACATTGTATTATATTGTGAGAGTTTTTGTGTTGGTATGTATATGTTACTTTTGGAACGGTTTAAACGAATTCAGTGAAATATTGCTTGTGTATTTTTTTTTCTTATTTAACGGCTGTGTGGCTTTTAGTGAAATAGGATGCTCCAGGAATGGTTATTTTTATCTGGAGCGAAGAACAACCATATTTTAATATCAGGTAAATTCCGGATAGAATCTTGTCGAAATTAAAATTAATTACTGCAAATGTCTTTGTTTATTAAATATGACTATGTAATGTATTCTGCAGTAGTAAGGGGTGTCAAACGATCGTAATGAAGCTAAAAGCACTTGCTGAGGCAACCCTAATGCACTCTAACACCCGCAGTGATGTGACCTCGAAACTTTGCCAAACAATATGTCACATAGAAGTGGCATTCGAAATGTTTAAAAAAATCTTTTAGGGCACATCCACACCAGTGTTTGATAAGTTTTTACAAATAAAGATCATATTCTGATCTGTGTGATGAGAGAAGTGGTTTTTACAGACATCTGCCGTAATACAACATTAGTAATTTAGCTCGTTAGTAAGGTAGGCGAGCATTCGCAAATTGCCGTGCCAAGGCGCTATATGCAATATTTAATTTCTAGTATATTGTACTAAAATGTGCCCTTGTGCTGTCCGTTTTAGTAATATTAAATATATTACACCGACTCCACATAGCAAGTATGTGGGTAGTAAGTCAAGTTTTCATCAAGTCAAGTTTCCATGTTCAAAGAAGTATCGCATCTATATACATAATCCTTCTGAGCGTCTGCTCTAACGCCCTGGGTTACAATCGTAGCTGTCGGCTAGCTGTAATACAGTTTTAAGTGATACACTAACTGCATTTAGATCTTATCTCAACGCGATAAGGATGTAAATGGAATAACTTTGGTTAATTTCTAAGGTAACGCCAAGTTGGACACAAAACATGCATTTGGCTCAATTATGCACGATGTTTGTGTATATCGGAGGACTGTTGTTTCGTAATTAAGTTCTGTTAATTTCCTAAGTGCTCACAATTTGTTTGATTAAGGTTATGTTGACCTTTTGTTATGTTTGTACAAGTGTTAGAAAGTTATTTAAAAAACAAACCAGACAATAATTATATAACAATAAATAATATACGTATTATTTTTTATAGCGGATAGGTTAGCCTTTGACCACTATCTCACCTGATGGTAAGTGATGATGTGGTCGAAGATGTTGTTCAGGCTAGCCTAGAATTACTGGCTCTCAAGGACAGCTGCAGAAACACACCGTTAGGTGCTTGGCGACAGATTTTCTACTTGAGGGTGGTAGCTAGCCAGGCGTGACACAATAGGCGTGCATTCGCAAAACGTCCTACCACCATGCTGTAACGACTGCCATCGTAAGACAACAACCGGGACCGACGCCTTAACGCGCCCTCCGAACCACGGAAGCGCTCAGTAGTAATTGTCTTGAACTTTGTTTAATGTGCGCAGTTCGGTCTTGAACAAGCGATAATATTTTACTTTTTATTGTTTTAGTATTTGTAAAATTATCATTTACACCCTAACTAAGGCGTGGCTTACAAACGAGGACGAGGGGTACAAGTCCTTGGAAAATATCTTTTTCCATATAATATTTTCTGTCTTCACGTAGCAAGCGATTATATCTTGTTGCTTATTTCAAATAGTCGTAGTGTTTATTAGTTGACTACGATTGCCATAGTTTGTTTTTGTGTATAATAAATCCAAAAGTTTCGACTAAAATAAATACTGTTTTAATATTTTTAAGTGCGATTTTCCTATTATTTTAAGGGATGTATTACCAAAACCATTATTTATTTTTGTAAGAAATACTTCATGGTACTTTTTATTCAACAAACAATGTCTTGTACGATAACAAACTTCCGGCGCGTCCGTCTCGACGCATTTTTTCCTTCATATTTTAGTAAAATCCCCACATGCCCGTCGGAAGCTCGCAGACGCAGCTGTGCACTCGCCCTGATGATGAGTATCTGATATACTCGAAACCCGGGTCGACGTATTCGATCCCCAACCTGAGTGTTTTTGCCGGTTTTATTTATAATATTTAAATCCCCACATATTTATAATCTATTTATAAATATTAAATTATGGTATGATACAAGTTGCGAGTATGCGGGGTTGAGAGGAAGCGCCGGAACGCGAGCTGCAATGAGAGGACCTCGTTACGTTGAAGACTCTTGAACTGGAGGGTCGCGGAAATTGTGTCAAACTCAAATGTTGGCTCGACTTTGACGATCTTCTCATCTCTACGCTAGAAACACGACTTAACGTCTACACAGAATGGCCTTTGCATTTGTTTTAATTTTTCCGCTACAGCTCTACGATCCGCGGTTTCACCTGGTAGTGACAACTTATACATCGTTTGTTCCAGTAGAATTGATTATTTAGTCGGTTTTGAGAATCCGTGAAATCACAGACAATGGGGTAATTTAAAGTCCTTAGTATACCGAAATTAAAAGACCTCATAGAAAAAATTAAGAATTGTAAAATAAAATAGGCTGGTTGTCGTGGCACTGACGGTAAAAACCATGGGGTGTCTACCCTTGTGCTTTGGGAAGGTATTAATGTTTGGCTAAATACACTACAAAGAGAGAGGTCAGTCTCGGTTGTTGTCTTACGATGGCAATCGTTACAGCATTGTGCTAGGGCATTTTGCAAATACCCACCTGGCTAGCGACCACCATCGAGTAGAAAATCTGTCGCCAAGCATATAACGGTGTGTTCCGGCAGTTGTCATTGAGAGCAGTAATTCTAGGTTAGCCTGAACAGCCTGAACAACATCTTCGATCAAATATTAAAAGCTCAGTTTAGTACAATACGTAAATAGTTTATTTAGATTAAATCTATTACATCCCACACGTTACCGCTTAACTTCAGGTAGTCGTCGTGCTTGTTTTATTAAAATCATATTAAAAAGTGTAAATTTTTTAAGAAGAATTTTCGGCTTACCCTGTCTTACGAACCGCTCAACCAACTCTAGTAAACTTCTACCAATAGCTCTGTCTGCGAGAGTGAGAGTATTTTTCTCAGGAAATTTCTAAATTGCTCCATTAAAACTTAAACTAATAATTGAATTAACTTTATTTTAGAAGTAAAAAAATTTAAATAATAACATCAGTAAAACCGGGAAAATCTTGTGTAGAACGTCTACAGCGGTATTGTTTGAGAAATCTATGAAATTGTCCTGGAACTTAGAAAATGGCAACTATTTGAAGATTGACGAATACGGTCAGGACCCCAGCGGCCGGCATCTCTGATATGTGGGTCATCCGGAAAGCCCCAAAAGCAACACAAATCAAGCGTACGGATTACTGGCAACATAAGAAAAAAAAATAAGAGCTTCTTCTAATGGTACAATAACTATGAGTTATTTTCCCTACATGTTCTATTGGAAGAGAAACACTGGAATAGCAAGTAACTACACTCTTCTGAACAAAAGTATATTGAATACGTAATTTCAAATAAGTTGCATCCGCGTATGTACGCGGATGCAACTTCTAATTGTTTGATTTGCGAGGTTTTTTTTTTTTTTATGCCTGATAGGATAGCCTTTGGCCACTATCTCACCTGATGGTAAGTGATGATGTGGTCGAGGATGTTGTTCAGACTAACTTAGAGTATGTCAAACAATAATAAAATACTATAAGTGAACCGATATAAAATGACTTACAGTTAACGTTACCGTAACAATTAAATGTACAAGGAAAAAAATATTCTTCTTACGGAACAGGCAATATGTGAAAAAATATTTTTGCAAAGTCAAAGTTAAAATCATTTATTCAATTTAGTCGTTTACGAAGCTCTTATGGAGTCATTTGCAAATTTTATATTAATTGTATATACTTTGTAGCGCCACGTTCAGCATAAAAACAATATAGAGCCTCTGTCAGAAGAACGGGTAAGAAACTCGGGGCTATTCTTTTAAACGTCTTTTAACAATTGTTACAAAGTATACTTATCATATAAAATTATTATAATTAGGCGACAGGCGACAGCTTGGCAGAGGTGGAATTGTCCAAGCGTATTTGTTGTTTATGTAATAACAAACTGTGTAGTAGGAGTTCTTAATATGTTTTTCACATGCTACTTGATTTTTTCTTCTTTGAGCATTGTAATATTATAGGTAACTTTATAATAAAACCGCACACAATTACGTGAGAAGGACTTTTTGGACTTGTTGACTAGACGATCTAAAATTGTACTCTGAGATTAGGCCTGCGTCAGATTGTCAGCTTTTACAGAGGGATGTGGTTGCAATATTTAGGTGGAGCAAGATGGAGTTTAATCTTTCTAAGTGCAATGTGCTAACTTCCGGTCGAATGTGGCGCCCTCTCATATTCCCATACAAAATTAATGGTGAGGAAATAGTCAGGGTTAACACGATAATAGATTTGGGGTCACTTTTGATAGGAAGGTCACGTTTCATGATCATGTTCGTTCGCTTGTGAAGGAGTCGTTCAGGAGACTAGGTTACGTCCTTAGAAATGCACGTGATTTCAAAAACAACAATGTCGTCAAACTGTTGTTCAGCACGCTTGTCAGGTCGAAGCTGGAGTCCAGTGCCTGCATCTGGAACCCATATGAACTTACAAATCACAAAGCTCTTGAGTAGGTCCAGATAGCATACTTGAGGTTCCTTTACAAGCGCCAGTATGAATAATATCCTTATATGTACCCTACAAATTTTATCATGGGTTGTTTAGGGTATCATTCGTTACAGGTACGCCGCCTTAACGAGCAGATTGTCACTGGCCTTAAGATACTTAGGGGTACTATTGACTGTCCAGAGTTGAGTCAGGAATTGTGTAGGTTTCATGTCCCGGATAAGTACATATGAGGCCGACATCACGTGCTATTCGCAGAGCCTCATCACCTCACAATCGCAGGTGCTAATTCTCCACTGCCACGTATCCTAGCCGCGTTCAACGCTATCCTGGATCAAAATCATAATAGTGACTTGTTTGTGGATTGATGGAACTGTTGCATGTATGCTTACGTTATTGTGAACGTTCTGAGTAGTAGAAATATATATGTAATTAGTGTTGTCAAATTTTGTATTATATTTAATATTGTAATTTATAATCTATAGACGTTTCAAAGTGTTTGAAACGTCGAAAAAGTTATTTCGTTACTATATAAAATTAATGGAGAGGTTAGAATAATTTGAGAAATTGGAGGTTATAATTTGTTTGGAATATTTACAGGGGGCTATAGTCCAAACAGGATTTGATCACTTTCAGACGTATTAAATACTCTGCTTTTCACTTCGAATATAAGAAAAAAAATAGTTTTTCTATAATATTTATTGATAATCATAATATTTATTGATAATCATAATATATATCAAACTATTATTCAAAGACCTCTCAAAACGTCTGGTCGACGCCACTTGTGACCAAAATGCTGGCATATACTTTGGACAGAGGATAAGCATCTCCATACAACGTGGCAATGCGGCCAGCATTTTGGGAACACTGCCTAATGGTAGCGGAATATTGGATTAGTTTGTAGTAATTTTAAGTTTTTATTTTAATTTTATTTTTTTAAGTTAAATATGTTAATTTTAGTCAGAAATATCTGTTGTTACACTTTAGTTATCTTTTACAAATAAATATAAACATGAAAAAAGTGAAAAAAAATATATGTATGGTACCTATTTAAAATAAATGCGGCTATAGGCCGAATAGGAATCAATGACTTAAATCTGTGTTAAAATTGTACTTTTCTGTGACTTAAATCTCTACTTTTATTTCAAATATGAGCAAGTAAAAAAGGCTAAGTACTTTTTTTTAAATATTTACTGAAAATTATAACTTGAGTAGAAGATACATATACAACATTAATTAAAGAGTTAGAACAATTTGTGAAATTTAAGTAAAATTTATGTCAGTTATTTATTTAAGTTTAAATATTTTAAATATGGAATAGAATGCGTCCCTCTTAATAGGTATATTTTTTTAATACACACTGCTCATTAATAGAATTAGTGACTAATATTTTCATATAACATGAGAAAGTCACATTAATTAAGTTATAAACTAGTTCTTTAAGCTCTTAAATAAACACAAACGTAGTTGTTATTATTTGTTTTCTTACAGCATAGTAAACTCAGATATCAAATTTTGTTCACTACAATGGTGACCATGGTTACACGACATTCCGACCCTAAAGAAGGAATAATGTACTATGAGTTTTTACCGCCCCTCGGCGGGAAGTAGCGTCTTCTACCTGCCACTCGGATCAAACAAATACTACTTTCTGAGTATGAGAAATGAAAAGGTATGTTATTCTTGATTTTGAAACCTTTACAATTTTTCAGTTATAAGAACATTTTTACTGCCGTATCCAATATCAAGAACATAAGTTGTTAGGAATTTTTAACCTTGTTGGATCGCGATGCTCATGTAGGTATATGGTGAAGGTGCGGCATTTGTTTCGTTATATCAATTTAGTATTCGCAAAATTCCACCAAGATTTGAAGCAAAAATTCGATCAACAGATGACGCGTTTAAAAAATAAAACTGCAATCCACGCTTCCGAACTTAACCTGAATAATATAAGAGCTCGCGGTCGAGTCATCTACAATCTCACCGGAGATCCGAGAAAAAACTCGGTATTTGCAATTAATGCCTGTCATAAAGCAAAGGGAGCGTGCCAAAGGACCGTCATCTGCTCCTTCGTAAAGACAAGCCCTTTCTTCAAAGGGCGCATAAACGAGCCCCAGGGCTCCATTCTCCTTTATCAGGCTTGGTGACTTTTCAGTAGCATAGGTAGGTAGGTATACTTGGTAAAATTTTGTGCTCTGATAATTTGTTAATGTGATTTTCGGTTAGCACGCGCTTGTGCTTGTAATCATATTTAGAAGCATAGGTGCTGTTTGCTTGGTAGCATGGTAATATAAGTAAAGGTGTGAGTTTGTTTCGTCGTTTTTTTTTCTGGTGTAGAAGCTGTGAGCGCAAATTTAGCATTTATAACGATACATCATTGTCAACTGAAGTGAGGTGATACGTGATAGTGATTATGTATTATGTGAATCTCCATCATAAGGCACTACCCAAATAGTAGAATAGTTCCGAAAGAGCCCGGGAAATGGCGGACTCCGAAACGACAGGACAATGTCCTCGGACATGTTTTATGAAGGATTTTATACGGGATGTATGCTCTTAGGCCTCTTTATGCGGTCGGCTTGGGGAAAGATTGTTTTCTATTTGCTTAAGTAAGCGTTTCGTCTATCATTGTTTTCTATTGTAATCTGCAATATCATTTTACTTACAACTTTACTTATTTTATTTAGCAACATACAGTTCTTAAGTCTCTCCTGTAATTTACTGGCTTTCAAGGATTGATGCCGGAATACACTTAAGTTGCTTGGCGACAGATTTTCTACTTAAGGTTGGTAGCTAGCCAAAATACCCTTCTACCATGCGGTGGAGCTCAAACCAGCGTGGCGATAAGGATGGAACCATGGACCTACGGCATGCAGTCCATAGGTATAATCGGTCGGCTAGCATCACTGCCCCTAGGGTTGGAATGGCTTATTCGTTGAGGCGAATAAGTTCACTAATTTTGATCACTATTACACTATTAACTTACTAATCTACCTCTGATAATACTTTAGTTACACAACAGTATAATTGACCTGCTACCTGTAACTATTCAGGTCACGGGGCACGAATAAGTTTCCTGCGACACAGTTGTAATACAAACGTTGAGTTATGAACCGTTCCCAACTTCCTGAGCTCCGACCAACCTGCGTGGGAGTTGTCAAAGAGTTTGAAAGCACGTAGTTTCCCTTCTATTAGAGAAGATTTAACTACATTAATGCTACCTCGATATAACACGCAACCGTTATATTGTATATAATATATTCAATTGTACAAATACTTGTTTGGTAAGTTGTTTTGTTTTTAGCACGGTTGCAATAGATTAACATGTTGTAATAGATATTTACTAAAATCATATTAATAGCCGATATTGACGTTTTTATTTTACCAGATCTGTCTGTCTGTAAGCAAGATTCCACCTAGAAAGGTAGATCTTGCAACTCAAATTTCGAACACTTCCCTATTAGATATCCAGCTGAAAATTCAGGACAGCTCACAATGTATTATTAAGTTACTTTTTGTGTGTCGTCCCGGATAGAATCTTGCAACTAACATTTGAAGAATGACCTTCCGGTTATTTTTTTTTTCATAATTTTAAGGCGCATACAAACGTAGCACTGTTTATTTTTTGTTTTAAAGTAATGAGATGGACAAGTCTCTCACCTGATTTTAAGCGTGTTATCTAAAGAATTGACGTCTCGTATTGACGAAAGCAGTCTAACAGCAACTACTTAAGATTTATGTTAGTCTCATGCTGCTGTAAAACTTTCAAGCGTCTTGCTTAATGTAATTAAAAGTGAGACGACTCTTCAAAGTTTATTTTCCTACTAGATTCCACTCATAGCCTTGACCGTGCTCAAATTTCAAATCATGTTTTCCCCTGGGAGCTACTCCAAGCGCTCGTGGCTGTGCTTTTTTTCGGCCTGTGGAGAATGCTCATTTTTATCCACCCCTTGCCATCTGGCTGGGATATGCGAAAAACGAACAAGAAGTCACATCCTATTGCATCACGACTATGCTTCGGCGAGAACACTGCGAATTAAACAAAGTCAATTTCTGCTTCTAAAAAGGTAAAGTTTGTCACCCATTCTACAAATCATAGTCCAGACCTAGTAAATAAGTAGTAGTAGATTCTTAATTTTCCCAAAAATATGATTGAAGATGAAGATTTGATGAGGCCGTGATAGTTTTTACTCTACGTGTGTATTGTTTTATATATAAGTAACGCAAAATTTTCAGTGTACCCCCACGTAATAGGACTAAAAATTCTCCCATTTACCAATCAAAACATACTTCCCAGTAGGTTCCTTAATGCCAACCGATGGCGAAGCTGAGCGAATATTTTTTTCTGAACACTCAATGTGATTAATACGATAACATATGCATACACAGTGCCAAAGGGTCGAGCCGATTGGAGAGTGATTACTCATCGACTCGTGGAGTCACTATGCATTGAATGCGGTCGAATTTAAGGAGCTTGTATTGAGTCCCCATCCAGAGGTGACAGCAGTACTGTATGTGATACCGAATCTGAATCCTATAAAGTTGTAGGTAATGGGCCGATGTGAAGTACCTACCATCTCGCCTTTCCGATCACACCAAGCTTGTTAGACGCAAATTTAGCCTTATAATTCGAAGTTCGCTGTATCGATGTCAAAGTACTCCGATGCTAGTTGAGGGAAAATGTCTTCTCAACGGAGAGATACGACAGCGAGGGATAGTTTAGCGTCACAAACAAGCACGTAGTCAGCACAAGGACCTTGATGCTCTGTGTATTTATTATAATATGCATATATAGAGAAATAAATATTCTCCGACGTATATTATTTCTTAAAAATTTGGACGGTAAACATTTTCAAATCCCTCACCAAAAGTAATAAAATGTTTTCCTCTAAAGTTTTAATATTTGATAGAATAAAGCACTTTGGAATTAGTCTGTAGACGTAGTGTTTCTGGTGGTGTTTCTCCGTCGATTATATACAAAATTGTTGAGGAATTAACATTTAATATATTTTCGTTCAGTTTTATAATAACATTTCTTATTAAAATATAATTCGTACCTTTCTGTACTATAAATATCTCCAGCACTCCAGGTCATCCATTACTCTAGCGGGCATAAAGGGCGTAGGTTTGATTAATGCTTTGCCTACCTCTGATTATACGAGAATAGCGTACCACACATTGAAAATGCAATTAGGATCAGCCAAGTGCGTTAGAAGTTTCAAGATTTACTACAGGAAGGATGAAACATAGGTCTCCATGCAACACTCATACGCCCTTTGGAAAACAATTTATTTTCATATAAAATTTCGTGCAGCCGTTGTTAATGAATCTTAGCCTCAACCACTAATCTGAGTAATTGATTGTAACGAAAGGCTTTTACTTCATTAGTTGAATATTCCATGTGCAAACCCATACCTAAGAGCACAATAGTTTTCAGAAAGGTGGTTTTAAAAGCTTACATCGTTCATACGATTATCTGACCGGTTCAGAATTGGTAAACGATTCTTTGGCCTCAACTTTAGGATCGTGCTGAAATTTTACACAACGTCTTTGCTATGGTCAAAATGAGCTGATCTGATGATGAACACAAAAATAAACAAGGAATCGGTGTCTATACTTTTGTATTCAGAGGTATCAATAAGGTAAGTTTTATAAAAAAATGGCATTAGAAAAAGGTTTTTTTCCCATTACCGTTGCACTGCCACCATCACGTCATGGGGCCTTAATGTATTTATTTTTAATGACAATTTTTTTTATAAATTACCTTCACTTTCATTTGGATTCTAAGTAGATAAGTAGGTAAATATATGTAATATAAAATAGGTAAGCAATAAGTACCAATATAATTGAGTGCAATGAGAGCTTAGATAGAAATGCGTCAAAATAGGCAAGTGCGAGTTTTGAATCTGAATGTAGAACGGGAGTATCAAAAATGTTAGTGGACAGTAACATATTATAAAATAAGTTAATGGAAAAGGATGACTTCGGTACACTGTACCTAACAAAAAAGGTAATATTTGGATAATCCAGTCAAACGTTAGGCGTGGTCATACATAATATATATAAATATATATATACGTGTCGACTTATGAACTATCCTCATTTCTTTGGCAGTCGTTTAACTTCGGGAAATTAATCTGTATATCATTTAAAATAAATATAACCTTATTTTGAGATGCTTCAGAATTTACTGTAGGTAGTTTTTCAACGTTATGTATTCATCTAATACATATTATGTTACTACGAACCATCTGTGTGTAATTCCAAATCTTGACCAGTTATTACTATTATGTATATGTCAATTGAGGCGTGTTTTTAAACCTTTGCAAACGATCTGAATACTTTGCCAAAGAATAGTGAATGCCTAACCACAATTCCAAAGTCCGGCATAATGAGGGCATGATCGATGGCTCTACTGAATACATTTTCGTGCTATTTATTCATAACGAAATCGCTCGTTGACAGCGCGGCCGCGACTCGCTGCGGCTGGTGATGGATCACCAGGTTGCTCTTCAATCACGGTTATATTCGAATTTTTATAACTTACGCTCGCTTAAGTATTTTACTGACCGATTTGGCATCATCATTACCAGATGAAAACCTCGGCATCATAATATTTGGTTAGAGCATAACTAGGGTAGGTCTTTTACTTAATGAACTTTCGGTTTTTTATAGTCAACACAGCCTTTGATCACATGTTCACCAAATGGCAAGTCATGCTGCGGTCATGTATTAACAGGTGAAACCTAAAATTACTTCCACTCAAGGTTAGCTGCCAGAACACGCTGGCAGGCGCTGGGTGACAGATTTGTTACTTTCCACCCTCAAGTAAAAGCTAGCCAGGCGGATATTCGCATTAAAATGCCTTTGTATTCCTTGTAATTTAGGAATGTATTATGTACACACTACACCTACAAATCAACTCTTGATCACTCCACAGTATTTCACTCCACGGCAACGGGTTGCCCCTTACAAATCCTATGTCGCTACTCCTAGCCAGGAGTGTAGCCCAAAAAAGAGTAGTGGCCGTGTCGCCGCATTCCTGACAGCTTTCGGTACAGCAGTGGGAAGCTTATTTCGACACCCATCCCAACCCCGAAACCCAATGCCCACAAAACAACCACCCCGTGGCAAAGCACCACGAAAAGCTACCCGGACGAGAGCCGACATGGGACAGGTCAGTCCGCCCCGATATATCCCGGCACAGGAAACAACAAGCCATGCAGGTAATGCCTTAATAGAGTTTTTAGCCATTATAAGGGCGACCAGAGAGGTCAACCACAGAAACTGCGAAAACATCTTGCAGTCCTTCAGGCTTAAAAATGAAAACCTTTTAAAGGTGATACTCGAAGAGGCAGAAGCCGCTATATACAACAACGACACATCCCAGGTCATCAAGGGGAAAATGTTAGGTCAGTATATGGCAGCATACAATGCAACAGGCGGATTTGTGTCCCTGGACGAGGGAGAAACGGAGCGACTAGGTAGGCCTAAATACGCGACACCACAAAATGACCCGATTGTAGTAACGGCCCAGTGCACCAAAATAATGTTAGATGACCGTATCCTCGAAATGGCGAAATCTATTTTGGGGGGATCGGAGATCGAAGCATTCTGGAAAGACTGGGAAGTACCGAAAATACAATGGGTAAATGGAGTTCCAGGATGTGGCAAAACAACTTGGGTGGTAAGGCAATTCGATGTGGACAAGGACATCATTATCACAACAACTACAGAAGCAGCGAAAGACCTGAGGGAGAAGCTTGCGCACCGAATTGGAGACTTAGTTAAAACCAAGGTGCGCACAAGTGCTTCAGTCCTCGTAAATGGTTTTAAAAGAACTGAGAGCTACAGCCGCCTAACGGTGGATGAAGCTCTAATGAACCATTTCGGAGCCATAGTCATGGCTTCCAGGCTATCTGGAGTTGATGAACTTGTCCTCATCGGAGATGTCAATCAGCTGCCTTATATCGATAGAGAAAATCTCTTCGTATTAAGGTACAACCGCCCTAACCTGGTAACAAACATCACCCAGGAGTTGTTATGCACGCATCGGAACCCAATGGATGTCGCGTACGCACTGAGGGAAATATACTCTGGTATATATTCCTCAGCTCCCCGTATTAAGTCCCTTAAGCTTGAAAGGTACACAGGTGCAAAAATCCCCAAATCCCTCCCCAACACTTTATTCCTGGTTCACACCCAGGAAGAAAAGGAGACCCTAATAAGTCAGGGCTACGGAGAGGGAAGTGGATCACGCACCCTTATCATCCACGAAGCGCAGGGACTGACATACGAGTCGGTCATCGCCATCAAGACCAAGAGCAGCACGCCGTCGTTGCAATTTCACGGCACATTGGAACCTTCATATACTACGCAGATGACGAAAACGACGCCATAGGACGGTTCGTTAGGAAGGCGATGGTTGCGACACCAAAAGCCATCCATGATTACAACCTCAAAATGGCGATCAAAGATCGAAATAGCGCGGTAATGGAGGCCCTGTTAAAATGTGACGTGGGAGAATAACAAAATAGGTAAATTTCTGTAGGTATATTATTTTATTGTAGTCCCAAATTATTTTTGTAATTGTAATCGTTGGCACGGGTATCCGGAGTGGTCATGCTCACAGAAAGGTGTTGTCTAGCGGCGGTGTTGTGTGTCGGGTCGCAATCTTCCCTCAAAAATGGTTGAGGAAGGCGATGGCTGGCACATGCGTCAACTCGTGAACGGGTGCTGCTAGAGGATACTGGTCTGCTCTGGATGCTGGTGCTAATGACATTAACGGAAAATAAAAGAAATAAAAAAAAAAAACTTTTAACCCTGTTCCCCCTTGGAATGTTGCATGTTTCCTATTTCATATTTCTTGTTTACTAAAAAATTATGTCATAGTTAAAAAAAGTCACGGACCCTGGAGTCTGTGGAGTGTAGATTTAAAATTAAAAAAAATGTCGGACCGCATATGGAATACAACTCACATCTATGGGCTGGGGCACCCACTTACCAGATCGATCCCCTCGACTCCATCCAACGGCACGCCTTTCGTACTGTCGAAGATCCCATAATGACAGACGGTTCGGAATCGCTTGATCTCCGAAGAGACTTTGCATCTCTCTGGGTATTCTACCGTCTGTACGGTATTGAAGAGTGTTTTGATGGGCTGTTTGATATGAGGCCAACTCCTGAATTCAACCAGCGCACCGCTTGCCATCGACGGGATGTTTACCTCACTACCTCCTGCACTCCACTACGTAACGGTTATACAGATTTTAGATCGGAGAGAACAGTCTAGAACGTTCATACCGCGTACCTACTATAAAGATTTAGAGGCAACTCTTCCCACCGTAGTACAGTATACATATAGGGCTATTTTAAAAGGATGCCATAAAGGTCGCATTGGTAACCCCTCTGGTGTTACAATCATCTATAGACGACGGTGACCACTTTCCATCAGGTGGGCCGCTTACCTACCTGTCTACTGTAAGAAAAAAAAGTTGGATTACACAGACGCAGGTATTAAATTGCACGTTAAAGCGCAACATTATACAATAAGCACAATGACAACAGCTGGTAATAATTATAGTACTTATAAGTAAGGACATTTTAGTAAGGTGACGGCAATGTGATATAGGATTTTTGCAATTTGCAAAAATCCTAATATCACATTTTCAGCTTCAGAAAGTACATATAAGGGCTAGACGGAACAGCGTGTATGTTATGGAGGGGAATGACCTCCAGCCACTGACATTTAATATATGGATAGGATATTGGTAAAACAATAACCAATAACTAGTCCCTTCCTTCGTGTATATATGTTTTGAACCTTGCCTGATTGTTAAATACCGAACTATAAGGACCTACGGGTACAGTTTCTGTGGACAAAAAAACTGGCCAAGTGCGAATGGGCCTCACACTTTAAGAAAGCAGCATTGCAACAGCCCGTACAACAAAAAAACATGTTCGTTTGTTTTGATCACAGCTTCAAAACCACTATTCAAATTGGCGTTTTCAGTATCAACTTCCACTGCCGTCATGAGTTGGATGGGTGTCCGCTAGTGCTACTACGTAGCGCTCCCGGTTGTTGTCTTGGGATGGCAGAAATAGGGGTAGGGTATTTAGTAAAAAGCCCGTTTTTGCATGTTTGCATGAAAACAATCGCTTCGCGCCTCCGCAAACATTCTTAAGACCCTGCAGTATACCAGGGCAACCACACCACCGCCCTATGACATATGCATTTCATCAAGTGATGAATTTCACCGCGTCATCACCCTGAGACACAGTTGCTGAGTGTCATATGACTGTAATTTCATAATTACTTACTAGCTTTCAAGGGCTGTTGCTAGAACACACTTGAGGTGCTTATCGACACACTTTCTAATTAAGGGTGGTGGCTAGTCCATAATGTCCTTCTATGATGCGGTGAAGCTCAAAACAGCAGTGGGAATCGGACGATGGATCTGTGACACCGAAGGTCATAGCCATTACCTCTCGGCTACCATTGCTCCAAAACTACCTATAATATCAACATAGATATCACAGATTAGATTTCGTGCGCGGGCAAAGACAATGACGGAATCTAAACAATATTAAATTACAAAAAAATATATTCAATATGCTCTCTTATTTATATCACTGCTAAACCGCTACTCTAGATATTGTTACTGCGGTAAATCAACGCGCTTTGCAGCCAATCCAGACACAGTAGATAGAGATCAGAGCCACGCCAGCTTACCTAGCAGTCAGTACTACAAGGGTGCGTGGGTGGAATTGTGATCTCGGGTACGTCAACACAGGGGTAGGTTAGCCCAACTAATTTGTTCGGACAACACAATTATCTACCTATTAGCCTGTTTGGCAAAGCACAATGGGGAGCATTTGGGTCTTCGCATCATATTGGCTGGTTGGTACAATGACGGTCTTTTTGTGAGGAAAGGGTACGGTCGTATATTACCTATTCCCAACCCTATTCGTAGGGTCTTAGTAGAAGAAATAAATTTCGTGCACGTATTGTGTTCCGGTAAAGTTACTTGTGTGGTTAAACGGTGCGAGTATTTTTTTTGTTATATTTATCACCTGTAAAAGAAGAATTTTATATCGCTGTTGGTAAGTGATAATGTGGTCGAAATGAGAACATAAATAGAACGTAATTTATATGGAATTATAGCCAAACGGTAATAGCTGTGGAATGCCGTATCGTCCGTCCAGGGTTCGATCCCCATTTCCTAGCTAGAGCTTCACCGCATGGCGGAAGGATATTTTACACATGCTCACCTGATCACCGTCGCCATAGCTAGTCAGTTACCACCCTCAGGTATAAAATCTGTCGCCAAGCACCTAACAGTGTGTTCAGGCAGCAGTCCTTGAGAGCCAGTAAAATTACGTCAGACACATGAACCTTATCAATTTAATGTATCAGAGTGATGGGCACCGTGCAGTTCGCACTTGTGACGAAATGCGTCGGTTATAGGCAGAGGGTACCGCTTAACATTGGGTGGGCCTCGTGCTTGTTATGTCAGAATCGCAGAAAAATATTTGACGTATATATTTTCGTAGCTGCCTTTTAAAACCCTTTATGCAGTTTTTTTATTTAGTTAGTTTTTACTTCCCTTTTTCACTCTGGTCGTGTTAACATTCTTTCCGTTCACACATTAAGGCTAGTGTGCTTTCTGTACAAACGTAGTTTCACCATATTATATACCAAGTGTTCAAACTCGGTACAATTTTGTATGGATGTCGTTGAGCCTAATATATATGCTTCTGATTTGTCAGTTATTTACGGGCACTCCAGCCTTAAATTAATCAAGACGAATCTAATGACCTGTAATTAATCAAAATCGGAGATCCGTTGAGTACGTACAACTGGACATATAGTAACGGACATACATACGTATACAGATCAAACACATTACCACAGGGCAATGGTTCTCTGTGCACGTAATCCTCCCTTTGGGCTTCACCGCAAGCCAGTACAAGCGACGATCTGAGTAGGAACTTTCTCCTATTTTTTGAGTCGCAACAAAAAACGACGTTACATGAGATTTTGAAGTTGCGTTTGAAGTGCTCGTAGCGAAGGTTGCTTAGCCGTTTTTAATCGATCAGCTAAGTTAATCAACGTCCGCTGAGGTCAGGAGTTGGATGGATGACCGCTAGTGACATTGCTACTGAGCGCTTCCGTGCTTCGGAGGGCACGTTAAGCCGTCGGTCCCGGTTGTTGTCTTAGGATGGCAGTGGTTATAGCATGGTGGTAGGGCATTTTGCGAATGCCCGCCAGGCTAGCTACCACCCTCAAGTAGAAAATTTGTCGCCAAACACCTAACGGTATGTTCCGGCAGCTGTTCTTGAGAGCTAGTAAATCTAGGTTAGCCTAAACAACATCTTCGACCACATATTCACTTACCATCACGTGAGATTGTGGTCAAAGGCTTACCTATCAGCAATAAAAAAAAATAATAAAAAATATAAACAAAAAAAATCTATTACTGTCTCTTAAAAACTACTGTTATGAATTACCTAGAAATGAATTGCTTAATGTGGCCTTTTTAGGCCTGCTGGTGGTGCTTATAGTGTTACATTCGAGGGCGGTAGCTAGCCAGGCGGACATACGCAATAAATCCGACCACCATGCTATAAGAACTGCCTCCCTAAGATGACAAACGGGACCTGCCCTACGAATCAACTACACGCTCATTAGTAAACACTATAGTAGCGGTCACCCATCCGAGTAATGAACCGCACGAGTAATGAACAGGCTTGGGTTCTCGCCAATAAAGTTTAAGCACCCGCTGATTGTATGGGCGAGCTTAGGATGATTAAGATCAGATGTTTTAGAACCAGACGCTTTATTAATTTATTATAAATAAAAAATGACATATATTTAAAAAGCAACAAACAACTTATACTCTTACGATAAGTGAATACATTTTCGTGCTCTTTTAGTAAAAATTTAACCATTCGTGGTTCCAACTGCGTAAATTAGACATGATATCGTTTCTATTTATCTACTAACAATACAATTATTAGTAAATATGCAAATCACTTATCACATCGTGTAGCTGTAGAATATTTTATTTGGTTATTTTTTTTTACGAAAACATGAAACCGTCTTCAACACTGAAATGTGTGAAATAACTTTTTTCACGCCTTTTGTTTACCCATACTACTTACGGTTATTCATTGTGATTCACTGCCAATGGACTATATCATCAAGATAGGAAAATACTTTTTAGGTATAGGAGTGTAACTCAAAAACGGCTTGACCGATTTTGATTAAATGGAACTACACGAGAATCACCAGCTTTCATTTAAAAAAATAATCATTACAATCGATTCACACAGTCGAAAGTTCTGAGGTGACAAACCTGAAAAGAAATACAGTCGAATTGAGAACATTCTCTTTTTTTTAAGTCAATTAACAATAACTCAAGAATTATCATCAATAAGTTGCTTCAACTTCACGATTATTTTAAGCCATTTTGAAAGATAGTGGATCGGTTAAGAACATCTAGGCAAACTCCGCTACGAGCGCTTGAAATACCTAGAGATAAAGCCCTATATATAGGTACCTACGGACTCCTAGACTATGGTTCCGTTTTACTATATGGAACTATTAAATCAATGTAATAAATAGCTTTGATGATCAGATGTATTATCCCACAACCTGCTCATGTCGTCAACACAAAAAGTACCTCATCGTATTTTATAGCCAGGATATAGGTCAGCAGTGGGCCGCTAAAACGCATTACGCTCCCCGTAATGTCGGCTAAGCCTGTACGGGAAAGGTCCCTTGGTGGTCCAGCTAATGAGCTTCTGATTTGTTGTTTGTTTGGTATTTGTGAGGCTTCGCAATAAGCTCCAAACGTGAGACGTAACTAAACTACGGTCTCAATTTTGCAACGTAATTAAGTACTGTAAAGCGCTTGGAGCGTAGCTTGCTTGTCAACTAAGTTGAGCAACGTCGTCGGCGGTCATGACTTGGATGGGTGACTGCTGGTATAACTGCTGAGTACTGCTTCCGTATTTCAGGAGCAATTTTTTTGTATTCTCTATCTTGTACCACTTGTGTTGCTTTAACGGATTCACTCCATCACCAGCCCATAACCTATACCTATCCATAGCATTAAATATCTTTGAAAGTAAAAGAATTGACAACTGCAATACATCGTTTAACAACTTGTAACAACTGTTTTTTTACTTCCCCTTAAGTCGACGATCCTTTCATCACTCCCAATATAACTTCAAATATCTTCTTTGTTTCGATTTCCGCACAAAAATGGAAAGTTTTCCAATTTGAGCACACAAAGGCGTATATGTGGCTATTACACTGTCAACTTGTCAAGGGATATTTTATGAGACGGCGAACTTCCCTTGAATTTACATAAAATCATAGAAAATATATTCTATGCTATCATAAAACTTGTAGATTTATGTTCTTCATATTATATACAACTTGGAAGATTCTTGATTGAAATAACTACCTGTTTTTCTTTACATAATACCGCTTGGTTTATTTTACTTATATACATACTTAGTAAGTTAAGTACCCTGATCCTACGTGCTTGTATTACAATCTATAAACTGTAATATTTGGAGCTTAGAGTTAGTGTGCACTAGTACGTAGTTTCGTTTTAAGGTACATAATACAAATACGGCCTAGCTAATTTCAAATTGATTTTTATTTAACGTCTAAATAATTATCTCGTTAGGATTGCAATTGTTGCTTCTTATACATTTAAAAACACATTAAAATTAACTATATATCTTTTGGCACCGTATTTCTAGTTAGCATATAAATAAAATAATGGCCTTGCTTAGTCTAATTAGGCCTGGGCTGATTAATAAGGCTCGTAGTTGTTTTTAACTTTTCTTAAAACCATGATAACATTAGAAATGAATTCTAAATGCATTTACAGTAAATACTCATCAATGTGTACTTACTTACGTATAGGTATATGTCATATCTGCAAAAAATATGCTTTGCAACATAATCACTTTTTAACCTGTTCACTATATATAAGATATAAATAATAAGGATACAGTTTAAAGTGAATTGCTCTTAGCTGTGACATCTTTATTTTTTATAACCTTTGTAATACCCAAAGCATTGATACTATGATAAGTCCATTATTTTTGCTAGAGGCTTTAACTGTATCACGTATCTTACCTTTTTAGGGTTCCGTAGTCATGACAAGGAACCCTTATAGTTTCGTCATGACGGCTGTCTGTCCGTCTGTCCGAGGTTTTGCTAAGAGACAGTTTGTACTAGGAAGCTGTAATTTTGTATGGATATGTAAATCAATTACGACGACAAAGTGGTATAATAATATTTTTTTATGGTATCTCCATGGGTTGGAGATGAATTTTTTTTCTGTCGTCCATCCCATCATGTGTTGTATCGTTGAATAGGTCTTTTAAATGACATAAGAGTTGCTAATACTGTTTTTCGATTTAATGCTTCATTTACGAAATATTAAACTTTATAGAGCAAATTTTCGTTCCAGCAGGGCCCCCCCCCCTCCCTCTAAAAGCTAAACTGCTAGCTTAAAAAATCAGGAAAAATTCACAATGATAGCGCAATTTATGAACTTTCAAGGAAAACTATAGCGGTTGAGATAGCTTTATTAGTTTAGAAGTAATAGTCGTGAAACTTGAGTGTTGGATAATTTCGTATCAATAGTTAAATAATAATAAAAAGCAGAATAAAATATTTATATATTTTTTTTTATCAATCAACAGCAAAGTTAATATCAACAGCAAAAATATTTTTATTGATCACAGCAGGGTCACTCCTAAAAGTATTTATTAATTACAGTCATACTTTTTAGTATTCCCGAGTATCGTTGAATTAAAATCACAGTTAAAAATATAAAATTTATATAGAGATTATTATTTGTTTAAAATTCACAGTAAAAAATAATAACTAATTAGACAATATATCATCAGTTTCAAATGCAAAATCGAAAATCAAAATTCGATTATGCCTTTTGATTCTTTAAAGTCTAAATAAAAAAAAATAACAATATACTAGATATTTTTTTCTAAAAATAAAGGTAAGTACTCTTAAATATTAATTACAGCAAAAATCACAGTTATAATAAAAAAAACGCCTAATTAAAAACAAAGCAAAAATTTGTATATAATGCAGCATACGTTTTATGAAATCATATCTTAATAATTGCACTATCAAGCTGTATGCACTAATATATTATTACAATTTTCTGCAATGCTGCAAAAGGCAATTTTTTTGAAGGATTTCAGCCAAGGATATGTTATTATAATTGTCAAAAATGTTTTTTAATTCTTTGTCATTCGCAATCAATCGACGTGCTCTCACATTTAGTGGTATAATAATATTAAAACTGAATTTTTAGTTTCCAATCCATATATTTAGCCTCTTTTTTCAATACATCAAGGAACTGAAACAATTTAGGTTTTCTTTTACCCATTTTGTTGTTCAACCGTTTATGCCATGCTTCTGCTAAATTAATAGTCCTGTGACGAGCTCCATGCACATTCCAGATAAACTGTATATTAGCGTCTTCTAACCAGTGTTCCACAAAATAGTCGTTAAATGAGGTGACGGCTTCATTGTCATATGGAGCATCGTCCATGATATGTAACCATCAGTCTTCAATATCCTGCTTCTTAACATGCGCTAACGCAGGACACATGGCTAAGTGTCTCTTCTCTTCGATGGAGTTCATTTTTAAAGAATGAGCTTTTTTGGCCAATGCTTGTTTAAAGTGGAAGTTACATCCTTGTAGTTCAACGTTGGAAAAATGTTTTTATAGCATTTATTACAGCAACTTCAAAGTCTACAACCATTGTCAGCGGTGTCCAGTTAGGAAGATGTTGTTTCAGCAAAATGAAAAGTCGTTCGTAAGTCTTTTCCTGCTTATTAGGCATAAGAACGTATATAAGTGAATTATTTGAAATTAAAGTGAATTATTTAATAGTTATTTGAAATTAACCTTGTATGCGGACGCTACTTTTTAGAAAATGAAGACTTGTGACGAATTAACAATAAGCCTTACCTACCTGTGACGAATTTACACATATTTTTTTATGTGTGTGGCAAGTTTACTTTCGATGTATGGAGTTTACAAAAGTGTGGCGAATTTACTTTGTGGCGAGTTTACAATAACCCCACAAAACAGCTGTCTGTTGTGCTTAGTATAGCAGTTCATTGACTTCGCGTAGCGATCGTGCTTGTGTTTGAATAAAGTAGATACACTGTCTTTGTAGACCGCGGTTAATTGTCCTTGCTATTATTCCCAAAGCCAACGTGCCACAGCTTAAGCAATAGTACAGACTTTTTGTGTATGTGAAAATCAAACATGATTGGAAAACATTCCGTTATTGATTCTACACCATCCCCCGCAGTATTGTTGATGAATCCACCTTATAATCCACCTTATATAATCCTTAGAATAAATCCTTTAAAGTAACTAAGATGAAATAGTTGGTTGTATATAATGGGTGAGTATATAAAGGAAGGAAATAAAAAAAAAATCTTATCTTTAATAATAATCGATTCGACGACGGGACGGAGGCGGATGCATCGTAGCCTTGAAGCGCTCACTAGCCAAGGATGCATGCATGCACAAAAATGTAGCTTTTTGACGCCCTACTAATGGTTTAGTAGGGCGCAGGATGATTTCTACTATATAGTTATATAATATGCTCAGAGAAATGCATAAGAAAGAGGGAGTCTAATGAAAATCAGAAATGAAGCATCAAATTCGGCCAATTTTATGTTAGACACAACTCACTCACACAAACGTATCCAAATTAGGCCAATTTTGTCCTCATTCACGATAGACCGTCGCACATTACACACGTCACACAACGGAATCAATAAACTAAAAATGCCCACTTGCGTATTAAAACACTGCAAAAACAGAACATATTCAGTGAAGAAAAAGTTATCTGGAATTACTTTTCACACGTAAGTATTGAATTTAATGTATTTTCTTTAATATTATTCTACGCAATTTAGGTTATAACTTAGAACCAAAATGTAAACAGTGCGATCGTAAAGTGTTGCTAGACACACATTTTAGATTGTTATCAAAAGTATGCAGTTTTTAATAGTCGGTTCGTGTAGCAGTAACATTATATACTTTATATCTAAACAAGCGTATGTTTATTAGGAAAAACCTAAGGATAATCTTATCTTAAAGTGGAAATGACCAGTAAAGAGTTTTGCAACTAATAATTTTTTAGTTAAATTTATAAATAAAACTATAATAAATTAAATTAATCAGAAGTTATCACTGCAACTAGACCAAGAAATTTGATACTTCTTATAAAAGTTTGCATGTTGATAGAAGTTATTACACAAGGTAGATATATAATTGTCTCACTGTTGGGCAAAAGCCTACATTTTGATGACTTACGAAGACAATAATCGACCAAGAGCGTGTGACACGCATATGATATGCTCCCGTCGCAGATGCCGTAAATAAATAGAAAACCATTTCATGGGTATTGTTGGTTTTTTATTTTATTTACAATTTCTCAAAATTTAACAGTCGTAATCCAAAAATATTTTGGGAAAAAGTCCTTCAAATGACAGGAACGGTTATTTTACTATCACAGAATGCTCAAACCAATTTTAGTTTGATGTTTTCAGTATATTATATATTTCTATGGTTAATAATGAAATTCTAGGTCTAAAAAATAGAAATATCGATAAGGTTTCATTAAAAGTCCTGGTACATAATGTAGAAAAACCTACCTGGTTATTATCCGTTTAAATAAACATAGAATAATATACTAACACATCAAATAAACCACAGCATAACACCAATTTTCACTTCATGTCTGGTCAAAGCATAGAAGTATCAAACAGTAAAGGTCGAGTATCGTGCAGTTTTAACCTATTGTTCTCATTATATTGAAATAAGAATAATTATAATCATAAACACAGCTTAACGAAGTATATTTTTTACTGCTTTTCAAAACATTTTTTTTTAAATAAAATCAAATAATTGAAGAATGTATTCACCTTGTCCATTTCATGATTTTAGGTTTCAGCAAACATGAGGAAGGATACTGTTACTGTACAGGGATGCTGTTTGGAAGATTTTGTACTACTTTGATTCAAATAAATATATGTTTATAATAAATTAACTTGTAATAGTTTTTAGGGTTCCAGAGTAAACTAGAAACCCTTAAAAATTCGAAGGTTATTGACCTTTTCCACATTTTAGGTATTGTAATAAAAGTAATTCATGAAAACTGAACCAATTTTAAAATATTCTAATTACCCAAAAAGAGAGAAATAACACGAAATTAATCAAAACTGGACGTCTACCTAAGTAGGTAAGTAAATTAACTATTTGTTGAGGTTATTTCTCCTTTTTTAGGTATTAAGATTATAGTCGGCTTAGTTTTTTTTTTTTACTTTTATTCATGCATTGTTAATAGTATTTACTTGTTATGTATACAACTAAAAAAATATGCACAAATCTTCACTGGGTAAATCGTTTAATTTTCAAACACACTTCACTACTATTGTAAGTGTAACATCCAATTTTTGCAGTATTAAGTTTGACATATCTTTTAATTACATAGTATAAGTGTTAAACCTACCGAATTTCAATCCGCCCAGTAGTTTGTACAGAGTCATTGAAACGCTCAAATTTCTAAATTAAAAATGTTTATATTTTGAATAACTTGAGAACCGATTTCGATAAAAATGACAGTAACTCCTAAGTTGTAAGTCTTTTATTAAATGTAATAAGAATTTTTGCCATACAATGTCTAGTTTCTGTGAAATACGTGGACAAACATACATATATATAGCAACATGCATCCAACTACGTGGCGAGTAGTTTTCTTTTCAACTACGGCACCTGCGACGAAACCATACCATAATATACGTACCCTAACACGCCTTTGGTCAATTATTTACTGTCCTAGAGAACTTAAAGCCTAGAATATCTTTAAATAAAATTGCGAAACATATAAAACCATAATCGCGAAGATTGTGCAATATCATAATAATATTGCACAATATAAATAATATTATGTTATTGCGAAGTATTCTTACGAAGAGATTTGCTGTATATAATATATTGTCTTCAAAAACTTTTCTCCCATAAATCCTACAATTTAGTTATTTTTGCTTTCATATGACAACACTTCTATCGCACACATGTATAAAAGTGTGGTTTCAATTTGATGTTTTACGAGCCACCGTCTTTTCTTCTATTTAGTCAGAGATAATATGATAGCCCTTTTATACGCTTACTTGCGTTTATCAGAGTACACTTTTTTTTCATATATACTATTTTAGAAAATAATAATTATTTATTGCTACAGAAAAAAAGTTAAATGACATACAACTTCTTAAAAAAAAAAAAAAAAACAACTTGACAATCAACGTGACAGGTCAGTAAATTTCAGATTTATTTTCAGATAGTAGATAGGCATTTTCTGCCCATCACCCGCATTCTTCCTAGTGGAATTTTGCGAGGTATTGTTTGTGGAGCTCGTTTGGGCCTCTGTAGTTAGTTTCATTAGCTTATTTATTCAATAGCTTTTTGACATTTCTTGTCGAGCTAATTTCTAATCAGTTATTTTTGTTTCCATGGCAACGCTGCCTGCGACACCGGCGCGCGCACTACGACGACGGTGTTGACGCGAGCCTTCATCCGGGTTGAGACGTCACACTAGAGATTCTAAGATAAGCTTTGCTTTATTTTGTAAACAATGCTTTGTGCCCCAACTATGAATGCTGTAACGGGGATCTTTGTATCGCAAGATAGCCAGATGTTGTGTCCGCAGTGCCCCCAGGCTCGTTATTTCAAAGGTCATAAAGGCCTCCAAATTCACCAAACAAGGTGTCATAAACAAATAGAAATTCCCCTTTCGGCACCAATTAATAATCAAAACGTAAGTAGTAGCAGTGTTGCGAGCCCTGCTACGCCTTCCAAACCGTTTTGGGAGGTTTTAAGCGCGTACAAAAATAACATTCCTTTATTAAAACGCATACCTCGGGGTGCAAGAATTTCTGTTGCCCAATCTTTTTCAACCACTGCAACTCGGTTTTGGTTCACAGGGTGGCTGTGAGGCTGCTGTACATTCACTTCGCACATTTCTTGACCAAAATTGTGGAGATGTGCTTTTGAAGGTGGATGTTAAAAATGCATTCAACTCTTTAGATAGAGGCACTCTTTTGACTGAAGTGAAAGATAAAATTCCGGAATTATACCCTTTTCTTTGGCAATGCTACGGCAAACCGTCAAAATTAACATACCAAAATAACGTTATTTTATCTTCCGTAGGATGTCAACAGGGTGATCCTCTGGGACCAGCCATTTTTAGCCTTGCGATCCACTCAATAATTCAACGTCTCCAATCAAAACTTAACGTTTGGTATTTGGATGACGGAACCTTAGGAGGCGATGCGAACACGGTTTTGGATGACTTGCGAGTACTTATAGACGATTTTCGTGTTATTGGCCTTGAACTAAATTTTTCTAAATGTGAACTTTTTGTTTGTGATACTTGTCCGGATAAAGTTTCGATTATTGAAAAATTCAACTTACTTGCGCCTAATATAAAATTAGTAGAAAAAAGTTCGCTTCGTCTTTTGGGTTCACCGATTCTTAACGAATCTTTATCACCATTTGTCGAAGAACAAATTCAAAAGTTTAGAAATGCTTCTAGCAGATTATCCAAAATTAACGCCCATATGGCTTTTACAATTATAAGATTTTGCCTTTTCGTTCCTAAATTTACATACTATTTAAGATGTTGTCAGCTGTGGCAACACAGTGAGCTTTTGTTAAGCTTAGACAACTTAGTAAAAGATACGTTAGTGTCGGTTTTGAATGTTGAGATGGATGATAGGGCTTGGGTGCAAGCTTCCCTCCCTGTGAGGTTGGGGGGCATAGGGATACGCAAAATTTCTAGTGTGGCATTACCAGCTTTTTTGTCTTCTGTACACAGTACACACAAATTAGTAGAAAAAATTCTTGCACGATCTATAAGCTCTTTCGATGTAGCATATCTTAGCATGTTGCATACCTGGCTGAGGCCAAAACACATGGAGACTGGCTTGTCCAAATACTGAATTCCCAAAAATGTTGTCATCTCAGAAACAGTGGGATCGGCCCCTATGCGAGCTAACACGGAAAGATCTTTTTAATACGTGTTCTAGCATCGCAGACCGTGCTCGTATTCTCGCTGTTTCTGTGTGGGAATCTGGTCTTTGGTTAGAGGCCATTCCTTTTGACAAAACTGGTAGCCTTATAGATCCATCCGCTTTTCGTCTAGTTATTAGCTTACGCTTGGGTGCAAGGTGTTGTGTTGCACATGATGCACAGCAGATGATCAACTCGGTCACCATGGCCTCTCCTGCTCTCTAAGTGCTGGTCGAGTTTCCCGCCACGCCAGCCTTAACGATATCATTCGCCGGGCTTTTACCAGCACCAATGTTGCAGCTATTCTCAAACCTAATGGTCTGATGCGTGACAATGGTAAAAGACCTGACAGCATGACTGGTTCCGTGGAAGTTAGGACGGCCCTAAGTGTGGGACGCTACTTGCGTAGGCACTTTAGCGCCGTCACATGTTTCTGAAATCAACGTGAGGGCTGGCGCTGCGGCTACTTCGGCGGAGCAACTCAAGCGGCGCAAATATGCTAACCTCGGTATGGGTTACATATTTGAGCCGTTTGGTGTAGAGACGTTGGGTCCGTGGGGACCGGGAGCTCATCGTATTTTCCAAAACCTATCTGAGCGCTTGGTTGATGCGACGCGTGATCAAAATGCTGGCACATATTTGGCTCAACGAATAAGCATTGCAATTCAACGGGGCAATGCTGCCAGCATGCTGGGCACGCTGCCAACTGGGAGTGGGCTGGAGCATTTGGACTGCCTATGAGTCTGCTATGACTTATAGGTGTCTAAATGCTTTTATTGTAGTAGCTGTAGTGTTGTATATAGTTCATAGTATTTTGTTTAATAAAGGCATACCGCCGGTTTAAAAAAAAAACTTCTTAAAAACAACATACAACTTATAGCACTCAGTTGGAATTATGGCCACACCTGTTAAGGTGCAACCATAACACTGACTTTCAGTGAATTCCTGAACACGCGCTAAAGTGTTAGCCGAGAAAAAAGTAAAGTAATTAGATATAAAAGCGAGTTCAAAAACTGCCAGTAAACCTTAATAAATACCTATATGTATATCTAGGTACAGACAAAACAGCAATCTATGCATAGTAAATGTTTACTTAATTTGTGGTCAACGAAATTGGTCTCACAATTATTGTTATAAATAAGAATACTTTCACATTAAAACAGTAGTGACACTTAACACGCATTTGACCGTTTATTTAAAATAAAAAGTGTTCAAACTCGCTGAAATTTTGCATGCATTGAGCGTTTGGCTTCTCAGTTTTCATTCTATTGTTTAGTTATACAAAATGATTTATGGGAATAATTTTAAAACGGAAAACTTAAGCTCAAATTGTAAATTCAAAGACAATACAAAAGTCACGAGTTTGAATACACTTATATTAAATATGACGAAATTGCGTTTGTATGAAGACACTTCCTTTTATACTTGAAGCACTAGCTCATAAACATTAGAACCATGATCAACCTTCGGCAACACCATCATCACATTCCACCTTTTTTAACCCAGATAAGTTTGTTTTTGATAAAGACTTTTAAGTACGAACCCTAAACATTGGGAAATTAGCGAAATATAGCGAAAGTATGTCAGTGTGTCTCAACATGAATACCAACAAGTCCCGAGACGAATTTATCTCTGCTTTTCGGGGAAAACGGAAAAGTTTTATTAAATTAAGACAGTAGAAGCGGCCCCGTTATTATAATTTGAAGTCAATACTTGGAATTTTCAAGTCAAACGAAAAAATCATTCAGAATTCTGGTAGTACCATAGATTCATTTGAAAGTGAGGTGGGTTTAACCCGTCGGCGGCACAATGGGGTCAATATGATTATGATAAAGAGTATAATATCAGTGATAAGTACTTATAATAATAAAAATATTTTTTTTAATGCATAATTGCATATTATAGCAATGCGTTATGTTATACTTGAATGCTTATACAATATAGAACTTTACCTTTTTAACTGACTACAAAAAGGGAGGAGGTTCTCATTTCGTTATTAGAGTTATTAAAAGGGAAAAGTTTTAATAAATGGAAAACGGAAAATAAAAAGTTTAAAAAAAAAACTTTTAGTTTCCCGTGTTTAAGTTAGTAGTCACTTATTTGCTAATAATGTAGCTTTTTATCGGTAAAAAAAACCTTTTGAGTTTACCCATTAACCAAATATACAAAAATAAGAATAATCAAAACTTTTTTATTTAAATAATTATTAGATTTCATTTCGAATAAATAATAAATTACCATGTGAAATCTTATCTTTCAACACGTCTACTAACTGGGCCAAAAGAACACCACAAGGAAGAATGAAAATATAATATCCAAGTTCACTGATCAATACGAAAAAAAAATTGCATGGTCATGTTTTACAATCCTTTTGTTTTGTGGAAATTCGACCCGAAAGTAACATTTTATTATATTTTAAACATTTTATTAAATAGTCTAAGTAAGATTTTGCTTGTAAATTTTTATTAATGGTAATAGATGTGTTCTATAATATACATATATTATAGAACACATCTATTTGTTATATCATTTTACTTTTGAGAGTGATTGTGATAATTAGGTAAAATAATTCTCTTGATATAGAACAATATATACAGGTGAACAAAAATGTGATAGAGATTACAATTTTTTTACAAATTTGTATTTGACATAAATAAATAATGAGAAACAACTAAGACTTTTATTTTTTTAAAGATACTTTCAAATCAAAGTATTGTAAGTTACTACTTTATAAGTATCATTATGATATAATACATGCATAAATCTACTAGTATAGTACTACGTATACTACAAGTTAGGTACATAGTTAATAGTTTTGTATAACATTTTTATGCCTGGCAGTACATTTGAATAAAAGTTGCTTTAATGTTATCTTAGGTTTTCGCGATTGTTACACATAGTAATTAAACAACTTTAAACGTTTTAAATCGCGTATATTTTTCATTATTTTATCCCGACGTTTCAAACACTTTGCAGTGATCGTGGTCACGGGGTGACTAATTGATTTTATTTGTCACATGAGTTATTAAGAAATTATTTGGTCTACCGTCAGAAATTTTTATATTAATCATAACATTCCCTATTCACGCAGTATTCGCTCACAGTGTCCAGAGGTCTTGCAGATTTATGTCGGCCTTGGGATTTAATTAATTTGATAACAGGATCCCAAGCAGGTGGTACTTGCCAACCATTATCCCTATTGAAATTTGGGTACTTTTTGATTTCAATAGCCTCGCGTAACATTCTTGGCATAAACCGGGTCTCTCTAGCGAGGATTTGTGGTTTGTCGAACCGAATGTAGTGGTTGGGTTTGTCCTGGGCATGTTCACAAACCGCAGACTTGGTTGAGCGTCTGTTCTTCATGTCAGCAATGTGTTCTTTTACTCGGATACCAACGCTCCTCTTTGTTTGCCCAATGTATGACAGCCCACATTCACAATCAAGTTTGTAAACACCTGCATCTTGTAAGGGAATTGCACTTAACAGGTCTTAAAAATTGGTGAATCTTCTTGTGCGGCTTGAAGTAAGTTTTTATTGAAGCTCGACTTAAGATATTACCAATTTTGTCCGTGACACCCTTGATGTAAGATAAGATGGCAGGTTGTCGCTCAACTGTGGAAGGCTTGGGCCGGCTTCTGTGACGCATTCGTGGGAGCTTGTGATTATTGCTTCGCAGTACTTGTTTTACATACTGAAGCTCCTCCTTGAGATGGTCAGTGTCGCAGATGCCATGTGCACTCTGTAACAAAGATTTGCCTACGGTAGCCAACTGACATGGATGGTGATGGGAGTTACCATTGAGATATTTATCTGTATGGGTGGGTTTCCTATACACTGTATGACTAAGAGAGTTGTCAGGATTCCTGATAACTAAAACATCAAGAAAAGCTAAGCATTTATTGACTTCAGGCTCCATTGTAAATTGAATTTTATTATGTAAGGAGTTTAGATGGTCTAGAAATGCAGAAACTTTATTACTGGGAAGGATGGTAAAAGTATCATCTACGTACCGTTTGTAGATCTTCGGCATAGCCACAGCTGTGGAGAGAGCTCTCTCCTCGAAGTCTTCCATGAAAATATCGGCGACAACGGGGGAGACTGGAGAGCCCACTGACACTGTGAGCGAAACTGCGTGAATAGGGAACGTTATGATTAATATAAAAATTTCTGACGGTAGACCAAATAATTTCTTAACAACTCATGTGACAAATAAAATCAATTAGTCACCACGTGACCACGATCACTGCAAAGTGTTTGAAACGTCGGGATAAAATAATGAAAAATATACGCGATTTAAACCGTTTAAAGTTGTTTAATTACTATGTGTAACAATCGCGTAAACCTAAGACAACATTATGTTACGGTATACGGGCCGAAAACAGCAAATGAAATAAGACAGTGGGAGTACTTTAAGATCAAGCGCGTGAGACTCCTAACATCGCTTAACTTCCTCAAGCGGTGCAGGGATAATAATATCATACCAGTGTGCGTGAGAATTTCCCCAAAAAAGGACATTACTGGAAGCGCCGACATACTCCGTCAAACAAGTAAGAAATTATTATGTCGAAGCATACGCCAACATCGTTTTGATATTTACAAAATCAACCAAACCATTGAGATTCAATCCATTGAGTTAGAAAAAGCACTATCAGCGTCGGATTTCCAAAAATGCATGCAAACGACTAATAATCGCGCCGCTGCTAAATATGACGAGTTCAAAAACCGTAAGATCAGAAAATATGAAAAATTTGCGACAAAGCAATTGCCAAATTAAGAACGGAGCGTAACATCGCGACCGTCAAAAACAGCTGATAGTGTCATAAATCTATCAAAACAAACAATAAACCCGGTCGCCCTTCAGGCCCTTGAAAATGGATTGAACTACGCGGTTTCCCCAAGATCGGTGCCTTTTGAAGAGATAATCTGCTCTGTGGAACATTGTCTGGCCAAAAATTGTGTAAAAAGGGAAGATTTGGAGGCGTTACGCCAAGATGTTTCTGCTGTTTTGCGTCGAAGTAAAGCGCCCACACCGAATCTACCTCGTGAACAATACCTTGAACTGACCAACCTACGCAAGAACCCAGACATAACCATTATTCGAGCAGATAAAGGCAATTCCACTGTGATCATGGATACGTCGGATTATAACCTAAAAATAAAAGAACTTTTGTCGGACGAGAGCACATATAAACCAGTAAAAAGCGATCCAACAGCTAAAATGGTAACAAAAACTATGGAAATATTTCTAAATATGATTACAAGCACTATCGCGTGCTAAGCGAAAATCATATCAAACAAATTATTGGAGTACAAAATTTTATGCCCAAGGCGGGAATCGAACCCGCGTCCTCCGATATCGCGTCGGATGCTTAACACCATCTCAGCCACCTGGACATTGGCATTTATGCCGAAAGTTTGTGCTCCAATTGTATTACTTTAACCGTCATAGGGGACAGTGCGCGGCCATCAACCAGACTACTAGACTTCATCTGATCGAAAGAAGTGTTTTTTCAAACACTTAACTCTCGTTATGATGTCGCTACCCTTCTATATTTCTAAATATGATTACAAGCACTATCGCGTGCTAAGCGAAAATCATATCAAACAAATTATTGGAGTACAAAATTTTATGCCCAATGAGATGGTGTTAAGCATCCGACGCGATATCGGAGGACGCGGGTTCGATTCCCGCCTTGTTCCCGCCGATTATTTCCATAGTTATCAACTATGGAAATAATTTGTAAACACTCCGATACTCTTGAGTTAGACGTCACGGCACTGGTACCTTCGTGTGTGAAACCACCAAAACTGTATGGATTACCAAAAATACACAAGACAGACGTTCCTTTGCGCCCAATTGTAAGCCAAATTGACTCGCCAACATACAAACTAGCTCAACACCTTGCTAAAATACTGTCTGCACTTCGCGGTCAAACTAGTGCGCATGTCAAGGATTCTTACCACTTTGTCACTCAAATGAAAAATCTACAATTGACTGATGATGAAGTTATGGTTAGCTTTGATGTACAGTCGTTATTCACCAGCCTACCTGTACATGATTGCATTGAAATTGTCAAGAAAAGACTTAGTGAGCATGACCTTCCCATGGAATATGCAGAATTACTGGAACATTGCCTAACATCTGGCTATCTATTCTGGGAAAATAACTTCTACATGCAGATTGATGGTGTAGCTATGGGCTCTCCAGTCTCCCCCGTTGTCGCCGATATTTTCATGGAAGACTTCGAGGAGAGAGCTCTCTCCACAGCTGTGGCTATGCCGAAGATCTACAAACGGTACGTAGATGATACTTTTACCATCCTTCCCAGTAATAAAGTTTCTGCATTTCTAGACCATCTAAACTCCTTACATAATAAAATTCAATTTACAATGGAGCCTGAAGTCAATAAATGCTTAGCTTTTCTTGATGTTTTAGTTATCAGGAATCCTGACAACTCTCTTAGTCATACAGTGTATAGGAAACCCACCCATACAGATAAATATCTCAATGGTAACTCCCATCACCATCCATGTCAGTTGGCTACCGTAGGCAAACCTTTGTTACAGAGTGCACATGGCATCTGCGACACTGACCATCTCAAGGAGGAGCTTCAGTATGTAAAACAAGTACTGCGAAGCAATAATCACAAGCTCCCACGAATGCGTCACAGAAGCCGGCCCAAGCCTTCCACAGTTGAGCGACAACCTGCCATCTTATCTTACATCAAGGGTGTCACGGACAAAATTGGTAATATCTTAAGACGAGCTTCAATAAAAACTTACTTCAAGCCGCACAAGAAGATTCACCAATTTTTAAGACCTGTTAAGTGCAATATTCCCTTACAAGATGCAGGTGTTTACAAACTTGATTGTGAATGTGGGCTGTCATACATTGGGCAAACAAAGAGGAGCGTTGGTATCCGAGTAAAAGAACACATTGCTGACATGAAGAACAGACGCTCAACCAAGTCTGCGGTTTGTGAACATGCCCAGGACAAACCCAACCACTACATTCGGTTCGACAAACCACAAATCCTCGCTAGAGAGACCCGGTTTATGCCAAGAATGTTACGCGAGGCTATTGAAATCAAAAAGTACCCAAATTTCAATAGGGATGATGGTTGGCAAGTACCACCTGCTTGGGATCCTGTTATCAAATTAATTAAATCCCAAGGCCGACATAAATCTGCAAGACCTCTGGACACTGTGAGCGAATACTGCGTGAATAGGGAACGTTATGATTAATATAAAAATTTCTGACGGTAGACCAAATAATTTCTTAATAACTCATGTGACAAATAAAATCAATTAGTCACCCCGTGACCACGATCACTGCAAAGTGTTTGAAACGTCGGGATAAAATAATGAAAAATATACGTGATTTAAACCGTTTAAAGTTGTTTAATTACTAAAAGTTGCTTTGATTTAAATTAAATTGACCGTGGGCTTCGACCACAGGTGCGTCGACCACTGTGGGCCTAAGCCACGAACACAATTTTTTTGTTGTTTTAATGCCTACTCCGAGCCAAGAGCGTTCACCGCGGCGACACTGGACCGCGCCGTGCTCCCTTTGAATAGAGTTTTGAATATTTACGTCGATCAAAGTCATAAAAAATATGAAATAATACGTTACAGGCACAAGAGACTTTTTACATTAGATAGGCCTCGTACTTATTTCGTCAAAAACACATAAAAAACTCGAAAAAATATAAACAATATTAAAAAAAAAAAAAAACAACATCTCAAAATGTTTGTTAAGACTAGCAGATGTCAACCCTAAGAGGATGTTAGCATATTACCAATAACCCTGTATAGTCGTAGACAGTGAATGACAATCGATCTCGTAAGAGCAAGAGTCACTAAAACGATTGAAAAAAAATGTTTAACCAAAAAATGGAACCGACTTCTGACTTCTGTCTGAAATAACTTGTCGAAGTCGGTACCATGCGCACAATATTGCGATAATAGGTAGGTACTTTTGAACTATCATGGTACTTACCGACTTTTTGTTTTTTTTTTTATATTTTCAATTCACTAGGTAAGTATGTACTTAATTGTTACAATTTTTTCATTGTAACTGTAACGTCTCATTGTAATTGTATTGTAGGTATCAACATTGTATTTAGGTAGGTACATATATTTTACCTTTTTTTAATATTGTTTACTTACATTTGTGACAGACTTATTTTTAAAATACTTGTATTTTATTAAAATTTCTGCGATATTGTTTTATTCGCAGATGATACCTCTCTGATTTTTAAAGTAGATAGGAAATATAGTGAACTCATTCATGTTAATAATGTGTTATCTATGATCTCTGAATGGTTCGCCGCTAACTAGGAGGAAGAATATCTATGATGGAGTACCTATGCGCGTATACCCGATAAAGACAGAGTATCAATACCTAATATTGCAGAATTGCCAGTGTCCCATAACATTACCCAAATTGCAATGAAGCTTTTAGAAAAAATATTGCCGCGCCTACTGAAAAAATACATTTGCATGGTACTTGCTTAAGGTGGACTAAACCGTTCAATTTGTTATATCGGGGTATTCAAAATTTAATGTGTGTTGCTAGATCGGATAACTTTAGTGTTTGTATTGTTTTTAAATTGCGCAAATCGGAAATTATACCCTAAAGTATTTTGGCATCATAACTTACAAATATATAAATTAAATACCTACAAATGTTATTCGATCTCGCAACAAATACGAGTAGACAGACTGTTAAATTTTGAATTTCTCGCTACAGATTGAACGGTCCGCAATCTTAATGGCAAAGAAACCAGGTCAGCTATTTTTAGAAAATTACCATGATTCTAAAACTGAAAATGTACAGAATATTTTTGGTAGAGTTTAAAACTATGGCATAATATATATATAACTTAACCCATGGTACTATTGGATAACTAGCTTGCGCTTGTGGACTCAACCGCGTCGAATAGTTATATCGTAGTCCCCCGATAATGCTCAATATCTCGGAATAAAGGTAGCCAATTTATTAATCCGGGTCCTACGGAATCTATATGCTAAATTTCGTTGAAAACTTCGGCGTTGAGTGACTTGAAGGTTTGTATGAGTAACAAACTCATACAAACCTTCGTACCTATAATATTTCATAGTGTGCACTTTAAATAAAACAAAGTAATAATGTATTTATAGATTTATGGTATATAAAACATATGTGTGAATAACATCGAGATTCAACATTTTGGCACCACTTACAATTTAATTAATAAATTGTGTAATTTGTAATTTAATTAATTTTGTCGTCCAGTTGCTTGAATCCATACACGATGAAGGACAGCATTCCTTATGAAAACTGCAAATCGACATTTAATTGCGTTAATTTTACTGCATAATTGGTCAAAAGTGGTTCATACAAAATTACCCACTTTTATGGGAAAAATCTTCGGTCATGAGCTGGTATTCCGAAAATATAATTTTTGATCTATGTTCACACTCTCTTTTCTCCTTAAACAAATTTCATCATAGTAGAGCGAGACAGATAGACAAAAGAACGATTTATTAGCATTTTCTATACTTTCGCAAAATTTATACTATTGTAACATTCCATACATTTTGTAGCACATAATATAAAAATTGAAACACCTCGCATTTAGTAGCAAATCATACACTTTTTATTTGGTATTACGAATCATTAGTAGTTTATTTACTATTCTAGCTCATTTTAGTGTCAGTATGATAATATATACTATTGTACAGTCAAGTACAGTCACTTTACTTCAATTTCCATACTCTTTATTTTATATCTTATCAACCTTCTTACACGCTGTCTCAAGTGCTCTCTATGATAGATTTTAAAACAAAATTATGACAAAGATTTGATTAACTATCATTGATGTCAATGTTGTTGAATCCTGAAGCTAGATAACTCTGAAGATGGAAAATATTAAGTTTATTTTAATGAGTAATGGTAGAAAAGTGTTATGGAAAGATGGTTACCGCTATAACAAAATTAAAACAAATAAAGGTGGAACTGAAATATGGCGATGCTCCGGTTATATGTGCAGTGGCTCTATTACTTGGTGTGTAACTGATGGGACAGTTACAAGGGAGGGAGATCACCAATGTATCCCAAATATGTCTCAATACAAACTGGAAGTAATTATGGAAGGCCTAAAAAAAGCCGTCTGTGATGATTATCGTCCTATTCCAAAAGTGTTTGACGAATTCATGAGGAGTTACAGATCTGACCCCAAAAAAAAAATAAAAAAATAAAATAAAGTGGCAAACAAAGAAATCGCATACGCCGAGCAAGACAAAAAAAACTGATGCTGTCTCTTTCAAACTAATGCAAGCGTATATATTACCATTCTTGTCTCACAACCAACAGAATATAAATGTCTTCTCCATATCTTCCTCCTAGGCCGCTAATAATATTCTCTTTTCAAAAAAGACCAATTTTTTTTTTTTTTTACAAAACAGACAATGCGACAATATTTCTGGGAATCAAAATGGATTCAACTTTACAGTGGGATCCACATATACATGATCTAGCCGGAAGACTTAGTTCTGCTGCATAGGCAGTTTGTAGGATACTGCACGGCCAGTTTATTTCGCGTACTTCCACAGTATTATGTCGTATGGTGTATTGCTGTGGGGAGCTGCTGCTGAGATAGGGACAATCTTTATTTTACAAAAGCGTGCAATTCGAGCCATATATGAAATGGATCCTATGGAATCTCTAAGGGATCTTTTTAAAGAAATTGATATATTAACTTTACCGAGTCTGTATATATTTGAAAATATTATGTATGTTCGGAAAAAATTGAGTAAATTTAAATTAAATTGTGACAACCACGATTACAACACTAGGAATAAATATAAAATAGTAGTAGGTACCAGGTTTTAGACTAGCAAAGACAAATAAAAGGTCCTTTTTAGGTAATTGTGTGCGGTTTTATACAAAAATTCCCAAACATATTACAATGCTCACACAAGGAAAATTCAAGTTGCATGTGAAAAATATTTTGATTAAGAAATCATACTACTAAGTTTGTGATTACTTAAACGACAAAGATGCTTGGAAAGTTCCGCCTCTGCCAAGCTATCACCTGTCACCTACGTAATTTGAACAAATATTGTAATAGTCGTATTATTTTGTATATAACACATTGTTAAAAGAATGGCCCCGAGTTTCTTGCCCGTTCTTCTCGCAGTGGCTCTATAATTTTTTTTTTGCTGAACGTGGCAGTACAACGTAGATTATTTCAATATTAAAATTTGTAATTGACCTTCATAAGAGCGTCGTATACGCCTAAATTGAATAAATGATTTTGAATTTGAAAAAGAATTACATAGAGTTACCCTTAAATAGTAGGTATATGCATATATTATATATAAAATGTATTATAAAAACTAACGTGGTTTTCACTCATTTTAGGAAATAATACGGGATAACTCACGTGAATCAGTCAGATACCTCCGACTAAAGAGAGCTCGGGACGCCCGCGTTGAGTGCTAAGCGAGACGTCAACGCGGGCGTCCCGAGCTCTCCTTGAAAAAGACCACCGAATGTGGTTGAAACTATAGTCGGAGCTATCTGACTGATTCACGTGAGTTATCCCGTATTATTTACTAAAATATAAAATTTATACTCTATTGTACCCTGGATCTGGCCGAATATGACCAGTAGGTACTGTGGGCGCGTGACAATTGAAACAGATAGGTACAATAACTGAAGAGTTATTTAAGGATTCCCAAATTTCCCGGAACTTTGGCCCCATTGTAATAATCACTATATAATGGAGCCAAATACATTACATTGTAATGTATTGTGTTACCAACAAAATCTGAATGAATGAATACCTACTTAAATACCTAATTGGGTCAGAGGCTTGAGAGCCCCCACTTATAGACTAGAAACAATAAAAAAGAACGGTCTTTAGTCATGCGCTAGTGGCCTACTCGTTACTACTAAAATACAATGGGAAAGTTATATCTTAGCTAGAATACAATATTATGATGTCTTTAGCATAATATTGCGTATTCCGTTATTAAGTTTTTATTTGCTGCCATCTGTTAATATTCTCATACACTAAGTAGCAAAGCGATTCGAATGTACTAAACTTACAGCACATGGCAAAGTGTAGTACATTAGACTGCCAATAGATAGCAGTAAAGTAAAATGTTTACCAAGTTGTGGAAGTTTTTTTATTTGTTATGGGTCAATTGGTATTGTATAATTTAGAAAATGTATACTTAGTTATAGGAACAGTAAATTAGAGAGCAATATTCAAAAAAAGGAAAATAATTTTGTATATTACACGATATTTTTAATCTGTGTACTTCGCATATATTATTTGTCTTGTCTATCTAGATCTAGAAAAAAAAAATTATTGCCTCTATGCTTTTTTATTTGTGTAGAAAGAAATACGTCGATGCTGCGCTGCCGGTGAACAATTTATTTCAATTACCATGAATAAGCTTGGCCGAAACGCCGTGTTTTATCGTTCGTTGTAAAGTAATATTTCTTCTTTACCGTCCGAAGTGAAAAACGACTTACCGAGTATCGTGCATCATATAATGGTTTGGGAAGAAACTACAGTGACGTATCGCTATTTAGCCTTGGATATTATGGTTACAAGAAAAAGTGTATTTTGAAAATATTCCTTGTGTTTTCTTTTGAAACCGTCTATTGAGTGTCGAATAAACAGTGCAGTGTGTCGGTTTACTGTTGTGGTGTCGTGAGAACGGTGCTATGTCGGGAGGCAGGAGCATCGACAAGGAGCGCAAGTCTCCTCGGGAAAGCGGTGAAGATTCTGAGGATGAAAGCGAAATCCTGGAAGAAAGCCCCTGTGGCCGCTGGCTGAAGCGACGTGAAGAGGTAAGCCTTCATTTTGTTCTGATTTCATGAATATGAATCCCCAAATGTAGGCCATTCGCCACAAAGATTATCGTCAGCTGATTTACAAGGTTAGCTGGTATTTCTCAAATAAGACGCAGTTGAGACTGTTTGTTACGTAAATTAACATTTGTTTTGCTATGTTTGCACTCACGAATATGGCAGAAGCTCAAAACAAAGCTACACATGATATTACATGCTGCCATGAACATGAAAACCTGTCACATATCTCAGCTTGTTTGACAGCTTTTACACCACAGTCTGTTTGTTATTAATTTGCATTAAAAAGTGTATGCAAAATAGATATAATAGTTTGTAAACCCTATCACATTTGTTGAATTGGGACCTGTTCAGTAGTATTAGCATTGCTAAAATTTATTGCGGAACTAATGTTTGTTACAGTTAGCCTCAGTGCAATCCTGCGCATTGCTTATTTTCATAACACTGACTGGTGTTTTTGCTATACAAACAATATAATAGATTCATGCCGCTACATGTACTTATCGTAGAAGTAACTAAAACTGAGACTAGCACAGTTCAGCTGTACTTGCTTGTACCAAAAAAGACGACCCTTAATGACCAAAAATTAGTAACTTAAAATGTAGATAAAATAGACATGAACTGAGCAAAATTATATATGGGTGAAAAAAATCTTGTCCGTCCTCTAATTTTAATAATCCTAAGTTTAAAAGAGTTTTTATTATTGCAGCATATTTTTTACATCCTTATTTTATATAAATGGTTAAATATGTTTTTTCCTTGATTTATAATACTAGCGATTTTTTTCATTTCGTATGTATATATTTAAGCTGACATATTTTCAAATATAATATTTTATATGATTTGTTTTTTGTGATCTCTCAGGAGTCATTTAATAGAGTAGCAGAAGATTCAACAATATTTTAATTATAAATTCTGTTGCATATACCACATGACTGTTATATGTGCTGTTACCGTCACTAGTCTGTTTAGTAGTTTGGACATCAGGCATACACCCCCAATACAGCAAAACAAAAAAGGACATCCCACATGAAAGGATCCTGCCTGTAAGAGGTAGATCTATTGCGTTAGAGATTATACAAATACTATGAAATCTAAAACTTACAAACATATTCTTTGCACAATATTACAAACTAAATATTAGTTTCCATAATTAATCGCAAAATGAGTATGGAAAGCAAAAAATATATTTAGTAAGTTTAATAGCGTGGATTAGCATTAACAATTTCCTGGATTATCTGTGTACATCTGCCAATAGAAGATGCCAACTTTTGTGGCAGTTCCTTGCTGCCATTATCTGCCAACGTGACATTACTGTCTTCAGCAGATAACATCACACATAAAGTTGGTTTTAATTTCATTCGCTTTATTTGCACTGAGTAGTTAAATTTCAGAAGTTATAGGAGTCATCTTCAATCAAGAGGGAATAAAGTATTAAAATAAAAATTTTATGCTTTGGTAAGGATTTTAATGCCTTGCATATGCAAGGCATATATTGACTATTGTTATACATTTAAATGTCTTCATTAAACACATGTAAAAGCAATATAAAATTTTATATCTCTTGTGGGTATATCCATAATATATTGTCATAAAAAAAGCCTAGCAAAAAAATAGGTTAAACTATATTATGAATGAGTTAGCGTACCACTGGTCAGTGTCCTTATTTGTCAATTTCACTGATTGACCAGTTTACTTATTAGACAGTTTCGTTATGTTGACAATTTCGCTAGCTAGGCATTTTCCTGATTCGTCAGTTTCCTCCTTCGCTAGTTGTGCTAGGATGTCAGTTTCGTGAAATAGTCAGTATAGCGATCCGCTAGTTTTGTTATTTGTCAGCTTCGCTGATAGAAAGGTTTACCTATTTGTCAGTTACACTAGCTATATAATTTTTTCAGTTTGCTATTTTCGTTTCAGCAGGTGCTAGGTTGTAAAGATATCTTACATATATGTATATATATATATATGTTTATTTTAGCACATTTTCATTATTAGTTTGTTTACCAAGGCAGCAAATAACCATTTTAAAGGCGAGAGTTTTTCTTGAACAGAGTGGAACGAAGAATTCTAGAGTAGTCACGAGCGTAGCAAGGGATTCTAAACAAGAATCCTCAGTGCAGTGAGGGATTCAAAGTTACTCGAGCTTAAAGTAGTTGTTGGCTCCGGAGGTGAACACGGTACATTTTATCACCCTCTATATTAAAATTAGTTAGTGCAACCTCTGAATATGAAAAATAGGACATGGTATAGAAATAGTTAGAGGCAAATGTTAATATTTGAATAAATATGGAAGTGCATTGTAACAGTTTTACCACTACCAGTCGTTACAGGTTTATTTACAACTTGAGAATTAGAAATATTCATAGAAAATGTTGTCTCGAGATGTGGTTTGTGAGAAACTATATTATTTATAAGGTTGCAAAAAAACCTGTACCTTGTTCATTCCATGTTTGTGATTGATCTCTTTAGTGATTGGAACTTTTACTAAAAATATCCACATTCTAAATATAAATCACTTTTAGTTCCTCAGGGATTAAAAAGCTATTTTAGTCCCTGTTTACGAAGAATAAACTAGCTTTTTTTGAATAGATGTGATAAAAAGAAATTTTTGATACTTCTAAACTAACATAACTTACTGTATTCTTAAGACCTCATTTAGTTACAACGTAAATCAATAAACGAATATAACTATGACTATAACATAATAAATAATTCAACTCCCTTGTTGGGGCCTTTAAGTGATAAAAAAAAATAGCTCTTACGAGTATCCAATTGGGTAATGACTTAGTAAGGAATGACATAGGTATATACATTAATATGTGACGTGACACAACTGAAACACAATCTAAACTAACCGATGAACAAGAAAACTTGTGCAAGGAAAGTAACGAGTTAGGAAATTGACGAAAAAGCAAAGCTGACAATTAAGGCTAACTGACGAACAAGGAAACTTGCGTATCAGGAAACCAACTTAATAGGGATATTGACAACTTAGTGAAACTGGCAAATATGGAAATTTGCAAATTCAGAAACTGTTTAATAAGTAAAATGGTGAATTAGTGAAATTGACGGGCAAGGAAACTGACCAGTGGTATGCTAACTCTTATGAATTACTTCCTACTCCCCGCCACAAGTGTTAGTGTCTCTTTTATTTATAACTTAATAGAGACCTGCTATATATTTTATTTACAATAAAAAGTGATGTGATGGCCAAGTCTCAGGTTTGATGCATTGATGGCCTGGTGGCCATGGACTGCTTTGCAGAATGGCTATGGTGTGAATGCCCTGTGGGCTTGTGCTTCACTATATTGTCATAGGGCATCTTGCAAATGCCTGCCTGGCTATGTACCACCCTCAAGGCGTAAAATCTGTGGCCTCACGGTTTGCTCCCAAACAGAGCCAGCTATCCTAGGTTAGCCTATTAACATCCTTAATGCTCACCTGGTTAGTCACAGCTGTCCTAGGAGGTTGGAAGCCAGTTCCCATTCTAAATGTAACCTGAATATCATTAACAACATCATCACTTACTGACATCTAAGATAGGGATCAAAAGCTAGTCTATCCAAAGGACTAGGCAGGGGAGTCAAAACATATACAGGGTGGAAACTTTCAGCGGGGCAGTAAGGGGAAGTACCTTATCCATTGCAGCTACTCGGAAATGGTATTAGGATACTATCCATATTTTTTATGGAACTCTAATCCCCATTCACAGATTTAAAAATAAATACAGTTACCAAGAAATAGCTATTTTACACACAAACATTTTTTGATGCAAATTGATCCTGTTTCTAATACAGATCTAAGACTTCTATGGGACCAACCATTATTGGAGTATTCAAATTGTAAAAATCTTATTTTCACATTGTGTAGAAATATGTCTCCATTTCAAACTATTGATTAGGTAGGTATATTGAATAAAGAATTTCGTTATTGCTGATACATGAGTCTTTGACCACAATTTTTCCCTATGGTAAGTGATGGTGTGGTCGAAGATATGCTAATAAGTTAAGAATGGATATTGGTTGTTACCTTTTAATGTTTCATGACTGGCATTTTCTACAAAGCGCTTCCTTGCTTTGGTGGCTATGTTAAACTGTCGGTCCCGGTTGTTGTCTTAGAATAGCAGTTGTTATTGCAGGGTGGTAGGGCCAATGCCTGCCTGGCTAGTGACAACACTCAAATGCAAAATCTATCGTAAAACACCTAACAGTTTGTTCTTGTAGCTGTCTTATTCTTTCAGCATCATAGATAACAAGAAATTTATTGATAAATTAACTGCTTCGTCCTTATAAGAGGTTCTTCCTGAGAGTGATAGATAGCCCTGCATGTATTCGAAAAATGGCCTACCACCATGCAATAAAGACTGTCATTTTAAGACAAAAACTGTAAACAACAGTTTAACATTCCCTCAGAAGCAGCGAAGCGCTTTGTAGTAAAAGCAGCTAACGGTCACCCATCCAAGTAATGACTGTAGGCTCAATGATTAACATAGTTTATCTATTAACACTTCATAACCTTAACTCGCTATGCTTTTTTATTTCCAGGCCAGATTAGACTAAAAATAAGGATTTAGTTTACTTGTGTGTTTAGGTATCATAGGTATTAGGTATCATAGGGCACACAAAGCACATAAAAAAGATATCAATTTTCACCGGTTTAACACATCCTACCGTTAATATGTGAATAGAATTGGACACAGGCCATAACACAATACAAAACCTCTTTATTGTTTACCAAGCTTACTCTGTAAGTTTACACTGTAGAGTAACTAACATACTTTTTAAGGTAGTACAGTGGGCGGTCTTATCGCTGTGTAGCGATTTCTTCCAGACAACATTTGGATGGACAGAAACAAGAGAAGAGATAGATGGTGGTGAACAATAAATTTATATAGTTTACATGAAAAAAATGTGTTACAATTTATAAATCAATATACTACTAGTATCATATTATAATCAGATACTTAAATACAAACTCAAACTTAAAATATACTTGCATAATAAATATCTGAATAAATAGATACAATACATAATTATAACACATATATATATATATACAAATAAATAAGTATGGTGTTATATACTAGATAAATAGTGTTTTTTACCATACTTTTGAAAATTTAAATAGATTTGGCACATCTTATGTCAAGTGGCAAACCATTCTATAATCGTGCAGCCTGCACTTTGAACGACTTGTTTAAGTATTGGGAACAATGTGGAGGCATTTTCAATAGAAGAGTGTTAGAAGAGCGAAGTGACTAGTCTTGTGAAAGATGGAGAAATAGGAAACGCTCTTTCAGATATGAAGGGGTACTGGGAACGAAAAGTATGCTATATATGATGTAGAATATGTGCATTTCGGCGCAGACGTATGGGCAAGCACTTCAGTTTTAAACCGAACTCGGATATGTGGTCATACTAACTACTAACTTAATAAAGTAATAAGAGTGCACTTGACAGGATACTTGACAAGCCGGCAGGTACGACATCAAACTGTCGGGTCTTTAGTCCTCCGATGTTAATAAAACAAAGAGTAACTAGGTAATTACTCTACTCGTCCATACTACTTCATACGGCACTTTCCCCGCGCGGCGCAGGTCGTTGCCCCGTCGCGATTCGGTGCTCGCGCAACTAATCACTGTCACTTTCTAGACCTAAGGTCTAATGGAGCACTGGATCCCAAGCTGTCTGATCAGATAAGATTTGAGCTTTCGCCAATCGTCAGGAAATCAGACGTTTTATGAGCTTTGTTGAAAGTCTCCTCGAATTTTGAACACAATATCCCTCTTTATAGCGTTAGTCCTTGTCCTACGCTATCTATATATATACCTACTATGAAAATTAAACCGTATCAAAACAGCGATGGCCCATGTAGCAAGAATCTTGGAAGTCCTAGCTGAGCTTTTGAGCTTCAAACCGTGGTGATAGCCCGTATCACAAGTTCGTCTGGCTAGCTAAGAGATTTGAGTGTCTCAGTAATTTCCCCATAAGCTTTCCAGGCCACACCAACGTACAACTTCGGGTACAGTCTTTTAAGTAAACTGCCCAATGCCCTATTCAGCTCTCTTCTTAAGCTCTCGTCCAAAGGCAAACAGTGTAAAAAATCTACAGAATATACAAGTACCATTATTTCTGGTAGGTGTATAAATTTCGGAGAAAAATAAAGTTTATTTTTCTTTCCTGTTAGAAGACGTCACCTGTTCCAGGAACACGCAAATTCTGTTATTTCTGGCAGGTTTAGTGCCTTAGTTTCATGAATGTATTGAGCTTTAATTAAATTCGAAATAGCAGCATGGTAAAGAAATACGAATATATTATATATACATTTAAGAAAATATCGATCACAGTTTCAGTCAGTTGAAGAGTGCCGAGCCGAGACCAAAAGTTAGAACCTTAATGTATTATTTCAGAAAAGTAATTAACAAATATTTATAAGTCTAAATATAGAAACACTGCACCGTATAGAATACTAGTCGTTTTCGGCTTTCCTTGCGCGTAATGATGGGTAAACAATGTTTATTGTTTTTTACTCTCTCCCACGTAACATTTTCGAGAATGTGGCAACCTCGTAAAGGGCTTGATAAATAAATAAAATCTTACTCTCTAATTCACTATTTAAGGCGAAGTGAGTCGTCAAAGGCAATTTCCGCATATTTCTCTCGATAGAAAAGAATCAGAAATTTAGCTGTGAAATTTCTTTTCTAATAATTTTGTGTCGATATATGGTAAAAAATCATATCAAATGAAATTTTATTTCTAACTAGCGGCCCGCCCAGCGAAGCAGGGGCTTCGCTCGGGTAATTACGACTTTAAATTGAGATGTAAGCTATCCTATCTTTAAATTTGGATCAAATTGCACACGGTGTGCAAATCAAATTTAAAATTGGTTTAGTAGTTTAAGACTCCATCGCGGACAAACACGTAATTTTTATATATATAAGAATATTATGCATCTAATTATATGCAACCACGTGATACAGCACCTGAATATTATTTACATTGTTAAAAAGTTATTATTATATGTATCAAAATAAATCTCATGCTTTTCAAATATTGCGTAGTTCTGTATTCCTGACTCGAATTTGAAACGAGATGTCTCCGTCCTACGTATGTAATTTTTCAAAGACGACTTCACCTTAATACGTCTTCCATACACCACTAACAAAATATATTCTTTACAGACATTAATGTTTGATTATAATAATAGATTGAATAGCCGGTCACAATGGTTGTAGTGGGTGGCCATTCCACTAATAAATGTGTACGGGAGAAAAATAGATGTGAGTTTCATTCTTCCACCCGGGGCACGGGAGGAATTTTAATTTGCGGATCTCAGACTGGATTCCTGGACATTTCCATCGGAAAGCAATTATGGAGGACAAACGAAATTAAAACGTACCTTATTTGCATTTGAAAGTTTACCGACGAGCGGTTTGGATGAAACTTTATCTACTGACAAATATACATTTGCGTAAAATAGGCTATGTGGTTTCGCTTCTTTTTAAGCCAAAATTTAGTTCTTAGTATCGGCAACTTTGCTTAGCAAAATTTATTTTTTTATATTTTTTGCTTAGTATTGAATGAAATGAAGCTTGCAACATATTCTGAGAAGGATAACTGATCGAGATTAATCGCCTGTGGTGACGGACGAGTGTGCGGTCGATGCGACTCGATTGAAACGTCGAGGCTCGTTAGAATTGCATTTTGGCATATCTATGTGCGCTAAAATGTATCCGTTAATTCTTTTTCAAATTTGAATACAATTCGCGAAAGTTGAAATAGGTATCTGGAAAAAAGCTTTTATTCCACCATTAGCTCGTACTCCTCATTATTCATTCATAAGCTCGTTCACCATAAGGTTGATATTCTTTTTGTAGATTTTATAAGTAAAATGTAAAGTTTTGAAAGGGATGACCATCAATTTGTAACGTTGTTGAAAGATATTGTAGACGTCGTAAATCTCGTTTACCAACATCCAACATTTGACTTTACAGCAACAGATCCGACGTTTTTGAAATAACATTGAGTAATAGCGATTGCGAAATGGTAAATAGACGGATCACGAAAAAGTAGGAAATAAGAGGAGATAGAAAGCCCTCAAAATATTATATTCCATCCATCAAATAAAAATACATACGCTAATGCGCGTCTGTGCTGCACCTTTGATTTATTAGTAAGTTTAAAAATGGATATGATTATGGTATGTACATTTAACACCGTCTTTCAATTTCGGCATAATTTTAATTCTGTCAGACTGATCAGGGTCAGCCGACGTTAGAGATTTAGTATGAAAATCAAATGTCAATCTTAAGTCGCAGTTTTTATTAGGAAACAGTTCTTACATGTTTGTAGCTCTTATTGCATTATGGAATGCATTGTCAAATTGTGATCACAGTCTAGGTTTCAACCGAGTCGTAATAAAAGTGAAAGTTAACAGAAGAACACTCGAAGATCCACTTTTAGTGGTCTTCGTACTATATATATATATATATACATAATTATAACATGTAGATACGAACCGATCTTAGTCTACGTACATAGCCATAAATATACATTAGAGTAAGGAAACCACCATCAACATTCATCTCGGTGGCTATAAATCTCAAGTCTCTATATCATATCGGTTTGGCCTTGCCTTCATACAGGTCACCTTGCGTCCTAGCACCAGGCAATTTCTGAGTTACGCAGTCTCCAATGTCAAATTAGTTAAAGCATCTTGTATTCACTTACTTCCGTTAGACAAGATAGCGTAGCTAATTTTTGTTGACATATTGGAGTTTTCCAAACTCCTATGTTATTTGGACGTCACCAATTCAGTAAAGTAATGCTTCCACGTAGAGAAACCCAGTCCTTTTGTAGGTATCGTTATTGAGATCCATTTCCAATCCTAGTAGTATTAAATGTCGTCGAGTGAAATAAACGTTTGCCTCTAAATCAACACTTTCATTTTGCAATCCATTATCTAGCGCCTAGAATCCCACAAAGTAAATGATTCATTAATCATTGTTAAGAATCGTGTCTCAAATGTTACCAGCTAATTTTTTACATGCGCACCCAACCGAATAGGCAACGGACATCCAACTACTGTCATATCAAACCCCGCAGTATCGCGATGTAATAAGAATCATAATTATACGATTTGGGTTGTTAAACACACTTTCATCGAGGGGCATTGACGCATGTTCAAAAGTCATGGTGCTCTTTGGCGTTTTTTGTTCGGAAGTGAAAATAACCCTCACATGCTCTTAAGTCCAAGTACCTACAATCTATTTTGGTACTCGAGTGAAAGTGCTTTTGAGATGTGATGCGTTATGACTAAATCGAATTTCTGCACAGTACTTCCAAAGTCGTCATGTCAGACATCATCGTTGGCCTCTTTGCATCAGCAAGAAGTGATTCATGCGAAGTCAGTAGAAACCATGCACTGACTGTGCCCACCATATTGACCCAGATTCATATTCAACAATAAATCATTAAGTCCAGGCAGTCAAAAATAATTCCCACGCTAGCTCCGCCCATGCGGCGCAACGATCCCCGCTGCACCGAACGACGCGATGTGCAGCGGCGCACGCGTCTCGCTTATAAAAATATTTGTGTACTTGAAATTAGATTCGCGAACACAGATACCATTGAGACGATTTCAACTTTTTTTATAATCTTATTTACGTGACGCATTTCGATACATAAAGTAACTTTGTATATACTGAAATTGATATCACGTTTGTATTTTTATCAACATTACTAATATTTCTTAGTAAGAAATTGATTATTTGATTTACTTTCCAAAATTATTCTTACGGTCGACAGTAGCTTATAAAACTAAAGCCAAAAGTTTTACTTTTTACAATATGATCATGTCTGCTCGACTTTATTGGTATATATTATTATGTATGAATCTATTGGTATATATATTATTCATATTTAACTGACTTCCCAAAAGAAAGAGGGTTCTTAAATTGACTTGTCTATTTTTTATTTTATGTTTGACCACACATAACTTTTTTACTGAGCCTTACAATCTTGAAGATTATTTATTTGCTAGTACAGTTTAACTCTTAATTGGTTTCATTTTAATTTCATCAACATCGGTCGAACGGTTTGCCAGTTACAGTCAAACTTACTAAAAAGTAATTTGCCAAAATGCCTTGACGATCGCAGTGCTTCTAGCAACGAATGTAAGTGGCAACTATAAATATAGATGAAAGTTATTGTTAAATAGTGATAAAATCTATAAATAATATGTGAATAATAATCTCTCTAGTAAAGTCTGTAGTCATCAGTATATCAAATAACCTGTCTAAGTCAGTTACATGAGCACAAAATTGAGATCATATTGCACCGATATCAACCAGTTAGTTACCAGACTTTTTAATTAAAAAAATTGTTTTCAAGTCTTTTTTTTTCTTTGCTATGTTGTTGTGTCGCAGTCTCTGTGTTTATAGAGAAAACATATTGCACCAAACCAAAATAAAGTGAGACAAGGGTCGGAATATGATGATGGTACATATCAGCCCAAACGGCACGATATATATTGATAAATGGGGGGTGTTTTTAAATTCTCCGTAGTAACGAAAGTGATTTCTACTGATTAAACTTACTACAAAAATTTCATTACCCCTTGGCGTGGACGATAATTTATGAATGAATCAACATTGTTCTCAATATCTTGGAATGCGATTAATCAGATTACACATCATTAGAATAAAGTAAAATACCATCAAATTGAATGAGCATAACATTATATTATATTCGGTGAATATGGGTACAATTGACCTGAAATAAATGGATTTGATTTGATTAAATGTTAGTCGTGGCCAATATATTTTACCATGACTCGTCATACAAATATGAATTATAGTTTTTCATAACTGTGCTACGGTACACGTTCCCATAATAATATAAAGTAGGTTGTTTTTTTTATTGCTATCATATAATTTTTAACTATTAATTACTAATGTTGAAAATATGTTCGTATACATCCTATTACGTTTTATTTTTCAGTTACACTGGTGAACAGAAAGGTGTTATTTTACTACCACTCTGCTTTTAGATACCAACTATGGTAAAAATTAGATAGACCAACCAGATATAGATCTAGCCACTTCTAAACAGCAGGATAAGATTTTTTACCAAACTTGCAGAAGAGTCTATATACGCAATTGTAATGGCCTTAAACTTAGGGTTTTTTAAAAATAACACAACTGCAGAAACATTGTAGACAACATGTTATACAAGCTTCTTTTAATGCAACATGGCAGATAAGTGAGAGAGTGAGTGGCACTGGAACAGGTGACTAAATTAGACATTTAAATAAAAACAGTGGATTCTTAGATTGTTAGTAAGTGGTTATAGACAAATTAAGTTAAGATGTATATAAATTAACAAAAAATCATTTATGAAATAAAAAATATATTATTTTCAATTTATACAGTATTAATGATTATACAGAATTAATGATATGCAAAAGTGTACGTGAGAAATAACGAGTATCGGAACGGAAAGTCGTTTTTTTTCAAGTTTGCAGTCCCCCCGATCGTCACCCTGTGACCACGATCACTGCAAAGTGTTTGAAATGTCAGGACAAAAATAATGATAAATATACGCGATTTAAACCGTTAAATGTTGTTTAATTACTATGTGTAACAATCGCGAAAACCTAAGACAACATTAAGTCAAGTCTTCTTTTTATGGCGGGAGGAAGTACTGAAGCATTTGCACTTTGATGTTGCAAGTTACCCTCGACAGCCTCCTCTTGATTTTATCTTTTTCTAGAAGTATCCGCATATTCTTGATCCCGGATCAGCCTTTTCTTACGGTGGTGGGGATCGACCAGCTCGGGCAGAAGGGAGTTCATATAGAATGTGACTAGTTTTGTCTCCATTTTTTTCGTCCAAAATTCTTCATCTTTTTTAATTTGTTGTCTCCATACTACACGGCAAATTAGCATTTAGTTATATTACAAATGTTTTTTTTTTTTTTATGCCTGATAGGTTAACCTTTGACCACTATCTCACCTGTTGGTAAGTGATGATGTGGTCGAAGATGTTGTTCAGGCTAACCTAGAATTACTGGCTCTCAAGGACAGCTGCCGGAACACACCGTTAGGTGCTTGGCGACAGATTTTCTACTTGAGGGTGGTAGCTAGCCAGGCGGGCATTCGCAAAGTGCCCTACCACCATGCAAAATGTGCATTTAGCCTTCAGTTTGATAATATCAATCAGATTTTTGATTGATATATATACCTGCAAAATACATTTTACAGACAATCAGTTACCTGAAGCCTTCAGAAAAGCAACTGTACATTTCTGTTTGTCCGACAATCAATTTCGCACAATTTGTAATATAATTTGTAAGGATAAATGTCGGGAGAGCAGTCGAATGACACCTGTCAAAAATCCAAAATGGCGATTTCAACACGGCCACTATACAAATTGCTCCGCCCCTGCTGAAGCTCGGCCTTCAGAAAAGGGGTGTTGGGAATATGAATAAATGAATTTAAATACATAAATTCAAATAATTCGCACGTCAGATTTTTTGCACGTCAAGAGTACAACATCGCTCTTTACCATCTATCTAATACCCTAATAACCGAAAAGGGGGTGAAGGCAAGTATAATACGTATCAACGATGGCATTCGCAAAGGAGTATTGCTTCAGATAGGAGGCCGGCCATAAAATTTAAGTCTTACTCCGCACAATTATGTCAATGCGTTGTCTTTTGTGTAGGTACTCAGAAAAAATATATTGTTTATACCGATCCTACAGAGGTGTGACAAGTGCAGGGCGATAATAATGTAAAGTTTTTTTTTCAGTGTAAAAAAGAAAATTTCATTGTATTTATACATTTATACGTTATTTTATTTAATTTTACCTGCTGCTCTGCTATGGATAGGTCAAAATAATTTTTAGCCTAATATAGGTAGTATATAAAATATTTCCTTTACGAAATTTCCTGTGAATAAAATTTGCAAATTTAGCAATACTAAAGTATTATGTTCAAAGAATTACTCACTTATTTTCGTGTAGTGGAAGAACAGTCTAAACTTATAATATGAGATGGCGACTCCGACAGTTCTCCCTGTTCCGAGTGATCTCGGACTTCGACTGATTTATTATTTTTTTTCCTGAGAAAGAAGGTGCATTTTTGAGCACAGTCTTTTTTATTATACGAGTATATACACAATCTATTTATTCCACTCTATTATTTTTGTATAAATCGATACTTATATGTACATGTCTAAGTGATAAAATGTATATTTAAAAGTACCTATGCAGGTGACTTTGTAGATAATCTCTTGAATATATACCTACTTGCCTGATTCTGAATATTCTTTCATTGATATAAATCTACATCTAGTCTTGAGGGACATAAAGAATGTTCGATGTTTTATTGCGATATACCTACCCACCAAACCAAATGCTTTGATTTGCTACGCTTGTGTTATTATTATTTAGCAACACTCAACTCCATTTACGGTTGAACGGCAGCTGTACTTTAGAGCCAGATAATTTTAGTTTACACCTGTTTGGCACCTTCAACCACATCACTTACCATCAGGTGAGACCATAATTATACATATACCAGATATTATTATAGTACCCTACTAATCATACTTAGATTAGTACGACATATAGTTATTTTACAGCTCCATTACAGTACTATAGGAAACCTAGTTGGTATAGAATCTCTTAGTTCTGTCGAGATAGTATGTTTCATGAATAGAATAAACACCAAAACACAAACGAATATTAAATTTGCATAGGTGCAGTAAAAAAAAACTGAAATATTATACGCTTTTGCCTCTCTCATAATTCTTGCAAAGTCTTTGTATCGACTCTTCTGCTTCCTTTTTTTATTTTTTAGTTATCTTTATTTCCCATATTGATTGATATACCTACCAAGATACGTATTTATACTGCACAGCACAGGTGATAGCGCGCGAGCGACAGGTCCACGTCCAACGGCGCACAGCGCGGCACTGAAGGACAGCTCTTACGCATTGATTTTATTTCGTAAGCGTAAGCTAATAAGGTTGAATATCGAATCTTCCGATTGACCGTAATCCTGCACAGAACTAAAGGTCGTAAGTCTAAAACACAATTTAATTTATTATGAGAATACTAATAACTCTAGGTAAATTTTACTTTTACAGTGGATAATAAACTACATTTCCTTTCTATGTGTATTTATTATTGATATGTAACTGACGTAGTTTCCAAGAAAAATCCAATAATTTAAAGAAAAGGCTTCATTTTAAAAAATTAAAACTATCGAGTAAATTTCTTTCAAATGTGTTTCTGTCTTAACAACGGATAGAAAAAGGTTTGAAAATCAAATATTTAAGTTAACGTGTCGATTGCATATTTAGGTTGGTTAAAAAAACTAGTCGAATGAGAGTATTTTTTCCGCAGCCTCGTCTTAAATCTCTCTCGATTTTAAACAAGTCTGAAAAATCGTATACAATACGTATACGCCATTAAAGACAATCTAACAGTGGATTGCAATAAAAGACAAAGAATACATAAGTAAATGTGGGAGCAACTACTATTGTTAACGCCAACACAACATCCAATCATATACTAGGAGGAATTAAAGCTAATCCGTGTACCATTGACATAGAACTTACTAGATCAATAGAGGCCAGCGACCCTGTAGAGGCCGTTCAAAATCTGTCATATAATCCGGTTTCTAGTAAAAAAATATTCACCACATGACGTTGAAGTCAAGCGGAATGTGTCATGATGTGTTCTCGATATTTTGCGTTTCTTATGAATCGCCATTTAGCTTCCTACGCGCGTTTTTTTTTGTGCGAAGACGTGAATGAAGCACTTTATTTCTAATAAATCAAGTATAGTAATGTCCGCAACCGTCATAAATTTAGATGTCTATTTATTGTTAAAGCTGTATTCTTTTTGTAGTTTCAAACTATTTTAGTGACGGCTTTTCTCTGCGAGCATTCTTATTAAAACATCTTTCGAGATTGTGCGGAATTCAAACAAGTTTTAAATTTACTCTTGTTATTAAAAACGTGGTCTTAAATTATTCAAAAGTTTTTATATTATATGTATAGACAATATTATCTAATCATTAATTTGTTTGTGTGTGTTAATGTTCTAGAAATTTCTATTTGTCTTAATATATCTTGTATGTCTTAAATTAAGCCTTCGAATTTGATAACCATTTATAGTTTAAATTTACTATTGTTCATTTTTTACTCTGGGTCCTTCTCCGAACTTCGTACTCCAATTCACGAAATTTTTATGCCCTTGTTAATTTAGGTACTTAAATTATAGCTGAGATTGCTGTTCGAGTTAGGATACATTACCCCAGCAAAGGATCTTTTTGATGAGAACACTGTACTAGTACTTCTCTAACATTCGTCGATTAATCGATCTCGATTCTTTGTACACCTTAAAAGTTAATTTTTCTGAAAGTTTTTGTCATATGACCTTCTTCTACATATGTACCGAATATAAGGCTGATTTCAGCTATAGTCATTTCTTCTTGATGCATCTTACTGACTAAATATTATGTACCTTGTAGATGTCACAAAGACTGGAATTATCTATGCTTATACTTGAGAAAATTCAGAAGATTTCGTACTCTTAATATATGGTCTTATGTAACCCAATATTTCTGGGAAGCCTGTACCAATACTAACACAGAAGAACGTTTTGCAAGTTTCTCAATTCTGTAACTGTTGGTAATGTTATGAATAAGTCAGAACTGATGTGAAGGACAGGACGATAAAAGAAAACGGCACTCGTTACGTAAAGAAAGAATCTCATTTTGGTTAATGTCTAAAAGTGTTCTATTGAACTAATATCGCATGGAGATAGGCATGGAGGCTGGGTGCCGATTATCGAAACGCTCGATTTGTGCTGTGAACATTTGCTGCGTATATATATACTATATATAGGTGGAAACGTAAAGTTTCTCGTTACGTGATGAGAATGTTGGGAGGTACGTGTAGGTATTATTCAATAATTGTATTGTATTTATACTAATTATATTATTAGGACTGCCTCGTTAATCGAGTGGCATTAAGCATAGATTTGCAATCTAAATTCTTTCCATCAAAATTAAGTAGACACGAGTCGTTTATCCCTATTCTAAGGACCTAGAATACATTTTTGTTTGCAACCAAATTACTTGTTATGATGGACAGGCTTTAATATCGATCCCTAGGCCAGTTATTGACAGTTCTATCTAATAAAATAGTTACTAGCAGCAGTCCGGAGTTTAAAACTTGTTAGCTGGGCTCACCTAACCAATAAGGGTCATCCCGTATTTACGTGGAAGTTGGAACTAAAACGGTCGGAAAAAAGTGGGTGTTTTGACACCTATGCCCAACCTTTGGAGATATACTGGCGTGAATCGTGATATGTATTATTACTGCTTAGTGCATAGTGATAATCTCAGTGTGACACCTATTGAGCCTACTTTAGAGATGTTTCGTCCAATATAAGGTTTTTTGACCACGCAAACTAATTATTCTATGATAGGATCCGGAATAAATCAAATAAGGGTAATTAATTGTTTTATACGAAGCAATGAATACGTTGGACAGTTATTGGTGTCATTAGGTCGGAGTTAAACGTGAATGGCCTATGATTTATCAGGCGTTCCTGCTATGTCGACTATGACGATAAAAGCGTTTTTGTTACATTTACCTGGGTATAAATCCCATAATCTGTCGGCGCCCGTGCTAGAGGTCGTTGTTTGCCCGACTAATGATCTACTTACATAGTGACTAGTTAGGAACTAACCTGTGGCACTTACATACGTAGTAACAGTTTAATGTACTGAGGAAAATTATTCTGTGTGCCTGTCGCGTCGCGCCTCCGATTACCTAAGTCAAAGACACGACACCGCGCCAACGTCATTAGCATTGAATTAGCCATAATCCGGGGCATAAATTGCGGTTGCCATGGAAACGGCCGTAATGAGGACTATGAAGAAATATGGTGACCGTAAAGAACATTAATTGTATTTAAAGAGAAAGTTAATTACATTTCAGTTTTTAGGACTGCAGTATTGTATATCTGACTGTAGTAAGGGTTAAGGAATTGCATTGGATTGTGTTGTTCACCAAATTGTAGAATACTTATTACTTCAAGTCAAATAGTTCTTAAGTGTTGATAGCTGTCAAAGTGACAGTTGATATATTATGTCATGTTAATTTTAAAATGATTCTATTTGACAATATGCTACAAACATACACACATGAAGGCTATTTAAACCTTACACCCATATTTAGCCAACTTTAAATTCTTGTCAAGGACAACACAATATCTTTTACATTAGAATGGTTATTATACATGCTAAACGCTCGCGGTGAACCATATAAATGTGCATTATTAAAATACTGGTTCAGAAACCCGTCACAAGCGTGTCTGAACGTGTCCATCTAGTTATCAGGCTCGATCGCAAGTGATATCTGATTACGAGTTTAATTAAAACTGGCCTGTCATGGTAATGTAACCCATTATTACCTCTTTGGAAAGCTACCCGCATCGTTTCTTGGAAGGAGGTGTTAGTTCGCGTCGTTGATACATTTTAAGATGTTTGAACGGTGCGGTGTAATGATTTGAAATAATAATAAACATTTATTTACAAATTTACTAGAGGAAAAATTTAAGTCATGTGCGGGAGTCGATCCCGCGTCCATCCACCCATTTAACCGGGGTAGGTATGCTCTAATCAAATTGAGCTAATATGACAATGAGTCCCTAACTCATTGTATGTAATTTTGTATCACAAATTTGTAATTTTATAATGTAATCCGCAAAGCATGCGTTATATAAATAACAATTTAAAAATTATAGGGTTGCGTCATCATTTGCGAAATAATCTTGTTTGTAGTACAACTTAAGTTGAACTATAAATGTCGCGTCGCTCCATCCCAATACGATGGTTAAAAAGAACGATAGGAAAAATTTGAGTTCTAGACTCATTGTCATGTTACCTCAATTGTATTAGAGCATACCCCGGCTAAAGGGGTGGATGGACGCGGGTTCGAATCCCGCACTTGACTTACATTTATCCTCTAGTAAATTTGTAATTTTGTAATGTAATCCACAGAGCATGCGTTATTGCAAACATAAAAATAATAAAACATTTATTTTCTTTTCACAAATGATATTTTAAAATTTTGATAGATATTATAGCTTACTAGTAGTAACTATAACTAGGAAGTAGATAAGCTCTTTAAGTAGCCAAAGCTAAAGATCATAAGACGTCTTCAAACATGCCTTTTGGAAGACTGTAATCATAAGATAATAAGACATCAGGTAAATTTTTAAAAAAGCTCCTTTACAAAAGTCACATCGTTAACCCTGGACATATATCTACTCGTAATATTTTTGGGATTGATCTTAACTCTGTAGTGTAGTTATAGGACGCCTAGATTGCATACTGCGAACGATAAGAACCGCGATACTTACGTGAACTTAGAACTGGCCCCACGAGCTGAAGATTATGTTCCGCTGAACGACTTTTTTATGGGCTTTACTGGAACTTCCCGGTAGAAGAAGAGGTGTGTTATCAATGTATCGACTTGATAAAAAAAACGATACTATTGAAAACCACTGTCTCTGGGTGCTTGCCTTGCCTTTTGTCTTGAAGATCTTGTCGCTAATTTAAAAAAGAACAATTCTGCAATTCAAAGCGTTCACTGGTCGTCTGTTCTCACAACGTGAAAACGGCATCATTGTTTGTCACCCGTCGGTTTGCGAAATACCCGTCTGAAAGCAATGTCAGCATGCGTAGGCTGACGTAGGCTGCTCACTGATTAAACAGTACGAAATGTTGTTTACACAGCTACTTGCCGAGACATAAGTATTTGTTTGTGCTATTTTCGGTAAGTCCCTGCTTTCTTTGAACAGTGCCGATTTCTGTCTGCGAATGAAAAGCTATTTGGCATTGTTGGTGAATTTATCAATCGATTTTACGACTGAACATATGCTAATACATGCTGACCATATAACACTGACCGAGGGAAATATGGGAGAACATAGCATATTTACATCGCCTAATGAGAAGGCATAGCAGACATTTTTACTCTTTTTACCGTAACCGACTACCAAAAAAAAAAAAGGAGGAGGTTCTCAATTCGTCTGTTTTTTTTTGTTACCTCAGAACTTTTGACTGGGTGAGCCGATTTTGAAAATTCTTTTTTTGTTTAAAACCTGATGTTTATCGTTTGCTCCCATTTTAAATTTCATCAAAATCGGTCAAGCCGTTTTTGAGTTACAATAAAATACATACATACATACATACATACATAAAATCACGCCTCTTTCCCGTAGGGGTAGGCAGAGACCACAGATTTCCACTTGCTACGATCCTTACATATCTCTTTCGCTTCATCTATACTCATCAATCCTTTCATACATAAGCGTCGGTTTAGGGTACTCCTGACCTGGCCTTTTTTCAGAACATCTTCAATCTGATTACGGAACGTTCGCCTAGGTCTTCCCCTTCCAACACTTCCGTTCACTTCTCCCACGTATACCTGTTTAGTCAATCTCATTTCATTCATTCTCTCTACATGTCCAAACCATCTTAACATACCTTTCTCGATTTTTGTCACTACATCCTCATTCACACCACATCGTTCACTTATCACACTATTCCTTATCCTGTCACTCCGTTTGACTCCAATCATGCTTCTCAATGCTCTCATCTCCACTGCATTTAATCTACTTTCATGCTTTTTCTGCCATACCCAACTTTCACTCCCATACATTAGTGTCGGAACCAACACTCCACTCTCACATCAGGTTACCGTTCAGCCCATGCATAGACAACGCTGACCACAGTTCATGCCTACTCACCCTATCATAAGCCTTTTCTAAATCTACGAAAGCGCAATAGACCTTTTGGCTTTTCGCCAAGCATTTTTCGGCTATGCATCGTAAAGAAAAGACCTGATTCGTACATCCCATTCCCTTTCTAAACCCTGCTTGTGCATCCCATACTTTCTCATCTGTCTCTTTTATCACTCTTTTAATCATTACTTTCGCATATAGTTTACCGACGACGCTGAGGAGGCTGATTCCGCGGTAATTCTTGCAGTCTTGTTGCGACCCTTTTCCTTTATATAGCGGCACAATCACTGCCTTGCTCCAGTCACCTGGTACTCGGCCGCTCCTCCAGCACAAATTAAAAAGGCGGTGCAACAGACTACCGACTATGCCTTGCCCTGCTTTCAGCATCTCGACTGACACTATCATATCCCGCAACTTTACCTAATTTCATACCCTTTAACGCTTTCATAATCTCATTCATGCTTATCTCATTTCCGTCATCACTTGTATTCATGTAGGTTCCTGGAACCTGGTCCAGTGTAGCCTCTCTTTCAAATAAACTTTCAAAATACTCTTTCCATCTTTTCAACACACATTCTTCTCCTTTTATAATACTTCCATCATGACCTCTGATTTGATTTAGCTCTGAGGTCGTGGTTTTGCCCCGATCTGTCCTTATGGATTTCCAGAAAAACTTTACATTTGACTGGAAATTTTCAGAAAGTCTTCTGTCAAACATATCCTTTCGTTCATCTTTCTTTCTGCTCACAACTTCCTTAACTATATTTTTCAATCTCTTATACTCCTTTCTTGCTTCCCGTACATCATCATGCGTTGCCATTTGTATTTTTTGGTTAGCATTTGTGGCTAACCAATCCAACCATGCTTTTTTCTTTCCATCCACAACCTTTTGTACTTCTTAATCCATCCACACATTCTTTTTCATTTTTCCTTTTCGCCTTCTAGAAGTTCCGCACACATTGATGGCAACGTCTACCAGCCCTTCCTTAAACTTCATCCACATTTCTTCAATCTCACTTATCTCTTCCAAACCATCAAGACTTTCGTGTAACTTATTAACATACTCATTTTTAACATCATTCTCTTGCAAATTTTCAACTTTACTCTTTCTAAGCAACTCACACTTGTTGGTGCACACATTCGGTGTCGCCATCGTTTAAAAAGACCACTTACACGTGTTACCACCAGGTAGTGATCAGTATCGATGCTGACTCCGCGGTACGCCCGAGTGTCTAATACTTTCGTCCACAGCCTTTCATCCACAAACACAAAGTCAAACATACTTCTTGAATCACCTTCTTCCCTTGTATACAAATGGATCTGTTTGTGGTCAAACATTGTGTTTGTCACACAGAGACTCCATTCCTGACACAAATCTAGCAAACTTAGTCCATTCTCATTCACTCGTTCATCTCCAAAAGCACCAAGAACCCTTTCATATCCATCTCGCTTTATTCCTACCCATCCATTAAAATCTCCTAACAGTACAATCCTTTCATTATCTTTACACATTTTTAATACATCGTGCATACTATCCCAAAACTCCTCTCTTTCTTTTTGGGCTTTTTGAGATTTTCTCGAACCCATGTCCGTCGGTGCATAGACACCCACTACAAAAAGTCGAGTAAGCCCTACTTTAAGCCTCACCCAGAGTAGTCTTGGGCTCACGCATTCATATCCGATCATACATTCATTCATTCGTGCAGAAAGGATCACACTAACGCCCTGACAGGCTCTGATAGTCACCGGTACTCCCGACCACAGAGCCGTATAGGATCTATGTTTGGTGGTGTTACATCCTTTCCGCTTCCTTTCATTCACACACAAAACATCTATATGTCTTTTATGCATCATCTGGCATACTTCATCTACTTTACTTTCCATTCCCCCTCTTACATTCATCGTTCTCTTACACTACTTCTTACATTCCTCTTACACTAAAATAACTAAAAAATATTTACCTATCTTGATGGTATAGTCGTTAACAAAGAATCATAATCGATCCCGCAAGTAGCAAAAAGTCCCGTAAGGTCACTAAAAAGAGTGAAATTTTTTTTTTGCAGCGGTGGAACTGACTCCAACACCCAAAAGTGTGAAATAATTTGTCGAAGTCGGTACCTTAAAATTTTTGTTTTTCTCAAACTTAGCGCACGTAACACTGCTGCTTAACTCGCGTTCTTGCACATTTAATTGCTTTTCAAAACGCTTTATCTATAATGATTCGATATATTGGCGAACAGTTAACGTGTATTACCTAATACCTTAACTGTTGTGTCGAGCATGACGGTGAGGCCAGACATTCAGCAGACGAGAGAAAGGCGTCGAGTCAGTGAGTCAACTACGCACAGTGCATTGATCTCAGCCAGTTACGTGGCGAGGTGTTACGACAAAAGGTGTTAGGGAACTTGCGAAAGTACCTAACACAATTGATGCCACAAACCCGTCGATACTCTGTGACATTTAACTATTAAAAGGCCTGTACATAGCAAAGTCTGTGAGAAGGTTTTTAGATGTCAACGGTCAACTTAATGCTTATTAAGTTATTAATTCTACTGGAAATTGTAAGTGGTTTTGTCGAAGGTCATATAAAACCGCAGTATATTTCACTGTATAATATACGTTTGACGATTTCATGAGGATTTGATGATGCCCTGTGTACCTGGAGCTTGAAGCATTGATTGAGCCCGCGAAGGCCTACAGGGTGGCTGGCAAAATGCCAAGAAATAAGATTCTCTGCATGCGACATGTTTTCGATAACTGTTGTAGTGATATCATTGTCTAGCAAGCTTGTCAAATTGTGGTCTACATCTATGAAATCTGAATAACCTTGAATACTGAAACCAAGACCAGTCTACAGCTTGTACAGTAATAGCCGTCTGTTGCATTGAATGTGGCCAATGGTCCGTGACATCGGCGACTCGGCATATCAAAAATATCTAGACATTCACGTTTAACCAAACATATAGTTTACTATCTCGATATCAGTTTATAAAAGAGTTCAAGTACATTGAAACTGAAACAAGACTATAAAAAATAAGTACCCACAAGATCTCTGCCTGACCGATAATATAGTGACATATAGATGCTTGTTATCCGTAAATTTGTTTATCTACATTTGACGAACAAATTGACGAGACGAGTTGCAATTGCCTTGCCGATTTGAAACGATTATTGTCAGTAACGGACAGAGGTACGACTTTCAATTGGCACAAAACTCACAACACAGTCGAGTGCAGAGCAATAAACATTGTAAACATCACAGAGTAATTTATAGTTGTGCGCACTGAATCCTTGTGTGACTTGACGGAGAAACGTGTAATCCAGTCAGCCAGCGAATTTATTAAAGGTCGAACAAAACCGCAAAGTCCGCAAACCACATTTTGCAAATCGATTGCGTCGGCAATATTGAAATTTATCGTACACCAGGTAACACGCATTCATCGCGCCAAAACAGGCAATGGCACAGCTAGCAAGCGAGTCTGTGTAGGAAAGGAACCGGCGGCGTCAAGATGGTTGCGATCAAGTTGAAGGCGACGATAAATCGCCAGTCGCCGCCGTTGCCGGTGCAAATTGCATCGTGGGCTGCATAACATTGCTTCGTTCTGGATCCGTCGTGTCCGAGTCACGAGAAAAAGTTTTTTTTTGTTCTGTGTAAGTGGCAGTTTTTGGTGTCAGAATTTTAGGCCATTGCAACCCAGGTACTTCATTGGTGATCCAATGGTCTCACAAGTGCGAAATGAAAAAGGAACAATGAAAATAGCGCAAATATGTTGTCTCGTAGGTTTTCACGCTGTAGGTGTATACTACACAGATTAAAACTAGACACTCTATTTATAAAGCATATTGTCCATCTATTTAGACTTATTGACTATAGTTCAGGTATCATAGGTATGTCTTTCTGTGTCTAATAAATAACTATATACTTGTATAAGGTGATATAGTTCTTCTTCATTTATCGGGGTCTTTTTTTATCTATTGGATATTTATGAAATGTATTATTAATACACTTTTATTAGATTCCCAGAAATGGAATTAAAGGATGTTATGGACAAATAAAATCTTTTTATATATCAGAAATGGTTGTTGAATTAACTAGTACAATTAGCACTTCGCTTTCTGAGTCTGTTTATTGGAACTTGTTCAACATAGATAATGAGAACAATAGAAAGTCTTTATAGAAATTAATGCCGGAATTGGGTGTGTTATTGTAATAGGAATACATTACAAAAGGGCTTCTAGATATCCCATTACCAAATCTCCTGCACGTCGTCTTTGCGTGTGGAAGAAAGTTTAGACAAGCTTTCAGATTTTATAGACTCAAAGAACTACATTTTTATGATAAAACCGCGAGCTTATGTAATGCACCACAAGATAAATGCTTGTTATGGACAACAGAGATCGGTTGCTACCTGCCTATTAGACTTAGTTACTGGATCTGAGTACACCGCACATGCATCTGATGTTTTTAATAGCAAACATTGCTGCTCCAGCGCTGATGCTAATCTCTGCTTTGGAAACTATTACTGCAAACGACTTGCGATAAGTTTCTCCGGGTGATATATGCCGTCGTTACAGATATAGCTGGTCAAAGTTCTCATTTGTATCTATCGGACGCTGGAAGCGACATCACGGCAGTACTTAGTCTGTGTCATCGCGTCCTTTTTGTATACAAACTCTTGTATTGGGGCGAAAAGAAGCGTTCGGATTTTCTTTATTGTAATTTATCGTCGTTTCGCTGTTAGGGTGGACAAAGGAAAGATTTAATACTCGACGAATACATTGGCTATATACAATGATTTTGAGTTATGGCTTTTGTTGACCAGTGGGCGTAACCGTATAGTAGAGAATACTAGTGCGTGAAAGCTTGGAATACAATATCTACATTAAGGTTCCAGAAAAGCTTGAGCTTTATGATATTATAATACAATATTATTTTATCTTGAAGTATGAGAACAAATTAGAATATATAGAAGAATTAATTTGATCAGATTTACCATTTGTATGCCGATACCACCTTTTAGTAAACTTGATGATTTGGTCGAATTTGGTAAACAGGTGAAATCTCAAATGACTGGACTTCAAGTAAAGCTGCCGAAACACTCCGTAAGGTGCTTGGTGACAGATTATCTAGTTGAGGATAATATCAAATTACAGGCAAATGAGACTTAACAACTATATTCAAGGTGACGGGCGCAGTGCAATTCGTGACATGTGTAATAGGCAGAGGTAAGTCGGCTTAGCATCAGATGGGCTTCGAGCTTGTTCCGTTCCGTCACAGTAACATAAAAAAGGCGAGCATCCACAAAATGCCCTACCACCATGCTGTCGTGCAAAGCTTATTATAAATTAAGGTTTAGTTTAAAATCTTCCCCTATATTAGAGGTGATAGTCAAGCTTATGTTTTGTTGTAATATAATATGCATATAAAATAAATAAGTAAAGAAGCTGCCGCGGTGCGCCCTTGATTTATCTTCCACGTTAATTTGACTCAGTATGATGATTGTAACCGAAGCGAGTCACCCTTCTGAAAACGCACACGTATATTCTAATTAGCCGAGTGGATGATTTGTAGTCTCACTTTATTTAAGCTGAGTTATTTATAGGTGTCGCTATTGCTCGACCTCGCGCGGTACTCGACTCCCCATGTTTGAGGCTTTGAGAGACACTAGTATGGTTGACTTGGATTGCTATAATTTCTAATGTCTCGTACATATTTTTCTACTTATTATATATTTCAATGAATAATGTATAAAAATATAATATTTTTGCCTGATAGGTTAGCCTCTATGGCCACTATCTCACCTGATGGTAACTGATGATGTGGTCGAAGATGTTGTTCAGGCTAGAGTATGCCAGCCAGCATATTTGCACCGGTCGAATATTCTCGTTTGAGATGTCGCGTCTTCTAGTATATATAGGTCAATGGTATATGCTTGCCTAAAAAAGATAATTGAAACCAAGTAATTAAAACGACCTTCGCAACACAATAATCGGTTTCTGATTTTCTTATCAAATCTATTCTGAGAGTCTTCACTAATTGTTACATAATTACCTTCGTTTTAATTGGCTTCTCGGTAATTATCTCGACCAACAATAGTTACAAGAGCTCCGTGACGGAGTTATTGCGAGCATCCTCAACGAGCTTCATAAAGTTTGTTTTGGCTCAATTCGCGTTTGATACGGTCACTAACACCACACTGTTTGCCTTTTTATTCAGCTGACCTTTAAGTCTATTGAGTGAAAAAGGTTTGCTTGCTGTCGGAAGGGCGTCACGTCATAACAGATGACTTGTTTTGTAGAGTTTATGGGTGCGTCTCGTGTTTAACCAACTTCCAAAAATGGAGGAAGTCCTCATTCGTATGTTTGTTTATGTTTGTTACTTCTGAACTTTTGAGTCTGGGTGAACCGATTTTGAAAATCCTTTTTTATTTGAAAGCTGATGCTTGTTGTTTGGTCCCATTTAAATTTTATCAAAATCGTTCAAGCCGTTTTTGAGTTACACTCCAATAACTAAGAAATATTTTCCTATCTTGATATAGTCGTTGACAGTGAATATCAATCAACCCCGTAAGTAGCAAGGTCACTAAAAAGAGTGAAAAAAAAATTAACAGACTTCTACACCCAAAGTGTTAAATAACTTGTCGAAGTAGGTACCATTCGCACAATATTGTTACAATAGGTACTTTTGAACTATCATGGTACTGACTTCAACAAGTTATTTTACACTTTGAGTGAAGTCGGTTCCATTTTTTGGTTAAAAGTAATCGCTTTATGACATTATAATTTCGTAGGCATAAAACTGATCATTTGAAGGTTGTTCATCTTAATGGTGTTTTAAGTATGGTGAGCATTAAGCAGTCATCGCAGCCGTCAAGCTCGAGGGTTGACATGTGTTGCATGCCAACTGCCTTCCTCGGCCAGTTAAGGGACAGAATTCTAAAACCAGATGTTAGATTTTGTCCCCACTTCTCCTCGCGTGTTTACTTCGCGGTGTACATGGCGCCACGTCCGCAAGTCAACGGTAATATTTTATTTGGTTAAAAATTTAGAGCGCTCTCTAGTAGAACTAGTAGAAACTATCTTGTCACACACGAATGTGATGTGTGCTGAAGCGCCATCTAGTATGCATACATGATACCAACCATTAGTTGATTGTATGCTGTAAATATCATATTGTGACACAGTTAACCCTTTGCGATCATAGTTCCCGCGAGCCTAAATTTACCATACCTACAGTAGAACAAGTTTAGTCTTGATTATTACCAACTTGTTTGATTTTGCAGTTTTTGTGTATGTTCATTTTTAATGAACATGAACAATGGTTTTGATGAACATGAACTATGTATCTACTTTGATGCAAGGCGTAAGCTGTTACACAATAGATGGTTTATTTATTACAAAAACAAGTATATTGTGTAAAATTTACACAGAAAATCATAAAAAAACTTTTTTACCCCTGATCAAAATACAAATAGCGGGTTATACTATTGGGTATTTTTAACTGACTTCAAAAAAAAGGAGGAGGTTCTTAATTCGCCTGTTTTTTCTTATATGTTTGTTACCTCAAAACATTTGACTGGGTGAATCGATTTAAAAAAATCTTTTATTGTTTGAAAGCTGATACTTGTTGTTTGGTTCCAGTTAAATTTCATCAAAATCGGTCAAGCCGTTTTTGACATACACTCCAATAACTGAAAAATATTTACTTATCTTGATGATATAGTCGTTGACAATGAATGAAGATCGATCCCGTAAGTAGCAAGGGTCATAAAAAGAAGTGTTTTTTTTTTAAATAAAAATGGAAATGACTTCATCACCAAAAAGTGTGAATTAACTTGTCGAAGTCCAACACTAGTACCACGTGCACAATATTGTGATAATAGGTACTTTTGAACTATACTGGTACCGACTTGAACAAGTTATTTCACACTTTTGGGTGTTGGAGTCGGTTCCAATTTTTGTTTTTTTTTTATCAAGTAGCGTAGTTCATTCATATCCTGGCTTTGTTTCCGCTAACGATCAAGGGTACCTGCTCGTGTCATTACTACAAGTCATATTAAGATTTCACTAACAAAAAATCACATGGAGAATGTAGTAGGTAGGTACAGTTATTGTTTCAATTTGTTAATAATAATAAATACATCTCGTGGATGCTATTGTGTAGATGAGTGGAACAACAAAACTTCTAACAAAATAATACCATTATTGAAATCACCCAAGGAGAAAGATAAGTATTTTGTTTGAAAATGTATTACTTTGTATTACTATTCATACGTAATACCACAATATTACATACCGATTATAAAACCGTGGAATTACTGTTATTAACTGTATTTGTCAAAGATTACGAAAGATACGTTTATGTTTGTAAACGACACCCGTGCCGTCACTTGATGTATGTACTTGTATAGGTAGATTATGTTGCAAAGATGCACCGGAGTGCGACATAAAATCGGACATTCTATGAGAGTAGGGCTGCCATCCGTCCGGGTTTCCCTGGATTTAGCATTTTACCAATAACCCTGCATATTAATAAAAAAATAATCGAAAGGTGAATGTTTCGAGATTTGTCTTAATATACTCTTTGTGTAATAGTGTATATCAACAATGCGTCGTTCTTCTCCTCCATTTTCTATACTAGAAAAATAACAAACTTTTATTGATTTTCAAATAATATTTTTGGTGTCCGATATTAATCGCCGGTTTTCGGTACGCGTGTCAAAATTCAATTCATCTAACAAGCCATCACAATTAACAATCCGCTAACTTTCAACGGGTTTCTGGAACGCATATTAATGAAAAATTACAGAACACCTGATTAAAATGCTTGTTTATCTATGATAACATGAAATTTGAAAATGTCGTTCAAATTCATTCATTCTCTAGTGTTCTGTCTTTTTTTAACACATAGCGTTGTCTCTTCTGTTTTGACATGAAATTAATCCCAAATCATTTTTGGCATCACCACCGTTACTATGGTTACCAATTAAATATGACGGATGATCGTAAACGTAAAACAACAAGAGAGAGGAGTTCGAAGCGTTCCTATTTGTCAAAATACAAGCAGATTTGGGCATTCACATCCAACAATACTATTTGCGCTCGGATTTCTAACTGACAGAGTCCGGTCGTGCGAGTGTACGCTCTAATACCTAAAATGTCAACATTGATGGGTTATCGCTAGTGGAATTATCAAATTTCATTAATTTTTATGAATCCAGCAGTGATAGCTCAGTGGCTTTGGCTATGGACTGCCGCGCAGCAGGTCCATGGTTCGAATCCCGCCGCGGGCTTGAGCTTCACCGCATGGTGGAAGGGCATTTTGTGAATGCCCGCCTGGCTAGCGACCACCCTCAAGTAGAAAATCTGTCGCCAAGCACCTAACGGTGTGTTCCGGCAGCTGTCCTTGATAGCCAGAGTAATTCTAGGTTAAGCCTGTTAACACCTTCGACCACATCATCACTTACCATCACGTGAGATTGTGGTCAAAGGCTTACCTATCAGCTATAAAAAATTAAATTAAAAAAAATCCCTTTATCCTCAATACCATCATGATGATTATAAATACTCTTTAATTTTATAGTTATTATGTCAGTAATAGTTTATTGATAGTGAAAGTCACTAGCGTACGTGAAAATGTGCGTGTTTGTCTTCCCTTACTTGTTGCTTTATATCGTAAAAATCGATTAAAATAAAAAAATCATGAGTGGCATTTTTTATTGCTGCTAGGCTACGCTTTGACTATAATCTCACCTGATGGTAAGTGATTGACGTCTGATGATGATGAAGTCAGTAGAGAAGAATAGGCAAGAACAGCCGTCGTAACATACCATTAGATCCTTGGTAATATATTTTCTACTTGAAGGCCAACAACTATCAAGCCTATCAATGATTCTAAAAACTCCCGCCCTCGCATCATGCGGTGAAGTGGAAGACCGCGGCGAGATTCTAACTATGGACCTCCTGCGCATCAATACAAAATAATACCACTTCTAACATCAACGTGAATATGTTGTAGCCGCACATCAGGCGCTAAACAGAGCTTTAAACCATATCTTAACGCCCTCAGCCGAAAGGTGTTTTCTCAAAGAGGGTTGGGGTTTGGAAGGTCCATAACCTACTTATCTTGGAAATGCTTTTGTTGGTATTACAATCTACCCAGCTGCGGTTTGTTTAATGGCTGCTATGGTTATGTTATAGCACCCTATTGAGTAACAAATGAGCAGCAACACTATAATCACGTAGTCTTTAGTAAAATATTTACGTAGTTCTATAATCGGACTCTTGTTCTATACTCGCTCATCATACACACCGCTAGGGAATGGAACACTCTGCCTGAGTCTGTGTTTCTGGTTAATTACGGGGGGGTTTTCTAAACAGGAGTGAATAGGTATCTTCAGGGTAAGCGAGCTGCATCATCGATGGCATCGTCACTTAACCGAGATAGTGGTGAAGTGCTACCCAGTACCTTCGGTATGAAAAATAGCAATATGTGTTTTTAGAGTAATCATACTTGATATAATTCTGTTCTTGTTCTATCTTATCAGTTATTAGAGTAAACGTTGTAGGTAGGAATGCTTAAAACTATTTTTATATATTTTTACGATATCAACACGTTAATCTTAGAATAATTGGTCGATTTTGGGCAATTAGAATTAGTCAGTTTAACAAACCGTTAACGTACCGAAAAGCTTTTCAGAAACCCAAAATTGAAATAATTGTCGATTAATTGGAGATTTGACATTAGTGTTGACAAACAGTCACATGAAGTTTTTAGAAACCCAATCTGCGTATGACAATGGATTAACAAGTATTTAAAATAATTTGTCGCTGATTTGCGTTTCAGAAACCGGGGGTAAGAATTTTATTGGTAAGTAAGTTATGGGATAGTATCAATAACCAAGAAGCATCCTCCTATCCAATATATGGGGTTGTTTATATGGCTACCATATGTTGTTTATACAACACAGAAGATGTAACATTTAAAAACATAATGGCTATAATGTGTATAATTTTAACTTTTGTTGAATTACCGGCCGCCCCTTAACACCAAAACGTCCTGGGGAATACTCTCTTTGGTAGTATATCCGCTACACTTTGGTTATTAAGGGCGTTATAGTTAAGTCCTCTATAATGCACCTTACTCGATGTTCTTACGTTAGTATTGGTATGGTGCTAATTATTTCATTTTCTTTTAGTCAGTTCTTAATTCTTATGCTATTCAAGAAAACCATGGAAAGTCTCATTCTAAAGCAGAAGCTTAGGCTTCATCTTTTTGTATTAAGTTTTCATTTCAGAATTTCATTATCTCTATCGCATCAAACGTTTACGGCCATCTTTTTACTACTAATTTATATGTACTAATATATTACGTACTCGATAATACCATGAATATTTCAATAACTTTCCATGTATGAAAGTTTGTGTTTTCTATAGTAGGTAGTGGACAGAAGGACGGTGTTTACTCAACATAGCTTTGTAGTAAATTGAAAATGTTGTTCTACTGTAACTATTACGCTGTGGCAACTCGTGTCCATCCAAGACATACTTTTTCGAGATCTATGAAAAAACGTGTTCAGGTAGCTAGATTAGGTAGTACCTATTTAATGTTCACGTTCATTAGATATACTAAACTCTCTAATTATATGAAAACATGGAAACTCGAGATACCTAATAAATTTGCAAGCATTGTAATCGTAAATTGAATACGCGTCAGAAAACTTAATTATACGTAAATATAATACGTATCAAATAAAAAGTAATACAAATAAAAAAGTCACCAAAAAGAATCTAGGTATGTGAGATTCGATCCACGGTACTCGATCTTCTGATTCGACTTCAGTAGTTACACACTATACAATCATTGACCAAGGTGTCGAAAATTACACACATATCGTTTATGCCTTACTGTCAGACACATTATATTGGTCCACGTACATACGTAAAATTATTATTGTATTATTAAGAATTATGTCGTAAAATTAAAATTAGACCAAAAAGAATCTCTTTACGCTGGATTCGATCCACGTGCCTCTCAATTGCGAAGCGATGTCACTTACTATGCGCTATTTGAACGACGATTGATTTGTCGAAAATTATGTACATAACCTGTGTGCCTTATTGTCAGAAACTGTATAAATTAATCATGATCCATCTAAAATAATTACAACACATTCATTACGAAAAATTCTGAATATTGCTTATAATAATTATTTTAGGTAGCTAAAGTTGTACCTATGTCTTGTAAAATGTTTGAAGTGTTTTTTATATTGCGTTAGGGTTCACAATCATATCATAATTTCATTAATATAAGAGATATATACATAGGTACATGGAGAAAGGAAGCCATAGATGCTTACCTTATTATGTCCATCATGCGTTTTTGACGATTTTTTTCATTCCCAAAGCGTTTATTTATAATTTTACCCATGTTTTATTTTAATTGAGATCGCCGAGAAAAGTGACACAGGTCCGACGCATGACGCGGCTGACCGCGATATGAGCGAGGATGATAGCAATATACGTAGATCGCTGGAGTAAATAGTGCGACATGATGTTAACGCTTCTCGGAATGAAAGGGCGTATGTGACATTTTGTAAACAGGCTCAGTACGCATTAACTGTGCTTTTTTTGGATTAAAATAATCAATGAAATTTATTGTACTTAAAAAATCAATATTTTAGAAAAAAAATCCAATTTTTAATACACTAAAATCTGGCGGAAAAAGTAGGAATCCTCTATTTTCAGAGGTGTTTTTGAGATTTTTTTCTATCGAGCCAATTATTAGGAAACATGTTTTGAAATTGATGAAAGTATTACTTATATCCTTGAGTATCGTGTATTTAAATTGTAGTACCATCCGGTACCTGGTTTATGAGATTTTCCATATCATGTTGGCACTATTTCGTAATTTCCGAGCCTTAATGTGTCGTCGCGTCGCGTCGTGATGCACCGGCAACTGGTCGTATGTGGCGCCTCTTATATTATTACGCTGGTGACTAATATCGCACCGCTATCCCCAATCTTCACCTTGTGGATTAAACCTTTCATCTCAGCTGCTTTTAATTAGAGGAATGATTTCGATGGAACTCTTACTACCCACGTCAATTTAAAATATTTAGATTGACTCCTATCGTATTGTAATTTGATAATCTTTGAAATAAATGCAATTTGATTCAATAATTCATCCGTTTTTAGGGTTCCGTACTCAAAGGGTAAAAACGAGACCCTATTATTGAGATGTCCGTCCGTCCGTCTGTCACCAGGCTGTATCTCAATAACGTGATAGTTGTAATTTTCACAGATTATGTATTTCTATTGCCGCTATAACAACAAATACAAAAAGTTGGCCAAGTGCGAATCGGACTCGCGCACGTTAAAATAAAAAAAGGTTAATATATGATGTCTAATGTTGTATAGCTAATGGTACGGTACCCTTCGTGCTCGAGTCCGACTCGCACTTGGCCGATTTTTTTAAATAGTATGTCCATAGGTACCTTATTACCAGTTACCAGTTGTGTGCTATTTATCAACTTCTTGCTAACATGAGGATTTTCTGAAATTCGTTTACAGTTCTCTATGAATTTACTCGTACCTACAGTTTTTTATATAATAATAATTGCGGTGTAGATAACTGATTCTGTGGTCAGAATTCCGTAGCACAAGTGATATAAACAGGGAGTGTCAGGTAATGCAAGTACATTACATTACGTAAGTAGGTATGTATGTGTTGTGTGATTCATCCATCTGACACGGCCCTGGGGCACGAACTGCGAAGCGTACCCAATGCGCGACGGTGATTCATACGAATTAACTGTATTGTAAATGGGCTACCTACCTAGTTATTTCTGAATCGACACGTGTAAATTATTCTAGGTCTACTTTTTTTTACAAAGCGTTAGTCAGAAGTGTCAAGGAATTGATGTAAAAAAATATCTCGGCCGATGAACTAAAAGAATCTGATTAAAATGTAACATGTTTGAACGTGAATATTACGCTCATAAGATTCAGGATTAACATTCAACACCATTATTCGAACACCTTCCGCCTTCGGGTCCAGCACAAAAAAAACACGTTTTTTTTTCTCACCGTATTCAATTTCAACAATTGCACGGGTTTTTTTTCTTATGTGCGAAAAAATCGGCGCTAAAGTGGGCGCCGGCGCTGCTTGGGCCTGGCGTTCCATTTGGTACACGCGTTCAACGAGTACTGGGTAATCATTTGGAAGTCATTAATCATAATCATTGACCAGATGGATTTGATAGGTCTTTCGATGTTTCTCTTTGTAGATGAGTTTGACGGTCGGTTTTATGAAAGGGGAAAGTTCTTCGTGCATTTATTATCATAGATATTGATGTAGGAAGAGAAATCTAAAGGAGCCGAATGTGAAGCCCGAACTTTAGTGTTGCTTTTTTTATTATTTCCAAACTCCATTTCCTTAAGATCTAGAACAAGTTTTGCTGTATACATCTGATAAACGAATCAAAGCTATAGATTATCGCTGCTCTTAGAACACATGTATACAATGTATCTGATGACATTTCGATGCTACATCGTTAAGATCAAAGATAACGAACAAGGATTCTACTGAATAATTCATAATGGAACACTTCGTCTATGCGACATATTGTTAACCTCATGTTCGAATCCGCTCTGCGGGACAGCTGACCAGATCTATTTCTGATTTGAAAAAGTAGTAGGTAGAATGATAATTTCAATAGTGTTCCTAAAGATGCTCTCGGTGATTTGGGAGATTTTTTTTTATGTACAACTGTAAAAAAAAATTATATTTCATTGATTTGATTATGTACACACATACTAAAGTAAACTCAACTCGAAAACTGTTGATTAGAATTTTATACTATTGCTTCTCCTAGTATGTACATATTTTGTGCACTTTAGGTATATATCTGAGGTTCTGGATTAAGATATTCCGTACCTTGTATCCCGAATTCCCGATTGACTAAGTAGTTTCCGAGGGAGCGCAATAAAACCTATATGAGCCTATTCTCGAGTAGAAGCTAGTTTAAAATTAGATTCAACTCAGATCGAAGTCAAGAAAAAATTTCTAATGTATGTTTGATTGAAGATTAAAACCTCAATATTCGCAGAAAGTAAGTTTTTCAGCCAAACTTGCAACAGCAATATACACCTTGATGGATGCCCTTTCGGGCGAAAGTTAAATGGAATGAGTTTTCGGATGTTGAATCTGGAAATAAATACGTTTTTGGCCTTACTCTCACAACAAAACTTTAACAATAGTCATACGTATAAGAAGACAATTCGTATAGAAATAGAGACGCATAACACCTTAGGATTTTTATTAGAACGTTAAAAGTTCTCGTTCGATGGAACAGCGGACGTGAGTTGCATTTTACATTGACATCCTCCCCTATCCCTTGAATAGTGCCGTCGGCCGATAGTGGCAAATGACGCACGATGGGGAGCGTCCTGTCCTAGACATTGGGACGCTGCAGGGACACGGCATACGTGACTTTGACCACGCAGCTTTCGTAGTACAGACTTGAGGAATCTATTTTGGCAATTAACTGAGCGGGAATCGCATGATTATCTTTGACGCTTCTTACTGGTTATGTTGATGTCGTATGTATGTTATATATACGTAGGAAATGTGTTTTTTTGATGATAGAATAATCGAGATGACCCAAATAATATCCTAGTTGTCAGAATACATATAGAAATCCCTGATTAATATTTCATGGCATTGTTTCTTAACGGTTCTACTCGAAGTGGCTCTATACCATATATATATTTAGGTGAGTACCCTAACTTTTTTTTTTATAAAAGCCATCGTGGTTTTGTTCATAGAGAGACGTGAGCGCGAACGTCCTGTATACTCAAGATCAAAGAAAATTGTGGTTGAAATTATTGTTGGAATAATACGATATTACAACAACAAATTTTTTGAGCGCTCGTAGCGAAGTTTGCTTAGCCATTCTGAACCGATCAGCAAAGCTAAGCAACGTCCGCCTCGGTCTTGAGTTGGATGGGTAACCGCTGGTGACATTACTACTGAGCGCTTCCGTGCTTCGGAGGGCACGTTAAGCCGGCGGTCCCGGTTGTTGTCTTAGGATGGCAGTCGTTACAGCATGGTGGTAGGGCATTTTGCGAATGCCCGCCTGGCTAGCTACCACCCTCAAGTGGAAAATCTGTCGCCAAGCACTTAACGGTGTGTTCCGTCAACTGTTCTTGAGAGCCAGTAATTCTAGGTAGCCTTAACAACATCTGCGACCACATCATCGCTTACCATCAGGTGAGATAGTGGTCAAAGGCTAACCTGTCAGGCATAAAAAAAGAAACAACACCAGTAACGCTAATATTAAAAAGTAGCTTCCCTTATATCTGAATGATATCAATGATAGTAGTGTTTTATAACGATAAATTATTGGCAATGTATGCAACTCCATATATAGCTTCATGGAAACCAAAATCATTTTAGGTTTGTTGATATAACAAATTAAGTCCTTATGTCACCAAATGCTAAACGTGTGAGCAATTGTTTGTGACCACCACGCTATGCGGAATTGAGATATGTATGATAAAACGTGATTATAATTTTAGCGTTCCACTAAAATTGTCTGATACCAATATAGTTTTGCGAACCATTGGTATCGAGCGCTAGGCAAACAAACGAACCAGTCTTTGAGGAAAACCAATAACCGCTGGTACGACCGTCCACTTTCTAAACATTGTCCTAGAGACTCATAAAAGGGCATGTTTGTTATGTATCTCATAGCAACAAGCGCCTAATGTTGTTTTCACTGTTATAATAACTATCATAAAACCAGAAATCGGGAAGTTGCAAAGTCCAACAGTTTGGGATAATGGATAGGATTATTAAAATGACAATTATTAGGCAACTAGCTTTCCGGGCACGGCTCCGCCCGCGCGTATGTCTGTTATCGCCCAAAAACATTAACCTCTTTTTGCGCAGTTGGATAAAAACTATCCTATGTTTTTTCCCGGGTCTCAAACTATTTACATACCAAATTTCATTCAAATCGGTCCAGTAGTTTTGGCGTGAAAGCGTTACAGACAGACAGAGATACTTTCGCATTTATAGTATAAAAAATATATTATATATTTATAGTTAATATAATATTAGTAGGTACTGATTGTTTCAATACACTGCAAATATAAGATATAGAGATAAACAGCTGAAAAAGAAATGACAAAGCATTTCAAACTAACGTCAACTGTTTAAGCAGTTGGAAAGGGAAAACCTTGGCCAACGTCGGACCAGCACGTTTTCTATCATATCAGATGGTCTATGAAGAATATTATACATGTATAAGGAATAGTCTCTGAAAGCTGCAAACCGTAAACGCATTGACGCCTTTGAGACGTGTTGCTGGAGAAGGATGCTACGTATTCCGTGGACAGCATTTCGGACTAACATCTCAATATTACGGGAGCTCAAAAGGTCGTCTGAGTGTTTACGCAGAGTCCTTGAATACTTCGGTCACATTGCAAGGAAAGATGGAAACAACCTAGAGAGGCTTATCGAGACCGGTAAAGTGGATGGGAAAAGACCGCGTGGACGCAGCCCATTGCGCTGGTCCGACCAGATCCGCACCGCTCTTGATTCCTCAGTTCTCAACGCCCTTCACCCCGCCAGAGACAGAGACAGATGGAGAAAGATCGTGCGAGAGAAAGTGGTACAGAAGGGTGGTCACGACCCTCAGCATTGAGGTATACGACGCAAGGAGGAGGATAAGGAATAAAGAAATTACTTACATTAGAAACGCACGATATCTGTATGTTCGTACATCATCTAAGAACTATATTCATCAGTATTCATGTATGGCAAAAAATCAACTTAATGGGATTGTGACGGAACAAACATGAGGTCCACCTGATGTTAAGCGGCAACCTCTGCCTTTAACAGATGCATTTGGTGACAAGTGACGAACTGCACTGCATCCGTGTCACCCTGATAAATACAGTTGTTGAGTCGCATGTGCCTGTAATTTTGTTGGCCTGATGCCGAAAACACTGCTAGGTGCTTGACGACAGATTTTCTACTTGAGGGTTGCAAGCCAGCCGTGCATTATGGTAGCTTGGCAGGCGAGTATTCGCAAAATGCCCTTCCACCACGCGGCGGTAGGGAGCGAACCAAGGACCTGCGGCACGGCATTATATAGCTATTACTGCTCGGCTATAATTGCTTCAATAACGCATAATTAACCAGAGGTTTTAAATAAGGTGTTTTTTTACCATATTTACCGATTTACACGTTCCCAAGGAAGTTCGAATCAAGGCCATATAATGAAATACCACGCAGACAGAGCCGCGGGCGGGTCAGCTAGTCAATTATATAATAAACAGTGGAACGGTTGAGTTACATTTTATTATTCTCTTCACGGTTCTCAATCACGATTAAACAGTCATAAGGAGTATTTATTGTTAGCCTTTAGTCGACACGTGATACGATCATTCACTTGTGTCACATTTTATCGCTGTTAATGACTTCCAGAACTTTCTCCACGCTTAAAAATATTATAATTATATTAAGTACTAGATGACCCGGTGTACTTCGTGTCACCTATTCTAATGGACGAACGTCAAATGTTTGACAGGAAAGTATAGATTGAGCAGTTTATATGGGAAAATGAAATTGTTGTTTTTTCTACGAGCGTTTAAACCTTCCATGGACTACGACAAACATTTCAAAAACAAAATCAGCTAAATCGGCTCTGCCGTTCTCGAGTTTTGGCGAGACCAACAACCGCAATTGATTTATATATATAGAGATTTCAATGTAAATTGTCATAAAGCTTTAAATCTGAACTGATAGTTTAATAATATTACCTTAACACTGTGCTGCACGCGCGGGCACAGGTGTGCACCAGACGCAAATATTTGCTTGTTATCGACATAATGTTGATACCAAAATGATATTTATTTCAATGGCTGACTAGCATCATTATTTGTCAGTAACCATCAATGACGTCTTTAGACGACGTCAGGGTACGGTTTTAATTTTAATCAATATGTAAGTATCTTGTGCCCCACATTTTATTAGTTAAAACAATTAGGTAATTAACCAAAACTAGAAAAATGTCAGCCAATGTCTAACGACATTATTTATGTATTTATTGCTAAAATCTTACAAATCAATGATGACTTGTATAAATCTAATGTACTTCCAGACAGATGCAAAATTTCGCCGACTTAGTATTCAAATTGGACTTTTATTTATGCAAAGCGCCACCACGCTTACAATGCATTCTCTGCAAAACCAAGAAACGGGCGATAAACATAGATTTTTGCATATAATATTTCTTACGTAAATATGTACTTAATAGCTACAATATACATAGTTAAATTATAATATAATACGTTAAATAAATTGCTTTTTTAGCATTGTTTCCAATAAAGGGTATAAACCTGCATGAGTGCCTCGTCACATCCATCATTCACAAGGAGCGTCAAATTTCATACTTATGGGAGAATGTTAGCTTCGTAATTCAGAAATGATCCTTTATTTTCCTGTTGTAAAATTAGATCACTCATATATAAATACATAGTATACATCCGACCGCACAAATACAGTCATCAAAAAAGCTTTCACTGTTCCAAGTGAGCATACCTTGCTTTACTTATTACAAAATTCACCAGGCACTAAGCATCGTTTGTTCAAGTTAGACATGATCATCAAAAAAAAAAAGATTTCTAAGTAATAGTGTTAACGAATGGCGTTATATGAGACGTCGAAATAAAGTTTGTAAACAAATAAAGCAAAATGAAAACCCGTATGGCGTTTGTAAAATGGCAAAGTTCAGCTTTTATGACAGCCGCGGGGTTGAAAAGATATTTTAAGCGTTATCCTCGCAGCTTGCGGCTCCCTTGCCTACATGTGCCGTTTTGTTATAGGATTCAGTCAGTTGCGCTTTACATGTCCTTTTTTTGGGACATAATGTGCCATCGCAGCTATTTTCTGACTTTACTTTTTTATAAGTAAGTGTATTACAGAGACCTCCCTTACCAAATCCATGACAGAGCGAAGATAACATTTATATATACATTAGTTTTTTTTTTCACAGAAATTAAAAGAAAATGATTTGTGACAGTGCACACAATTAACCGATTGATTAACTGTGGTTCTTAAATATGAATGTACGTTTAAAATATTAAGTTACCATTGAGTAAATGTGGATGTTTGCAAAGTCGCCTATTCTATTAATTATTCAGAGATTACCTATTCTAATTTATCGATTTAGGCGTTACTTTGCGGAACTCCAAATTTAATGTAAAAATATATCGAGTGACTATTCCGCCTGTTAACCAGACGTAGAGAAAAATAAAATGGAGAGATTTCTCGATAGTGCGTTTGAAGAGTCCAGATATCCTGATGATGCTTAATGCAGAAGCGAATCGCTTTGAACATTCTTCCGTTTTGGCTACGTGGCATTTATAACATGACGTTGGCTTTAAAGAAAAAAGGCAAAATTAAGCGATATTTTTTTATAATTATGTAATATGTGTTTTCCTAAAATATTAATTTTAAGATATTCGATATCATATCCTATTCTATCCCTCCCAGAATTCAAAGTGAGATAGGTATTTGAATCCGTAGCTCGCAGCTAACAATTTATTTCTTGAAATGCAATTTCAATCTCCAACATGAAGAAATCAGAGCAATCTAGTGGTAAAGTATATCCTGATCCTCTACGTATTAAATAAAGAGCGTATTATGATGAAGCTGATGGTATAATTTCCAGTATAATTTAAATCCTTTCCAGTGTCCGCCCCCGAGGATTAGCGGTGATGGACTCGCCAAAGCCGATTAAGGAACCAACTGTATATATATCCTAGGTCTACTTTGTCTGTATTATAAAACTATTAGAGACAGTTCAAATGATGATTTATTGAAACTTTCAAATAAGATTACAATACTTTTCTAACGGACGCAATGGTCTGAATAAAAAAAAATTATGCATTATCATAATATAAGTCTCCTCCCCCTTAAAGGAGAAGTGCCTTAATTCCCACGCAGTGTAAAATGAACTAATATTTAGATATCTGTCTTATGGACTTATTCTTCTCCTGTGATTATTGAGCTCGCTGCCAAATTAACAAAATTTCGTATCCAGGTGAACAGGATATATCACAAGAGATGACTATACCAAGTATAGTTAAATATTTTTTTTTTTTTATGCCTGATAGGTTAGCCTTTGACCACTATCTCACCTGATGGTAAGTGATGATGTGGTATCCACTAATACCAAATTAATGGATATTTAATAGGTAGTGGCACAAACTTGTTCATTGTTTTTAATAACCTGTTACTGCAAATAAACTGGCTTTGCCATAAAACTATTATCACCGTTACCATTCATGTCATACAACTCGTTACAGTTGCGTTAGAACTTCGTTACACTCTGACGTTGCAGATCGCATTCTGCTATAATTAAAACTGAAACTTCAGTTTCAGGGGGCGCTAAAATCATATTATAGAATTATTTTCATAAAAACTTGCTGCACAAAGCGCCTAGTATACGGGAGTGTGCGCCACATGGGCCCACACCACCGATTTGAGATTTGCCGTGTCAGCAATTGACTTCTTTTAACGGGCAATTTATTAAAGGGTTCTTGTTTGACCATTAACAAAAAATGCTTACCAATATTATTATATTATGAGTTTTTTTAGAAGTAATTTATCTCAAACGCTAGAGAGGGGCGCCAATATTTCAAGTTTCTGCGAAAAATTCGTAGTTACGGGGTTGTCGCCATCTTCCCACTAAAATCGTTGAGGAAAGCGATGGCACATACGTCAACTCGTTAACGGGTGCTGCTTGAGTACACCGGTCTGCTCATCAAATAACAGGAAAATATACTCTTAGTTTTGAATATGTTCCCGAGTAGTACCTACACCATCGAGAAACTAACCTCACCTACACCTACATGTTGTATGTTGGTTTCCTATTTATGTACCCTTTAAATTAACAAATATTGAATTATTACTTTCAATTGCAAATTTTGAATAGAGATGAAAAAGTAAAGTTCACGTCCACCCTGGAGTCTAAAATTAAAAAAAATATCATCTCATATATTTTCATAGACAGTATTGAAGGTATTGTATTTAAAAGCTAGGAATCCTTAAATTTTCGACTAAGTATTTAAGTAGTTTCTGTATATATCAAGGTTCATTGGTTCTAAAATAAGAGTGTATATTATAATATACTGCATCAAATCAAACAGGCTAAAACTTATCACAGGATATTATCTGGATCAAGCCGGTGGCAAGGGGGTATCTCTAGAGACCATGACAACACGGCGCCTCTGCCAATCAACAAGGCGATGAAAATAAATATCAAGGAATCGCGTCCACTTAACAGGAAAATTAGGATAAGACACTAGATATATTTTTATGGAAATCTGTGTTTCTACCCCTACGGGAAAGAGGCGTGATTTTTATGTATGTATGCAAATATTTATATGTTTTTAATTGTTCTTCTAATTTTAATTTAATGTTTTCTTAAAATATTTGTTATTAGTAACTATAAAAATTTAATACCATCAGTGGGGCTCTTGTCACTAATATTTTTTCTGTCAATCAAAAACTTATGATTATGATTTTTACTTTCTGTTGAAGTACCATGGAACGGTTCGCACGCGCAAAATTCAAATACAAAATACAAAATATTTTATTGCTAATATATAAATAAGATACAAAATGACAAGTTGAAACCCTTTGTTTGATTTTAAACAACGGTAGAATAAGAACACTATATGACCGTTTACGTACACGCGGATCTACCATAATAGACGTAATATACGTAAATGTAATATTTACTTACATATTTAATAGAATTTAAAAAAAGAACTTATATTTTGCTAAGTTTAGTCACCATGGGCGCGTCGACGGAACCGTGCCTTGTCTATTTGATCCACGCCTACTCCGGCGGTTGCCCCGAGTGACATCAATTCGACTCGTCAGAATCGATGTGTCTGATAAGCAGATTATACATATTGTTCATAAACATCGTTTCGGAGAAAGGTGCGTAGGTCTACTGAACCATTAAAATTGGAGTGCCTTCGGAGAACAACATACCTAAGTACAATTTATTTATGATATTCTTTGATTTCAAATATTTCCACAACGTTTGAGATGAACAATGATAAAATGTGACTTTTTGGGTACCTACTTATATTGTTCCTAAATAATATACCATTTACCTTGTTATGTCTTGGTTACTTAATCTGGTGGTCAACTTCAGCCATGGAGGCAGGATCAGCGTCAGATGTGGTTCATTCTTGAATATGTTGTTATACCTGATAGGTTGTAGAAAGGTTCAAATGTATGGCCGGCATAAGGAAATTCTCTTGTTTTTCGTATCATTCTGTTCTTATTTTAATGCCTGATAACTTAGCCTTTGAACATTATATGACCAGATGGTAAGTGATGATGTGGTCGAAGATGTTGTTCAGGCTATACTAGAATTACTGGCTCTCAAGGACAGCTACCGGAACACACCGATAAGTGCTTGGCGACAGATCTTCAACTTGTTTATGCACCCAAAATGCAGCATTTGCCGCATCATTTCCCTTAGTCGTAAATGACTTACGACATCGAACCGTTCTGATATTATTTGCCGGAAACTGCACGGTATATTCAAATGAAATGAATCATCATAATCGTTTAATCCCGCATCTACTGATACTTTATCGTGAAACTGAAATCGCTATCTTATTTTGGGAATCTGTTCAAAAACAAAGTTCCAGGCTCCTCGTCAATAATGCCTTACATGTAGACTGTGTAGGCGAAGGTACAACATTGTAATGCGATCTAGCAGGAGAGCATCCATTGTTGGCGGTCGAGATCGCGGTCCGACGATCGGATCGGGTGAACGAGCCGCGTCTTGTCTGATGCACTGCCTATAATAAATAATAATGGGATAATATACCTATATGGTCTTAGTTGCAGAGACTTGATTTGATAAGGCTTCCAATGTGACTGAAAGAGCAAGAGCTCTGCTGTTCTCAGTGTATTTCAACTTATTTATAGTCTTCTGAAAGAAGCACGAGTAAAATAAAGTCGTTGCGAATGGTTGATGATAATAACTTGATGAGTGATGATGGCCTAAGTATTTTTTTCCTTCATGTGGTTATGATATAACCAATACAATCAGATTATACAATTTTATTGTAGTAAGTAGCTGTAGTATTGTATATAGTTCGTTGTATTTTGTTAATAAAGGCATACTATTGCAGTATTTACTGTTCTTCGAATATCAAACCATTAACTAAATAATTACTGTGCTTACTACTAAACTAATGTGTTAAATCATTATAATATATATGTCGGACCCTTAATTCATTTTTGGTTGCACAAAGAAAACTTTAAAATGTTAGTTTTGCAGAATAAATAAAAATAAAGAAAGTGACTGGTAGCCAGGAAAAAAAAAGAGACTAACTAAACAAGAAAATTTCGATTGAGTTGGTAAAACTTGCGAGGCTACCTACGAGTACCTATACCCCTACGCCTTTAAATTGGTCCTTTCATATTGCAAAGCCAGTACAAAATTCAGGATACAAAAATTATCTCTTGTGGAGAGGTTAAACGTTGGGTATCTGGAGTGTGGAGCATGATGTACTACGATGCCACAGAATAAATTAGGAGAAATAAAGTTCTGCATCGAAATACCAATGTGTTCAGGACTTGCCAGAAACAAGTGGCCAATTTTTCCAACGATCTAAACTCTAAAGCCATAATATCTAATGCGGTTAGGCTGGGAGGGCTAAGGTAGCTGGGAATGGAATCCACGATTCACCCGAAGCAAACTAAACGTCTCTAAGCTCTCAATAATTATCGCACCCAAACAGAATAGGAATATTTATGGTGCATTGTCTATTTGTTTCTAGTAAACGCAGACAAAATGCCTAAAATATTTTAGAAGTAAAAGTCAAAATCATTTATTCAATTTAGGCGTCTACGACGCTCTTATGAAGGTCAATTACAAGTTTTAATATTGAAATATACTAAATTTTACTGCCATACAAGATAGTCAATAATAGCTATTAAAGTAATTATTAACATATGTAGGGATCCGCTTCTCTTATCCGAAGAAAAAACAACGCTTTTTAGATCATACGCGACACAGCCTTTCACGAGTAATCTTTATAATGTATTCATTAATTGGTTCACTCATTCAGTTCACTGTAGTACGCAAAAAAATACATTACACACATATATGTTATGTTGGTGCAGAGAAATTGAAGGAAATTATTATAACAATATTATTTCCTTGTTATAATTCGTATCACTCTACTACATATTATGTACTCACTTTGGTTTATATAGTTTATTAACCTAAAGGGCAAAGCACTCGGTGTATAGCGTAACTAAATAAAATCTTAGTTATAAGGGTTAATTTTAAACGAAAATTGTATTGAGTGTTAAAAAAATAATTTGATACAGTGATTACGGAACACGCGATTTCGACACATAATATGTGACTGACATTCATTAAGAACGATTGTGTTCGTTTTTTGTGGTTGTGACGAAACATACGCGAAGCCTACCTAATATAACAATGAGCGATAACCATTGCCTATAACAGATGCATTTCGTCGCTTGTGACTATCCGCACTGTGCCCATCACCCTAAAATATACAGTAGTTAAGTCTTATGTGCCTGTAATTCATAATTACGAGCTCTCAAGGATTGCTGCCAGAAAACACTCTAAGATGCTTGGACAGATTTTCTGCTTGAGGGTGGTAGCTAGCCAGGCGAGCATTTACAAAATACCCTTCCACCATGCGGTGATCCTCAAGCCGGCGGTGGGTATCGAACCATGGACCTGCTTCACGGCAGTCCATAGCTATTACCGCTCGTCCATCATAGCTTCAAATGGAATACAAACAACGAATAAATAACATTAATAAATAATATGTCATGATAAACGAGTCGGAATACAAATTTCAATTAATTTCATCCCGATGCACGACGACGATTACTGACTTAATTGACTTATCAATTCATCCGCTCGTGTGATCCTCCGAAGTTGTTTGTTGCTTCGTTTTGGAATCAGGTGCATGCAATATTAACATATTTCCAAAGCGTTTGGTTTTTAAAAAAACTTAATATTTTCCACTTAAGTAAATAATAATCCAAGCTAACCTTCAATTTTAGGGGAATTTGGAAAAGAGGAAATGGATGGCCAAAATTTTCTTATTTTCTTCTATGATACCACATTTGAAGATCCAAAGAGGTTCAGTAGTTTTCCTAGTTCTAACAAATCTCTTATACATGAAATACAAATAGCTTTCAGAAGAAAAAATATGTTTGTCTTAATATACTGTTCAATGGCGTACCATGATTTCCAGGGCACTATAGTTTCCCAAACAATCATACTAACGTATTCAGCTCTTTGCATACGCAAATGAGCATAGTATCGTAAAACTGTACATCATTTCTTATCGCACTATCACGCAACCAAGGTAAAGGTAATCAGCAATAAAGTTATCGCGAACATTCTTTTCACTTACATAAGTTATATGTCACGCAAAGAGGTGAACGTCTTACCTATGTTAAGACCAGAGAATATAATACACAGTGGAACATTACTGTGTTGTGTACTTTACTAGACAAAACATTTTATATCTGAGTGTAGACGTTGAATAGTGTAGATGAATTGACTAAGTGCACTATTGTATCATATTTTATTGTATGACGCACTAAAGGAGCGGCATGAGAAAATGTTTTTCCCACGACGGAAACGCGATTCGATGACAATACTATGTTTCATTTTGTTTTCATTTACAATTCAATGCTTTGTTATGACGTCATGAAATCATTTTGACGTCAATGCGTCGTGATAATATGTAAGACGTGGAAGACAAATTCTAAGGGAGGGGAAATTAATTTTAAACAGTGTCTAGGGGCCTGATGTTGAAGCTATGTTACTGAATATTGTAGGTATATTGTCAAATTTAAGAGCATCTGTTTATTCTCTATCCAGATGATATTCTAGTTATCTCGCTCAGCCGTCCAATTTAGACCTACAAAATATTAAAAATACTGAACCGAGTTCCAACACTGTAAAGTATGTAATACTTTGTTAATGTCGGTTACCCATGGTGATCAAAATTCTGACCTCACATTGTCATGGTCCGACTTCCACAAGTTATTTCGTACTTTTCTTTTTTAATTATTTTTATATTCCTTTTAGTGATACATACTGCTTATGGGATCATCACTCGACTAAAATACTATTCACCATCGACAGGAGTTGCAATTACCTACCATGAAATGATCTAGGCCTACAAATATTTTTTTCAGACAATTGACTATTACTTAAAAACTACTCAACGATTTTGATGAATCAACTTGGGGGTATACCACCAAACGAAAAAAATAATAATCAAAATCAGTTCATAATTTGCGGAGAAAACACGTTAAAAACCTATAAAAAAATCACTCTCCTGTTTTGGAAGTTGGTAAAAAATGTATAAGGTTGTCATTACAATTACAATAGCAAAGTACGCGTATCGCGTGCCCGAACACAATCTGAATATTCCGTTAATTAAATAATCAATTAGCATATTGTATAGAGATAATTGTCCTATTCTTTGCGTGTTATCGCTCAGGCACCTTCAATCGAAACTGATGAGGCGTGCCCGCAGTTACAGCGTTTAGCGTCGCTTTCGTAAGCGAAAAAAATGGGGATAACTTTTGTCTGTTTCAAGTAAAACTCTTAAGTGGGTGATCGACGTACGAGCTGATATACTACCGTAGTATAACGAGTGTTTTATACGCGGCTCGATGGTGCTGATTTTTGATTGACTAGCGAAAGAAACAGTCATGTGTGGGGTTATTACGTCCTAACGCGTCGAGCTGAGTAAAAACAAAACAAAACTGATGTGCCACGTCCAGGGCCCTCGGTCTTTAAAACCACGGTATTGCAATGCTCCACTGGCGACCTTTTCTTCCATCTGGTCTTACTTATGCGCGATCACCCACATCAGTGGATGTTTATGTGACAGCTCAAATAAATATTATAATTGTGGGCATATTAGCAACAGATCCGTATTGAAGATTTTTTAACAATGTTTATTTTGTATAGGTGTAGTATAGATTTTTATAGAACAACTTAAATAACTTATAAGAATAGAGCTTACAGTTGAAATATAGTTAGCTATACAAAATATTATGGGACCTTTTAAGGTATTATACCTTCTTCTCTGTGGAGGGAAAATACTTCATAATCAGCATTATATTCCAAAATAATAATATTATGAACTTTATTCTAATAGTGTTTTGTTTTCGTACAGACCTGTCACGAGCTGATTATGTTATCGGCGGCAGTTAAGTACATAAGGCGTTAAAATTTAACTAATATAACTAATTTTATCACTGATACCAATTATATTACGTAAAGGTAAAACTTTACATTTTCTTAAAAGTATTAAATGACAAAGTATTCTTAAGCTAAGTTCATTTATTAACTAGCAGTCTCTACGGCGCCGAGGCCTTATGAAAGTTAAAAACGCTACTCAGAGCCATTATCAAAAGAAACATGGATGATTTGTTTTGAAAATAAATAGCTTAATTACACTTCTATGTATTTTTTATATTTCTTTGTAATAACTTTAAGCTTTATCTAGTTTACTGATTGAGAAATCAACATTGTGGACGAATGAAAAATCGTCGCCTTCAATTGCGGCAAACCTTACAAGATTTAATTTTCGTGTTCTATTTTCCGTTTTGCATAATGAGGTAGGTAGCTTGCCTACGATATAAATTGGATTTTAACGTTTATAACTTAGCTGTTTCGTATGAATGTTTATCCATTTCGTACCCTTTTTGCACTTTTAGTGTCCTTATTTGTTATCGCTTTCTCTTACAATACAAGAACATATAAGAACACACACTCGTTTAATTGTTAGCTGATAAGTGTAGATGTGTATACTCACCTGCAATTTATATATTGTTTATACTCATCTCGTTGTCATTTGCGGAGGCTTTTAAATGACTTCCTCCCTATGTATATTTCTATTTGATTTTGTAACAAAACCTGTGCGACCCCGAAAAAAACAATGTTTACGCTGTCTTCAAGGTGCTAAGTATTAGCTATGAATCCATGGTCACTAGGTTTTCAGATGCCTACTCTCTCTGAATAAAACTGTATATTTGGTACACCCGCTACTTTTCAGGTGTTGTGTGAGGAGCCCCGTTCTTCGCCCAATATATACACCAACAAGCTCAAGTGTGAGCGCTGCTCATTAGATGCAATTTTCGTTCGAGAATTCGGATTCAGTCACTACTGTATTCTTAAAGCTAGAGCTGTGTCGCAATATTATAATGAAGAAAATTAAAGAGACCCTGTCTCTAACTAGGATGTTAATGAAAATTAACTTCATTTAACATTAGATTTCCATAATGGGCTTCAATTTCAAAAGGAAACTAAAAATTACGCTCATCTCCTTCTTTATTCTAATTAGACAATAAAGGTAAGCTACGAGTATTTTACGTGGACTTACTAGCTATACATCAATATGTGTTATTTATTTATACCTAAATTACTTTTTTATTTGTAACAGCTAAACAACAACAATGGAAAAGAATAGCTACCGATTATTACCTTTTATCTGAAACATGTTAGGTAGGCACTTATCACTATGTTTATCAGATAGATTCAACAGATGTTTTGTATATAACGTGATAATATGTACGCACGTGCGTTTAATTGGTACTTTCACCCGTCTAGTGCAATTCAAAAGAAATTGTTGTCTGTGTTTTGTTAGAAGCTATGTAAGGTATATTAAGGGAAAATGATTTGCTTATTATCTAAATGCCGTACGGCCGCAAGTCGCAACCTAACTTCAGAATGAGGTGGTCTATGTTTTCCCAATGCGATTTAGTAAGAGCCGAAAGAGCAGTATTCTTACCATTACTGAATTTGACTGAATATGGTGTTGCTGCACATTAGGAATCAAGTAATTCTGTACCATCTCACATGCCATCATTCTATTACAACAGCACCGCTCCGACACATCTCGATAATTGTCCATTCAAGTTAGAGCTCTATGTTGTGTGCAATTAGATGAATTTTAGAATGACGCGGTTTACCAGTCAACTATTTTATCGCGTCATTCTAAAGTTCACCTTAATGCACAAGATTGAAAGCTTGATAACAAAATTACAAATATACAAGACTAAAAATTTAAGTCGTGTGCGGGATTTGAACCCGCGTCCATCCACCCCTTTATTAGTTATGACCAATTGAGCTAACATGGCAATGAGTTATTACTAAATTTTTTCTACCGTTCTTTAACCCATCGTATTGGAATGGAGAATTTTGTAATGTAAACTGCAGAGTGCAGAGCATGCGTTATTGCAAACATAAAAATATTAAAAGCGCTAACTTGAATTGGAAGTTATGTGCTGTGTCAGAACGATGACGCTACAACACGATGAGTTTTCTTAGAGAAAACATGTTTGAAGTATGTTTATGTGATAGAACATGTAATAGGTAATGTACTTATTGACCGCATATTATGTTCTATAAGAATATGAAGATATGGTAAAAGCTTATTAAGATTCTACCTATCCCTTGCGTCTCAAAATCTGCAAAAGCTTAAAAATAAATACCAATAAGTGTATGTATTTCTTTTGAATTACTTAGCTGTACTTTTATGTACTTCTTCAGGCCATTAATGAATTCCATTTCTGAAGTTGCGAAATGACGTTGATAGAGCATAGAGCACGGTTTACACGCGCGCAACTAATGATTTCCTGACGCGCGTCGTTCAACCTCTGGTAGAGCTATTCGCTATACGTCACTGAACGTATATTCGCAAACAATGGCACGTAAACGTATCGGCGCTGGATCGTAAACCAAACGATGTTAGGAGTAACTAAGGGCCCCGTATGTATTCATACACATACCTATAATTCGAGCTTTGTATATAAATTTATAGTTAAGTACTGGTACTATGAAATTCCTATCACGATTCACGAATATTATGGGAGCTTCATGAATGCTTTGAAACGGTAACGCAAGGTAACCTCTGCCTATATGAGATGCATATCTTCCTAAGCAACGAACTTCACTGCGCCCATCACCCTTAGACATACAGTTGTTAATTATCATGTTCCTGTATTTTACAGGCTCTCAATGGCTGCTGCTGGAACACTGTGTTAAGTGCAGTTAGGAGACAGATTTTTCCACTTGATTGTGGTAGCTAGCCAGGCGAGTATTTGGAAAATGCCCTTCCACCATGCGGTGAAGCTTAAGTCGGCGGCGCGCGGCGGTTGCGTACGAACCATGAGTCTGCGGCATGGCAGCCCAATCATAACTGTTACCGTTCGGATATGATTGCTTCAAAATGTCACGTTATATTCATTTCCTTTAGAATTTTAGGATACAATATAATAACATTATTATTAAAACTGACGTGGTTTTCACTCATTTTAGTAAATAATACGGGATAACTTACGTGAATCAGTCAGATAGATCCGAATATAGTTTCAACCACATTCGGTGGTCTTGTGGTTGAAACTTTAGTCAGAGCTATCTGACTGATTCACGTGAGTTATCCCGTATTATTTACTAAAAATACAATATAATAAATTACACGCTTTATTAATTATCCGACCAAGCACTCACATCGATCCGGGTATTGAGCATACCTACTCGTATCGTATTTGAACGATTGCCGGCGTCTTGCCACTGTAACAGATGTTACTCCATCGAGTTCTACCGACAGACTTAGACGATCGTTCTCCCCACCCAGCTTAACATGTCATCGGAAGATATCCTTGACACATTCAATAAAAGACAAATCAGCAACTTAATATTTGTAAATCTTAAAATAATACAAATAATTATAAAAATACTGAACATAATTTACAAAACCATCATACATATAAACATTTCAATTAAACATACGTAGGTACAGCGAACTTCTCTTTATAATATGCTTGTCGTATTTATCTACTTTGCTTGAATTTGCTTGTCCTACTTTAATATTGTTTCTATTTTATTAAGACAATACACCTGTGACACTATTTAGCTATTCGCAATTTTAATGCACCTACTTCCTTTTTTTAATTACATGCAATAAGTATGGTGTATTTATAACGAAATTGAATAAAGTTTGCTTTATTTCTAAATGCAAACAACCGTGCATTAAAGGAAAAGATATGACACTCGTATAAGATGTTTCAGATAAAACTACACGACGACGACTCTGTTTTGCTGTTTGTAATTCCGTCGCGACAACGAAACTTCCTACGAAACTTTGAGACACACAAGCTGCGATGTTTCAGACTCCAGGACCTACCTACAGTACGATTATATCTATGCTTTCATGTAAAAAGTTAGTCTTTTCTGATGTCCGATAAAATACTATTCTAAGCTACACATTTAGCTATAAGGTCAAATAAGTGGTATCTAGGCTAGGCCTAGCCTAGATACCACTTATTTGACCTTATTATTTTTAAACTTTATTCAATTTCGTTATAAATACACCATACTTATTGCATGTAATTAAAAAAAGGAAGTAGGTGCATTAAAATTGCGAATAGCTAAATAGTGTCACAGGTGTATTGTCTTAATAAAATAGAAACAATATTAAAGTACGACAAGCAAATTCAAGCAAAGTAGATAAATACGACAAGCATATTATAAAGAGAAGTTCGCTGTACCGACGTATGTTTAATTGAAATGTTTATATGTATGATGGTTTTGTAAATTATGTTCAGTATTTTTATAATTATTTGTATTATTTTAAGATTTACAAATATTAAGTTGCTGATTTGTCTTTTATTGAATGTGTCAAGGATATCTTCCTATGACATGTTAAGCTGGGTGGGGAGAACGATCGTCTAAGTCTGTCGGTAGAACTCGATGGAGTAACATCTGTTACAGTGGCAAGACGCCGGCAATCGTTCAAATACGATACGAGTAGGTATGCTCAATACCCGAATCGATGTGAGTGCTTGGTCGGATAATTAATAAAGCGTGTAATTTATTATATTGTATTTTTAGTAAATAATACGGGATAACTCACGTGAATCAGTCAGATAGCTCTGACTAAAGTTTCAACCACAAGACCACCGAATGTGGTTGAAACTAGGCCTAGACTAGAAATGTAATCGTTTCTAAAGGTGTGCTCCCAGAAGTTCCATATCAAAGTATTAGGTGCATCGACTACAGAAAATCCTAACTATGAACTGCCCCAAATGCTTGCCCAGCCTGCTATTGGCGACAATTCAGCTATCTTTCCATTCTAGGTTAGCCTGTTTACAATATTCGACCTCTACATCACTTACATGATTGTAGTCAGAAGCTAGCCTATCAGCAATAAAAAATACAATCGTCCCTGGACAGTCGATCTTTACAACCTCGCTGGACTATAATCTCTTCAAAAATAGTGACCCTTACACAATAAGTACATCTCACCTAAATATGCCAAAGCTCCTGGCATTTCCATGCCAACGAAATAATTCTGACAGTATTGTTTATCCTTCAAGCATCAGATAGTAGAAAAAACAGCAATAGCAAGGTAAAAGCTGGTGCCAAGATCAACATATCAGGTATCATTCTGCGTAGTTAACAGATTAAACAATAGTTACCGCACGTAGACGTTACAGTATTTACACTTTTTTTTGCCGGAAATATCCGAATGGTGGAAAGCATTCGGTAGTTCGTGCTCGTGGGTGTTGTAAGGTAAACAAATCGTGTCACGTGCCTGAATAATATTCTACGTGAATTTAATGTATCAACAGGGTTTTCCACTTTTTTTACCTTCAAGTTGGATGTCGTAATGTGGCAGATTGTAGGAAAATAATGAGCCAAATGAGCAGCAATGTAGTATGATTTACAGTGACACAAGTCATGTTCGTGTATAAGTGTAGTGTACCACCAATAATTAAAATAAATATACATATATGTAGGTCTCATCATCGCCATAATCGAATGGTGTAACGTCCACCGTTGAACAAATACCTCCCTCATCAAAGGGAATTTGCTATAGTCCCCGTGCATGTCAGGTCTTGGGGATCGCAATGTTAAATGGTGATACATAAAAGAAAGCCTTCTGGTATTTTTTCCTTTCTTCGCATGTTACGAATCTCAGTGTAAGGCATGGGGGGTGCAATTATATCCCGGTAAACCACAGGGATTGTATATCTATATTTGTTTTATTGAATGTCCTTATGAAATGCATATTATGTATATTGAGAAGAAGATACTGACTGTCTATGAGTAGAAAAACTAAATACAGACAGGATTCATAATAAGCCCTACTATATAAAGACCACATCAAAACAAAACGACACATTAAAATTCAATTCTTGTCAATCGAGACACAAATACGCAATTCGTATTTCGTCCCTATGTGTTTGACTCATACATAAATATTATCTTACACCTCCGATGCGCGTGTTAAGAAGACAAAGACACATTCGCCTAGCCCTTTAAGAAAATATTTTTGTTTTTTTTTATTATTGTAAAGAAAAATGCCCTCTTTTCGATCTGAACCTAAGAGAATCTGAACAATTAAATGGCCCAATCATGTAAATGGTAGTATCTACTCACAATGATTGTAAATACTTCATAGCGTCGCTTTGAGTAACCTTATAGTTCAAAAGCAATGCGAAGCTAATACAGGTTTCAAGGCCTCTATTAAACAAATAATACAAAATTAATTTTCAGATATGTGTCACTTACTTAAGAGTGGTTACGTCAAGTGCAAAGAAAAAATTAGAAAACTTATACTAAAAGTCCTTCCCTTCCACATCATCAACAGCTTGATCCAGTGTAAGACAATAGCCTTCTTCCATTACTTTTTCATTCTGGCCATAACCTCCGAAGCTGTTCTCTCCCATGTATATCCCAAACTACCGACTAAATAATGTGCCCATCTAGCAGTGCTAGATTATTAATAGTCTGTGTAAAGACTTTCGACTCCTACCTACCCTACCTACTTCATCCAATCCCTAATGTCGTCATTCGTTGCAATTAGTTGAGACTTGGTTATTTTTAAAGCAGATCTTATAATAGAAGCGCAAGTAGTAAATACTGTCTATTACGTTACTGTCAGGGCGCCAGATCGTCGACGCCAGAATGACGCAACTTTTTGATGTGCAGTTGACACGCATCGCTCAACACTCTTTGCTTAATCATATGCTTAATTAAAATTTTCCATGACGGATGTATTACGCTTCCAAAATTCATTAGTTTTTTGTGATTGTTTACCTTGTTTCGAACCCATTCGATGTACTTCTTCAAGGAATTTTCACAGTCAAAACACTGGATTACACACCAGTGTGAAGTTGGCAGCCAAAATTAGCAGCCTATAATCCGACTAAATTAAGAAGGTAAATTAAGTTTTATCAAAGTACTATGAAAATAATAAACACAAAAATTCCTGAAAAGCATAACCACTACGTTGATATTATTTTGTTGTATATAATTTGTGTAGTTGTATATTGAACCAGCCAGAGATTTTATTTTTAAACATACTAATTTGGCTGCTGGCTTATTTCGACGTGTAGGACCCCAGAATATAACCAAATATATACAGAACCGTAAAGAAGATAAGACAACCTATCATAAAATGGACAAAAGAATGTGGCTAAACCAAAACTTAACCATTCAATGTCCATCGGAAAACCAGTACTAAAAAATCTGTTCACGAACTCAAAAAACCAATGATTTCAACCACTCAGACCCCAGAACTTCCTGTTTTGATAATTGATTCTTTTAATTACATACACATGCTACTTTAAAACGATTGTCTCATTGTGGCTAAATGACATCTTAACCCTACAACCCTCATTACAAAATATACCCAAAAAATAAATTATTTTATATTCAAGCATATATAACTGCTTAGAACCGCAAAATGTAGATATGTTAGTTTAGTTTTATAAAGAGAAACGATCAACTTTCACAATTGTTTAACCTAGAAAGTGGCTAAATGATAGGTTAACCTTCAATATTCGAGCTTAAAATATTCCGAAGAATTTTATATCATGCATTGTTTTGGCTGCTAGCACATTTCGACATGTAGGACCCCAGAATATAACAAAATATATACAGAACCGTAAAGAAGATAAGACATCCTATCATAAAATAGACAAAAGAATGTGGCTAAACCAAAACTTAACCCTACAATGTCCATACGAAAACCAGTACTAAAAAATCTATTCACCAACTCAAAAAACCAATGATTTCAACCACTCAGACCCCAGAACTTCCTGTTTTGATGATTGATTCTTTTAATTACATACACATGCTACTTTAAAACGATTGTCTCATTGTGGCTAAATGACATCTTAACCCTACAACCCTCATTACAAAATATACCCAAAAAATTAATTATTTTATATTCAAGCATATAACTGCTTAGAACCCCAAAATGTAGATATGTTAGTTTAGTTTTATAAAGTGAAACGATCAAGTTTCACAATTGTTCAACCTAGAAAGTGGCTAAATGATAGGGTAACCTTTAATATTCGAGCTTAAAATATTCCGAAGAATTTTATATCATGCATTGTTTTGGCTGCTAGCACATTTCGACATGTAGGACCCCAGAATATAACAAAATATATACAGAACCGTAAAGAAGATAAGACATCCTATCATAAAATGGACAAAAGAATGTGGCTAAACCAAAACTTAACCCTACAATGTCCATACGAAAACCAGTACTAAAAAATCTATTCACCAACTCAAAAAACCAATGATTTCAACCACTCAGACCCCAGAACTTCCTGTTTTGATGATTGATTCTTTTAATTACATACACATGCTACTTTAAAACGATCAACTCATTGTGGCTAAATGACATCTTAACCCTACAACCCTCATTACAAAATATACCCTAAAAATAAATTATTTTATATTCAAGCATATAACTGCTTAGAACCGCAAAATGTAGATATGTTAGTTTAGTTTTATAAAGTGAAACGATCAAGTTTCACAATTGTTCAACCTAGAAAGTGGCTAAATGATAGGGTAACCTTTAATATTCGAGCTTAAAATATTCCGAAGAATTTTATATCATGCATTGTTTTGGCTGCTAGCACATTTCGACATGTAGGACCCCAGAATATAACAAAATATATACAGAACCGTAAAGAAGATAAGACATCCTATCATAAAATGGACAAAAGAATGTGGCTAAACCAAAACTTAACCCTACAATGTCCATACGAAAACCAGTACTAAAAAATCTGTTCTCGAACTCAAAAAACCAATGATTTCAATCACTCAGACCCCAGAACTTCCTGTTTTGATGATTGATTCTTTTAATTACATACACATGCTACTTTAAAGCGATTGTCTCATTGTGGCTAAATGACATCTTAACCTTACAACCCTCATTACAAAATATACCCAAAAAATAAATTATTTTATATTAAAGCATATAACTGCTGAGAACCGCAAAATGTTAATCTGTTAGTTTAGTTTTATAAAGTGATACTATCAAGTTTCATAATAGTTTAACCTAGAAAGTGGCTAAATGATAGGGTAACCTTTAATATTCGAGCTTAAAATATTCCGAAAAATTTTATATCATGCTTTGTTTTGGCTGCTAGCACATTTCGACATGTAGGACCCCAGAATATAACAAAATATATACAGAACCGTAAAGAAGATAAGACAACCTATCATAAAATGGACAAGAGAATGTGGCTAAACCAAAACTTAACCCTACAATGTCCATACGAAAACCAGTACTAAAAAATCTGTTCTCGAACTCAAAAAACCAATGATTTCAATCACTCAGACCCCAGAACTTCCTGTTTTGATGATTGATTCTTTTAATTACATACACATGCTACTTTAAAACGATTGTCTCATTGTGGCTAAATGACATCTTAACCCTACAACCCTCATTACAAAATATACCCAAAAAATAAATTATTTTATATTCAAGCATATATAACTGCTTAGAACCGCAAAATGTAGATATGTTAGTTTAGTTTTATAAAGAGAAACGATCAACTTTCACAATTGTTTAACCTAGAAAGTGGCTAAATGATAGGTTAACCTTCAATATTCGAGCTTAAAATATTCCGAAGAATTTTATATCATGCATTGTTTTGGCTGCTAGCACATTTCGACATGTAGGACCCCAGAATATAACAAAATATATACAGAACCGTAAAAAAGATAAGACATCCTATCATAAAATGGACAAAAGAATGTGGCTAAACCAAAACTTAACCCTACAATGTCCATACGAAAACCAGTACTAAAAAATCTATTCACCAACTCAAAAAACCAATGATTTCAACCACTCAGACCCCAGAACTTCCTGTTTTGATGATTGATTCTTTTAATTACATACACATGCTACTTTAAAGCGATTGTCTCATTGTGGCTAAATGACATCTTAACCCTACAACCCTCATTACAAAATATACCCAAAAAATTAATTATTTTATATTCAAGCATATACCTGCTTAGAACCCCAAAATGTAGATATGTTAGTTTAGTTTTATAAAGTGAAACGATCAAGTTTCACAATTGTTCAACCTAGAAAGTGGCTAAATGATAGGGTAACCTTTAATATTCGAGCTTAAAATATTCCGAAGAATTTTATATCATGCATTGTTTTGGCTGCTAGCACATTTCGACATGTAGGACCCCAGAATATAACAAAATATATACAGAACCGTAAAGAAGATAAGACATCCTATCATAAAATGGACAAAAGAATGTGGCTAAACCAAAACTTAACCCTACAATGTCCATACGAAAACCAGTACTAAAAAATCTATTCACCAACTCAAAAAACCAATGATTTCAACCACTCAGACCCCAGAACTTCCTGTTTTGATGATTGATTCTTTTAATTACATACACATGCTACTTTAAAACGATCAACTCATTGTGGCTAAATGACATCTTAACCCTACAACCCTCATTACAAAATATACCCTAAAAATAAATTATTTTATATTCAAGCATATAACTGCTTAGAACCGCAAAATGTAGATATGTTAGTTTAGTTTTATAAAGTGAAACGATCAAGTTTCACAATTGTTCAACCTAGAAAGTGGCTAAATGATAGGGTAACCTTTAATATTCGAGCTTAAAATATTCCGAAGAATTTTATATCATGCATTGTTTTAGCTGCTAGCACATTTCGACATGTAGGACCCCAGAATATAACAAAATATATACAGAACCGTAAAGAAGATAAGACATCCTATCATAAAATGGACAAAAGAATGTGGCTAAACCAAAACTTAACCCTACAATGTCCATACGAAAACCAGTACTAAAAAATCTATTCACCAACTCAAAAAACCAATGATTTCAATCACTCAGACCCCAGAACTTCCTGTTTTGATGATTGATTCTTTTAATTACATACACATGCTACTTTAAAACGATTGTCTCATTGTGGCTAAATGACATCTTAACCCTACAACCCTCATTACAAAATATACCCAAAAAATAAATTATTTTATATTAAAGCATATAACTGCTGAGAACCGCAAAATGTTAATCTGTTAGTTTAGTTTTATAAAGTGATACTATCAAGTTTCATAATAGTTTAACCTAGAAAGTGGCTAAATGATAGGGTAACCTTTAATATTCGAGCTTAAAATATTCCGAAAAATTTTATATCATGCTTTGTTTTGGCTGCTAGCACATTTCGACATGTAGGACCCCAGAATATAACAAAATATATACAGAACCGTAAAGAAGATAAGACAACCTATCATAAAATGGACAAGAGAATGTGGCTAAACCAAAACTTAACCCTACAATGTCCATACGAAAACCAGTACTAAAAAATCTGTTCTCGAACTCAAAAAACCAATGATTTCAATCACTCAGACCCCAGAACTTCCTGTTTTGATGATTGATTCTTTTAATTACATACACATGCTACTTTAAAGCGATTGTCTCATTGTGGCTAAATGACATCTTAACCCTACAACCCTCATTACAAAATATACCCAAAAAATAAATTATTTTATATTCAAGCATATAACTGCTTAGAACCGCAAAATGTAAATCTGTTAGTTTAGTTTTATAAAGTGAAACTATCAAGTTTCATAATAGTTTAACCTAGAAAGTGGCTAAATGATAGGGTAACCTTTAATATTCGTGTAAATTTTTTGGGTATATTTTGTATTGAGGGTTGTAGGGTTAAGATGTCATTTAGCCACAATAAGACAATCGTTTTAAAGTAGCATGTGTATGTAATTTAAAGAATCATTGAACAAAACAGGATGTTCTGGGGTCTGAGGGGTTGAAATCATTAGTTTTTTGAGTTCGTGAACAAATTTTTTAGTACTAGTTTTCGTATGGACTTTGTAGGGTTAAGTTTTGGTTTAGCCACATCCTCTTGTCCATTTTATGATAAGTAGTCTTATCTTCTTTACGGTTCTGTATATATTTTGTTATATTCTGGGGTCCTACATGTCGAAATGTGCTAGCAGCCAAAACAATGCATGATAAAAAATTCTTCGGAATATTTTGAGCTCGAATATTAAAGGTTACCCTATCATTTAGCCACTTTCTAGGTTAAACAATTGTAAAACTTGATCGTTTCACTTTATAAAACTAAACTAATAGAACTAAATTTTGCGGTTCTGAGCAGTTATATGCTTGAATATAAAATAATTTATTTTTTGGGTATATTTTGCAATGAGGGTTGTAGGGTTAAGATGTCATTAAGCCACAATGAGTTGATCGTTTTTAAGTAGCATGTGTATGTTATTAAGAGAATCAATCATCAAAACAGGAAGTTCTGGGGTCTGAGTGGATGACATCATTGGTTTTTTGAGTTGGTGAATAGATTTTTTAGTACTGGTTTTCGTATGGACATTGTAGGGTTAAGTTTTGGTTTAGCCACATCCTCTTGTCCATTTTATGATAAGTAGTCTTATCTTCTTTACGGTTCTGTATATATTTTGTTATATTCTGGAGTCCTAGATGTCGAAATGTGCTAGCAGCCAAAACAATGCATGATAAAAAATTCTTCGGAATATTTTGAACTCGAATATTAAAGGTTACCCTATCTTATAGCCACTTCCTGGGTTAAACATTTGTGATACTTGATCGTTTTACTTTATAAAACTAAACTAATAGATCTACATTTTGCGGTTCTGAGCAGTTATATGCTTGAATATAAAATAATTTATTTTTTGGGTCTATTTTGTAATGAGGGTTGTAGGGTTAAGATGTGATTAAGCCACTATGAGTTGATCGTTTTTAAGTAGCATGTGTATGTTATTAAGAGAATCAATCATCAAAACAGGAAGTTCTGGGGTCTGAGTGGATGACATCATTGGTTTTTTGAGTTCGTGAACAAATTTTTTATTACTAGTTTTCGTATGGACATTGTAGGGTTAAGTTTTGGTTTAGCCACATTTTCTTGTCCATTTTATGATAGGTTGTCTTATCTTATTTACGGTTCTGTATATATTTTGTTATATTCTGGAGTCCTAGATGTCGAAATGTGCTAGCAGCCAAAACAATGCATGTTAAAAAAAGTCTTCGGAATATTTTGAGCTCGAATATTAAAGATTACCCTATCATTTAGCCACTTTCTAGGTTAAACAATTGTGAAACTTGATCGTTTCACTTTATAAAACTAAACTATCAGATCTACATTTTGCGGTTCTAAGCAGTTATATGCTTAAATATAAAATAATTTATTTTTTGGGTATAATTTGTACTGAGGGTTGTAGGGTTTAGATGTCATTAAGCCACAGTGAATTGATCGTTTTTAAGTAGCATGTGTATGTAGTTAAAAGAATCAATCATCAAAACAGGAAGTTCTGGGGTCTGAGTGGTTGACATCATTGGTTTTTTGAGTTGGTGAATAGATTTTTTAGTACTGGTTTTCGTATGGACATTGTAGGGTTAACTTTTAGTTTAGCCACATTCTTTTGTCCATTTTATGATAGGCTGTTTTATCTTCTTTACGGTTCTGTATATATTTTGTTATATTCTGGGGTCCTACATGTCGAAATGTGCTAGCAGCCAAAACAATGCATGATAAAAAATTCTTAGGAATATTTTGGGCTCGAATATTAAAGGTTACCTTATCATTTAGCCACTTTCTAGGGTAAACTATTATGAAACTTGATCGTTTCACTTTATAAAACTAAACTAACAGATCTACATTTTGCGGTTCTAAGCAGTTATATGCTTGAATACATAATAATTTATTTTTTGGGTATATTTTGTAATGAGGGTTGTAGGGTTAAGATGTCATTTAGCCACAATGATACAAAAGTTTTAAATTAGCATGTGTATGTAATTAAAAGAATCAATTATCAAAACTGGAAGTTCTGGGGTCTGAGTGGTTGAAATCATTGGTTTTTTGAGTTCGTGAACAGATTTTTTAGTACTGGTTTTCCGATGGACATTGAAGGGTTAAGTTTTGGTTTAGCCACATTCTTTTGTCCATTTTATGATAGGTTGTCTTAACTGCTTTCCGGTTCTGTATATATTTGGTTATATTCTGGGGTCCTACACGTCGAAATGTGCCAGCAGCCAAATTAGTGTGTTTAAAAAATTTTTCTTTGGCTGGTTCAATATACAACTACACAAATTATATACAACAAAATAATATCAACGTAGTTGTTATTCTTTTCAGGAATTTTTACGTTTATTATTTTCATAGTAATTTGATAAAACTTAATTTACCTTCTTAATTTTGTCGGATTATTGGCTGCAAATTTTGGCTGCCAACTTCACACTGGTGGATTACACCATGCGACTTCACAGGGAACCGCTGAATCTAAATGCCTTAGACTGAGTTTTCTGTTTTGAAATTCATTTGAAATTTGCCTTAAACTGATAATAAGAACAAAGCAGTAAACATATATGGGAACAATTAGCCTGATTGCGTAGTCCGATCCGGAATTGCTAAACATCAAGTCAAAAATCAGTATGAGCGCAGCCATTCTGTGTTTAGGATTGAAGGGTACTGTAGCAAAAGATGCAAGGGACCTTCTATCAATCATTATGTCTCTGGCTGGAGTTGCATTACCTTCTGTGCACGTATATGACGCTTGAAGCTGGTTTATACTCCAAATTTCATGAACTCTTACCATCGAGCGCATGACTAATTCTCATCACCCAATATTTATACGGTATCAATATTAAACATTGCCCAATTTCACATCCCGCTGTTAGAAAGTTCGCTTAGCATGCGATAGCTTGAATACAAATTTTGAAATATTGCCTAATCTCCCTTGATGAATCTATCTCTGAATCGTCCCATTGTTCACATTCAATCAGAAACAAGCCCGAAATTATTCCAGAACAAACAGTCATACGGAACAACGGCTGGGGGATATAAGCTTGTGTGCTCAGCAAATTGAATCAAAAATGAGTCAATACTACACGCTATCATATTGCGCCAAAATATTTTTCTTATGCGACATTTTAAACTCGGTGACTGAGTTCAATAACGTAATTACGTTTTCGTAAGAACGAAACGAAAACGGCCCATTGCACACAGGGTGGGTATACACATACATTTCAGTGTTAAAACTCACTATTAAAATGATACACGAGTTCTCCTATACCAATTTAAGTGGCCTAATTTTTACATTAACACTTTATGGTTTGAAACTCCTTCTCATTTACCTACTATTTACTGATTTTACCTTCTCAGAAAGCTTACCCTGTTGGAAAAAAGGTTTATCATTGTCAAGAATTTGAGTAATGTAAATAATCTTCCATAGTAATTCCAGAAGAATATCAAAATCAAAGCTTTTAATAGAAAGAAATTTTTGATTAGCCATCACTGAAGATGCTCTTGAAGAATTTAACCAGTATACATTTAATGATACCTTTAATAAATGTAATTAATTTAAATATGATTCAGATGTAGTCTGTTATATTAAACATACTTGGAAATATTTTCCTTTATTTATCCACTGAAAATGGATTGCTTCATAACATCTTTTCCTTTAAAATCACACGATTCAATTGTGAAATGACTTTTTCATGTTACAAAATTGAGTTACCTAATAAAGGGAAAGATAATATACCGTAGTTCATTACAATTTGAACGTGGTCGGTATATAATAGTAGAGCTGCGCCGCAACGGGCTGGTCGGTACGGAATGCACTTATCTCAACACCGTAAAGCAAAAAGCACTGTGTATTTAATTCTGGTTACAACAAACGATGCAGCAATCCCTAGTTGGAGCAAAAAGCAATATGTATCGATGGACATGCACATACATCACTCTGCTCTAGACCGTGACTATCCCGCGCGGTTTTTGCATACCCTGTTGCATTCATTGGTCTCGCTATTTTAATCCACTTTCATCCTGATGCTGGAGCTATCTTTGGCACGAGTAGACTATTGTTGCGCTCGGTCGCAATAAAACAATGCGAATATCAAATAGATTTTACGGCTCATGTCTGAAATAATCGTATTTTCAAGTAAAGTTATTGCAGTTGGATCGGATTCAATGTTTCTTATGTTTGTTTGCTTGTCATGTGATTGTTTGATTTTAGATACCGTCAAAAGTAGTATTATCTGCGCGTTGGTTGATATCTCAACACATTCTTTAACTATACCAGAACGGAAAATAAATATAAATAAAACGTTATCGCTAGCTAATGCATAAAATTAAAATATATTAATGATATACCTTTCCTATGTGGATCGTATATTTTTTACAAATCGTATTTTTAAGCAATTTTTAAGCAGCGTATTTTTGAAATCCGTTTTTATTTATAAGTTAAGGAAATCGCATTAAGTATTTAAAATATTTGTATTTTGCATCACTGAACAGTTATGTTGTTTTTGTTTTGCTGTAATTTTGTGTAGGCAATATCGAACGTGCTGATATGATCCTTATTATAATGCAACATAATTTCATATTCGTACAAACTCATATCGGTCACCTAATTCTGCGATTCGAAACGCCTAGCGTCACATCTAAATGACGTCGCAAGTAATAAGCAAATGTGATATTAATTCTATTCATATAGATAATGGAATCCATTTCCATATATAAAGTTTGTAATTACTTACGTATCCGACCTTGATTTGTCGTCAAAATGTGAATTCGACTACTTCGATATGTTAATTAGACGGTTCTCCTAACTATTAGGTGTAATTCATAATGAAGTACACGTGGGATGATGACACCACCGTTTCTTAATATTGGCGAAGTTATGCAAAGCGAGCATTGCAGATGTTTGTATGATAAGTACCGAGATTGTAGATTAGAGATAACACTTTTCCACCAGTTGATATGTGATCGAAGATGTGCAGGCTACCAAGCGTCCTTGAATGGAAAATATATCAAGTAAAGCGGTCGTAACACAATGACAGTCGAATTTTAAATAGGGACATCAGATTTAACATTAATATTAGTTCTGCGACGATATCGATAAAGTTGTGAGAAACCGATGGGTGCAACAGCTGCGTGACCACCGGTAAATCTGCGAGGACGATGAGCGGTCTGTGACGAAAAAATGCCCCAATGGAATGTTACAAAATACGCTTCGCGAGGCTAGGAAAATGAAGCGATCCTATTGGCGGATTTTTTCCCTTTTTTTTGTGGGGTTTGAACTATTTTGAAGACGTATGTATAGCCCCAAGGCTGATGATGGCAAAAAATACATTTGCTTTACTATAGCTGCAAATCAGTTCATACATACAATTACAAATGTAAGGTCTTATATGGACCTTATAGTACAATCGTGAATCATTATACAAAACTTCAAGTATAAAGCCAAGAATAGTTATCATATGGTTGAATGTCTATTATTAGACGAGATAAACGTGGCAAGAATGTGGATAAAGCCATTACTCTGTCAACACTATTAACAAAACCAAACAGGCATTCATTGTCTGCTTGGCGCGATGACTAACCAAGTCGTTTCCACTGCCTTACCTATATCCATTAGGGAAACTAGTTTATCTCCTATTACAGTAAAATGTTCCAGTTATATGTTGGATTTTATATGTAAATGTATTATAGTCAGGTATGCCACAGTTATGCGTTCAGCTCAAGATATTAATTCAATATATAAAAGTTACGTCGCAAACGTTCATAGTCTAACTAGGGGCCCGCCCCGGCTTCGCACGGGTATTTAACAAATAAATCTTATTTTAATTACTATTCTATAAGCCTACGTTCATCAGGGATAATGTAGAACTCCAATGGTGAAGGAATTTTTCAAATCGGTCCAGTAGTTTTTTTATGTTTATTCGTTACATACAAAAATACAAATGTTTTCTGTTTATAATATTAGTGTACATTAGTTAATTTAATAAACACCTAGACGTCTACTTCTAAATCCAACCACCACCAGCAGCGATGGCTATATCGTGACAGTATAACGATGTTCCGAAGTAGAAACATTGACTATCTTGTTTGCAGTATATATTTGACAGAACATTTAATTCAAAATCGCTTTTGTCTCTGCTCAAGTCGAGTTGAAGCCTCAAAAGATTTTAAATAGGAGTAGCTAGGCATAGTTTTTTTTATTGTCTGTAGTTTAGGTATGTACATGTCATTTACGTTCACACCATGCAAAAACAATATTAAGATCCATTCATCATCATCATCAACAGCCATAACGTCCGCCGTTGAACAAAGCTTCCCCCAATAGGGGTGGTTTGATTACGATTTACACCAGTCTTGGGGATCAAAGGCCAACTTACAAGCAGTTCTTCAGAAGGCCCAACTGGTACACCTTCCGGTATTTTTCCCTTCGTCGCCTCTTACGACTCCAGCAGGGTGATATAGGGCGATGCAATTCTAGACCAGTGCCACACTGGGAAGATTCAGTACCAACTCTTAAATCAGGTTTGATGTAGGTAAGAGTACTTCTAAAAAAAATCAAGTGCGTTGAGATTCTTTTGTACACCACTCTCATTCAATTTTAATTTGTGTACAATCAGATTTCAAAGGAACAATTAATTGATTTCCATTATGTAATTTCCGTTTTGTTCATTTTGAATCAGGAGAGACGACTTGGAAACCCAAACCGATTTTGTGTAAGAACACATAAAGTGTTGTCTGCAAATATTGTCGCGCAACACTGTCACAGGGACATCAAAAAAGTACACACACATACGTAGGTACTTCGGAAATTTATTTCATATCTTGATTAATTATATATAATGTTAACATGTTACGCTGGAGGCGTTTCTATTAATCATTGGAGTGACCAATCGGTTCTCCGAGCTCGGAATGTTCCAGTTATTCTAACATCGAGTAGTGTAAATAAAACGTCACCGCCACGTCACTTTCCGTGTTACCTTCCAAGATTTTTCAGGCATGAATAACCTAGTTCCACGGAGTACTGCCATAGGCATAGTATATAATGAACGTGACATTACGTACAGAAAGATCCAGGAATCCTAAGGCTTGGAGCACATTGCAGAATATCATCATATATTTTTAAGAAAAAAAGTTGCACTCAATTTTAAATCATATCTCCTCTCCATCAAGGTTAGCAATTACTGAAATGTTTCTTGTTTTTTTTATCCGGTCTTTAAATGTTTTTGTCAGGAAAAAATCGATTTTCTTTCTTTTGTTCCATGTCACGGTCACAAAATAATATAAAGTAACGATCACAATTTAGTTCAGGAGGAATTATTTTGTCATGGAACCCACAATGGGTATCTCTGACACGACATAGTACATCTTAATATTAATTAGAAATTGTGAAAAAATTACGACGCTCTGCGAAAATGTGCGCTGGATTTTATTCGCTAAGTTTGCCATTCTGCAGTGCCATCTGCAAACGTGTCGGCTATATAGCTTCACGCTGTGGCAGATGGCGTGAAATGGCGACGCCTTTTCCATTTCTATTTGCAACGCTCGCTGTAAACTAACGCAGCTTCGTCGTAATATAATAACTTCCGTTGAAATTGTTCTCCGAGATGTAGATCAAAGGACTCAAAGGATGGCGCAGGCGTTTTCGCTAATTTACCGTTCTACAAATTTACGTATTCCGACGGGAAAATTTTAGACGACCGTGATACTTTGAAATAAAGTTGGAATTTGTGTAAGGGTAGTATTATAAAAGTCGTTCCAGGTGTCTGCATGTGCATTGCGAGATTGGATGTATCGACGCCATCCGGCGCTTGGAGTGATGCCAGGTCCAGGGTATTGTCGCGAATAGAGCGCCGCCGCCCGCCACGGCCTGCGTCGGTCGACGACACCGTCTACATTTCAAAACAGCTCTAATCGGAAATAGGTAACACATTATGTGCCCCGCACTCCCGCTGCCCTTCAGAGACTTAAATTTGTTCTTCGTCAGAAATTTTATTTCAGCTATCTTCCCGAGGTTGAGAAGTGCCAATACCTATTACGATTTCAATCAGCGCATCTCGGCAAAATAAAAATATCCGCGGTGACCTCGAGACAGAATTGTAAGCAAAATGTTTTCTTATGAGAGTCTTGTGAGCATGGAACATTCCCCCAGGTCGTCAGCGGATGTTTCCAATTTGTCACTCAATATTATCACCGTTTCGCAAGCAAACGTCACGGTTCTATATCGAGATTCGCCTCGAAGCGGCCTCTCGGCTGTCGTTAATCAAACCTTGTGACGTCACCGCATCCACACAACGTCACTACTCTCCATTACACCCGTGTAATGTTAGTAGGTACACTTTCTTGTCGTGGTATCAGCGAGTGGGCGGATTACGAGATATCGCGGTTTTTAGAGTTCCCGCCGTGACGATGACGTCACGTGACGCAAGGTGCGCTGCTCACCACTCAGATAGGAATAGATCCGCTCTTGACATTGAATCCGTGCGTGCCTCCCGGGTTTGATCAATCGCCGTTTAGTTAAGGCCAATGTCACGACCTTCGACGATTTTATGCTTATTTTATACCTTAGGATTCTCGTGCGAGAAATCCGCAGTTTTATCCGCAATGTAACAAAGCTCGCAAGCTTAAGATTCTCTATTCACTATCCCCAATTTATATCAACGCTTTGGCTAATTACGCCGCGTGATCATTAACAGTTCCATTTTAATACGCTCAGTTTCTTATTAATTACACGTTGACGCTTGTAATAAAGGTCATTCTAGCCAAAAGAGATTTGTTCAGCAATTCTGGTTCATTTGATGAAAAGTCACGCGTTGGGCGAGGCGCGGGGCGCTTGCCTCATTAGCGTGTAATAGATACAATTTATCTATTTTTTTATACACGCTAATGTTTAAATGTTCCACTTGACTGAGATAAGTGTCAAAATCGTCACGTACATGTGTTACAATGACATACATGTAAGTACATGTTTTATTGCGGAGCCACGAGTACTGTATATTGCGAAAACGAAGACCACACACGGTATATGCGAGGGGTTTCAATTTCATTAGACGTTATGTACGAGAATGGAATTTGTTCAGTCTCTGATTGAGATTTACTGCGGGGTATCAGTTTTAATTTTGTTAGTGGTGAGCTAGCGGCGATGTCTGGCTTCGTTAATTATTGTCTTTGTCGAGAGGTGTGGGCGAACGCCATCGTCTAGTTGCTACCCTGTGTGTTACCATCGCAACTGACACGCAAATGCTCTCAAGCAGCAAGCTAAAGTTCTTCCTAGAGTGGTTGCCTTTGGCCAGTCTAATTTCTCGCATCGGCCAATTCGTCATCTTCCTGCCCTTCCCACGCGTATGTTGCGTCAACACACACCTACAGGGATAAGGATATGTTTTTTATAACAACTCAAAGGAAGCCTAACGCCAACCTATGCATATTAGGAGTGCTCTTGCTGCTAGTAGGTATATTGGTGCCTTTCGTTAAGTAGAGCGTTAATGTGGTACTGTCCTTATAATACCGTTTAACAAAGGTTAGACATGGTTTGGACATATTGAAAAAAATGATAAAGCAAGTATACAAGGCAAGTAGGAACAGAACAGTTGGAATAGCAAAACCTCAGCGGGGGCATTCTGACCAGGAGCCAATCAAGAAAAGGTTTGTTTGCAGGTTGTGAGTACCCTGGATGGGCGTGTGTGAAAAATGTGTGGGATTAGAGTAAAGGAAGTAAGAAATATATTCGTAGATAGTAAATATAGAATAGAAATTCGTAATAACTGCCATACTCCTCCAAGGAAATGACATGTTCTGTGAACATTATGTTGAAGCGCGTGTTTTGTTTCGAAATTCACAGAAAAGACTTCAAAATGCCGTGTCTCATATATCTTTACTTTATGCATTAACCCACGTACATTTTATTGCGCAATTTGACTTGCCTGATGCCACTTTCCATTTCCCTATAGATTTCTGGGAAGCTCAAAACTGTGGCTATAAAACGGTTCAGTAAATCGTAACTCGCAATAACTCAAGGATATTATCGTATCTGTTCACCAAACACAAGTTTAATTATGTGTGGTTTGGTAATATTGTGGTTATGTTTGATTTTTGAATGTGTTTGCTAACGTACATTGTTGGATGATAAAATTAACAATCACGCTTTATTGATTGTCAACTTGTCAGTACGCAGTGTACAGATAGGACGTCTAGATTGGTATCAACAGTGGTAATGATTTTAAGACATGTTTACAACAGGCTCATATAATTTTCGGCAACTCATATGTAAATATTTTTATGTTGCTTGTTAAAGTTCAACCAGTGTGTGTTGCGAGACTTGCGAGTGTTTACTGACGACACAAAACGTGGTGTTTAACTGTTTTCGTTTTAAACAAGCTCGGAATCACACAACGTGCCATGGAGAGAGCTGTGCTTGGAGTTTCTTTACACGACAAAATCCGAAACAATGAAATTCGCTGAAGAACAAGTTCAAGCGGTATGAGTTTGCCACGACACTCGACGAACCAATAACTGATGATGATGAAAGGTTCTCGAGTGGTTACCACAGTACACAGAAAGACGATGAGTATATAGGCCCCCACTAGGTGGACTGACGTTATAGAGAAAGTCGCGAGATACAGATGGCTAAAAGAGGCATATGTTCACCGGTGTACATTTATTGATGATGATGATTCCCCGAAAGGGCAGAGGTGTCTAAACACCCACGATTCGCCAAATATGTTTTTTTTTCCGCATTATAGGGATAGCTCAGACTTTACTGAGAATTCTTTGTCATAAAAAGAAATAACTTTGACCTGTGGATTGAAATGAGCAGTATCACATTGCGATAAAAGATGAATAACGTGTGCGAGCGGTACTTTTTTTACGGATAAGGCGTTAGTTTATTATCAGTATCATCACATGAGGCTAGGTATACTATGTCATTAAAAAAAATGAACGAGCAACGAGAATCAGCCGAGTGTGAATAACTGAAACTACTGGTGCCGTTAGTTTCAAACACGAATGCACCCTTTGATGTAAGCCGTGTGGAACATGGCTTCGTTGCGTTGCTACGTTCACATTGCAATTAAAACTAATTTACATACGTCTTTATCCGAGAATTTCGTAGTTTCTCTTTATCGCCATGGATGAAAATTCAATTCTGTTTAAAATATCCGAATCCTTCCTAGTTTCGGATGCAGACCCACCATCACATAATACTTTGCTATAGTTTTTGGAAGCAGAACAATCATTAGACTATTTGCTAGTTTTTGGATAATCAAATGCGCGTAGTGGTAATGAATTCTGGCTTAGCTCCGTTTTTTCCGTTATCTGCCATTCAGAGTCGTTTCCTGTCAGGGCGATCAAGTCAAGATCATATTCTTCGATCACAATAACGTCATTCCTTACCAATATTATGAGACAGGTATGTCTGGCCTTTCAGTAATTAAACAACTGTACGAAAATTACAACAGTGAACATGTACAACAAGCAAAGGCTTCAGTGATAATTTATGGAAGAAAACTCAATTGATTGAATAACAATTGATGCAGTGCCCTCAAGTGATGATCGTCAGTAATGGAACTTATTTATGTTATTAATATCATCATTAGAATCAATAAGGCTTGTGAAGGTGTCACGAAATGCTAACCAATTGTCATGTGAACCATTGAACTTTGGAAGAGAAATTATCGGTAAACGGACTGGCTTATGGTTTCTCGAGCATATGTTACTAACTTGGTCATCATGTTTAGATGCTTGGTTCAGTAGTTGTTTCAGTTTACTTAATAAGACCTGACCTTTAGAAAGGGTTTGGTAATATAACGACTCAGATTCATTGCGTTCAACCAGCTGTACCTCCATGTCAGTGACTACGCATTCCAACCGCAATTGCACCTCATCATATTGCTGATATAAGTTTTCTATCCTACCTATTCGCAGCTGCAGTTCCTTTACCTGAGCCTCACTTAACTCCTCCTCCAGTTGGTCGAGTATGTTGGCAAACGCTGTTAGCCGACCTTTGTAACTTGCACGTTTTTTGATCAACTGAGATTCCTCCTTTTCCGTCATTTTAGGAAGCAAGTATTCACCTGAAATGTATACAATAAAGCGTAAGTAATGTATAATTAACTGTTAATCACCATTCACTTTTGAGTTTACAATCGAATTTAAGAAAAGAAATCACAATTTTCAGTTGAACTTTTACACGAATTTTACAACATTTTGAGGTTAGTTTACAATGAAAGTTTAAAATAATTATCGTGAATTATTTCCGCTGACACAGTCTGGGTGTGCGGGAGTTGGTGTTTCAGAACATGCTGAACATCGCCGTAGAATAATCTGCCTGTTTCATCGTATTTATCACGGCAATCAGTCTCAATTATGTTGAATTATTTCAGAATACGTTGCCTTTCATGTTAATCCTGTGATGCTCGGGAGTCGGTGATTCAAGACATCGCCGTGGAATTATCTGCTTGTTTCATTGTACTTATCATTTTAATCAGTCTCAAATATGTTAAATTATTACATAAGGCATTGCCTTTGATTCTTTCTGTGGTGAGCGGGAATCAATGATTCAATCAATACAGGCTGGACATGTGATCGCCACTGTAATCTTTGGACATCGCTGCGCTGTGGCATAATCCGGTTCGAAGTTGACCATTTTATGTATTTGATGGAATGTATCTTTGAAATTAAAGTCTTCTGGTTCTTTTTACTGCTTTAATGCGTTAAAAGTTAAAAATTAAAGATTACAGCTAGCTCCATTTTGGAGAAAAATCAATTGTCACCGAGCAATGGTGTTGCCATAAGGGCTAAAAGATATCTACTTAAATCTAGTTGAGACGGCAAAAATAATTACTTAGGTTCAATTTTAAAACTAAACAGAGCCATATACAATTAAAATATATATACAATGAAAACAGGGGTACAGGCATTTCGTATATATAGCGTTATAAGCTCGTCACGACCATTTGACTCGTGTTAATCAAGTCGTCAGTGGACCGACGCGACGGGTCCTGCCTGACAAACCACGTTACGGTAACAAGGGTCGTTTTCGTTTCACGACCGATCCAATTACTTATAATTTTCATCGTCCATGCCGTGTTGTGTGCCGATGTGGAAGGCAATTCAATTAGTTTAGAGGAGACCGGCATGCGATGGTCTTTGCGCTATGGGACAGTCTCACGACCCTTTTATATATTGCATAAAAGTAAAGTCACAGTACACATTCATTATTCATATAATGCCGTAGTAGTCTAGACGGAGTATTGGGCAGATTTATCCTTGACAGCCTAGTCTTTTAGGATTGTTCTGCTGAGACTGTTCCACATCATCCACTTGATGACCAAAATAATCAGAGGTCTTCTTGACGAGGAACATCTTAGGGAAGTCGTTTAAACCTGACATTGTTTAAAACGTAATAATATTTTTATATAAAAAAATACTCTCTGGGAAGTCTTTTGTATAAAATGTATTGACTACCTCGTTCGTGAAATGGTGTAAACATCGCTTTTCTGTATTGCACGGGTCTGACAGTTATTTGGATATTTTTCTAATGATTTTAGAAAAAGAGGTTTCTTTTCTAAAATCATTGGTGATGCACATTCATGATTTTGAGAGAACCTATTTTTCTTCTAAAATTATTGGGTTTTTCTGACATGAGTATCGAAACCTACGTTTTGAGACACTTTGCTTAGAGACATCCCTGTCTGCTATTTGCTTACTATTCACCTTTAGGGTATAAGCAGAAATGTGTTTTTTTTTTTAGTTTCTTATGTTTTAACGTTAAGATAACAGGATTCGAAAACTGTAAGACAGATGTAAACCTGTGCGATATAACCTTGTTATTAGATAGATAACTGTAAAGTTAGAAGACATTACAGCGGGAAACGATTACTTGGGCTCGTAATCGTAAACTGTGATTTAAGGGACTGTTACCACAGCCACAGTATACCAAACAGTACGCCTACTTATACTAAAGAACCTACTCTAGTAAATAGGCACTGAACTTTGTCGCGACGTGATTCTTAACATGCTACATTGTAGAGTTATTAAATTGACCTTCAAAGTTGGAGTTGTAATCATCTCGATCGATAAAAATTAGGTAATTTAGTCAAGAAATTAATTTATTTTGAAAGTAATTTATTAGTCGTCCCTTACATTGTTGTAATATTTTATAGTAATACGAACGTACAATTTACAGTTAGTTTCACAAATTTGTCATCAGACATAGCAGATTTTATATTTCGACAAAAACAATACAATATTGGTTGTACTGAGTTCAGCTTATTTGAAGGTTTTAGAAAGTCTGTTAAAAATACTATTTTTTATTTTGCTTTTTTGTATCGGACGCTACTTGACCGTTTTGTTCAAAATAGAGTTAAGAAGGCCCCACTAAAATCGGAATAAAAAACTGAAATACAAACCAGTCACAATAATTGTTAAATAATATGAATGTTACAATTAGAAATAATTTATACATGCTTAATGTTTCGGCAGTGCGCGACGATGGTGTCTAGTTGTTATGTATATATAATTATGTGCTTTAGGCAAAAAAAAATCCATTACATATTTTGTGGATTCGATTTTTTTTTATTTTGTAGGGATTTTTCATTCTATACACAAGCTGAGCGCAGCTCTCGTCGCCCGTCGCGCGTCGTATGCAAATATTGACACGCGCATGATACAATTTCTCCTAAATTAGATACTTGAGACTTCCAACAAATATATAGACCCAATATAATTATGTAATATACCTACGTACTCTTAAATCTTCTTACGATCTAGCTTCTAAGTTAGTCGGTTGAGAAGTGATGCATGTTCTGAAACTATTGCGTGAAATGTGTATCGGAAGAACGTTGTAGAAATCTTAAAAAACCTTAAGAGTAATGAAAGTCCTATGTAGCGATATACTCGTAACTTAGTATACATAAATTCTGCGATAATAGTATTATAACTATCATAATTATGTTAAAAAATTAATATCAGCCTATTAGCAATAAAACAAAGTGCGCAAATACGTAAAGGTGATGGTGACTTTTTCATTTAAAATTCAGACTGGAGAAATAGTAGGTCCATATAACGTCCAAATTTGCATTAAAACATCCTAAATGATTACAAAGTTTACAGGTTAAATGAATTAGTTATATATAGAATAGTAATAGTATCACCAAGTATCAGACGCCCACAGGTTATAAGGAACATTATTACGGAAATAGAACTGCCAATACTCCATGTGCTCGTCTAATATCGTCATAAGCAATGTAGTCTAGACTCAAGATACTGTACAGTAGTGTGTGTGTTTGTATCTCTTTTGTACAGACAACACACCAATGTCAAAATAAACAAAAGTATGAAAGCGCTACCAAACTTCAAAAATAAAATTAAACAAGATTTTCGTACTCAATTATGTTTAAATATACCTGCCGTAATACTCACATTGTATTGTTTGCATTACTTAAGTCCTGCTTAGCTAAAAAACTTACAAAGCTACAATGAGAGGTAAAATATTTTGATTTTTCTTTTATTATATGAATAGTATTAGTGTTTGTTAAAATAATTGTTCAATAAATGGCCGTGTGTATCCTATTGTATTGTAATTTTATATAGTTAGTTCAATTCATTGGTTTCAGAGACAGTACATAGTTTAACATACTAAGTTTGAAGTAGAACGAATAATAATGAAAAACCGGCCATAGACTGGACTTTCCGCAAGGATCCGAATTGTCTGCAAAAATAACGAGACTGTTGGTTAATTGATTGTGTTGGTATAAAATCCTACAAGTGTTAATCCGACTAGCACTTGGCAGGTATTATTTTATTCTCTCGGCTTGCTTAAAAATTCTTTGCTTCAACGAATGGTAAATAATTTATATGTTGACCTTACCGCGTGCACCCAGGGTGGTAACCGGCAAGTGCCATTTTTCCAGTAAGGACTCGCGAACAACCCAACTACAACCAATCTATACATCATAGATCTTGAGTTGAGGATTTAAGACCTATTTTAGAAGAATACCTGTACTCTGTATGCAATATTTTGTTTTATGATTATGTGGCGTGAAGTTACGTTACTGGCATTGAAACTGTGACGCAGTGAACGAACTTGCACATGCCTTTTGATAAGAGTTTTATTGCACTGACGTTTTGCCAGCGATACGAATGTGGTTATATTTATTTTCACGCCTATACGTTCACGCCTGCCATTGTATGTATGTATTTATATTAAATTATGGGTAATTTTTCATGTTAATTGTTAAACTTTACTTCTGCAGTTCATATGCACCCTGATTTGGGCTTTATGATCTTACTTAGATTAATTATTTATGTCTATAAGTTATTATATTCCATATCATTAATGTAATTCGTGTATGTGCGGTACTTATTGAATAAATAAATAAATAAAATAAATTGTAGGTTTAATACATTGTCAATAAAATAGGGAAATTGCAGTTTTCTAATTATGTATGTATAAATGTTGACAATGTAGCTTACACTAAACTTGAATAGGATTAAATACTGGCTGCGGTGACTTTCCTAAACCTCTGGGATGTAACGAGAAGGTAGAAAAGTATGGTGAAAAAAAATATATTTTAAGCGTTAAATAAACTGATAGACAAATCTAGCATTGCGGACTGAGATAAATACAGGTCGAGCACTGCGCACGATATAAGTGAAGCCAATAAAAAAACATGCGTCTGTCATACTGTGCCTTTCTCGCTTTACGGGATTTCCATACTGTTGAAAGGAACAGCATTATTGGAGCATGGTTCACTTGTAATGTACGTAAAATAAAATAAAAATAAAATAAAATAGCCATTTACTGCCTTAACATTAATACACAGAAAATGTACGTCGCATGTAGATGTCCGTCGCGTCGTATTAATGTATCTGGGGCCCGATTCTCTTAGCTATTGAACGGCGTTAACGCAACTGAATTGCATGAAAATTGTAGTTTTTGACAGTATCCGTAGTCTGGACGCTATTTAGGTTCGATCGCACGTCAGTGGCTTGCTATCAATAGTTTTTGACATATTTGGTATGCTGTAAGCTATTTTGTTGCGATTGCGTTGCTACAGTGGCATAAATTCGGTAGTCTGTTCCATATTTTGATGTTTCTTACAACTGACAGATGCTGTCTTAATGCAATTGAAGTGCTATTGAACAGCTACACCTTTTGAGGCTAAGTGTTCGTGTCGTTATTCAAAGTAATTTAGATAAAAATGAGTGTTGTGAGGTTTTCCACGCTGCGGTGACGAGTTGCGGAGCGCCGAAACCGCCGCCCCGAGCCCGCGCCCTATTGAGGCTCTATATTGACCCCTTCAGCGATATACCCGAGGTGGAATTTCTGAAAACATTTTGTCTCGGGAAATCCGCATTGAGGGAAATAATTGACGTGGTGTTGCCGTTCATGCCAAAGGAAACAGGCGGGACGGGAATGGCTCTGAATTGAAGGTGATAAAGATGTGAATTTAATGGTTACCTATCAAATAACGCATCTTCGCCGCGTCGTAACGATATTATGACTCAAACCAACTCTTCTAGGTAGTCATCGCGATGACATTTGGGTCTGCTTCTGGGTCCTATCAATCATTGGTAGGCCAAAGCGCATTCTATATTGTCTCACAGACTATTGTGTCGGGCAGTACTACTGTGTACAGCCCTGGGTCGTCTCATTACTCCTATGTGTGGCATAGCCACCCACTTAACCAACATTTAATGATGCTGAAGAGAAAAGGGGAGCAGGTGTTTTTGTTGGGTAGACATGAACAGTAAAATTCGTTAATTTAAAATCAACATATTTATGATCATTATACATACTTATATATTAATCAGATTGTTAATTGTAAATATGTATATTCTGTCAACAACAAACTTATTTACTTACTAGTTTTTAGTACATATTTACTCTAAGTATGGTATAAAGGTTTAATTGTAAATATGTTAATTATAAGGTATGTTTAGACTGCAGTTTGGCCTGGAATTTGTTTAATAAAACCTCATTAACCTAATTGTATTTTTTATTTGTTTATATAATAGAGAATGAGCACATAATTTCAAATAATGCATTAACAATGTATTCGGATAATTAATAGATAGCCTCGTCGGTGGCGAGCATTTCACTTGGTGATCACAGTCAACTTTTCACTAATAGCATCAATGTCAGGCAGCAGGCAGCCTCTCGGTTGCCCGCGCGTGATCCATCGTCGCTTCCGTCGCTTCTGCGCTCAGCCGCTCCATATTAGCGAGACTGGATGACGCCTCGCACATTGATAGATCTACAAACAAAATGTAGTTTTTTTTATTGAAAGTGTGTGCAATATTATATAATTTAGCAACTACGTTTTTATTCTTGATAGGGTAGTGCTTGATCACTAATGAGGCACGAGACAGACTAGCACTTGAAATTTCCGTACCGTGCTGTGTATTTCCTTACAATGTTACCTTCAGAGAAAAAAAGCCATTGAAATACTAAAAAAAATACTGGGTTTTAGATGGATATAAATAAAATAACTTAGGTGATATTAATAAGACCAAAATATTATATTTACCAGCAGCCACCCATCACCCGTTTTAACGGTACAGTTGGGTGATATGCAATTAGCATCTCTACGCATTCTGCCCAGAGACGCTTTGATAAACTGCGCCCCTCCGCAGAGCGTGAGCACCGTCCCAGCGCCAGCTCCGGGTGCGCCTCCACAAACTCCACCAAAACTTCTAATTAGTCAATGCCAACCATGGTCACAAAATAATGTTGAGCTTCATACTTTTTATCCACGGCAAATGAAATGAACTCACTTTGTAGAGGTGTGACTAATATATTCGTATTAGGTATATATAATATGTTCAAGACATAAGTTTAATATTAAGTAGGTAATATGAATTGTGTCGTAATAGGTTATTCAAATAATAGTGACGGCGACTGAGTGACGCTATTCTTCCTTACAGTTGGCTGTGACTTGCCATCTCATTCTCACTCGTCGCGAGAGAATGCGACGCCGACATTCCAATTTGAAATGAATCCTCGGGGCTCAGACCTTGCGCGCGGTGGTCTTCGGTGAAGTTATTGCATGTGTTGTAATACATGTCACTTCTTGTATAGGAGCTTCGTGGATAATCAGAATAAAACCAGGCAATGGATATCGATAGATTATAATTAATTATGCAATGTTATGTGTTAGTATTTACCTATTATTGTAACGCTGCCTATTACATACTATTTTGGAACTATACTATAAAAAAAAATATATATATAAAAAACATTAAAAACAAAAAAAAACATAAAAATAATCTATATTTATAATGTAAATACAACTTATAAATCATTGTAAATTTCGTGATTTCGTTCACAGTCCTAGGTCTGTTAAGGTATTAAGGCAAGTAAATCACTGTATATTTATATCAATAACGTGATCGATTTGTCAACTATTACACATAATATTTTGACCAATAACGGTTAAATTGCGCGTTTTTTATGAACGAATAATATGATAAGTTGTCACTATTATTTGACTATTACCCAGTAATAGGTTAGATAACATAATATTGGCTAAGCGTTATATTCGATAATAGGAATATGATCCTATTATAACACCTCTATAACTTTGTACTGTTTGTTTATTTTTTTGGCAAAGACAATAGATTATTTCTTGCATATTCTTTATTTTCTATTCAGGGATTAAAAACTCAATTTCCGTGATATTTTGGAGGATTTTAGATAGAAAAATAGCTAAATGATTTAAATATATTTATTTAATGTAATGTTTGCTAGAAAACCAGTGTATTGATGTTTTGACTGATGCTTGATGGATAGAAGTTTTCATTATTATTTCAGTGGCAACATTTGCAAGCTATAGCACAGCCATACGATAACGACGCGATTGCTATACAACTGCGATAAGGAGCTAGAATTAGCAGACTACCGAATTTGACATTAACAGCAGTTCGATCGCAGAAGCATCGTAGTAGTGTGGCGTTTGGTCAATAGCTAAGAGAATCGGGGCCCTGATATTGGGGATGATTTTCTTTAGTTTATAGGTAACCTATACATAAAGTTAAAATTTATGTGCATTCCACGCAAGTTAATTGGTAAATAAATAATATTAGTAGGTGTGGCTTAGTTTTAGTTTCAAGGTTATAAAAAAGGCTAAGCAATGAAAATTAAATCATCATCTTAATTTTATCCTAACACCATGTGCGGACGGTCGAATGTGTTTTTTTTTCTAAATGCGTGACATATTGATCCATAGTCTCAGTAAGTCTACGGCAAATAAACACAAAGTCAAACGCAGCCGCCCGTCGAATTATAAGCTAATAAAATACAAAACACACAAGGAAGTTGTTAAGTCAACAATTTATTTCAAAAGCATGAATACAGCGATTTGTATTAAAAATATATGACGTAGGAGGTCGGCTTTTCAGTTTTCAGAACAAATAAACAAGATAAATTATCGAATTTATATTGTTGTAGGTGTTTAAAATCACGCGCAGAAAATTATCAAAAGAATATTTTTTTTGTTTATGTTACCAATACAATTTATTATTTGGAAAAAATATTTTTATTCCTCTGGAACACTTATGTACAGTTCTAGCCCTAACAATATAAATACAGTTAGAGATATTTTCCTGCTGGATGTCGTAAATGATGACCAAGGTGTACCTAAAAAAATGCGCTAAGTGTGTAGCATGCCACTACTCACGTGGATAAGTATAGTGTAGCTGCTCATATCTTTTATCCCTGATAGGTTAGCCTGTGACCACTTTTTTTTACGATTACGCGATGGTAACTGATAATGCGGTTGAAGATGTTTTTCAGGCTAACCCAAAACTATTAGCTCTAAAAGACAGCTGCCAGAACACACCGTTAGATGCTTGGTGACATATTTTCTACTTGACAAATTGTTGATAGCCGGGTGGGCGTTTGCAAAATGCCCTACCAACATGCTATAACGACTGCCAATAACTAGGATCAACAATGGCTTAAGGTTCCCCTTCGAAGGAGGGAAGCGCACAGTAGTAAATTCTTCTTACGTTATAAAACCTAAATCAATTAATTACTTAGTTGATCGGAAAATAGACATAGAACAGTGGCCTTTAACATAATATTAAAGCCATCATTTACTGAGAGGTGGTAGTGTAGTGGTGGTCTAATTGGTAGTAAGAAGGATTTGAGTCAGGAAATCCATACTAATATTATGAATGTAATATATAACTCTTGTATGTATGTCTGTCTCACTTTCAAGCCGAAGCTACTGGACCGATTTAGAAGAAATTAGGTATGAAAATAGTTTGAGACCCGGGGAAGGACAAAGGATAGTTTTTATCCAACTGCGCAAAAAGAGGTTAATGTTCTTTCGCGAAAATCGTGTCATGCGCGTGTTCCGGCAGCAGTCCTTGAGAGCCAGTGAAATTACAGGCACATGAGACTTAACAAGTATGTCTCAAGGTGACGGGCGCAGTGCAATTCGTGACTTGTAACGAAATGCATCTGTTATAGGCAGAGGTTAGTCCGCTTAACATCAGGTGGGCCTTGAGCTTGTTCCGTCATAATAACATAAAAAAAAATGCGTGGACGGAGCCGCGGCCGAGAAGCTAGTCTTCCATAAAACTAAAGCTGAAACTTTTAACAATAATATAAGTATATTCTCGTCGCCCTTTTTGTTATTAAAATATTTTGTATCGACCCTTGTACACGTAGGATAAGTGTAGGATGATTTACTTCAAAAGAATTTCACCTTATTTAGCTTCGGAAATTCACCCTGACTACCTCCCCTGTCTACACAGAATACGTGCTCGTCACTGCATAACTAAGGAGATAATTAAGTTCCATTGTTGGGCGTCATGTGAACAGACAAATAGCGTCCCCAATTTTCATAGTGACGCCCACTTCAACCTACTGAGATCCTCATTCTCTTGTTTAACTTGGTATGTACACATTCGAGCTCATTTTCACAAACAAGTTATTAATATGTTGATTGCCTAATGGCAATGTGTATAGAATGCTGCACATCGAGCCTGTAGAACAACTAGGCTTATTAACATTGTGGCATGTAAGTCTTCCACCTATATGCCACAATGTTAATCCATATTAAATGTATTAAATATGATTTTATTTTTATGCCTGATAGGTTAGCCTTTGACCACTATCTCACCTGATGGTAAGTCATGATGTGGTCGCAAATGTTGTTCAGAATAACCTATAATTATTGGCTTTCAAGGAAAGCTGCCGGAACACACCGTTGGTTGCTTGGCGACAGATTTTCAACTTGAGGGTGGTAGCTAGCCAGGCGGGCATTCGCAAAGTGCCCTACCACCATGCTAAAACGACTGCCATCCTAAGACCACAACCGGGACCGACGGCTTAACGTGCCCTCTGAAGCACGGAAGTGCTCAGTAGTAATGTCACCAGCGGTCACCCATCCAACCCATGACCGAAGCAGACGTTCTGAACCGGTAAGCTTAGCTTTGCTGACGATCGGTTCAGAATGGCTATGCACACTTCGCTACGAGTGCTTCAAAATGTAACTAAAGTTAATTTTTATCTTCCAAACAAAGAACTTTAACTTCATATGTTACTTTAATGCGACTCAGTAAAATAAAATGTGATTGTGGCGGAACAAGTACGAGGACCACCTGATGTTAAGCGGATTAACCTCTGGCTATAACAGATGCATTGCATCACGGATGACAAATTGTACTGCACCCGTCACACTGAGATTTATGTGCATGTAATTGGTGTAATTGGCTCTCAAAGACTGCTGCCGGAACACACTGTTTGGTGCTTGGTGACATATTTTCTACTTGAGGGTGGTAGCTTGACAGGCGGGCATTTTCTAAATGCCCTTCATGCGGTGAAGCACAAGCCGGCGGCGGCCGTGGGGATCGAACCAGGAACTTGCGGCACGGCACTCCATAGCTGTACCGCTCGGCCATCATTGCTTCAAAATATAAGTATTAGTATAAAGTATGTTATTTTCTTTTGATTTTCATTGTCATGTCAGACCTCAATGACAAAATTGGCGTGGTTCTTCCTAACTGCAGAATCGCGTTTAACGAAACAATGCTTCGTTAATTATCTAAATAGCGGCGATACATCATGCGAACATCACCATAAAAAGCTCATCGGTTGCTCTTCCATTATCACGCTTCTAAATGATACCATTGGCATGACAAATAATGCAAAAAGAAGCTGTCATGATTCTCGAAAAAAATGTCATGACATGTTATAGTAATTAGATGTATTTATACGATGTATATATAAGTGCTTGCAAATATATCAATAATTTGATGACTTTATAATGTAACTCATGCTGATTTCGGCTATTATTTTAGGCAAGCCGACTGATATTATAAAAATACTCAAAATTTCAAATAGTTTGTGGAAATCGGACCATGAAAAGATTATTGTGTAGATGTTAGTTCCACCTTTTAAAATATTTATTGAGTACTAGCTTTCCGGGCGCGGCTCCGCCCGCGCGTATGTCGGTTATCGCGCGAAAACATTAACCTCTTTTTGCGCAGTCGGATAAAAACTATCCTATATTTTTTCCCGGGTCTCAAACTATCTCCATACCAAATTTCATTCAAATCGGTCCAGTAGTTTTGGCGTGAAAGCGTAACAGACAGACAGACAGACAGACAGACAGACAGAGTTACTTTCGCATTTATAATATTAGTACTGATTACGTATTTCTCTTTTGGTTGGTACACTTGATAGTAAGTTGAGCCCGACGACATCGTCCATGTGCTTCTAAGTTAATGGGTGCTACAAAGTGAAGTGGCTGTCTAGATTACCAATCGATAGCCTTAAGGACTCTTTCAATAGCCCTGCGAAAGTCCTGATTTTCAGATTCAGACAGCTTCAATAATTTATAATATAGAAAATGTACTGGATAAGTACCAAACTATGTGCTTACTTGTTTTTGCTTTGTAGTAGTATATATTTTTGTTCTGTATCGGCTCTCTACTTATAAACGTATCTATAGTAAATAGAGCGAAATAAAATTTCGTTAAAGAATTATTAAAATTGTAAAAGTTTTAAAAAGAAACTTTCGTACACGAAACCAATTAGTAGAAAGCCTATTTATGTTCACTATTATTCTTGAACGATTATTCTTCCAATCTACTATTATAAAGAAATTTCAATTGTCAAGAATATTACTATCGGCGAAAGATGTTTTCGAACCAGCAACGTAGATGAACCAATCGGTGATGGGTGTTTCAGCATATCGCATGGAGCTTAAAAGAGTGCGTGTTTTTTTATGTTTTGTGACGGAACAAGCTTGAGGCCCGCCTGATGTTAAGCGGTATCCTCTGTTTATAACAGATGCATTTCGTCACAAGCGAAAAACTGCACTGCGCCTGTCACCCTAAGCCATACAGTTTTTGTATCAATACTCGACATAGAAGACAAATAAGTTGTTACAGAGATGGATTTTATAGAAGTGACGTTACATAACCATACTTGCAAAACTTAAGGACATATACCCGCCAGCCAAAGCGTGAACTTTTATATAAACTCAACTTGTTATTAAAAAAAAACTTGCAAGTAAATATCGTGTATTATTAGACCTATCGTTTCTGGCTTAAATCCTTTTTCTTTTGGACTAATAATTAAAATTGTTATTATATAACGTTTAGTATATAGCACTCGTTTTTAGGAGTTTGAGCCAGTTATTCGTAGCTCCAAATTTATTTAAAAAGTATAGTACACATGTATAAATAACTTCCCAATATAGAAAGTTCATTATATTCCCCATGTTTGTGGTGCAATAGAAATATTAAAAACATGCTTATTTTTCTTGAAAGAGATGCTTAAAGTTGGGTCTTTCTCTTATCTAAAATTACGAGTTTTTGAGCTAGTGTAATTTCAAAACTGTACAATTTAATGAAAATCTGATGCACCACAAACCTAGATATTAGGGTAGTGATAACGTAGGTAAAAAATCATTGAGTTTTATTCGCTATTATTAAAATGAGATTGGAGCTGCGTATTGTATGGGGCGTTCGTCTAAAATATACCCTTAAAGGCCCATAGGAGCATGTTTTCATAGCGACACTCATATTTTCCTGAAGGCATGCGTAGACAAGTCTTAACCAATACCTATAGTCAAATGTATGACAGTTAAGTCTTAGAACGAATATTACATCATTATATTATTCTAATAGAGATTCTGTGTTCGTGTTCTATTGTATACATATAATACAAGTAACATGTATGTTCGTTTCTCACCAAGAACAGCTATAAGCAAGACGATTTTACGACAGTTCCTTAATACTTCGCTATCGGTTTTGTCTGTTTATGACACGGTAGATTACTAACTTTCGATTTTATTATGACAGATATTCTTATACGAATTTTCTCCTTTAAAAATATCATGTTGGTACTCGTATCTTGTATATGGACCAAAAGATTATATATCTATAAATATTTTATGTTTTTTGTCAAGTGTTACGTACGTAAGTTTAGTCATTAAAAATGTTTTTTAACCGACTTCCAAAAAAGGAGGAGGTTCTCAGTTCGACTGTATTTTTTTTTTTTTTTTTTTTATGTTTGTTACCTCAGGTCTCTTGACTGGGTGAACCGATTTTGAAAATTCTTTTTTTGTTTGAAAGCTGATGCTTGTCGTTTGGTCCCATTTTAAATTTCATCAAAATCGGTCAAGCCGTTTTTGAGTTACACTAAAAAGATTGAAAAAAAAATTTTAACAAAAAATGGAATCGACTTCAACACCCAAAAGTGTGAAATAACTTGTCGACGTCGGTACCATGCCCACAATATTGTGATAATAGGTACTTTTGAACCATCATGGTACCGACTTCAACAAGTTATTTCACACTTTTGGGTGTTGAAGTCGGTTCCATTTTTTGTTAAAAAAAAATCAAAATTCTTTGTGACCATTGTTACACTTACGGTATCAATTGTATGTTCACTGTTAACCAAGCGACTAAGCGACGAGCATCATCTTTCAATTAAAAAAAGAACTATCAAAGTCGGTTAACCCAGTCAAAAGTTATGGGGTAACAAACATAAAAAAACAGACGAATTGAAAACCTCCTCCTTTTCTAAAGTCGGTTAAAAAGCCAAGATCGAGTAAAAGCTCGAGTAGCGTCTTGTAGGAGGTATAGGTATGCTATTTTTGGTAACAGTTACACATATATCTATTCTGATAGATGTGTAAGCAGTTGGTTTACTTATATTTCTAAATAAAGTTATTCACAATGGTGTGCTTTGGCACGAGCAGATAATATATCACCAGCTTATGTTGTAGACATCAGAAACTATAGCTACGCTAGGAGATTATAACAATCAATATCTTGATTCATATGATAGAAATCATTCGAATCATGAATAAATTAATTACAAAGATAAAAACCAGACAGCCTGTCTGATCACTGTACTTTATCTATCGATCGCTAATGAACTCCTCGTAAATTCGATTAATGAAACTGTGGAAAATTTTATGTATGACTGTTATAAATTGTGTGGGAACTTCCACCGAGAGTTGTCACGATGTTACGTTTAAATATACCTAAATTAGACTTAATTCTTGATCTCGACGGTTCACGGCCGTCAAATAAATGGTGTGCAACAGTTACTTTGTCTTTTTATTATTATTTTTTTATGCTTGATAGGTTAGCCTTTGACCACTATCTCACCTGATGGTAAGTGATGATGTGGTCGAAGATGTTGTTCAGGCTAACCTAGAATTACTGGCTCTCAAGGATGGCTGCCGGAACACACCCTTAGGTTCTTGGCGACAGATTTTCTATTTGAGGGTGGTAGCTAGCCAGGCGGGCATTCGAAAAGTGCCCTACCACCATGCTATAACGACTGCCATCCTAAGACAACAACCGGGACCGACGGCTTAACGTGCCCTCCGAAGGACGGAAGCACTCAGTAGTAATGTCACCAGCGGTCACCCATCCAACACATGACCGCGGCGGACGTTTCTTAACTTTGCTGATCGATTCAGAATGGTTAAGCAAACTTCGCTACGAGCGCTTCAAAAATATGTCGACGCTATAAAAATATGTCACACAATAATCTATTGTTAATTCCATCATATACTTCCGATTTGATCAAGGAGCACTAAATCTCAATAGAAATTGATGACCGGTTACCGTCGAACAGTGTTCCGAACAAGTAAAGTGGAATTTTGAGGTTATCTAGAACCGTTGTTTTAGAGGAATATCCTTGATTTGTCTTTGTCATAAAAAGTTCCCTTATAATTAGGGCGTACCTGTATCATCCCAATCGAATGTCGACAAATGAGACTCAAAGTTATATAATACATATATAATACTGTACTCGTAGACACAGAACATATTATAATAATACTGTCGCAGAAAAGTTCTGGTGGTTATTAAGATTAGACGACGAAGATGCAAGCTACCGGTCACTTAATATGTATTCAAATAAATATACTTCAATAGTTTAAATATTGAAAGTTTGTTGAAAAACACTTAACAGGACTAGACCCAAGTTTGTTGCTCGTTGTTCTTTAAGTTGCTATTTCGTTTCTGCTGAAAGCGCCATTAGAATGTAGAATGTAGACGCGTTCAATAATACTTACGATTACATTTAGCTTAAAATAATTATTTTATTTTGAATTTAACGTATCAGATAGTTGTAGATTGATGTCTTTAACTCTTAATATTAGTATGAAGTTATTAATTGCTGGAAAATATTTTCAACGCAATTGCGTCGTGTGTGTCTAGCAGATCTGTCAATATTCAATAGGAGTCTGCTTCTCGCAAATATTGTCCAATTTACAAGGTTGTAAATTGTAAAGTACCGGACACCTGTTAGCACACTCTGTTTTTTCTTTGTCTGGACGTGACATCATCAGTTGACAGTTTATTGTCCAATTAGTACATTTACTAGAAATAGCGTTTGGCTGTAGTAGACTTATTTATGAATTGTGCGTTGATACAAACCTTGGCGAAATCGTTAATTTCGTAGAATAGATTTTCCATCGTAAAAAAACTTCAAATATGTAATTGTAGTTCAGAAAGAGTGGTCCCTTTCTTAATTACGTTAAAAATATTACGTAAGTTTCCTATAATCGTTCTAATTTTTTACTATTATTCGCGCACTATCCGACAAACTGATGTTTTGGAACCCTTTTATATTAATTGCTTCGGAAACCTTACATTGAAATTATACTTTTTTTAAACAAGATCTCAACTCAAGACTCGTCTAAAAAGTTTTTATTTGTAAACTGACTAATCTTAAAGATTACGAGATAAGATAGCTGATCTTAGGCTGTATTAGTTTTAATCTGGTACCCACGTAGGTAACCTATACGTATACCTACCTATTGGGTGCCAAATACAGCCACACTCACAAACGCACCTTGCATATTGAAATAAAGGTAGGTAGCAATTAATAATACATTTAAATGAAAGTACGCTAGCATTCACAATAAAATAAAGCTTCTAGTAAAATGATTTCGTAGGTCCTACAGACCAAGGCGCGGATATATAGATCTGCCTCGTACTCGCCACGAGATATTAGCTTACATACCAGTGTTTTTTAAGTCAAAGAATAAAAGGACCCTAACCTCTCTTTCTACCGTATAGCTTTGATCCTTCTGCCGTGGCACACACGTACAATAATCCCGTCCGGACGGACACGCACATGTACCTGTAGCTGTTGTAGCTGAAGTGCGGAGTGAGCCAGTCTTAATATAAATTACTAAATAATAAACAAACTATCAAGTGTCATAATAAACATTAATGTCGGTCGTCAGCCTCTCCTAATTATAGACTATCGGATAGTACCTACATAACTATACGTATAATACATAATAATGGTTATGCTCGATGAAAAATTATTTAACGTTATTTGTATGTAAATAATTGTGATAAGGATGCAGTTATGTTTGTAAATATAGACTATTATGAGTTTCCTGTACTTAGTACTTGTATAGAAACGCAGTCGTTGTAACTATCAGTACTAATATTATAAATGCGAAAGTAACTCTGTCTGTCTGTCTGTTACGCTTTCACGCCAAAACTACTGGACCGATTTGAATGAAATTTGGTATGGAAATAGTTTGAGACCTGGGAAAAAACATACGATAGTTTTTATCCAACTGCGCAAAAAGAGGTTAAAGTTTTTGCGCGATAACCGCCATACGCGCGGGCGGAGCCGCGCCCGAAAAGCTAGTTATATCATATGTGAGACAGTTTTCCTCTATTTATATATTTATCCCTGTTTGTTTGTAACATATCAATATTTTAGTAATTTCTTGTTAGTTGGGTATAATAATGTTCTAGGTCGCCCATCCAAAGTCCAAAATGCAGACAACATAAATGATTCATACCTAAATCCACGTAAATAACTATACACCTACATTTAGAAATTGATATAATAGCATGATATATTGTAATAAAATATGTTGTTATCTATGGTAAGATCTGCTCTTCTACATTTTGGTACGTACATCGAGCAACTTGAAACTCGATGGGTACGTATGAGCATCAGCGGCAACTATAATCGTCATTATCGCTTGCCTGTATCAGCATAATAATACATGTTTTCTCTAACAACACCTAATACGACGAAAAATCATTTTAAATTTAAGAATTTGGCTTCTGTTTATAGATCTGACGCATACCTGACCAAACTCAAAGAAAAATCCTTTTTAGAGGTGTACTCGCATCAGTCTTAATGAAGATGTTAAACGGTAAATAGCTCTGCTGTCCTAATGTACAGCAACTCCCTATTACCCATGATGCCTTGTGCGTGTTTATCTTTTGGTGCATTCTCGCCTTTTACAACATCCAACACAAGGATATTGAGATGTTCTTAATATATTCAAGTATAATTTGATTATGTGTGAACATAGTATTCGTCTAGTAGATAGATGAATCCTGACTAGATTAAATCAAGCTACATAATATTTGGACATTCGAAAATCATTAGCTACAGAATCTAAAAGTTCCCCTTTGTTAACTTATTAATTAATTTAGATTAATTCTAGTTATGAGTGTCTTCCTTAAGGAAGATCATTGCTTCCTAGTTCCATCAGGTGATTTTCCACACCTAAAGTAGCGTCGCCGCCTACAATACTACCTTGGATTTCTTATGCTTCAATTGAATGATTGGATCACAAGTGCTCTGCTCAGGAAGAGCACAGGATATATATGTATACAGTTTTGATGTATGTATATACTATACCATACTATTCAGTTTGGAATCTCTTAGTCTCTGGAGAGCTTCTGCATCTCTCTGCGTATACTACCGTCTGTACAATGGAGAGTGTTCTGAGGGGCGGTTCTATATGAGGCCAGATCCTGGAATCTACAAACGCACCGCTCGCGGACTGGATATGCACCCCTACTACCTCTGAGCTTCTGCGCTCGACTACACGACTGTTCTCTAAAACATTAATTTATACCGCGTTCGCGTTAGATTTCGAGGGAATTTTCAGTCGAAGTCTTGCCCCTGAGTAGCAAAAAAAAAAACACCATACATTAAATGTCAAAACTGCATTTGAAGATCGATCTCAACTTTGAGATGAATTTACTTATGCGAGCCTTAGAACGGCAACAAAGTTTCAACGACAGGTGCCAGAGCACATTGTTAGTTGCTTGGCGACAGATTCCTTACTTGCGGATGATAACTATAATCAGACGAGCATTCGCTCCATGCCCTTTCAATTTCGGACGCCCTATACCATCATGTGGTGAAGCTCAAGCGCACGGTAGGAATCAAATCATAGACCTATGATGAACGGATTGCTACTGCTTCACTATTTGTTTCACCTTCATCATTATGATATGATGATATATATAAGTTTTACGAGTTGAATCATGCAATCTAGTCGAGTAAGTACACACAGGCCATCAATTCTCCGGATTGCTTCCACCTCCGGCTCGCCCGCGGCATTGTGTGCAAATCGCACAAATATGCCAATAAACTGTCCATTACTGTGACTTTATGTGGAACGCACATGGTTGCGTACACATACGCACTCAAGGTGATTTTATATAAAGCTACAGCCGCTTTTAATTTGTTGTTATACCTTATGTTTGTACAATAGTCACACCGTGTTCGACACTTGTATGTATTGAAGTGTTTTGATAGAGATAAAATATACATTGAAAAAATTTGGGTTTTTTTTCCCATAAAAACACATATTTTGCAATATGTAATAATGTTTTTATTTTATCTCATAAATATTTAATCACCTAAAAATGTTTAGCATTGCAAAATGCCCTTCCACCATGCGATGTAGATCAAACTGGCGGTTGGGATCGAACCCATGGACTGCAGCATGGCAGTCTCCAGCTATTATTGCTCGGCTATCACTGCAATTGCGGTTTGAACGATACAACATCTCCACGGACTGAAGGGACGTATGACAGCGTAGGTTTATTATCAGCTTTCCGTTTTCTCATACGGATCCTCAAAAATCAATGTAAGCAGTCCTTAAACTCTTTACGGATGCAAAGATTTATCTTCCAGATAGTGATTTTACATGAGAACTGTTGAAGTCCGGTTGCGAGTCGTAATGGTCGCCATATTTGCATGTTCGATGGAGGGATACTCGCAAACAGCCGCTACAAAAAGCACTTGACTGTTCCATTACAATATGTAGTTGGTTATACATATATACGTTATCGTACCTCATGCTGGTTGGCGTCAAGTAGGCAGTCAGCCATAAACGAAGCCAAAACTTATTGCAACTATACTTATTATAACTATCCTTTGTTTCGTTGAGAAAAATATTGTACTGCCCCCCCCGCAAAAAGGGTACGAAGATGAAGGTGGTAGGGCACTTTGTGCATGGTGGTAGTGCACTTTGCAAATGCCCGCCTGGCTAGCACTAGCGGGTGACCGCTAGTGACATTACTGAGCGCTTCCGTGCTTCGGAGGGCACGTTAAGCCGTCGGTCCCGCTGGTTGTCTTAGGATGGCAGTCGTTATAGCATGGTGGTAGGGCATTATGCGGATGCCCGCCTGGCTAGCTACCACCCTCAAGTTGAAAATCTGTCGCCAAGCACCTAACGGTGTGTTCCGGCAGTTGTCATTAGAGACAGTTATTCTAGTTTAGCCTGAACAACATCTTCGACCACATCATCACTTACCATCAGGTGAGATATTGGTCAAGGCTAACCTATCAGGCATAAAAAAAATATGTTTTCAATCTATTGCTGTGTTGTTTGGTTTTATATTGTGATCCATTCTTGTCTTCCTGCGAGTGCTTTGAGATTCAGCTGACGATTTTTATCCTATTATTCCAATCCACACAATATTATCACATTACTTGTTGGACTGCCATCAGTGTAGTGAACTCTACTGTATAAACATCTTAAAATGTTTTGAAATTGTGTTCCTATTTGCTGATATTCGAATTAACGTATCATCGACTTTCTAATTATTGAACCCCTTTTGTCATAATCGCTTCATAACTCTAATGGGTTTATCTAACACTAAAGTCAATTATTAGTACTGCGCAAAAGAGTTTTCCATTGCACAGTATTAATGACGCATCAGAAGTTATGGCAATCACAAAAAAATAACTTCAAAAGAACAACGAATACTTACTACGAACCGCGCTTTTATTGCACCTCTGGGGTGCGATCGTGATTACATACAGTGTGCTATGTGCCCTCTTATTTATTGATAAAGGGCTAATTCGAAACAGGAATAGCGTTATACACTTCAGCCTGTGATGGAAAGGAATAGAAATAGTATGCGTCAGTAAAAAGATAAATAAGCCGAAAACCACGTCTTTAATCGTATTTCTAAAAGTGAGGCAATATAGGAAACTATAGATTACCTTACTACCATTGAAGAAACAATCACTTAAATGTATTATAGAATTTCAGAAATCTATTGAAAATATTTTATAGAATATATAAAGTTTCTGTGATTTATAGAGCGAAATTTAATTTGACCGTGTTTTCCTTTTACAGGATCCTGGTATAGAGTCAAAAAGTATTTATTTTTTAATCCGAATTCTTAACTCGGTTACATGCGCCAGAAACACCACATTGTGTCATTATATTCACTACCACCTTTGCTTGTTCCAGGTCGAACAGCGCGATGTCCCTGGCATCGACTGCGCTCATCTCGCCATGGACACAGAAGAAGGCGTCGAGGTGGTCTGGAACGAGGTCCAGTTCTCTGAGAGGAAGAACTTCAAGGCACAGGAAGACAAGATACAGATGGTGTTCGACAATCTCACCAGGCTCGAGCACCCCAACATCGTCAAATTCCATAGATATTGGACAGATACCCACAATGATAAACCACGAGTAAGTATATTTTGGTGTCTATTGATTAGAATAGGACAGTAACGGAATATAAACGAAACCCTGGATATAAGACGGAGAATGGAATTGGTGATTACGCTCTGTGAATATAAATCAAGTAAGTATCAGTTTAAGATTTACAGCGGACAGAGAAGACAGAGGACTACGTTAGACAGGAAATTTAAACTCCAGATGGTCTTCGACGACCTCACCAGGATACGGTATATATATACTATATTATAAAAGTCATAAGCAAACTTTGAGTTAGTCGTGTTAAGAAATTTTTCAGTTTAATCACGATGAAAGGAGAGCATGAATGAAGATTATGAAAGCAGACAGTATGTATTGGTCTATTGCGATTTAAAAATACTGGACACACGCCGAAGTACTTCTCAAACTCATTGGATCCAGAGTTGAATCCAATTGAATAATCTCTATGTATCATGCTACTTTCTGGAGCAAAGATCTTCTTTTCCAAAACATATCACATATACTCAAATTATATAACACGAGTAATTAGTATTTTCTTTCTTCTTTTCTTATGTACTACATAATTCTAGACTTGAATTTGTCAAATCTCAGTCAGTTATTGTCAGGTTTCTGATTCAAATCCAATAAATAAATGCCTTTTATGGTATGTCAATGCTTAAACATAATCAAACATTTCACAAAAGTCGAAGAAAAGAGTCATTATTGAAAGATTTATAACTGGCACCAAAAGAATAATGATCATTCCAAACAACCACAAATACAAAAAAGTTAGGTTCCCCGGTAGATAACTAGACATTTTTTTTTCTAATTTTCAGGTGATATTCATAACAGAATACATGTCTTGCGGCTCCCTGAAGCAATTTCTGAAGAGAACCAAGCGTAATGTTAAACGCCTCCCGTTGCAGGCGTGGAAGCGCTGGTGCACGCAGATATTATCGGCGCTCAGGTGAGACTGAACTTCCTCATACTTGCAGGTGTGCTGGATAACTGAATACATGTCCTGCGGCTCGCTGAAGCAGTTCCTCAAGAGGACCAAGCGCAGCGTGAAAAGCCTGCAGCTGCAGGTCTGGAAGCGCTGGTGCAGGCAGATACTGTCTGCGCTCAGGTGAGTCCTGACGCGATTCAGACCACACAGCACTTCAAGATTTCCGCACTGACTTTATTTTATTTCTTATAATGTTTTTTGTTTTATTTATCTAGGTGGATCGTCCTGAACACACTAACATTTATGGTAACAGAGAACAGAGAAACTTCAGTGACAACTAAAACTCAGCATGCTTTAAACCTTAGTCACCATTAGACATAACTGCAATAAACACAACTATGACCTGTCATTTAATATTCCTTACTGACCCAAATCGAGTTGGTCTTTTGTTTATAGATTCTCATCAAAACACTTACAGGTATCTGAAAATCTCCCTGAAGCTACTAACTGTCTAATCCCAGTACCGGACACTAATTATCTTGAATCTGGGTTTCCAGTTACCTCCACGGCTGCGTGCCTCCCATAGTTCACGGCAACCTGACCTGCGACACCATCTTCATCCAGCACAACGGGCTCGTGAAGATTGGCTCCGTAGCGCCAGACGCCATCCATCATCACGTCAAAACCTGTCGGGAAAATATGAGAAATATGCACCTGATTGCGCCAGAATATGGATGTAAGTATGCTTTTCCGACTTCTGAAATGAACATGCGTCATGTCGGTGTTGTGATCAGTAATTTTGAATCATCGACACAATTTTTAACTAATTTGGTTCAGCTGCTATTCTCTCAGTAATTTTATAAAAAGTTTGCTAATATTTTGCCTATGCAAAATAGTATTCTCTATTTTATATGGTTCAGCTCGGTGGGGTGCTTGGTTAGAATGTTACCCCCACATTTCTACTTGTGGGGTGTCGTAAGCGGCGATTAAAGGTAAATATCATACCGGATATATAGTATATTACCGATGGGCAACAGCGCCTTCAGAACTGATATCTTGAACTGCGATCCCCAAGATGCCTGCCAAACGTTGGGATTATGGCAAAACCCTCCTAAATGGGGGAGGCAGCGGACAATCCGGCTGATACAGCATATGGTTTTGGAAAATCTGTGTCTACATTTGCATTATTTCCCTGATGTAATCAGTAGGGTATCTTCGTCAAAATAGACTTGAAAAGGCTTACTTTTATCACTTGTTAAATCATTTTGATTTTGAAACTTGCCCATACATTTATAGGACCTCAGAGCTCATTGAAGATACCCCTATTTCATAAGCTGCCTAAACATTTCCAGCCGCCCAAATGGTAACACCCGCCATGGACATATATTCGTTCGGCATGTGCGCCCTGGAGACGGCTGCGCTCGAGATCCAGGGCAACGGAGACTCGGGGGTGCACGTCACCGATGAACACATCGCACGAACTGTTGAGTCTCTCGAAGAGTCCAGGCAGAAAGACTTTATATACAGGTACTACTTACATCACTGATCATCTGAATTTTATGTTGTAAATTAAATTAAAATGTAATTATGTATTGTTTAATTTTTCAGATGTATAAACAAAGACCCGGCGCAGAGGCCGACTGCGCGAGAGTTGTTATTCCACCCGCTGCTCTTCGAGGTGCATTCTTTGAAGTTGTTAGCGGCGCATACGCTAGTCAATACCACAGGTAAATGACTATACATTATATAAGATTATTTTTAGAACAACTATTTTAAAGAAAGGTTTGTCTAATGGCTCCATCAGTAAATATTATTACGTTTGCTGTTCACAATAGAATTACTAAGTCCTGGATCCGTTACTAGTAATCCTATAACAAACTGAATTTCATGCTAATACACAATTTTGATGTTTTGACTTTGCATGTTCGTAAAGTTCTTGTTGAAGCGGACTAAAACGAGTTTTTATGCTCTAGGGCTTAAAAGTCGTTTTAAGCACAAGTGCATAAGAATGTTTTTATTTAGTTGTTCAAAGAGATTAATATTTCATGTCAGAAGATTGCCCTTGTCTTTAATAATACCCTTAGATGAGGGTTTTATTAAATACCCGTACATAACAACTATCATACCTTATGGTAAGTGGTGATGGGGTCGAATATGTTGTTTAGGCTAACTTAGTGTTAAATATATGTAGTACGAGTATATTTAGTAAAGTAGATAAGTATCGTGTATGTGTGTAGTTCCCTAGATCGACAGAGGGAATATGGAAATTGATTTACATATTACTGAAACTAGTTTAACATGGATATTGATTGGTAAATATTTTTAAAGTAATACGGTATCGTGTGTGTGTGGTTGCAGCGAACATATCCGAGACGATAACGGACGAGGTGTGGGGGGGCGCGGGGGGCGGCGCGCTCGCGTGGGCGGCGCGGGGGGGGGACGCCGTCGAGCTCACCGCCAAGGACCTGCCGCCCGGCGCTGAGAAACTGGAGAAGTTCGTCGAGGATGTCAAGTACGTCTTATACATACACACTTTATACTCTCATTGTCTATGCTATATACACCCTTGCTAAGCAACTGCAGGGAGAGATCCTGATATCACCTTCAAATTTGCTGAATCAGCAGGTTTATCTCGTCCTTCAGTCTAATTCTGAGCAGACCTCGGCGAGGACCTGTACTCAGGTGGAAGATCGCACCGTTCCCTACGACACGGTAAAAAGTCGAAACGAGACGATTATACAACTGAAAAGTAGTAGAATTAGTTAATGAAACAATGGAGAATCTTACCAATACATGCATCGTATTGGTCATCGTCAACCTAAAATATGTGGAAATCTGTAAATAATTGAACAAACATTAAAGTTAAAGGCAGCTGGGCTCTTTAAAAAATTTTGAGGGCTGTAAGACTCATAGAAGTCAATGATACCAAAATAAATGTTTGCCAATTTTTTTATCAATATTTCGATGATATGGCTACTCCATGCAAATCAAATACCAATAGTTAATCTTTTAAATTTTATTTATGCTTTACTAAAACTAACTCCAATATTTAGATATCTTACAATAGGATTGTAAATTATGTGATTTTGAAGCTCGTTCTGTATATAAAGTAGAAAAAATCATTGACAGTCTAGACTGTAACTGATGCACTGATTCCATTGTTATTAATATCAAAGTCTGTAAATGTAATGAAAATAAATAAATAAACAATAATTTAATCATTAAAGATTTACTAATTCAGATAAACATAAAGAAGTCAATAATTACTATAGGGTCAGTTTTTGATAATAGTTTGTAAATTCGTGCTACTTTTGATATTTTAAAAGTATCAGGATATATTTCATCATGTAAATCTTCATTGAATGGTTAAATTATTGTTTATTTATTTATTTTTATTGCATTAACAGACTTTGATATTAATAACAATGGAATCAGTTCATCAGTTAGACTGTACCACTGTAAACTGATCCTATAGTAATTTTGACTTGTTATTGTTTATCTGTATTGTGAAAAAAACTGGAAAAGTATTACATAAGTTTTAGAAAATCTACCTCCATGGTATACATTTTATTTTTTGCCAACAACTTGGGTTTAGATCTAATACCAACACACTAACTGCTACAATCGATTTAGTTACTTATTAAGTCCAGTATTTATCTGTTTAAATAATTTATTCTCGTAAAGACAATGCCACTTACATGAGAACAATATTGGACTTAAAAGTATAAACATTTTCACTTGTGCCGTCGTCGGTCACTTTTGTTTTGAGTTAATTGAGTACTCATTAGTTCATTATTTACTAATTTTATAGACTAAAAGCAATCTGATTTGTCTCTTTATATGATAGGTGTTAAAAAACATAGGTAAAAACATAGTCCATATACACTTAAGAAAACCATTTGATAGTCTACTGATTAAAAAAGCTAAAAGTATAAGTGTTACTGTCGAAGCGCTAAAATGTTCGCATCCTTCTTGACAAACTGATCTCAAATAGTAAAAAGTATTAGTTCACAAAGTACACAAAATCAAAAAGGCGGTACCGGCGTGCGGAGTCCCACAGGGGTCAGTCTTAGAGCCATTGTTATTTCTGATTTACCTAAATTAAATTTGATTGCACCGCCATATAAAGTTGTATTAAAATACTTAATAAAAGTATCCACACTTAACAAACTATTCACCAAATGCAAACAAATTCAAAAACGTAGCAGTCGCTGGATATGTTATGTTGTCTAACAAAAAACAAAAATTATCGTAAAAATGTATGACTTTGAAAGAACACAACTTTATAACAAATTACCAATAAAAAAAATTGGTTCATTTAGTCCATTTCAGTTCAAACTAAATAAATATTTTATCTCGGATTTAAATAAATAATGAAGTGATTGAAAAAAGTGACCGATGCTGACGGGCAATAATTTTGATACTTTTTAAGCCCAATATTGTTCTCATTTAAGTGACTTTAATAGATTATTTAAACTGCTTAGAAAGCATAATGTACTTTAATAATTGTGGTAGTAGGGTTGGCAATAGATTATATTGTAATGAAATTTTAAACGTTGTGGTTCAGTTGTAAGTGCAGTGTGTTTAACTTCGATTTTAACAAATTAGTCCGACAAATTGTATAGAGCGTTAAATAGAATTGTCTTGAAGGTGGTAAAAAAACTTGTCAAAAGTGTAAAAAAATGGAAAAAGAAAACATTCATGTGATTACAATGTAAGGAGTATTGTTATATGTAGTAGTAGTGAGATTAAGAGAACAACATTTCTGTCGTCTATTTATTTTATTAAATTATATAGGATGTACTGCTTACATGAATAATTCAGATAGATTTGCACTTAGGGCAAAGTGAGATTTTAACTTCGGCGGCATCCTTTGATGTGATTGAAACTATAACTGGATCTGACAAAATTATTATTATTAAAATTTTGGATAAGTTAGTTATGAGAATGAAAATTGACTCTTTCGGATAGCTGCCGGAATGCGCTGCTTAGTCAGATTTCTTTATTGAGTGCGGTAGCTAGCTAGCTGTTCGTAAAATACCCGCCCATAATACAAAATGTCAGGCCATTCGAAGGTCTCCGATCCTATGTCAGTTTGCGTATCCAAACGATTGCTATCCTAGTACAACAACCGGTACCGACGCATCGGTGGTCGTCACCTAAGTAAGTAGGGAGGGACACTTAGTGAGGTGTGAGTGTTGGTTCCAGATACGGCATCTACCCTCTGTTCGCGTACGGGGCGGGGCGGCGCGGGGCGGCGGGCGGGGGCGGGCGCGGCGCGGCCTCGCCCCCCATGGGCGGCAGCGCGGGGGAGGGCGGCGAGGGGGGCGCGGGCGCGGAGCGGGCGCCGTCGCCGCTGGCGCGGGACGTGGAGCCGCGCCGCGTCGTCAACATGATGTGCAGCCTGCAGCCGCACCCGCCGCATGCAGACGCGCCGCTCAACGATCTACTGGTATACATACATACATACATACATACCTACCTACCTCTCTATCTCACTATGAGTACCTTACTATTACCTGCTACCTAACCTAACTTCTCCATATACACATTCCTATTCCAAACACAATGTATTTAACAACATGTTCACTTATGTTGAACCCCACCGCAGTACATTTATGTTGTGCTTTTGTACGGGTAGGCCTATTTGTACAGTAAGTCTTAATGAAGGTGTATGAACTGTGATTGTACGTACAGTAAAACAATAAAATGTTAAATACGTTCCCTTCGGTAGATTATAGTAGTTGCAAGTGCAACTGTACTTAGATATATGTAGGTGCGCGCCTTCGTGATTGGAAAGTTCTGTACTCTACGAAAGTAACATTTCTTGCTATTCATTATAGAGTTATCGTACGAGAATGAAGAAAAGTATGTCAACATCGTAACAAATAGATATCCGTGTTACTGTCGATTAAAAGGTTTTTTTTTTGGTGGCGACGTATGAATTTGCAGCAGTCTAGCGGGACTCTCCGCTGATGGATTTTATTCAAAAGTCCGTCTGCCCTAACCGCGAATTTTCAAGGGTTTTGCTTAACCCATACAACTAAAACTTACGTTTTCTATAGAAGACGGTGCTCCGCGGCTGTAACTTGGCTTAAGCCATTCACAGTTATTATTAAATTTGATCAAACAATTAAAAAGAGCAACGCCATCTGCTCAGCTCGTAGAAAACTAAATTATAGCAAATCCGTTAGTTAACACCGCAAAGGCGCTCTGCCATTGCCATGTCCCTGAAATGGTTCATCAATAAACGGATAGAGGTCGCAAATAAGTAATGGCCTAAGATAATCATCAATAGACGCTAGATGTCGCTAGGAATTTGGTAAATAATTTAAAATTCAACATTCTAATAATCGTGATTAAAAACTTTGATGAAAGAATCGCCATATGTCAGCGTACTCGTGGTGTACATTTGCCAGATATATAATTTTTCATTCATTATTGCCAAACTTTTCTTTACAATAAAATTTTTAATCATCTTCATCTAAATTCTTTGTTTTATTTTGTTTTAGAAAACAAAGTTCCTGTTGATAAACCCTTTATGAACATGCCAATTTTTCTTTGAAACTCCAATACAGTATTGTTCCTCACTTGATTTTCGTTCAGATTCAGAATGTAATCTTAAATGTGAACAGATTAAATACTGAACGCTCATTGGCCAATGTCCGGTGACGCGATAAGCGGCCAATCAATGTTGAGCATTAAATTAGCTAACGTTGTCAAATTTAGCACAAGTGTTACAAACATGAATACGCAAATAAATTAAAATTACCATAAACAAAACAGCACTATCTGTTGCTGGAACTAAAAACACACAGGTAGAAAAAAGATATTAGATTTGACATTATAAAGAGTTGAGATTATAAGTTTTGGTCAAACCTCTTTATTGATTAAGACACCTAAGCATTTAATTCTCGCCGTTCCCTCCACATAATTGAGAAATACTACACGCACGCGGCTTATGCATGAATATGTTTCATTTCCGCGCGTCATGTGTTTTCATTCATTAAGTGTACTTATGGGTGCGATAGTTTTGTTTACTTAGTGTCCATAATTTTAGAAGGAATTTTCGAAAACTTTCCCTATTCTTAACGTTTTTTACTGTAAAGTTATAAAAAAATTTGACTGGTTGTACTTGTTTAGTCCAGCAGCAGATAGTGCTATTTGATTTTTTCGATAATTATAAATTATAGGTTGGTATGTATGTATATAGTAACGTGTATGTGTATGTGTGTGTGTGTGGTACAGATGACGATCCTGCTGCGCATGGACGACAAGATGAACCGACAGCTGACGTGCGCCGTCTCCCGCAGGGACTCCGCCGCAGCGCTCGCATCCGACCTCGTCAACCTGGGGTTCATACACGAGGTCAGATTACTTTATTTTTTACGGTTTTTTGTATTACTGTTATTCTGCTCTAGTTTCTAAATAGCCAGTTAGTTTTACATCTACAAAATTCAGTCAATTAAATATAAACACATACATAATAAAAACACACCCACAAAATTAAATTTTCAGTATGGTCAAATATAAATAATTATTCATATAACCCACCCCTCATTGTACCTGTTGCAAAGGTGCCCATAACGCTGGCTGCATCGCCTCGTTGGATTGCGATAGCCAACCTTTGCAGCCGGAGCGGGAGTCACACAAGGCTTTCCGACACCTTATGTATTAGTTGTTTTATATTGTTTCTAGACAAATGTGTAGGCGGCTCGTTCGATACTAACGTTCAGTATTCACGAGACGGTAGGTCTCTTAGAGTCAATCTTGGTGGATACCACCGCAATGTCTGATATTCGACCTCGAACCAAAAGTGTGCAAACACAACTCTGTCTAGGTGTGAAGAGTACCGTAACATGTAAACTTACTGGACCAATATTAAATTACAATACATAAGAACTAACGTCCTAGAGTGACGAACGCAGTGCAATGTCCAGCTCAATGAGAATAGTAACACTGGAACTGTAATGGACAGGCATGATACCATCTTGATAGTAAGAGAGACGGACCGTTCCTTTGGGAAACGGTCCGTCTCGTTACGCCATAAAATAAAATGTATCTCGTTGGATCAAGCAGTTCACGAGTTAAGGCTACCGTCTCTTTCTTGGTACTCACAATAACCGTGTTTAGCACAGTATGTATTTGAAATATTTGGGATATCATTTAAGATCTTCCCACTCCTGTGGTGCTGGGCTACAACTGCACCATTCTATATCCTCTAGTGGGAGTTATACTCAAGGAAAAATAACAGGAACCAGTAAGCAGTAGCACCTTCTCAAAACTGCCATCTTACCCTGCGAATATGACATTTGTTCAACAGTGGACGATATAGAAGTTCTCCTGATGATCATATAAGACATTTAATTACTTAGTGTTGTCATTCAACAACAATCTATTGCTCATGAACTTTATTTCCGTTTCAAATATACAATAGTATCTAAAGTTAATAGTGTCCATAACTGTACAATGACGTGTACAATGTCTTAAGTTCTGTACATGTGAAGTTAGAGTTGTGTTGTTGCGGAGTGCTGGTGGTGGAGATAAAGACTTGAGGTAGATGAAGTCAAAATGCGTTCACCGTTGTTTTTAATTATTAGTAAGTAGTTCAATTACATTAAAAGTTTAGGCATTTCACATTCGGTGCGCGTGTGTATTGTTCGGCATTCTATAGAGCACTCGTCGTAATATTTTAGCGATCAAAGTATGAATACAATGTGCGCTGTATATAAATGCAATCTGCATTTAATTTGCTTGTAAGAAATGAACGTTGGATCGTACATATTGGCAACGCGAAAAAGATAGAAAGTGAGTTATTTTTTATGTCTACAATGTCAACAAAAAATAGTAACATAAGTGCTAATGTAACAGACTAGTAGGCCTTAGAGCTTCTATCGTAATAGGTCGAAGTAGTAAATACGGAGCTCTTACAATATTGCTTAGCAATAAGCTTATAGAGACTGTGTTGTTGTAATTTCAGGCTGACCGCGATAAAATCTGCCGGCTGATGGAGGAGTCCCTCCGCAGTAGTTTCGGCCCTGCCCCTGTTGCCCCTTCGGCCTCTGCGCCGCCCGCCGCCACGTCGCGCCGCGCCGCGCACGTGGCCAGCTAGTGGTACTCGCGTCCTCACCACGCGCCTGGAGCCGCTGGGACCTCTGCTGCCGACCACCTGTCCTCAGGTTTGATTGCCGCTCTTTAGGATGCCTTCGTCAATATGCCGCTGTGAATGCTGTTGTTTTCGGAAATCGAGATTGTTTTTGTTTCTCTGCTCAGGATTAAATTGTGTTCATTGCTGATATTAAACTAGAAAAAGATGGGATTTACTGTGTTGTGTAATTTTGTTAGTCGGATAGTGAAGTCACAATTTGTTAATTGAAAAATAATCAGTCAGATTTGAAACTCGCAATCGAATACTCATATCGGTCTGTCCATTATTTCGATTCAGTAATTTTTCATAAGTTAACGAGTAATGTGCTGCACATCTTTATCGATCGATACCCAAATAATGGACTGATCGATTATAAAAACCGGGTATTGGGTGAGTTTTGTTACTCTCAGACTACGAATAAATATATAAAAAAATGAAACTCAAGCTTAAAAACAGCAGAATGAAACGTTACCGCGGCGGGTGCGGTTTTAAAAGTGTACCGTGCGGCCCTACTAAATGACCTTGACACGACCAATCGGATGTGATCATTTCTAAACGCCAAATCAATGAACGAATCCAATTGATGTTTGCGTGTGTTTCGTTTATATACCTTGATATATATATCTTGATATATCCGAAATCAAAGCGATAACTGTATGAGAGTTACACTTCTTTAAATATTTATGCGAAGCTTTTAGAGGATAACTAAGTTCGATGTTGTACTTGTATCATAATACTGAAAACCTGAAAATATCAAGATAAATAGACAAAACTATATTAAAAATCGCTATTAATATATATGGTCGTACAAATATGACGATGCTAAATCATGTTCTAATTCAATCTCAGGGTAACGTTGTATGACACGTTTATTATATTATAAAACAATTAAAACTGTAAAATATCCTCAATACTAGTTGGCTTTCAATAATCGTAGAATTTATACCATACTCTAGACTCTTTAGTGCGTATAATAATTAAACGGTGGTCTTAAAGCACTACCCTGTGGCACACCTCTCCAATTTGTTTATTACTATGCGATTACCGAAACACAAGCTGTAATATTGAATTAATATCACGTATATTGATTAATCATTAAATAGTCGGCAGTGGACGTTTCTTATAAATACGTAAAATTAGAAAAAAGAAGGCGATACCGTATCAATAGCTGTTTACGGAACGACCGTTGCTTTATTAGGGCTTCGGCACTATTATTACCCCTAGCGATACTTCCGAAGCACTTAGCTTATATTTAAATGTAACAAGGTTAATATATAGTCTAGCCGCGGGACCGGATTTGAACTTAGCTAGAAACGCGCATTTTGATATATAACCTTGTATATGTTAGGATCAAAATCGTACCCGTATAGTAATAGATTAGATTATGCATATTTATAGTTAGTGAAGGTACTTTATGAAGAGATTTTGTATCGCGTGTAGAATGTGTTTTTGCATACGAATGATTATCCGAATGAGCGCGAACGACAACATCCCTAATAATCGCTTCTAAAATATTTTTATATGGTATTAAACTCAAGTTTAAAACTATTATTGAAAATTTTACAAGTGGTGGATTAGACAACTAGTAAACTATTCTCGTGGCTTGTTTAGTCTACTGACATGACAAATAAAGAATGTTGATGATTTCAAGTCACAAGGTTCTAGCGAAAATATTAATCTACCTGGAGGTGTGATAAATACAAATATAATAACAAAAGTCTAAAATGGAATCCACACTTTTTATTGTAAGTTTTTCGGTATTCGCCGACCGTGTTCTAAGATAATATTATCCTGTATGTATTTGCTTAAAATATGGATTGAAATTTGTATCACTGTTAATATGGCTTTGGTCACCTTTTCACCTGTGGAATGTGTTCTGTACTGAAAACCTTACGATGTTTAACATGGATTCTATTTAATGTATTTATCATCACACCTCCGAAAAAATACTAGTCGAGTGTGAATCTAAAAACCGAAATACCGAATCGTCACAACTAGGCGCTTCTATCGATACGATCGTAAAGAAATAAGAATTGATTCGGAACGGTATAGTTATATAAACATCGAGAATGCTTTAGTCTTGTAGATTTTTTGTATGAATGTGTATAATGTTACAAATGATATTTAAAATATAATTACTTATTAATATATGTATAGTGAGGCTTCCTCTTAGAGCTTTATGGATGTGGTTATAATAAGTATACGGTAAATTGAACATACTCAGTTTAAAAATAAGGTTGAAATTTGTACTGTCCTTTCTGTCGATTGTTGGAAAAGAGGACAAGTCGATGACAGGTTTTGTTATAGGATTTATAATGGAGATTTGTTAATATTTTGTTGAGTGTTATTGCTGAATTGCCTATGGACGTCTGCAATCCGAGTGAAGAATAGTTACGCGGATTTACTATTTCTCATATATCATTAGCTACTAGTAGACGGGTCTCCGAAGTAATTTGAATTTATAACTTTGTCAATGTAAATGAATCTGTTTTTTATCATCATCTAAAATCTGAGCTTAGCTATTATTTAGTAATCTATAATCATACCTTTATTCTTGTCCAAAATATGGCAGACGTTCTTTACTGTGAAAAAAAATGAGTCCTATGAAAGCCGTCGTATGCGCTAGTTACACTTGTGGAGTCAATTGTATCTACATATAGTCGGTATGTAGTTAGGATGTAACAGTACTGTGCATTTATACACATTTAATAAGGGTTCCTATATAAAGTTCCGCCATTTTCGGGTTAACACTGTTTGTTAGTCAAATATCTTGCATTTTTATTATATTATAAATGTGGCAGTTTTGACAATTAACTAAAAACTCAGATTGTCCAAAAATATGATAATTTTGTTGTTTTGCTTTGCCATTGACTGTTTATTGAAATAAACCATATCGAAAGTGGCCGAATTTATTTATCAATCGTTTTGATTAGAAGGCTATCGTGACATTGTCGTCGATGTTAAGAATCTTAACCAAAGCGATTGTTTGTAGAGACCCAGTTAGTCCTGCTTGTTTGGTTCGATATATACGTAAATCTATAGTGGTGCTAGTTTGTTCGTACACCATTGTACAAAATTTTGCTATTAGTTAAAATTACAAGGCACCTTGTTCCTAATTCTTTTTTATTGCGTGAAATTTTTTGGTGCTCATTCCGAATTTAAAATATAGAAGAATTTAATTTATTTTTCTTAAATTTACGTTTGGTTAATGCTAGTGGTGCCAAAAATGCGGGGTGCCAACATGACGTTGATTCGGTTAAGTTTTTTATGTATTGTTTTATTTTATGGTGTATAACTTCGAGCGCTCATGTTTCAACAATAGCTTGCGATTTTGTGTAACGGAACGCATCAGCTTACCAATAACAGACGATGTATGCACATTTTGAATAATTGTAATCATTATTAAATTCACGCCAATGTTTAGCGATTGCTCTGGAACAGGGTTTTCCTATAAAGTTACTTTTACTTACCATGTATAACTTACTTACCACGTACTTACGTTAAACTTAGTAAACATGAACATTTTGTTCATTTTACTAAAGTTGTTACAAGTTCAATGATGTCCTGGTTTTTTGGGCCCCTGTTACATAGGAAAATCCTGGTGCTTGATGGTATTAGAGTTTGGTTGCTTGTGAACACTCTGTTAAACATGGAAAATGTTCTCCATTTGTACATTAGCCAAAATTGGGATAGTTGGATCGCTGTATTAACTGTGCCTTCAATATGTATATATCATAAACGATTGCTTTATTGTAACTCTTAAGACCTTACCAGCAACCGGTCATAAGAAAGTTTGTTGTCATAATATTTATTTGACAATAAATTTGAAAATATGAGACAATATTTATGTTTTTCTAATAACACAGTTACTCAGTGATCTTATGAGAAGAACCGATTTGAAATTGACTACTAAATCTTCTATCGATTTTACACCTTATACAATAACAAAATGACGTATGAAATGCCATCAATTTCGGCCTCTATTATGAAATTATTTCAATAATATTAAGAATATAATAATTCTAGTTGTCACGCTCTTTAAACCAAAAATGTGAATGATATTATTCCAATCCACCCGCGTTTTGAACAAACATCGTAGTAGACTTTATGAGGGTAATCGTAAGGTGCAAAATCGTGTGAGTGCAGTAGGAACAAGCGGAACGCGGGCATGGTCGGGTGTCGTACCTAGTGTAGTAAACGAAAGACTGGCTAAAGTAACGAGTTAGGTTCGAGTGTGGGAAGGACGTTGTCTGATCTATTCTGTCTGTCATACGCTCTGTATATATATATATATATATATATATATATAAACATATAGAAAAATAGCATTTGTAAAATATATAGGTTTAAATCATTTGAATAATAGACGCGATTCAAAGTCAATATGTTACGTGTTAACATTACAGGGTTATCAAAATTAAGTTTTGTGTATTTATAGACATTTCGATGTCTAGATTTAACTTTTAAAGTCTGGATGGTAGTTACTGATCCGAACTTTTCGTTGAATGTTATAAATAAGCATTAATTAAAAAGAACAGAATTGTCCAAAATCTTACGTCATGAATATGAAATCGCAAGTGTAAGTCAGTAACAAAGGCGCATGTAACATAATTCACCGAGAACGACCAATTTAACGGTAAAATAATTGTGTGGTATTCATTTCCAAAGTTAAATTATATATATCATTGAATTAAAACCAAATTGAATCAACCAAAGTAATGTTGTTATAAATGAAAACGTTTCAGCTAGTGTAAGCGTGTAACAGAGGAGACGAGGGACGAGGTCAGACAGCGGGGTGATGCGATGAGGCAGGTATATAGCTAGTAAAGTGGCGTGTTCTTGTAAATATTGCTTTTAGTATAAAACTACAACGTTAAATAATTATAGTTGATATAATTATGATAACTGAAGTGTATGTACCTACCGCGTTAATAGTATTTAACTGAACGTCACTATTCGATATACCGATCTATTTATTTTTACTTTTATTTTAGTTATTATTTTATTGTCATAACTGATTATCGTTATTGTGACAACTTTGTCGACGGTGTGCGTGATTATTAATATAACAAAAATAAATGCCGTGTTTTTATTGTATGAATCGTAGAATGGGTTTAAGAACGTAAAAATGCTTGACGTCCAGTGCTTCAACTTGGCAACCCTAGCTCTGAGATAGATGTAAAAACTAGTGATATTTTGCAGATTTCATTACTAGGAGATATTAGGTTTACCGTAGATGCGGCTTCGTTAGCCTTAATGTCAAGTTAGATGTTTTCTTGTCACTGAAAAAAATGGATTTACAGCAAAGCGTCCGTTCTTAATTTTCCATAAGATGCGAATCTTAGACATCTTCTGACATTTCTATGTTGCTCTTACAGTTCTCGGTTGCACGTTGCGAACTGACTTGCACAAACAAAAAAGTGCTTGATTGTTTAGCGGTGCCAGTATCTATAGTGCTAAATAAATGCATCTCAAAAATTAATCTTTTTTTGTTGATATAAACATTTTAAGAATTTAAAACCTGTAGCAAATTGTTTAATTGTGCACTTAACGTTGAAAATGAAATAACTTTAACTGAACCCATTCTACGTTTTGCATTGTATATGATCTAAAAATGCCATGAAAACAATTACAATTGACTTTTAAATGTTTTGGCAGCTGATTATTGTAACAAAAGTAAGTTTAAAACAAAATTAACTCCTAAATAATCCCGAGATGAATGTTTTTTTTTATGTTCCTATTGAATCGTCGAGACGTTGTTAAGATGTTAAGCTTTATTTTTAATTATAATATCCATTTGGCTAAACATGTTACCTTAACATACTTATATGAATACTAGGTTTAGATATGCGAAGTCTATTGTATTTGTTTAGGTTACAAGCTCAGCTAGAAATACATATCAGATACTCTACGCTACTTCACAATCCAAGGCTTTTAAATATGATTGAAATACAATATCGTTCCAGATGTTCTCATAGGTTATAATATAAGTATTATAAGTTATCATTGTGTGTTTTTTTAAGTCAGACAGACGTCTTATACTTATAATTAAATGTATGTGTCCATACATCACACTAATATGGAGTAGCGTTACGGATATGTATTTCTGGCTTGATTGTTTTTATGAATCTTACAACGTCTGAAAGAAAAAAAGCAAATATTTTGTTTTACTCACTCGTTTTGTTTCTTATTGTTCTTATTTTCTAAATAAAAATGAACACATTAACAAAGGAGGATGGGGTTGTAGACTGACAAACTTTGTACCTATATTATTAAAATATTTATAAATACCAGGTTGCTCCAAAGATTAACTTGTTACTTCTTGAACTAATGACTCAAGTTAATTCGTTATATTTTTCATGATTTTTTCTTACATTTCTGTAAACCTATCCTTCAAAAACCTACAAAATTATCATAGAAATAAATTATGGTTACTAATATTAACACAAATTTGAAGAATTCATTAATGTAATAGAAAAACATATTAAAACATATCTAGTGACCATTCCGCATGTACAATTTCCCTGCTAAGGCGATGTGATGCCGTAAACGCCCACGTAGGCTAACTGGAACATTTACAACGCGTTTCGCTTCTGAACGAAGCACCGTCAGGACGTCTTGACTCTGCACGATCGTGGAGTTGCGTCGAAAATTCTTCCGGTTGGCTAACGTGGCGATTATGCCGCCCATCAGCTTATCAGGAAAATGAGGTGCAATTGTCACTAGATATATTTGTAAAAATTGGTAATTATGATTTCCAAAAAGTAACGCATCAGACGGCATGAATCTTCTAATTATCCTAAAAGTACAACATTTTTATTAAATTAATCTATTAACTGATTTTATAGTCCGCAAGGATTTTGAGCCATTCCAATTTGACACGTTTTTATACAAGCCTCTGTTGCCGGTTCTGTAGGATTGGTTTATATGTAATCTTATTACATGTGACGTGAATACAAGATTAATGCATATATTGTACATTGCTATTTTTTTTTTTCAATTTAAATTGCAAAATGTAAGGAAAGACCAATTATACTAAATAATTCAAAGGTATAAATTAGACCGTTAGTCTACATCCATACTTCTGAAGCCTAACCTGTATTAAAATAGTTATACCGTTCAGTGTTCTGGTTTTCTTTTGTTATCCAAAGAGGAATGTGTTCATTTGTGAAATTTGTTTCTTTTTTATTTAATTTGATTGTTTTATGAGATTGTAAAATAATTATTTATTGGATCCAGAATTGCATTTCCACTCGAGATATGTGTTCCCTTACTGCAGTCTTATGGAGTATATTTTAGCTATAGATTATATAATTGTATAACACTATGATTATGCTCAAACTGATATGTATTGTAACCCGAGATGATCGAACGATCGAGTGATGTTTGCAGACCTACTACTCTAAAATGAAAAATGTCAATAAAATTGTATTTTAAAAAGTATATTTTGTTTTAATTTCTTAGGGACTGACTCTAATAATCCAGAGATGAGCTTCAAGATAGTACGCCATTTTGCATGTTTACCTGGCTTACTTACTGGTTAGTTACTTACCGTCAAGTAACATGTCGCCGAGCTACTAACGATGTGTTGCCGCAGCTACGACAGCGATCGAGTGTTATCGTTATAAGTAGTCTTTCTCTACGGTCTAGCCCAACTAGCGTCTGAGACTAACCTGCAGTTCTAGGACGATAATCAGTCTTGATTAGCTGACAAAGTAAATACTGAACACTCGTTGGTCAATGGTGACCAATAGCGTGATGAGCGACCTGTTAGCGTTCAGTATTTAGTCAGTTAACAGATCAAGACGTTGGCAAATCTTCTAGAAACTGGGAATATGTCAACATCAAGTAGCAGAAATATAATTATGTAAATATGTGCTGAATGACAACAAACAACAGAATCACGTAACTACTAATCTTGGTTCATTTTCATCAAGTGTATAATATGCTATAACGTGTATAGATATAACGCTTAGAAACCGTCGAAACATAAGAGAAAGGAAATTGGTCATTTGGAACCTTACGGAGTGTTTTGGCTACTGTCCTAGTGCTAGTTTTCATTCTATTCAGATTTTCCAGATTGGCTTGCTAGATATATAAACGATCATAAAAATTAACTATTGAGTGCTTCGCATGTACTCGACTCTCGAATGCTCGACGAGGACGCAATGGCTGGATACCGAAGAACAGCATTCTGAGCATCACAAACGAACAACTAGAGTCCCTGTTGATATTTTTACTGGACTTAGTATTCTGTCATCTGCGTATATTAGACTGCCACATAAACTACGTAATATATTTTTATAACTCTACCACTGGCTTAACTTCATTCCCACACAGTGGTAGGCACTCTGTAGTGTAGCAAGTGAAATCACAAAGTGCACGAGAACTAAGGACTATCGTCTTGGAGTGCATGACGAGTGCATAGCAGGGTCAAGAAGAACGGTAACGTTGACACTACAACTGTATGGACAGTGGGGAGGCTTACAATTAGGCGGTCGACTTGTCTGTCTCATAACTTTATGAGATAGAATAATATCATTCTGAACGAAGTTCTTTTAAATATTTGGTGACTTCATTTGTAAATTTCTAAGAAGCTACAGGGTTCCTTGGACGGAAGCGTCACGTCAAGGCAAAGGTAAAAAAATACGACTGTAAAATATAAATCAGTATATTGATCTACAATATACATTCTTTGTATAAAAACTCACTACAGTTCCTACTTACAACTAAGTAAGTGCGTACGACACACTTTTAGAAATAGATAAATTACAATAACCCTTTCTAGAAGAATAAACACCCATAAAAGGCATCAATAGCACCACATTAACATTCACATACGTCATGTACAATCATGTCACAAAGCTTACAATGACGATGAAACTATCACTCTTATAGCTATCTATAAGTCTTTGGTAACTGGACATTAATATCATAAATAAAGTCCGATAAAAACATCGCACAACACATTCATCTCATCACGTCATAAAAGAAAACAAGAATTAAATCAGGTCGTAGCGATAACCGCTGAAAAAATAGAAGTATTTACATAATCAGCCGGCGTAGCTACTTGTTCGTGGTGTGCCGCTGCCGACCAACATACGAGTACATCAAGCGGCGTGACGGCCGAGCGACGCGACGCTACGGTGAGTCCGCGCTCGTGACGTTTCATAATGTGTACCGGTAGGGCATCGGCGGCGGCGACCCACTGCGCGGCTCCATCTCTTCCTTCTCCTCCTGCTCTGGCACGTAGTAATGCAGCTCGTAGGCGGGCGACAACTCTACTGTGACGTCACAGTGCGGCTCGCAAGGCTTATTCGAGGGAGCGTTACTCTTCGTCGCCGTCCCTTCATTGTTGTAAAGCCGCTTCAGAAAAGCTCGCGATGACGCCATCACTCGACCGTGTTCGTCAGCCGGTCGATGGACGACGCTACTGTTGTACAAAATCGGAAAGTCCACTTTAAATCTCTCGCTGTTCTGGTTGAAGTTGTCGACGAAACGGTTCAGCACGTCCTTGCGAAAATGCGCGTCGTAATCGTAGTCCACGCCTTTGTTAGTGCTTTTTTCTATTCCTGCGACGGTGACCTGCCGAGGTGACTCCGTTAGAGGCATGTAATCCGGCCTGTCGTCGTCATTGCTCTTCACGGCAGCCGCGTTCAGCAAGTCCTTGTAATGTTTTATGACGTAAGAGCCCCGGTTGAGGCTTCCTTCGTGGATGACGTATGCGTCGTGAGGCTCCGTGGTGCGTGGTGCGTTTGTCAAATAATAGTTCCTGCTAAAATGCGTGGGCGTGTACATTGTGAAATCGGTGGGTTGAACTGTGGGTCTCATGGTCGGCCCGGTGTCTGGTTTTACGAGTGGCGCATGAGATAGCCTGAGGTCTGGTCTCACGTCTGGCCTCATATAGGGCCTCATCTCGTGTGGATAGTCCGGTCTCATCTCTGGTGCAGGATTCTCAGTGGCGATGGGTAAAGGCGCCACAGTGACGAACGGAGGTAGAGGTTCTATTTTGGGACGATCTTTGAAAAGATTTACTTTCCTCTCGAATTCTCTGTCGATATTATGGACACTAACTTTTTGCGGCTCGCGAGGTGGGAAGTACTGAACTGTGGGCTTTCTCTCGGGAAAGTTAGTCTTTATGGGTCTATTTATCAATGGTTCTATATGCTGATGCGTCTCTTTTGGCGGTGGCGACGTTCTTAGTGGTGGATTGGTGAATTTCTTCAGATCTAACTTGGACATCGTAACGTAATCTGCATCGTATTCATCTGTCGTGTCGTAATATTCGGCAATGTTAAAGAATTTTTTAGGCTTTGCGGTGGTTAGATAATCTAGAGAATCCAGACCGAGACTCTTAAATAAGGCTTGTGAGGTCATGGTATTTGCCTTTTTCACTTCTAGCATCATCGGGGAAGTTTTTTCTTCAGGATCAGTTTCAGTACTGGGTAGTGTAGCCGTATTGTACTGCGATAGTTCGTCAGAACCATGTACCGAAGTTACAGATTCATGTACAGGGGCATTTGTTCCCTCAACTGATTTGTCCTCTTCAGAATCGATATAGACCTCTTCTCCATCCTTATTCATCTTCTTTTTCTTTGTTTTCCTGTCTTCAGTTATTTTTTCCAATCTCACCCTTAAATCTGGTAGGTTGTCTCTGACGTATTTTTCTTGTAGGTTATTTAACTCTATTTGTGTTTTATTCTTAAGTACTTCCTTAAAGGATATTGTGGAGTTCTTGGGCTTAAAAACGATGCCTAGAGAACTAATACTTTCATTTCTCCAACTGTTATCATCTGGATCTCTGATAAAGGGCTTAGCAGGCTGGACGTCTATTTTTTTCATAGGCTTATAGTTGGGGCTGATTGTGTAGAGCGTGGTTTTGGTTCTCTCTTGGTTAATGGGCTGCACGCTCAGTGAGTCTTCGGCGTTGATTAGTGGTCCATCTGGTGAAATAGTACTTGTATTCATATCTGTTTTTTCGTCTTCGTATCTGTTGACATTTTCTTTATGATTGTTCAATGCTTCTTCTTTCATTAATTCTTCTTGTATCGCGTCCTCAGCCTGAAAAGTAGTAAAATCACATAAGTCATAAAACTGTGAATGCACATGTGTATATGTAAAAATATATATGTGTGAAACGAAAACAAAACTTCAATATTAAATCACTTTACAAAATGGTACGAAGCGAAAATTTTTACTACGAGTGGGATTCGAACCCGTGACCATACCAAACCAGCAAGAACCAGCATCTCTATAGCCTGCTATTGCTATATATATATATAATTGACCTACCGCAGTTGCGATTCGTAGCTCAAATGTATGCCCTCGTTTAACCATCTTAAAGGTTTAGAAATATATAATCTGTTCTCTATATTATTTAAGTGTATCGTAATAGTCTTACCAATTGGCTTTGTGACTCTGAACCTTTAACTTTCACTAAATCTGGTACATCAATTTCTGTAGTATCGATGTCATCTACTGTCGTCTCAAGTGTTGTTTCTGTCGTTTTATCTGTGTTTCTGGCTGTAGCTACAGTTGTGGATGCTTTTTCAGAATAGTCTAGATATCCTCCTCGTTTACTTTGTACTATTTCGATTCCCTTGGATTCAGTGTTTTCAACAGTATTTGGAGATAATTTTGATAATTTTATTGCCACAGTTGTTTTTCCACTTTCGGCTGACATCATTTCGCTATTCGATGATGGTTGATTTGAATTCGACAAAAGTTCGACTCGTAACTTTTCTAAAGATGATATGGGCGTAACGTTGAAAGCTTTTTCAAAGTTCACGTGTGTGTTTGAAGTTTCAGCTTTCATTTTCTCACCTTTTGCTTTTGATGTTTCAGATGTGTCTTCAGCACTCGTAATCCGCTTTCTTACAATATTTGTATACTTTTTCCACGATGGTTCGCTTACTTTGGTATTGTCTTCTGTTGCAGTGGGAAATGTTGTAGGGAATTCAGTCGTTGCAACGGTATCTTTGCCAGTTGCCGTGGATAAAACTGTCTCAGTAGCAGCTCGTGAAAAAGCTGTTGTAGATTCTATGCTAGTGAGATTAAATATCTCTGTTTTGATTGTGCCTGTGGTAACTTCCTGTGTATCATTGATAATTGATTGATAGGTACTTGTTTCATTATTGCTTGTAATAGTACCTGTTACATTCTTTAGCGTAGGTTTATTATCGATTGTAAAGAGTTGGTAAGTGGTTGTGGGAAGCTCAGTAGGTAGCGTTGTTGTTTCACTTTCTAACTTATTGTTACTTGTAGCAAGTGCTATTACATTCTGCCCCGATTCTAATTCTTTAGATTTGACATAATATTCTGTATTAATCCTGTCATTTTTAAACTCTCTAACATCTTCTACGGAGTCTAATACTTCGACAGTATCTGAACTTATTGTAGGAATTTTCGTGTTTTCGGTTGTGGTTATTATTTCTTTACTTGTTTGCATAATATTTTGAATCCTCGGAGTCTTTTTAGTGTGTGCTTCTGGTATAACTGCAGATATTTCTGTTTTAATATCGCTGTTATTTATTATCTCACTCGAATTGTCTTCTACATTAGTTTTAGTATTATTACCCATACTCAAGTCTTCTTTAGTTTGTTGTTGCAGATCATTATCTGTGGATAGGTCTGTGGAGTGCGTGTTCGTTGATATGGTAGTGTCATTGCTGGTACGATCAATTGTAAATCCGCTTCCTTGCTGTCCAATGATTGCGATCGCCATTACTATTGTAATAGTGTACGACCTGGAAACAAAAAACCTTTAATATAAATAAGGTCGTGAAATTAAACCTTTACGACTAATAGAATTAAAAAAATAAGCCTGTACTTAAACATAGAAAACAACGTTAAGGAAATTGCATTTTATAGTAAACTAGCGGCCCGCCCCGGCTTCGCATGGGTAATTACGACTATAAATTGAGATGTTAGCTATCATATATTTCAATTTGGATCAAATTGCACACGGTGTGCAAATCAAATTTAATTGCGCCATCAACGTCGCGGACAAACAACGTGACACGTAATTTTTATATAATTATAAAGAAGATAAAACTTTTTTTTTATTGTTATTTATAGCTGATAAGGTAGCCTTTGACCCTACCTCACCTGATGGTAAGTGATGATGTGGTTGAAGACGTTGTACAAACTAACCCAAAATTAGTAAGCGTACCTATAGACATTCGTTTCCTTAACATTAATACTTTTTTTGCTAAGTAGAAATCATTACGTTAGGTTTATCAAGAGACAAAGTCGCATCCTAATTCCAATACGACACCTATACATTTTGTTAAAGATATAATACCGAACACAGGTACTTCAAAATATATAGCTAAAGTAAGTACCTAGGTACTTATGCATATATAATTACATGAATTACTTATACTAAGTTATAATTACTAACTTTTTTTTGTTATGCCTGATAGGTTAGCCTTTGACCACTATCTCACCTGATGGTAAGTGATGATGTGGTCGAAAATGTTGTTCAGGCTAACCTAGAATTAACTCTAGATAATGATACACATAGGGAATAGACCAAAATCTAGTAGCAACAACAGCTCTTAGCGCAATGTAAGTATCTAAACGGACAGCCGAAACGGATACACAGACAATGGCGTATATTATTAAACATTTCTAGACCATTTGGTCTAAGGTGATTGTTTACATAGACTGTATATAACAGCATTGTGCTGAGGTGATGTTTTGCTTTAATTACGATACATTGTGATAGGTTCATATGTTGTTATAGGTACTAGGAGTGCATTGTTAGGTGCTATGTCAGCTATGATAGCTATCAGAAGATAATTTTATCCGGCTAGGCCTCTTTAGTCCAGCCAGCCGCGTAGTGTCGCGGTTTGGAGTTCAAACCATCCTTGTGATATAACCGCTCGGTTAGTTAGGTTAGTTCTCCAAACTTTGTAGAACTAACCTAGGCTATAAATTATTCCTGAGTTGGATAGAAAATTAGTATTTATTATTTTTGTCTGAAATAAAATTCTAATTTCAAATTCAAATTCAAATTCATTTATTGGCCTTATAACTACATATGTTACACTAGGCAAGTCAGCATACATTTTTTTTTTCATATTATATAACAAAAATTAAAAAGTAAAATTTAATGGTCATAAAATAATCTAAAATTTCAAAATAATCATAATGGATTTAGTTATAAAATAAAATTTTAATATAAGTCAATAATTTAATTTTAAATTCATTTAGTTAGTTATTAATTAATTAAATTCAAGAATGAAGATTCGGTTACTTCTAAATTTAAAAATTCTTTAAGCGAATATAGTGGAGTAGACTCAAAAAAATGTTTCATTTTCCTTTTAAATTCATTGGAGTGTAGATTAAGTAAATGGCTGCCTCGTTGGTTGAGTGGTGGCGTTGCTTTATAGAATCTCTAATTCGTGGATCCGACTCCCGGTCATAGGTCAAAAATAGCATTTCGCGTTGTCCGCGAGAGAAGATAGAAGATCAATTTTATTTGAAAGTGGTATTTTTGCTATCAGTAGGCTAATACGAACGCCGTACTTGTAAGACTTGACCATTTGTATTTTAAGTATTTGCATTTACTAAGCATCCAGTCATGACCGCAGAAGATCGCGATTAGACAAGCTACGCTACGCTACGACATAGATTTACCTTATTCGCAAAACAATCGACTACAGTCAAATAAGCACCTTTTGATCTCAAGTTTTCCCACGACTTGACAAATGACAACCCCTAAAACTACGAAATCAGCTGTAAGATCAGGTTACGTTTACTTTTTTTACCCTCCTGTATACTTTGGCAGAGGTTACGCTTGACATTAAATGGGCCTCGTGCATATTCCGTCACAATCTCATAAAAGTACATATTTTCCGTAAAACCTTTTTAACCCCCGACGCAAACAGAGGGGTGTTATAAGTTTATCGTGTTTCAAGTAGGTCCATAACAAAAGAACCGTAAAAAATATTTTTGTTTTGTATTGGAAAGGTGACTCCGGAAGTCGAAAGTTTTACTTTGATTCAAGAAAATCTGTTCAACCTTTTGATGGTCATCAGCTCTATTCTAGTTGATGAAGGGATGTGCGCAACTACTAGGAGTCCGATCGTTTTGATCCTGCTACTTCAATAATATTGCAAGAATTTAGTAAAATTATCTATTGCTGCTGCATAACCTGCAATCAGCGGGATACCTAACTCCTCATCTACATACAACTGAGGTTTTCAAATTTTGGCTAGATAGTACCTATTATGTATCTACTTGTATGAAAATGTGGACGTCATTTAAAAAGGAAGGTCAACGCACTTAGAAAGTATATTTATTTTTTCAAATGACGATTAGGCTAGTCTTTGACCAAATTCTCACCTGATAGAAAGCAAGATGGTCAGGGTGTGGTCAAAAAAGAAATATACCTACAGACATTATCCTACAACGGGAACTGGGTCTCAATTACAGGTCCCGCGGAACTCACGGTTAGGTGCTTGGTGACGAATATTGCAGCTAGCCACGCGAGTATTTGTTAAATGCCCTACCACCAAGCACCCACTATGCAGTTTTGGAATTTCTAAGCTGCTTGAAGGCCTCCGACATATCCTTACCAACCCAAAGCATACGGGATCGCTGAGTAGTAGATGCCACTTGCGGTCACCCAAGCACTTGACCGCAGTGAACTTGGCTTAACCTAGTTTTTGATATCGATGCCAGTCTTTTAGATAGATTATACATATACATGCTCCCGCTTCATTAAATATAGTTACATAAATTATCTACATAAACAGCCATTTCTGGTTAATTATTGTGTTGTAATACTATAGCGCGACGGCCTACGTAGCCTAGCAATGTTTTTTTTTTTTTTTTAGGTAAAACACAAGCTGGGTGTGGTTGATGTCGAGGACCACACTGTTCTATTAAATTAACTAACAAGTAGGACTACCCTGCTCTATGGAAATTGAAATCGATCGAAACGAATCGCTGTTACAGCACAGGCAATTCGACTTGTCACGTCCTGGTATAATCGGAAATGTCACACAACATCTGCCTCTACCATCGCTGTTCCACAATTTGTGCTGCATCATTGTGCCTGATACCAATAGTTTTCATGATATTTCACTCCTAATTCTGCTTCTATCAGGAGATATTTTATTCAAATCAAACCGTAGCCAATATCTAAAAAATCTACCTACCGAATATATTTCAAGCAAGATTTAGTTTAAGGCATTTAAAGCAGCGGCCGCGTAATGTACTTATCTATTTCGTAGACATAAGTACTATTTAATAGCTTGATTGTATGATATCAATAAATTATCCTAAGTTACATGTGTTATAATTTACTACTAGAAGACCCTTATATATAAAGGAAAGTTGTATTTTAGATGGCACAACTAGCTGTGCATATTGATTAGACCATTAGGAACACCTATAATAGACAAAAGATCATAAAGTGTACTCAAAGCAAAAATTCTCCGTGTTTAAAAATGCCTGCCTTCAGTATGACCTTAAGTATGGAATAGTAGCGACCCACTATTCCATATAACAACGTTATTTTTTTTTAACTGGGGTATGCCTTTATTAACACAATACTACAAACTATATACAACACTACAGCTACTACAATAAAAGCATTTAGACAACCAATATGTCATTGCAGACTCACAGGCAGTCCTGTCCTGTGCAGCCCACATTGCCCCGTTGAATTGCAAAACTTATTCGTTGAGCCAAACAGGTGCTAGCATTTTGATCACCCGTCGCATCGGCCAAGCGCTCAGATAAGTTTTGGAAAATTCGGTTAGCTCCCGGTCCCCACGTACCCAATGTCTCTAAACCAAACGGCTCAAATATGTAACAATGTCCTTAATATGGCTATTTTTTGCATATCATAAACAGAAAATGATGTCATCCTATTCTAGTTTTGTCCTTTCCAACTTACTTACAAAGCCTTCATGTCATAAACATACGTACCTACTCACCTTCGTCTTATAGCTATAGAGATGAGTTCAACATTTCCATCTTTAATTATAAAATTCCTTTTCAGTGTTCCGTACCCAAAGAGCAAAACGGAGCCCTATAAATGAGACTTGCTCTCACTCTCTGTTCTGACTCCACTGCTCACACACCAGAAGTTCTGATATTTTGTATAAAACGTTGACCCAAAGAGGAGTATTGGACTTGAAACTCAATTAAATTATTTCACATTGGGTCATCAGAAGGTATCCTAAACACTCGCTAAATTTTGAAGCGCTCGTAGCGAAGTTTGCTGTGCTGTTCTTAATCGATCAGCAAAGTTAAGCAACGTCCGCCGCGGTCAGGGGTTGGATGGGTGACCGCTAGTGACATTACTACTGAGCGCTTCCGTGCTTCGGAGGCCACGTTAAGCCATCGGTCCCGTTTGTTGTCTTACGATGGCAGTCGTTACAGCATGGTGGTAGAGCATTTTGCCTGGCACCTTCCACCCTCAAATAGAAAATCTGTCGCCAAACACCTAACGGTGTGTTCCGGCAGCTGTCCTCGAGAGCCAGTAATTCTAGGCTAGCCTGAACAACATCTTCGACCACATCATCACTTACCATCAGGTGTGATAGTCCTATCAAATATATAAAAAAAAGAAAAAAAAAGGAAAAAAAAAAGTTATTTGTTATGAAACACTGCAGTCTTTATTTGGCGCCAATAAGTAGGGTACTTATATTGAAACCTGTGGAAGCGAAGGGTTCTAGGATTTAACTCATGAATGAAGAGAGTTCATAATAAAATCCTGAGTGGGCCGAAGTTTTCTGAAATACGAGACGCAAAATACTAACTATGCCGCCGAGCGCAATACACAATTTTTCACCTCAATCCAGCGAGGAGAATGCTAGGAGTGATAAAAATGTAAATTTATATTTAATATTAAAAGAAAAGTTACTACACAATTGTAGTAAAATTATTAAAAAGTTCTAATTTGCAAAACCTTTTCCATGCTACCGGACAAAAAGCAATAATCCGCGCAGATTGAATGAACAACACTTATCCGAGCTTGTGAGTTGAAAATTATATTTTTGCCCTATCTTCCTTGAAGCTCAAACCAGTGCGTGGTCGGGACCAAACCATACCGGTCGGCTATCACTGCTTCAAGGCTGTATGTTATAAAAACAACAGAAAGCTATCTTCAATTAAATACCCAGCGTGGTATCATACCATTTTTCACAATATCGATGTCTATAATTAGTCCATTGACCTTTCGTCAACTGTACCAATTTCCGCGATTTTAAACGCTAAACTGGTGTAATCACGAAAACGTGGTATAATTACTTATTTTAGCTTGTTTTTCGGCAATCGTGTACTTATTTTCTATGATTGACAAGTCGATGCACTTGATTCAAAAAGTATTGGTGAAATTTTCGACTTGTAACACCGGTTCAGTTGCGTGGTCTGTTTTACAAGTTACATCTATTCTACGTATAAGTACTTATGCCAATTTCAAGTATTTAACTTGGAAATCTTCATTAGTTAAGTATTACGTTAGTATTGCGTGTTCTAAGAAATTCCAATGCTCATATCAGTTTGTTACCTGCTTAATTAACATACATATGTGTTGTAGACATAGCTCGACCATCTTGGAGCGATGGAACATCTTCAGTGGTACAACAATTTATGGTAACCTGTTCGTATTGATTGCTGTTGTAGGGCATTTTGTAAGCTTTGTTTAGACTGACTAGTTACAAACTCAACGCGCCTCCAGTGAGGCTATTTATATATGATACTATGAGCATAAATAAAGAGCCTATTTTCAGACTTCTTCGAACTGACTAGTCTTGAATTGTAATTGAAAATTACAATCAGCCTATATAGTAACATCATTATCATCATCACCAGCCATAACGTCTACTGTTAAACAAATGCCTATCCCTATAGAGCTAGTTTGCCGTAATTACCACGCTTGGCAAGTAATCGGGCTACCTATGGCAGTGTAAAATGTCCGTTCTTCGGAAGTGCTGCCCACCTGGTATTTTTCCCTTAGACTCCCTTTGGAAGTTATGGGGGAGGGGGGTTCAGTCCTTGTCTTGCACCCCACGGGTTATTTATAATATTTTGCAAAATTATTCAATAAGGTGATCACCGTAGTGAAACGCGCACTTTTGGAATCTTCTTTTACCGAAACTATTCGTTCAAAAAGTGCGAAAAAATTATATCATATTATTTAATTCTTTATTGAGTGAATTAGTTGACTAGTTTTTACTAAAACTTATTAGTTCTTCTGTAATAAATTGTAATCGGCGACCCTTTTTAGACTGTTTTTTATTAATTTAAGAGGCATAATTGATGTAATTGCAACGTTTCTTTTTTTTAAAAATAGCTAATACTATACTCTAATGAACTACTTACCAACTTGTGTTGAAAACATTTTTATGAATTTTTGGCACAAAATTGCGTGATCGTGAGAAGAAATCTCAACGAAAATCAGTCTGCCCGCAGCGCTCGGGCCGTTTGGACGTGGGATCTGTGCCGTTCGTTACTCCATCATTTTTTGTGCATTTATTTTACGAAATATACAATATTTTTTTACCATACGTTAATTTGCAAGTCATAAATTATTGAAACTCAAGTAAAAAAAATATTGGGTAAGTACTTTTCGTTATATTGATTTATAAAATCTTTATAACAACGAGTTGATTAAAGTTCAGACACGGCATTGTTAATTTCTATTTTAGTAGGTATCTAGATTTTTAACCCTAAGTAAAATATTTCATTTTGTTATTTATAAGCTACTGTACAATTAAACGAGAACTAATTTCTAATGCACTTAACACACTTTCCGAGACGACCAACTACTTTCTAGGAATTTAGATATTCAATCATTCAAATAAAGGGAAGTTATATATTTATTATAACTTTGACTTTAATAGTTACTTAGTAGGTAGTTAGTCGGATTGAAATTTTCGTCCTACCTATAAAGACATGTGCCCGTAACTTTTGAACCGTAACTTCTGTAGATGGTTTCATAGCAAAAGTGATTATGTGAACTATTATTATAATTTTAATAACCGACTTCCAAAAAAGGACGAGGTTCTCAATTCGTCTGTATGTTTTTTTTATGTTTGTTACCTCAGAACTCTGGACTGAGTGAACCGATCTTGAAAATTATTTTTTTTGTTTCAAAGGTGATGCTTGTCGTTTGGTCCCATTTTAAATTTCATCAAAATCGGTTAAGCCGTTTTTGAGTTACACTAAAATACCTGAAAAATATTTACCTATCTCGATGATATAGTTGTTAAAAATGAATGATAATCGATCCCGTAAGTGGCAAGGGCCACGAAAAAGTGCGAAAAAAATTTTAAGCAAAAAAATGGAACCGACTTCAACACCCAAAAGTGTGAAATAACTCGTCGAAGTCAGTACCATACGCAAAGTTTTGTGATAATAGGTACTTTTGAACTATCATGGTACCGACTTCAACAAGTTATTTCACACTTTTGGGTGTTGAAGTCGGTTCCATTTTTTTGCTTAAATTTTTTTTTATTATAATTATTATTATAATAAGTGGGGTTCCTCAGGAAAAGTGACTAAGAACCCCGGTACGATTCTTCCCGTATAACTTTTAATGGCAGCAGTCGATTCGGTGGTAACACGAATTGCTCATTTATCTCTTTCTAACAACAGATATGACGCATAATATTTGAACGTTCTTTCCTTGTCATTACAAACTGCATATACATGGGCGTAGGTATGTATATAGGTAAATTCTAGTAAGCTTTTAGAGCAGTGGTGTTCGGATATAACTAATCTATGTAAGTATTTCAAATCTCTGCCTAACTATACTTACCTTTGCTTTGCTAAAACCTTTGCTTCTTAAAGCTTTGTTTTAGGACACTTGTTTGGGAATGGGGCCCCTTTTGATCCCCGTAGTCCCAAACTATACCACGATGTCGTGGCATATTCGACTGGGCTCCTGGAATGTAATAGGAAGACACCAGCCGATATATATGCCCTTAGGCACGTGGGAAAAATGGGCGGGAAGGACCTACTTTCAGAGGACCCGCTCGTCGCTCCGTCACAAGAAGCCTATCACTAAACACACCCTACAAATGATTAATTGATCAATTAACAAATGCTATGGATTTTTTGTAAGGGATACGCTCCTTTGTCCTCGATGTTGTCCGCCCGCCAACAGCTTGCTCATCCTTCCACCAAAAGGAACGCACGGCGTCCAAAATACCGGTCACTCACACAAATAAACCACATGTTTATATTCACTAATATCTATAGCAATCCTTGCTAGCACATCCGATCGCCGCGACCGGAAACCTGTCTAACTCCGTTTGTTTGGAATAAACGTACGTCCGCGTACGAGAAAACCTTAGAGCGCACTGACTGCCCTTCAAAATCAGAGGTGAACGCAATTATAGACTTTATAAAGTAAAAAAAATCAATTTCTTTATTTTTTTTTTATTTTAAAAAGAAGATCAATTTATTTAACTGTCGGCGTCGGTATCAGAAAGGGCGTCGGCGTTGGTGTCAGTAAAAAAATAAGTGTCAGTGTCGGAATAGGCGTCGAACTCGGTGTCAGTGTCGGAAAAGGTGTCGGTATTAAAATTGGTGACAGCATCGGCGTCGGTGTCCGAATAGGTGTCAGTTTCGGCGTCGCATCGGCGTCGGCGTCGGCGTCGGTGTCATTGTTGGAATAGGCGTCGGTGTCGGAATAGGTGTCAGTTTCGGCGTCGCATCGGCGTCGGCGTCGGCGTCGGTGTCATTGTTGGAATAGGTGTCGGCGTCTGCGTCGGTGTCATTGTTGGAATAGGCGTCGGTGTCGGAATAGGTGTCAGTTTCGGCGTCGCATAGGCGTCGGCATCGGCGTCGGTGTCATTGTTGGAATAGGCGTCGGTGTCGGAATTGGTGTCAGTTTCGGCGTCCTATCGGCGTCGGCATTGGCGTCGGTGTCATTGTTGAAATAGGCGTCGGTGTCGGAATAGGTGTCAGTTTCGGCGTCGCATCGGCGTCGGCGTCGGCGTTGGCGTCGGCGTCGGCGTCGGCGTCGGCGTCGGCGTCGGTGTCATTGTTGGAATAGGTGTCTGCGTCGGCGTCGGTGTCATTGTTGGAATAGGCGTCGGTGTCGGAATAGGTGTCAGTTTCGGCGTCGCATCGGCGTCGGCGTCGGCGTCGGTGTCATTGTTGGAATAGGTGTCGGCGCCTGCGTCGGTGTGATTGTTGGAATAGGCGTCGGTGTCGGAATAGGTGTCAGTTTCGGCATCGCATCGGCGTCGGCGTCGGCGTCGGTGTCATTGTTGGAATAGGCGTCGGTGTCGGAATTGGTGTCAGTTTCGGCGTCGCATCGGCGTCGGCGTCGGCGTCGGTGTCATTGTTGGAATAGGTGTCGGCGTCTGCGTCGGTGTCATTGTTGGAATAGGCGTCGGTGTCGGAATAGGTGTCAGTTTCGGCGTCGCATCGGCGTCGGCGTCGGCGTCGGTGTCATTGTTGGAATAGGTGTCTGCGTCGGCGTCGGTGTCATTGTTGGAATAGGTGTCGGCGTCTGCGTCGGTGTCATTGTTGGAATAGGCGTCGGTGTCGGAATAGGTGTCAGTTTTGGCGTCGCATCGGCGTCGGCGGCGGCGTCGGTGTCATTGTTGGAATAGGTGTCTGCGTCGGCGTCGGTGTCATTGTTGGAATAGGCGTCGGTGTCGGAATAGGTGTCAGTTTCAGCGTCGCATCGGCGTCGGCGCGTTAAGCGGCAGGGGGCGCCCCTTTTTGATACAATTAATATTATTCAAAAATTACTAACGAACAATCGTCGCTCGTGGCGCGTCTCATCGTACTCCCGCTGCGGATTGGGATAAAAACAAAACACACTTTTTGTGTTCTTTTACAATAATGTAAATGTTTTAACTTTTTACTACATGTTAAAGTCAGGTGTTCGTAAGTAGGTAAGTACGTACGTAATGTGTGTAAGTGTATTTTCCAGAGTACCTATCTAGGTACAGTTTTCTCTCGGATTCGGAAGCTTTTCGAATGGTATTGTACCTTGTACTTGTATGAATGTTATTTAGAATACGAATGAAAACGTTTCCTTGCAAATATGAATTAAGTACCTACTAGGTATGTAGATCATCACATTATGTGCACCTTCAAAGGTCGACACCCTTTGTTTACCGACCTCCAAGAGAGGTGGTAGTTTTCAATAGAACGCGTACCTAACTATCTAAGATTTTTTTACCTGTAGATGATTTGTATGCCTTCCATATTTACTAGACGAATTCAGGGTAATTACCTGAGTACCAGTAGTACTACCAGTCTTGCACTTCCGAGCATCCGGTGAATACCTACATCGCCGCTAATCGTGTTTTTTAGGAATAATCTGTGGACAATATGCCTTCCTTGTGTCTTAGACTCGGCACCAATTATACAGGGACTGTGAGAGATAAGAAAACTGTTTAATTTCACGCGTAATTATAGCTTTTATTGTTAAAACAGAAAATATCGTCATTTTGTTTTATCTTAGAACGAATCTCAATGAAATGGATGAGCGAGATATGTGTATCGTTTGGTGTGAGAGAGTGAAAGAGATCGCAGCATGATCGGAACGTCTCGTGGCGGTTCGGTGGTAGAGGTCCGCGCCGCGGTCATGAAAGTCAGCAGCGGCGCGCTGGTAAACGTACCCGGCGCGGCGCGGCGTAGCCGGCGTGTTATTGATTTTTTTACCTATATGGTGGAATAGAAAAATTAAATCTGCTGTATATGTACTAAAAGGGTAAATGTTTATTTTCTTGCATACAAGTAAGTTCCTACTCAAATTAATTAGTCAAAATATTGAAGAAACAGGATCTTGCCACCAACCGATACACAAACTTCCACAAAAGCCCAAAATCGACTGGCCTAAGTTTATGAAAACCGCATGAGATACCTCAACTTCAAGGCATGTCACAACCCCATCAGAAATGGACAATCTTGCAGAAGAGATCACTCAATGCACGCAGAAGGCACTTCATACCTCCACAATTAAAGAAAACCCCTAAGGAGAATCGAGATTGCCCATCCTCCCCCGCTGTATAAGAGAGCTCATAAAAGAAAAACGCCTGCTCAGAAAAACCTGGCAACATTAATGAGACCCCATCCACAGAACTGGGCCTCACTCCACACTCAGAACCAATTCGTTGTCTTTTCCACGAAAATTGCAACTTGAGATACAGAGCAGAGTACATGGCAGAAATATTTGCCCAATCCCTTGAGAACTTATTCAAGCCCAATCCCACAGTGAACAGAGAACACTCAGACTCTGTGGAACAGTTCCTCGATGAATACTTCAGTGTCCCATAAAACACAGAAGAAGATATTGGACAGTGATCTGTCACCTGTCCTCTAAAACCACGGCAGCTATCACGCGCCTGTTTAACGGGATCCTGCGCACGGAGCACTTACCCTCTCAATGAAAAATGAGCCACGTGGATATGTTCCCGAAACCGGCAAAGACGTTTGGAGACCCGAGAATTACAGGCCCACTTATCACTCTACTTACATGCATTTCGAAAGTCTTTGAACGCCTCTTCTTAAGTTGGATAGCCCCTCACATGAAGTCTTGACCGGAGCAGTTCGGATTCCGGTCGGAGCACTCCCCCACACCTCAGCTATCCAGGGTAATGCACCTCACGGCAGAAAACTCTAAATTGATTTTCGACGTCGGCGTGAATTTGTTCATGACCCGGCGGCGGCGGCGGCGCGCTGAGGTAACTCCGCGGCGGCACGCCGGCGTGGCGCGGATCTCTAAGTCGAATGAGACTTGTCAAAAACCGAAATGACGGATTCAAGATCACTCTACTTACATGCATTTCGAAAGTCTTTGAACGCCTCTTCTTAAGTTGGATAGCCCCTCACATGAAGTCTTGACCGGAGCAGTTCGGATTCCGGTCGGAGCACTCCCCCACACCTCAGCTATCCAGGGTAATGCACCTCACGGCAGAAAACTCTAAATTGATTTTCGACGTCGGCGTGAATTTGTTCATGACCCGGCGGCGGCGGCGGCGCGCTGAGGTAACTCCGCGGCGGCACGCCGGCGTGGCGTGGATCTCTAAGTCGAATGAGACTTGTCAAAAACCGAAATGACGGATTCAAGATGGCAGGCAAAATTCAAGATGCCCTGATCCGGCTGAAAATAAACGCCCTAAGCAACCCAGATAGGTTTGCTTAGGGCGTCGTTATTCGGAATTAAGAAATTTCTGCTTATGATGTAATTTTTCAAGATGGCCGCCATACATAGATGTTTTGAAACCATTGGCTCAAATTGTTCAATGGGAAGGAGTCATGGGGAAAGAAAGTATTCTAAACAGAAGATAACAAAGTGATTTTCATGATATAGAAATAATGGAAAATCATAAAATGACGTCTGCCAAGTGAAGATAGATTACGTATCTCGTAAACAGTTACAGATAAGTAAAGAAGTTTTGAACAAATGTCATAGGGAATCGAGAGAGCACTCAAATGACACGCAACAAAAATCCAAAATAGCAGAATTCATACAAAGTGCTGAAGTGCGATCCCGCTGAAGTAAGGTTTATCTTCAGTGTGGTCGGATCTTATATTACATCATTCTGGATTTGCCATTTTGCTCTTCTTATTTATCATATTGCATTTAGAGCACGGATGGTGCGTGAGTTCGAAGGGCGAGTGCAAGGTGAGGCTGCAGTCTAGGCCGAGTCAGTGACTTGCAAGGCCGAAGGCTGAGAAGTTGGGAGTATTTTCCGTATCTCCAAATGTTAAAATCCAATCTCCAATGTCTCCATGATGAATGGCCGCGATAACCGAAGCACCTACGAGTGGGGTTCTTTAACCAATATGACTCAGAAACTTGGTACGATTCTGCCTGTACCACTTTTAGTAGCGGTAGGGTGAATCTTATATAGCGGTTTCATTACGGTTATCTTTTGTATTGAGCATTGCATTGGGATAATACTTATATAAAAATTTTGAACTTTTATTATATTATTATTTGTACCTATGTTATTTCATACTGCATAAAAATAAATGAGACACTGCCTGATAAACTTGTTAGCATATAAGTACATAACAAATAATTAAAAATTTATGGTTACATAAGAAACGTAATTGTAATTTTTTTTAGATTTGTAATACAATGGGAAATAAACGAAAGTATAAAGTGCTCCATTAACGTCTTGTAGCAACACAAACTGTGAACGAGTTCTTGAGTTCAGTGAGTTATAAATATCGTAAATAAACTTTAAAATTTCGTAATGACTTTCTAGAACTGAAATTATACCTATACATTACATTTATTCACCTATAGATTTATAGAAATATTACAGTAAGCCCAAACACAAATTATTTGACAGTGTTTTGTAAACAAGGTTGTTTAAAATTAAATACACATTCTCACCATTTTCCCTTCAGTCTACACATTTCTTTCTGCTTACCAAAACACTGACACACTTTCTTCGCTTTTTCTACATGAGCGTTATCATACATAATAATAATAATAATTTAAAATTTTTATTATTATTATTATTATTATTATTTCAAAAATATTTTACGTCTCTCCGCAGATGGAGGTTTTTATATTGCACGGGCCGGAGCCAAGTGCTATTACTATTCTAGGGATAAAAATTTTCGCACAAGCCTGCAAGTGTTTAGTATGACTGCTTTTTGGAGCAACTTGTAAGCAGTCACAGGAATGTCGATGGTATCTAAGCTTGTAAGCAATGTTTTGGGTATGACCCCAGTGGTGGATAAGACTATTGGTATTGTTCTGGTGCTATTGATTTGCCACTGTGTTTTGATCTCTATTGATAAGTCTGTGTATTTTGCAACTTTTTCCGTGTGTGTTGTTTGTAAATTGTGTGTATTGCAAATCGCAATGTCTATAAGATAAGCATTTTTGTTGATTTTATCTAATACTGCAATATCAGGTCTGTTGAAATGTACTGTTTTGTCAGTTATTATAGTTCGGTCCCAATAAAGCCTATAGCTGTCATTCTCCAGAACAGATTGTGGTGTGTATTTGTAGTAAGGAATTTTTTCACCTGTAATTAATTTGTATTTGTGTGCTAAATATTGGTGTATGATAGCCGCCACCTGGTCATGTCGATGCTTATAGTCTGTTTGGACTATTGCTTTACAAGCCCCAGTTATATGTTGGATGGTCTCAGAGCTACTACAGCAACGTCTACAAGTGTCAGTAATGTGTGGGGTGCGTATTATGTGTTTTTGGTAATTTCGCGTATCGATTACTTGGTCCTGAATGGCTAACATGAAGGCTTCAGTCTCAGGGTAGAGTTCTCCACGCTGCAGCCACGCGTTCGACGCTGTTTTGTCGACATGCGGCTGTTGCAGATCTAGGTAGTGTCTCCCGTGTAAAGATTTTTGTTTCCACATTGCCATTTTGTCTTTAGCATTAGTGATAGTCTCGTTGCGTTGTGGGTTATTGCTAGAGAGATTTAACGGTGTGAATTTCTTATCATTACGGTTTATTGCTTGATGTAGGGTGGATATTTCCGCGCGGTCATAGAAAAAGTTTCGAAGTGTTGATATTTGTTTATTATGGAGATTTTTAATATCAACAATACCTCTGCCACCCTCAGATCTTGGCAATGTTAGTCTTTGAATACAAGATCGCGGGTGGTGCTTGCGGTGAGTGGTCATTGTTGTATTGATAGTACGCTGTAATTTATAAAGATCGGTTTGTGACCAATTTATGATCCCAAATGTATATGTGAGTACTGGTATGGCATAGGTGTTAATTGCTTTTACAATGTTTCGTCCATTTAATTGTGATTTCAGAATAGAGTTAAGCCTGTGTCTAAATTTTCGCGTTACTTCAATTTTTGTGTGATTGTGGGATATCTGATGTGCTTGTTGGACGCCTAAATATTTGTAGAAACTGTTTTGATCCAATGGTTCAACAATTTCACCTGTATTGAGCGTATATGGTTCCAATTGGACTGACTGGTTTTGAATAGTAAATGTTTTACATTTGTCGATTCCAAACTGCATGTTAACATCACTGGAGAATGTCTGTGTGATGTCTGCCAGTCGATGGAGTGATTGTGTGTCATTACTATACAATTTTATGTCGTCCATGTACATGAGGTGTGTTAGAGTGTGTGTGTCATGGCCATTATTAATATGGAGTCCTGTACCGGAGTTGTTTAGGAGTTTGGAAAGAGGGTTTAGTGCAAGACAGAACCATAGCGGGCTCAAAGCATCTCCTTGAAATATTCCGCGTTTGATCGAGATTTCATCCGTTACTATGGTTTTATTGTCCATTTTGATGGAAAGCTTAGTTTTCCAATGCTGCATAGTGTTTTCTAAAAATCTTATTATTAAGGGGTTAATTTTATAAAGTTGGAGTATGTAAATGAGCCAGCTATGCGGTACTGAATCATATGCCTTACGGTAGTCAATATACATGGTGTGGAGGTCTTCTTTGTTTTTGAGTGACTGTTTCATTGCTACTGAATCAATAATTAACTGTTCTTTGCATCCTTGGCTAAACTTCCGGCATCCTTTTTGTTCTTCTGCTAGTATACTGTTTTCTGTTACGTGTTTAGAAATGAGGCGTGAGATACAAGATGTTATAATTTTGTATATAGTTTGTAGACAGGTGATAGGCCGGTATTTTGCTGGGTTTGTGAGGTCATTGTCTTTAGGTATCATATGAGTTATGCCTTGTGTAATATAGTGTGGCATTGTGTCTGGTGCTTCAATGAATTGGTTTATGTGTGTGTGAAGGATTGGGTGTGCGGAGGTGAATTTTTTGTACCAGTAATTATGAATATTGTCAGGGCCAGGTGCCTTCCAATTGTGTGTATTTTTGATGACTTCTATGAAAAGATCTACGGGAATGTATTCAAACTGCATTTGATCACAATCTATTTGTTGAGATTCTGCATGAATCCATTCAGCATCACCATTGTGCTGTACTTCATTTTCCCAGATTTGGCACCAGAAGGAGTGCATGTTTTCAGATGTGGTTATAGGTTGGTTGTCAGATCTGGGAGTGTCGTGATGTTGTGTAGCTATTCGTCTATAAAATTGCTTCTCATTCATATTGAATTGTGTATTTTGTTGTTTTCTGTCTGTGCATTTAGTGTACCTACGAAGCCTGCTAGATGCAGCATTGAGTTTTTGTTTTAAACTGTCTAAAAATTGAGCATTGGTAAGGTTAGGTTCTTCATATCGTGAGTGTGTCCCATACTTGTTTTTAATATAATCTATGTTTTGCGTAAGTCTACTGTTCCTAACTCCAGCCATGTATTGTGTCATACGTCCAATATATTTTCTGAGAGTTTCAATTTTAATTTTCAATCTTTTCTGCCACACTGGTATAATTTTTCTCCGTTTGTGAGTTGAATCAGGATTATCTTTAATCTTGCTTCCATTACACACCGCCGCTGTATAAGCTGCGCAATATATAATGGTTTGATTGGTGATGAAGTCGTTATTCATGTCTAAGTGGCTCGGTAAGATGTTATTGTCAAGGTATTTGACTATGTAAGCTAGCTTTCTAGATGTGTTTTGTCGGGGTAGGTAAGGTCTTGTTATTGGGTTAGTGTGCTTGAATCTATCATATGTTGTGTCAAATACCTCTTTTATTTCCTTATCTAGCTCTGAATTTATCTCTGGAGTAGTAGTATGTTGTATTGTTGTGTTGATGCTATCTTGTGTATTAGTTAAGTTGTAATCTACAGTATTTATTATAGTTTCACCTTGACTTACCATATTACTTTGATAGGAGCTTGTGTTATTGACGTTTATGTGTCGGGGTTGTGTCATGTTGTGTAGTTCTAGTTGTATCTCTGTCCTAATTTCCTGTAATCTATCTGTTGTAATTAGTTTATTATGAATAATGGCTCTGCGTTGATCTGCTACTCGTTGTTCAGAGATGTGGGACAAGTGTGGAAACTGATCTATTACGTACATATGTAGTTGTTTTCTATATGCTGTTTTATTTTGCTCTACCTGGGTTATCCTATAATAAGCTTTCATGATTTCCTCATTAATTTCATTAGTCCATTTCATCCTTGTCTGCTGTGTTGTTGTGTGTTGAGTTGTATCTATTGTATTCGTTTGGCTAGCTGGGTGCTCACTTCGGAATGAATTATTTTGTGCGAGTTTTACTATTACATCTTGTTCAATTTCGGTAATTTTGGCGTCTGATATTAGTTTATTTCTAAGTATTGCTCTACGTTGGTCTCCTACTCTTTGTTTAGAGACATCCATATCTGGGAACTGTTGACTAAACTGTTGGTGTAGTTGATCTAGGTATCCTCTAGTCTTAGTGTTGTTGACTGTCAATATTAAATATGTGCGCATGATAAACTCATTCATTTTGTTAGTCCATTTCTTTCGCGCGTGTTTTTTGTCAGTAGTGGGTACAGGTTCTAGAGCGTATGCCTCCTGTACAACATCTTCTGACCCTAATGATTCAGCAACAGGGCTGATACTGTGGCTGTGTTGTTCTCTTTGGAAAAGCTGCGGTGGAGAAGAAGAAAAGTTGAACTGGCTTTGTGTGGATGATGGTGATGATTGGATAGATGGATTGTAGGATACGGTACTCGGGCTATAAGGTTCAAATGGGCTATTGCTTCTACTGTTTAACTGTGGGTTATTGGCGGCTGTAGTATTTTCGGGTTGTGAATCCCCGGTGAGAGCCCGCCTGCTCAGCTCCTCACCGCTGACGGATCGTATGCTGGAACACCCAGCGTCAGCTCCAGGTGTGCCCCGGCGATCGCCCCCGGGTAGCGGCCCTCTCAGTTTACTTTTCGATCTGGTCTCCATTTTAAATGGGTTACCAGGTCCACGTTAGCCACGCCAGTAATTTTGTATCGTGTGTCCGTCCCCCACGTGATCTGATGGTCGATCTGGACGTGTGGTTGGGTTTTGGGGGACTTATTATTATTATTATTTTATTTTTTTTTATTTCAGGGCTAGGCTTTCGACTTCGTAGAGAGGGTGAGGTTATAAGTCATCTGTTATACATGGACGATCTCAAGCTGTTTACTCCGAAACGCCAAGACTTGATAGAAATGCTAAAAATTACACAGATTTTTAGCAGCGCCATTAGGATGGAGTTCGGTGTAGATAAGTGTGCGGTCTTGCATGTTCAGCAGGGGAAAGTTGTAAATTCTCCGAATTTGCAGCTTTCTGAGACAATAACTTTCAGATCTCTCTCCGAAGTCGAGTCCTACAAGTACCTCGGTATGTCAGAGTCGTTGGGTATTTCGGTAGATGACATCAAGAAATCAGTAAAGGAACGCTTCTTTTACCGCCTGACAAAAGTACTTAAAAGTCTTTTGTCTGGCGGCAACAAGACGCGCGCCTTTAACGGTTGGGTGATGCCTCTACTGATATACTCCTTTGGCATCCTGAAGTGGACGCAGACTGAGCTGGACGCCCTGGATAGAAAAGTCCGTCAACTGCTCACTTTGCATCGTATGCTACACCCGCGCTCGTCAGTTATGAGACTGTACATTCCACGGAAATGGGGAGGTCGTGGCTTTTTAAATGCCAAGACACTTCACAACCGTGAAGTGTGCAGTCTCAGGGATTATTTCCGTAACCATGAGTGCGGGATGCATCGCGATGTCGTGACGGTTGACAAAGGCTTCACACCGCTCTCCTTGGCGAACGATAACTGGCGCAAACCAACGATGCTGAGTACTGATGACCGCAAAGCAGTATGGAAAAGCAAGGAGCTGCACGGGAGGTTCTTCCGGGCCCTAACAGGGCCTGATGTGGACCTACCCGCTTCGGTGAACTGGCTACGCTTCGGAGACCTCTTTGGAGAAACCGAGGGTTTTGCCTGTGCAATTGCAGACGAAGTAATGATGACGAACAACTATCGGAAATATATCCTGAAGGACGGTACGGTCGACATTTGTCGAGCATACCGCCGTCCCGGAGAGTCACTCAGGCATATCATTTCCGGTTGTTCGCATCTTGCTAACGGCGAGTATTTGCACAGGCACAACCAAGTGGCCAGGATCATCCACCAGCAACTTGCTCTTCAATACGGCCTTGTCGAGTCAGAGGTGCCGTACTACCAGTACGCACCGGCGCCAGTTCTCGAGAATGGTCGTGCATTGCTCTACTGGGACCGCTCTATCATCACGGACAGGACTATTGTTTGCAATAAGCCTGATATCGTGGTGGTCGACCGATCCCAACGCCGGGCAGTGCTTGTCGACATCACCATCCCACATGACGAGAATCTCGTGAAGGCCGAGAAGGACAAAGTCAGCAAGTACCTTGACTTGGCTCACGAGGTAACCGCCATGTGGGATGTTGACTCGACGATCATTGTCCCGATAGTCGTTTCGGCGAACGGCCTAATAGCGAAGAGCCTCGACCAACACCTCAAGAAGCTCTCACTAGACGGTTGGATCAAGGGTCAGATACAGAAGGCAGTGATACTCAACACGACACGCATTGTCCGAAGGTTCCTCTCTCTGCAGCCCTAACCGCTGGTAGCTTGGGCACTACCCCGCTGCCGGCGGCATCCTAGTTTTAAGTTTTTTATAATATTTTTTTTTTTTGTATATGAATGTTGTAAAAAATTTAAAATTATGTTGTAAAATAAATTACGTGAATAATAATTTTATTTCAAAAAAGTTTAACATGTTGGAGCAGTAAGGAACACATAATGTATACATAGAACTATGAATAACAACAACAAAACACATGTGTAGGTACAATGTAAGTCCTACAGGCACAGATATGCTCCAGGACGTTATCCGCACCAACCCGGTGGTTGGTTGAATGTCTTTACTGTAGTAGTACTGTTTTATGTGTATTTTGTACACATACAAGCTACGTTTCGTACCGCTTCATGAAATCGAACTACTTTTTTGAGCACAATACTGACTTTTGAACTAACACGGTACCAACTTTGACAAGTAATTTCACACTTATCAGGAACATAAGTCGGTTCCATTTATGTTTTTAAAATATTATCTACAATTTTAAATTATAAGCTCGTTTTATGGATCTTATAATCTCTGCTAACCACCAAACAATTAAAACTTTTACTTGCAAATTATGTTGATATGGAAGATAGGCACTTTTCTAACAACATTTCAAGAAAATCGGATCAGGCAATCGAGATAATGACTGGGAAATATACACTGCTCAGACCTCCACCGAGACCACACTTCGCTTAGTCTATTAAATATTTCTATACTTACAAGCGATGATATTTTTTACCGTATAGGTTCGCAGTAACTGCAGATAAAATGTTGTTATGTACACTTCTGTTCTGCCGCTTCTAATAGCAAACGAAACTCTACAATTTTAGCGATGCTATCCGTGGTACGGCGACTAGTGCCGCCGTGCGACTGAATATTTTTATGAGTTAAAAGTTAACGCCTATTTCTTTTAGCTCCGCCCGAATTAGAAATTATTTTGACTACTGTCTTGCCCTTAAACTAGAACTACTTTGGTGTGGGTGAGGAGAGCCCGGTAGGTATACTAGGAACAGATGCAGTATCATCAATTTGCATGTAAAACTTGGGTTCCAAGAACAAAAAAATTACAATTGTTTTTTTTATTGACATTATGATGTCGATAGGTTCAGTTTTTGAAAATTGGCACTACAAATGCCGAAACAACATTAGGGCTTGGGAACAAATATTGAATTTGAGGCTGGTGTGGTAGCAAACTTTAATACGAAGATGGTAGCTTCTTCAAAATAAAAATCCCGTCCTTAGATAATTTTGTGTGAATGATATTGCACATTGATGATGTTTTCGCCGGGGGCAGTGAGCCGTGAAGTGCGTGAATCGCTTGGATTACCATATCGGCCTAATTCGAACCGTTGCAAACATCGCCATGTCAATTTGCAATTTGTATTCTATCATTTTTTTGTCTAGAAGTTTTTCATTACTCTAATTGAGAAACTTTTAATGATTAATGGTGATTTTTCAAACCACTATATCAGAGAGCCGTAAGATGCGTTTTGTGTGGTTTACTGATACAGCAGTAAGAATTAAGTGATAGGGACCCGTTTAATTATACGGAACCCAAAAAAATAGAAATTCCTTCTACTGTACTCTGATTTTCGTGGTTTTGGTCCCAAATATCCAGATCCAAAACCACGCCGACAGTGATCGGGACGGTAAAGAGAGGACAAATGTATGGTAGACAATGACGGACGACAGGTGTCTGCAACTATATCTGACCCGTGCGTCCCCATAACTGCCATTAGTCGGGTGTGTATGGTTCTAAGTGTTGGATAACAATAGGGACTGATGAAAGAGACTAATAAGTGGCAGAGACGGGAATATTAAAATGGATGTTTGAACTAGAATGAATGTGTTAGGATATTATAATATTCTAGGGATGAAAGGGCACGAGATGATTCGAGTAATTTCGCTGCATAGTTCGAGCACCTAAATTCTACCTGTCATCCCGAGGTAAACAAAAACTCTGCTTTTCATTTCAAATATGAGGAAAGTAAATAAAAACGATATTTCATAAAATAAATAATAATTAGCAAAAATTAAATTATATGAATGAAGTAACAAAATTAAGTTTTGTGTGTACTGCTTATTTAGCGCTTTATTTTGGACCAATCAGTTTTTTTGAGACCTGATAGAAACCTGCGAGAGAAACAATCTTACTAGACGGTATCTACTCTACTCTCATTTATTATAAACTAGCTTTCCGGGCGCGGCTCCGCAAGCGCGTATGTCGGTTGTCGGTTCGCGCAAAAACATTGACCTCTTTTTGCGCAGTTTTTCGCAGATGTTTTTTCCCGGGTCTCAAACTATTTCCATACCAAATTTCATTCAAATCGGTCCAGTAGTTTTGGCTTGAAAGCGTAACAGACAGACAGAGTTACTTTCGCATTTATAATATTAGTACTGATGAACTAATTTGACCTAAGGATTGTCGAAAAAACTAACTAACTAGGTATATAGGTATAACATTGCCCGAGATATCTACTATTTATACTACTATTCTATGCCATATTCGACAATTCGTTTAGTTTGGTTAGCACCTCCTGTGACTGACTCCAGGACCTGCCTGGTGGCGTCTTCTCTCACCTTTAAATGGTTACCTTTGGTTGATTTTATTGATTGTCGTGTTTATTGTGAAATCTCTTCCATTCATTATTAAACTAAAATCAGTCAAGAAGTTCTGTTCTCAATACTTCAGAAACACTACCAAATAATGGCGAACCACTATAGTTAGGTTAAATACGAAGCAATCTGTGCTACTTGTACCCTTTTTAAACTGTGGTTGTACATAACTCAGTGATTCTCCATCAGATAATCTATCTATAATTGCCTTCACATTAAATCCACCAATAAATTTTGTTAGCAAATGAATACACGCACGCGATTTTGCACAATTTCTTGCAGTAATTTGGAACTATTAAACCGAATTTCACTTTGACCGACAAGGACAACGTACACATTTCTATCAATTCATTATATGTATGAGGATTGTCTAGAGTTTAGACTACTCTATATAATAGAAATTTAAAAAATAAAACCGGTTACTCTTTAGAGTGCCGTACTAGAAAACGTGACCCTATACAAAAACTTCGGCTCTGTCCGTCTGTTCGTGCATCCGACCCTTACAGAGCTGTATCTTCGGAACCGTAATGGTTTGGCAGCCGATTCAAATTTTCATAGAACATGTATTATTACGACGGATTACATAACACATAATATTAATAGAATAAAATTAAAAACAAAAGTGGGTACACAAGAAACGTGTTTTAACGTTTTTATTTAAATGTTCTGGTTGAGGTTATTGGTAGGCGAGCATTCGCAAGGTGCCCTTCTACCATGAGGTGTATTACAAGCCGGCGGTGGTATCGAACCATGGGCCTGCGGCACGGCAGTCTATAGCTATTACCACTCCACCATCACTGCTTCGAAAATGTAATACTATATGAGCACAGAAACATGTAGAGATATAACTATCCTGATTAACTGATTAGTTCCCTAGGAATCGCAATATGACTAAAAACTAATTAACGGTCGAATATCCATGAATCTATTTTTGTTATTTTTTCAATACTTCATATTAAATATGAAGTATTAAATATGAAGTATTGAAAAAATAACAAAAATAGATTCATGGATATTCGACCGTTAATTAGTTTTTAGTTTATTTCATAAAATCTTCGATTGAAATAAATGAATATGTATACATATTAATTTCTTTCATAAAATCTTCGTCCCAGACGTCCTTCGAAGGTTTTCAATGATGATAGGATAGGAGCAAAACAGTCATAATGCCATATAACATTTTTAATACAAAAAGGACTAAAATAATACAAAATATTGAAAAAATAACAATAATAGATTCAATTCGATTAAGCCCTCGCAAGCAGAATCTTATAGAAAAAAATGTTGACTTCAAAGGTTTGCCAACATCACTGAGCAGTTCGTAATATTTGTAATTAGTTTTAGGGTTGAGGTACAATGATATTATAATAATTAATATAAAGGTATCATTGGTTACATAACCGCGGGTCGCCCGGCCCGGCCGGTGCCGATGCCGGTGCGGTGTTAGTTCACACTACCATATCCAGGGGACGGCGTTACGTCGCGCATACGGCATAGCCTAACCTACCATGTGTGGAATACTTATGTATTGTAAGTATAGAACTAAACTATCCGCACAACCACGACGATTTCGCACTGACACTAAATAGTAGTCATTCTTCTGGTGGCTATGTTACGTTTATGTTCACGTCGCCGTTGGCTTAGCAGGAAAATTAAGCGGAAAAGTCTGTTTTTTCTGAAATATTGATGTATATATCAGTACTTCAGTACTATCCATCCACTATCCATCCATACTAATATTATAAATGCGAAAGTAACTCTATCTGTCTGTCTGTTACGCTTTCACGCCAAAACTACTGGTCCGATTTGAATGAAATTTGGTATGGAAATAGTTTGAGACCCGGTAAAAAACATAGGATAGTTTTTATCCAACTGCACAAAAAGAGGTGAATGTTTTGCGCCATAACCGACATACGTGTGGGCGTCGCGGCCGGAAAGCTAATTGTATTTTTTTTAGTACTGAGTCTATAAACTATCTGCAACTCAATTGCCTAACCCTGAAATAGTATAATATTATGGATGAACCAAATTTTATAGAGGTCTACATAGATTTGAAGCGATTTGAGCTGGTGATGTCAGGGAGTGCCCGGCGTTGGTAGGGCATTTCGTGAACTCTGTTGCTCTCAGCACGTAACGTTTTAGGTGTCATTGGAAGACAGTTTCCACGGTGTTTTATGATTACCACATAATATTACAATAATAAAATTATAAGTATTTTAAAAAATATATTGATAAAAATATACCTGTTAGGTAACCCTTTGACCACAATCTCACCTGATGGTAAGTGGTCGAAGGTGTTAACAGGCTTAACCTAGAATTACTGGTAAACTGAATTACTGGTACGTATACTTTCACCAATATAATTAACTGCAAATGTCAGTTTGTAAAGGAAATATATTAGAATTTGACCGCAATCTCACCTGTTGGTAAGCGATGATTTGACCGTTGATCGTTACCAGGAGATATAATATACCTTCCTTCAATCTTAACACACCGTCAAATTTGGCTGCATAGGTATTGGACTGACGGGGCATGTTTTATGAATTATGATTGTAAGGTCACTTTTTCTTTAGTAACTATGGATACGTCCCGAGATGCCGCGGAGAACCTGGATTGAGAGGTTCTCCACTTCGGGTAGAGACGGGAGCATGACGAAGGAATCGTGCGCAAATGTCCACCTAATGGAATTCATTTGGAAAGTATTTGAAGTTATCTGATTAGAAGGATGAAAACAGTACTTTTCGCCACAGGGAAACGATTTTTAGGCAGTGCCAACTTTTTATAAAGTCACTTTGTCAAATCACGACGTAAAATTGAAATTGAAAAATACTATCAACAATTTTTCAACATGACTTTATCATACTTGTTATTACTTTTCACTAAATTATTATAATATAATTTGAGGAAAGAAAAGGCGCGAATTATTTGGTATATGTCAAGTCAGAAAAAGTATAATAAACACAATATGAGTTAATTTATGAAACATTGTTTGTTCAACAAGGTTTTTGTTTACTCTTTTCGTATATGAAATGAAATCAGAATGAAACCTCGGATAAAAGACCTATTTCGGCTATTGTTTCATCCTCCTAAGAAATATTGACCCTCGACAGTGTGATTATTTACAGTATAAAAAAAAGGATAGTCTACAGATTCCTAGATAGAAAAAAATGCTCTAGATGCATTTTCCATGAAGAAAATACGCGAATACTTATATGAAGAGGCATATACTACCTTCACTCTAAATAATAATTATTGTATTCTTTTGACTTGTTGTGTTGTGGTATATATATGAACTGACTCAAGGACGACTTACGGAACACACCATTTAATGCTTGACGACACTACTTAGTTAGCCAGGCAAGCATGCATAATGGTCTACCGTCTAATATCGCTGCACTCACACGACTGCTGTCCGGAACACAATAATATTAATCTGATCGGCTTTCTGAATTAAGTATCGGTTCATCATCAAAGTCATTTTCATTTATTAATTCTGAGAGCTCCATTACGTTGCTGCAAGTCTCTCCAGAACAATGAAAGCACACTGCGGAACATTTTAGCCCTGTTTTCGACATCCACACATCGCTCCACAGTTTCCTCCAGACTCTACTACGTGGGTGGTGGGGAAAAGAGTCAATAATTAATTATTAATAATATTGCAAAATTACTATGTGATTGAAAGAATTATAATTCTTTAATACGAGTATACAAAATAGTTTTAATATACAAAATAAAAAATACAAAAATAACTGATGAATTGATGATACATTATTAGTACCCACGTATAATATATTATGTATAGTTAAGAGTACTGAAAAATAGTACTCACTTCGGAGCGCTGTAAAACCTTAGCTATTGACTTAATGAAAAATGTTGAATATAAAAGTCGTTCCTTAAAAACGATCTACAAAAATGGTCTCATATCATTTTTTCGTAAAATGATAAAACAAAAAGTTATATCGAAAAGTATTAACTTTTTTCTCGAATATCTGAACATTTTCACTTATAACTTTTTTATTTATAGTTCTACGACAAAAAATTACTGGACCAAAGTTATAGAGAATTTAATTTGCAACAAAAAATGCTTACAATTTTTTTTTTATCAGATAAATAGTTTAAGAGATATATCGTAACAACCGTTTCAACCCTTATTTTCAAGATGGCGGCCGTGGGACAAGGGTGGCGACCCCAGAAACTTGATTTTAGCTTTACGCTTACCCCCCCTACACATCAAAACAAAAACTGTGTCCTCTAAGAAACGCAACCCCAAATGTAACTTTTCAATGGACTACACGTAAACATGCTTGTGGACCGTCCAACATCTAACTACTTTTAAATGTTTAATTTATGTATAAGGAGACCACCTCTTCTCTCAGATTTTTTATAGCTGATAAAGTAGGCTTATATTACTACTCGTACTTTATTGTAGGATAGCTCTTCACCTTAACTAATCTCAGCTGATAGTAAGTGATGATGCGCCCTGGGGTGATAAATGGGCTTAGCATAGGATGGGAACTGGCTCTATAAGAAATCTGCCGGAACCCATACACCGTCCGGTTTTGGTAAATGATTTTCTACTTGAGGGTAGTAGGTAGCTAGCCAAGTGGGAATCCGCAAAATGCCCTACACTGATGGAATGGCAGGCAACGCTTCTTTGAGACCTCTGGTGTTGCAAATGTTCATGGGAAGATCAGTTAAAAGTTCATGGTATGCAGGCCTACCATAAACGCCTTATCAGGTGATCCAAAAGCTCGCTTGCCTTCTATCGCCAAAATAAACTTAGGAACTACTCAATACTACAACTTCAGCCTTCGTGATGAAAAAATCAGCCTGTCGAATACCTTTATACCGTTCTATACGTTATGATACAACAAACATAAAAATTTTGGAATGCCCTACCTGAACTAATAGGTCCTAAACTAAACCTGTATACCTATTAACGACTATTCTATGCTTATATTATTTAACTTTTTGGTTTATTACATTTGTCAGCTGGATTGTCCATTACTGAACACATTCTACTACATAAAGGGGGAGGTTGCTGATACTCCCGACACTTGGCAGGCATCTTGAGGATAGCAGTTTGCGATCGTATTTCCTCAGAAAGCGCTGCTGCCCACATTCCGGTATTTTACCCTTTCGAAGCGCTCGTAGCGAAGTTAGCTTGGCCGTTCTGAATCGATCAGTAAAGTTAAGCAACGTCCGCCGCGGTCATGAGTTGGATGGGTGACCAGTGGTGACATACTACTGAGCGCTTCCGTGCTTCGGAGGGCACGTTAAACCGTCGGTCCCGGTTGTTGTCTTAGGATGGCAGTCGTTATAGCATGGTGGTAGGGCATTTTGCGAATGCCCGCCTGGCTAGCTACCACCCTCAACTTGAAAATCTGTCGCCAAGCACCTAACAGTGTGTTCCGGCAGCTATCCTTGCGAGCCAGTAATTTCTAGGTTAGCCTGAACAACATCTTCGACCACATCATCACTTACCATCAGGTGAGATAGTGGTCAAAGGCTAGCCTATCTGAAATAAAAAAAAAAAACCTGTTACGGCACCCACGCGAAAAGATGAAATTATAAAAATGGAAAATGTAACGGACGAGCTGTATAGTAGGTATATAGTTATAGTCGATGAAGAAATGAGTTAAACGACACATTTTCACAAGCGGAAGAGTATCATTAGCTCATTAGGCACCGAGTTACGAACGTTGTAAGAAATCCAAGGACGTTCTGCAGAAGCTATTACGTTTATTAGTAAACAGTAGAACTCTTTGTGGACGAGTTCATCCGAGAAAGTCCACTACTCCACTGCTTCCACTACTTCTACTGCCAAGCAGTACCTAATGTTCGCATACTGGGTTCCTGTTCAAGGGTATGGGTGCCGGTGAAATTACAGGCACGTTATTTCTCAGGATATTGGACGCGCATTGCATCTGTTAGGCATCGTTGACGTCTAAAATATTCATAATTCAAAAAAATGTTTAGCTCTGCTAGTTCAGTTTTGTACACACACTTACAAAGTATTTTTTATTATTTATGCAATAAAGTACAGTTTGAAGGGTACTAAATACTAATCATGCAATAGATTATACCTTGACGGGTACCACGTAATTACAGCTACCTATTTTTTTATATTGTAGATCGTTTATTTATTAGTGCTCAATTACTTATTAGGGTTTCTAGAAATTGGGATCCTATTACCTATCCTCGGCTGTCCGTCCGTGAGTCTGACCTTCAAAGAGCTTTATCTTAATAAATAGGTAGCTGATTCACATTTTCACAGAATACGAATCAGTATGATAACCTAACCGCCATACGCCTAACAAATAATAATAACAAAAATATAAAAATAAAAGCTGGTCAATAAACATATTTTCTTATCTTAAAAACGGTAGAAGTGACGAACTTGGTACGATTTTAGCCCAATATCTACTTAAAACGACAAATACTAAAAACCAGCTATGTGCAGGTCGGACTCCCACTAAGGTGATCCAGCTCTAGACATCTGTATGAATTAAAATATATCTGTTTATATAAAAACAACGTTTGTTGACACATTACATGTTAGTACAGAACCCCTCTGTGGAAGTCCAACTCGCACTTGGCTGTTTTTTTAATTAAATTAGGAATAGGTAATTGTCAAATGTCTTGAGTTCTATGATGTAAATACATCAACATTATTTTCAGTTGCCCGCTTGATGGTAAGCGTCAGGCATGTTACGTTGTTACAGTCATCTTTCTTGTTGTGCTGACACTCCGAGACGTCAATCAGCTCGTTCACTCAAAATGTGTAATTTCACTTACTTACATATACGTATATTCCACAAAGGGCACTATTTTAGTGTTAAGTTTAGTATTAATTTGATACATATATTTTTTATTCGTATTTCAACATATAAGTAAGGTAAATTTCTCATAACTTAACCCGGAAATCATCATCATGATCTCGCTATTGTGACGAGACGCTCAATGAGTGTTTATATGTTATTTTATATAAAACATCGTCCAAAGTTATTTTTTTTTGCACGGATTCAAGACTTTTAATGTTCATGAAATAAATTATTGTTATTGAAAAGTTTTACGGCTTACAAAGCCAAAAATGTATCCCCATTTTGAAATATCTAGGCAACACCTCAAATGGGATTAGTCGAAATGTTACAATAAAGATTAAGGTGGTAGCTAGCAAAGCGACCATTCAAATCAAAACGCCCTACCACACGTGACTAGCTTTCTTACTATTAATTAAACAGTCATTGTTATCAACGTTACAAAAACAACAAGGAGCTTAATACAGGGATGAGAATTATGAATTTCATGATGAATGAAAAGAAGCCTGCTCCATTATTACGATTCCGAACCAAAGACCTCACACAAACACAGGTGTTTAAGAAACCATAGCCAACACAACAGTATGTACGTGGAACAGACAACTAGTGGTAGTAACTGGTAAGTGGTGATGCACTCACCTGGTAAAGCTGGAAGGCGACATGGCGTCAGTGCACCACACGTCCGCGCCCCGCGGTTGTTGATATAACACTGATGCTTGATTTAAGTCGGTGGTCATTCTTTGCCGATGGCAGGTGGTGAGGTGCTACTGTGAAACGAAACTGAATGTTGTTTGTCATATTCGGTTTTTGAGTTTCTTGAAAGGGCTAAATATTTCCTATTGCTGTCATTCTGCCGTCTGTCTGTCCGTTTGTCACTTGTGCCCTACTCATAAAGCGAATGATTTGTATATATCTACAATGCTGAGCTAGAAAATCAACTACGTGTATTACTTTTGTGAAGAAATTAGTTGTCTAAGACATACTTTCCGAGATTTTCCTGTTTGGGTAAACGCTGTTCCCATGGGGGACTGCTACAGAGGAATAGTGAGTATTGTTTAGTCCCCTAAGGGTACTGTAGTGTAATAGTGAGTGCTGTACCGTCCCTGGGGGACTAAGATAGGAAACTTTAGTGGAACGAGCGAACCAGCTGGACAATTAACTAATTCGTTACAAACAAAATATTATTGTGATTGAAATCTTAGAAAAGTGGTAGTTTTTGCATTACGGATTGAATTTTTTACGAACTATAGCTGTTATTAGCAGATGGACTTCAGTAATTAACAGCTTTAGTTGGCAATACATGGAATACCTGAATTTGCTAAGATATCAATGAGATTTTGTTTGTAACAAATCAAAGTATGCCAGCTGAAATTGAATAAAATTATTCCCAGGGAGAAAAGAAATCGAAGAAATATTTGGTTTCTTGCCGTGCCATGCGGTGATTTGTCTACAAGCTCGTTGAGTATTGAAAAAATATTTATCACCTATTTATTTTATCTTCAAAGATGAATTGAAATGGGGAGCTTTGAATGTTGTCAGGCTTAGACAAACATATTGCGAATGCTTTATTGCCTGCAAACTCAAGTACAAAAAACTATCGCCTAGCACCAGTGTTGCGGCAGTTCTTTCGAGTTCCTATTCTAAGTTAACCCTGTTCTCTATCCTCGGCCGCATCTTACTACCGTCAGGTATGATTTGGCTCTCCATTTTGTGACCGTTCGAATTAATAAAAATGTATCGTTCTATTTTTATTTAAGTTTTTTTATTACACTCTCATACAGTTAATGTCTGTGTCTGGACTATTAATACAATATTTTAAATACTTTCAATTAAAATAACTATACAAAATCACTGATCATGTCAAATATTGCAAATATTTCACACCTCGGAGACCCGAGTTCGTTCTACGCACTTTAATCAACCTAACCTCGAGGCTTTCGCTTTGCACGCGATATAATGTATTTAATGTGTTTCACAGTAGGCCTACCGTTACCAGTTAGGCGACAGACAACACGGCTCACGTTGAGTCCAGTATGAGCGCATCGCAGCTTCCTGCCATTGTGCAACGTGACGCTCCGAGGCCGTCTTCTCCTTCCACCAGCTTCCTCCTCCTTCCTCCACTTCCCGCACTTCCACACGCAGCCTTCGCCGTATTATGCAGTTTCTCGCAATTAATGGTTTTATGTTTTTTGGGGATTACTTTGTCAGACGAAGATATATTCGTATATTAATGAATGTAGATACTTTGTGTAATTAATTACTGCCTTGATGGTCAAGTGGAGCAAAGATCGCTTTGGTACCTCGAGGTCTCGGGTTCGGAATGTTAGTTTTTCTGAGAAATAAATTGTCAGTAGGGGTCCGAATTCTGGTATTGTGCTCCGTAGATGTCAATGTGCTTGCCCCCTAACACCCCTCCATTACATAAAACCAAAATATATCGAAACGTGGGTGTGCAGAGGAAACACTCAGATCCTAGGTAACTAGCCCTCTTTACCACGCACATGTACGAAGGTGGACGTGCATGGTAGAGAGGACGCCACGCACATCTCTCCTTCTATCTGTACTCACCTTTATACCTACCTCCACGTTTAGATACCCGTACCAGAGTATATATGTAAGTATGTAGTTATAATGTATGGCAGCGTTTCAGTATAAGCATTTATCCAAAAGAGCAAAAAACATGACTTCCTAACCAAGTTCCGGCTCAGGGAGTCCCTTATTTTTAGAGACCCGAACTTCTGCACATTACAAAATTCATCAGCGCCTTCTAAAGAACTGCAAACTTACACTGCGATCCCCAAGACGCCTGCTAAGCGTGGGGATTATGGCAAATACCCCCTTAATAGGGGAGGCTGTTACAGTATACAGTAAAAAAAATATATCATCATAGCCAAATTCGCAATTTTCTTTATATTAAATGATTATTTATTAATAAAATTTGCTGAAAACAAATTTTCCCACAAATATAAAACAAATAGTGACAATCAATTTTTACATTATTTTTACAAGATATATATTTTTTTATTGCTGATAGGTTAACCTTTGATCACTATCTCACCTGATGGTAAGCGATGACGTGGTCGAAGATGTTGTTCAGGCCAGCCTAGAATTACTGGCTCTCAAGGACAGCTGCCGGAACACACCGTTAGGTGCTTGGCGACAGATTTTCTACTTGAGGGTGGTAGCTAGCCAGGCAGGCATTCGCAAAATGCCCTACCACCATGCTGTAACGACTGCCATCCTAAGACAACAACCGAGACCAACGGCTTAACGTGCCCTCCGAAGCACGGAATCGCTCAGTAGTAATGTCACCAGCGGTCACCCATCCAACTCATGACCGAGGCAGACGTTGCTTAGCTTTACTGATCGTTTCAGAATGGCTAAGCACACTTCGCTACGAGCGCTTCCAAAAATATAAAACTATTAAGGGAAACTGTCGGAAAGAAACTAAAAATTTGTGTTCGTTCTAAACTGATAAGTGCACTGATCCATGAAGTTAAAAGTTAGGGATAGATTATGATGATGATTTAGATGATAGGGGTTAAAGGGATGCTTAAAGTTAAGATATTGCTACTACGGACGTTAAGGAGTCGTTGATGATAACGGGCATTGGGGCATTACAATGATACGAGTAAGTGAGTATAGGTACTGCTAAAGTAATTGAGAGAAAACTTCATAGTGGCTAATTTAAAAAAAAACATAATGAAACACATCCAGGAATGTGACCATATAGGGAGAACGATTACAACCATCCGCACATAGAAACATGTTAAAGTATTAGTATTATATGTATAGGCACCTACCCATTATTCAACACGCAAATGTCAATAGGTACTTGCGATCGACCGAGGTGAGTTAGTATGGATTAAAACACGCAATTTTTTGTTGCCGTTAGGTTAGCCTTTGACCATATTATCACGTGATTGGCGAGCATTCAAAAATGTCCTACCACCATTTTTTTTGAGGGGGATATGCCTTCGCACTACCCTTCCAAGGGATGGCGGAGGGGGATGTGTGGGACTTGAACCCACTAAAACCACCCGTGAGCAGTCCTTCACCGAGGTGGAGCAAGTGGGGTCGCATTGGCATTCACAAACATCACCCAGAAGTATATTGTTTAATTAAAGAATTAATTAAAACGGCTCACGCCTTGTTGTGGTCACAAGTACCGAACCTAACGATCCTCCTCGTTTCGGTCGTCGTAGCACCTAAATATGACATTGTCACTAGCCATTTCCTTCAAAGTGTGACCAGATACCAGTCCATCTCAATACAATCCCATCAAGAATTCTACAATTCATATCACCAAAACTTATTAATTTCCGACGATTGAAATTTGGAAAATCATTTTCTTATATTATTAGGAATCTACAATAAAAAATACAACATCCTAAGTTAATGTACAGACATAAGTGGCTAGCCAAATTCCAACTCATGTACATCTATACATAGATGACATCAAAGTATTCCGTAGGATTTACACGATTGATGATTGCCTAAACCTTCAGGCTGATCTTGACTTAATGAATGAATGGTGTGTGTCAAACTTTATGGCCCTTAATGCCAAAAAATGCCAGGTCATAAGTTTTACCAAGAATAAGTCATCCATTAGGCATAATTACTATATCTCAGGAACTCCCCTGGATCGTGTAGTAGTTGTGCGTGATTTAGGTGTAATGTTTGACTCCTCGCTATCCTTTAGGCAGTATTATGACTACATTGTGAATAAAGCAAATAGGATGTTGGGCTTTGTGCTGCGTACTGTTAAGCCATTCTCGAAAAGTAACTCATGGCTTATCCTGTATAACAGCTTAGTCAGGTCGATCCTTGAATATTGCTCGTCGGTTTGGTTTCCGATTTATCAGGTTCATGTGGATAGAATCGAGTCCATCCAGCGCAGGTTCTTACGTACCTTGAGCTGCAAACTCGGACTGAGGAGAAAGCTTAAAGAATATCAAGACTAGGCTAGATTACTTCAAACTCAAGAGTGTTGAATCTCGAAGGACTATCACAGATATGTGTATTCTGTACAGAGTTGTAAATGGTGCCTACAGCAGTGATTTACTATAAAAAGTTCTTTTTAAAGTACCCACTCGTCCTATGCGCAATTACAAGCTAACATTTTATTAAAACTTTCGTAAGTAGTTAACATATTTAATAATATTGTCACCGATTTCACTTACGTTAAAAACAGTCGAGTAGCTCGGCGGGGTAATTATTACATGCAAGTGGAAGGAGTCACCATGGGCTCTCCTATAGCGCCTGTGGTGGCCAATATTTATATGGAACATTTTGAGGAGGAGGTCATGAAGAACGCTAGCGAAAAACCACGTTACTGGTGGCGGTACGTGGACGATGTCTTCGCCGTAATCGCCAAGGACGCGTTGCCGGTGTTTACCGCCCATTTGAATTCATTGCACGCGAAAATACAGTTCACGGTTGAAGAAGAACGTGATGGTATTTTGCCTTTCCTAGATGTACGGGTACATCGTGAACCAGACGGTTCTATAACCCACTCGATTTACCGGAAGACTACGCACACAGACCGGTACCTGAGAGCAGACTCCCATCACCACCCGTCGCAACTGATGTCCGTGCCAAAAGCTCTCATCAACCGCGCACTTAGTTTATGTGATCCGCAATATATAAACGCGGAGTTGGATCACGTGAGGAAGGTATTAGAAGAGAATGGATACAAGTGGCGGCAGTGTGCACGTTACGCGTATGGCACAGAGCGCAAAAAGACAAGTAAAGTTGACCGTGTTCCGGTATACTTGCCGTTTGTGAAGGGTGTGACCGATAAAATTGGTGCCCTTTTACAGCGGAGGTACAACATACGGACATTCTATCGCCCACCTAGTCAATTGCGGCAGTTGTTGCGTACGCCAAAAGACAAAGAGCCACTAAACGTGCCAGGAGTGTACAGAATCCCCTGTGATTGCGGCAAAAGTTACATAGGTGAAACTCGACGTAACATTTCAACAAGGTTAACTGAGCACATTAAGAGTGTTAAGAACGCGGATCTACCCCCGCGGTTGCGGAACATGCTCAAGAGACGAACCATTTTTTAAGGTTCGACAAGGCTTCCGTCTTAGCAAGGGAGAAGTTCCTAATACCCCGTAAAGTACGTGAAGCCATAGAAATTGGCCGTCATCCCAATTTTAACCGCGACCGTGGATGGATGTTGGCACCAGCGTGGAAACCAGTTCTGAACACTACCACACAGAATAGTGCATTAAACACCTTGTCGCAAGATACGATTAGTGCGGCGTGTACTGGTGTTTTGATTATGAGCGACAGTGATTCTGGTGACGACGACGAAGATAATAACGTAAACAATGCACCTGCGCCTGCGCCGGCGCCGGCGCTGCCGTCGGAGCGCGCGAGACGAGCCGCGGCGCGCGCGGCCCGCTCTGCCGCCGCCGCCGCCTCAGGCGACAGTGCTTGCGCGGACGCGGTCGGGAGCGCGCGTACTCCATGAAGAAGCGACTCTGAAAGTCGCGAAACCGGTCGAGATCGAGCTACTCGACTGTTTTTAACGTAAGTGAAATCGGTGACAATATTATTAAATACAATTACAAGCTGTTTAGCATACCCCCTACCTATAACAATGTTTCGGAAAACAGTCCTCTAATAAGAATGTGTAACACCTTTAACACCATAAACGACACCATAAGTAATGTCGATTCAAAAGACATGTTCGCATGTAGTTATCCGTCTTACAAGGCATATCTTCACACATTGATATAAGCAAATTTATTGTCAATATTGTTAAAATTTGTTTAGAATTTAGTTTATCTTGTATTACTTAGAATATTATTATTATTACTTATGTCTACAGTATAACAAAGAGATGTGTATAGTTTTTCTTGGATTTTGGGTTCACAGTGCTGTTTTCTTCCATAAAGTGTCTAAATTTAAGTTTATAGCCTAATATCTGTAACTGTACCTATGAAGAAAAAATAAAAAAATAAAATAAAATAATTCTTTTAACTAAGAAAACCCACCAATATAATTTATAATTAAAATATGTTCCTTAATATATAAAGATAGAACATATTATCTGTCAAACTGACATCTGAGTGACTTCTCTACTATTTTTCAGAGTGACCGGTGCGTTAGTTCACCGACGCTCAATCATGTGAGTAAACGATCTGGAATGATCGCACGGATGACCAAACTGACTTTGTGAACGCCAAAGTACGATCGGTGCGTCGTCGAATGTTATAAAGGTGGTGATAAACGGCGCGGGCTAGCGCGAGCCGAGCCTACACGGACGACGGATCGCCGTCCGTGTAGGCTCGGCTCGTCTTAACCCGGACTCGAGCCTGTGGTGATAAATGACGCATGATAGCGCAGACCGCGCCATCCGCCCGCGCCGCCCAAGGTTGCGGTTTTGTGACCTGCATCTTTATGATTTCATATAAACGGTTCCTTTTCTTATAGTTGAATAAAGTCCATAATCATTTAATTCACGTATATGTGTTTCAAATAGAAAATTAAACTCCAAATGGGCACCATGGCTCTGCACCGTCTGGAAGCTCGGCTCGTCAGAGGTGATACACGGCGCATGCTAGCGCGAGCTGCGCCGAGGGCCGCGCGGCGCGCCTTTGATCCGTGTCGAAAAACCGACAAGCGATGGATCGCGCGGACGGCAGACGGCGGACGCGCGCTGCGAGCCACGGTGGGGTGCTAAACGACGCGTGATATGGCGGACGATGCGTCGTCTGCCGTCTGGTTCGCGCTAGCGCGCGCCTTTTATCACCAGCTTTACATGTACTCTAACCAGAGAGTTAAAATACATATAGTAGTTATATCCGAACAACACCTTTTCTTTTCACGGCATGAAGTATGCTTGCTTGTTTTGGTTACGATGTAAATATTATCTACTCTGTGCTGTTAGTACAGGCCGACTCAGCTGAATACACTTGACCGGCCATAATATCGTCTATTTATTAATGAAATTCAATTTTAATCATAATCTAAGATGCGCATGCATTAAAAATAATTTTGCAGCGGAGGTATTTCCATGAGAAGCTATTGGCCGGCTCAATAGGCCTAGTGTGATATGAACACACGATATTACAAAATAACTTCCATGGGCAGCATTTGCCACTGCGCTACACAGGTAAATTAGAAACGTTTTGTGATTTTTAATTTTCAACCTCTTACTGCGTGGTTATTTTTAATGTGATGAAAAAACATTATAAATTGTTTATAATAAATTGTTTATTGAGATAAAAACGTCACGAAATACAATTACATTTATCTCACAGCAATTAATTGAATCCATAGTACCCTCTACTTAATAAAGTTTATGGCAAAGTACATATTACATTTAGCAAAATAAATAATTCAAAATGGTAATAATTATATGTTTCCGTCAAAATTATACAAAAATAGTTACTTAAAATAAAATCCATTCAAAGTCAAATAATTACATTTAAAATAAATAAATTAGGTCAATTGAAATTCTATTTTACATTAATTATTTCTATTATCATAATTTTATCATTATTATAGTTCAACCTAGTCAATAATAGTCACAATCACAAAGATCTGTCGAACTGTCACGCTTGGCACATCTATCCCATTGGTCAATAAGGCTCTCACAATAGGAAATTATGACTGTCATGATATTGTTTAAGTCATCAGTCATTAAATCACAATCAGTGTTGGCGACAAGGAGTGCATTGAGATGGTGGCGAGCACGAATGAGTGGAGTTTGATTTCGCGCTGTGGTGCTTGCTATATTTGTATTGAAAAGATTTTGCGGACGACCACGCCTGTTTGCCGGGACCCCAGGCTCATCCGGTATATAAAATGTACACACTAGGTCGTGCAGGTGAAGACAGTCAATTGATCCTCTGAGCACCTTGCAAAAGGTTAAGAGTTGATCGGCAATTCTTCTAATGAGTTGTATCCCAATTGACCAAGTAAGAACTTTGTTGGATACATGTAGGGGTAGTACCCAATCATAGTTATACTTGAAACCCCCTTAAGCCCATATAAAATATAAAATAAGAAATATTCATGTATTTTTAGAAATATTTTCCAAAAACTTACACTGACAATTATGGCAGCGTATGCAGATCTAGGTTTACTAATAGTTTTGCCAAATATATCATTATATGAATTTAAATCAGAGAAAAACATTAGATACCCAGGTGCAGCAAGAGTCTGATTAAAGATTAAGCTCATGGAAAAAAATCGAAACACGCTCATATTCTTGATATAAATTCATTCATTCATTTCTATGAATCGTAATCATCATCCATTTTGATTGATATGATATTTATATTATGTTGATGTGATAGGTCAATCATAATGGATGATATAGTAATCATGAGTCACGAGCAGTTTCTTGTTTTAGTTCCTTTCTGCGAGTGCGTCCGGGAAAGTACTGCTACCATTCCCTTTTTCTATTGCCAAGTAGTAATATTCACATTACTTTGTTCCAGTTTGAAGGGTATGAATGCCAGTGAAATGACAGGCACATGAGACTTCACCACTTTATGTTTCGGGATGATGAGCGCTCATCATCCCACTGCGCACTGCGCGTATGCATTACCCCAGCAGGAAAATCACTTCTGGAATAAATTGAGTTCTACAAATAATTAGTGCGTTATACGCTGTAAATGTGCACCAAATAAAAAAATTTTGCACTTTGCCGTTTTGTTAAAAAAAAGGAAAAACCAATTCTGCTGGAGTAACGTTGTTCCAGCAGGAAAATTTTAATCGAATGATCGGAAAGAAAAATTGAGTATATGGACAGATAGCTTATATTGGTGCGTAAATGTGCGCCAAAAATTAAATTTGTGCGTCGTAAGGTTTTCGAGATATTTCATTTCCTGCTGGAGTAACGTTTAGCAAAATCTTATTTCTCGAAAACCAATAATTGTGCGACTTTACAATCAAAGTATATTAGTAGCTCTTAATTTGTGCTTATTTGTGACACCATTAGGTTTTCAAAATTCTGTACCATTTTTATGTAATTATGCAATTACGAAAATAAAAAAAATATGTCTAGCGCTAAAACAAACAAACGGTTGTACTCACTAAAAACGGTATTTGGTTCTTCTTGTTATTCCATTCATAAAAAGTAAACTTATTAGACAAAATATACACGCATTTATCAATAATATCAATATATGTCGCAACAGACAGTGTCATAGTTAGACATCAAAATGTAAGAAACAGAATTAACTCAACATGTTTCAGTGTTAACCAAGAATTTGTGCGTTTATTGAAAAATATATACTGAAAATTTCAGCTTCCTATGTAAAGTATTAAAGAAGATTTGAACAAAAAACTAAAACGAAGCGAGATTATTGGTTATCCGATCAAATTCGAAAGATAGCAAAAAAGCGACTGTTTCATACATATTGATGATCTTCTTAACTTTGCTGAACTAACAGGTGTACACATATTGTGCCTGGGTACATTGTGGCATAAAACTGTTAAGGGAAATTATTTAACTGCTTTTTATATTGAGTTTATATAAAAGGTTTTTTTTATACGTAAGTACCGTGGTGTATCTAGTTATTTGTAGTTTACACAATAAAGAGTAGTACAAATTTATTCGGGTTACATTACTACATCAAACATTTTTATGAAATGAATACATTTTTGGTATATTAATTGAGTTGTTTTTCATTAATTGCTAGTCCAAAGACAAATTATTATTAGCTTTACGATTGTTAGATGATGCAATTAGTTAATCATATCACAGAATAAATAATAGTACATAGTTGTTATTGCTTCGTAGGTACATTCATTAAAATATCAATCATATGTTCAACTTACCTATACCTACGATTGCAACGAAGAAGTCGACAGAAGTTCGCACAGCTATAAAATCATGGGAAACAGACTGATATAGCACGGTAATGTTATCTGTACAGTATTTCAACTTCATAGAAACGGACGAAACGCGAGTTATACCTACGCGCCTCGATCTCAGCCCGCGCTTAGTACGCAGACAGTCCCGATTGCGTCGCAGTGACGAATGGACGGTTTGTAATTTTCTTTCAATAAGTTCATGTACATACTAAATATGACGAATAGGATATATGTGCTGTTTTTGTTGCATGAATTCGTCAATAACGCACCCAGAGATAACTTTTTTTAGATTACCTGGAAACTCGGAAAGGTAAGACTATAAAATAAATTTACTTACTAGTAGGTAGGTAACCTATAATTACATAAAAAAAATAGAAAGAATGTAAGCATAAACTGCATTTTCATTTAATATCTTATAAGTTGCCTGAGCGTAGGAATATACAATAAAAAAAATATTTCGTCACAATAAAAATCTAAACAATACCTATTATAAAAATATACACAAATTCCTCTTTAAGTATTTTATGTGTGACTGTACGGACAAAAGCTTCCATTAATACTACTTATTAAGAAGACCATCAATATGTATAAAACCGCCGCTTTTTTGCTATCTTTCGAATTTGGTCGGAAAACCAGAAATCTCGCTGTTGCTTTAGTTTTTTGTTCATATCTTCTTTAATACTTTACATATGAAGCTGAAATTTTCAGTATATATATTTCATTAAACGCACTAATTTTTGGTTAACACCGAAACATGTTAAGTTAATTCTATTTCTTGCATTTTGATATCTAACTATGACACTGTCGGTTGCGACATATATTGATATTATTGATAAATGCGTGTATATTTTGTCTAATATGTTTACTTTTTATGAATGGAATAACAAGAAGAACCAAATACCGTTTTTAGTGAGTACAACCGTTTGTTTGTTTTAGCGCTAGACATATATTTTTTATTTTCGTAATTGCATAATTACATAAAAATGGTACAGAATTTTGAAAACCTAATGGTGTCACAAATAAGCACAAATTAAGAGCTACTAATATACTTTGATTGTAAAGTCGCACAATTATTGGTTTTCGATAAATAAGATTTTGCTAAACGTTACTCCAGCAGGAAATGAAATATCTCGAAAACCTTACGACGCACAAATTTAATTTTTGACGCACATTTACGCACAAATATAAGCTATCTGTCCATATACTCAATTTTTCTTTCCGATCATTCGATTAAAATTTTCCTGCTGGAACAACGTTACTCCAGCAGAATTGGTTTTTCCTTCTTTTTTTTTATTAAAAATAACCACGCAGTAAGAGGTTGAAAATTAAAAATCACAAAACGTTTCTAATTTACCTGTATAGCGCAGTGGCAAATGCTGCCCATTGAAGTTATTTTGTGATATCGTGTGGTCACATCACCAACATCAACATTGAGCCGGCCGAAGCTATTGGCCGGCTCAGGGAACTACCTCCGCTGCAAAATTATTCTTAATGCATGCGCATCTTAGATAATGATTGAAATTGAATTTCAAAATTTTTTTTATATAGACCTCAGATAAAGACTATTCTTTATCTGAGCTAAAGACGATATTATGGCCGGGCAAGTGTATTCAGCTGAGTCCGCCTGTACTGACAGCACAGAGTAGATAATATTTACATCGTAACCAAAACAAGCAAGTATACTTCATGCCGTGAACAGAAAAGGTGTATGCGCTGATAAAACTGATATATAAACGCAATAATCGGGCATTAATAATAATTTAATTTAAGTTAAAGTACTAATAGTTAGTACTCCAAAGAAACATGAGAAAAATAATTCCGGGTAAATTTTATAATATTTTGAAGATACCTACTGCTATACATGTGTATTGATATTGATTCTGCAGTGTATGGCTAACCAATAGGAATAAAGACTATCAGTCAATAAGAGGTGGTCATGATTTATCATCAGTCTGGCATTTCACGGGCTGCGCAATCTAGCCTGGAGAATTATACGTAACCCAAGAATTGTCGACCTGATAAATGAAATACATGCATGTTGCACACGAAATAATAGCCGGCTATTATTAGGTCGGGCAGTAGGAGCCGTATTAATATCGCGATTGGAGTGATAAGCTCAACCCAATAATGCGCAGCCCGTAAAATACCGACATGATAATTAAAGTTCAAGTGCTTGCAGTATCTGGTCGTACATTATTGGGTTGCCAGTTATGGAACCGATCGTTCCTTGGCCGGTGATTATACACACACATGCACATGACACAACTGGTATAAACGTAGGGTCGCGTTCCGAGGGTCAGAGTGCGTTGTTTAGTTGCATTATCTTACGCGAAGGTTCCGAACGACCGCGGTTGTTTTATAACCTCAATCATCGTTTTTGGGGGTATTTTGCAAAATTTATAGACTTTTAATGATGTTTGAAAAGCAATAACTACCGTTACCTGCAAAATATAAAAGAGTGCCTATAATTCTCTCATCAAGAAATGTCAAGGACATGTCAGTGTTAAGGACCTCTTTTGGTAGTTAAAAGTTGCGCTCTACCCGAAGGTTATGAACGACGTTAGAGTGAAAAGTTGCACTCCGAGTGCGCTCTTACCGAGGTTCGGAACGCGCTCTAGTATATTATATTTTAATTGATCTATGGGTATAACAATTAGAGGTGTGTACCGGAGGCAATTTCAGCCTCCGGAGATTTTGCGGAGATTATTAAATAGAATCCGGTGTTCCTCCGGTTATTCTCCGGATAGTCACTATATTTTATTACTGATGCACAGAAAGTACTTGACATCCAATCGAATTTATGGCTTGATTTTTTGGCAAAAAAAAAAGTTTGATTTTGGTATATTGGCTCGGAACCAGCGCATGGCGCGCGCAGCGTGAAAATGTGTACTTAAATTGCATTGAAACCTCCTTGGTAGGGACAAATGGTGCTTAAATAATTAAAACAAAAATTAAAGCATCGTTTTGTTAGGAGAATAATGATTTAATTTATTTTTTTAATTTTCTCAGAGAAGTATGTAAATAAAAAACGCCAATAAAAGTCTGTATTTCATTTCATAATTAGAATATTACCGAATGAGATTATATAAAATATTTTTGAATGCATGAAATGGTTTTGATTCTCATCAAAATACTTACCTACCGGGAACAAGTGTTTTTCTGGGGTAGCGTAAATGGAGGAGAGCTCAATAGGTATAGGTAGTAGTAATAATGGTTCCCCGTGTAGGTTAATAGAAGCAAAACGCATTTATAGTACGAATGAGAATAGATGAAATAAATAATATAATTTTATGATATTCATATGAGTAGTATCGAACAAAGATACATCCCTACCCTAATGGCGCGTTCAGAAAAGGTTACCCATCAAATAATCTATTAACCGATAGTTAAGAGAAACACCGATTAGTCTCCGGTACCCTTCCTAACCGGTGATTATACGGTTTTTTGAGAACCGGTGCACACCACTTATCAGTGTTACCACCTTGGTGGTTTTTCCACCAGAACTGGCGCTTTTTCAAGGCGTTTAGTGGTATTTTTTCATTATATAGCGTTTTTAATATTCTTAGTGGTTTTTGGCGGTTTCTCAATACGGAATCTGGCAACATATTTTGATAGGAAATCCCCTAATTTTTTGGAATTACATGATGTTGTTTTCGCCTTAGGTCCTTCGCCTTCACCTTCGCTTATGACCGGGGAATTCGTAGGCGCAGTCGTTTGTGACTGTTTTCTATCAATCTATCATTCTTTATCCGGAATTTGGTTTGGTTGGAAGATAAGCCCCAGAGAGTACAAGTCACCGACATAGCTCTCAGAATTTGAAAGTTTTAAGTGGCAATGGACGGGCCACATAGCTCGACAAACCGATAACCGTTGGGGAAGAAAGGTTCTCGAGTGGTTACCATTACTACACCGGAAGACGTAGAGTTGGTAGCCTCCCACTAGGTGGACTGACGACATCGTGAAAGTCACTGGTAGCCAATGGTTACAAGCGGCTAATAGCCGTTCTTTGTGGCGCTCTATGGGGGAGCCCTATGTTTAACAGTAGACGTCTTCCAGCTGATGATGATGATGATGAGATACTAAGAGCCAGTTTTAGACAGTTCAGATAAGTTCCCATAGTCTTTATGTAACGAATTATTACAGTTCATTCAAAACTGTTATTTACCCAGAAGAGATTTCCTAATAATTACAGATCTGTTGAAACAGGCCCTAAACATTTCGTGAAGATATAGTTTTTAATCGACTAATTTTTTGGGTTTCTTGAGTATGATACAAGTTCAAAAATTTTGCGGAATTTGGTGGTTTTCTCGTGAGCCAAATTATCGAAATCTGGAAACATTTCTCTCTTGACCTAGCTCCTTAAAAAAATCTAAGGTGGCAACACTGCCACTAATAACAATTCAAAACAAAGTTCGTTAGATTCGTGACAAATAACTGCTCGTGGAGTTTAATTTAGACTGTTATTCTTTCTTGTTTATTTAATAAATATTCAAGAGTTATGTCAGACTTCCAAACGCCTGTGAAGAAAATAAAGGCCTTAGAACAGCCTGAACAAATTACAATACCTCCTTCACCTTTCCTGAACCGACTTGGTTATGGCACAGGTAAATAAGTTTGTTGTTCAAAAGTCACCTTAATCTCATTCAAGTAGTTTTTAAAATGTAAATAACTATAGTGATTACAAGATATTATACTAAACCACTATGTAAATATGCATTCCAGGTGTCTCAGTGATGCAGTTAGTCCGCTCGCCCCGAGCTGGACAAATTCGTTCTCCATGGGCTCTCAAGATGTTGAACAAGCGAGTGAGGCCAAACCGAGTGTACTCTGAACGTTTGAAAGCCGAAGCGGAATTATTACAGCGCATGTCTCATCCAAATATAGTGGGCTTCAGGGCTTTCAGTGGAAGCAAGATATTGTACTTGGGCATGGAGGCATGTGATGTGTCTTTGGGTGATATGATTGACAAAAGAATAGATGATTGTGAGCCATTCAAACCAAAACAAATGCTTAAGGTACAGTAAGAATTTACCTTCATATAATCTTCTGAATACTTGTGCCAGAGATAAATCAATTCTACTCCTTTATCAAGTCCTAGCCTTTGACATACATTTGAATTCAATTTAATTTAGAGTTAGACTAGTTTTTGTCTGATTAGAACTCAAAATCATACTCTAAATTGTGGTTTGTTTCCTTGTCTGTTATATAGCGTGGAAGTGTATTTAACAGTTTCACTGCCAGCCATATTCTGAGGGTAGAATGCCAAATTTGGCAATTACTTTTTGCTCAGCACATCAATGCTCTCTAAATGAATACTTAACTGTTTTTTGTGCTTCTAGGCATCAATTAATAGAAAAAAAATGTTTCATCAAATGTTATACAATGTAATCTCACTAATCTGGCACTTCAACAGACTGATCTGTCCAATAATCCAGAACCGGACACATCTTACTCCCTCGCCCCTCTATGCTTATGTTTGTTCATTATACAGATAAAGGTTTAATAGTAATTAAACAACTTTAAACAGTTTAAATCATATTTATCAATCGCATAAACCTAAGACAACATTACAGATAAGAGATTCAATACCTGCATAACATCTAGAAAAAAATGGCATATCTCCCACTGATATTATAATTTTATGAAACATGCAAGAAAAGGCTTTGAAGCAAGGACTACAAGTTGCACAAAGGCAGACCTCAATTAAGAATAATTTTAAAACTATGTAGTTACATGTTGATTTTGAGATATGTTATAGTTACAATAAAACCTGTCGAACAAGGACATAAATGTCTATATTATATTCTCTTTATGAAATGCTTTATTTTAGTTAGGTATTATGATTTTTTCTTCTATAATCCAGTAATCCGAACATTCCAATAATCAGGCACCCCCCTGGTTTTCAATAGTGCGATCAGTGGGATTAGTGAGATTATACTGTTATTATTTTCTGTACTTACTAACTGTACTGAGCCTAGTCCGTGCCAGTGCCAGGCTGGCAGTTAATGCCAAAACCTGCTATCTACGCCAACATGGGCTGGCCAGCGAAATAGTTAATTTTGCTTACCATAATGTATGAGTATGGTTGAAAGCTTGCCTGTGATAAAAAAATATAAGAAGTTTGGTTAGTGATTATGTAAATGTAAAATACAACTGGTAAGATCTACTAGACTATGATAAATAGTATGAGGTTATTTCCAGGTAGCATTAGACATAGCCAGCGGTTTAGACTACTTGCATACCAAAATGCAAATTCTTCATGGTGACATGAAGTCATACAATGTTCTTGTGAATGGGGACTTTGTTATCTGCAAACTATGTGACTTTGGGGTTACATTGCCCCTTGATAAAAAAGGCGTTTTTGACAAAGAAAATGCATTTAAGGCTGTATATTTTGGTAAGTCATTTTAGTAAGTATCAAAATAAGCCTTTTAGTTAACAATAGGCTCAGTCTTATTACATGACATCTTCCTGTTGAAGAATCTTATGTCATATTATTTGGAAGCAGTAATAATAGTTCTGTCACTTTATACCACTTACTGCCCATTCTGCAACTGGCTCTGGTTCATCATCAGCCGGAAGATGTCCACTGTTGAACAAGTGTCTCCCCCACCGAATGTCTATTAGACTCTTGTAACTATTGGCTACCTGTGACTTTTATGATGTTGTCAGTCCACCTAGTGGAGGCCTACCAACTAGAGACATAGAATTAATACTGCAGGATTGCTGGTATCATATTGATATTGACATGCCCTTACCATCTCACTCTGGGACAGGGGCATGCTTTGCCAATTGGAGGTACTGTGATAAAGTGTTTTGGAGTTCAGAGAGTATTATAACATTTCAAGATATCTCTTTGGAATTATAGGCACAGAAGCTTGGAGTGCTCCAGAAGTAATACATGGTGGTGAGATCAGCCACAAAACAGACATCTGGCCACTGGGCCTCACACTGTGGGAGATGATGGCGCTGATGCCTCCTCACACACAGACCGATGATAACATTGATGACAGTGTTGTTTGCCTAGATGACTCGGAGAGCAGTGATGATTACTTCTCAGATAAATATGGTAAGGCAATGTCAATCACATAACACATTATGTGATTGATATTTTATTGATTCTGCACATAGCTCATGAGAATGATGTATATGTAAAATTATGCTCTGTCCTTCTCATGTTTTTAATGCAGTTCTGAGAAGTGCCAATGACTAGACGACAAAGTATAATTTTATTATTGAATTAAATCTCTTATTAGCAAATAGTTGTGAAGATATTTGAAATTGATATTTCGGGGATTAGTTTATGAGTTCATTAGACTTATCTCTTACTAGATGATTTTACTTCACTATGTAATATAATTGTAATGAGTACTGAGTCTATTTTAGCCAAATTCTCAACAAAGAACCTTTTGGTGATAGATATTATATAGATAAGAGAGTTATTAATCAATTAATTATTAATTGTATTTAAGTATGTGTGGTTTTTAATGAACAATAATTAAATAAAGAGAGTTATTTATAATATATATATTTTTAAAACATAAAAAAATATATAAAGTAGGAAATAAAAATTATAAACTAAGTGTCTATTGATAGTTTTACATCAGGTATCTGTTGATGGTTGATAAGTAAAAAATTCTATAATTTCAGGCACTAGACCTCCCATCCCAGCCAACATATCAGAACAGCAATATTTGGACCCGCTGGCTCTCTTCCACTGCTGCACTGAGACCATGCCTGCCTTGAGGCCCTCAGCACTGCACCTCTCTATTGCAGCCAGAGACATGTTTGACAAGTTATAAAACAATATTTTATAATTTTTATCAATATGTTAATATATGACTGGTTTCTTTGTATTTAGAAACCAAACTATTTCACTGAAGTTATCTCCCGCCCTTAACCCACTCATATGTCGGGTCGATATAAATGTCTTTCTCTTACAAGAACATATAAACAAATATTTCTGCTTCCAATACAGACATAATTGTAGTGGTTTTAACTTCCGTTTTATGGTTTTAGTATTCCTGAAGGTGGGACCTGGAAAGCTCGCGTTGGTTGTATACCAATGTGTTTTAATTAACAACACACAGAATAACATAAGGATATGTGTAAAAAAGTTTTGACTTCGACATCAGGCTCGGCCGCTACCTAACGCCATTCCTCTTTGGGAATGCTCTTGCTAGTATTCGACTTTTCGGGAAATAAGGGCTATTTATGCGCCCAATGTGCAGTGGTTCTTCTTTCTCATTGCAATGGTGACATGCTGCCCTTAGGTGCATTTAGCTTTTAATCAGCTGTTACAAGATCCATTAATCCAACTATCCTCATATTCTTAAGCCCACTTATTCTTACTGTTAGGTACGACTAAATTTTTGTAAAACTAAATTGATGAAAAATATCAAAACTACATATCAGAAAAAGAGAAATGAATACAAAAAAAATGAAATTTCTGATTAAATTAATGTATATTTATGCCCATGGGGTGCCGGGCTAGAATGTTACCCCTTCTCTTCTCGTGGGTGTCGCAAGAGGCGACTAAGGGTAAATACCGGACGGCGGGCAGCAGCAACTTTCCCCCGCCCTCCCTCTTAACGGGTCTGATTTTAGCAGAACAATCCCAATAATACTGTACAGTATAGATATATAAAAAAATAGTTATGACATTCTTGATGACATTTTTATGTAAAATGTTGTGTTGGAGAATTAGTTTACTTTGTAATATAAGATTTTTAATTATTAGGATATGAATGTTTATCAAATAAAACAATATAATGTATAAAAAAAATGTATTTTAATAATAATGAATAAAACATATTTGAAGTAAATGTTACACATTTATTTAGTACTTCGTCAAAATTAAAAGATAATAATGATATTGCATAAAATAAAAGAGAAACACTTGAGATTTTTTAATTTCCGAGAGATTTCACAAATACTTGAACTCCTAATGTTTAAATATTCAAAAATACTTTTAGTTTTAAGGCTCGCCAGCATCTTTCATACAAAATTACTTGGACTGCATAAAAGGAACACATATCATTGAATTCCTTAATGGCATAATAAATAGTTAAATTCAAACAGGAGATATATAGAACAGCTGATGTTTTGTTTATTTTACTACACTAAATTTAAACAACACAATTTTGAATAATCACCATATGTTTCTATTGACTTCAGTTGTATGTACTATGTAGAAATAATTAATTTAGAAATTACAAATGTTATATAAGTACATATATAGGTTGTGTAAGTAAATGCATAAGCAACTTATCAAACCTGTATTCCACAAATGGGTAGAGCATTAGTGTACAAACAAGGCCTACCCATACAAATGAGCATTAATAGCCTACTGTGGTGGAAGGGCACGCTTTCGTGATTGAACAGACCAGTAATAGGGACTATTGCCATGAGGCCATTGACACAATTCCAGAGCTCAGACTGCTATTGAGTATATCTTTGCCAAACAAAACCTAACGCGTGTCTGACTCTGGACATTGGAACCTCAATATTCATTTACCAAAGAGGTCAAGCAGTTCATAACTTCCATCCATGAGTCAACGAAATAAACAAAACAATGAGGTACATAGGTAAGTTATTCCTGTCCAAACAATTTTATATAAATTTTGCTTACAGGGAACCTTTTAAGTTAAAAATTATGTTGAGCGTTACTTTACAAGTTAACTACAAAACTTATAATAAATAACTTAAACCTAGGTTATGAACTATAATTACAACAACTCAACAGGGTTATTCATAACTTATAATAGTTACTTAAATTAATGCGTAGTTTAGTGATCTTAAGAAAAGTACAACATTTCTTTAATTAAGCTTCAGTGACAGTGTACTTTGCTTTATACATAGATTCGTGGTTACATACTTATGTACATAATAAAAGGGCACTTGTATGTATACAATTATTAGGGCAAGAGGTGGTCGGTCTCTTTAGCAAGAGTCTATCTTGGTGGGTAACACTGCAGTTTCAGATATTCTACATCGAAGTTCTTTGCAAATATTACTGTGAGTAATATTGAAAAAAAAAGTGAAATTACTGTGTCCGAGACATAAGAACTAACTTCTCAGAGTGACGAACGCAGTGCAGTGTCTAGCAGAAGGAGGATGGTGTTTGCGACTGTAATGGACTATTGAGAAGCTTACCATCAGATGGGTGAAATTTCCGTCAGTTCTTAAAAAAAAAACACTATTATGACTATTTACGACCTCGAGGATGGTGGACAGGGTGGTAGCTAACCAGGCGAGCATTCGGAAAATATCCACCATGCAGTGAATGCTCGCGGCGGGATTCGAACTGCTCGCGGTGTATTACGAAATAAACTCATACTACTGGTGAAAACAAAACTTAAAAATAATTAAGTTCTTAAATTTTTTTATTTTATTATTCCTTGATAACTTTTTAAACAATAAAAAATATATATTGGGATAAGCGGACGTGTCTTAAAATTTATATAGGTATTGCCAAATAGATATATTTAAATCAGTACAGTATCAGTACTTAATATTATAAATGCGAAAGTAACTGTCTGTCTGTCTGTTACGCTTTCACGCCAAAACTACTGGACCGATTTGAATGAAATTTGTTATGGAGATAGTTTGAGACCCGGGCAAAAACATAGGATAGTTTTTACCCACCTGCGCAAAAAAGAGGTTAATGTTTTTGCACGATTACCGATATACGCGCGGGCGGTGCCGCGCCCGGAAAGCTAGTAAATATATATTTGTCATATGCGACGTACCTATTGCCTTTTACCAAGGACAATAGTGCATAATATACTCTTATATAGTTTTAAATGAGGTTTAAAACAATATTTCATAAGATGTAACCACAAAATGTAGAGTGACTAGCGTTAAATGAAACTAATATGTATATTACAGCTTACAGACTAATCAGCACCAATAATAAAAACAATTTTGTAACAATTAACGAAATGCTTTTATAAAATATGTGTGGGATAAAATATGACAGTTTGTTATGTTAGATATTCGTACAATCATAAGTTACTATATATTGCTGAAATAATACTTTGTGGGTATTAGTGTAATATACATTACATTGAATTAATAAAAGATTTTCCATTTTTTTTTAAACTAGTTACTTACCAGTTATAAAAATTGTATATATTGCCAACCAGTAATAAAACACGTTGTTTTTTGGAGATGTTTTTTTTAAAATTTATGTTGTGTATATTATACTTATCTCCACAAAGTCTTTAACATTATAAATACAAGTGTGTTTACAATAAAAGTATGTTCGAGTCAAGGATCGTTATTAAACTAAGAATATGGAATAAGTACGACGTTAGTGCTTCTTGAAAGGTTGAAAGCTTTCAGCATAACTATTTGAATAAACAACCTTTGAAAATTATATACCTACGCAATTTCTTTCACTTAGATGATAATTATATTTTATTCGGTTACTTTGATATAAAAAAACGTAACTACTGAACAGATTTCGATTAAATTTTTATATGAGCAATCTGAAAATATATGTTATGAAACATAATATTTTTTTAGAAATCAACTGAATACAACTGAATAAACCCGGTCCTCTTTTAAAGTTCAAGTAAGTGAAACTTTTGTCCAATATTCAGTCACAACTGAAGAATAAAAACTACAAGGTAAAATCTAGAATGCGTACAGTCTGTGAAGTAGCTGCAAGAAAGCGCTGTTACGTGCTTGGAAAATTATATTCTACTTTTGTATTTATTAAGAATGCTTAGTTTAATGACGACCCTTTTTCATAATATGTTTACGTAGGTATATGTCGAGCCAAACTAGATCCTATATAATGAAAACGTGAAAGTATGTATAAGTTCCTTAACTGTTATGGTTAACGCACACGTACCTTTCGGCATCGTATCAACGTCGCATTGCCACATTCTCCCGAGTACTCCCGAGCTTATCTGTATTATTTAAAAGTATTTTATATCAGTGATATATACATATATCTATCATAATCGATAATTATATATACCAGTGATATATGATTTATTGAAATATGTATATATCCATGATAAATAATACATGCACAAACTTTATTAATAGCTAAGTGGAGGCGACGCCAATACGGCATTGATTAGTGTGTGTTGCAGTGTAGACTTATACAGAGCATAGAACGGCTTGAATTAAGGCGAGATCAAAATGGGTAGATCATTGTGCGCCTCTCTTTGTTAGGTTTGTTGACATTAAAACTTAAAACCGTGTAACTGAACCCAACCGGTTCTGTTGAGCAATCTGTGCCTTTACTTTGTAAATGTACTTATTTAAACCCCACATTTAAAAATATAACGGAAATTATTGAAGAATAGCGCTGCGAATCCACCAGTGATGTGCGAGACAGACGGGCTGTGCGCGAGGGAAAAATGCACCAATAGGATCGCTGCGCTCCGTGAGGCTACGAAAATGAAGCGATGCTATTGGTGGATTTTTCACTCACACATCTTCGTCGCACATTTCTGTTGAATGCGCCGCTTTAGTATACTAAACTGCGAATTGACATTTTATAAAATTAGGCTCGATATATACATACAATTATAATATGTAGGTACCTAGAGTGAGGTATTGCGCGTAAGGCATGTGAGTAAAGCTTAGTTATGGCTAGTACAATATGTTTATACAAAATATAGTACGTTTTGTTAGTAACTAGTTAGGAATACGACACGAGATTTACCTCAGATCATTGGGTTAAAACTAGGAATGCAGTAGACTCCATTATACAGGGTTTGTTTTCAAAGATATTTAATAAATCAATACATACAGTTGCGTATTATATAGACACAATCAAGGAATTATATTAAAGGTGGTGACTTACTTGCAGGATCATATCGTGTTTTTTTTGAGTCTTTTTATGACAAAAGATAATTGTAAAATACTATGATAAATCGCTGTGGTAAATAATATTTGCATAATATATTTATTAAGATGGCATTTATTACACGACAGCCCAAAAAAGGAGAGTTATGTTTTCGGGGTTCAATGGGACGATAAATAGCACAATGAAAATAAATATATTGCAGTCGTGTTTTTTACTTTTTTAATTAATTTATATTTGTACATCATGTACATAATCTTTCCAGTTATTTTCATTTAAACTACTGAACACATAAATTTCCTCCTGAAGAACTGACCTCTGAAGTGTTAAAAAATAACAAAATGAATTAATAATTTACGCTGTAATATATGTACACACAGTAAAATTGAGTTCGAAACTTCCTCCTTTAGGAGGTCGGTTAAAAAAATACGTTTTTAAAATTCTGTAATTTCACTTGTGGACACTGGAGACTTAGACGCAATAATTTCAAGTGGAGAATGGGCTTCATCACTATGGTAAATAGAAAACGTACGGAGTCTCGATTCCGATAAAAACAATCGATCGATCCGCTTGTATTGGACATAACTAAGAAGGTTATACACATAAACACTGAACAGTGCTCCTGGAACTGGAACTTCTTATCAAAGGCAAGTTAATTGATCTTAAGCCATGTTTTCGATTCCTCTTAAAATAAATATATAATTATAAAAACCATAAGTATGAATGCGAAATAAAGGACCTAGACCGTGGCCATTGTGAATGAGACAAAACAACATATGTACGGTTTCTTGATGCCGTACAGCTTGGATGATAATTAAAAGATGTGTCTTGAATACTATTATTATATTTACGAACAGAACTAAGGGGTAAATTAATGAGAACGCGTGTTTGATGTGATGGTTGATTGCGAACTGGTGAATTTGGGCCGCGGACTGTGTCGCGGCGTAAACTGCACTCGCAGCAGAACGCAGAGTTCTATGTACAGCTTACACTTGCTTGCTAAGATTTTTTAAACTGTAGATGTGTTGTATGGCCTCCATATTTACTACTCGAATTCAGGGTAATCACCTGAGTCACTACCAGTCTTGCACTTCCGAACGTCCGGTGAATACATCGCCGCTAATCGTGTTTTTAGGAATAATCTGTGTACAATATGCCTTTCTTGTGTCTTTAGACTCTGCACCAATTATACAGGCACTGTGAGAGATAAGAAAACTTTCATTTCACGCGTAATTATTGCTTTTATTGTTGAAATAGAAAATATCGTCATTTTGTTTTATCTTAGGAACTAATCACAATGAAATGGATGAGCGAGATATGTGTATCGTTTGATGTGAGAGAGTGAAAGAGATCGCAGCATAATGGTGATCGGAACGTCTCGTGGCGGTTCGGTGGTATCACGAATTGCTTTTTTATCTCTTTCTAACAACAGATATGACGCATAATATTTGAACGTTCTTTCCTTGTCATTACAAACTGCTTAGACATGTGCGTAGGTATATATATAGGTAAATTCTAGTAAGCTTTTAGAGCAGTGGTGTTCAGATATAACTAATCTATATATTTCAAATCACTGCTTGCTTGTACATGTTTTAAAGTACATGAACAATTATATGACATAATTGTTCATGTACTTTCATCTTTAGTTCAGTGCATTTCAAACTATGTATGCGTAATTTTCTTGTCTATAACACACCCCCTTAGTCATAGACAACTTGTAAATGTCTTCCAACTAAATTTTTTTATCCTCTCTTATTATCGTATCTTAAGTAAAAGAGACAGGTGACACAGAGTTTTTTTTATGTAGATATTCATAATACAACTCTACCTACATATCAGGAGTCTACTGCATTATAAATTACAATGTAATCATCTTAAAATAAAATGTCGATGAAATTGGACAAACCTTGGCGTGGCCAGCGTTACATAAAATCATTCTTTAATTAGATACTTTATAACCACAACCTAAATGCGTACAAATGTATGATTTTTGGGTAATTCTTGTAAACGTAAAATGTCATATTAAATATAAAATGAATGATGTGTGAACAGTATATTCTATCATTAGATTAATTAGTTTAGTCATTGCGTATTTTTGCAAACAAGATACCCAAAATATTACTAACAATACACAGAATCGGAACGAGGCTATAGGAACATCAAAATCACTCTCATAGACATCGCGAGGCTGGTAATTTTGATGTAGTATTTGCTTTATTTGAAAGTATTTTATACCAGTGATACAGATAGTGAAATAAATATATAAGCGATATATTTATCATATCAGTGATATAAATACCCTCACAAACTTTTTTTGCAGCTGATTACCACTGGTCGAAAATGGTAAACAAGCTCAACCTAAGAATTACTGACTCTCAAGGACAGCTGCCAGAACACTCCGTGAAGGTTTGGCGACAGATTTTTTACTTGAGGGTGGCAGCTAGTGAGCGTTGTCAATATGCCGTTCCACCGTGCAGTAACGATAATGCCCGCGGCAGGATTCGAACTATGAAATGACTGCCAAGCGTACGGAGCGGCACTTCAAAATTATTTCAGAATCAGAAATCTCCATTAAAAATTGACATCACTTATGGCTCACTGGCATGTGCTGTGGACTGCCGCGCAGCAGGTCCATGGATCGAATCCCACCGCAGGCTTGAGCTTCACCGCATGGTGGGAGGACATTTTGCGAATGCCCGCCTGGCTTGAGACCAACCTCAAGTAGAAAATCTGTCGCCAAACACCTAAAAATGGGTTCTCAGCTGTATTCCAGCAGCAGTCCTTGAGAGCCAGTGAAATTACAGGCATATGAGGCCTAACAACTACGTCTCAAGGTGACGGGCGCAGTGCAATTCATCACTTGTGACGAAATGCATCTGTTATAGGCAGAGGTTAGGCCGCTAAAAATCAGGTGGGCCTCGAGCTTGTTCCGTCACAATAACATAAAAAAACTATTCGTGAAAATTTAGGGCAAAATCTCCAAAAAATCGCCATCGGATCCGCCACAGATGTGAGAGGAAGATGAGCGGGGAGCAAGAAAAGGATTCACCAATAGGAAAGCTTCATTTCCCTAGCCTCGCTTAGAGCAGCGATCCTATTGGAGGATCGTTTTCTCGCACATTTCTAGGGAACATGCAGCCTCATCTTTCCATCCGGTTTTAATTTTTCTAAATAATTTGTGATCAACAACAAGATTTTAAACAAAGCATGGAAGTAAAAGACAAACTAAACAAATTTCATTCCAATATCGTTTCAATACCTTTAACTGTCAAAACTTGAGGTAACCGCACCGTTCTATACCTGTGAGTCCATGGCAGGGAGCGATGAGTATCAGGAGGATTCCTGCTGTAATCTGTTGAGATAAGCGACGACGTCGTTCTTCCCGGCGGCGCGCGCCGCCTGCAGCGCCGTGAGGCCGGCGCAGTTCCGGAGCGCGAGGTCGGAGCGCGGCGCGAGGAGCCGCGCGCAGGGCAGCTGCCCGAACATCGCCGCGCCGTGCAGGGCCGACTGCCCGTTCTGTAATATATATATAACTGAACTCTCCAATCTATACAACTAAAAAGCTTGTACATTTAGTAGCAGTACAACTCATTGTCAACGATTTCGTCCGGGGAAGTCCTGCCGTTATACCTATTTCTTACACTTAACACTTTTATACAATAGTGACGGAGCAAGCAAGATGATTAATCGATGTTAAGCGGTAACCTCTGCCTCTAACAGATGCAAGTTAAATCATCAGAGATAAAATTGTAAATTCTCATGTGCCTGTAATTTCACCACCACTCTTCAAACTGAAACACACTAATATACACATTAATGCTTGGCGGTAGGCAGTACTTCGTCGTCGTTCACAAAGGGTTCTACTGCTACTCTTGCTGTTACATAATGTCCATCCCTCATTGTGACACGGCAACTTATAACTTTTAATAGTTTCTGTCACTGCTACATTCGAGCTGTTTCTGATATACTAAATCCTATTATTGTTTATTTTACCTATCATACTTTTTTATTTCATACTGTTTTGAAGCGCTCGCAGCGAAGTTTGCTTAGCTGTTCCGATCAGCTAAGTTAAGCAACGTCCGCCTCGGTCAGGAGTTGGATGGGTGACCGCTAGTGACATTACTACTGAGCGCTTCTGTGCTTCGGCACGTTAAGCCGTCGGTCCCGGTTGTTGTCTTGGAATGGCAGTCGTTATAGCATGGTGATAGGGCATTTTGTGAATGCCCGTTTGGCTAGCCATCATCAAGTTGAAAATCTGTCGCCCAGCACTTAACGGTGTGTTCCAGCAGATGTCTATGAGAGCCCGTAAATCTAGGTTAGTCTGAACAACATCCTCGACACATCCACTTACCATCAGATAAGATAGTGGTCAAATACTAACCTATTAGGCATTAAAAAAAAAAACTTGCTGATCCGACAAACGTTGCTTGGCCATATAGGCAAATAAAAATGAAAAATAAATATAATAGACCAAAATATTTTACATCCTATTCACAGACCTACTAAATATACACACAAAGTTTCCTAGAAATCGGTCAAGGCGTTATGGAGGAGTTTTGTTGCAAACACTGGGAACGAGGAATTTATATATTAGAAGAAGATATACGTACACGCGAACATCGCATTTCTCTTTCATCCATCTCCTTGTGTCAGAACATGTATAAGGTAGATACATATGAACGATAGGTAAGTAGGTAAACAGGTATGTACAGTATGTCCGCACTGACCGGTAAGAGCCCCAAGCTGGGTTTGTACTTGAGCAGCTCCACTACGACGGCCGCGTGCCCCTTGTGCGCCGCCTTGAACAAAGGCGTCGCGCCGTCCTGGAATTATATATTATACTATTATTTATTATGTCATTTCAAATAATAATTATCACTGTATCAGCTGGATTGTCCACTGCTCATAACAGCCTTCCGCATGAAAGGGTGGTTTGCAATAATCCTTACGCTGGGCAGGCGTCTTGTGGGTCGCAATATAAAATAGCGATTCCTTAAGAAGGCGATGCTGCCCACCTTCAGCTATTTTACCCTTAGTCCCTTGTAAAGACAACCCAAGGAAAAGATGGGGGCGATATTCTAGCCCGTGGGCAATAACTGTCACATCACACTAATATTATAAATTAGAAAATTTGTGACTGAGGATGTGACTATGTATATTTGTTATTTCATCACGTTGAAACTGCTGAACCGGTTTTGGATTAAAGATATAAGATATAAACATACATAGGATACTTTTCATCATTGTCTACGAGAGAGTCACGGCGAGGCACAGCTAGTTCAAAATCGAAATGAAAAACCGATGAGAACTACCAACTGAAACATATGAATTAAGTTGTTGAAGTAGGTACTATGGTGATGCACTCCGAGCTCACAGTTTCATGGTAAGACTTGTACAAGCTATGTTCTATGTGCAGTGTTGGTAGTCAAATCCGTTTATTTTTTCACTCTTTATTGATCGTATGTGCCACTCGGCCACATTACGGACACCGTCAGCAATGGCGCAATAATTATATCATCCATTTAGGTAGGCATAGGTAACATAGACAATCAATTTGTTCAGTTCATAGACAGTAACTTAAAAAGTACTTGATCAATGTTCAATCAACTTAAAATTTTAATGGCACCAACTCAGAGGATCAATTGCCATCAAAAAAAGAATCATCAACATTGGAAGATCCAGTGGAAAGTAATGCGCGGTCATATTCAACATAAAGTCTAGTATAATACATAAAAATCGTCCAAGTGCGAGTCAGTCACGCGCATGAAGGGTTCCGTAGCATTATCTATACAACATTAGACACTATATTCCCAATAAGTTAGTGCTCCATTTGTGCTAATTTGTGCCTCTATAATTTACGACATATTTCAATCAAAATATGGCTCCGCCAGTCGTTTCGTTCAGCATGTACAATGCAGCGAGCTGAAACTTGATAAAACATTAGTGCTCCAAAAAAACTCAAATGAAAAAAAATAATTGTACCTCTGGTTGAGGAGAAAATCATCAATAACTACGGCCCGCTGTGGGAACAGCTGGTTTCAGCATGGAGAATCTATAACGACAAAACGTGACTCAACTTGTCGACCTATCTTCTTAAAATTTACCAGATCTTTTGTGCCTCAGTTTGTGCCAAACAATAATCCGTCTAGGCCAGTAGTTTCTGCTGGGTTTGCAAAACGGGTTTGCAAAATATCTCGTAAACCATGGAGGCACAAATTAGCACAAATAGAGCACTAACTTTTTGGAAATTATGAGCAAAATCGGAGATGGTGGTCCCACCTTGGTGACGGACATCACCCTGGCCACGTGTTCGTGTGATGTTAATATAGCGTGTATGTGTAACCGACCTGCCTGCGCTGGTCGACGTTAGCGCCACTGGGCAGCAGCACCCTGGCCACGTGTTCGTGTCCGCACTGCGCCGCTATCCACAGCGGCGTGGCGCGGTCCGTGCGGGCGGCGTCCACTGCAGCGCCGGCCCTTACCAACAGCCGGCAAACCTCCTCGTGCCCGTTCTGGGCCGCTATGAACAGGGGGGTGGCTTTGTCCTGGAACCACAAACGTTGGTTTCCTTTTAATTAATTTATTACAAAAAACGATGGATTAGGTATCTTCCCACTCGGACATGTCTTTCTAATAAAATAGGTACAGTATACTACATAATACAAAATACACAATATAGTACATTACTGCAGAATCCAGTAAGTAAGCCTTCCTAGCCAAGTATGAGGTTATATGCAAGGTCAGGATGGCTTTCTTACTGGTTGAGGCTTGTATAATGCTTTTCTCATCAATTAAAATTGTCGCAATTGAATGTGAAATCCCAACAGTAGTTTTTTTTACTAAAATGTTTGCGAGTAGTTTTGAACATTGTTCTATTTTTACATTACATCAATGCTTTATAAAAAAAAAAAAAATTTCCTCCATGTTAATTTTAGAATGGAAAGTTTAATCCAACATGATTTAGAAACTGAAATCACTAAATACAAACATTTAATCCGACACTATACCCTAAAACATTACTAAGTACAAAACACAAGGTGCATACTTTTTCTGCGTCGCGTTAAGTGTCACAGACTAAAATGGTTGTTTAAGGCTCCAAAAATATATCTATCTCGTAAAATGCCAAAAAGAAAGATATTTGGAGCCTCCAATAACCATGTTATTATAACTAAAACTAAAATTTAATCTGTGTCTGCACAAGACGTGCGAGTCCAAATCCCGAGTTAGGAAAAAAAAAACTGTGTCTGGTACTATGTTTTTTTTATGCCTGATAGGTAAGCCTTTCACCACTATCTCACCTGATGGTAAGTGATGATAGGGTCGAGGATGTTGTTCAGACTAACCTAGAGTTACTGGCTCTCAAGGACAGCTGCCGGAACACACCGTTAGGTGCTTGGCGACAGATTTTCAACTTGTTATTTACATACTTGCTTACTTGACAGTTGGAGGTTCCTAATTTAAGATCTCACTTTTTACTGGATATAAGTTGTGAATAAGTGTCCGGTAGAGTTCTCTTTCTGGATACTTTTAGAGATGTCATGGCAATATTACATACCATTTTCTCAAAAAATATATTTTCGCTGACAACACCATGGACAACACTGAGACATAACTGTTTTCTTTTCACTGTTATGCCTAACCACCTCCAGATTTGAGTTCAAAACTCAAATCTCTTCCTTGTGTTCTAGTTCAGGTCAGATAGTGTGGTTGGTGAGGATACATTCTGACTTGCTCAATCAAATAAGGTGTCCAATTAACACATATCGTGTTAGTTTTATTTTAATATTTTGTTACTAACGTAGAATAAGTCACACTAAAAAAGAAATGGACACAAGTTACATAACAATGTATTCTTAGTTTTGGCTGCTGGTGTTACTTGCCTACGCTTTTTAATATTTTGTGTATTATTATAATCCCAATAGTTAGTTGATTAGTTCGTATACAGTAGTATGTTTACCTTCATCCCCGCGTTGACGGCCGCCCCCCTCCGGATGAGCTCTGCCACGACGGGCACATGTCCGCACTGACACGCCACGAACAGGGGCGTGCCGCCGTCCTGCAGTGCACGATGTTACTTGTTAAACAAGGAACTGTTATGAACCTCCAGTAGCCTATCTACTGCCTAACACAAGTATTCAATTAAATTTAGTTTAAGTAATTCAAATTTCATCGAAGAACTTGCCAACTTAGAAAATAAAATATTAAACATTTTACGGAGTACATATTTTTTACATCGTGCGGAAAACGAGCCTGGGCCGCTACTACATTTCAACAAAGTTTCATTTTCGTGTTTCGAGCGACACTTTAGACAACAAAAATTGAATGTGCGGTACGAAGTTCGTTTATTTGATATAGGTAGTCTATGGTCGGACCGCATCGTTCATCACAAATTAATATTTTACAATAAGTACAAGTTACTTAGTTTTCAGCAATAAGAAAATTGTATGTTAATTTTGATCATATTCTCTATGGCCTATGTTAATTCCGTAGATATATTTTTAACGGTTTTTAATCTAAAATATTAATTTAATGTTTTCTTATGTATTATTATTATTATTTATTTACTCATAGAGGAGCTTGCATAGTGGTTGTTAATCGATCAACTAGTTAAGGAATGTCTGCTACGATCCATTACTTCTGCTAGTGGCATATACAGGGTTATTAGTAATATGCTAACAACCTCTTAGGGTTGACAAGAGCATTTCATATGGTAGGAGTCTGAGAGTCTCAGATATGTATCAGCGAGAGGTGTCGCTACTGTTCTAGAAAATAAAGGTAAGATATTTAGAATTTACGTTAATGTCTCTGTTCTCCGGGTATTTATATCCTCATTAGTATTTGTTTTGTTCTTGCATATTCAGAACTCGACTTTCACTACTTATAAACAAACAAATAAATTATAATTTCATATTTGAAAAATGTACAAAACATACTAAATAATAAAAAAAAATATTCTGTATATACACAGGCAACTGCTTGCAAGTCTGTGCTACGACAAAGTTAAACAAAAGCACATGAATTCCGTTCTTTATTTATGTGACAAAAGTAAGTCAATAGGTACGTGTTTTGCGGATATCTTTCTTTCGGACCCGAAGAAACTTCGTCGAATTAGAGTAGAGGCCCTGTATTGGGTTTTACATAACGTCTTGTCTATCGAGATGAGGAACGTCGTAATAACCGCGGTGTGCCCACAAATCAAGCTACTGCACTGTCTGAACACACTGAACACTTAAATGCAAACAATGCTTTAAAGTATAGATATGTGGCCTGGACTGACGATACTTCTGTTGTCTATATTGAATACGTTGAACAGTTACTTGCTCCAACTCGAAGGTTTTGCATACATACGGAGGTTTTGTTGTAATAACCTAAATAATTTATTATTAGTATGAGAGAGAAGATATCTTGCTAAGAGATAAGCTATAAGTTAGATAGATAACACTTTATAGACACGTAGAAATTTTACGAAAGTATAACTTAAAACTTATTAAAAAAGAGTAGGTGTGGTCATCGTCATCAATGGGCGGTCTTATCGCTTAAAGCGATCTCTTCCAGACTTCTAAGTTAATTATTTCTAAATATGATTACAAGCACTATCGCGATAGTAATTTGTAAAACATAAATTAATTAATTTGATATCAATTAGGAGTTCCAGGCGCACCTTGCATGTGTAATGTATGCTCTACTTGAGTCTCACCAAAAGAAATGTTGATCAATAATTTCTGATTTTTTAAAGTAAACTATTAAGTTTTTTGTTCCACAAACGTAATACTACGTAGCCTATTTCGTATAATCGTTGGGAAGATTGAAAAAAAAAACTAAACCAGTAAAAAAATACGTTTCTTGCCTACGACACTTTTTTGTGTAGATCTTTATATATTTTTTATTGATTAAAATGTTTTTAGACAATCCAACCCTAATTAAAACCACATTCTGCGAAAATTTCAACCAGCCTTTTTTCAGTCAGATGGACGGATGGAACATCGTTGGCTTAGTAATAGGGTCCATTAAAACGAAAAAATATGTGTGTTAGTTACCGTGCTGGGTGCGTCGATGTTAGCGCCGCAGTCGAGCAGCAGCCGCGCGATGTCCAGGAAGCCGCCCTGCGCCGCGAAGAACAACGCGCTCGTTCCTGTCTGACAATGCACCTCGTCATCTCAACCTTACTGGTACTTCGCAACTCAACGTTGGAGGAGAACTCATGTTTTTTGAAGTTTGCTTAGTTGTTCTTAATCGATCAGCTAAGTTAAGCGACGTCCGCCGCGGTCAGTTAGTTGGGTTGGATGGGTGACCGTTAGTTACATTACTACAGAGCGCGCACGTCCTTCGAAGGACACGTTAAGCCGTCGGTCCCGGTTGTTATCTAATGATGGCAGTCATTACAGCATGGTGGTAGGGCATTTTGCGAATGCCCGCCTGGCTAGCTACCACCCTCAAGTAGAAAATCTATCGCCAAGCACCTATCGATGTGTTCCAGCAGTGGTCCTTGAGTGCCAGTAATTCTAGTCTAGCCTGAACAACATCTTCGACCACATCATCACTTACCATCAGATGAGATAGTGGTCTAAGGCTAGAATATCAGCTAAAAAAAATGTTAGAGGACATACAATTTCTGTCCATCCGTCATTTCCTTAACCTGTCACTTAGTCAACTCATATTCACGATCACTATAACTTCAGTGATTTCAGGGTAAATATAACGTATACATATACGGCTTGAAAAAAACTTCAGAAATTCATATATGATATGCTAGCCAAAAAGCATCCATATTGTAATTACTTGTATCTTGTATCCATCTTGTATATCTAATACAAATACTTGTAAATAAGCGATTCCAGGACATTTACAGATATTTCCTTCATTTAGATAAATCACATAAGAACTTTCTTATTCATTCTTGTCTGATAATTGACAATCATACACCACTAAAAGCCTTAAGAAAAAAGCGCGACAGAAAGATTTTGAGTAAATTGTTATCGGCGAGACACAAAAAGTTACATCGATCTGATCTGTATTTATGAAAATCATGTTTCATTTCATTTTGAAAGTTGTGGTTAGAAACGATGAATATAATGTTATACTGGAACATCTAAAGTACTAAACATTAAACTACGCTTAAAAGTTCTTTTTTCCGGAATGAATTTGTTTCACATTTAAGGCCCTTGGGTACGTCAAATTCGTACTTTCTAAAGCGAACTCCTCCGTAACTGCTGAAGTTGAAGACTTGAAAAAAATATATTTTATAGATGAATTCAAGTACAACATTTGCAACATATGATTTTACGGTATTACTATTACTTTTGCCATAAAAAAAATTCAAACTACATACTATTTCTTGACTTATATGGCGAACTCCTTCTAAACGGCTACGATTTTTGAAAAATAAATTGTACCATTAAATTTCTAGATTGTTATACTACAATTATAACATAGCATTTGTAAATCCATTGATATTTTCCTAAGAAAATGTCGAATTATTCAGATTCAGAACGCTTGCGGTTCCGAGGTGCTCTGCGCGGACGCGGGCGGCAGTGTTGCGCAAGCGTTGGCACGGGGAGGCTGTGTTGCTCGTAGCTCCGCTCGCGCTTTCGACTGATAACGATCTTGTCTTTGTATTAGTGCATTGACACGCGAGATTCGTAGCTGTGTGCGTGCAATGATTCGCTCGCTGCAGAGGGCCAACTTGATTGCGACGTGAAGTATGCGCGGTGACGCTTTATTATTGGTATTTTGTAGACAAATTTTATTCGAATTGTCTCACATATGAAAAGAATCAAAACTTGAAATTGACAATGTTGTGGGTAAATTACAATGGGTGGCCTTATCAATAAGATCAATGAAAAGTTTTATAATATATGTACAAAATTAATTGGTAATGTCTATAACGCTCTCATGTTATAACTGGTTAACTAAAGATAATATATTTTTTTATATTATGGTAAATAGTTTCCGGCTTTAGTAGTTTGTAGGGTACAAAATGGTTCTCTACTACATTTAGAGTTTGTATGGGGCTACATACATCTTTTGGAGTTCTAAGCTTTTCTTGATAATTGTATTAGGTGTTTTGATATAGGTTAATTAATACTACATAAAGATAACGTCTGCCAAGTGAAGATGCATAACGTATCTCGAAAATAGTGAGAGATAGGTAAGGGAGATTAGCACCGTGGGGTGCCGGGTTAGAATTGCACCTCCCCATATAATCCCGTGGGTGTCGTAAGAGGCGATTAAGGGAAAACTACTGGAAGGTGGGCAGCCACGTGGGGTGCCGGGTTAGAATTGCACCTCCCCATATCATCCCGTGGGTGTCGTCAGAAGTGTCTAAGGGAAAACTACTTAAAGGGGGGCAGCAGCGCCTTCTAAAGAACTGCCAACTTACATTGCGATCCCCAAGACGCCTGCCAAGTGTGGGGATTATGGCAAATACCCCCTTAAAAAGTGAGGCTGTGTTCAGCAGTGGACGAACTGACTGTTACAGTTACAGTACTGAAAATCGATATATAGGTTTTTCTGGACGTCCTTATTCCAAATTTGGAATTTATTTTTCGATGACGTCTGCCAAGTGAAAAAAGATAGTCCGATATGGCTGAAAATCGATATCTAGGTTGTGCTGTGCGTCATTATTCCGAATTTGGAATGTATATTCCGATGACGTCTTATAAGTGAAAAAAGTTACCTAGATTTGGCTGAAATTCAAAATCTATGTAGTTCTAGACGTCTTTATTCCGAATTTGGAATTTATTTTTCTATGACGTCTGCCAAGTGAAGAAAGTTACTCCGATTTGGCTGAAATTCAAAATCTAGGTAGTTCTAGACGTCTTTATTCCGAATTTGGTATTTATTTTTCAATGACGTCTGCCAAGTGTAGAAAGTTACTCCGATTTGGCTGAAATTCAAACTCTAAGTAGTTCTGGACGTCTTTATTCCGAATTTTGAACGTATTTTTCTATGACGTCTGCCAAGTGTGGAAAGTTACTCCAATTTGGATGAAATTCAAAATCTAGGTAGTTCTGGACGTCTTTATTCCGAATTTGGAATGTATTTTACGATGACGTCTGCCAAGTAAAAAAAGTTGCTCCGATTTGGCTAATAATCGAAATCAAGGTTTTTCTGGACGTCTTTTTTTCCAAATTTGAAATTATTTTTTCGACGACATCTGCCAAGTGAAGAAAGTAACTCTGATTTAGCTGAAATTGAAAATCTAGGTTGTTCTGGACATCGTAATTCTGAATTAAGAATTAATTTTTAGAAGACGTCTGCCAGGTGAAAAAAGTTACTCCTATTTGGCTGAAAATCGATATCTAGGTTTTTCTGGACGTTTTTGTTCAATATTTGGCATACATTTTTCGACATCTGCTAGGTGAGGAAAGTCACTCCAATTTGGCTAACATTCAAAATCTAGGTAGTTCTGGACTTTTTTATTCCGAATTTGGAATTTATTTTTCGATGACGTCTGCCATGGGAAGTAAGTTACTCTGAATTGGCTGAAAATCAATATCTAAGTTTTTCTGGACGTCCTTATTCCAAATTAGGAATTTATATTCCGATGACGTCTACCAAGTGAAAAAGTTCCTCCGATTTTGCTGAAAATCGATATCTAGGTTGTGCTGTGCGTCATTATTCCGAATTTGGAATAATTTTATCTATGTCGTCTGCCAAGTGAAGAAAAATACTCAGAATTGATTAAAAATGGATATCTAGGTTGTTTTAGACGTTATTATTCCAAATTTAGAATTTATTTACGATGACGTATGCCCAGTAGATAAAGTAACTTCGATTTAGCTGAAAAGATCGATCGTCTAGAACAACCTAGATATCGATCTAGGTTGTTCTAGACGTCTTAATTCCAAATCTAGAATTTATTTAACAATGACGTCGGCCAAGTGGAAATAGTTACTTTGATTTGGCTACAAATCGATACTTATCTTGGTTTTCCTGGACGCTTTTCTATTCGTACTATCGATCTTAATTGTTATTAACTTTTTGTGAAGTGCGTGAATCCCTCTAGGGTGAGTTTCTTATTTATTATTGTTATTTCATAGTGCTGACTAAAACCTATGTAACGTAAACAGCTGTGCTGCCCTACCGCGCTAGACTGTGAGTTTTAAAATGTGAGTCGCTGGTAACAGTACCACGATCGTGTCGGCGCGGCTTGGCAACAGTTGGCTGAGGAATATCAGCTACTAAGCCGGTGTCTTCCTTCCAGGATTCCACTTCACTGATTTAATCCGAGGACGGGTGTTTCGAGCACTCACTACCGAGATCCAGAACTATCAGCTGACGCCAAGACCGCCACATCTGGGACCTGGATCACGTGTACTATCAGGCCAGTGTCTCCCTCCGGTCTATGTAACTTCAGTAGAACTGTGCGGCTGTGCAACCTGATAAGGCTTGGCCTAATAAACTTTTCAAACCTACTCCCTGAGTTTACCTACCTACCTGCTGGCCGTGGGATGATTAGCAGTTCCCTATCGCCGCAGTACGATAAGAGTAGGAAAATTATGATTACTTATCAAAGACGCACGAATTAACATCAAAATAATATTTTGACTAACCTCGACGTTTCGATCAAGTTGCATTGACCGTGGTCACGAGTAGACTGAAGAAGCGGGTGTCATCGTCTTGAGGAGCGGCGGGAACGATTTAAATCTACCCCGCTTGGTTTTCGTTAATGTAATTTAGAACCATGAGTTTAGTTCACGAAAGTTTAAAGAAAAGTACTTATAAATCAATTATTCAAATCTCCTAATAAATGAGAAAGTATATCGGTTACCTTTTCACGATGGAACCAATCTTTACAATATAGCTGTAGATAAATTGCCCATATTATTATTTCCTAGACAAGAAATTATTCATCTCATATCTCGTACCCGGAAAGTAGTGTTTGTTTGATGCGAGTAGCGGGTGGAAGACTGCTTTCCACCTATGGGCGGGAAAATCTAAAGGTAAATACTTCCTTCTCAAGGGCCGACATGTCCAATAGCACAAACGTTGGCCATTTTGTATTTTTGCGTACGACACAGTCATCCCTATTCTTATTTTTCAATGTATTTTCGCCATTATACAAATCTTCCTTTTATATCGTCGTTTTTAAACGAGTAAACCCACGTCGGCTATAATCTCATTTATAAGGAGATTTGAATAAACGATTGATTATTATAATTTTCTTACACTTATCCGATATATCTTAGCGTTTTAAAGATACGTCATCTTTATTAACTTAGCAAACGTCATTGAAAAATGAAATCCAAATGTAGAATAATGACGCCCAGCACAACCTAGATATCGGAGTAACTTTCTTCCCTTGACAGACGCCATTAAAAAAATAAATCTTAATTCGGAATAATGACGCCCAGCACAACCTAGATATCGATTTTCAGCCAAATTGAAGTAGTTTTTCACTTGGCAGACGTCATCGGAAAGTAAATTCGAAATTTGGAATAAGGACGCCCCGAAAAACCTAGATATCGATTTTTAGCCAAATCTTAGTAACTTTTCTCACTAGGCAGACGTCATCGTAAAATAAATTCCAAATTTGGAATAGAAACGTCCAGAATAAAAATAATAATAACATAAACAATAATATAAATCTTTATTTAAGCCAATAACACTTTTTCCAAATCTTGTATTGCTGGTGGTCTTCACACTTCGACGTTGAAGTTTGTATCGTTAAGACCTTAATTGATAGCTGTACAGTGCACAGTTGACTTCAGTACAATTTTTCACGCAAAATAAACATAAATTTAACTAACAAATTATCCATAAAATAACATGTTGTTCAGTTTCATACATTTTTTTTATAAATTATCCACACAGGTGGTATTTATATTTTAACTAAATTTGTGTTATTTACGTGTTTGTATGTATGATGATATATGGTGATATATAAACTGAAAAATTCAGTTTATATTGTTGATTATATAAATATGTTTTAATAAAAGGGCTAAATCTTCTTGCATAAGTTGTACGAATGACAGGTTATTTTAATTGGAAAACTCTTTTATGTAGCATATTACTAAAATTTGCAGATTTTTTAAAGAGTCTGTGTGCGAACTGAAAACAACCTAGATATCGATTTTCAGCCAAATCGAAGTACATTTTTCACTTGGCAGACGTCAACGTAAAACAAATTCTTAACATGGAATAATAACGCCTACAACAACCTAGATATCAATTTTCAGTCAAACCGTAGCATTTTTGTTCACATGGCAGATGACATTGAAAAAATAATTCCAAATTCGGAATAATGACTCTTAGCACAGCCTAAATATCGAGTATCAGACAAATCTGAGTAACTTTCTTCACTTGGCAGATGACATTGAAAAATAAAGAAAAGGAATAAAGACGTCCAGAACAACCTAGGTAGGTACACTATACATTTTCATTTGACGACTGATCTCAGTCGCAGTTGCAATTGCGGATACTCACTAGAATCGTACGGTAGGAATATAAAGTGCCATGTTACCGGAGCGCATCGCGCATCTGCATATTCTTTGACCGTTATATTTGTGCAGCGAGCGCGGAACGTATGCGGCGATGCGCGAGTAAAGTAAGCTCGATTAGGTCCAGATGCTCAAGGCCATTGGCGACTCTAATCGCCTTAACAAAGTTACCAAAATTTGACTAATAGTTCAATGATCCTGTCTTTTTATTTCCGTCCTGAAAACTGCAAACAAGTCACTACTGGCGGAACATGAGACTTAACAAGAGCTTCGGATTTAAGTTCTGAAGACGATCTTTTCCCTATATATTTTTTTATATTTTCGCTTAGCATACAAAAAATTTACATACTGTATCAACCGGATCATCCACTGCTGAGCATAGTCTACTCCAATTAAGGGGGTTTGCTTTGAAGACGATCCCCACGACGAAAGTTCCCCAACGCCAAAATGAGAGTTCTATTTTAGCCGCCTCTTACACAACCACAGGAAGACGGGGCAGTATTTAACTCCGTCTTTATGTGAGAGTGGTAATAAATATGTCAGTACATATTGTATAGTTATCATATATACCGTGCGGCAGCAGGCAGGGTCAGCTCCTTGTGCGAGCAGTTCTCGAACACACTCCGTATGTCCCATCGCAGCTGACAGGATGAGAGGCGTCGTGCCATCCTGGAATGGAGATACAAGCTTTTTAGTGTTATGATGTTGATCCAGTCTTGTAATCACATCTAGACTTTTGATCTTTCAGCAGAAACAAGAGTTGCTATTTTGAAGTAGAAATGAGCAGGATAGTCGTCGGGAGAATTTCAAGTAGACAAAGTCGTACATAATAAATAAGAAAGCGTTTTGAAGTAGGGGACCAGCTCAGTGGATAGTCGATACTAGTCAAGATAGGCTATACACAGGGCCGAAATGTGTGCCTTGAACAACATAGGACCTCTAATTCCTAACTAATCCTAACTGCCAGATATTGATAATAAGATATATATATATATATATTACACTCCAGAAAAACCCAGAATTGTATTTGTCAAAGTGTTATATATACACTTTTTTTCTTTCATCGGAGAGGCGCCATCCTTACATGGATGATATTTCCAGGACTCGTACGAAGTGCTTCGCTTCCACTTTTCTCGTGAGTTCCGCGCAAGAGTGGAACTCCTTACCGTGGTCAGTTTTTGCAGATGGATGCAACATGAGTGACTTCAAATCGAGAGTAAATAGTTTTCTTCTATGTAAGCGTGCTCCATATTACCTATATTTGACCTAGTGTCATGATTTTCAATGGATTTATGGATTATTTTATCTGAACTAATATTTTATTCAATATTTCGGTATTTTAAATAGTGGCAACACACACACGATCTCGTGGTCGGTTATTCAAAATCGACAAATCACATCAGAAAAGATTTACCACTATCGAATTTTGGAGGGAAAAATACAGGAGGAAGAAACCAGTCTGTCCGTCGAATGGTCATTCTGGCAAGAGACTTCGAGGCAAAAAGTATTAGCTTGAAATTGTACAAGTTTGGAATAAAGTAATTTGGAAGTAATATCTACATTGGTTTGAAATTCTTAACACTAGTATGAATTAAAAAAAATTCTAATACACCCGAATAAGTAGGCTTAGGTATCTAAACTCTAAACACCCAGGTCTCATTAGATAATATTAAGATGTAAGATATTTCTTTTGCTTAAGAGCTTAAGATTGCTACCAGATATTTCTTGTCTGAAAACTCATAAGCTGTCCGGCTCAGGAAACAAATCCAGGACCAGAAAAGTCCAAGCGACACTTTACGCCACTCGGCCAACAAGTTTTTCATGTTTGTGAACACTATATTTTCTTTTTATCATAAACTATTATTTGTACCTTGCTCAACAGAACAGAAAATATAACAACCTGAACGACGAACTCATAATAAGAAAAGAGGATGTCATCGATCCAACGTACAAGAAGTTATATAAAGCTACTGATGTTTTATTTAAAGGAAAGCATCACAATTAGGTCAAATTTATTTTTTCTACCTTTGAGGAGCGCTTTAAAGAGGTCGCAATTAAAATGAATCAGGTTAAGTTGTACCGAACGTCTCGTCTAAAGTAAAAGTTCGTTTAAGCCTTTCAGTGGTTGGCTCTAAAAGAGACTGCCCCTTCAAATGTGGCGTGGCCGTTCCCCACTGGTGAGCGTGAAAGGCTTTCGGATCCTATTATGCCTGGGTCTTTCATAATCCAGGCATAGATTTTGGTCTGGATCCTTCATAATAACCACAGAAAAGAGAAAGCAATATTTATATCTCTATGATAATAACCATTATCTATGAGTACACTACTCACTCAACCTCTTTGAACAAATTTAAATAATATAATTACTTTTATGCAGTCCTTTTTAAAAAGCAGCCTTTTATGCACTAGCTAGAGCTTAGTCCACTTACATCGAGAATATACAAGAACTTTACGAGCGTTAGAGTGAAAAAAGTATGTTTAAAATAGAACCAGATAAATCAATAATTTCCATTTGTACTTCCGAAACTAGGGTTTCAATGTCAGAATCAAAAGGATTTTGAAAAAGCTTAATTTCAATCGCAACGACATCAAAGTCTGGGAAACGAGTATCGTTTATCTTTAAGGAACTCAAAGCTTCGACTGCAAAATCGACGGAAAATTCAGTCTCTATAGTGTGGCTAGATATCGTAACGTGTGTATACAACACACAATCAACAATAATTGAAATGCAAAAATGCCTATGTTTGCTTAGGTGGGCAGAAAAATTAAAATTGTTTTGGGCCTTGGAACATACCGAAAAAATATTATGGCCCTAAGGCTTCAAAGTTTGGAGACCCCTGCACTAGAGCTTAGTCCACTTACACCGGGCATATACAAGAACTTTACGAGCACTAGAGTGAAAAAAATATGTTTAAAATAGAACCAGATAAAGTGCCTACAGAGTTAATGTTAAGCTTTTCTCGTTGGTTCATTGGTCATAACTAGATTGTGGGAGAACACATCTTAGCGTTTTTTTTTTTAATTTTTTTTTAATCAATATTTTGCAGTACAGACTCTGGGTCCGTACTTTTTTTAGATTTTCCTTTTTGTTATCAATTTAATACAATTTATAAGTTGTTTGTCGTCTCCAATACATCGTCTTCCTGAAGGGAAGGGTGTTAGTATGTAACAATTTAACTTTAACTTAGATTAACACTAGGGTGAGTCCTTGTTTTTTTTTTTGTTTCATATTGTACATGTTTTGTTATATATATTTTTCTTATATCTAGTTTGTTAGCAGCCGACATTTACAGCTTAGCGTTTATAACTATACGTTTCATAGAACTCAAAAATAACATTTCTTCCTGTGGTAATATTTGGATTTTTATAGAAAGGAATCAAAGCGCAGAGGCGTGAAAGTAAAAGGCAGACTTTCTTAGCATGTCTTTGCTTTGCTCGCAACATGACGTTCAAAGCCACCCCTTCAAATGAAGAGCGCTCGTTTCTCACTGTGAGAACAAAACACAACGGCTTTTAGAGAACCTAAAGTATTGTAAACTTTGCACGAAGATGTCAGCTTTGGTGCCTAAATACTAGCTTATTGTAGAGATACATAGAATAACACTGAGACTATTTACTCGTTTAATTGTGACAGTACTAGTAGTATGTAGAGACTAGTATGAAGAGGGAATAAGTATTTAATTTATATTTTTGTATATAACAAATAAACCTCTGCATGTGCTGCCTGCATCCGCAGCCTGCAGCCGAGGTTCGAATAGCACCTTTTGGCTACGTGGCGTTTATGACGTCACGTCGCCTTATTAGGAAGAGGCGAAATCTTCACTAGATATATTTTAAAATATTTTGTAAACTTAATAATGTTTTAATAAAATATTCTGTTATATTTATTTTTAACAAGTATGGATTTACGCAAAGCAATGCCTGAATCTATAAATTAGTCCCTAATACTCTTAAGGTCAGTCTTACAATTTCAATTTCAGCGTCTAGCCATGTCTACGCAATGGCGTTTAGTAAACGATTGCAAACCTTTCAGTGTTTAGCTTTCATAAGGGTCATGTGGCGCTATTGTTTCCAACGGAACGCATTTATAAATTGGTCATTTATAATTTGTTACAACGGGCACCTAAGGAAATTTACGTTCTAAGGTCGATTTTAGTTAATAAAATGAAATTTATTTCTTTGACGTAGTCTGTATACTTATAATCGTGTAAGTTAATGCGCGTGAAGTGAATTCGAGCAATTAATGGAAAAAAAACGATGGATTCTTTAAAATCGATGTACACGCCCAAACAATAAGAAGTGGTCGGCAATAAAAACAAGTTTTTTTTTACTTTTTTTAATTAAATAAAGTCACAAATGCAAAAACCTAATAACGAGTGTGACCTCCTCTTCCCAAAATCACAGCTTGTATCCTTCTGGGCATGCTTTCCACGATGTTTTTAATAACGTTTTGAGGAATACGTCCTCACTCTTCTGCAATGACTCTTTTTAGCTCCCTGATGTTTTGTGGAGCAGGTTGCACTGATCTCACCCGTCTCTTTAGAACATCCCACACATGCTCAATTGGATTGAGGTCAGGACTTCGAGCTGGCCAATCTAAACGACGGTTCCCAACTTCTTGCATGTACGCTTCCACGTCGCCAGAACGTTGCGGGCGAGCATTATCGTCCATAAAAATGGAATCTTCCCCAAGTGCAGTCAATGTGGGTTGTGCATATGGAATTAGGACTTCCATGATGTACCGGTGTGCATTTAATGTTCCATTTTCTATGAAAACTAACTCCGTACGCTCCGTCGAATTAATTGCTGCCCAAAACATAACGGAGCCTCCGCCATAAGGAGTGATTTCTTCGAAACACACTTTCGCATAGCGTTCCCGTGGTCTTCGCAGCACTCGCCGGCGTCGGTCCTCTCCACACAAAGAGATTCTAGCTTCATCAGAAAACTATACTTTATTCCAGTCCTCCAGAGTCCATGAAGCACAGTTCCGAGCAAACTGAAGTCGAGCAACACGGTACTCACCGAGTAATTTAGGGCCCCGAGCTGGGCGGTAAGTCTCGATATTGGCAGCCAAAAGCCTCCTCCTGACCGTCCACAAGCTAACTTCTACTCCTCTGACTTCTTCAAGGCTCTTAAGGTCCACACTTGACGCCTTTCGATTACGCAACGCCTGACTCACTAAAAAGCGGTCATCTCTTCGTTCTGTGCATCGTTTTCTTCCCGAACCGGGTCTTCTTTTGACCGAACCAGTCTCTTGATACCGTTGCCAAGTCAACAGTTGAACGACTCACATTTAGCCGCTGAGACACGTAAGTTTGCGAACAACCTTCTTCAAGTAGGGCTATAATTTTACCGGCCCTTATCGCTTTATCACTTATATCAAAAAGTGGTATTTAATGTAAAAAGAAAGATTAAATTGTTTAATTTGCAGAAAATATCCAAAAAGTTTTAAAATATCGTAATCAGTTAAAAATCGTTTCAGCAATTCGCGCCATTAGTAAAGTAATTTTAGAATAATCCACAATAATCATTATTTTCCTTTAATAATTTCAAATTTTAAATTTGGAACGTAAAGAATCATGCCAGGATGCTTCAAAAAACATGCCAATACATCGTCAAACTAATAAAACCTATTTCTTGTTCTTCTTCATTGAAGTAGAGAAAAAAAATCTAAAGTGCCCGTTTTTTTGCAAAAGAGTTTATGTATAAACTTATAGTAAATTGGTAGGTAATAACTTTTCAATTCTATAATGTACGCGCTATATTCTAAAAATCAGGGTTACCAAGATACAGGCTTGGACTTTATGGGGCGCATCGATAAATTATAATAAATTTATTAAGAAAATATAATTAAGGTATCTCATGATTCTCATGTCACCATTGCCAGATAGTTACATACTTTGGATAGATTCCAAAGTATGTAACTTGTTCGGTAAACTATGCAATTGGGTTGAACCCTATCTCTATAATGTTCATATTCTCGCGGACGCGAATCCTAATAGCAGTTAATGGCTTTCTCATACATAACTAATCTGGCAAATAAATTTATTATTATTATCGTACATTGGGCGTTAGTTTTGAAGCTGTTATCAAAACGTACAAACATATGACTTTTACAGGATGTTGCGAAATGGAACCCTAAAAGAACTAGGCCAGGTAGCACTTGCCCTATATGTACCAGCCTATGGGCTATATGTGAAAATATCGGTAGAATGCGAGATCTCAGTTCAGGTCGAACTACAACTTAGCCAATTATTTTTATTCACGTCGCAAGTAGCAAAATGTAAACAACGAGGAGAGACGAAGAGCTTTTGTACTGTAATAAATCGTGCGCCCCAGTTCCGTACATTTTCAATTCTTTACACATTCTCCAGTAGCTGTGTGGTGCAAGTGAGAACCGATGAGAGGTGAGTTTGGCTACATGGCTCTTCGAGTAACGCCGCGTCCCGCGCCGGCCTCCGCTCCAGGATGGGGGAGCATAAATAAATACGGTTATTTACGAGTATTCATGTGACGGCGGTCCACAATTAAATGAATATGTTTTATTTTATATTCGTTTCGCAAGTAGCAAAACGCAAGCATCTAGAAGATGGTAACGAAAATCTATTGTACCATAAAAAAATGTTTAGTTCAATGTAATGTATAAACAAAATACATATCTCATGGACATTGAAAAAGCTATTGGAATTCAACACCACAGAACACTTTATTTGCGAAATCTTGAATGACAATATAAATCTCTTGTGTTACAAGTCTTGGACTTTCTGATAGGCAGCCAACACAACCACTGGACCACAGCTGTTGCGCCAACTCGCCCTCGCTCAAGCCTCGAGCCCCAAATCTCGTAAACCATAATAGTAGGGCTCGCTATGATTTATAGCATCACTACCCGTTACTACGTAACATAACTGTTACATAACTGATGTAATGGTGTGAATTTGCGTCTCGCCGCTAATGTGCGACCGGACTCAGCCATCAGGACTGTGAGAATTACTTGTGAATGCCTCGGAGAGCAGAATAGATACACGGATATGCTATCTTCGTAGTTCATCCGTCATACCTACATGTTACGTTGGAGAAAATGCTTGAAATTTTGAACTGGTTTATCGCTCAAAGCTAGGATTTGATTGACGACTACGGTAAGTGCGTCGCGTCAGCTGGCTATGTCTAGAAGTCTGCGAATTCGATGACAAGGATACAGTTATCCTTGGCATCCAATTCCCAGATAGATCAAAAATTTTCTTCACTATACTTTTCAGTAAAGGGTATATAAAGAGTACAGTAAATAAATGTTAATTTCAATATGTCCGGTGGCATGTAAAAAGCAGGCGCCTCTGCTATTTGAATAGAAATGCAGTTAACGCTTCACAGAGTGCAGTAATGAGCATCGCGATGCATTACTCTTGTCTGTACACTCCACGATGAAGACATGGACATCTGATATACGATTTCTCATGTTTCGATTCCGAGTGATTCGATGTACTATAATTCACATTCGCGAATGGCCGAAGACATCATTGGTCTACACTAAATACCCTTAGCCTGTACCTTATTGACTGTTGCGATCATGGGTGAATTGGGAATGCATTAAAAGAACTATCCTGGCAAGCTCAAGCACAGCCTCGGGTAAAAATCTGTCTTTAGGAGCCTAGCTTGCTACTCCACTTTTTTGTGTTTTTTTATCGGATCCATACGATTGTCCGTATGTCGAATAAAGAAACTGGTTCGCTAACTATTGTCAGTGTTTTGCAGATTAATGACTGGCGCAGTTCAACGTCGTAAAATGCTGAACATACGAAGAAGAAAAGATGAGAGTAATACAGGCAAGTAAGTTTATTTTTAACTGGAAATTAATGATGAATAATTAGTTCTTTGTTGTTCTTTAAACTCGCCGGTCAGAGATGACTTGAAGGTGTTGAAGTTGGTATATAAGCAGACTTGATACAGAATGGAACCTCTTTTCCGAGAACACATTATCAGCTTGGCCAAAGACTTTTTACTTGAATGTCGCAATAGGTAAACAGATAAGTATTTGAAATCTCTAATCATAAAGCTGTCAAATTCACTTTGCTAACCGGCAGCCCAACACTCACACAAAGCTATCACACCATTGTTTAACTGGCTTAACTTAGAATAGTTGTAATTGGCGAAAAACTCAGACAAGAAGACATTAAAGTGTCATAAACACGTCTACAGGGCGGACTGTACCTACATTAAAGTTACCGCTTTGCTGCGTCGTAAACAGCGAGACGGCTACTGTTTATGGTGGCGATAAAACTGAGCATGTATAGTGCTTCTATGGTGTAGTGTGACTAACTTATAGATTTTCTATTGATGAGGGCGCTGCCGCTGGTGGCAAATAAAGCATAAGAACGGCAATGGTTATACGAATTCGTTCGAGGTTTTGAAACGATGTTACCTCTACAACATGTTGTAGAAAATGGCGGAGTCTGCAACTGTACTTGGTATAATTCGCTTGCACTATATTACGTGGGATCATAAAATATGTGTGTTAAGACACCAATGCCGAACCCTTCGGGGATATAAAGGTCTTGATGATATGAAGATGGCATTATTATCTATCCTAACCTATCTATACTTTCGTCAAATGTTGTCGACGATGTGGGTAGGTTAGACCTAGGATGTGAAATAGCTCTGAAGAAACAAGAAGAAACTGTTACACGCTTGGCGATTGATTTTACTTAGAGGTAGCTATTGTAACCACAATATGAAGCCTAGTAATAAAATGATGTATTTTAAAAAATCAGGCACATTTTAAGCAGTATTGCCCCCTTGAAAAATAGTTTAAATGATTTCCATAATCAATATTTAGTTTTTTCTATACAAAATATTTAATATCTAAACGAAAAAAACTTTTTTTTTTATGCCTGATAGGTTAGCCTTTGACCACTATCTCACCTGATGGTAAGTGATGATGTGGTCGAAGATGTTGTTCAGGCTAACCTAGAATTACCGGCTCTCAAGGACAGCTGGCGGAACACACCGTTAGGTGCTTGGCGACAGATTTTCTACATGAGGGTGGTAGCTAGCCCGGCGGGCATTCGCAAAATGCCCTACCACCATGCAAACTATGACAAAAGTAACATTTAATAATGAAATCCAATCAATTATTGAAAAAAACTGTTTCTTTTATCTAGGCAAGTTTACGTTACCTTTATGGCAACTATATCCGACGACTGATTTCCTTACGATCCGGGAAAATGGCAAATTTCCTCGGGAAACGAAAAGCCAATGAAAGCTGTCGAACTTTTTGTCAGGCGGAAAGGCGGAAATGGATGAATATTGATGAAGCGGAACAATCACATTGGGGTAGGGAAAACGTTACGACATCCCAGATCAAATGATTGATGAGCAGAAAAATCATTTTATAAAACACTTTAGGTAATGTAGGTACTTGGGCTTGTTGATTTTTTTCGGTTATAGCTGTGTTTAATTTTTCGACATACATATATAAAAAACGATATTTAAAAATAACAATAATAAAATAATATGAATTTCGAAAAGTAAATTTTAAATTTTCGTGCCCGTTTGATAAAAATCAAAGCATTCGACATTCGCATGGTTCCGACTGCGTGAATTGGAGTTGTTTTTATGAATTTGTTTTATCTACTAACAATAACATTATCAGTACTAATATTATAAATGCGAAAGTAACTCTGTCTGTCTGTCTGTTACGCTTTCACGCCAAAACTACTGGACCGATTTGAATGAAATTTGGTATGGAGATAGTTTGAGACCCGGGAAAAAACATAGGATAGTTTTTATCCGACTGCGCAAAAAGAGGTTAATCTTTTCGCGCGATAACCGACATACGCGCGGGCGGAGCCGCGCCCGGAAAGCTAGTTAGAAAATAAGCACCTTACAACTCACATCTTGTAGATGTAAAAATATTATTTTGGAACATAAAAAATTCAGAAATTATCAACAAAAGCTTCACGCTTCTTTCAAGACTTTTAAAAAGAGCGACCTTAAGCCCCTTGGCATTTGCATTTGACCATTCATGAATGAAATTCTATGATTTACATCCTTGTTGTGCTTTTGGCACATGGCCAGATACCTACACAATCACTTTCATGTAATTTACTTTTCCCACATAACATCTTATTTGTGAAACATTTGGCAACGATATCAAACGGCCCGAAGATACGGCTCGATCGTTACATTCACGAGGGGTTGTAATGTAATTGCGAAAAGTAGGTCAAGAACTTTCAACACCCCTCAGTTTAAATTCAGATAACCCTTTTTGGTGATGTGGATTGGGTGCTATAAAGATATGATGCAGGTGGTGTTCAATTTTAGTTTTGCAGCTTAATGCAGACTTTTTGTGTTATAAATGTTATAATAACAGTAATGGTGAAGGAACACTATGAAGGACTCTAATTTTCATGCAGATAAGTATTGCCTTTTACGATATCAGTCTCAGGCAAAAAGTGTCCCGGGTGTTACAAATATCCATAGGCGTCGGTGATCACTTGCCATCAGGCCCGTCTGCTTGTTTGCCACCTTTTTTATGTTATTGCGACGAAACAAGCTTATAGCTTATAATATAGCCCACAAGTATCTCAGGTGCCTGTAATTTCACTGGCTCTCAAGGACTGCTGCCGGAACACACCGTTAGGTGCTTGGCGACAGATTTTCTACTTGAGGGTGGTCGCTGGTCAGGCGGGCATTCGCAAAATGCCCTTCCACCATGCGGTGAAGCTCAAGCCCGCGGCGGGATTCAAACCATTGACCAGCTGCTCGGCAGGCCATTGCCAATGTCTCTGAACCATCACTGCTTCAATTCAAAACCTATGGCAAAAAGAAGACAACCAAGCACTAATTTGAGATATAACAAAAATTCGAAATAAAACTAATGCTGAGTACGCAATACAGTGCGATTTATGTAGGTATTGATCCGTCCCTGTTTTTGGGTGTCACCGGGGTAAGAGATAATCTAATATTTATTATTTTACAAAAAACATTGTACCAAAAAACATATGCGAGTAGAAAGAGACAATTAATGACTGGTCGGTACTCACTCTGTCCCTGGAGTCAATGTGAACTTTCCCAGTGTCGAGCAGCTGCCGCAGCCGGTCGCAGTCGCCTCGCAGCGCCGCCAGGTGGAACTGCACGTCCGTGCGGGATTCTTTCTGAAACAATCAAGTGGACAATGTTAGCTCGACTCATGCTTTCTTCGGACCACGTAGTTTCGGCTAACACAACATGCTGGATCCGGCTCAAAACTTATTTAGTTAATGTTTTGTCCCATTTGCCTTTCGTGCGTAGGTCATAAATTTTCATAGAAGTTTATAATAATATGCTTACTTTAGTACAGTTGCAGTCGTAAGTTTTCATTTTTTTTTTATTGCAAAGCTTCATTCATTTTTCCAAACGTTGATATATAAACAATGCATTGGTTTATAATATATATAATATGACGGATAGCTTTGTAGAATAAAAATTTCGATTGATAAATGATAAGACTTCTCTTTAAAATGTGATTTAAAAACAGAACAGCTGATTTGAATGTCTCAAACTTTGAGATTGACACAAATTTTGAGGAATGGATGGATGGATCGTACTGTAAGTATTTAATGAAATGAGTTTGCTCACAACATCAGGCGCATCGTCTTAAGAGTAATTGGACAGGAGTTGGATGGGGAGTAGAAGAAACATACAAGAATAAAGCACATGTTATGTAAATGGTATTCAGCATGCGCATATGGACACAGAAGTGTCCATATGCGCATCTATATTGGATTATTAATTGTGTGTTGAATAAATGTTCTTCATTTCATTTCACATTACATTAGATGCAAATACTCGTGTCGTCATATCCATGTCCCCACTCATAGTAGATTTTAGAGTTTACCTACAGTACGAGAAAACGGGATACTACTACGAATCCTGTATATCTGTCGGATTATCCGCAAAAAAATAAAAAAGATTTGTATTCGTAAAATTTTATTAAAAGTAATACATGCATTTGTCAAACTAGTCTGACATAATACAAAATTTTAAGTGAAACAAGAAAATTTTCATTCTGTTCGAGACCATTAGCTCGAGCCCGACACGAAAGGGAGTACTGAGTCACCAGACTCAGTACTCCCTTCAGGTGGAACATCTGCCCAAATTAGTAGAAAAGTGAGTTTCGGGAACTTGTAAGTCATCTTTTACATATAATAATTTTATTTTCCAAATAAAATAAATGTGTTTGTGTCCATAAGTTGTTTTGTTAAGACTACCGAATAGGTGCAAAACCAGACCGTTATCAGTATTCGAAGCAGTGATGGCTCAGTGGCATTGGCTATGGACTGCCGCGCAGCAGGTCCATGGTTCGAATCCCGCCGCGGGCTTGAGCTTCACCGCATGGTGGAAGGGCATTTTTGTGAATGTCCGCCTGGCTAGCGACCACCCTCAAGTTGAAAATCTGTCGCCAAGCACCTAACGGTGTGTTCCGGCAGCTGTCCTTGAGAGCCAGTTATTCTAGGTTAAGCCTGTTAACACCTTCGACCACATCATCAATTACCATCACGTGAGATTGTGGTCAAAGGCTTACGTATCAGCAATAAAAAAAAAAAACAAAATCCGCCCAACAATTACGTGTAACAATCACGCTATTACACACACAAATGTATCAGATCTTTGCTATGTATCAGAATATAAGTATAGCAGGATTTCTTGCTTTTCCGAATAACGTACAATATAATATTGAAACAAATCAAGGGAGACTATAAACAAAGAAAGAAAAGAATTGTCTATGATCATAAAATTCACAGAAGGTATACGAATGATGCAACAGTGCAGTTTCCTTATCGCATTAGTCGTAAAAGTTAATTGAAAACAGTGAGAAGATCATAAAACGCTTGTATACGTCTGTTACGTATGACGTGCCAGCACGCGGTTATCAGTCGGCGTAAATATAGACACATTATCATTGCCTGCTCTCTGATACTGGCGAATCACGAGTGCACTACTTGACAACAAAACTGGCGTAAAATTTTTTAGGCGTGAATTCATTGTAAATCTACCCCAGTACGGGTAACATTTTAGGTAAATGTGTGATATAAATCATGTTCTTTAAAACCCTTACCATTTTGATTGTATACTTACATACATACTTACCATTATGTAGTAAACATCAAATTAATATTTTAATAAAACACTTAAAAATTACAAAAATATATCTTGTGACAATTCCGCATAATTTTCCTGGTAACCCGACGTGACGTCACAAACGCCACGCAGACAAACCGGAAGATTTTTTTCTCTTCCTGGTAACCCGACGTGACGTCACAAACGCCACGCAGCCAAACCGGAAGAATTTTTTCGACGCGTTTCGCTTCTACACGAAGCATCCTCAGGAGGTCTTGACTCTTCGAGCGCACGATCGAGATCTTTCTCGGGTTACCAGGAAAATTAGGCGGAATTGTCACTAGATATATTTTTGTATTATGTAGTAAGTTTCGGCAAGATTTTAATGATCATCATTGGTCCCAAGGTCATCAAATCAAACTTTTTTACAAAAACTTTTTTTTCAATTTATGGTACTAACTTGAATTATCACAGTGAAGGTATATCTTAGCTCCCTTGGTGAAATGTTCCATGTTTAATGTTTATGTTTTCACTGTATTATCCTCGCATGAGAACAATGGACTGTCGCGCAAAGGTCATCAACAGATGTAAGGCCTTTTTTACTACCCGTGATAACGTTTTTGTTTATAGTCGGGATAAAATAATATCAATTTTAAATTAATGCAAATATAATTAAACTGTATGCAATAAAACTTTTTAACATATAAAGTGTATTTTTGGAATTTGAAAGTACCTTTTGTGAATATTTAGTGAAGATTTTACTCTAAGCTGAATACTTTCTATCTTAAAATTTCACATGACCAACGCACGATTATGCTAAACTGAATTTTATTTTAGGTTACTGCTATAAATTTAGAATTTGATGACTTTTTTTTAATATTGCTGTAAGTGAAGCCTTTTACCGCAATCTTATTTGATGATAAGTGATGTCGTGGTCGAAGGTGTTACCAGACTTAACCTAGAATTACTGTATCTCAAGGATAGCTGCCAGAACACACCGTTAGGTGCTTGGCGACAGGTTTTGTTTCCTATTCAAGTGTGTTTTAAAGTCGATAGTCTTCATGAAACAAAATATACATATAAATATAGTTCTGTTATCATACTCTACAATCTACATCGGAATGGAGAGCACAATCTCCGAGAGATAGCTGGTCGCGTGATAGCTCTACCGGCAATTATTCATATAACACAAATAGCGAGATCGCGTGTCCGATTGATAGTTTTACTCTAGTCATATTGGTAGTCTTAGGTGATTCTTGTAAGTTTGTTATTAGTGTCTGCGTTGTTGGCTCTTTTTGGGGCTTTAACGGGGCCGTAGACATCCCCCGGTGGCGATTTTTTGTATAGTTATGGATGGTAGAGGGAAGAAGTTATATAAAATAATACAATAGGTTTATAGTATATAACATAATAGGTATATAGTAATACCTATGAGAAACTATTATATGTAGGTATATCAAATAATCGTTCATAGGGTACTAATATACTTAGCATAGGCAAATACGATTTCTTAATTAATGCAATAAAGGAATTTATATCATATATACCTAATGAAAATAATAAATTACAATATAATTATTCAAACACCGTGTGGACCGGGAGTGTACCACATTTTCCAGAACGATTAATTTGTTGGTGCTAAACTACGAAATTTAATGGTAAATATGACATATTGTATGATAAACATATGACATAGCGTAATATGTTGTCTCAGAAATAACAATTGAACTTGTGTATGCTATTGTAATGTAACATTTCATAATGTAGCAGCAAGAATAAATTTTATGTGATTGCAAAACTGTTGTTCGTCTAACTGTCACAACGGTTAAATTGACGGTAGATTATAATAAGCAATACATTAGACAAAACAAACGCTTACTAGAGCAAGTCATGTAATTATCGCGATGAATGTGGAAACCACAATTACTTCGCAGCTGATGCTAATTCGAAACGCGAGGAAACGCGATCCGATCATTCCGCAACACAGGCACCGAGCGTCGCAGGCGCAGCGCGCAGGTGAGGGGACTAGGGTTGGCAACCTAACAACCGATACCATAGAACATATAATAATACATACTATGGTATCAAAACAAGTTATTAATAACTAAAATAATTCCATTCAAGAGAATATATTGCTAATGCGAAATTTGTGTGCCTTACAATGTTGTATCTTGTTCCTATAAATTGCTTTAAATAAAAATTGGTCATAATTGAAAAGTCACGGACCCTGGAGCCTGTGGATTGTGTATTTAGAAAAAAATGGATGTGCTACTAAAAGCGTGATTTGATGTATTCTACGCAGTACTTTTTAACTTTTCAGTTAGGAGTTACAAGGAGTTCGGAGGCAAAACCATAATTTGCAAACACACTTGCTATAATACATAATATATAGCATTATTATCATCTTCCACCATATCATTATCACCTACCGGGGAAATTACCTCAAAAACTCCGCAATAAAAAAGATTCCCAACTCACTCGTATATATCAATTTCCAGTCGATAGACTATAAGATATTCGTGATCCTCATAATGTTTTCATCCACATTAAAAGTTCCGAAGGTAGACAGCCCTTTCGATAGATGCCCGTAGCCCCGCTATGAATATTGAATATCTCCGGTTACCGGTACGTGAATACTCCGCACCGTACACAGGGGGTGGCCAACCGTGCCAGGAAGCACTAAAGTAAGAAAATAATGATTTAGCTCCGCAACATAGAGTGTTGAGTGCAGCGAGCAGGGTCCGTGGTTTCAATCTTACATCTTCAGAGTTTCAGGATTCAACTCTTGAATCTCCATCGTGGCAGTCCGTAGCTATGGCAATCGCTGCTTCACAATCTGTTGCTTATTTTTTTAGTCACTGGTTACGACTTTAACGGGAAGGAGGGAGATGAATGCAGATTGAAGCAATTGTAGCGTAGTCGTTCAGCAACGTCCGCTGCAGTTATAACTTGGATGGGTGACCGCGCTGACCGCTAGTGGCATTACTACTGAGTACTTACGTGCTTCAGAGGACACATCTTTTTCGGTTTCGTTGTCGTCTTAGGATGGCCGTCATGGGATAGTGATATTTTGGAATGCCCGCCTCTGGTAGAAAATCTGTGGCAAAGTACTTAAGGGTATGTTTTCCGTTAGATGACCTTGAGAGCCAGTAACTCTTGATTAGTCTGAAAAACATGATGATGAGATTGAAGAGAAGATGTTGTTCAGACTAATCAAGAGTTACTATTATTATACACATTAATATATTATGGAAATTAATTGAGAAACATCCCATTGCATATGCGTGAAATCAACACCTTTGCTACAAAGAGCCACCACGTCCACAACTTCTATTTCCATTTGCTCTTTGTCAGGGTAGATATTATCCCCTACTGTCACATATCGCCACATTTATTCGTAGATTCTATCAGAACTTTTGCAAAAAGTTTTCGATAGTTCTGTAAACATTTTATAGTAGATATGTATCTACATGTCGTGCAGATAATATCAAGATGTTTTAGGTTCGGAGGTTCTTGACCAGAGAACTATTTATGATATTTTTTGTGTTCACCGAAGAAATAAACAAAACCGGTAAGCAGAAGTAACTGCTTTCCGGTTTTTAAGCCAAAAATCTTAAAAATAATAGAGATGGTTTAGAGGACTTTGATAAATAATTGGTCTCAATTTAAAATAAATCTAGAATATGAGCTAGATCACATCAATGGTTTATAAGATTAAGGATCCAATGAATAGATTCAGGCGTTACTTTGCGGAAATCCATATTTAATAATAAATACTTTTAAGAGTATCCTAAAAAGCATTAAATAATATTTAAATAAAACACTTAATAAAGCATAAAATTCTATATCTAGTGACAATTCCGCCTAATTTACCTGTCATCTACGTGACGTCACAAACATCACAATAGGAAAAAACGGATTTTTGAATACTGGAATCAACAGGCCACTTTTTCCACCCCGTAACGTCTTCATAAAAAAATAGAAGCACGTTACACTAGATTGCATTACTCCCTAAAATCATTACCAAGGAGGGTTGGCGTCAAAAAAGTCTGTCTTAATAATACAAACGACAAAGCATTATTGTAACTTACATATTCTTCTATTGTCCTTCATTTTGTTAGAGAATAAAACCCCACATAACTGGGGTTAAGGGTAGGTTATAAAAATGTTGCGCCGCTGCGGCGTAGCCAATTATTAAGGCTGCAGTCTTGCAAAGTCAACGCGTGGCATTTAAATTGCGCAACTTTGATATATTTTTAAAGCAAAGTAATTTAATAACTCAGTAAAATACTTGTAACAAATAAATATTCTTCATATAAGCTATCGCTACATATTTTTTTTATGTTCAAGAGAAAGGATCAAGGTTTACAAATCAAACGATAAACACAGCTCTGCCGTGCCCAGCCACATTTTGGTTCAGATTTGAATACATTTTACGTAGCAATATAAAAGAAAACAGGAAAACTGTTTAGCACAAAATAAGGACCTCATCTTGCTCTCTAAAATGCGCTGGTTATATTTGTCTAAATATCTATCGTTATCTTAAATTTTAGGTCGGAATATCGTCGAATTTATTTGATTGTATTGCTTATTTAACTGTTTTCCTCTTATTGTAAACTGATCACATTTAAGTAATAATTACTTTTTTACAATGGCTATTATTCAATTAATGGCTAAGTATAAAAATTATCATTTCAAATTAATAACTAAAATTATAATAATTTAATAATGAAAACTAAGAAAATTGCGTTTATATACAAGAATCCCATTGTAAAATCCTCAGTGACGGCCGAGCCGTCTCATTGTTCGGACGTGAGGACCACGAAAAATTTTGAGCGTACCTCTCGCTCTTACATTGCTCTCACTCTATCCTTGTTCGTGCACTGTTACGCATCTAAAGTTGCTCTACTTTAGTAAAAAAAAATGAGGGGGATTTTAATTTTATGTATATGTTTTCATAAATAGATATAGGTATTTGATTAGAATATGGATCGTTAACGCAAAAATATGCGTGAACAAGAAAAAAGTAATTTAAGTCAAACGATGGAGTGATGAAGATAAATAAAATTTATAGGAAAGTGATACACAAAAATTTTTTCTTCAAATAGAAAATTCATTCAGATTTTCTATTTGAAGTCTGAAGAAAGATATCCAAAGAGATCCTAAGTTCTGGGAGGACAAAATGGTGGGCTAAACACTAACACTAAGAAAAATGCTAGCGGTAGGGACACTCAATATCCTTACGAGTTACACCTGAATGCCCCCTTCCCCCCTCTCCCCCTTCCTCCCTTGGTGTTATCTTCACATCAGAGAAGAGAGTTCACCTCACCTATGCGAATTCCAGATGTGGATGACCAAATACCTTCCCTGTTGGACCTTCTGCTGACCTCGTAACCGTACATCTACTCAATGTTTATGAACACTCCTTTCGAATAGTTGGACCATTGCCTGATCCAAAGTTCAGTGCCGATATGCGCCTAACTCGACCCTTTTTCGTGGCTGCAGCAGTTTGTTGTGCTCTCAGCCTTTTTTCATACTAAAAGGGAAATATGGGTCTGAGTCAACATTAGTACTTTGAGAAGTCATTTTGCTGTAAATATATATATTATAATCTATTCCAACCACCAAATAGTACAGAGCACATTTAATCTACACTTACCAATTAAATGTATATGTATCAGTTTATTGAACGACTGGTCTTTGTTATTCCATAAATTACAACAAATGGTCAATTTATAGATATAGCCATAAATATTGTAACCAAGAACAACCATTTTTTTCTGTTGCAAATCCTATTGTAAAAGTAATTCATAAATATAAAACAATTTAAAATATAAAAGCTTAATCGAAGTGGTCTCCATTAGCTGAAATACAGTCCTTTAAACGTTGAGGCCAGTTATCATTAGAAGCACGCGCTCATTCGATGAGAAAATTCTTCTCTGCCAATCGTATGGATTGTTTTAGGGACTCCAAATTATCATGGCACTTAGAGCAAGCCGTACTCTCTATAACTGACCATAAATCATAATCCAGTGGATTAAGATCGGGACGACGGCCAGTCTTCAGCTCTGATGAAGTCCGAAACATTCGCTACCAACCAAAACTGCGTAGACCGAGCTTTATGACCCGGTGCTGAGTCTTGCTAGCAGGACTATTACACAGACTTGGTTATTGAACATGGTGTTGTTAAGGGGCTTAACTACCTTCCCAGGAATGGTATCTTAATACACTTGTGCTGATGTCTTGATACCTTTTTCACAAAAATTTGGCTCAGTCACTCCTTCATAGCTAACACCCCACTAAACCATCATTGAATTCGGATAATGCCCTCATTGCACTCTGGCGACTAATTAGGAAGCTTCCTTAGAGCTTTGAGCATAAATACGGTAATTTTGGTTGTTAAAATGTTGCTCAGTTATAAAAAAATTCTCATCCGTAAACAAAATTTTTCTGTGACCTCCCTTTGCGTACCACTTCAGTAGTGGTTTTGATTTTACCACCCTATTATTTTTTTAAATTATCAGTTAAGAAATGACCAGAGCGTCTCTTATAGGCTGCAAATCCTAAGTCATCTTTTAAAATACGCGACATGGTTCTTGGTGCTATCTTCATCTCCCGAGATAAATATTTTGCTTTCGGACAGAATTTCTATGAGCTCATTACCTTACTGCTTTGACCGTCTTTTTCGAACGAACACTACGTGAACGGCCAGATCTTTTTCTGTCACAAGCAGAGGTCTCATTGTACCTATTAATAGCCCGGTACACCAACATTTGACTAATAAATAGCGTATGGAGAGTTTTAAAAATTGCACTTGGCTCCATACCTACTTTGTGTAATGCAATCACAGCGATTTGGTTCTCTTTATCACTCCACTCTATTTTAATATCGCAAAATATTGTACAATGCATTGGCGCCAAAACGAGAAAACACAATGAACAATCATATAACAGTAACAGATTCCAAATTGAAATGTCATATTTTGTTTATTAGTATTTATGGCCAGACGAAGTAATTTATTCGCTTCTGAAATTTGGGAATTCCTTGGGAACGCATCCCCGCGTAACATCTGGTATTTCGGACGTTCGTGGGCGACGGTGATCACTTACCACCAGGTGAGCCACCTGATCGTCTGCCCTCCTATTCCATAAAAAAGTGTTGAGTCTAGAAAAGTTGCGACGGTGAGGGTTCTCCGAGGGCTACTGGCCCAATCAGGAGAACTGCTCGTTGTCACAGATGGTACGGGATGTTACATGATGCAGGAATAGAACAAATCAGGAATAAGGTTAACCAGGAACAGTAAAAATCAGGACACAATGATACAATGATGTTAAGTAAGAAAACAAATAAAATAAAATAAAAACTTTAATACTTATAATGTTTTTACTGACAAATAAACATTTTTATATATAAGCTTCACTGCTTTTTAGAATTCAAGTAGATAAGTAGGTTAATATATTATATTGAAAATAAGTCAGTAATGAACACTGCTCGCAATGAGAGCTCATGTAGGAATGCATCAATCTAGGTAAGTGCGAGTTGTGGCGATTGTTTTGAATTTGAATGAAAAATCGGTGTATGAAATATGTATTCGGACAGTAGTTAAATACGAAATAAGGTGCTAATGTGGTAAAAGAGGATGATTTCATTACAAAGAGTTGAAACATTTTTCAACTCTGTTCTCCAAGATAATGGAATCCATTATCAACAACCAGCTCCTGCAATATCTAGAGGAGCACCAGCTGATTAGCGATCGCCAGTACGGTTTTCGTCGCGGTCGCTCAGCTGGTGATCTTTTAGTATATCTTACGCATCGATGGGCGGAGGTGGTGGATTCCAAGGGTGAGGCGTTGGCGGCTAGTTTGGACATAGCGAAGGCCTTTGATCGGGTGTGGCATAAAGCGCTTCTTTCGAAGCTTCCTTCCTATGGGCTTCCCGAGAAATTGTGCGAATGGATCTCCAGTTTTTTTTTTGGCAGATCGGAGCATCAAGGTCGTTGTCGACGGTGCATGCTCCGACTTAAAGCCGATTAATGCTGGCGTTCCGCAAGGCTGTGTGCTATCTCCGAGTCTATTTCTCTTGCACATCAATGACATGCTGCAACTCAGCGATATTCATTGTTATGCAGATGACAGCACCGGAGATGCCTCATACACCGACCGCGCTAATATTTCTCGGGAAAGCGTTGTCGAGAGTCGGAACAAACTTGTGACTTCAGTCGAGACCATGCTGTCAAATGTTTCGAAGTGGGGCCAAATGAACTTAGTCCAATTTAACCCCAAGAAGACACAAGTTTGTGCGTTTACCGCTAAGATATCCCCCTTTGTCGTATCCCTCCGTTTTGAAGACACTCCCCTTGCCACCTCTACTAGCATCGGAGTACTTGGCGTCGACATATCGAACGTCGTCCAATTTCGCTGTCACTTGGAAGATAAGGCTAAGTTAGCCTCTAAGAAGCTCGGCGTGCTCGGTAAGGCGAGGCGGTACTTCACGTCGGCCCATCGCCTGCAACTTTATAAGGCTCAGGTTCGACCTCACATGGAGTACTGCTCTCACCTCTGGGCGGGAGCTCCCCAGTACCAGCTTCTTCCATTTGACCGCGTTCAACGCAGAGCGATTCAAATCGTTGACGATCAAGTTCTCTCCGGTCGGCTCGACCCTTTGACTTTGCGTAGAGATGTTGGATCACTCTGCATCTTTTACCGTATATATCACGGGGAGTGTTCTGAGGAACTGTTCGATTTACTACCTGCAGCTCAATTTCGCCACCGGACTTCCCGACAAAGCGTGATGTTTCATCAATTTCATGTCGACGTCTGGAAGTCCACAACCTTGCGATTTTCACGGCATTTTCTACCTCGCACTGCCACATTATGGAACCAGCTGCCAGGTGAAGTATTTCCGAAGTTACGACTTAGGAACCTTCAAGAAAAGAGCATATTCCCTCCTTAAAGGCCGGCAACGCATCCTCGAGACCTCTGGTGTTGCGGATGTTTGTGGGCGACGGTGATCACTTACCATCAGGTGAGCCGCCTGCTCGTTTGCCCTCCTATCCCATAAAAAAAAAAAAAAAAAAAAAAAAACTCTAATGAAATCATCCTCTTTGTCTGAAAAACTTACAATACTCAAATAAAAATGTAATCAAAAGCATCCACAGCAATGTAATAATTTTTTTAGCAAAATTATTTTCTATTTTGGCCCTTTGTGGCCGTCAATATCCAACAACAAATATCAGTATCAGTACTAATATTATAAATGCGAAAGTAACTCTGTCTGTCTGTCTGTCTGTCTGTCTGTCTGTCTGTTACGCTTTCACGCCAAAACTACTGGACCGATTTGAATGAAATTTGGTATGGAGATAGTTTGAGACCCGAGAAAAAACATAGGATAGTTTTTATCCGACTGCGCAAAAAGAGGTTAATGTTTTCGCGCGATAACCGACATACGCGCGGGCGGAGCCGCGCCCGGAAAGCTAGTGATAAATAAATTAAAAAGTAGAGCAACTTTTTATTCCGCTCATCTCTTGTTAGATGATTGTGGAGAATGAATCTTCGCGACGGAGAAGCTTAGACATAAAGCACTAATTACCTATTCTGTGCCATCGCACACAGCGTGATTTTGTATTTTGCACTGAAAGACTGGGCCCTTAATAATAACAACGATAAGAGAATTTTGTCTTTATAGGTATGGACTAGAACTGTCTATATTCGTAGTTTCATACAAATCGGTTCAGCCGTTTCACCGTGAAGAAGTAATAAACATACACACTCATATCTTCACTCACTCATTTTCAAAATGACGCATTTTTATTAGTGTAATATTATCTACGAATAAATACGAATTATATATTATGTCGAACGCAACATGCAGACATGCAACAATCTCTTTTTTATTGCTGATAAAAAAACATGAGATTATGGTCAAAGGTTTTTGAACATAATCCCACCTGATAGTAAGTGATGAAGTGGAAGAATGTATTAACAGGCATAACCCTAGCATTACTGGCTCTCAACGACCAAATCCGGCAGTTCCGGAGGAACAGATCGTTAGGGCCGGTGCTGACTGACGGCACGGCATACTTCTGCAACCAGAAGGATTCCGTGGCATCCCGCAAAAAGCCCAGCCAATTCCCGAAGTTGATGGTGTCGTTATCATTGCCTGGTTTATTAGTATTATAGTATCAGTTCTTTCGGAAGATGAAGAGAAACAAATACGAACAGCTAAGTTAAAGGAAATATATACATTTCTTCACATGTAATGAGGCAACGTACTGCAGCATCCTGCGGCATGCCAGAGCATGAGTTGGCGACAAATTATTTAAGGTAGTTGGTAGCTAGGCAGACGTGCATTCGTAAATTATACTACACCATAAGGTGAAGCTCAAGCCCGTAGCGGAATTCGAACCATGGACCTTCCGTGCGGAAGTCCATATAGCCACTTGGGCGCCACTGGTTTAAAAGTACACGTAATTTCTGTTGTAATTACATTTTTCTTCTATGTGATCGTGACGGACCAATCGCGAAACCCACCTGATGTAAAGTGGACTAACCTCTTCCAATAACAGATGCATTTCGTCACAAGTCACGAATTGCGTCCATCGCACTAAAACATACTGTTAAGTCTCAAGTGCCTGCAATTTTACTGGCTCTCAAAAACTGCTATTGCAAATTCAGATTCAAATGTTTGTTTGCCAGAATAAATAATCAAATTACATTTTAAGATCGTATATAATAATGTTAGTCGCTGTATTCAGCCTGCAAGCAGGCGTGCAAATTAATATTCTATGTTAATTTAATAAGTCAAGTTATTTAAAATGTCATATCAATATAATATCAATTAGCATTATGAAAATAATTAATTACAATTACATCATTTAGTGAAGTTTAAGTATTCTTTCATGCTGTAAAAACAAATGTCAGTTAGCCATCTATTTAATTTAGCTTTAAAAACATTACCTTTCAAGATTATAATATCTTCTGGTAAATTATTATACACCACTATGCACATATTAAAAACATTTCTCTTATTAATATATTTACGGCAGAGAGGTTGATATAGTAGGTTTGTGAACTTGGCACGTTTTTGCCTCGGCATGATTTCATTTCGTTTTTTGAAATATTTAAGATGTGTTTTAACGAAAATACATAAGTCCCTGATGTACATACACGGAAGTGGCAGAATATTGCATTGTTTAAATAATGGTTTGCAACTGTCCATGAACCATGCCTTGTTTATAGCTCTCACACACCTTTTTTGCATTATGAAAGCCCTGTCTGACTCTACTGAGTTACCCCACAATAAAAGTGCGTAGCTGAGGACAGATGATACGTTCCCGTGGTAAGCAGTTAGGGCTGCTTCTTTAGAAACTGTTTGTCTTAGTTTCTTCAATGCAAATACAAAGCGACTAAGTTTTTGGCAAACTGTGTTGATATGCATTTTCCAATTTAAGTGCCTGTCTACATGAATACCCAAGAACTTATATGTCTCAACTTCATCAACTTTTTGTTCTTTATATGCAACTTCCATTGGTAAAGGAGAAGTATTATATGAATCAAACTCAATTACTTTAGTCTTACTTACATTAATACTTAAGTTATTATAATCTGCCCACCTACTAATATCAGCCAATGCTTCGTTTACAATGCTTTGAGATGAATTATGATGATCACACCTTACTACTACCGTAGTGTCATCAGCAAATAATATGCATTTGTGCCTAGTACAATCTGGAAGATCATTAATATATATATATCAGGAATAGCAAAGGGCCCAATATACTTCCTTGTGGCACTCCTTTACTATTCAGCAGTGGTTCAGATGTAAACTTCAGTTTACTGAAGCTTTTATTGGTATTCCTGATAATTTTTGTTATTTCTGTGCATTGTGTTCTATTGCGTAAATAACTAGTCAACCATTCCAAAGATTTGCCTCTTATTCCATACCAATCCAGTTTATGAAATAGTTTTTCATGGTCTACTAAATCAAATGCCTTTTTTAAATCGAGGAACAGAGACACTACTAGAAACCCACAATTAATGCTATCTGTTACTATTTCAATTAAATTAAAACAAGCGAGTGCAGTTGAGCTTCCTTTGCGAAATCCATATTGCTCCTCTTTAAGTACATTGTTCTTAGTAAGAAAAATGTTCAGTCGTACAAGTACCGCTTTCTCTAAGATTTTTGACAGGATAGGAACAATAGCTATAGGCCGATAGTTATTTGGGTCCAGTTTATCCCCATCCTTATATAATGGCTTAACAATTGATTTTTTGAGTTCATGTGGGAATATACCTTCGAGAAAAGACATGTTGACGATAAGCGCAATTGGATAACAAATACAAGACGCACTAAATTTCAATATTTTTGTAGTGATATCGTCATATCCACTACTGTTATTGTTATTTAGAGATAAGATAATTTTATTCATTTCATAAGGATCTGTAGGGTTCATAAACATTGTACTTTGGTTTTTACTAGTCAATTTAAGTTTTAAAGCACTTCCATTGCTATTCTTATCAGTATTCAAATTGATAAAATAATTATTAAATATATTACATATGTCCGTAGGGTTTTTAAATGTCATGTTATTGAAATTAATTTTTTCGATGTCATTTTTATTAAAATTATTCGATATAGTGGATGAAATTACATCCCACGTAGCCTTACATTTATTTTTGCCATTTTGTATCCGTCTGGAATTAACTATTTGTTGTGCTTTATGCACACACCTTTTAAATACATTGCAGTATTTTTTTAAATTATTTTTATTTATACTCTTATTTATGTTTACTTCCCTATACTTTAAATATAAGAGACGTTTAGTTTTGAAGGTTTATTACTAACTTTTACTTTAACCAAAGGAAAGCACAAGTCATAGAACAAACGTAACGTAGTATAAAAATACTCAAAAGCGTCAGACAGGGACTGAGCTTCATATACGTCTGAGAAAGATAGTATATTTCAATATTAAAATTTGTAATTGACCTTCATAAGAGCGTCGTAGACGCCTAAATTGAATAAATGATTTTGACTTTGACTTTGAAGATATACATTGGCCAAATTTTCTCATGTTGTCCTTACTATAGTCACGCTTAAATTCAAACCAGTGAGTTAAGGCTCTCTGCTTGTTTGCCTTTAACGTGATAGTCTGCACTGTTTCGTGGTCAGATATATAGGCCTAGATAATGAACTTCAGACTGTATATTTTTGAAGCTATTTGATCTAAACATGACGCGATACGAGTAGGTGTTGTTATATGTGCCTGAAAATTGTAACTCTGTAACAATTTTAGCAAATCTGTGGTCACTTTGTTGTCCTTCAATATATCGATGTTCCAGTCACCACAGATCACCACTTTTTTCCTTCTAAATTCATCCGTTACGTAGTACAGCAACTTTTCAAACTTATGTAGAAAAATTCCAACCGGAGCCTTTCTCTGGTCAGATACTCTATACACACTAAATATTACAATATTCAGTCCAATAACCTCAATACCACAACACTCAAAGTAAAATTTAGTAGTTATACCAGAAGGAATATTTAGTGCTTTAGTTTTAATTGACTTTTTTACAAGAATGTAGGACCCTCCTCTACATTTATCTCGACAAAACGTTGTTGCGACTTTAAAATCAACGAGACGTTTATTAGACTCTAGTCCACTTTTAACAAATGTTTCACTAAAACATAATATATCATCCTCTTTCCCGTTATCTGTTAAATGCGATAATGTTAAATCAATTGAATCTAGTTTACCACATATGCCGGCTATGTTTTGGTGTAATATTCTTAGCTCATTCTGGTCAGTATCCAATTTTACGGTATTACAATGGACTGTAGATTTTATGTAAGATGCATTAGGGACGAAAACAAATTTTTTCATTGGTTATATTCATTTCATTGCTGTCTGTTCTATTTCATCATTAATCCAACTTGATTTATGTCCTAAGAGATCTTATTCTATATTTATTTTAAGAGTAATTAACTCTAACTTAGATGATCTCTGATTATAGCTTAAATGAAATTCTTTAGCTTCAATAAATTTACAATGATTAATTTACTTTTTTTTACTAACATGCGAAACTCATAATTGATCTTGTTAAGATTCAAAAACCTATTCTCTATAACATTTAACAAAATAACTATACATTTCCTCATTTTGCATACAGCATTATAAACATTAGTTAGTAAAGAGTACGGATTCTTATCGTGTTTACCAACTGATATGATAACAATATCTTCTTCACAGATCTTCTCCTCTAAGTGGTCCAAACTACACAATATATCCTTAGATAACACAACACGCTGTTAGGTGCTTGGAGATAGATTTTATACTTGAGCTACCAAGGTAGTCAGGTGGCCATTCCCGAAATGCCCTTTCACCATGCGGTGAAGCTCAAGCCGTCAGTGGGGATCGAACCATGGACCTGTGGCATGGCAGTCCATAGCTATTACCGCTCGGCCATCATTGCTACAAATTATCCCATTTTGTTTGCTTGTTACATATTAATGTACTCTTAGTAAAAGCTTTCACGTAATGTTGTTATCAAGATCTAAACAACGCTTCACCAGATAAGTGCAGTAGCTGTTTACACAGACGTCTATTTTGGGAGCTACTCTGCAAACGCTGGTTTATGTTGCTGGATTCATTTAGTTCGCTGATGAATGATGAGTTATACAGAACACATAGACCAATTGATAGATTTAGATGCTACTTTTGTAAAAAAAATTGTTTACCGGCGGTATGCCTTTATTAAACAAAATACTATGAACTATATACAACACTACAGCTACTACAATAAAAGCATTTAGACAACCTATAAGGCATAGCAGACTCATAGGCAGTCCAAATGCTCCAGCCCACTCCCAGTTGGCAGCGTGCCCAGCATGCTAGCAGCATTGCCCCGTTGAATTGCAATGCTTATTCGTTGGGCCAAATATGTAAAATTAAACTTCACTGTACTTAATTGTATCAACTAGGTCGTCCACTGCTGAACACAGCCTTCCGCGCCTTCATAATCCCCACGCTTGGCGGGGAAATAAGCCACCTTCATTATGATGATGCCTTGAAAACCCCCTTTTGGTGGATCAAAACCTGTCCATGCTGTTAGTGTTTTGTCCACCGAAAGTAACACATCTATCGTATTTTTAAACGTGTTTTTTTTATTAAATGCTACCCGCTATGGAACAAGCACGAGGTCCACCTGATGTCAAGCGATAACCTCAACCCGTAGCAGATATTCATCAAAAGTTGCGGACTGCAATGCGCCCATCCCTGAGACAAAGTTGTTGTCTCATGTGCCTGTATTTTCACCGGCAACAATACACCGGAACACAGTAATGCGAACATTACTGCTTGTCGGTAGACATATTAGTGGAGGCAGTACTTCCCCGGACCTACTCGCACAAGGAATTATACTGCTGCTAAAATTTTTCTTGTGAGGTATATACCAAAGAAAGAAATAAGTCTGCAATAATGTAACAGTTGACCTATTTGTCGGAGTACAACATACAATGAAACATCAGAAATTTTGGCATTATACCAACAAGAAGACAATACAGCTTAACAGGCGTTTCATAAATTCACAAAAACACCCTTTGTTCCATTTCGCATGACGTGAAAATGGTTGAAAGTAGAACAAACATCTGTCCAAACAGACATCAACTACCACAACATTGTATGTGAATCAACTTATCTTCCTACCCTCATTCCAGACATGTGGGGTAGATCGGAGTAAATATTATATCCTAAGATGATAAATAGATCCACGCGTTTGCGCAAATTCATAGGTAATAAATAAAAACAAAAAATATATTACATTTTAAGAAAATATTATATTTTCTTCAGAGATTTTTACTCGATCGTGCTCTAGACAAGTCAAGACCTTCTGATGATGCTATGTATATAAGCAAAAAGTGGTTTTTCCTGTTTGTCTACGTGGCGTTTTGGTCGTCACGTCCACTTTGAAGAAAATTAGGTGGAACTGTCACTAAATATATTTTTAAAGTGTTTTTCTGAAATATTAATTAAGTATTTTTTTAATATATTTTTACTATATATATATATACTTATACTATATTCATAATATAAGTATTAAGTATACTCAAATAATTCAAACGTTATACAGATATACAGAAACTATTTTTAACCAACTTTTAAAAAGGAGGACATTTCTCAATTCGATTGTACTAAAATTTGCTATAAGTATGATCACTATCTCACCTCGTAGTTAGTGATGTGACCCTTCGACTTCATCATAGGGCTTAGCCTAAAAATGGGACCTGACTCTCAATTACCATCAAATGAAGACTAGCCGCCGAAGCATACGTTTTGGCGACATATTTTCTACTTGAGGGTGGTAGGCGGGTATTCGTAAAATTATCTACCACGCTGCAATAAGGCGACTTCCATCCTAAGCAACACTCCCAATAGTAAATACCACGAACGGCCATCCATCCGAGTAATGACTGCAACGGACACTGCTTAATTACATTCTCGTCACAACAATCATGTAACATTGGCAGTAATTTGAAATGACTTAACATAAGCCATTCCTTTGAAGACTGCGTTAAAAATATTTTGAACACCATTACCGTAGACGTCTGTCTTCATCCATCATCGAGTTATGCCGCATTTGAAATATAACAGCGGACGGTATATTTGCTTCTATTGTGCCCGTGCTATTTCGGGTTATAGCTTCGTTTTAGCTACAAGAATGCTGGTCTTGTCGTGTCGTGGGAACGTAAAGCTTTTCTACGAAATTGTTTTTTTTTCTCTGAAAGAGCTTATCAGTGTCCTTATCTAGTCTAGAACTATACTCGGTAGATGGTAATTCTCATGATGATGAGTGCCTCGCACTGCTAATATGTGGAACTAGCTGCCATCTAAGTAATTCAGAACTGATACAAGAAAAGTTAATTATATTCTATCCCACGCATCCTTCATACATCTGGTTTTGCGGATATCCTTAGGCGACAGTGATCACTTACCACCAGGTGGGAAGTCCGATTGTTTGTCCTCCTATCCTATCCCATAAAAACACTTACTACATAAGACATGTCGGTCAAGGGTACACGCATAGTATATGGTATTGGTATGATATCAAATGCGACTTCAGTTCTTCCTGCCGTTATTAAACTTAGGGGCCTAAAACAACATGTCTATCAAAACAATGTGCAAGTTTTTGTGGTTTGTATTCTTCACATAGTTGCCGAAGTGGAATTGTGGCGTACGTTGTCCCACTTGTTCATCTCACTCTTCTGTTTGACGTAAAACGACAATTTATCGCAATAAATCTAAAACTGAATAGATTAAGAAGTTGAGACCTAGATGTGGCTAATAGGACACGTCATTTGATTTCATTGTCGACAAGCGGTCTGCCATAATTTGGCACGATCTCCGTATCATGCGGACTTTATATTGATTATGTATACTTTTCCCCTTAGAGTGGCTGGCTAGGCTTGTTACCCCCAATCTTCTTAGTCTTAAAAACCGACCAGGGAAGACTGAAGACGAGCAACATTATCTTCTGCGAAGGTGTTTAACACTATGCTGCGATCACAAAAAGCCGACACTCCCGGTAAGAGTGAATATTATCAAAAAAAAAAACCTTTTTACACCTGATACGTAAGCCTGTGAACACCATCAGTTGTTAAGTGGTTATGTGGTCGAGCATAACAACAGGCCTTAATTTGAATTACTGCTTCTCAAAGAAAGATGCCGGGACACATCGTTTGGTGTTTGGGCCTAATAATGGGGCCTCCTGTGTGGCAGTGTGTGGCTGTTCTTTTTTCAGGAGTGGACGTGGCGCTTGATTCAGGTCTTTATTATTGCTGATAGGCTAGCCTTTGACCACTATCTCACCTGATGGTCAGAGATGATGTGGTCCAGTATTTTGTTCAGGCTAGCCTAGAATTCACTATGTTCACTTTTGACATGAGTTTCAAGAGGTATTTTCGAGTTTAAACATTGTTTGCATACACGATGCACAGCATTGAATGATTGCTTCATAGAGTCGGTGTACACTCGTATGTAGGCGGTGATGACGTTTCTGATATAATTATCACCTATGTTTCTCCATCCGTTAGTTACCGCTATCATTCCACGACTATCGCGTGGCAATGATTGCTCTGTAATGACGGTAATGGAACCCCCCATTATGAGAGGCTCTACTACCTAGACTCGCGCTAATTCGAGATATTGCTCACCAATGTGGCTGGATATAATAGGGGAAAGTGGGAATTCGATTGTACCCGTAGTTTCTATGATTTGCCTATAGGTTTCTAATCGTAACCTTTTATGATGTACCGAGGTTTTGCAAACGGATCTCTGGGTTTGTTTGCCAATTGCCATGCAGGCGTTTTGGCGTACCGGCGGCGACGGCGGTATACCCAACGGTTATCTTATGCAAGTGCAAGTCGCTGCTAGATTTCTACGGTAAGTTGGCAAATAAAGTGGCTTTTAATAGGGATGGCGAAGTTACGTTGCTTACTGCTTTGAGGGCTATTATTGAAAGTGCACATGCTCCCTTCTATGTGCACATGCACTACTAGCGCTCTGCGACACTAGCGTTTGCTGTAACTTTCACAACCCTCTCGCAAAGTGTTTCGTGTAGCATGTTGAAAAGTAAAATAAAATGACCAATTCAACGTGATGCGTTGAGACCATGACCTAAAGTAACTATATATTCAACATAATTTTTAATACAGACAAAATATTTTCGCGATGTTATTATCAAAAGGCTTACCCAATAGATTTCAGTTTTGATGTACGTAGGAAGTGCTGCGGATCGGAAGTCCTCGAGTGAAATGAAGCGAAATGACACTGCCTTTCCGCCATGTCAAAGAGAGTTAGTCTCACTTCGTTAGCTTGCCATAGCAATTATAACTTGTCATTGGTTTTGCCAAATGGGAAGCGATTTTACCTACCCATTTCTGTGATTGAGTATCAGCATATTATTTTTTCATATTGCTAAATCAATAGATATAATTTCATATGCTGGTAGGGCATTTTACGAATGCTCGCTTTTTAAGAGAAAATTAGATCTCTCCACAAGCATCTAACATTGTCACCAGCAGCTCTTGGAACACAGTTACTTTTCTAATATAAAGGACATTCCCTTTATCTTCTATCTAGGTCATTACCTAGCCTTTCAGCTGTAAAAGAGATGTCTCATCTCGAAAATTTGCATTTTTTTTATATATTAGCTACACAAGTGACAAAGTTCACATTTGTGTGGATCTCTTAGCGAGGAGTAGTCAATAAAAATAACATGTACGTATATGTTTTAATATTACTACTTCGAGTGGTGAAAACGAGATCGGACAAATAATATTGATTTTCCTCTAAAACATATCAGTAACAAGTATAGAACTGCGTTCAGTGGATGGCCCTCTATTATATAATTATGTGGGATCTAAAACATTAAGGACATGTCGCCCCCCCCCCCCTGTCCAATACAGTTAAAGTATCCCCATCCTCCTTCTGCTTGACACTGCACAACTGAAGAGCATACTTCACTCTGAAATGTTAGTTCTTGTCTCTTTTGTCCAGGAACTCGCTACAATGCCCTTTACACCTAAACTCAGTAGTGAAGTAGTATAAATGTAGGATTAAGTGTAATATGACACTTTTTCACAGCCTTGTCTGCTTTAAAGTATTCCGTAACTATCATGAAACATTTTATGGCGATCATTAGCCTGGCGATGGTGCTCACTCATGTCCGAGGCGCGCGGACGTGTCAACTAGAAAGAGACAGTTATGGCAACATTGTTCCCATCAATCACACGGTGACAGGCTATTTTGGAACTATCATTGTTTGGGAAAGTGGCTACCAAAGAGTGTCAGTACTTTTATGGTGGTGCCAATTTGTGGTGAGCCGTGCTTCCAATGTCAATGACGAAACAGTGTAAGCGAAGAGTTCAAAGGACGTGGATGTACATATTTATTTACAAATATTTTGGAAGAATCACGTTTTGAGAATTGAAAGTCCTACGACTAAACGACCTAAAAAAATCAAACGGTATATTCCAAATAGGAAGATATTTTCATTTGACGCTGATATTATCCTTAAGGTTCCGTACTTCAAATTCAGTCTGTTCTTCCGTATGTCATGGGTGTGAAGCCAGTAAACGGAATGAGTTACGAACCCGAAATCTAACAAACCTTGGTAGTTTAACCCAAAAATTACCCCAACCAAATATAAGTGAGCCTATTTTGTTGTGATCTGATCGAATTCACAAAAACCGCATTACATGTTCTGTGCTATAGAAATTAGATACCAAAATGTTATTTATGGCTACTCTATTGTTTTGTGTGTGTACTGTAAAGATAGATGTATAAATAATAGGAATGGAAATAAAAAAATAATAATAAAATAATAGGTGTAATACATGAAGAGGTAGCCGTAAAATATATTTTCCTGTACAGATGCATCGGGCATGTGGCGTTTAGCATCAGATGAGTTTAGAGCTCACTGAGTATTTGTAGTTCTTATATATTGCAGTGTCACTGTTTTGCGTGACACTACACTGTACTCTTCTATCCGAGACATTCGTCTTGCCAGAATGTCTTGTTGAATCAATACTTTCACTTGCTACAGTGCCCTTCAAATCTAAACACAGTAATGTTTGAGCACATTTATGAACTTTATAACGTTTTGAGTTTTAACTTTACGCATATCGGACGTTTTAGGAGTTGTACATTCTACTCGTTGCAAAATATGTGTTATGACATGAGGTAGCATTCAACCTTTACATATTTTTATTATGACTGTTCAAAACAGCTTGCAAAGTTTTGCATAGGAACACTGCCGATAAATTAATATATGACCTACTTATCCCTTGAGAGCTATAACACACTGCAATAGCTACATTAAGAAGGAAAACGTTGATCATTACAGTCTGAATAAGACTATTATGAGGTTATACACAATGATTCATTGATGCGAAGACTTTGAATCTTTATGTAAGTAGTCAAAGTTTTTTAAAGTAAGAATAACATTACGAATACGAAATGAATTCTAGCAACATATATTTTTCTGCGGTTGCAGATGAAAAAAGAGGCGTGTTATAAGTTTGACGTGTCTGTGTGTTTGTCTGTGGCATCATAGCTCCTAAACGACAAGACCGATTTTAATGCGGTTATTTCGTTCGAAAGCTGACGTGATCGAGTCAGTTATTAGCTACAACTCATGAATATTTATGTTGAGGGCTACTTACAATTTTCAATTTTAAACATGTTATTAAAATACTTCATAGCCTTAATATTGGGAATATATAAAATTATTAATTGAGTTTTGTTTATTTCCACTTCCACTTTTATTGACTTCCACAAGTTAAAACCTTTTCATAATAAGATTAAAATAAAAAATAGGTGCTGATTGTGGGCTGAAGTTGCCTGAATGCTTTCGTTATGGTAGCAAAAGTTTTGTATAGATATAGTTTGTAGTGTTATATTTTCATGTTTCTATGACGGAACAAGCTCGAGGCCTAGCATCAGGTGGGCCTCCAGTTAAGAGGACTAACCTCTGCCTATAACAGACGCATTTCGTCACAAGTCACGAATTGCACTGCGCCCGCCTTGAGACATAGTTGTTCAGTATCATGTGCCTGTAATTTAACAGGCTCTCAAGGACTGCTGCCGGAACACTCCGTTAGGAGCTTGGCGACAGATTTTCTACTTGAGGGTGGTCGCTAACCAGGCGGGCATTTGCAAAATGCCCTTCCAGCATGCGGTGAAGCTCATGCTCGCGGGGGGACTCGAACCACGGACCTGTTGCGCGGTAATCCAAAGTCAATGCAACTGAGTCATCACTGCTTCAAAAGTGTTTTATTAATAATAGCATACCGCCAGTAAAAAATTTACTTGGTAATAAATCTCTGCCAAATTTGTGCGAGAGACATTAAAATGCACTAAGTAAGTGATTTCTCAAGCAGCTCATAAAAATTAGTAGAGCAAAAACAAACACAAAACGGAAGCCATTTGCGCGGTTGTGCATGGCCATGCATAGCTCTAGTTATAAATTATAATTAAGATGTCTGGGTACCTACCTAACTCCACTTCAACAGGAAATAACTTGCTAACTAATTATAATGACTAGGTATTTAATTAAAATCTTAATTAATTTTTAGAGATATCAGTCCAGTTTTATTTATTATAATTATACCTTACTTAAACTTACTTTACAAGTATATTAAAATTAATAGGACTGTTATTTATAAACACTTAATGAAATATTAGTTTATTCAACTGTCATATAACAGAGGGAATTAAAACATGAGTGTAGTTTAAATAGTATAAATAAGATTACACGAGTGTTTTAATACCTAATTATATGCAGTTGCATACACTACTTTATTTAATCTCATGGCTGGTCTTGATTTTTCTGGCAAAAGACTATTCATCAGTTTCGTAGCTGTTTCTAGAATGTCAGGTGGGGTTATATTTTCATCAGTATCGACGGTGTTGCTTGACAAGTTTTCTACTAAAGTTTTATCCAACAAAATATTACTCAAATTCGTATGTACGAAATAGCGCCAAAATGGAAAAATTCTGTTATTGAACCAGCAACCATCTGTGGTGGCATTGTTTCGTTAGGAGAATAATGCTCTAATTTAATTTTCTTAAAGACGTATGTAAATAAAATATGCCAATAAAAGTCTGTATTTCATTTCATAATTAGAACATTGCCGAATGAGATTATATAAAATAAATTAATTAATGAAAACTGATAATAAAATGCTCAATGATCGAGTGGCGTAAAGCGCCACTATGGAGCATCAAGGAACTAGGTTTGATATGTCATGTGGCAGAATACTTTTTTTTTATTCGAGATAGGTTTGCGTTTGACCACACCCTGCCTGATGTTAAGCATTGATGTGGTCTAAGATGGAGCACGCTTACCTAGAAAAGACCCATTTACTCTCGATTTGAAGACACCCATGTTGAACAAACCACACGACAAGTATGGTCTAAAATTGACAAAAAATACGGACCCAGCTATAAATATATTTTTTTATTTAAAAAAAACATTTGTACTGTAGTTCATAAGCTATCAACTGTGACAAGCTATGTTGGAAAATAGTTTTTTTTTCGGTTACCTTAACATGTGAGGAGCTGACCACTACTGGATTGAACTCCACGACCCAATCCTCTCAAGGGAACGTAACTACCATTCTTGATTAGTACGAGAAACTATTGAAATAAGTTTATATCATAATTTCAATCGGACAGATGCATCCCGGAACCCAGTACTAAGAAAATGCATAGAACGCGTTTACCTACATATGTGGATATACTTATATAGGGTAAGTCCGGGGGAGACGGCCGTACGGGAGAGATGGCCAGTCAATAAAAGTCCGACTTACAATAGCCAGATGGCATTAAAAACAATGTGATTCGCCTCGCCTCGTGACCGGCCACAAGTGTTAACGTGATTTTTCAGCGTAAAAAAATCAAAAAGTAAATAAAATCTACTTTGTTTTTTGAACAGATGACCAAATTAAACTAATGGGTTAATGGTTATAATATACGCGCCCTTCACACAAATCACTTATAAAATTTATTATTGTGTTAATCAGTTTGTAGTTCTTGTGACAATTCATAATCAGGTATTTTTCTGGATACATAGAAATATATGAGCAAGCGTGTGCAATTTATTTATAGAAAAAATTACCTCTCTACGTCAAGAGTCTCTATGATAAGTCTAGATCGACGTTAATGGAAGGTTCTTGAGATTTATATAATGGTGTCAGTTATGAATGTTATAATATAAGATAGCAACGACGTCAGAACTCAGAATAGAAACATACTACCTATTATCCTACCTACTAACTCTGTAAGTGTTCTGTCCATTGACCGACAAATCTGCTTTTTGCCGAAACACCGGATGTAAACAACTCTCTATTTCTATAAACTTTGCGGCGAGATTACAATCAGCAACTGTTTTGTTTTTGTTGGGTTAGCTTATAAGCTCGCTTACAATTCAGCTTTAGTACAAAAAGTAGTACTGTTTACTAATGAAATCAAAGACATTGTAATGCCATTGTATGAAATGATTGGATTCGTGTTCTGCGTAATAATGATTCGCTAATCCTGTTCTTACAAAACAGTTTGTATATAGTTTTATTGTGTTTTTTTTTCAGTGTAGAGAAATTGCGCTTGTATTTATTGTAAATCATTCTGTCGAAATAATTATAAAGTAGAAAGGTTGAGCTCAAATAGCCTCCATTATATTATAACAGGTGGTACTCTTCATTAAGAGTCCGTCTTGGTGAGTACAAACTGCATTGTGAGAAATTCTGCCCTCAAGTAATAGAGCGCAAACACTACTGTGTTTAGGCGTGAAGGTCACTGTAGCAACTGAATTTCTGGGCGAACGAGTCTTAAGAACTAACGTGGTGGAGTGACGAGCGCAGTGTAGTTTCGCAGTCAAGCGGACGAGCTGTCATAAGTCCGTCTCATAAAATTTAGACGTATAGCTAGTCCGAGGACGTAGGCAATACAGTATATTTTCTACAGATGACGCAATTAAGGGACATAATCCATGAACTTACTATAGGTACCTACAACTAATGTCCGGGCTATCAATATCTCGCTGGAAACCGTTACCCTGCATTGTCTTGACACAATCAGTATTTAAGTTCAATTAAATCCATCTGGCTATGATATTAACCTAGATCCGGTGCAGTAACACGCTGCACGCACCAGAATTTCAAAGATAAATAACTTCGAAATCAGTTCAGCCGTTGAAGAGCTAAGTGGCCTTGAAGCGCTCGTAGCGAAGTTTGCTTAGCCGCGGTCATGAGTTGGATGGGTGGCCGCTGGACTATACTACTGAGCGCTTCCGTGCTTCGGAGGGCACGTTAAGCCTTCGGTCCGGGTTGTTGTCTTAGGATGGCAGTCGTCATAGCACGGCGGTAGGGCATTTTGTGAATGCCCGCCTGGCTACTAGCTACCACCCTCAAGTAGAAAATCAGCCAATCATAAATGACGTGAATTCAGTTTCAAGTTTGATGAGCATATATCTTCAAAAATTTAAATGATATGTACTTCTCTTGCTTCTGATAACAGCGAGTGCGGAGTAGCACTAACAATATCTTACAAACCATTGCATCTGCCTTGCTGGTTGGAGCTGTAGTTCGAGTTCAAGGGCCTTATTAATTGTTAATGAAAATGGCCGTCATTTCAAAATTGAACTCGTCTCTGTTTCGTTTTCAAAAAATATCTAAGAATAAGTTCGCTTTATTTTCTTTCCTTATTGCGCGCCACTATCCAATTGGTGGAATTTTACCTCGCACATCTAAGGTGGATACCGTGTCTACAGCCCCAGGTCAGATAATCTGGTTGAAGAGCACATTCTGACAGGGGCCTCATTTTCTACAGAATGGTAGAGGATGTACATATTTTTTCATAGATGTGTGGACTATTCTGCCTTTATTAAACAAAATACTATGAACTATATACAACACTACAGCTACTACAATAAAAGCATTTAGACACCTATAAGTCATAGCAGACTCATAGGCAGTCCAAATGCTCCAGCCCACTCCCAGTTGGCAGCGTGCCCAGCATGCTGGCAGCATTGCCCCGTTGAATTGCAATGCTTATTCGTTGAGCCAAATATGTGCCAGCATTTTGATCACGCGTCGCATCGACCAAGCGCTCAGATAGGTTTTGGAAAATACGATGAGCTCCCGGTCCCCACGGACCCAACGTCTCCACACCAAACGGCTCAAATATGTAACCCATACCGAGGTTAGCATATTTGCGCCGCTTGAGTCGCTCCGCCGAAGTAGCCGCAGCGCCAGCCCTCACGTTGGTTTCAGAAAGATGTGACGGCGCTAAAGTGTCCACGCACGTAGCGTCCCACACTAAGGGCCGTCCTAACTTCCACGGAACCAGAGTCATGCCGTCAGGTCTTTTACCATCGTCACGCATCAGACCATTCGGTTCGAGAATAGCTGGAACATTGGCGCTGGTAAAAGCCCGGCGAATGATATCGTTAAGGCTGGCGTGGCGGGAAATTCGACCAGCACTTCGAGAGCAGGAGAGGCCATGGTGACCGAGTTGATCAACTGCAGTACCACACTGGCAGTGATGTGCAACACAACACCTTGCACCCAAGCGTAAGCTAATAGCTAGACGAAAAGCGGATGGATCTATAAGGCTACCAGTTTTGTAAGAAGGAATGGCCTGTAACCAAAGACCGGATTCCCACACAGAAACAGCGAGAATACGAGCACGATCTGCGATGCTAGAACACGTATTTAAAAGATCTTTCCGTGTTAGCTCGCATAGGGGCCGATCCCACTGTTTCTGAGATGACAACATTTTTGGGAATTCAGTATTTGGACAAGCCAGTCTCCATGTGTTTTTGGCCTCAGCCAGATATGCTACATCGAAAGAGCCTAAAGATCGTGCAAGAATTTTTTCTACTAATTTGTGTGTACTGTGTACAGAAGACAAAAAAGCTGGTAATGCCACACTAGAAATTTTGCGTATCCCTATGCCCCCCAACCTCACAGGGAGGGAAGCTTGCACCCAAGCCCTATCATCCATCTCAACATTCAAAACCGACACTAACGTATCTTTTACTAAGTTGTCTAAGCTTAACAAAAGCTCACTGTGTTGCCACAGCTGACAACATCTTAAATAGTATGTAAATTTAGGAACGAAAAGGCAAAATCTTATAATTGTAAAAGCCATATGGGCGTTAATTTTGGATAATCTGCTAGAAGCATTTCTAAACTTTTGAATTTGTTCTTCGACAAATGGTGATAAAGATTCGTTAAGAATCGGTGAACCCAAAAGACGAAGCGAACTTTTTTCTACTAATTTTATATTAGGCGCAAGTAAGTTGAATTTTTCAATAATCGAAACTTTATCCGGACAAGTATTACAAACAAAAAGTTCACATTTAGAAAAATTTAGTTCAAGGCCAATAACACGAAAATCGTCTATAAGTACTCGCAAGTCATCCAAAACCGTGTTCGCATCGCCTCCTAAGGTTCCGTCATCCAAATACCAAACGTTAAGTTTTGATTGGAGACGTTGAATTATTGAGTGGATCGCAAGGCTAAAAATGGCTGGTCCCAGAGGATCACCCTGTTGACATCCTACGGAAGATAAAATAACGTTATTTTGGTATGTTAATTTTGACGGTTTGCCGTAGCATTGCCAAAGAAAAGGGTATAATTCCGGAATTTTATCTTTCACTTCAGTCAAAAGAGTGCCTCTATCTAAAGAGTTGAATGCATTTTTAACATCCACCTTCAAAAGCACATCTCCACAATTTTGATCAAGAAATGTGCGAAGTGAATGTACAGCAGCCTCACAGCCACCCTGTGAACCAAAACCGAGTTGCAGTGGTTGAAAAAGATTACCTAAAAAAGCAACCTTTTTCCTACAACCGCATTTGGCTGTGAGGCGACGATAAGTGGTGCCTACTGCTATAGGCCTAATACCACCATCTTTTTTATTTAGGGCACATAAATTCGCACCGTACAGAATTTCGGTAATTTCATTGTTGACCTGACCCGACAACATCAAATTAACCAAAGCCGTCACATCCCTTAAAAGTGTCTCGCCTACCTCACCAGAACTAAAAGATAAAATATCTTTTAAGTGCTGAGGCGTGAGGCCATCAAGGCCACCGGCTGAGCCACTTAAAAAAGATGCCACGGCTGCAGAAACATCCTGTGGGGTCACCTCAAATATATTTAATGTATGTATATATTTAATTTTGACATAAGTATTCCTATGAAAATGAAGATCGTTATGGTGTTCGAATGTCGAACTGAAGATCATTTACTACATGAACCCTGGCTCTATCAAATAAAAGCCCCAGTAAACGGCTATTTTGGTTTAATTTTATATTCATATTTACAAACGTTTTATAAGTCATACTAACAAAGAATGAGACACAAGTCTGAATAAATAAAATGTACTTTTATTATAATATTATTTAAACAACTCTCTTTTGTCGCGTCGGGGGTAAACAATAAGATAATTTCAATATAATACGTATTGAGATGTATGTAGAAATAAGTACTATGCTAAGAATTTTTTAATAAGTATGTTACAACAATAGGACTGTATGCACAATCTTGTACAATCGAGAATAACCGATATACTTACCTTAACCTGCGGTTTTTGTCTTCAACTTATTGGACACAAGGCATATTTAATGTAGCATAGTAAAGGAGCTGTCGTAGCTGATCTTTCCACGATATACTAGTTTCTGCAATTTATACTAACTGCTGGAAACAAGTTGCTCGTAGCGAGCTCGGATTGTTCTGGCGTTAAATGGGTGATCGCGAGTGGCTTCTCCAACTGATCGCTTCTGTGTTTCTAGCTTATCGGCCCTAGGAACTACTAAGATAGCAGTTTTAGTCAATTTCGTAGGTTTTCAGACGGTTTAAAAACTCTTTCACTACGGCTTGCCTCACCGCCTAGCCGCACTGAGCCTGTTAGGTGGATTATATCCCTTGCTTATCTCTATCAGAGTAGATGGTCCGTTAGCACTTAGCAGTGGCAATACTAAGCCAGCTACCCCCTCCATATTTAATTTTCACGCAATGGTTTTAATACTCGCCATAAATTTTAAGTCAGTAAAGCGCCAGACTGCACAAGACCAGTCAATGTTATCCAAAGATATATGACTATATATTGCTTACTTTTGTTTAGCGAGGACGTTGACCTACGCTTACGAGTAAACAATTTTTGAGCGCGGACTATAAAGTGTGCCTGACATCTTTCTGATATGGAATTCTTCCTAAATGACAGGTAAACTAATATAATGACCGACTTCACACTTTTAGATAGTCACATTTTCATTATAAGGATACCATGCGGTGCTCAATCCCACGGCGGGATCCGAATCGTATAGATCTCCGGCACGGCAGACCATAATCATTTACACAGAGCCATCAATGCTTCATAAGAGCCATAAGCACTTAATCAGCAGCTGTGAATGCTGATTGGGTCGTCGACGTGGTCTTGGTAGTCATATAATATTTAGGTCCAATTTTGTATCCAGAGATGTCCTATAAACCTCCAAATAAGGGTAATTTCGAACAAGCAGTAAATCGTTCTGCGTATATTATACGCGATTGACTTGCGAACAAAAATAGGAGTAATTTTTTTAAGGCGGATATATATACATTTGTTCGAGATTTGTTAGTAGGTTTCTTGTAATATACTATATACTTATTATAAATATATTTTTGTCATAGGAAAACGCTGAAGTTTTCGGGGTGAAATTCAAATATTCATAACTTTTTGGTTTTGTTGCTAGATCGTCAAATTTCGTCAGACAGGACGAACTTCTTCCCGTCCTGACTACACTGAGGCGAAGGCCCAAAAAATATAAAAGAATCCTTAAACCTTTGATTGTATTATATAACATAGTTGATCTGATAAAGAATAAGAGATAACCTGATCTGCGAGTGCTTCATCGACAACACGACGCAATCGTGTGAAAATCTACTAATTACCGAAACGCTATTACTTAAGTAATTCAATTGCATAACAACCATTATAAATGAACACAAACATTTTCTCACATGCAATTACGAATTCACCATGGTCACAGACATTACCATTACCACAGATACAGCAACAGTCACAACATTAGTAACACAGCAATTTTTAGCTTTCTAATTCCTCACTCGACGTGATGACGACGACGGTAATGACAGTTTCCTTCAGATGACATGAAGATTACATGTGGTTATCGTGGTCAATAGTCACAACACAATTGTTTTTAAATTGGCATCCAATTGCGATGAAAATGGAATGAAAATATACATACTTTTATTAGTAAATTATACGGGATACCCCGGGTAAGTAAGATACTCAGATAGCTCCCATTAGTTTCGACTATATCTTGTGGTTTTTTTCAAAGGGAACTCGGGACTCGGGTTGACGTCTTACTTCGCACTGCCACAGTAAAACTAGAAAAGTAGTCTGACTGGAGGCCGTAGAAGATTTATCTGCCTACTCTAGTCGGTTGAGCATCACATCCTTCGATAAAATATACCCTAGATGCAACTTTTCGTATTGACAGAACGCATATAAACGGCTCAAGTTATCCTATACCTTTCTGTCTATTGAGATACACATAAAAACCTTAAAATTACACAAAAACGTAGTAAATCTATTTAAGTTATTTAACAATATTCAACCTTGTTTCAGTTGCATAAGGTTTAATTTTCAATTACTTCGTAATAAACTTATAGCACTTTTACTCTGCGCCATTGAAGAGAGCTCGTAAAATTTTATTACCCTTTGCTATGATAGAACATAAAATACAATGGAGTCGCTTACTCCTAATCTCGTACTAAAAATATTATTTAGTAATTAGTTTTTTTGGTGACATTTATAATTGGAATTTTAACTATCCGTATTAGTCAACTAGCTTATATACCCTGGTTTTGCCCGAGTTGAAAAGGTGTGTAGTAGATTATATGCGGATGTTGGGAGATAGAAAAGGGATCTGTTATAATGAAATCAGAATATTAATTATTCGGCTTTAATTTTCATTAACATTTATTTATTTACTCCACACAGAACAAAAAGCAATTAAAAACAAATAATATAACAATATAATGTATCAGACCTGAATTGCAGTTCAGATACCTACGTGTTACAGCAAAATGTATAAAGTAAACATGTTTGAGTAATTATGAATGTTAATACAATGTTAATGTTATACATTGTATATGTAATACAATATACATTCCGAAAATCATCTGTAATAATAAGAGTGCACGCTAAACCTCGTGCATTCAGGATTGTGCAGGTGGCTCGGACATTTCGATATTAAATTATTAACATACAACATCAATTAAAAACAGGAACACTAGAACTTGAAAAAGGTTTTGTGGTGTTTTTCCAATCAGTAAGCCAAGTCACTGTTACACGTATTAGTACATAAAACATACAAAGATATGCACACACACACATAAAAATATTGTATATATGTTTGTAAGCACTAATCCATATTATAAGTGAATATATTGCAGTTCTAATAATATTTCATACACACATGTCAAATTGATAACCTCCTTTTTTGAAGTTGGAAAATGTAAAATAAATGCCTGTGTACAGTCTGAGAAAATAAATGATTATTATGACGACTCCGATAGACTTGTTCTGAATTAGGGCTCACTTGTTCTTGTCTTGCATGGGATGTTATTATGCGTGCGAAAGAGACAACTGCGTGACAAGAGTAACGGAATTTAATTTGTTGATGTATTAATTTGGAGGTGATAATTAAATAATTATGAATGTTTATCACTTAAAATACGATAAATATGTATAAAACTTACCGAAAATAGGAAATCCCATGTATTTTTCGCTTTGTAAGTGTATTATTTTTGCAACTATTCACAGAGCACTTCGGCATTGTTTCACTCGACGATCAGCGCGTCACTGACGGCAAAACTGTGCTTCAGATCATTATAAGCACAGTTTTGTTTGGTTAACTTTGGAGCGTTCGCGCAGAATCTAGGGTATATTTTATCGAAGATCACATCACTAAGTTCTATGGGTATCTGTGTAATAAGTATAGTATACTAAATCAAATCGTAGCTACCAACAGACACGATTTTTATGATTGTTAATAATTATATTCTCTTCAAATAAATCAGCGCACTCTGGACACTAGTTATTTGTCATAGTACGCACGTATACGTGTTTGGTACTATTCTATGAAGTCAAACTACTTGTCTTGTTTTCTTCTATCCTGATTTATTTATTTATTCAATTAGTACCGCTTATAAACGAATTACACTAACGATACATAACATAATAGAAATATAACCATAGCTGTGATTACAATTTACAAAAATTACTCACATTAAAATATAATAATATACCAGATTATGATTATGAATTATTAAAATAAACAATACACTTTTTAAAACAATGGTAATATTTGATGGAACAAGCACAAACCTCACCTGGCGTTAAGCGGTAAGTTCTGCGTACAACCGTTTCTGTTCGTCACAAGTGGCAAACTGCACTGCGCCTATCACCCTGAGAATAAAGTTGTTAAGTCTCATGTGCATGTAATTTCACCGGTACCCATACTCTTCATAACAGTAATGCATCATACTGCTTGGCGGTAGAAATAGGTAAGTATGGTGGCGGTACTTCTCCGTACAAACTCGCACAAAGAGTTGTACTGCCACTTTAAAGTTCTACTGCTTCTTTTAATGTCTGGGCAAACAAGACAAAAGAAGTAACGTTTCGGAGTGACAGGCGCGATGTATTGTCAAGTAGAAGCTCGTCACTTCATTATGTACATAAAAGTATAATTTAATAAAAAATTAAAAAACCCCCAATTTTATTTGAGGTATAAGTCAAGTGGAGAAAAAAGCTATTTATATGAGCTTTCTAAGCACTCACCCGACATGACTGCTGCGTAATGACATCTGTTAGTGAGGTAACGCGAGGAAGAGGTACATGCGGTTAATGTGGCCAATCACAATCATTCTACAGATTTTACTTTCAGTATGTAAAAAAAAAATAGGTGTTTTAACAATGTAACTGATTTTTATTTTCTTTCTAGCATTATGTCTTATCTCTCGACTCAATTTCAAAATATTTCAAGTGACACAATTTAGGTTTGCATGAAAAGCGCTTTTCATTCAAAAGTGGTTTCGAAGTATTCAAACTCAGTGAAATTTTGCATGCATGTTCTTGAGCCGAATATCTGTGCTTGCTTCTAGTTTCATTCTTTATATAGTTCATTATCTTTATATACTTCTAGTTCATTATTTATTTTAAGCCTAAATTTTAATGTAAGGAAAAGATTTTCATACCAAACGATTTTTCTTGAAAATATATAGTTACTACTTTTACGGTAAACTGGCAAACCCGAAAGCATGGATACTTTTTAGGCTCATTTTCACATTCTTGGAAAATTTCACTGATTCAAGTTCAAAGTTATTTTATATTTGTTATTATTACGTGCATACTAAAAAGTAACCTTGGTGTGGTGAGCGATGATGAGTCAAACATATTGGTAGACAAAACCTAGACTGGAAACACCTTCAAATACATCATTACTCTTCATCAGGTGAGATTTTGGTCAAAGGCTAACCTATCGGCATTTCAAAAAGCAAGGGAAGCACATACTTCGGTTGTTCAATTCCTAAGAAATTTGCCATGCGCCTGTGTACATACGTCTTGGAAGGAGCGCCACTTTCCCTAGTTGACATCAACCGTGCCATATGCGAATGTCTATCTGCCAGCGAGGATCTTTAGAAAGTGCACGTTGTAGCACTTAATTAGCACGTGATGACGCTACTGCTTTTCCCTCACCTTGTTTTACAGATATACGAATAAAATAATAAACAAATAATAAATGTATTTGTGAAAGATTTTAAGATTGTAAAACAACAGATTTTTGAGATAGTAATATTGTTACCAGGTGTATATCGAACTCTAGTTTAAAAGAAATAAGTCAGCGTAATATTATATCACATGATATATATCGCCGTGCCTCTCAAAAACTATACAAATTACGTGTGTATTCTATGTGACGACCATAATATGTGAGACCTAAGAAATCTTTTTTTTTTCCTACCTAAGGACAGATGCCGGAACACACCGTTAGGTGCTTGGCGACAGATTTTCCACTTGGGGTGGTCGCTAGCCAGGCGGGCACTCACAAAAATGCCCTTCCACCTATCTATCACTGCTTCGATATATTCTATTTCCAAAACTTCACCAATTCTTTCCAATTTGTTATTGAACAAATGCTTAAACTTTTACTTGAACTTTCAATTCTTGTTACTTCGATCAGTATCTCACCAAAGAAGAAGATGAGGTACTGAAGATAAGGTCAAAGTGAAGGAAGGGTATAGACACGAGTATGGAACTGGTTCTCAATTCTATTTTATGCTCGGCGACATATTTTCTACGAGATTATTAGTTACTAGCTTTCCGGGCGCGGCTCCGCCCGCGCGTATGTCGGTTATCGCGCGAACACATTAACCTCTTTTTGCGCAGTCGGATAAAAACTATCCTATGTTTTTTCCCGGGTCTCAAACTATCTCCATACCAAATTTCATTCAAATCGGTCCAGTAGTTTTGGCGTGAAAGCGTAACAGACAGACAGACAGACAGACAGAAAGACAGACAGACAGAGTTACTTTCGCATTTATAATATTAGTACTGATAGTACTGAAGTACTGATATGAGCATGTGCAATCGAAATGATTTCTTAACATGAGGTATACCCCGTCGGTGAATGTGCAGCTTTCCTCCGCACCATGAGTCATACTTTTATGACCCGACTGACATCGATACTCCATTTGCACCTTCTGTTGCTATACCTGCTTTATGCATTATGGCTCCCACTATTTCGCAACATTGAATACGGATGCGACTAAAAAGAGCCCGTATATTTATTAAGTTAGGAAGTAAATAAATTGATCGTTCTGGACAAATCTGGCCCATGTCAGATGATCTGTTGGGACTCTGGTCTAAGTCTACTACGCTTTGAACGCTATAGAACGGCTAGTGGGGAACCTAGGTGGAGTACAGGGGTGTCCTCCAGACGACGGCATGGCAGGCCCAGAAAATAGCAGAATGTGCCTTTAGGATGTCGAAATGCTTTGAGCTTTGATCTCAATCACAATATTTGCCACAGCCACCATCTCTTCTATCTCTATATTGCTCCATAAGGATATGAGCCTGGGATCTGGCCGGACAATGATCTAATGATTACATCCTCTTTCTGTACTGGACCTAGAATCTTTCTAAGCGCCTTATACATTTAGGATCAGAGTCTAGGTCTCACAATGGCTTAATCATAGTATTATACAGGGTTATTGGAAAAATGCTAACAAACTCTTAGGGTTGACTTGCTATCCTGATAAACATTGAGAGAAGTTTTTATTTTGTTTGAAAAACCTTTTTTTTTGTGGTTATTATATTTTTTTGATGGAATAAGCACGAGGTACACCTAATGTTAAAAGTCTCTTGTGCCTGTAATGTATAATTTCATATTTTTTATTAATTTGCTCTATGTTAATATTCAAAACTCTATATAAACGGAGCACAGCGCTGTCCAGTGTTGCCGCGGCGGGCGTTCTTGACTTGGAGTACGCTTTTAAACAGAAAAAAATATTAAAAAATATTTTTTTTAATTCCGCTAAGGTAAGGCGTACGGCCCGCCTGATGGTAAGCAGTTACCGTAGCCTATAGATGCTTGCAACACCAGGGGTATCATTCGCGCGTTACCGACCCTGAAGAAATCTCTTCACGCCCTTTTTAAAAACCCCATGCTGTACTCTATCGGGAAAACCACGGCGGGGAGCTCATTCCACAATCGGAGCGTTCGCGGAAGGAAACTCCTTTGAGCCCGCACAGTACGAAACCGTTCTGGTTTCAATGTGTGAGGTTGGACTCCCCGTCGATGGCGAGAGTTGCGATGGTAGAAGCTAGCCGTGGGCATCAAGTCGAACAATTCTTTAGAATACTGTCCGTTGTACAGACGGTAGAACACACATAAGGAGGCAAAGTCTGTCCTCAGACTATAAGGGGCTCTAAGCCGCTTGTGAGCTCGGGATCGTCGACAATTCTGATGGCACGTCGCTGAACCGAGTCTAAAGGTCCAAGCTGGTATCCGGGTGTTCCCGACCACAGATGACAGCAGTACTCCATAATATGAGGCCGGACCTGCGACTTATAAAGTTGCAGTCTTTGCCTCGATGTGAAATACTGCTTCGCTCTGTTGAGCACTCCAAGCTTTTTGGAAGCCAGCTTCACCTTGTCTTCCAAGTGACTTCGGAACAAAACGTCGCTAGAAATGTCGACGCCAAGGATTCCGATGATTTGACTGAAGTTCAAGGAGGTGTTCTGGAATTGTGGAGCCACAGACCATGGGGTTTTCTTAGCAGTGAACGCGCAGGCTTGAGTCTTAGTGGGGTTGAAATGGATATAAATACATTTTTTTAAAACAAAAAAATATATCTCATAACGTTTGTTAGGACTAGGAGAAGGTATCCTTAGAGTTAGTTAGCATTTTACCAAAAAATGTATATGTGATTAGTGCATTGTGTAATAAACCCTGAACACCAACATTTTATTCTGCACCACAACACAAGGTGATCTTTTTTATCTATATATTTTGCCTTGTGTATTTATAAGTTATATTGTGGCACCTGTCTAATCTAGTTAAAACTCTTCTGCCCCTTATGGCTGTAATTTAGAAATTTCCGAGGAAATAAATGGAGAATATTCGGGTCTTGTGCGGACAAGGCGGTGGTTACGCATCTAAACGTTTTTCACCAGAAATCCTAGATCCTAGTGCGACCGTTTAACGCCATATGGAGCTTTAAAAAAGGTTTGACATCAGGTAGGTCAACGCCCGCCCTGCCCAGGTTTCAACAACAATGCACCACGCAGCCGCGTCTACCGACTACTGTAACTATTGCATAATGCGGTCCATGGCATTGTTTCGTACACCATCGGCCAGTCATGCTCTGTTGCAACACTTGCAATGCTTCGGAGAAACTGATGGTATTATATTGACGTTTCGTTGCGACATGGTCATGACATTCAATAAGAACATTCAAGATTTAGTTGTTAGTTATATTCGGTGCAGTGCCTGGCTATTGTTTTAACTTTACCGCCTCCTATATATGGGAAGAAGACATATACGGGCACATCTGGCGACAACACGTATCAGACGAATAGTGGCTGTTTATTAAGACACCTATGTTTGCCTTTCTCATTGGGGGAGAGCTTTGATGACTGATGAATAACTTATCAGGATATTATCAGTTATTGTTAGAAACGTTATCGACAATCCGATTTCAAATATGTACAATATCAATTATTCCACTAATATTAGATATAAATGCGAAAGTTTATGAGTGAGTGAGGATGTGTTTGTTACTCCTACACGCTGAAACGACCGTATCGATTTTGATGAAACTTGGGATATGGATAGTTTAGATCCTAGATTAACGTATGGGCACTTTTCATTAATGTCTACGAAGGTGAAACTGCGATCCGGCAGCTAGTAATACAACATTGGATAGGGTAAAAAAAGTTTTTGATGTGCTTTCCGCTCTAGCTTGCTGTTCCCATTTTAGTTTTAGCATTCTTACCATCTTCGACACATACAAACATCAGAGAAAATTGGCACAGGCTATAAAAATGCTTTATAGACTAATTATAGGTTTAACACTTACACATATAATAAGCTATGTAGGTTAATGTAAGCTTAGCTTATATGTATAAAGTTATAACATTACCTAGAACTTTATCGAATAACAATGATTTATATGAATCTCGTAACCAATCTGGAAGTCAATAAGGCCAAATTGACCGTCGATGAAGTTCAAGGTTTGCATACTTAACCGGCGCGGGGCATGCAACACTCACGGAGACGTTGACTCCAATTACATACCCACGTGCAAAGTTTTGATTGCAATACATCGGTATCACAGTTTTTGTGTGTTGTTTGGTGACTGCTTTGTTGGTGAAGTGACAAAAATGTTGCTTTGGGAATTCGAAGATACGATCCTTGGTCGAAAAACAATATCAGTTGCAATTCTGAGCTTGGAAATTCTTCTCTGCCAAACCTCTCGTGAATATGTGTGACAATATGTATATCTTGACAAATAAATCGGTTTTTTTAAATGGCTTTGAGTTTTAATCTTTGATATCAAGGTGTCGCCAGTCACTTATCACAAGATTATTCCATCTGTTGGAATATTGTTAAGGCTAACCTAGAATTACTGTCTCTCGACAGCTCCGGGAACACACCGTTAGATGCACGGAAACACATTATCTACTTGAGTGTGGGTAGCAAGCTGGATGGGCATTTGCAATATGCCATACCACCACGCAAAAAGATAATGATTGCCAATATTGCTGGCAGGCGCTTTTACTCAGGGGTTAGTCGTATCGGCCTCCCTTTCGAACAACGGAACAGTAATCCTTACTATTAAAGGCATGAACCTAATGTTATTTACAATATAATCAATAGGCTTGCATATGACCGCAGCAGTATTAGGTGATTCTGCTGCGTGGTGGTGAGCAAAGCGGTGTAACTTGTCTGCCTAGAAGATACCTATCTTTCATTTCAGATTATAATTACCAGAAAACAAATGACGATGGTAGTTTGTTCCATACTACAGTTGTACTCATTATATTCTTTGCATCGTAATGAATTTTGTTTGTAGATACATGTATTATCATCTCTATACATCGGCCAAACTAACCCAAACTAAAAACGTATGTCACATTAGTACGAAAAACAAAACTTAGACTTGACGCATTTCGCCTTGAATATGTCGAAGAAAAACGCAGACGGAACAAACGACTAGCCTTGAGACGAAATGCATGCAAATATAATGCTATTTATACACCTACCTATATAATTTGTACATAACGTCGCGCCTGTGTTCCCCAAAAGAGTAGGCAGTGTTAAAACAGATATGTTTCGCCAGAGACATGAGGCACACCACTTTGAGGCAGTGATAGCCAATCGGTAGTAGCTATGGACTGGGGTGACGCAGGCCCATGGTTCGATCCCCATCAGTCATCAGATCATCAATCCCCATCAGCTTCACCGCATGGTGGAAGTGTGTTTTCCGAATTCGCCTGTCTAGCTACCACCCAGTAAAATTACAGGCACATGAGACTTAACAACTGTATGTCGCTGGTCACCCAGTGGCCGTAGTAGTTGACTGTTCTGTTATAGGCAGAGGTTACTGCTTGACATCTGTTGGGCCTTGAGCGTATTAAATCACAAGCCCATAAAAAAAAATTGCCATGTAATAAGGGGCGAGTTTACCACTATCAACCAGTCAGAAAATCACCAATCCCTTCCACGCCCAAGGAATCTAATCTAAGACCCTTTGACACACTCACGAGGCAGACTATTGTTGTCAACTTACAAAGAAGGTCGCACCATAAACAATTATCTTTGTAAGTCAATATCATGCGATGCGCTAGCTGCTCATACCTACAATTCATAACGCAATGCAATTCTCCACAAGTGATTGTAATTTATTACTTTTGTAGGTCATCCATCATAGCATTCTATCACGTCAATAATATACTATACGCTAATACTACAGGTTTTTTTCAAGTATTATTATAGGGTATCCGAAATCAGATTGAAGACGTTCTGAAAAAAGGTCAGGTCAAGAGTGCTCTAAAACGTTTATGTATGAAAGGATTGATGAGTGTAGATGAAGCGAAAGAGATATGTAAGGATCGTAGCAAGTGGAAATCCATGGCCTCTGCCTACCCCTACGAGAAAAAGGCGTGATTTCATGTATGGAAGTGTGTTTTTCAAGTATTGCAGTGATGAGACGTGTAAGTGACCTGCTGATGGTAGGCGATACGCCTAGCGCCTGTCTATTACAGTTGCAATGTTACCATTCTAGTTTTGCTTGACATTGAACTGTTTTCATTACTTCAAGACGTAAGTTCTTGTAACGGTACACAAGAACTTACGTCTTAACGCTCAGTTATATCTCTTGTAACAGTGCGTACTCAAAAGTGATCAGTAATGCTTCGAAGCGGAATATCTAACACTGCGTTGTTACTCACCAAGACGAACCTAGAAGGAAAACGAAGCTAGAGACCTACCGAAAATAGACATCGCTTTTTCTCCCCAAGAAACATCGTCCTCCTTTTGCCACCTGGCGGTACATCTTTCGGGAACGTTTTTGTATCGAGGTCATGTCATAATAATACTCGCAGCCGAAAGATAAGCATGGCATATCGTAGACTTTAGTTTACTCGTAATTACACAATTCTAGGCTTTGTAGCCAACCCTGGATGGCTCAAAAACGTTCCCGAAAGATGTATCGCCAGGTTGTAGAAGGAAAACTACCAGTTATATTACAAATTTACGAGAGGAAAAATTAAAGTCATGTGCGGGATTCGAACCCGCGTCCATCCACCCCTTTAGCACTGTTATTGCAAATAATATTTTAATGATTAACAATATTTTCATATCAAATTATAATATAATTAAGTTTAAAGCTAATGGCAAAATAATTCTTGTTTTTAGTACTATAGATGTCGCTCCATCCCTATACGATGGTTAAAGAACGAAAGGAAAAATTGGAGTTATGACTCAATATCATTAGCTTGGTCGGTCAGAACACACCCCGGCTAAAGGGGGTGGATGACGCGGGTTCATGACTATAAATTTTCCTATCGTAAATTTATTTTTGTATTGTAATCCGTAGAGCGTGCGTTATTGCAAATATTAAAACTACTAGTTATATTCCATAGGCGGCTGTTATTACAGGAAAAGTTTATTTAGCCTTTTGTGGATAGGGTAAGGTGTATTCAGCCGTTGATGGGTAGCCTTAACGAGGAACTATAGCGGTTGTTATTAGTCAATAGTTAATTGATAGGTCGGTCATTACGGTAAGTAATGTACTATCACTATCTCCAACAGTACAATTCAATACAATGACGTAACGGTAACTAATCGCAATTCAGTTTCGCGTTTAACCGCCTCGTCTCGGATTGTTTAATTCGTTGTTATTGTGTTTACAATCCGTTTGGTAGTGCAGTTTAATTGAATGAAGTAATTGGTTGGAGTTAGTCGTGCGTGACTTTCTTTTAGTAAAATGGATTACAGTATTATACACACAGTATCGGTATGGTACTACAATGTAATAACAGTGCTAAAAAGAGCTTAATGTTATTAGGAAGTTTGTGTAAGAGCTGACGGAGAGAAATAGCTATAGATGAAATGAGACATCATCGAAATAATCAAATGACATGAGTAGGTGAGGAGTAGAAATGGAAGACCATAAAGCAAGGAAAAAGTATGTTAGACCACTACATACAGAGGTGGCACAGAGTTTATAAACAAAACCTTGGAAAGACGACATGAAAAGATATAGGGGTCTAGAATGGATACACACTGCAAAGGAAGGATAGGGCAAAATGGAAACAGGCGGCTTTGGTTAAAGGTCCAGCAGTGGAATAAAAAGTGGTTCCTGATATAAATCTATTCCCATCTGCGTGATGAAATTCTATTGAATTCGGTATCTGGGATGCCAAAGGATAATAATAAAAGAATAATAAAATGGAAATAGTGACATTGAATTCAGAATATTATATAGGTAAATTTCTAAGTAGGTATGTTATTAAGATTTATTTATTTTTATAAAGACATGACTGCAGTTTATGGTATAACAAACCTTGACATTCGTGGACATGGTAATTTATTACTCAGTTGGCGGCGTTGCCAAAAGGATTGAATAGTTTTTTAGTGCGGAAAGAAACAAGGTCAGACTAAATTGTGCTGCAAATTTACTTTTACTGACTAGATATTGAAGCAAATACATCTAGTAGATTTTTGAGCCGAAGAACTCGCAATTGAAATACATACGTTTTTCTTTTATATTTTTCCCATATTTCCGCCGTTTTCAAAAATGACCAAAAACAGAATCGAAAAAAAACCATGTAGTTATCATCCTGCTCACAAAATTTCATCATCGGCCGATAATTGCGACCTGTAGAGGAGAACAGCTTGACATCTGAACAGACATACAAAAGTATTTTTGCTCAAGCTGAAACGGAGACGCTTCACGCTCGCTCAGTCAATAAGGGATATTGTAACTTGCCCAAGATACCGGAAGTAAAGTATATATACTACATCACCAGGTTACTATAGCAAGAGATCGTCTTGGTGGGTACAACAGCAGCTTCAGATATATTGCCTAAAAGCAGTAGTATGCAAGCACTACTGTGTTTAAATGGGAAGGTGACTGTAACAAGTGAAATTACTGAGTGAAAGAGGCATAAGAACTAACGTCTCGGAGTGAAGAGTGCAGTGCAGTATCAAGCTGAACGAGAACAGTGTTGTATTGAGTTATATTGTTGAACACACTACATTAATTATTCATGAAAGTGTGGGGGCTTGAAATTTACTAATGGAGTACCCAAACCCAAGCAGTGTATATGTATAGGCAGACCATTAAGGTCAAATTATTGCATGGAATGGGCGCAATCGTATGATTCATGTATATGAATTGAAACACCAACAATTACATAAAAAAATCTCAGCTTTTAATTAGTATAGATATCGTCAATCACGCCTGTATATTCCCGTAGGGGTAGGCACAGCTGACCAAGCATCTACGTATTGCCAGATGTGTTGGTTGCATCCAGGGAGCGTGCCATTCACCGGTTGCAGTAACTGCTCCAGACCCCAACTTTTCCTGATTTTTTTTCAACCAACGCATGGTACGAAGCTGGGATCTCGAGATTCTAAAGCGACACTTTACGCCAATCCACAGTATCCCTAGTACTAATTTTATCGATTAAGGTGATCACCGTAGTGAAACGCGCACTTTTGGAATCTTCTTTTACCGAAACTATTCGTTCAAAAAGTGCGAAAAAAATATATCATATTATTTAATTCTTTATTGAGTGAATTAGTTGACTAGTTTTACTAAAACTTATTAGTTCTTCTGTAATAAATTGTAATCGGCGACCCTTTTTAGACTGTTTTTTATTAATTTAAGAGGCATAATTGATGTAATTGCAACGTTTCTTTTTTTTTAAAATAGCTAATACTATACTCTAATGAACTACTTACCAACTTGTGTTGAAAACATTTTTATGAATTTTTGGCACAAAATTGCGTGATCGCGAGAAGAAATCCCAACGAAAATCAGTCTGCCCGCAGCCCTCGGGCCGTTTGGACGTGGGATCTGTGCCATTCGTTACTCCATCATTTTTTGTGCATTTATTTTACGAAATATACAATATTTTTTTACCATACGTTAATTTGCAAGTCATAAATTATTGAAACTAAGGTAAAAAAAATATTGGGTAAGTACTTTTCTTTATATTGATTTATAAAATCTTTATAACAACGAGTTGATTAAAGTTCAGACACGGCATTGTTAATTTCTATTTTAGTAGGTATCTAGATTTTTAACCCTAAGTAAAATATTTCATTTTGTTATTTATAAGCTACTGTACAATTAAACGAGAACTAAATTCTAATGCACTTAACACACTTTCCGAGACGACCAACTACTTTCTAGGAATTTAGATATTCAATCATTCAAATAAAGGGAAGTTATATATTTATTATAACTTTGACTTTAATAGTTACTTAGTAGGTAGTTAGTCGGATTGAAATTTGTGTTACATCTGTATGACTACTCAGTTCTTTCGTCCTACCTATAAAGACATGTGCCCGTAACTTTTGAACCGTAACTTCTGTAGATGGTTTCATAGCAAAAGTGATTATGTGAACTATTATTATAATTTTAATAACCGACTTCCAAAAAAGGACGAGGTTCTCAATTCGTCTGTATGTTTTTTTTATGTTTGTTACCTCAGAACTCTGGACTGAGTGAACCGATCTTGAAAATTATTTTTTTTGTTTCAAAGGTGATGCTTGTCGTTTGGTCCCATTTTAAATTTCATCAAAATCGGTTAAGCCGTTTTTGAGTTACACTAAAATACCTGAAAAATATTTACCTATCTCGATGATATAGTTGTTAAAAATGAATGATAATCGATCCCGTAAGTGGCAAGGGCCACTAAAAAGTGTGAAAAAAATTTTAAGCAATAAAATGGAACCGACTTCAACACCCAAAAGTGTGAAATAACTCGTCGAAGTCAGTACCATACGCAAAGTTTTGTGATAATAGGTACTTTTGAACTATCATGGTACCGACTTCAACAAGTTATTTCACACTTTTGGGTGTTGAAGTCGGTTCCATTTTTTTGCTTAAATTTTTTTTTATTATAATTATTATTATAATAAGTGGGGTTCCTCAGGAAAAGTGACTAAGAACCCCGGTACGATTCTTCCCGTATAACTTTTAATGGCAGCAGTTCGGTGGTAATACGAATTGCTCATTTATCTCTTTCTAACAACAGATATGACGCATAATATTTGAACGTTCTTTCCTTGTCATTACAAACTGCATATACATGGGCGTAGGTATTTATATAGGTAAATTCTAGTAAGCTTTTAGAGCAGTGGTGTTCGGATATAACTAATCTATGTAAGTATTTCAAATCTCTGCCTAACTATACTTACCTTTGCTTTGCTAAAACCTTTGCTTCGTAAAGCTTTGTTTTAGGACACTTGTTTGGGAATGGGGCCCCTTTTGATCCCCGTAGTCCCAAACTACACCACGATGTCGCATATTCGACTGGGCTCCTGGAATGTAACAGGAAGACACCAGCCAATATATATGCCCTTAGGCACGTGGGAAAAATGGGCGGGAAGGACCTACTTTCAGAGGACCCGCTCGTCGCTCCGTCACAAGAAGCCTATCACTAAACACACCCTACAAATGATTAATTGATCAATTAACAAATGCTATGGATTTTTTGTAAGGGATACGCTCCTTTGTCCTCGATGCTGTCCGCCCGCCAACAGCTTGCTCATCCTTCCACCAAAAAGAACGCACGGCGTCCAAAATAACGGTCACTCACACAAATATGTTTATATTCACTAATATCTATAGCAATCCTTGCTAGCACATCCGATCGCCGCAACCGGAAACCTGTCTAACTCCGTTTGTTTGGAATAAACGTACGTCCGCGTACGAGAAAACCTTAGAGCGCACTGACTGCCCTTCAAAATCAGAGGTGAACGCAATTATAGACTTTAAAAAGTTACAAAAATCAATTTCTTTATTTATTTTTTTAATTTTATTTTAAAAAGAAGATCAATTTATTTAACTGTCGGCGTCGGTATCAGAAAGGGCGTCGGCGTTGGTGTCAGTAAAAAAATAAGTGTCAGTGTCGGAATAGGCGTCGAACTCGGTGTCAGTGTCGGAAAAGGTGTCGGTATTAAAATTGGTGACAGCATCGGCGTCGGTGTCCAAATAGGTGTCAGTTTCGGCGTCGCATCGGCGTCGGCGTCAGCGTCGTTTTCATTGTTGGAATAGGTGTCGGCGTCGGCGTCGGTGTCATTGTTGGAATAGGCGTCGGTGTCGGAATAGGTGTCAGTTTCGGCGTCGCATCGGCGTCGGCGTCGGCGTCGGTGTCATTGTTGGAATAGGTGTCGGCGTCTGCGTCGGTGTCATTGTTGGAATAGGCGTCGGCATCGGCGTCGGTGTCATTGTTGGAATAGGCGTCGGTGTCGGAATTGGTGTCAGTTTCGGCGTCGCATCGGCGTCGGCGTCGGCGTCGATGTCATTGTTGGAATAGGCGTCGGTGTCGGAATAGGTGTCAGTTTCGGCGTCGCATCGGCGTCGGCGTCGGCGTCGGTGTCATTGTTAGAATAGGCGTCGGTGTCGGAATAGGTGTCAGTTTCGGCGTTGCTTCGGCGTCGGCATCGGCGTCGGTGTCACTGTTGGAATAGGTGTCGGCGTGGGCGTCGGTGTCATTGTTGGCATAGGTGTCGGCGTCGGCGTCGGTGTCATTGTTGGAATAGGTGTCGGCGTCGGCGTCGGTGTCATTGTTGGAATAGGCGTCGGTGTCGGAATTGGTGTCAGTTTCGGCGTCGCATCGGCGTCGGCGTCGGCGTCGGTGTCATTGTTGGAATAGGTGTCTGCGTCGGCGTCGGTGTCATTGTTGGAATAGGTGTCGGCGTAGGCGTCGGTGTCATTGTTGGCATAGGTGTCGGCGTCGGTGTCATTGTTGGAAAAGGTGTCGGCGTCGGCGTCGGTGTCATTGTTAGAATAGGCGTCGGTGTCGGAATAGGTGTCAGTTTCGGCGTCACGTCGGCGTCGGCGTCGGCGTCGGTGTCGTTGTTGGAATAGGCGTCGGTGTCGGAATTGGTGTCAAGTATTTCAAATCTCTGCCTAACTATACTTACCTTTGCTTTGCTAAAACCTTTGCTTCGTAAAGCTTTGTTTTAGGACACTTGTTTGGGAATGGGGCCCCTTTTGATCCCCGTAGTCCCAAACTATACCACGATGTCGCATATTCGACTGGGCTCCTGGAATGTAACAGGAAGACACCAGCCGATATATATGCCCTTAGGCACGTGGGAAAAATGGGCGGGATGGACCTACTTTCAGAGGACCCGCTCGTCGCTCCGTCACAAGAAGCCTATCACTAAACACACCCTACAAATGATTAATTGATCAATTAACAAATGCTATGGATTTTTTGTAAGGGATACGCTCCTTTGTCCTCGATGCTGTCCGCCCGCCAACAGCTTGCTCATCCTTCCACCAAAAAGAACGCACGGCGTCCAAAATAACGGTCACTCACACAAATATGTTTATATTCACTAATATCTATAGCAATCCTTGCTAGCACATCCGATCGCCGCAACCGGAAACCTGTCTAACTCCGTTTGTTTGGAATAAACGTACGTCCGCGTACGAGAAAACCTTAGAGCGCACTGACTGCCCTTCAAAATCAGAGGTGAACGCAATTATAGACTTTAAAAAGTTACAAAAATCAATTTCTTTATTTATTTTTTTAATTTTATTTTAAAAAGAAGATCAATTTATTTAACTGTCGGCGTCGGTATCAGAAAGGGCGTCGGCGTTGGTGTCAGTAAAAAAATAAGTGTCAGTGTCGGAATAGGCGTCGGTATTAAAATTGGTGACAGCATCGGCGTCGGTGTCCAAATAGGTGTCAGTTTCGGCGTCGCATCGGCGTCGGCGTCAGCGTCGTTTTCATTGTTGGAATAGGTGTCGGCGTCGGCGTCGGTGTCATTGTTGGAATAGGCGTCGGTGTCGGAATAGGTGTCAGTTTCGGCGTCGCATCGGCGTCGGCGTCGGCGTCGGTGTTATTGTTGGAATAGGTGTCGGCGTCTGCGTCGGTGTCATTGTTGGAATAGGCGTCGGCATCGGCGTCGGTGTCATTGTTGGAATAGGCGTCGGTGTCGGAATTGGTGTCAGTTTCGGCGTCGCATCGGCGTCGGCGTCGGCGTCGGTGTCATTGTTGGAATAGGTGTCGGCGTCGGCGTCGGTGTCATTGTTGGAAAAGGTGTCGGCGTAGGTGTCGGTGTCATTGTTGGCATAGGTGTCGGCGTCGGCGTCGGTGTCATTGTTGGAATAGGCGTCGGTGTCGGAATAGGTGTCAGTTTCGGCGTCGCATCGGCGTCAGCGTCGGCGTTGGTGTCATTGTTGGAATAGGTGTCGGCGTCTGCGTCGGTGTCATTGTTGGAATAGGCGTCGGTGTCGGAATAGGTGTTAGTTTCGGCGTCGCATCGGCGTCGGTGACGGAATTGGTGTCAGTTTCAGCGTCGCATCGGCGTCGGCGTCGGTGTCATTGTTAGAATAGGCGTCAGTGTCGGAATAGGTGTCAGTTTCGGCGTCGCATCGGCGTCGGCGTCGGCGTCGGTGTCATCGTTGGAATAGGTGTCGGCGTCTGCGTCGGTGTCATTGTTGCATTAGGCGTCGGTGTCGGAATAGGTGTCAGTTTCGGCATCGCATCGGCGTCGGCGTCGGCGTCGGTGTCATTGTTGGAATAGGTGTCGGCGTCGGCGTCGGTGTCATTGTTGGAATAGGCGTCGGTGTCGGAATTGGTGTCAGTTTCAGCGTCGCATCGGCGTCGGTGTCATTGTTGGAATAGGTGTCGGCGTCTGCGTCGGTGTCATTGTTGGAATAGGCGTCGGTGTCGGAAAAGGTGTCAGTTTCGGCATCGCATCGGCGTCGGTGTCATTGTTGGAATAGGTGTCAGCGTCTGCGTCGGTGTCATTGTTGGAATAGGCGTCGGCATCGGCGTCGGTGTCATTGTTGGAATAGGCGTCGGTGTCGGAATTGGTGTCAGTTTAGGCGTCGCATCGGCGTCGGCGTCGGCCTCGGTGTCATTGTTAGAATAGGCGTCGGTGTCGGAATAGGTGTCAGTTTCGGCGTTGCATCGGCGTCGGCGTCGGCGTCGGTGTCATTGTTGGAATAGGTTAGGTTAGGTTAGGTTAGGCGTCGGCGTCGGGGGCGGGTCTGGGTTTATTCATTAATAGTTGCTTTGCCTAGCTTGCATGCCTCGCGCTGCTCGTTTTGGATACACTCAGGCCTTCCTTACTCATCCCGGATGGGTAAGGAGGCAACGGTCTTAGGGGAGAGCGCAAGTCGTGATGATCCCTAAGGCAAGTCTGACGGATACCTTCTCGTGGTGCTGCCTGTTATTGGTTTATTTCCTTCCGAAATAAACGCAACAGAACACCGTCAGGCGCCGCGTGTATTGTTATCTATATGTGTATGTATATGTATATATTGTCTCTGTATATATTTGTATTATATGTGTATATTATGTAGTTCACAGGGCTATTTAACCCCTTATTAGTAACCAAATTGTAAATGCTCGGTACAGACCGGGGCCGTAGTTAACTGTCTGTCATCTGTATTATACGTGCTAAGGTGCTTAGCACCTCTTTAAGACAGATGACAGAATAGACTTACGGTGTATAAATTGTAGTTTTAAGGCAAGGCTACAGATAATTTGTCATGTTTATGAGTAGATGAAAAACAGTTTGGCGGTGTGTGTGTTAAAATAGGGACCCCTCTAACTGGCAAACACCAGCGCCTACTACTGTCAAACATATTGTTACATAATCGAAAATAACCGCTGTCTTTTATTTGGTAGTGACCCCTGTTCCGATGACTCACGTTATTGGAGGCGGGGACAAACTGGCTGGACTAGTTCCAAAACCCCGATGATAAGTGTATCCTTAGACTTCGGGAAAATACCTCCAAGGTATTGTCAGTCTTCTGAACTCTAAACTTCCGGAGGCTTGAGTAGAAAGATTGAAGCCTGTCCACTTCCCCAACAATTTTGCTTATGGTCACAATTTATTATTATATCTATAATTATTTTGTTGTACACAATGTCGAAAGTAAATAGAGACGTCAAAGGGAAGTTCACAAAAGGCCCTTCTCAGGGCCAAGTAATTGTTTTGTCTGAAGACCGCTCAAGCGGCACTTCTGCGAGTCGGAAAAACGCCCCTTCTCAGGGTCAAACTACAAGCAGGGTTTCTTCCAGAGATCCGTCGGAGGTCTCCATGGGGGACGAAAGGAGGTCGGACGTAGAGTCCGTATTTGAGGAGTCTGCTGACGAAGTTGACAGCCAGAGGAAGCGGCCTTACTCCTCGTTCTACGCGCCCGGCTACCTAGAGTCGGACACTGAGACCGAGGGGACGGTGGCCGCTAAGGTCAGTACGGCGCGGAGGGGAAGGGCGAAGGGCACCAAAACTGGCCCCACGCGAGAGGAATTTGTTAAGCCCAAGCCACTAGTGGAGGAGCTGGCGGAGGTCCTGCAGAGCAGGAAGTTCAAAAAGGGGCCCGCCGCTGTGGCCGCCGGAAGCCTACTCGACACTGGAAGTGATTCCGATGTCCTTGCCGGGTTCGGTGACCTCAGCGGGCTTAACGCCCAAGAGCTTAGGGCACAAGCAGGAGGGATGCTCGCCTGCATCCTAGAGGTTGCCAAAAAATCCGGCAACCTGAAAGGCGAATTTGTTGCTCGCCTGAAAAGGTCTGCGTCAACCCTGAGGGAGGTTGTCGACGCACTGGCCAGCAGGAGTGAGGCGGAGGAGACGCGGCGGCTGAGAGCCGAGAACAGTCGCGTGCGCCTCGAGTTGGAGGCCTGCAAGGCAGAGGTGAAGGCGCTGCGTCGCGGCTTCACCGAAGCAAAGACCCAGGCGGCTGCCGCCACGTCTGCTGCTACAGTAGCAGCAGCAGCCACTGCCGCCGAGACGCCGGCCCCCCCTGCTGTTGTACTGGGGGCTGAAATAGTGGAGGAGATGACGCGCTCCTTGACAACCACGTTCGGGCAAATGCTCAATGCCCGACTCGCAGGTATCGAGGACCGCCTCCTGCCAGCGCCGGTTCTTCGCCCGCCTCTCAGGGCGGACGCCAAGAAGGCTGCACCAGCGGTTGCACCCCCACCCCCGAAACCAGCCCCTCGAAAGCGGGTTGGCAAGGCGTCACAGGCTGCTGCCACGCCCTCGACTGCGGCTCCCATCGCCCCAAAAACGACCGTGCCAACTGCTGTGGCCCAGGCGGAAACCTGGGTTGCAGTAGTGAAAAAGGGGAAAGGCAAAGGGAAGGGCAAATCGTCCTCCTCAGCCACGCCCGCTCCCGCTCCTGTCCCAGCAGCTCGTGCCCCCCCCTACGCCGCGAAGCCTCAAGTCAACAAGGCTTCCACCGCCGCCAGGCCCAAGAAGGCAAAGACGATGAAAGCCCCCAAATCCGCGGCTGTTGTGCTGACGCTGCAGCCCGAAGCCGCGGTAAAGGGGGTCACATACAAGGCCATCGTCGAGGCGGCGCAGGAGAAGGTCGATCTCCAAGGATTGGGGATCGACCGCATCCACTTCCGCCAGACGGCCACGGGAGCCAGAATGCTCGAGATTCCTGGCTCTCAAAGCGGCGACAAAGCGGACAGGCTCGCGGAGAAGCTCCGCGGTGTCCTGTCCGAGGTGGCCAACGTCTCGAGGCCCGTAAAGTCCGCGCAATTGCACGTGACGGGCCTGGACGACGCCGCCACTAAGGAGAAAGTGGCGGCGGCGGTCGCTAAGGTGGGCGGCTGTGACGTACTGCACGTCAAAGCCGGAGAGGTGCAGCGAAGCTTCGGCGGGACCGGCTCCTCCCTTGTTTCGTGCCCGATTGCAGCAGCCAAAGTGCTGCTGGCACAGGGCAGGCTTTTGGTGGGGTGGAGCTCGGTGCGAGTGGTGGCACTGGCGGCGCGTCCCATGCGCTGCTTCAAGTGCATGGGACTCGGCCATACGCGCCCCCAGTGTCCCTCATCGGCAGACAGGGGGGACCTGTGCTTCCGTTGTGGAGGCGCAGGCCACAAGGCGGTGAGCTGCCAGAGGAGGGCCCCACACTGCGCTATATGCGCTGAATCGGGGCGACCCGCCGAGCACAGGATGGGGGGACAAAACTGTGTCCCCCCAAAGACGAAGGGACAGGCCGCCAGGACCCCGGCCATCTCCCGACCGGCATCTAGAGCCGCTGCTGAGGTTGTTCGCCGTGCGGCGAGCATGGAGGTTGTGCCGTCCGATTAATGGATCAAGTCGGACAGCACAATCTCCTCCAGACGAATTTAAACCACTGCGTCAGGGCTCAGGATTTGCTTATGCAGTCCCTGGCGCAGTGGCGGATCGATTTGGCGGTCGCCGCGGAGCCGTACTACATTCCCCAGTCCCATCCCTACTGGGCTGGGGATCTGGACGGCTCCGTAGCGATAATTGGACGTGCCAGTGGCGGCCCCCCCCTCTCGGTGTTAGAGAGGGGTTCGGGGTACGTGGTGGCCAAGTGGGAGAGGTATGCGGTAGTGGGCACATACTTCTCCCCCAATAGGACCGTCGCGGAGCTGGAGGTCTATCTAGACCTTCTGGCCGCGGCGGTGAGAAGGCAGGCACCACGTGAGGTCCTCCTCATGGGGGACCTGAACGCCAAGGCCCAGGCCTGGGGCAACCCCTCCACTGACACTCGCGGGGAGATTGTCGTGGAGTGGGCGGTTGCCGCAGGGCTGACCCTCCTCAACAGGGGGTCGGTCCACACGTGCGTGCGACACAACGGCAGCAGCTCCTGCATGGCGATGTAAAGTTAGCCAAACAGGAGCTGAAGCTGGCCATCGGCCGGGCTAAGGCCCTAGGCTGGAGTGAGGAGCTGGAGGGCCTCGACAGGGACCCATGGGGGCGCCCGTATAAGGCTGCCCGGAATAAGTTCCGGGGCAGCGCGCCCCCTATCACAGAGTCCCTGGAGCCAGAGCTCCTGGAGAGGGTGCTGGGGGGGCTATTCCCCGACAGCGACCCCCACTACACCCCTCCACCGATGGCCACGCCGTCCTTCCAGGAGGAGGAGGACCCGGTCTCCATTCCGCCTATCTCAGAGGTGGAGATGGAGGTAGCAGTCTCTCGCCTGAGTGGCAAGAAGACTGCCCCGGGACCAGACGGGATTCCCGGGCGGGTCCTCAGGATCGCCCTTAGGGAGATGGGCGGTCAGCTTCGGGAACTGTTCGACGCGTGCCTCACGTCGGGTCAGTTCCCGAAGCTCTGGAAGGACGGGCGATTGTGCCTGTTGCGGAAGGAAGGGCGAGACGCCGACTCGCCCGCCGCATACAGGCCAATCGTGCTGCTGGATGACACGGCGAAGCTGCTGGAGAGAATAGTAGCTTCCCGTGTCATCCGGCATCTGGGGGGAACTGGGCCTGAACTTTCAGAGGCCCAGTTCGGATTCAGAGCAGGGCGGTCGACGATAGACGCCCTGCTCTGGATCAAGGAGTGGACGCAGGACGCGGTCAGCGGGGGGGAAAGGGCGTTGGCTGTCTCGCTGGACATTGCCAACGCCTTCAACAGCCTACCGCACGGAACAATACGGGAGGCGCTCCGCTATCACGGAGTGCCCCTGTATCTGCGTAGGCTGTTGGCTGACTACCTCCAGGACCGCGAGGTCCTGGTGGAGGGACGCGACGGTCTGAGGCGACGTCGCGTGTCCTGCGGGGTTCCGCAGGGGTCGGTGTTGGGGCCGCTCCTGTGGAACATTGGCTACGACTGGGTGCTCCGCGGCACGTTTCCCGCAAGTATGCGGGTTGCGTGCTACGCGGATGACACCCTAGTCGTAGTCAAGGGGAGGGACCTCGGGGAGACGGTGCGGCGGGCCACGGTGGCCACGACACTCGTGGTCGGCCGCATACGTGCCCTGGGGCTGGAGGTCGCCCTCTCCAAGACCGAGGCCCTAATGTTCCATGGGCCTCGGGGGGGACCCCCTCCAGGAACGCGGATAGACCTGGACGGGGTCCTGGTCCGGGTTGGGACCCAGATGAGGTACCTGGGTCTCATCCTGGACGGGCGGTGGACTTTTGGGGCCCACTTCACTCAACTGGCCCCAAAAGTCGTAGGCGCCGCTGCCGCCCTTGGGAGGCTGCTGCCCAACGTGGGCGGCCCGAACGCCATTTGTCGTCGCCTGTACTCCGGAGTGATCCGGAGTATGGCCTTGTATGGGGCACCTGTCTGGGTGGACGCCCTCGGTCGCGGCAATAAGACCCTGCTGCGACGTCCGCAGCGGGTCATCGCGACGAGGGCGATACGCGGTTACCGGACGGTGTCCTGGACGGCGGGATGCGTGCTGGCCGGTGATCCCCCCTGGGAGCTCCAAGCGGAGATCCTCGCCGAAGTGTACCACTTCGTGGCGGCGAGGAGATCCCGCGGGGAGCCTCCAGCGTGGGAGGAGGTCACGCGCATGCGACGGCGGGCGTGGGCCGCCCTGTTGAGGCGGTGGACGGAGGACCTGGCTCCACCGGTCCCTGGACAGAGGACGGTGGATGCCATTCGCCCGGTCCTCCGGAGGTGGGTAGGGCGGCGATTCGGGTCGCTGACCTTCCGATTGGTGCAGGTGCTTTCCGGACACGGATGTTTCGGAAGGTACCTGCATCACATCGCGAGACGGGAGGCGACCCCCGCCTGTCACGAGTGTGGAGCGCCAGAAGACACGGCGCTCCACACGCTGGAGGAGTGCGCCGCGTGGAGTCCCATGCGGCACACCCTCACAGCGGTCATTGGCGCAGATCTGTCGCTGCCGAGCGTGGTTAACGCTATGCTCGGCAGCGACAGATCGTGGCAGGCGGTGGTCTCTTTCTGCGAAGCGGTGATGGCGCAGAAGGAGGCCGCGGAGCGGGCGAGGGAGGACGACGTCATCGCGGACCCGCTCCGGCGTAGACGAACTGGGGGGAGGAGAAGGCGGTTCGGGCGCCTTCTCGCTCTTTCCTAGTGTTGTGCGGATCACCGGTGGAGAGTCGGGGGATTCTCCACTGGCTTGCACGATCCCACACGTCTGGGGGATGGCCCCAATGAGCCGGGTCATCCCTCCATTGGCCGGGGCCCGTCATCGGTGACGGGCCGGCCGCTGGGGCGAGATGGTGACTGCTAACGCTACCCCATTTCGCCCTACTAGGCGGCAGACTGCTCATCCCGGGTTTTTAGTGGGTAACCTCACTTACTACCCCCCCGAGGGGGTAGTAAGGCCCTTCAGGCGAGGACTCCCACATAACCACTCCGCTCCCCCCGGGGCGGGTGGTATCCATAAAGGATTTTCCCGGGTGAAAAAAAAAAAAAAAAAAAAAAAAAAAAAAAAGGCGTCGGCGTCGGTGTCATTGTTGGAATAGGTGTCGGCGTAGGCGTCGGTGTCATTGTTGGCATAGGTGTCGGCGTCGGCGTCGGTGTCATTGTTGGAATAGGTGTCGGCGTCGGCGTCGGTGTCATTGTTGGAATAGGCGTCGGTGTCGGAATTGGTGTCAGTTTCGGCGTCGGTGTCATTGTTGGAATAGGTGTCGGCGTCGGCGTCGGTGTCATTGTTGGAATAGGTGTCGGCGTAGGTGTCGGTGTCATTGTTGGCATAGGTGTCGGCGTCGGCGTCGGTGTCATTGTTGGAATAGGCGTCGGTGTCGGAATAGGTGTCAGTTTCGGCGTCGCATCGGCGTCGGCGTCGGCGTCGGTGTCATTGTTGGAATAGGTGTCGGCGTCTGCGTCGGTGTCATTGTTGGAATATTGTTTTCAAGATGGCCGCCATACATAGATGTTTTGAAACCATTGGCTCAAATTGTTCAATGGGAAGGATTCATGGGGAAAGAAAGTATTCTAAACCGAAGATAACAAAGTGATTTTCATGATATAGAAATAATGGAAAATCATAAAATGACGTCTGCCAAGTGAAGATAGATTACGTATCTCGTAAACAGTTACAGATAAGTAAAGAAGTTTTGAACAAATGTCATAGGGAATCGAGAGAGCACTCAAATGACACGCAACAAAAATCCAAAATAGCAGAATTCATACAAAGTGCTGAAGTGCGATCCCACTGAAGTAAGGTTTATCTTCAGTGTGGTCGGATCTTAAATTACATCATTCTGGATTTGCCATTTTGCTCTTCTTATTTATCATATTGCATTTAGACCACGGATGGTGCGTGAGTTCGAAGGGCGAGTGCAAGGTGAGGCTGCAGTCTAGGCCGAGTCAGTAACTTGCAAGGCCGAAGGCTGAGAAGTTGGGAGTATTTTCCGTATCTCCAAATGTTAAAATCCAATCTCCAATGTCTCCATGATGAATGGCCGCGATAACCGAAGCACCTACGAGTGGGGTTCTTTAACCAATGTGACTCAGAAACTTGGTACGATTCTGCCTGTACCACTTTTAGTAGCGGTAGGGTGAATCTTATATAGCGGTTTCATTACGGTTATCTTTTGTATTGAGCATTGCATTGGGATAATACTTATATAAAAATTTTGAACTTTTATTATATTATTATTCGTACCTATGTTATTTCATACTGCATAAAAATAAATGAGACACTGCCTGATAAACTTGTTAGCATATAAGTACATAACAAATAATTAAAAAGTTATGGTTACATAAGAAACGTAATTGTAATTTTTTTTAGATTTGTAATACAATGAGAAATAAACGAAAGTATAAAGTGCTCCATTAACGTCTTGTAGCAACACAAACTGTGAACGAGTTCTTGAGTTCAGTGAGTTATAGATATCGTAAATAAACTTTAAAATTTCGTAATGACTTTCTAGAACTGAAATTATACCTATACATTACATTTATTCACCTATAGATTTATAGAAATATTACAGTAAGCCCAAACACAAATTATTTGACAGTGTTTTGTAAACAAGGTTGTTTAAAATTAAATACACATTCTCACCATTTTCCCTTCAGTCTACACAATTCTTTCTGCTTACCAAAACACTGACACACTTTCTTCGCTTTTTCTACATGAGCGTTATCATACATAATAATAATAATAATTTTATTTCAAAAAACGTTTAACATGTTGGAGCAGTAAGGAACACATAATGTATACATAGAACTATGAATAACAACAACAAAACACATGTGTAGGTACAATGTAAGTCCTACAGGCACAGATATGCTCCAGGACGTTATCCGCACCAACCCGGTGGTTGGTTGAATGTCTTTACTGTAGTAGTACTGTTTTATGTGTATTTTCTACACATACAAGCTACGTTTCGTACCGCTTCATGAAATCGAACTACTTTTTTGAGCACAATACTGACTTTTGAACTAACACGGTACCAACTTTGACAAGTAATTTCACACTTATCAGGAACATAAGTCGGTTCCATTTATGTTTTTAAAATATTATCTACAATTTTAAATTATAAGCTCGTTTTATGGATCTTATAATCTCTGCTAACCACCAAACAATTAAGACTTTTACTTGCAAATTATGTTGATATGGAAGATAGGCACTTTTCTAACAAAATTTCAAGAAATCGGATCAGGCAATCGAGATAATGACTGGGAAATATACACTGCTCAGACCTCCACCGAGACCACACTTCGCTTAGTCTATTAAATATTTCTATACTTACAAGCGATGATATTTTTTACCGTATAGGTTCGCAGTAACTGCAGATAAAATGTTGTTATGTACACTTCTGTTCTGCCGCTTCTAATAGCACACGAAACTCTACAATTTTAGCGATGCTATCCGTGGTACGGCGACTAGTGCCGCCGTGCGACTGAATATTTTTATGAGCTAAAAGTTAACGCCTATTTCTTTTAGCTCCGCCCGAATTAGAAATTATTTTGGCTACTGTCTTGCCCTTAATGTTTTCAATGCCGTTTTAAATGATTAAAGAGTTATTATAGTTGATAACATGATGACATAAAATGCAGGTCTTTGAGTATGAAAAATAATAAAAAGCGGAAAATTGCGAGTTACATTCGCTCACCCACGTTTCCGTAAATATGCAATGTATTTGTGGTATTATTATTTTGGCCGGTATCTGTTGCTCTTTGACCGACTTACAAAATCGGAGGAGGTTCTCAATACGACTGAATATTCTTTTTTTGTATGTTCAGTACGCGATTACTTCGGTAATTACTTCTTGAGAAGAGTGTCCAAGTTGGTACTAATTAAATTTCGTCTAAATCGATTCAGCAGTTTTTGAGTTCTAATTCAATTAACTGAAAAATGCAATTGGAAATCTGGATAATTTGATGAAAATGAGCCCAAAAACTCGACGCCCACCTAATGTTAAGCGGACTAACATCTCCTATAACAGATGCATTTTCTTTCTTTACAGCTGTTAAGTCTCACGTGCCTTTAATTTTACTGGCTCTCAAGGACTACTTTCGGAACACACTGTTAGGTGCTTGGTGACAGATTATCTACTTGAGGTACGTGGTAGCTAACTAGGCGAGCATTCGCAAAATGCCCCTCTACTACGTAAATATAAAGTGAAGTCAGTGTTTTGAATCAGCATGGTACCGACTTCAACAAGTTATTTGATACTTTTCAGTGTTAGAAGTCGGTTCCTTTTAAAAATATTATTTTTTGTTATAGACTTAGTTCTATAATCATACTAACTTAGATTATACATAACTACTACTACTATTATACCATCATAGCAAATGTGACGCTTGTAATATGTATTACAGTTTTTAAGACAAAAACAACATAGCTTTGTTAAAAACACATGTTTCAGGTATAGGGTCCTGCCATTGATTTTTGTAAGCATTATTAATTTATTATTAATGAATAGATTCAGGCGTAAGTTAGCGGAAATCCATGTTTAATAATAACAAATATTCTAAAAATATTTTAATAAAGCACTAAAAATATATAAGATATATCTAGTGACAATTCCGCTTAGTTTTGCTTGTTAAGCCAGCAAAGGGCACGCAGCCAAACTGGAAGAGTTTTTGACGCGTTTCGATTGTACACGAAGCATCCTCGGGAAGTCTTGTCACTAGCGTACGATTGAGAATTTCTCGGCGCGTTATTATCATTATTGCTATTCGTTTTGTCATATATTACGTTCTATAAAATACACTAAGTACTACTAGTTTATTTGTTCAATATTCTGTGAAAATTTTAAATATTACGATTCAAAAGATAGGTCGGACGGACGAACAGCCGCGCCTTAGCGATATGGTTCTCATTTCTAGTACGGACCCCTAAAAACAAACATTAATTTATTCATTACATTTGTCATATCAACACGTCGTTTCTATAAATTGTTCTATAAAAGACTCAAAGGAAACGTCGCCGGCAGGATATTTAGAAATACCGGCCCAAAGTTTATTAGGAAATTGCCTAAACGCTTCCCGCTGTAAACTTTAAATGGAACCATTAGGTTGTCAGAAGAAACCACAGTTTTTAATAAAAAATCGTATAATAGAGACTTTAATCTTTTATTAAAAATAGGATCATTATACTTACGAATTTTTGTTTTCATAACGGTAAAAAAAACGTGATTTATCAAAAGTAGTAACTTAACACATATACTTACATATTATGTACCTATACTTATGTCATATGAAAACCGGATTCTGTGTGCAAATAAATCCTCACATTGAGTTTATTATCGCTCAAGATCCATACGAATTTTAAGATTTATAGTTTATAGTAAATGATTACATGCATGAATCATCGTCAAAATTCGGGTCTACGCGTCAGTCAAACCAAGATTAGTAAATAAGACATTAGTTTAGTTCGGAGCTGCAGAACAATCTACGATGCTTATTAATAAATAAAAATTGGTTACTGTTCGAATCTATATCTATTTAAATATATTATGAGCAAAATAACTTTAAGGAAACTGACGTCGACGCGTTAAAAGGAGTAATGTTGTATTATGATCGGGCTAGTAAGATTGAAGTTAAGCATCATACCACTACCCATCCCATCAAAAATGTTGTTGCCGGCCACTAAGAAAATCAAACATGCCAATGTTGAAGGCTCATATCATCAGTGCAAGAAAACTTCACATAATAAGCATCCAATCCGTTCTATGATTTCAAAATCGTATGTATCTACTTAAGATAGTATGTTTATCTATCAATTGAAAGGTTTCTGAAGAAAATCGTATATGTCGTTTAGGAGGAGATGCGAACTTTGTTCCGTAATTTATTGAAACTTTATTATGTTCAAGCAAATTGTTTAAATCTAGAAGTTTTGACACAATGTTAAATATCTTTTCTAATTTGAAGGCTGTAAGGCCTTTAGGATTAGTACTTATGTATAAAAACACTACATAAGTCATAATACATCAACATTATAAATGCGAAAGTATAATATGTGAACGTATAGGTTTGTCTCCGATGAAATGACTCAACCGACTTTGATGTAAATTGGTAGATTATATGTATTTACCTGTGGATGTAGGAGAGGTACTTTTTTATTCCGATTTCTTGAGGAGCTCCCTAGACCATATAACATAAAGTAGTAAGCAGCTGTAACGAATATAAGTAGGTACATATATTCAGTAACGAATACAATTTATTACAGTTTACTTTCTTTAACTTCTATGGCACGAATGTTCTATACAAAATTATAAACATGATATGCTATGCGAACCTCTTATGACAAAATAAATAACGAATTTAATGCCAAATGTCCCTAGTAAGTAGATATTAATTTGATTTGTAAACGCGAACAAAAAATAAGCAGTTATTCAATCCAACGGATAACCTTGCGCGGCTAGCTAACACGTAAAAGTTAACTTGAGCAAGTCATTAGCAACGTCTATCATTTATGATTTTATATATCATTACCTGCAATGGTAAATTCGATGACTAAAATGGTTAAAACTGAATGACATGGTTATACAAGCCATGCAAATGCAGTATGAACTCAACAGCGCCTCCTTCTTCTTCCTTTGGCGTCGTTATAGAACAAGTTAGTTCTATTATATTATGTATAATAGTGCTTTATATGCTTCAGTATTTTGTAACATAACTTACATTAACAAAGGCTCTTATTATTAAATTCCTCTCAATGTTGAGGCCAATCTTAAGATGCAGTTTTTGACAATTTCATACATTAAAATATACATTTTAGACTGGATGATGGATGGTTATAAACGCAATGAAGCCAAACCGGAAGAATTTTCTTTCTAAATAACATTGACTACGAGGCGTGATGACGTCACGTCGGTTAAGCTGGAAAATTAGACGAAATTTCCATTACATATACTTTTTAAATTTAATGTTTCCTAAAACTATTTAAATTGATTTTCGCAAAGTACTTCATACCTAAATCCATTAATTATCTTAAGCTTTTTTGGTTCACATTCCACACTTATTTAATTATTATATTCAATGTCGTTCTCATAATAAAATAATCAGTATTTCAAAATGTGAAAGATAAGCTAACAAACAAATACCTACACGAGAGAAACCCAATGGACTGGTATCAAGTCAAAGATGCAATAAATTATGTACAAGAGACTATTGTCAACAACACTGGGTCACAGTGTTATCAGATTGGCAAACACGCTACAGTTTATCATAAATATGAGTAAGGACGGATCTGGCCAAAATTCATTTCACAAGTACTGGGACTCTATACTTGTAGGTACGTGGCTAGCTTATATACCAAACGCTGTTATTATAGAAGAATGGATATGACACCCCGTGGGGTACTACAAATTATATATATATATCTGTTTCCGTTCTTCATTTTCTGTTTGTTATGTTCGTTAATCAGTTCTGTTCTTCGGTTTTATTGTATGTATTGGTAAAAGGCTGAGTTCTCGTTTTACCTTAGTTGGGTTAGACCAGCCAGCGGGATGAGATAGACAGGCGTGACGCATACCAACAGGCGAGTGACTTGTCCGTCACATCACCAAATAACATTAAAAACAAAACAGATTTGTAACTCATTCCGGGAGCCCCGTGACATACACACATACAGACATATTTAATCCATGCGTATCGTAGATAATGATTACAATTGAATTTTATTCATAAATGGACGATATCGTCCACGCGGAGCCAAGGGGTAGGGCTCCGTTTAGCCTTTTGTACTAGGAACCCTAAAAAGTGCCATCCAACATCAAGGAAATTCTTCTTTTTCCATCTCCCAATACTCTCCGTCGACATATACGTGAGGATATGCGAACAAAAAGCTACATGCTAGGCCCCGGCCCTTATAGGGCTGCATGCGTCGAACCTGAACGAAAGCTCGAGGCCGCATTCTGATATCGACCGGTACAATAAACCCTTTGTACACTGCATTGATGGGCAAAACCGGCTTGCACGTCTAGCCGGCACTTCCTCTGTGTTCTGCAGTTATATTTATATACGTACTGTTATCGTACTTGTGAATTATAAAACCGATTGTTATGCTTTTAAATTTTATAACTTCTATTATAGAAAGTCTATTCCTATCCGCAGCATTTATGGAGCATTTTGCGTGCTTCGGGCACGTTAAGCCGTCGGTACCGGTTGTTGTCTTAGGATGGCAGTTGTTGCACCTTAGTGGTAGGGCCTTTAGCAAATGCCGGCCTGGCTAGCTAACACCCTCAAGTAGAAATTCAGTCACCAAGCACCTAATTTCCCACCTAACGCGTCCTTGAGAGCCAGTAATTCTAGGTTAGCCTGAACAACATCATCGACCTCATCATCACTTACTATCAGGTGAGACAGAGGTCACAAGCTATCCTATCAGCTATAAATATAAAAAAGCATTGGGATGTCGGTTTTTTTTAAGAAAACTATTCTTGAATCGTTTCTTATTATTTGCCAAGATCGATTCTCGATTAAATCACCCTCCAAAATATAGATTTTAGTTTTACTCGTATCAATCCAATTTTTCCTGTATTACGATTTTTTAAATTATTACGTATCAAAACTCAAACGACTTTTAAATCTACTGTATTTTTTCGGAATATATTGAATAGAATAGAATATAAATATTTATTAACTATATAACTTTGAATGTTATACAGATTTAAATTATGATATTCAATATTTAAATATTCGATACAATACAATCTGTTTTGTGAAATAATTACATTGGATTTCTAGTTTTTACGTTTGGATTTTTGGTTTTACATCTTTCACAATACAATATTTACTAGTAAATTTAAATATAAAATACAGATTTACAGTTAATTACTGTAAATCTGTATTTTATATTTACGGAATCAGTCGTCATATTTATGTGAAAACGAGAATTCAGTCAGGCGGATCGTCATATATTCGTTTAGTGAATAAAATGGGTTCGATTCTAGGAATCTTTTTATTTTGAATTTAAACTAATTTATGTGCAGTCTAGTTGTACTAAGAGGAAGTTTACAAACTTCCTCATACATAATTATTTTATTATAGATACCTTGTTTCTTTACTGTATTTTTTACCTGGTACCACTTATATTTTATTTTCACGATCTGGCAGCACTGGGTAAGATAAACCACCTCAGAAATCTGAGGCTATCACAAATAGACCATGTCACATCGTAAATTATTTGTAGTATATAGGTAGGCAATCATGTCTATGCTTCAAACTAACATGTCTAATGGGTTGGGCAAATAACGCCTGGCTTTTACGAGGGCACTGCTTGTTGGGCGCGTGCAAAATATGTGCAATACGATACAGCTAGTGTTATGTGTAAGGAAGCAGACTGCCTAATGGATTGCCGTTTTATGACTATGGGCAGGTAGCGACTTCTGTACAGGACGAGTTTTTATACGCTACTAGTTTTTACGTCACCATGAAAGTTACCGTTTTTCTTCTGCTCCCCTAGCAGAAACATTGACGAACTAAAAAGGTATGAGAGAAAACTAACTTTTACGGTAAAGGAAAAATTGGAAAGTCGTCCTATTTGAGTGCTGTGCCCGTATAGTAGAAAATCTTGCATTTAACCGCTGTAAGGATCTTTTGAATGTCGATAACTGTCATTGAATTACTTATATAGGATTCCACTGACCATCATCAAAAACATTTTGCACGGCTTCATTCAATATCATACCGAAGAAGGAGAACTGTCGTAAGTAGAACTCAAAGTCAAAATCATTGATTCATTTTACGGTTAATTAAGCAACTATAAAGTAACATACATTAATACTTTCTGTGGAATAAATATTTACTTTACTTAACATTTATTCAATTACCTGTTTTTTAATATGCTCTTATGAAGGTCAATTACAAATACTACATTGTACTCCCGAGAGCAAGGCTAAAAAAGCACAACACTACACAGTGTAGAATACGACAACTAAGGAGTATAGTATGAAATACATATAATATATTTTTGAAAGTAGCAGGAGAACTCTGCTAGTTCATCCGAGGAAGAACTGCAACTATACTGCATATTTCTACCACAGAGCAGTAATTTTCGCCAAGCACATGAGACTTAACAACTTTATATCTCAGCATGATTACTGTGACTTTATTATGTGCGCAGTACGCCACTTGTGGCGTACTGCATCTATTATAGGCAGAGATTATCGCTTAACATCAGCGCTTATCATCAGGCTTCTTGCTTAATCCTTCACGATAGCATTAAAAGAAGAAAATAATATTTCAAATGTGCACAAAGAATAATGATCCTTCTTATATTTAGAGTTCAAAACGAAATCAAGTAAAAATAGTATACCTTACATTTACAGATACAATTTACTTGAAAGCCGTACAACACATTGTGATGGAAGGTCAGACCTGTTTTCCATCGATGTTTTATAATAATAACACTCTACAGAGAAGATAATGTCTGCTCTGTGTAACACTCATCACTAAGGAAGTATATGATGAAACAACGACAAGGTATATAGGGTTACAATAAATAATAAAATTATTTTTGATGAAAATTCCATCTAAATTTCGATTTCAGATCAACATTCGATAACCGTGCACTCGGAGAGTTGTTACCTCTTGCCTGACGGGGCTTAATGTACGAGAAGGTAGAAGGCAAGCGCGTTAAGATTTTATTAGAAGAAATTATCTCAAAGTTAAGATTGTTCCGGCACCTGTGCTGAAAAATTTCGGCAGTTTTCACTATAAATACATTTTTTTTATAAAATTTGGTATCCCAGAAGTATCGCCTGTAATCTACTAACTAAATTAATAATGCATTTAATACACGGTAACATATCCCACTGTCATTAAATTCAAGAACACGTGAAACTACGTAATCCAACCAACGCGAGGTCCTTCAAGGAAAACTGCCTAACGAACAAAAGATACTCAACCACAGAAGTATGTAAAACAAAGGCAACAGGACAACGGACAACATTAGAAGGTAAGGTAGTACTTAACCTCCATTTTATATGACAGGGTCGCAGGTGTAAGGTGACCTGACCACTACTGAAGGCAGTAAACATTTTATATACGTTTCCCGGTAGTTCAGGCTCATACTCGTAGTTCTGTCCTATTCAATGGGATTTATATAAACCTTACAGGGATTATAAATTATATAGAAAGATAAAAACTTTTCCCGCGGATTATTTCAAATTGAATACAACTTATACAACTCCTGCATTGTAACAAAGATTATGTCGACTGTTCTAAGAGCTAGAAAAAAATACTAGGGTTTTCCCAACGTAATTCTTTGGTGTCTATTTTTAGTTTTTTACCTTAAAGATATCTACTACACACCACAGAACGATACTAAGTTACACTTTATACTATGCATTACCAGTCAAACTCAGTAGGAGTTTGACACTTTTGTGCCTCTACCAAGCGCAAGAGTAATTTTCTTTCTACCTACAGTGCCTACATCGAGCTAATACGTTACACAGGTCAATGCTACAGTATGATGTTTTTAGCTAACCAAATATTCTTATTGTAAAGGTTACCGTTTATTCCAGCCGCCTTCTAGAGAATGCGTCAGGAAATCTGTCCGAGAACTATACCTCCATAGGAATCTTCGTTGGTGGCATAACTTACTATGTACCTTTCGCGTTTTATGATCCGAAAAAAGCAGAGCCATTCGGATGAAACAGTAATTACTGATTAGGAACAGAATCCACATTGTTATAAAACAGCTAAATCGCTAACAGCAAGTTAAATATTGACTTCCACAAAAACAAACCTGTATATAAACTAAGTACCTTGTAGAATCGCCCACCTGGCCGAGTGATCGGAAACCCCGCATTTTTGAGCTCAGCGAAATTCGACCCCGGACGCGGAGGGATTCCGAGGATTATAATTTAGGACGTGAATTTCAAATAAGGTTTCGATATTGCTCGCAGCTCGGTATTGGATTGAGAAAATGATTATGTTATGCAGCAGAGCGCCCAGATTTACAATTGATGCGATTATCTCTTTCTTTATTCATATTTAGTTTCTAAACGATGTATTTCTAGTTCTACTGTATTTATTGCGCTGTCTGATCTATGTAAAATAACCACATGTTAGTATATATATATTAACAGCAGGTATACCAGGATGAGATTGGTCTTAATTAATATTTCAAACGCGTCTCAGAGTACAGTTTGCCAAACAAATTATTGTTAGATTATCAGTGTGAAATACAACATTTCAATGCAAACCGTAAGACACTATTGTTCTTCTCAAGTTTCGGGTTGTTGACCGAATTTTGTTTTCTTCCAACAATGCACATGGTTTTACCACAAAGTTAGTTATTGAAGTTTTTAATTTAACACACTAGTATTATTATATGATCTATGACACTGCGCAGGTAGCATCTTTCGATAAAGAATAAAAAAAGAAAGAACATATTTTTAAAGGTACCGGTGAGGTAAACATTTTATAGATAATATGCGAATATATTTATGTATATAAATAAACACAACTCGGTCAATTCACTGGGTTTCCAGATCCCTCCTACAAGTATACAATATTCTAAACAACTTTATACTGGTCAAAATCAGGCCAATGTCATTTGCTTGTACAATCAACTAACGCGACTATGCTATGATCGTTGAGACAAGCAACCAGTGTCACCCATTACGCTATTTTAACCTTATAACTTATAAATAGTGTGCAATAAATGAAATTTTCTTTTAAAGCATACTAAAGTCAAGCAATATTTAATACTCTAGCTACATGATGTCATATTAACATTGTTCCACAAATACAGAAAGATAATATTTTATACCCAAAGGGATATATTACACCACCAGGACTCGTGGTATATACCCCACTGTATAAGCATTTAGCAAATCATAAATGATTTGCTAACATTACACAAGATGGAATGATTGGAGGAGATCCAGAACGAACAGCGTCAATAGCGTCACAGTTGTTGTCACGATGGATTCATAATGATAACTAGTGAAACTCTACCCAAATAACAGAGCTGGTCCCATGTTTAGCTCTATGAAGAAGTCATGACTTCATAGATCTAAACATAGAGTCATGTTGTCATGTAAATAAGTACTTACGGAGATGGCAATCATAAACAGATTGCAGAAACACGTTTTGAAGGAAAATTGCTGAAAATTATGGTTGATTACATAGCGTAATTATATTTTTGGTAGCATATTATAAGACACAGTTTATTTTCTAGAGACATGAATAATGCTATATTAATTTAAATAGTTTCCAATCTATATGGATAAGCATAGCGTGCTGACGTCATGCGTCTGGGGATGAAATGGGGATAAATGATGTAGGCGGGACTGACAACCCGTGAAGTAGGACAGTTATTTCCGACTTGCAATCGATAACTGCTGGGACTGCGACTAAAGGGGAAAATATACGGATGAAGATTTTATCAAATCAATCAAGTATCATACTATGTCATCGCGCCTTCATGTTTGCAGAGGTGTCGATATGGGTGAGTCTACAGATATATTTTAGTGCCATGTTATAGGGGTGAGTCTATTGCTATCAAACAGGCATAGAGTACACGGTATTACCAGTAACCTGATTGGCGCATATTTTTGTCACCTCATCGCGTTGTAGGTACCTAATATTGAACTGGGTGAGAGACAACTCACGTGAGAATGCCGTAGAGTTCTGCTAATCGTTCTGAGGTGTAAACTGTAAAGTGAGCGTTATTAGTTTTTCTAATATAAAGGCCGGAGCATTTCGTCCATTTACATGTCCTAAAGCAACTTGCATTTCCAAAATAAATAAATATAAAAAATATATATATATTATATAAATGTACTACCAAAGTTTTCTGGGCATGAGATACCATTGAAAATGTTAAGGTTTGTAAACTCAATATCCACTTATAATCTGCTACATGAAAAGTGCGGTCATTATCTTACTCTTATCCCACTCATGTGGAGTCAGTACAATACATAATTAACAATATGTTTTCGCTAACAACACAAGGGAAATATTGTAAAATGTTTTGGCTTCCGACATGTGACCAGCCAATGACGCCAATGAATAATATTTGTTCCGTTGTAATCGGAATTACCCACTATACATATCAACAGAAGGTACTGTGACTACAAAAACTGTACCGTACAATTAATTGTGAAGTCGTCACAGTAATTAATGAGTACTTACGTGTATCGCTACTGATGTTCAGAGACTCCGTGTTGCGTAACTAATTGCCTCGAATCAACCCGTCACCGTGTATGGTAACTACGGCCTTCGTAAACAATAACAGTTACTAACTGGTAACTGTTACTTTACAACATTAGCTCTATTTGATAACAGTTGAGAGATAATGTCTTAGATATTCGGTGGTTATCTGATAATCGTAGTGACTTGAAAATAAAATGCGCCGTATGAGCAGTATGCCACTACTCACATCGACGGGATTTGTGTGTTGCCGCGCATACTATTACAACGCCCTCGCATTATAACAGTATGGTGGTGTTTTTTTGCCAATAGGCTAGCCTTTGACCACCATCGCACCTGATGGTAAGAGATGGTGCGTTCGAAGTTATTGATCAGGAAAATTTTGAATCAGTGGCTCTCAAGAACAGCTGCCGAACAACATACTATTATATGCGATAGATTTTCAGGTGGTAGCTGAAAGTCTATCTATTGCCCTACCACATTGCATAGGGGACAATACCAACAAGAACATTACCAAGGAAATTGCCAGATAGGCAACTGGCAGAAACGACATAGTTACATAAAACCGAAGACAAAACTTTTCACGAAAAGCTTTTTACGATTTGAAGCGCTCGTAGCGAAGTTTGCTTAGCTGTTCTTAATTGATCAGCAAAGTTAAGCAACGTCCGCCGCGGTCTTGATTTGGATAGGTGATCGCTAGTGACATTACTACTGATCGCTTCCGTGCTTCGGAGGGCACGTTAAGCAGTTGATCCCGGTTATTGTCTTAGGATGGCAGTCGTTATAGCATGGTGGTAGGACATTTTGCAAGTGCCCGCCGGCTAACTACCAACCTCAAGTAGAGAGCCTGACACCAAGCACCTAATGATGTGTTTCGGCAGCTGTCTTTGAGAGCCAGTAATTCTAAGTAAGCCTGAACAACATCTTCAACCACATCATCACTTACCATCAGGCGAGATAGTGGTCAAAGGCTAACCTATCAAGCATAAAAAAAGCTCTGTTATTTACCCACCCATTCGTATTGTTGTAGTAAAACCGGTGAACGCAATATGTGTTCACTTAAAAAAAACATACCCTATATGTCTTCCTTTGCGTTGTAAGAGGAAATATATTATCACTTGTTTCGTATAAGGGTCAGAAAAAATAGATAATTAATTATTACTACGGCAACTCACATATTCTATAAAATGGATTAGAGGAAAGGAATCTCATTTGAATTACTACTTTTCTCCGTTTCTTATACATGTTGAACAGTTAATACATATACAAGTTAGAAAGACTGTTGGCACCATTGAAGCTATTGTATATCTGCAGTAATTCTAGGTTAGCCTGAACAACATCTTCGACCATACCATCACTTACCATCAGGTGAGATAGTGGTCAAAGGCTAATCTATAAGGCATAACAAACAAATAATTTTTGTTTGAAAATGGAAAAATCTAACTAATTGAGATTGTCACGTATTACGACAAAACACATATAATTATGTAAATGGGCACATTTAATTCTTGAAGCATATAAAATACTTGAAATTAAGGTCAATCTTGACGTGGCTATCTTATTTCTATAGCATTTTTTTAAGTCTAGGTTCTCTATTGTACTTCATCACACGCGATTGTTTACAATGTCTAATATATTTTTTGAATGCTTATTGAATTGATTACGCATATGTTAGGAGTATACGTAATTTTCAACATTTTTGATGTTTCTGGGGTCATTTATTAGGGAATCATGTACAATGTTGTGCTTTGACATTCAATAAGTTTTCAAAATAATATGAGTAAATTTATTTTAAACTCGCGAAACGAAAACTATGATCGCACAGAACCTATAGCTACAAGCCCAAATAACTATTCAATTTTGAATTTCCAGGCCACATGTGCGTTTCCTTAAAGACATCGCTTAATTAATCAAGCTATTACCGTCAATCAGCATGGTGAGCTGTTAAGCTAGGCATTTAGAACAAGGGTCGATGAACTCTAGCTGAGAAGATAAGAAAGATCTATCTCAGTGCGCTAGAATGTTGTTAGAGCAATAAAATTGAGTAAACAAGTAAGGCTGGCAAATATGTGCCTCCTGATGATGCAATGTGTATTTTGAAAGGAGCATTGCAGAGATTGGGTTACAGCTACAGTTGCATCTTTATATTCTAAGCTTTCGGCAGCTCGAGACCATGCCGGAGTACAATTTTTTGGATCGCGCCGTTCATACTTGACATAAACAGTAATTTCGGAAAATTAAATTCTAAAATATGCAATTCTCTGAACAATATGTAAGTAAGAGAAGGAAAGAAAATGGCAAATTATATATGTGCGAGAAAGGCCTCGCTTTTTAAAGGCTGTTTTCAGTACTTGACGGTTAAATTGAAGATATTTTACATAATATACCGACATTTCTTTTTTATTCAGTTTTTACGATAGAGTCCGTATCTAAAACTTACAAATTTGACAGTCTTAATTTTTTAGACAAATGCTACGTAGGTATTTGTATCACTAGGGACCAAAGTAATATGTTGTTCCTTAAAGGCGTTATTTTAATTCAAAGGATTAGTGCGTTCTAATGCAAGGCTGCAAAGTTGTTAAAGGATTCTTAGATTTAATGATAAGTAACCTGTAAAAGCGAAGGGATTCTGGTATTGAAGCATAGACGAAGTGAGGAAGCGAAGGGATTCTGGTATAGAATCACGAACGAAGCGAGTCGTTCAAAAGAACGAGACGAAAAATAACTTTGCTGCATAGCAGAGCACACAAATATTTAAATAATAATTCAGTGTAAAAATAATAAAACAAATTAGGTATTACATTTGGTAATCAACAATTTTTGTATGATAAAATAATTGACTGTTTTATTTATGTAAGTATATCATAAAAGTAAAGTAGAACCTACCTAAACAAAAGCGAATACGTGTTAATTACTGTCTTGTGATTAAACCTAGCTCCCACACAATAATGGCAATTTAGATATTCTAATACTTAGTGAAATATAAATTATATAAAGAGGTCACCTAAAAGAAAATTTACGTATGATAAATTATATCTAAATAGTAAAAATAAACGAGCAATTCTTGTATATAAAAATATACTTATAGCCGTCTCTATATTATATCACAACTTATTGGGTATCTGAAGGACAAGAAGATGACCCATCTTTCGCCAAATATATTTTGGTCACATCTTTGACAAGTTACAGATAATAATTAAATAATATTGTTCTAAAATATAATGTTTTACTAGTTTTGTTTTATAAACAACACTCAGTTTATTGCAGTGCTACAGTAATTAGTCAAATGCAATAAAATATTATTAAAATACTCATATTTTTATACTAAGTAGCATTACACAGCATTGCAATCCAACGGGGCAATGCCAATTGCCACTACAAGCATACTGCCAACTGGCAGTAGGCCGGAGAATTTAGGTAACCTGTGGGCCTACCATGGCCTTTTGCAAGCCCACATGCGTACACGGGTGCCTAAATACATATTTTGTTGTTGTAGCTGCATAGTTTTAAATAGTTTATAAGGCCGTATAAAACAGTACATATATAAGGTTAAAATATTGTATTATTTATTCTATCTCAGTTATGTATGAGTGGATACATATTTTTTTATGCCTTACTCGTAATATAAACCCGCTCTCCTATAAAATAGAATACCTAAATACAGAAATGCAACAATAATAATATAAACTTATCATCGCAAACAATAAAAGTGAGAAGCATAACTGTGGTTGGTAACGATCAGAATATTATTTTATTATTGTGATAAAACGGCATGGCTGGGTTCAGAAACCTTTTACTATTGTGCAATGAGGTTAGAAGTTTATTGGTCGTAATGCAATGCCCTATTGGAAAAGGTTAAAGCTATCGCGGTGACAAGTCAACGAGCGACGGTCTCCTGTAGGATTACCTTTGACTAATCTCATTGGTTGGTAAGTGATGATGTAGACGAAAATGTGAGCAGTCTCAACTGGAAACTGGCTATCAAGGGCAGCTGCCGAAACAGACCGTTAGGTGTTTGGCGACAGATTTTGTATTTGAAGGTGGTAGATAAGTAGATGGGCAAACGTAACATGTCGTTCAATGTTGAAGCCAAGTCAGATGAGCATACGAACCTCCGGAAGGCAGTTGATTCATATGGGCTATTCTTCCTTAAGATTATTATAACAGTCTCTATTACTACGTCGCCCTATGATATCACAGGGGTTATATACCAACAGGACGCTTTAGTGCCCGAGGGGGTAGGGAGAGGTCTGAACACTTACATTTTGCTATATGTTTTAGACCCATTTAATATGGAGGAGACCTATTGCCATAACCTGCTGGGCACAGTTCCAGTCTCTGGTATGCTACTGAGAATTCTTTGTCGAAAAATCCCAGTAACTGTCCGACCTGGGAAATGAGTACAGTAGCAACAAGACAGTAAGATGAAGATTCAAAAGACAAAGAAAAAAATCATTCAAGTACATAAAATAACCAGATTTCTAAACTCTGCATTTTATAATTAGCTTCTGCGTATAGTTTCGCTGTTTATTGTTAGCGATATCGCGAAATAACGTTATTTTGTCTTATTACAGTACATTATCACTTATAATAAGACCTGCCCGAGGCATATTCGCGAGACTATCATAAAAAACTTCGGTTGAAAATCCAAGGACGCGTACACGAATCAACTTGGCATCGCAGTATGCCTGGTTACGGAAAATATCATATACATTTTTTTCGCTCGTTTAGAACTAATTTGAATGAAATACACCTGATACGGACTATTAATCATACCGGAAGTTGTTTCATTTTAATTTCTAATTTTGCCTACTGCACTGGAAGTAAACTGTCACGTTGGATTGATAGGTACGGTATATAATTAACATTATATTATGTGGTAATACATTATAAGATATGTTGCCAAGCACGTAGCGGGCGTTCTGGAAGCTGTCCATTGACAGATGCATTTCGTCTCAAATTACGAAATATGTATAATAAATAGAATCCTTCTGTGGTAAAATAACTGCCTTTAAATGTCTTTCCGTTGGTTTTAGTTGCTTGGCGACATATATCTTGAGCGTGGTAGCCAAGAGAGCATTTGCAAGCCGGCGGTGGGGATCGAACCATGGTCCTGCGGCACGGCAGTCCATAGTTATTACCGATCAACTTCCATTGCTTCAAGAGTAGTCTTGTCAATCAGACATCCACATTGTGTAAAAAAAATTACAACCGATCTTACTTGCAACTTGAGGTAGAGTTTAGTAATATGGTAATAAGGAATTGAAAGGTACAAGAAAGAAAAACATTAAAATCGTATACTACACTCGAAAGCAATGAATCCGGGTCACTTAAAGAATCCTAAAAATCTCGGAAACTAAAAATGCTAGGTTAATGCAATAAATTGTATTTAATAGACAATGTAATACTCCTTAAATGAAGGTATTAAAACTTCTTAGTTATTGTAAAGTTATATCATAAAAAAATCAAATTTGAAAAAGGGCCACTTTCGAAGATGGAACTACGAAATTACAGCATTTGGTTTTGCTTTTGTTTGTAACCTGTCATTTATGTGGGTACATAAACCATGTTGATAGTGCTCTATATTCATTATTCAAGCTGAAATTATGTCGCTTACGCCTGAAGAATGCACCAGAATACTTACAATGCTGGAAACCGGCCGGAGTCAGCGCGATACAGCCAGGACTGTCGGTGTGTCGCTGTCAACAGTACAAAGAGTTCTCCGACGTTACGAAGAAACTGGTTCTAACCTACGCAGACCAGGAACGGGCAGAACCAGGTGTACCACAGCACGAGAAGACCGATACTTGGTGAACACCATGCTTCGAAATCGCTTTCTCACAGGAACTGAACTCACCAATCAGTTTCGACGCCTCGGAGGAAGTAACCCAAGTGCATGGACAGTAAGACGTCGGCTTGCTGAATCTAACTTAAAACCCCTTAGACCTGCAAACGGCCCTAAACTGGAGCGTGGGCATCGTATTTCGAGACTAAGATATGCCCAGAGCCACGTAAATTGGAGTATTGAAGATTGGTCAAAAGTTATGTTCTCCGACGAATCAAAATTTATGCTCTACAAGCACGATGGAAGACACAGAGTGTATCGAAGACCAGGGGAAAGATTCAAGCAAGCATGCATCGAAGAAAAAGTAGCCTACGGTGGTGGGTCTGTACTTGTGTGGGCCGGAATTTCTTCTGAAAGTCGCACAGAGCTGGTGATCATAGAAAACGGCTCTTTAACTAGCGTAAGATATGTGGAAGAAATCCTCAATGATCACGTTGGTCCATTTATGGTCAATTTAGGTGAGGATGCTATATTTATGCATGACAATGCCCGACCTCATACAGGTAGGATTGTGAATGACTACCTTCAAGAGATGAACATTACTCGTATGGAGTGGCCAGCGCGCAGCCCGGATATCAACCCGATCGAGCATGCTTGGGACGAGCTAGGCAGATGCGTAAAACAACGAAACCCTCCCCCAATCACGCTTCGTGAGCTCAAAATTGCTCTCACAGAGGAATGGGAGAATATTCCCCAAAATCGTATAAGGAACTTGGTGTACAGCATGCCAAACCGCGTAAACGCAGTAATGGAAGCACGAGGAGGCAATACGAAGTATTAAAATTCAAGAAAATCGTAATAAAGTTCAAAAATTTCATGTTTCCTATTTTTGTTTTAAGGAGAGATCAGCAGTTTTTTTCTTTATGTAATTTTGTGTTAATAAAATGTATGGTGACTCATATTTTTTTTACTTTCATTTAAGGAGTATTACATTGTCTATTAAATACAATTTATTGCATTAACCTATCATTTTTAGTTTCCGAGATTTTTAACATTCTTTAAGTGACCCGGATTCATTGCTCTCGAGTGTATTTTATGGTAAAAACTAACGTGGTTTTTCGTCACTTCGCGAAGAGCAACGTGGGCGACCCTAGCTCTTCTTGAGAAAGGCCACTGGATGTGGTCGGAGGTATCTTCACGTGAGTTATTTTACTTAAATCACGTACTCTATTTAACCTGTAACGTATCATGACTTCAATATATTTAATCCTGTGGTATCTTAACTGCAAATCTAATTTCGCATGTTTGGCAACGATCCAAATGACATCAAAACGCAAGTAGCATAAAAGTCCGAAGGTTTCCAGCATCCAGAGTTATTTGAAGAGCGAAACTGCAATATTTAACAGCGTCTAGACTCTCAACCAGACTAGTGGGGAAGGTGACATTTGCAGATATGCGCGTAGTAAGGAGTGTGTTTCAAAGGGGTGAGAGAAGGATAAAAAAAGGATTGTAATAGGGCATACCTCGGATAGGTAGCATCAATCACTGCCTAGATGACATCTAGTAAATGAACTTAAATGAGAATAATAACCGGACTCGCAGTGACTTTGAATGTTTGAGTAAAATTTAAAAAATAAAGCCGATCTCTGAATTTAGTGCTTGTGGCGTCTGTCTGTTTCAATGACGAAACACATAGAAATTATTTCGGATGGAAAAAGATAACTTCCAGCGGGACTTGAACGGGACTTGAACCCACAACCCCCAGAATACCGTCCTGGTGCATTTCATATTCTAGGGGTTGTGGGTTCAAGTCCCGCTGGAAGTTATCTTTTTCCATCCGAAATAATTTCTATGTTTTCGCTTAGCATGCGTCAATGCTCTTATAAAATAATACTGACGAAACATATTATTACAAGAAAAATATATTAGAAATTATCGATAGTGTGGGTGTTCGATGTGAATATACGCGCAGAAAAGCGGTAACTTCAATGAAGTGAAAATCTCTATGCTAAACCGAGCCCTCCTATATATCCGAAAAAGCAGGTGTAGCTTAAGACGTAAACCGCTTTGTCTGGAGTTGACTTTATTCTGAATAATCGTCGCTGCAGAGGGGTAGTAAAGCTCCCCCAGATCAATGTTCCTAACTACGTCCACTCTTGCAGACTTATTGCTCGAACTGGCGATATTTTGAGACGACCCATTTGGATCGTGTCGGCAAGATGGGCTGCAGAGATTTCTAAATGTCATGACGAACGTACCGTGAATGAAAGATTTTGGAATTGCGATGTATTTCCATTGAGTAAAGCATTGGTATGTACATAGATAAAGAAAGAAGGTAAATAGTACAGAACTAATATCGAACCGAAACTCAATATATTCTGTATTATTATTCCTGCAGGTGGCTGCTAGACTAGCTACAGTATGACAGAAGTAAGAATAGATAGAAGTGCCCATTTAAGTTAAGGTGTATTATGGTAGAGCTCTGCAAAAATGGACTAAAGGGATCTTCGCATGAGGAGGCAAATCTCACTGAGTACGATCGGAGGGGTGATAATAACAAAGAAGAGAATATCAAAAACCTTTTCACCCCTCAAACTTCTCAAAGATAGCAGGGGCGCTAGAACGTTATTTCTATAGAAATTTCATAAGTAGTTTGGGATTAAAACGAGGGTGAATTTTGAAATTGTTTCAATTTCGGATGCTCTTGCAAAATGTTGGAGTTTGGTACTATTAAGGCTAGAGTGCACGTAGCTCTTTCCGTACAAAAGTAGTATCGTCACATTTTAAATACCAAGTATTAAAATTGTGTGAAATTCTGCATGTATATATCCCTGAGCTACCTATGTGTCTGGTTTGCAAGTTTTTTGATTTATTATACACCTAAATGTGAATATAAGAATTCCCATATAAAGAATAATATTTTTATTTTTTCGACTATTTTTGAGAATACTATTTACTAATATTTTGAAATTCACGGTTGGCAACAAACCAGAAGCATATAAATCGAGGACATGCATGCAAAATATCACCGAGTTTTAACCCTTGTAATTCAAAAAATTACGATACTACGTTTCTATGGAAATCGCTTCGAAGGATTTGTCTTTTTTTTTTTTAATATTTAACAACGCTCTACAGACTCGTGGTCCGTACTCTTTTTAGATCTATTTTTATTTTATAACATGTTACAATTTTACAAATTTCGTACTCCATTGGACTTTAGACATTAGCCTTAATACTTTGAAATGATAATGTCAGTTGTTAGAAACACGGCAAACTATTAAGTATACATTTTCCTGCACAAAATTTTAAATGAAATGTAAAATGTCAAGGCCTTCCTTTTATTTAAGATGCTATGTTATTTGGGAAAAAATATGATCTTTATATAACATGTACTTGAGGCACGCGTTTTAAAAATAAATCTGTGAATGCAGTTTTACATATTCAAAAACAAAATGATGTCGTCTGTCAGGGGAATGTCCTATCTTCAATATAACGCAATTCCCCTCCTTGTGACATAGCCGTAGGACGCCCTGTATACATATAAAAAATATAGACCCATAGAGGTAGGTAACCCTATCTCAGATTGTCTCGGTCGAGATATCCCAAGAAACCGGTAGTTTTAAGGTTGTGCCGTACATAATTTGCTCACCAAAAACCCCATAAAGCTTGGTATTGTCGAGACCTACGGGTAAAATGCTATTTTATATTGAAATTTTGTGCTTTTTTCTTTGGTTCCTTAAACCTGAAAACACGATTGGAAAAAAAAACCTCGATAGAAAAAAAATATGAAAAATGTGTGTTTTACACACGTTTTGTTATTTATATCACAAACTCGTTCATAATACAAGATGATTTTTACTTTGATAAATAGAGAATAACTATTCCCTTAGTTCCTTAAACCAATTATATTATTAAATGTGTACTTTTCTCATAATTAACAATTATTTGATATGGCGCTTTTGACCTTTTTAAAATGCTGTAGTTGCTAATCGCATTGGCAATCTGTCCCTTTCGTAAGCGTTCGTTATCCATTGCATGCTTTTTCTTTCTATCTTTAGTCAGTATGCCCCGGCATTCCTGCGAGGCGGACGTATTGTTCGGCTTCCTGCCACCGCGTTCCAAATAATTTACGTAGTTTTGTCTGTGTTTATTAACTAACATGATACTGGTATTATATTTTTTGTGCCGGTGACGATGAGAAAACCAAGAAAATTTGGTCCTATAGTCTGTTTCAAATCCTCTGCGAAACTCGGCCATTGACCTTTGAGCGGACTGCAGCGACTCTCAACCTTACCGCCTCTGATCGACCTTGTCTCGGACACTACCTTGTACCACGAAACGCGCTTAAACGCATAAACGACAAGGAAGCGATGCATAATTGTATGGAAAGCGATATCTATCGCTTTTTTCGGCGCTTACATAATACCGGGGGATCAATGCACGAGTTTCTCAGGGGATTTGAAACAGACTATATAAAAAATATTTAAAAGAGAGGGCCAGTAAAATAATAATATAATAGTAATAATTTATTTCAGTTATTAAACCATAAAATGTACATTCAAACATATAATTAATATCATATCAAAATACCTTAAAATCAAATACCTAATCACATTATAACGGTCATTAAAATATTAGTGAAATCGTAATCAAGGGTTAGTAAAATCAAATATAATTATTAGTAGTATTGCAATAAAATAAAAATTTAATAATAATAGTACAATAAGTCAAAGTATGTGATAATGTCAAATAAAAATTATGATTTAATGAGAAAGAAAAAGAAGTAAGTATACCTACGTACCTATTTGTATTTTTTTTAACTTCCTATATGTCCTAAAACCTTCTCAGTTATTCTTTGAATATTTTTTGTGCTGGTTCAAGTGGTCTGGTGTTAGTATTTATGAAGATTGGAATGCAATACCTACTTATGGGTAGGTAAGTTAACTTTTCCTATAATTACCTTCCTATACCTACTTATGTTCTACTAAATTCTTTACAGAAACCAAAACGCTTCGTCCATTGAGCTAGTGAATGTGACCGATGCTGCTCAAGCACAAGATAGCGTGGATAACGCACGGGCGGCGTCATCTGATCGCTGTGATCATGCGACGATGGGGTCGTTGACCTGTCTGCAAGAACAAAATGGATAGTACGGTGACGACTTTGGCAATCAAAAATCGGAACTGTACCATACAAGGTTGGTAACTAGCCTGGTATTTGTACTTACCTTCTACGAACCACCTACAGAATAAAATTTAGAACTATATATATATATATATATATATCTAAATGCCGCCTTGTGTGATTGTTCATATAAGTACTTACCTACCTGACTTACCCCTGCGGTTTTACCCCTCCCCTATCAACAATTTTATTATGCTAATGGATATTTTCTGGGATAAAAAGATCTATAAGGTATTCAGATACTAATATCTACCAAATCTATGTTAGGTTGGTGCATACCTGTACAAATCTTGACCAAGATTCGTTCAGCCATATTATGTAGGTATGTAACTACACAGAGAAGATTATAACATAAGTACTGAGGTATCTAAGCTTACTCATTATAAGACTTGGTTTTTTACAGCTAGCACCTGTTGGTGTTGTCGAGGATGCTACCCGGACTAGACCTAGAACTATTCCTGCCTCTCATGGACTGCTGACGGAACACACTGTTAGGAGCTTGGCAATACATTTCTCTACTTTGGGGTGGTTACACAAACTGTTATGCGTACTGCACGTACCTATCCTACTTAATATTATGATATTACTTATGTAGAAAATAGGTAAGTAAGTACCTATGTAAGTTTACTACTAACATCTATACCTATCTATTATCTATGCTATAAAAATAATATTCAGAAATCAAATTGATTAATTTATTGAGCTCGTGAATGTGAGTTACGAGCTGGTGTATTCCACTTCGATCCCACGAAGAGATACCACATGGTAACAGTTATATTTTTTATTAATTTTCTTTTCCGTTCTGATCCCACTTATAATTTAAAATGGGATCCGTAAATTTTTACTTATTTTTCTATTCCGTTCTGATCCCACCTACTCTTTAATATATTTAGGCACTTAATTATTACGGTTTGCAAGATAAGTTTCACAAAAATAATATTTTGTAACTAATTTTCAAAGTACCAAGAGGGCAAAAGTATTAAGAAGTCATATATACTACTTTGCATATTTGCTAAAAATCTACGCTAATATTATAAAGAGGAAAACTTTGTTTGTATGTTTGTTTGGTTGTAATGAATAGGATCAAAAACTACTAAGCCGATTTAAAAAAAATTTTCACTATTCGAAAGCTACATTATCCATGAGTAACATAGACTAAATTTTATTTTGGAAAATAATAGGGTTTCGTAAAATATTTGGGTTTTTCGGACACAAGGTGTAAAAAATCAACCAGAAAAGGACTTATTTTGCGTACGCTGCCTAAACCATAAATTATAGAACCATAAAGTGCTGTAATTAATTTTAGATCTTATAAATATCTACAAAAATGTCCGCGACATACTATACATATCAATGTCAAGTGAGGCACAACAACCATTAAATAAAACTTCAAACCGTGTTAAATAAAACTTCAAAATTCTCACCGCACCAGTATGGTATAGGTAGGTAATAATGAATAAGCATAAAAATAAGCAAGAACAAGGTTATTTGGAATATTTTTTTACGAAAGAAAAGGTTATTTTTCGTTAACCATAAAAGATATATATACTGTCGCGGACTTTTTTGTAGATAATGATGAATACTATAAATATGTAGAACATATTTTTTATGTATCATCAATACTTTTCGCAGCGCATGCGAAATAATGTTATTTTATGGAAAATAATCAGTACTCATTACAAACATACAAATACATATATTGGTTTCTGATATTTACGCAAACATTACAAACATACAAAAAATATATTTCTGGCGTTCGTTCTATCTCTGACCCTTATGTGACGCAAACGAAGTTGCGCGGGCCGGCTAGTTTATTATAAAATTGTTCTTAACTAGTTACTTAGTATATCAATTGAATACAGTGATACCCCGAACTTACGCGGTAGGTGGGTCCGAGCGATTGTCGTGTAAGTTGAATTCGCGTAAGTCGGGGTTCAACTTTGCATATAAATATATATAAAGTATGTTTAATCGGGACCAGAGTTAAGAGAAAACTATGATTTAGAAGAAAAAAGTTGAATGAAGTGTAAGACAATAAAAACATTTACATTGTTATGAATAAAAAATCCTAAACCAAAGTTATTTTGATGTCGAAGGCTTCATATATTCTAAAAATGTTGCCTGAATAGTTAAATTTTTCTTCTTCTCACGCAAAATTTCTTCGTAGCGTACCAGTTAGTTTTTTATTCCCTGTTTTGTAGTAAAAACGCATTCTTCATTAGAATCTATTTTTCCTAAAATTTTCAACCCCTTTTCAATTGAATTGAGTGCTTCTGTTAAGTTTGCAATTCCGGTATGTCAAATTTATTTGCCAATTCACAAATTTGAATTTTTGCTTCAAAGTATCTATATAGTCAGTTAACACTCCAAAAGCTGTGTTTTTCTTTTCTTGTTAACTCAAATTACTCATTTTTCGTTCTTTTAGATGACATAACTAGAGATTATAAGTAAAATGCACTGCGCACGTAGAACAGTTCCACGTGGAACACGTTAAACCTGTCGCAAACTGAACACTGAGAGGGTGGAGCGAGAGAACTGATGCGCGCGGCAATCAAAATGAAAAACCGCGTTTCTCCGAATTCGCGTAAAACGGGGTAGCCTAAGTCGGGGTATTACTGTATTTCAAACTCAACAAGATGACATAGATTACACTCGTGCTGTAAAGATACCTATAAAATTTTTTTTTCAAATGGTTAAAGCAAATATACCAGAATGGCAGCCAGAAGAATATATAACAAACTTTGAAATAGCAGCTATGAATGCTATATCGTCGGTGTTTTCATCAGTTGAAGTAAAAAAATGTTACTTCCATTTCTAACAGAGTGTGTGGAAGAAAGGAAAGTCACTAAATCTAACAAAATAAAAAGACACATGACCATGACACCCCGTGACCACGATCATTGCAGTGTTTGAAACGTCGGGACAAAATAATGACAATCGTAAAAATTTGAGCAAATTTAAATCAAACAGTGACACTCACGATTATAACACTAGGAATAAAGATAAAATAGCGGTGCCAGGTTTTAGATTAGCAAAGACAAATAAAAGGTCTTTCTTAGGAAATTGTGTGCGGTTTTATAATAAATTGCCCAAACATATTACAACGCTCACAGAAAGAAAATTCAAGTTGCATGTGAAGAATATTTTGATAAAGAAATCTTACTACACAGTTTGTGATTACTTAAACGACAAAAATGCTTGGACTGGTTCGCCTCTGCCAAGCTAGCGCCTAACACCTACGTAATGTAAATTAAGTATTGTAATAATTTTATTATATAGTATGTACTTAACACATTTTTAAAAAAACGTTTAAAAGAATGGCCCCGAGTTTCTTGCCCGTTCTTCTCGCAGTGGCTCTATAATTTTTGTTTGCTGAACGTGGCAGTACAATGTAGTATATTTCAATATTAAAATTTGTAATTGACCTTCATAAGAGCGTCGTAGACGCCTAAATTGAATAAATGATTTTGACTTTGACTTTGACAAATATACGCGGTTTAAACCGTTTAAAGTTGTTTAATTACTAAGACACACGACGACATGTTGCACTGTCAGCTTTTTTGCCGTTACTACCCATACAAAGCATCGGAGAAGGCTGGTATTACATTATTCATCTCCAGGTACTGCAGAAGTCTTTAATGACTATATGGTAACCCAATGGCTGGAAGACGAAAGTTTCATAGACGTTTGGTGTGCACATAAAGAACATCACTGAATGACGAATTTTGTGGAAGCTTGGCATTTTGAATTAAACAGCAACTTTGCCAAAAAGCACCCCAATATCAGCTTCTATATTATTTAGAAATAGATGCAAACTTTAACTGTAGGTAAATATATAAAACAATTCAAAAAAGTTACTCAGAATATAACATAGTGGATAAGGTTGGTTAGATTAATTTAGCTCAATCGATAACTTAAGGTCTGTGCTTTTTTGAGTTTAATTTCATCCCATATGTATAATACATTGTGTAAATACAGTTTTTCTATTACGAAATCTACAGTAGAAACTCCTGTGAACTTCTGCTTTCCTGGTACTTTAAGTTTAATAAATAAATAAATCATACAACAATCCAGTTTGATTCAAAGAGAACTAAAGTATGAAACTCCCACAAGCTTCTGCTATCCTTGTAGTTTGAGAATTCGTACATTGAAATTTATGCTATTGTGTGCATCTTTCTAACTTAAGCACGTTAACTATTATTAAATCTGTAGCCCAAGCATGAACATTTCTATAGACCGTAACGTAAACGGATCGAGTTCCTTTTACGCACTGTAGGGGCGCTGATCAAATCCTATATAAAATGGGGACATTTCGATACGTTCAAGAAACGGAGAAATTTTGCCTAGTTATTCGTGTCGTGCTAGGGCTACAGGACAATAAAACAAGTGGGATCAGAATGGAACGGAAAATAGGACGGGATCAGAACGGAATTTTATTTTATAAATATTTCGAGTAGCAGACTAACGTACCTACTCTATGCAGAAAGTAGGTAAATACCTATATCACAATACCACGGTAATAGTATCTATAAAAATTACCGTGACAATACGTACCTACCTAAGTAGATAGTTAGTACTGCATACGAACCTACGTAAGTTGGTATTATACCATGATTGATAGGTACGTATTTTGGTTACGTGCTTATTCATGGTTATTCTTTTAGAACTAATTATTATAAATTACCTAGTAAATAGCTAATGCACTGTTTATTATCATGAAAATCAATAATTAAGTACCTACCGAGGTTCACTAGGTAGTTGCAACCTTGTTCGATAGGTTTTTGTTATACCTATCGGTTTTAAAAATACCTAGAAAGTACGTTCTTATTATATTTTTTTCCAATAAAGATATTATAATTGAATGAAAGTACTTTTATTACAATACAATAATACCTACCTACATACATTACACAATATATATGAACAACCAATGACCGTAAACATTATGTAAGCATATATTTATAACTTACTAGGGCAATAGAATAAAATAAAGAGAAAATCACAAATTCTGTATTTCACTTACCTGCAATCACAGTTTATATACCTACCTACTGATTGCTAGCGCGCTGCGTGGAAATATAAAACGTACAATACAGCTGCGTTTACTATAATCCGACTGAAGCGCGTTGCTTGCGAAGCGGGACCTTACTTGTAAATTCGGTCGCATTGGCGAAATCCATCTTTCCGCGCTGGTATGGCGCGTCCTTAAGACGCTACCTAGATTATCCATCGGTTCAATGACTCAGGACTGGTTTCGCTAAATACGGAACCCTTAGTGACAACAGGGTACCTACCTATCTGGTTCGACCGGTTACATTGCAGATTATTAACAATGATTATTTACGAAGCGTCGAGGATTGCTACGTTTCATCCTGTTGGTTAAGAGAAAGACTGCAGCAAATTAGCAGCACACCACTACTTAGTAACGTCGAGTATCCTTCTTCCTGCAATCGATCAATCTCTATCGTTTATTTTCGGGACATTGGCGAAATTGTGCCAATTGCGATCCTGCTGTGATTGAAACCGACAAATTTTTTTTTTCTTTAATGGGTCGCTGCGATGAGGAACCCAAGCAGCGCGAGGCCCGGCACGCACTTGGCCCGTCTTCATTATTTGCTATAAAATCAAAAAGCAAATCCAGCTTCTTTGGTTTTCATGGCCAGCTGAAGTACTTACGTAAACAAATAGTTTAATGCAAAAATTAAAAAGAAAAATACACTTGGACAATCTACCACACTCAGCTTTGACTGTAATATATTATGAATAAATATTTATTCGTAGATCATAGACGACGTTCAGTAGACTAGGTAGTTATTTAGTACTTCATACATAATTATATGACTTTTTGGTCCAAGGTAATTAATCACTATATTCCAAGCACCAGTGAGGTAAAATATATATAATATTATTGCCATAATATGTACAGGTCAGTATATAATATTATTGGTATAATATAACACATGACAAATGATCAAACAAACTAATAAGATCTAATTACATATATGTAACTTTAAAATAAACAACATAATACAAATAATTGAAAATACTGCAGTATGCGGCAACTACTGATTTGCTGTAATGTTGCGAGCATCGGGATCAGAATTTATTGATCAAATCATTACTTAATTGATGTTTAGTGTTACTTATATGAAGTACAAGTACTTCTGTATCATCTGCTTCAGTTCGATGAATATTATTCACATTTTATTAAAAACAAAGTCAAGAAATATTTTTGTCAAAAATATTGTTATAACATATCATAAACTAAATAGATACTGTTCAGTAACATAAGAATTTTGTAAATTAAAAATTCTCTAAGCTCTCATTGTTCTTATTCTGTTCACACTGACTTTATATGAAGATTCTATTTGAAATTATTGTTTCATTTATTGATGGTTGGAAATTTAAATAAATTTTATTTTCTAGTGCTTATGTGTTTATTTTATATGGAGAAAATTTAAATTTTAATTACATAAAGCCTATAAACCGGTTATCCATATAAACAAATAATATAACAAATTAATTTAGTTATCTTAAAGACTTCATTCAATAAAATACTGTTTTACTGTAGCATAAGTAAAATTTAATAATACAATTATCATATAAGTTCATTATAGGTTGGTTTTTGAAGTGATTTGTAACTATTTATGTGAATAGGTAGTTAATTTTCATTTAGTTATTATCAAATATCAACATTTCTGTAAATTTTTTTGAGTGTCAAATCAAATAGTCTATGGCGCTCATGAAGGATAGTTGTAAGTTTTAATATTGAAATTTTCTACATAGTACTGGCCCACATCCAGCAAAAAAAATATAGAGACACTGCAAGAAGAACGGGCAAGAAACTTGGGGCCATTATTTTAACATTAAATCACATACTATATATACAATTTAATATAATTATTTCAATATTTGTTTACATTGCATAGATGACGAGCGATAGATTGGCAGAGGCGAAACAGTCCAAGCATTTATGTACATAAAGAAAATCCTTAAGTAACCCATTCACATCTTATAAAATTATAACAATAGAATTTAATTCATAAAAGGGCAATATAGTCTCTGGTCATAGTGATTAAATAACATATTTTGCCACTTGAACATTGACAAGATGCACAAATAGTGCTCTTGGTGGTAAGCCAATTGTGCGAGAGCAAAACATAAGTGTACATACTTATAAGAGAATATTGAGCCTAATTTCAATTTATCGCAATGGGTGAAGAGTGAAGATGTTTATTTAAACTATCTACTAATATTTACTAGACAAACACTTAAGATCTGAAATAAACCAAGCAATATAAAAGGGGATAGAGATACTATGTTTAACATATGATGTTCAACATATAAATCAAGTTAAACAGCAGTTTTATACTAAGAAAAACAGAAAATATACTTAATAATAGTTTTGTGTCAACTAGATACCTATACAATTTTATTTAATAAATTATTGTTTCCAGGAGGTGGCTACTCATGAAACTATAACCAAGGCCTTTACAATGTGTTCATTAATGTGTTAGTAACCGTCAGGTATTCCAACAACCACTAAGCTCCTTACACTTGGTGCAAGGGTATGATGTTAATTGGATGCAGCAAATAACCTATGAGTAGGTATATACTGAATAAAAATATGTTATGTCTTAATAAATTATTACTCAAAGGTATACAGCGTGAATTACATAGTAGATGCCAATTAAATTATATACTTAACAATAATCTACTTCAATTCCACTAATTGTAAGACTAATATGCCGACCATAGAAGAGCCACGATCAGAGCACTATTAATAAATGCTATTTGCTTATTATTATGATGAAAAAGGTAGGTACATATACATATTACTGTACAATTAGCAAGTTTCAAGACGTTATTTTAGGTCCCTGCAATATATATTTTTTTATCTCTCTGTATTTTAGTAGTTAATTTCTACTCAAGCAACTGCAAAATTAAATAACATCACTGTACTGCAAAAAGGTAGAGATTTTACGGCATGGATAGATAATTAGACACTCACCTTCAATGACATTATGAATAAATAGGTATCGATGTCCAACGTTTCAGCAAAGTTTCAGCACTCCGCGTGTAGATTATCACACATAATTCCACAAAAATATGTTTTTATTGAAAATGTTATCGTAACGAATATGTCAAAGTGTCTATTTCAGTATTTATAAGTTTATTACGCAACATAAATCACGAGAAACCTTTAGTTATGTGAATGTTGTTTATGTTTATCATAAAATACGATCGATTTTGTTACTTTCGTCAGCAACAGAAATAACCGATTACACGCCCACTCGCGACTACTTGCGATCGTTTTCTGATTTTTCCCGCTCGTTCGAGTGTTGCCCGTGCATAATGCATGGTTCTCAACCCAAACTACGTTTTACATCAGTCAATAGTTCCATGTTCCCTGCGAAACTAAGACCAAGCGCTGCGCTGCTGTACAGTGTTTATTGTATTTTAGATAATTACAAAAATACCATGAGGCTTAAATTAATACCTACAAAGAAATTTTCAATAGCACCAATAAAAGTTTTTGTTAAAATGTTATGGATTTCTGAACACTGTTTATAGATCCTCATTTGTAGCCTACGTTCTACCCTGGTTAATACAATCTAACCATCTCTTTTCTATATCTTGTCCTGGTCTTCTCTTACATCTAACGACACGACGAATGAAAAATATATACATAAATAAAATATAAATATCTATTTTCACAGCACAACACAAGGACATAATTGTCAAAATATTTGGTTTCTGTTTTATGGCCAGCCTCTTCCCTGATGCTGCCACTGCCAAGGCACTGGTAATCAGGGCATTTAGTATAAGACCCTCAGTATTTTCATATATGAAATTGCAAATGCTTTTCACATACGCAACAACGTAACTAATTTACTTTTCTTTAAGATTGGATTGGGCGTCAAAATCTACACTCTTCAAACATACAAACATAGCTACTAATCATACATAGACCTCCAACATGCTACCTCGCTTCGCTCATTGAATTATCAGATTTATAAGAAATAAGGCATCAATGAACTAATGATAGTACTAAGCTCTCAGTAAATCAGGTTTGTACGGTACAATTCGCAATAGGCTCGGCCAATATGACGCCATATATATATTTATGCACCTATTTATATTCTGTTATCCTAATGCTTTATGTAATATATATATGCGACGTTCTCAGTGCGTATGTTTGTTTAATTACCACAGAATATACAATTCTACCCTTCCATAATAGTATTTACAGCCGCGATGGATGTTTCATAGCGGCTATAAACAGCATGATTAGTGCTCAGATCATATAAACAACTATGATCTGAGATTACGTGTAATTGATTGTAAGTAATTAGCACCAGCTGTAAAACAATCCTATACGTAATGCAAACTATCCAGCTTCATAAGTAATTTACAATTAATAATTAAGGTGTAATAAATGACAATTCATTTACCATTCCTTGATTTACTACTGTGTTCTGAATTTATTTTGGTCTACCTTCTTGTCAAGACGCAGTGTTAAACATGTTTTGTATAACACCGTAGAAAATATACACATTTGAAATATTAGTATAACTGACGTAAAGCTATCATTTAAGGTAAACATTATTTTATCAAAGCCTCATAAATTAAATTTAGTAGTTTAGAATAATACCCCGCCAGTACTAGTTTCCCTCGTTTTTGGGCAAACACTCTGCAGTGGGGCAATCATCTGTCGTACGTTGTAGACGTCGCTTGACAGTTGTGTTTCATTTTCTGTGGTGTCTTTGATGACATTTTTAGCATGGCAACCATAGATCAGAGAGAAACCAGCAAAACTGGTTTTTTAGACGACTATAAAGGATGACTCACGCTAGACCGTGTCGGGTCCGAGCCGAGTGTCGGCCGGAGCACGGTCACCGAGCTGGTCCCGTACCTGTAGTTACAAAGACGGGCCTCGACCGAGCAATGACCGATGCGCCGTAATGCAGTATACTCGCCCGAGCAAAATAGTGTGTAACTAGACTACAATCATGTTGAATTTTGACGATCTGGAATTAGCGGCTATTGCGATCGCACTGGACGATGAAGAATCTAAAAACATTTCAACTCCAAGGAAATGGAGGGTGCATCCACTTTGGAGAGAACGACAAGAGAAAGAAGAAATTGTGAATCTATGACCCATTATGAAGACTTATAATTGGAGTCCATATATTTCCCATCGCTCATATCATATAATGCTGGATACTTCCTCACAGCTTCAATCAAACGTTCGTTGTTCATTTTTCAATGTCGAACAAAAACGACAGTTCACTTGCATAGCACCACTACGACTGCTCGGGCGCAGCTCGGCGGCACTGTATTCATGCAACGGGCCGTGGCCGAGCCGAGGCGGGACCGAGTTGTTTCAGAGCGTTGTCCGTTACTCGGCCGTCACTCGGTTGCCGCTCGGTATAGCGTGAGTAGGGCATGGCGGTATTGGACTTATTGGCAATACCGGTATTATACTGGTATCAATATTTTCAAAACCGGAATACCGGTATTTCGGTATTTTTTCGGTATTTCACTATAAATGTTAAAAACGCAGAAAAAATATATTTTCCATGTAATATTGTTTTAGTCTGAATAAATGTACCTAATTTATTATATAAAATCGTCCTAAAACAGTATTTTTTTTAATCAACTTAATTTTATTTATGATTTTTGGTACTTTTTCTTATATTTTTTTTATTATTACAATAAATAATCAGATATAATTAACAATTACTCCGACAGTAAAAAGTCAAGCTCAAAAGTTTCTTTCAAAAGACATTTCTTAATATCGTGATTAATTAAGCACAACAGTAAACAATCTTTAGATAAAAGTAGTGCCTCTATATTATTTAATTATATACACATTTTTGCTGGGCAAACAAATGGAATATAAATTCTTGTCATTAACTGAAGTCCGCCCCGGCTTCGCACGGGTATTTAGAAAATATTCTGGCGTCCATGTTCATATCAGGGATAATGTAGAATTCTAAAGGTAAAACAATTTTTCAAATCAGTCCAGTAGTTTCAATGCAAACAATCAAATCTTTCTTCCTTATAATATAAGTTTGGATGAAATTCACCACTGAAAACGCTTTTTCGGATTCAACACTAGTTGGAGGTAAGGTCTTCTACAGTTCATCCAAATAAAGTCCTCTATTTCCGCCATTTTCGTTCTGTGTCGTATAACTGAATAATGTGTCGCATCAGATTTTATCATCTTTCGGATCAGAGTCATTCGATTTGTTGTCTATCGTGTGTAGTGTAGTACCTTTCTATTTTAAAGATTATTCGATCGTTTTATTTCATTCTTATTAAATTGTAGCGGAACCGGCGCCTCGACGTTATCGCCACAACCAGTTTTGGCACCATCTGCTGATATTACCGATGATCGATCTGAGTAGGATAAATACGCTTTATAAAGCTTATTAAATTTGAAAAAAAATAGAGTTTCTTACTTACCGATTATCTCCTAAATGATAGTTTTTTTCGTAATATTGTCTCGAAAACGAAAACTGCCCACACAGTCCTTACTGTATTAGCTGGATTGTCCACTGCTAAACACAGCCTCCTTCATTAGGGTGGAGTTTGTAATAATCCTCACGCTTGGAAGGCGTCTTGGGGAACGCAGTATGAGATATCAGTTCTTACATAGTTCTTATCACTATAAAATACTCGGCAACACTGATTACCGTTTATTTATTACGTGCATGTGCGTAGTAATTGTGAATAGAAAACCAACGAACTAAGCGAGAGCGATGCAATTGAGAATATGCGTGAGATAAAAAGATGCACCGCGTGGGTCTGAGGGGCGTGTGGTGGTCGGCGGACGATATGTCAGTTTTGTTAAACTATATAAACAATACTACCACCGTATATGTAATATCTTTTATGTACTCACAATTTCACGGACACATTGACTGGTTCCAATCTTAAAATGCCATTTTTTAGTAAGTAGAAATCAAAAGCATGAAAAGAAAACGTTAACTGCGCATTAATTTACAACCATTTTAGTAAATAATACGGGATAACTCACGTGAATCAGTCAGATAGCTCATACTATAGTTTCAACCACATTCGGTGGTCTTTTTCAAGGAGAGCTCGGGACGTCCGCGTTGACGTCTCGCTTAGCACTTGAAAAAGACTACCGAATGTGGTTGAAACTATAGTCGGAGCTATCTGACTGATTCACGTGAGTTATCCCGTATTATTTACTAAAATGAGTGAAAACCACGTTAGTTTTTATAATAAAAAAAAATTTACAACCATAAAATTTAATAAGTTGTTGATGTTATTCATAAAATCAATATTAATATCCATATATATAGGGCTGCCGTATTGGTTTTTAAGCCTTTGATTAGTTTTTATGCATATAAATTTCTTTTTTGTCATAATACCGAAACACCGGTATTTTTGATTCCAATACCGGTATTTGAAAGTACTCTAAATAGGCCGGTATTACCGGTTTTTCGGTAATACCGAATACCGGTATCCATGCCCTAAGCGTGAGTGTGTCCATACCTAATATAGGTAATATTAGTTGACCGTGCTCCGGCCGACACTCGGCTCGGACCCGACACGGTCTAGCGTGAGTCATCCTTAAACATCTCGTTATTTTAATTAAAACTTAACACAACTATCGTTGTTTGTATCATTAATTTGCCAAGGTGCCAAGACATCGCCATTTATCTAGTAGGAGGTGTAGGGAGTAAAATTTACTTAATTTTTGTGGTTCGAATCATAGTTATTACCTTTTTTCTCACATATTCTAACTTAATGACCGAGCGAAGTGTGTAATTAGTAAATTAGTAAAGTCTCCGTTTCAGTTTCGGCAAAAATGGTCTTTTATGTTGTCTTAGGTTTTCGCGATTATTACACATAGCAATTAAACAACTTTAAACGGTTTAAAACGCGTATATTTATAAAAAAAACCAATGATAAATATACGCGATTTAAACCGTTTAAAGTTGTTAAATTACCTAGTATAATAATTATGTTCTTTTATGTTATTTCGGAGATCCGGTTGTTCTTTACAGGTCGCATTTCTCGATCGATTATCGTGAAATTAAGTGAGATTCGATATTGTTTTACGCTTATGTTTTTTTGTCTGCGCAGATTTTGGATTCTTTTTCAAAACAGTGTGTTGAAAACGTAAAAAAAAAATATTTCAGTCAGGAGGTCTTTATGTTTCAGAACCAATAGTATTATAAAATTTTACGGTGATTTCATATTTTGTATTTTATTGTTGTTAAAATTTAATTAAACTAATTTTAGGTGTCAAAACTAAAGGAAATACTTAAGTATACCTACTTACGCTAATTTAATAAAATTAAAAACTTTTAAGAAACGGTTAATGGTTCACGCTAATTTATTAGTGTAATTAGAATTACTTTAAGTCTTTAAAAATCAAACGGTAAATTTCTGAAAGTAGCCATTAATGAATCCAAAGTATCTAGGTATATGATATAAAGACCTGCTTACAGCCAAACATAAATAGTATTTAAAATCAGCGCTTACGAAGTATATTCGAATGACCTCGCTATTGTATTTTGACAAAATATCGATGTCAACTAAATTTGCTCAATTAAGTATTAGATGCCATCAATATGAAATACGTGATGGTGGCATACATAAAATATAATTCCGTGATCTGATCCGATCAAATGAAACACGAAGTAGCTTTTGGAAATCTTTGTATTTTGAATGTTTAATCAATAATCAGCGTACGAGTTGGTACATAATATATCTAATTATTATCTACATGATTCTTCTGTTGTTTTTTGCTGAATACATACAGTCTTTTACGCCATGAGTAATGATATATGAGACGACTGATGGTGACAGTTTCACAGTTATTGTTAGGTACTTGTATAGACAATTGATAAAATGGAAACACTACAACCAAAAGTTTAGAGATATTTGGATTGGAATGGATTACCCTTAGCACCTGTATTATAGAGCAGGCAATTCGGAAAAGCAGTTCATAAATGTGTTTTCTCATTACTGTCATATCTTGAAATATGCTTGTTAAAATCTATCAATAGAAATTGTGCTGATGCTGTTACTTTGCGAGATTGATATTAAAAATATTTGATCATTATTAATTGGTTTATTTTAACACTCTATTTTGGCCACTATTTATCATATAGACTAGGACACATTTTTTAATATCTACGATATTTTCAACTGTGTAATTGATGTGATCTTATCAGTAGATAAATCCAAATATGATTCAGTTCATTAATAAATTAATATTTATGAGGTCTCAAAAAATTCAAAGTATCTTGTTTATATGATGATGGTGTAATAAGGCCATAATACCTGTCCGAATGAAAACTAAAATAATATACATATGTCTACCATATGCTACACATTGTTGTTTATTTTTAACTAGCTTTCCGGGCGCGGCTCCGCCCGCGCGTATGTCGGTTATCGCGCGAAAACATTAACCTCTTTTTGCGCAGTCGGATAAAAACTATCCTATGTTTTTTCCCGGGTCTCAAACTATCTCCATACCAAATTTCATTCAAATCGGTCCAGTAGTTTTGGCGTGAAAGCGTAACAGACAGACAGACAGACAGACAGACAGACAGACAGACAGAGTTACTTTCGCATTTATAATATTAGTACTGATGGTAGTTAAACCACTACTTTGGTTTGGTACCTACCTAATCATGACTGTCTTTTATTTCCTCACTACTTATCAACCTTATTCATTAAATGTATCTTTGCTGCTTCTCTAGCAGTTTTCAAGTTAAAATCGCCGCCGTGGGCGCTGATTAAATGTTTACGGAATTCCGAAGCCATATTAGTTTTGTATTCGCAATGTTTGCAATAATACAAGAAAACATCCCGGTGGCGACCACTGCGGAGGACGTGCTTGCGAAGATTCTCCTGAAAAAAAACAAAATTATACAAATTTAATCCATGGTATCTAAGTTTATGAAACAAGCAGCGCCACCTATCGCATTTTCATCTCAACATATAAAATAATGTTAAAATTATTTCACTTACTAAACTGCCACATGTGAATTTACAATGCGGACAAGCATAAGGTTTATCTCCTTTGTGGCATAGCAAGTGCCTTTTCAAATGACTGGATTGGTTGGTTTTGAATGAACACTGAGTACATTTATGGCGTTCATCTGATATTTTAATTCCATGCCGTTTCTCATGTCTGAAACAGAGAGGTATAACATACATACGGTAATATTCTAATAATTTAAAGAAACAAAAAATTATATGTATTTCTTATTTTTACGACATCTATTAGTTTGATTACGAACTTTAATTTAAATGTGTTTTAAGCCACCTATTGAATCACAGTTGAACTAAGTAACCAACATACGTGCTTAGTGAGAACAATTCATATAACAAACTAAAGATGTACAAGCAGTTCTTAACAATTTTACTAGGTGGCGTAAAATAAAATAAGGTCGTATTTAGATTGAACGTATTTTTGATTTTCTTAGATTTTCAATATCATGGTTAATAAAAATTTGTATGCTTACTTGGCAAGCTGCAAGGCGCTTGTGGCCACGTAGGAGCATTCCGCAATTAAACATTTGTGGTCACTTGAAGTAGTAACTCCAGCAGTACAGTTATGGCGCGACAATACGGTCCTGAAATAATGTAAAATGGGTTTTAATGAAAAAATATAACTACACCATGTGGAGCAACAAGCGCTCGTAGCGAAGTGTGCTTAGCCATTCTAAACCGATCAGCCAAGGTAAGCAACGTCCGGAGCGGTCATGACTTGGGTGACCGCTAGTGTCATTACTACTGAGCGTTTCCGTGCTTCGGAGGGCAGTTTAAGACGTCGGTCCCCTTTGTTGTCTTAGGATGGTGGTCGTTATAGCATGGTGGTGGGGCATTTTGCGAATGCTCGCCTGGCTAGCTACCACCACTTCTGGTAGAAAATATGTCGCCAACCTCCTAACGGTGTGTTCCGGCAGCTGTCATTGAGAGCCAGTTATTCCAAATTAGCCTGAACAACATACTCGACCACATCATCACTTAACATCAGATGAGACAGTGTCAGCTATCCACTGTTATCCATCAGCCATTCATACCATCAGCTATAAATAAGAAAAATAGTTTAAAATTCGTACCTGGTTTTACTCAATAAAAAAAAACTTGCTAATAGCGACTAGGGCCTCGCTCTTTTATGGTTCCGATTGGAACATCCCGTAAAAGTAAAGATGTTAGTAGGTTTGTATCACCCCACCTCTAAAACTACAGTATAAATTGGCGTTTTCAGTATTTGTTAATTATAGGTACCTAAGTATATTTGTTGATAATATAGTTTACATATCAAAATTTCAGATCCCTAATTAGTTTATCTAGTGTTTGGAGTTCTTGCGATAGACCCTTAATACCTAAATGTCTTAAAATCACAAATTTGACCTTAATACGTAACGGTCTTAAATACACGTATTTTTTGGACCAAATTTCCGGAAAACTTCAAATCTTTACCCGGAAACAGCTTCAAAACTAAACTACACAATTGATTACTAGAAAATTGTTTTTATAGCATGACACAATATTTTAATGTTTAATGTTCTTGTGTTTAAAAAAAAATATATTTTAGGAATAAATACTAATATTATCCGAGCCAAACTACCCAGGAATTAGCGGCATGGTACGCTACCTTATCAATAATATTGACTAATTTGGGTCAAATCAATAAAATAAAAAAAATTTAAAATGGGTGCCTAATGATTTGACTGATCTGCATAAAGAAACGCGTGTTGAAACTTGTGTTGCCTTGTTGAATCGATACAGAAATGAAGGAATATTGGATCGAATTATGACATGAAAAGTGAATTCTTTACGATAACCATAAGCAAAACCCCAGGTCAAACAAGCTTACCAATAAGTAGGTAATGGTAACTGTTTGGTGATCTCAGCATGGTGTTATTTACTATAGCTTTCTCTGATCTGATCAAGCAATAACGGCAGATGTCTACTGTGCCGAGCTCCGAACAATGATTGCAAAATTAGCAGTGAAATGGGCCCGACTCATGAATCGATCTTCACCATTATTGCTCCATGAAACCGCGAGACCTTATACAGCACTAGAAACAGTTTTAACTCTACAGGAACTGCAATTAGAAACTATTCGTAAACCTCTGTATTCGTCAGACCTTGCTCCAACGGACTACCATTTTTTCGTGATTTGGACAAAAGTTTTCTTCTCAGGAGGCAGTACAAAATGCATTCAAACAGTTTGTCAAATCTAGATCACCAGAGTTCTATCGCAAAGGCATAAATGACCTTCCTATTAGCTGCATGGGAGCAATGTTTATATAATAATGGTAATTCTTTTGAACAAATAAATATGTTAAATTTAAAAAAATCGAATTACAATTTTTCAGTGTACAGATCGGCAATTCTCTTTATTTTGTGCTTTAACCCCTAATATTAAATATTTTTTTAATCTATTCTATTAATAAATAACTTATAGCCTAGCCTTGAAGAAGGAGAAGAAGATGTTAAACGCTCGCAAAGAAGACAAACATATTACAACGCTCACAGAAAGAAAATTCAAGTTGCACGTGAAGAATATTTTGATAAAGAAATCTTACTACACATTTTGTGATTACATTAAATGACAAAAATGCTTGGCCAAGCTAGCGCCTGTCACCTACGTAATGTAAATAAATATTGTAATAATTTTACTATATAGTATGTAATTAACACATTGTTAAAAAACCTTTATAGGAATGGCCCCGAGTTTCTTGCCCGTTCTTCTCGCAGTGGCTCTATAATTTTTGTTTGCTGAACGTGGCAGTACAATGTAGTATGTTTCAATATTAAAATTTGTAATTGACCTTTATATAAAAAAACCTATAAGTTTGTTTTTCCAAACCGTCGCTGTTCTTGCTTTACCAACAATTCCTTTCGATATATTTTCTTGACATTTGTCTAACTTAACTAACATCCCCGACATCATAAACGCTAATCACCCCATTATGGAGAAGCCGTCGCGACTGGCAACACCGCAGTCACCGCGCGACCGCTAAGCACTGCATTATGCAGTGCACTAACGCACAAGATATCGCACAAGTTAGATCATCAGCCGTTAGACACTGTTAGTGTCTAGCCTGCTGCAGTTCAACTGCTTTATATGTGGTGCCACTTGGATTGTATAGATATAATACCTAGGACAAGTTATATAATTTAGTAAATTATTAATGGCAGTGACTGACCCAAAATGTACAGATGGTTTTCTAGCCTCAGTTATAAAGATTATTCATTGTTTCCTTATCGACTGATACATAATGTTATGTACCTAACAGATAAAAAGTTTACTTGTTGCTTCATTAATATTTTTTAAAGATTATATTATGGTCGTACTTATGCTCAAGTATAAAATTGAAATATTTCTTAATTAATATGATATATAAAAAAGTCATTCATCTCAATATGTTTGTTAGGACTAGCTTAAGTCAACCGGTTGTTAGCATTTTTCCAATAACCCCGTATAACTGAAAAATAAGCTGAAATACGTTTTAGCGAAAATTCATTTGTACTCTAATGATTTTCACCACGGATTTAGGAAGGTCCTAAATCCGTGGTGAAAATCATCTTATTTTTCGTATTTCAGCTTATTTTTCAGTTATACGGGGTTATTGGAAAAATGCTAACAACCGGTTGACTTAAGCTAGTCCTAACAAACATATTGAGATGAATGATTTTTTCACGGATTTAGGAAGGTCCTAAATCCGTGATTTTCACATATTGAAATTTAATCTATGAAAATATAAAAAAAGATTTGTTGAGAGAGTTGAGCAGATGAATACTTGCGGCCTGGGACTTGCACACTATATACATGGAAATAAATACTGATAGACAAAAATACGTTGCTAGTCTTTTGTGGTTCTGCTGGTCCTGCTAATGGATATTTTCTGATATTTTATCATTACTTATTAATATCATTGGTTGATTCACTGATGCCTTGAACATAAGAAAACTAGTGTAACTTGTTGTTCAACACAGCCTAGCTCGAGCGTCAGCACTGTATCGACAATAGTCTGAATAGGATGAAACTTGCGCCATGAAGGCGTTGAGTTGATGCATGCTTGCGGCCTGGACTTGCACACTTTGCATCGAAATGGACACAGTTACTGTTCATGAAGTCGCTCTCAAGCTTATGATGTGGTGGCGCTAATGTGTATTTTCTAACTGTGGCCTTTGCTTGCATTCGCTTGACAAATCTACATTCTGATGACTTCAATTAACATTTATATTTCGTCAATTATAACAGAGGGCGAGTACCCAGCACGTCGGGATTCCCAAGCTATGCGTAACGCCACTAAGCCAATGATGCTGACTACAATGAAACAAAGTACCTATATATTATATTGTATAATATAGATTGAATCCATCAATCGTGAAACAAGCTTTCTTTTATGGAAATATGAACCTTATTTTTATTGTAATAATTTACATCCCGATTTCGTCCGAGAATCACACATGTCTATCTATACAAAACTCGACTGTTTGATTAGGTCCAGTTGACACATGAAGTTTCTCAGCTCTGATCTTCGCAATTTACGGACTGATGAACAAATAAACTGCAACTAGGGACTGTCAAAACAAATAAAGTTAAGTAACTGATGCCTTCAAGTCTAATGCAAAACCCTGATTCACACACGTGCTAACCATAAAATTGGAGCAAACTGGAACTACTATCTCTTTCCGTCACTAATATTTTGATCCAAAGCTTAAAATACCGCGCATCCGGGAATTCAGCGGGTGTAAAAATGTCAGCGCTGGTAACACCGCTGCAAGATGGCGGGAATGCGCGCGCGCAGCCAGCTCTTTGATTGCTCCACGACGCGACGAGTACGAGACGACTAGCGTCGGCTGTCGACTGTCAAGGCTCGTGTCATGTTATGAATGTCCCGATATTTGTGAAGGAGTTGTATGACAGCTGACATGCCGCGCATCCGCTGCACAAGTGAATTGATGTTCGCGGGCGAGATGATGTGGCCGCTATTTTGGGCGCCGTCGCAGTTGCAGCTTCCTACGTGAGATTTGATTGCTTTGATTGGAATGTGATGAGTGAAAACTGTATGTCTTCGTAACGGTTCGTACCAACGTTCGATTTACGAGCGACATAGAATCATATCATTCACCAGCACGGCTATTCGGAGTAGCCAGAAATCATCGATGAGATTACAAGCGAAATTATATCCACCGCACCGTAAAAATTGTATTTATCAATATTTCTGAATCTTGAATTACTTATATTTACAGTTCACGGAATCTCTTTATGATATTTAATGCTTGTGGCAATTAAAGGCAGTATTAAGTATTGTAAGAGATTATTTGCGTACGACCTTAACCTTCAACAGCACTAAGTTCACTTCTGCAAATGGTAAAAGTTGAAAATGTTGGATTCCTGTTACATACATCCTTTTATTGGTCTTTTGGAGAAACCTTAAATTACTTTATTGCTGAATTATAAAGTCTTAAATATCATTTTTACACTTGCATCCAAGTTGACTTTTTAATAATATTTATACCTATACTGAATTCTGAAAATGTTGAATTTAATATCGTTTAGCATATAGAATAAAATAAACCACATCCCATAAATATAAAGATGATAATGGATAAACATACAATAGTGACAGAATAGTGACGAACACGTAATTTGTGCATAGAAAGGTACTTACTTGTTAAGAAAACTTTTCATACACTTATCGCAACTCCAGGTCTGATTGTCATGTACTAGATCCTGCGTGTCTTCGCAATGGTCATGCTTCACATGATTCGAAAGGGTGGTCTGTCTGGTGAAGTTTGCATTACATATGATGCAAACAAACGGCCTCTCGAAGGTATGTTGTCTCAAATGCTGTCTCAATGAAGCTTTTCTGAAGTTCTTTGGACATAAAGGACATGTGTACTTATCGACCGATTTTTCTACATCACCATTTTTCATAATCTCTTTACGTGGCGGTTCATGCAAGACCTCATGGAAGTAACATTCAGCCTGAGAGTCTGTAGTGAAGAGACATTGACTGCAGCTCCATATATTTGAAGAACTGCTGTGGCTTGTTTCTTGGAACTGACACGCCTTGGTCCTGAGATGGCTAGTCACTTCTTGAGCGAGTATAAACTCCATGCCACATTTAGGACACCTGCAATGGAAAAAACTACTTAACACATATGCTCTTAGTATGATGAAAGTATTCAGATTACCAGATTGAAGTTAAACTTACGTTTTCCTTATATTTGGATGGGATGACCTGATGTGATCTTTTAGAACTAAAATGTTCCTGAACATGAGATCTCCTGGGCAATACGGACATTTTTTTCTTAAATCTTTCATTATAACGCCATGTTTCATTAGCATTTCTTTCCGATTAATCCTATGTTCCGAAGATTGACGATGACGTTTAGCCTCTTCCGCTGAATTGAAGTTTTTATAACAGATCAGGCAAAGGTGCGATTTGTGTTTATGCCTTGATTTCAAATGTGCTGCGAGAGTGAGAGACGTCTTAAATTTGGCTGGACAGTGTTGACATTTGTGTAGTTCTTGATACGTGTCGGTTGCTGTGTAAGCCAATGGGTGACCAGTTTTCTGACTGTGTTTCTTCAACTCCAGATTAAATCGAAAAACTTCTGAGCATGTTTCACATTTCAACACTGTTTTCTTCCTGATTATTATAGGCATAGATCTGTTAATAACTGCTATAACCTCATTGTGGTCGGAACTTGACATGTGCTGCAACATTTCCTGGGAAGATCCACATTCAAACTTGCAAAAAGAGCACCAGAAATTACCTTCAATGAATGCTACTTTCCATTCATGTTCCTCTGAAGACCAATGTTGCATGAAATTGGGAAACCAATTGGTGTAGAATTTACAAGGACTGCACTGAAAAGGAGACTGACGAACGATGGCGTCAATATTGTCTAAAATAAGCTGTTGATATACGGAACTAGTCACTCCTGCTGCCTTTCTAAAATGGTAATGAGATATTAGATGTTTTCCCATTAAGTGTCCCCTTACACGGGATTTACAACCAGCGCAATGGACAAAGGTAGCTTTTCGTTTTCTCTTATTAACATCAATTTTAATACTTGATTTGTAATCTTTACGTTGGCGTTTTTTTCTCTCACTCTGTGAGTAAATGCCACCATCGACAAATTTTGAAGGTCTTGTTGTGCGTTTTTCAGTCAATTTCATCGGCTTTAAGTGTCCGGAAAATTCTAATTCGTGTTCGGGCAAAACTTTTTTCAAGTGTAAACTAGATCTCAAGTGTTTGTCGTAAATAGCTCGGGAACCAAGCCTCCTGTTACACGGACCACACCAATACTGGACTGATCCTTTCGATTGTATAGTGGTTTGCATAATTTGAGTTTTTTCGTTTGCACCAGGAACCCATTTACCCTTAGTGTGGCCTGGAGGTGGGGCATCATAGTCTTCATCACGATCTACTTCGGGTAAGAGTGCTTTCCAAGTAGCTGTAGGCTCTGGATCATCCCAGTCATGCTCTGGTGAATCAGGGTGCCATTTGCCTCCTGTATAGTTTGGAGGAGGTTTCCACTTTGCTCCAGTCACATGTTCTTCATCATCGTCTTCCTCTGAAACTACCGACTCGTCACTTTCATCATCACCTTTGTAATCATTATACCCTATTGTGTATGAGGAATTGGTTTCTTTCTTAGCTGCCCCACTGATGCTTGCAACAGCGTTGATAAGCTTTGTTTGATTATCTTCGTTGGCACTTATTCTAAGCGTATGACCTCCTATCCAGTCTTCACCTCTAAGATTAGTTTCAAGAGGGCTCATCCGAGGGATATCTCTTGAAGTAGATGCAATGGCCAAGGAGCTTTTTCCACCAGAGCTCGGTTTAGTTATCGAGATTGGAGGAGTTAGTCTGGACAAAGAGGTTTTCTTGACGCTGCTCTGTAGTTCAAGAGATTGGAAGAAAACGTCAGCGCCTAAGCTGTAGGTAGGGTCTAAAGAATCAATCGGTGGGAGATCAGCTTTGCCCTCAATGGCTTTTATTTTGCCACAGCGCTCCTTCCTGTGTTTGATGTAGTTGTCCAAACCGACGATGGTGTTGTTGCATTTGATGCAGAGATGGGTGTCATCGTCATCGTCGTCACGTGGGGACAGCATCTGAGGATAGATGAGTTTGGTGGTGAGTTGTGCATCTGAAATAAGAATACCAAAATATTTTAACAAGCTTTTATTAGGGTGAAATCCATCTAGCTAATCTTAGCAGAACTAGAGCTCTTTCAATAGAGTACAAACATATTTATTACTAGCTGTACCCGTACCTGCAGACTAATTATTCACATTTGTGCACTGTTTATCCCATATTAAGCAACACTGTGGTCTGCGGTGAAGCACTCTTATAGTAAACCATAGCTCAGAATGGAGCTTTTTACTTTGGATTTCAAAACTCCCGGGTTGTATTTTCCAGAAGACAGTAGTTAAGTAACTCAGAGAGTTCTTTCCCGGTTCGGACAATAAATGTTGAAGCAAAGTACATTGTACGTTTCTTTAGAATTTCGATTTTAAAGCGTTTTTTTAAAGTTTGTTTGAAGGTAGATCGAACGTATTTTTTTTTATTTCTCATTCTCGGAAAGTAGTGTTTGTTTGATCTGAGTAGCGGGTAGGAGAGGCTCCTTCCCACCTAAGGCCGGGAAAAACTCATAGTAAATGCTTCCTTCTCTTGGGCCGGAATAACTTGTAACAATTGTAACCATTGGTGTAAACAAAGTTATATGTCTGAGATTTTTCGTTGTAAAATACTCTGTTGTTATAAACAAATTAATAACCACTATGTTTGGCAGGGTAGTAACTAAATATAAGGTAAAAAGTGTAGGTTAAAAAAAACTAACTAAAAATTTCCCTAAATTTCATTGTTCTAACTCCTAGTGTATCTTTGTATCTTCTACTCATGTTTATTATTTTTAGTAAATATTTAGAAAAACTACATTTTTTTACCGTCCTCATATTTTAAATGAAAAGTAGAGTGCTTAACACGTATGTAAGTCATCGATTCCTACTTGGACTATAGCCGCATTAATTTTAAATAGGTTCTGCTCATGTTATTAAAATCAAAATAAATAATATAAAAAAACATACTATTTTTATATCGTTATTATTCCTTATATTTGTAGTGAGATGAAAGCAGAGAGATTCCTTTCTCACTTTTTACTTTTCTAGTTAATAAAAGTTATTACACAATCAACGAATATTTAAATGACCGTTATAATAAGTGTTACAACTGTAATTCAAATTGACATTATATATCTTATAATCTATACTTAGTGTTGTGTAATAATATCATTGACATTTGACACTGTGAATTGACATTTATTATAAATAATTTAATAGAAATTTCATTTATCTGAATCTTATTTGTATGTATAATGATGTATGTTGATATTGTAATAATATGCCTAAAATAACTTCAATTTTACTAACTTTTGCATACCATAAAGGTGGAATATGGAGAACTTTGTACAATTAAGAACTTTTTTTATCACCCATGTTCATGCAAGAAATATATTTGAATTTCGGGCAATAGCTGCCCGTAAATATTCCAAACAAAATTTTACGTAAAATTTCACAAATAGTTCTATCCTCTCAATAATTTTTTAGTAAGTAAGTTATTTTTTCAATGAATAATTTTTAGAAAAGCTACTTTTTTTACATTTTTAAAATTCGATGTGAAAAGTAGAGAGCTGAACGCGGGTGAAAGTTATCAATTCCTTTCGACCATTGTATAACAATCTACTAAACTTGTTCACTTCCAACTTTAAACGGATTAAATCACGTATATTTATCGTTATTTTTGTCCCGACAGTCACCCCGTGACCAAGATCACTACAAAGTGTTTGAAACGTCGGGACAAAACTAATGATAAATATACGTGATTTAAACCGTTTAAAATTGTTTAATTACTAAGTGTAACAATCGCGAAAACCTATGAAAACATTGTGCACTACCATTGCGCAGTCTCCAAAATGTATCCGGCAAAAGAAATATATGTACTTGGTTATAAATACTGATTGTGGTGAATGTACCACATTTTAGAGTTTTATCGTAGCAAGCTTGCAAAACTAAATAATTGTGTGTGATGCCGGTCTGTCCGTGGGGTGTCGGGCTTCCCGTGGGGTTCCGGGCTTCCTATGGGCTTATGATGAGCCGTACGTTCAAGGGTTTCTCAACATTCCGCGGTTCAAGTTATTTAAAACGAAATATTTAGTTTGTGATATCTGTAATTTCTTAACTGCAAAACTGAGGACTATGAAATATTTACGGGAAAATAATTAAATTACCGCTATTGTAACAAAAAAAGAATGATTGAAATCGGACTACGCGTTAATAAATTACAACTTAGTGTATATTTTAATTTTCATCCCCTTTCCCAAGAGAACCGTACTGAATTTCGGGATAAAAGTATCCTATGTCCTTTTTCGTAGTATGAACTCGAATCGTGCTAAGTTTCATTCAAATCCATTGAGTAGTTTTGGAGTGATGCGCGGCCGGGATACAGACAGACAGCCAGAAAAAAGAAACAGTTTTAGCATCAGCAAAATCAAAGTCAAAGTCATACCTATATACCTATACGATAAAGTGCGACCGCCAGCTTAAGATGAGCCGTACGTTCAAAGGTTCCTGTACATTCTGGATGGCAAGTTATGTGGAACGTAATATTTAGATTGTGATGTCTGTTATTTCTGAACTTCAAACCCGATGACTTTGAAATATTTACGGGATAAATTTTAAAGTACTTACCACTATTCTAACAAAAAAATCGGCAAAGTGCGAGTTGGACTCGCGCACGAAGGGTTCCGTACCATTAGTTATACAACATTAGACTTCGTATTTTAACCTTTTATTTGTTTTAACGTGCGCGAGTCCAACTCGCACTTGGCCAATTTGTATTTGTTGTTATAGCGGCAACAGAAATACATCATCTGTGAAAATTTCAACTGTCTATCTATCACCGTTCTTGAGATACAGCCTGGTGACAGACGGACGGACGGACGGATGGATGGACAGACGGATGGACAGCCGGACAGACCGTTTTTACCCTTTGGGTACGGAACCCTAAAAAGAACGTAAGAAATCGGACTACGCGTTAATAAATTACAACTAAGTGTATATTTTGACTTTCATCCCCTCTCCCAAGGGAACCATGCTGAATTTCGGGATAAAAAAATAAATTATCCTACCTTGTAGTATGAACTCAAACCATGCTAAGTTTCATTGAAATCCATCCAGTAGTCTTGGAGTGATGCGCGGCCGGGATACACAAAAGACAGACAAAAAATAAAAAAAAATACAGTTTCGGCATCATTATCAGCTACAGAGTACTGTACATTTTTTTTTTCAAAATATCTGCCATGTACAGAATTGTTCCTGTTACAGTTTTATTATAAGTATAGATTTTATTAATATACATATATTAATAAATATGGAGCAGCTAATGTTGTCGCATCGCAACGTAACGTATTACGTACTCGTATATTCAACCCACAATATCCTGAAATTGCCGATTTATATCTTTTGTTGGTTTTAATCAAAATTTCATTAATATAAGTATTTAATGAAGTTTTGATTAAAAACAACAAAAAATACAGACTGTTGAGCTGCGGAACCCAAAGAGAGCATGCCCCGACTCGCATTTGGCTATTTTTTACATATATAATTAGGCACAAGGAAGTTTTGAATGAAGCCAATTGCGATAAACGTTTCATATCCCTTTGAATAAAAAAAGTCAACGGAGTCGTTTAATCCAGAAAATTTGTCTTACATATTCATAAGACAAAATACGCCAAAATATCGCAATTAAATATAGTATATAAAAAATTCAAGAATTCAAACGCAAAACCGTTATATTCAAGATTAGCATAAATAATTAGTAAATTAGTAAAAATCGTTCATTTGAGTAATAAAAAGCCATAAACATGTCTTTGGAACACCATAGCATAGATTTGAAAACTTCCCCTATTTGTCAAGAAAACTTCCGCTTGACAGCTTTAGGTGAAGCTCTATGACAAGACTAATGAGTCTAATGACACTAACTAACCTACCTTAGGTTTTGAACACGTCATAGCTTAGTACGTAGAATTCAATGAGGGTACTTCTAATAAAGGAATATATAGGAATATAAGGTAATTAATCCAATAAATTTAACTGACAAAATACTTATAAGAGAATTTAGAACGTTGTTCTATGAGTTTTATGAAATACTGAAAGTTTCAGCGACCGCGCCGACGACGAAAAAGCACAATAAATAATATATTTTAAGGTGGATATTAATTCATCAACATTACTGCGGGGGATGGTGTAGAATCGATAACGGAATGTGTTGCACTCATGTTTTTTTTTTTTTTAACAATGTGATATAACTTGTTGCAATCACTCGGACCTCAATATCGTGATCATGGTCCCAACTTCACAATTATTATATTGTTAACCGAGCGAGTGCGAAGCGCCTGCGAAACGTCTACGTTTCAGCTTGGGCAAGAATGCTTTTGTGTCCAGATTTAAGATTTCCAGTTGTTCTGTTTTATAGGTCGCGCTCATGAACCGATTCTCCTGAAATTTTGTGAGGTTGTCGCCTACCGACATCCGCAACGTCAGAGGTCTCGGTGATACGTTCCTCTGAGGAGGGAATATTCTCTGTTCTTGAAGGCTAGAGTCTTTTCAGAAAAATGCTTTGAATTTGACTTAGCTACATTTATAATAAAGTGAAATAATATCAAGGTTTACTGAAATGATATAATTATAATACATTATATATGAATAAATGACAATATTCACAGAAAATTAGATATTATTATAGTTTATATAAATTTTAAATCCTAAGTCCACTCTCTTTCTGAAGATACCTATTCTACTGAGTCTATCGGTTCGGAAATACGAGTAGGTACTTCACAATGCAGCGGGTTTCACATAATGGCAGTGCGAAGCAGATACTGTTGTGATAATCGCAAGAGTGGACTTACAGACTCCTGCGATCATATTCTGTCGGACGGACGTCCGATGGCGAAATTCAGCTGCAGGCATTACATCGAACATTTCCTCAGAACAATCCCCGTGATAGATGCGGTAAAAGATGCAGAGTGATCCAACATCTCTACGCAATGCCAAAGGGTCGAGCCGATCAGAGAGAGTGTCGACGATTGGAGTCGCTCTGCGGTCAAATGAAAGGAGCTGTACTGGGGAGCCACTAAAGGAAGGAACACCCAGGAAGTTAGAAATTAACGAAGTAACATGTATATTTAATTAATGGATTTATTATTCTTCTAAACGACATTAAAGAGTTTTTTCAAAATCATGTCAATTAGGTTGACATTGTTTCGACAGGCTCTAATCAGTACTAACTTAAGAATGTCTAAAAAGTATTATTAACATGTTTTTATTTTAATTAGTTCCCTTGAATTTTCCCTGGCAGAGCGATTTTCGTATCAGTGCACGCAGATATGAACCTTATTTCAACGGTCCTCGTTTGATTTTCGTACTTGTAACGAGCAAAGAACTGCGTCAATTCCTCATAAGCTCAATGCAGCATAATATACCTAAGTTTGAAAATGGAATAGTTATAGTATAAACTTGAGAATACCTGTCAGTATAAGTACTATTCGTAAGCTAATCGGACACTGCGAAACGGACTCTAAGTTTATGATCATTAAAGCATAAAATTAGGTCAACATACATAAACTATACAGCTTAGTATTTCCAACAACAAACTGTAGTGCCTAGAACCGTTCATCAGTTGATTTATACCCACTGCAAAACAAGTGGAATACTTTCATAACTCAATCGCTGCAAGTTCCGCGTCGCCATGCCATCTATCTTGCAACTATTCATAACTACCTACTCGCATGTTTGTTGACGGAGATGTCTCTGTAATATCCCTTGTGGTTAGTAAGTAACTGCTAAATGTGTAGCTTTTTGTGACCACCCTAGTAGCAGCAGAAATCTTTGTGCGAGTTCGTCCGGGGAACCACCATACCTTATTAGTAATGTTAGTTTTTTTCGGATGGTGACGAATGAAGCACGCGGCCCTCCTGATGTTAACTTCCTACAACATATGCATTTTATTATAAGTCACAAATTTCACTGTGCTCGTCACCTGAGAAATACGAGACCATCACAAATAAAATACCATACAAAAATAATCATCAAAATCAATTCATAATCGTCAGAGTTATCACGTAACAAACATATTATATAAAAAAAAACATTCGAATGAGAACCTCCTACATTTTTGAAGTCAGTAAAACATTCAACAAGTGACCGGAAAGACAAGGAAGTACGAGTGAACGGAAGTGTAGCAAGGGAGACGGACAGATTGAAGACTTTCTGAAAAAAGGTATGTTAGGATCGTAGCAAGTGGAAATCTGTGGTCTCTGCCTACCACAATACTGGAAAATAGGTGTGATTTTATGTATGTATGTAAATTCGATAGGAAGGTGAAGATTGACGTTCGGATTTCCGATACAAGCAGCTGGAGTTAATGAAAATTTTAGGAACAATGCATACGCACTGCCGTTGCATTTTAGTCGGGCTCATTGTAGTAGCAGATTTCATTTTGAATATTCGAATATTTTGTATCTCATTGTCATGGTAGCAGTATAACAGCGGACAGTTCTAGAAGCGAGGATCAAAATGATCGTTAATAATTCTGGTTTCACCTGTCGGATCCCAGGCGGGTTGGTCTTACCACTTGTTCTTGTACAGAATAACAGACATCATTGATTACGCGTCGGGACGATATTGGCGCTGTACAATTTTGGTTTTAAGTTACGTCACGTTGAGCTATACCGACCTTATCTACATTATATTACATACATTATATATAAATTATGCCCATCCAATGTTTGTATACTTTGATACCTTATCAATGTTTTATACCGTCAAAACTTCATGATAATAGGTAGGAGTACTTTAGTTGGGATCTTGTTTTTTTATGACTTATAGATTAGCCTGCCCACTATCTTACCTGATGGTAAGTGATGATGTGGTCGAAGATGTTGTTCAGGCTAACTTAGAATTGAATGTTTGACTGGCTCTCAAGGAGACAGCTGCCGGAACACACCGTTGGTGCCTGGCGACAGATTTTATACTTGAGGGTGGTAGCTAGCCAGACGGTCATTCGCAAAATGCCCTACGACCATGCAAATGATGGGTATTACAACTTTTTTTGGCTATTCAGGTTGATTGAGTGACCTAGTTTAAATTTCAAATGTCCCGGTCGATCTCCAGGTCTCAGACGCAAGAAATTTTCTGCATAACCTACTACATGGGGGTCCCCGCGTGCAGTAGATTGCAATGTTGAGCCCAACCCTACATGTTATTATCGTACAAAAAACCTAAAACACCACACGACATGCGAGTGTTAAGGCACCTCTGTCCTTACCCCTTCCTGTATGGCGTGCATATCGGTTCTTTGGCAACACCAAAGAAGTTATCAGTTTTAATTCCTATGTCGAAAACCCGTAGTAACAAGTGCAGTGACACGCGTCAATCGTCCCCGCACCGCCTGACACCATTGTCGCTGACAAACCGTTGACAAATGACAGCTGACGACTGACAGCCGACAAATGAGGTGCTGCCACTGCCGCCGCTAACGTCATTATTGTCATTACACCTCGTTTGTTTGAGTAACTATTTGAATGAGTGATAAGGTTTGTTTTAATTGATAAAAGTATTTAATCAAAATGTCTGTTGCCAGTGATGACTTACGGCACTGAGACTTGTCCCTTATGGACAAGCTCAGTGTCACACAGCTAGCTGTGGAGAGAGCTATGCAGGGAGTTTCTTTGCGCGATAAAATCTGGAACGAGGATATTCGCCGATAAACCAAAGTCACCGACATAGCTTTCAGAAGATGCAAGTTGATGTGGCAATGGGCAGGCCATATTGCGCGATGAACAAATAACCGATGGGTAAGGCAGGTTCTCGAGTGGCCCCCACTAGGTGCACTGACGACATCGTAAAAGTTGCGGGTAGCCAATAGTTACACGTTGATAATAGCTGTTCATTGAGGCGTTTGTTCAATAGTGGACGTCTTCCGGCTGATGTTGATTATGATTAATTATCCCATCTTTTTCATATTCTAAGAATTCATTTGTAATATAAAAAGTCATTGTAGTGACTTTAAATTGGGCACTGGACTTTCAACATCTGCGGCCGTGTCAGTTGTTAACTCAAAGGCTTAATTCCTAAGAGGATTGGAAGGTGTACTTCTCTACTGCGGCATCAATTCGTAAAAACGACTTTTTTCTGTGAATTTCCACTAAGTTTATAAATCTATTTTGGGAGGTTCCTTATCATCATCATCAGCCACCGTTATATAAATTACTCTTCTATTAGGGGTTATGGGTATGCCATGATGCTTGGAAAGCGTCTTGGGGATAACAGTGTAAGATGGTAGTGCTTCAGAAGGCGCTGCTGCTCATCTTCTAGGTTTTTTCCCCTTTGTCTCCCTTCCACGTATCCCATAAAGAAGCTATGAGGGAGAAAAATTCTAGTCCAGCATCCCATGGGGGCTTTTTAACATAAAGAATATAATAAATATATAAATAATAAACATAGTCTATAAGTTTTTGCCATACAATATCTGAATAAGCAGCTAGTTGGCCACTAGTGCAGGAATTAAACAATTGTTTAATTAGGTAGATATTATTCCACCCTATAAGAGACAATTTTGAGTTTTATATAAGTATTAATTTAAAAAAAAACGTCGCGAGGGTATATCTACTTATTATTAGATTAGCAGCCATGAAACCGAAACTATAGCTTTTTTAATAGCTGATAGACTATACCTATAGTCTTAGAACAATGTCTCACCTGATGGTGAGTGATCAGGTGGTCGAAAATGCTGTTCAGGCTAACCTAGAATTACTGGCTCTCAGGGATAGCTGTCGGAACACAGCTTTAGTTGTAGGCGACATTTTTTTTTAACTTGTAGTGTAGGTGATAGCTAGCCAGGCGGGCAATCGCAAAATGCCCTATCACCATGCTATAACGACTGACATCCTAAGAGAACAACCTGCTTGCAAGCAAGTCCAGAAGTTATGCTACTAGCGGTCACCCATCCAAGTAATAAGCGCTGCAGACAATACATCAACTAGTTTATCATTTGAGAATGATCAAGCAGCTACGTTACGAGCGCGTTGTTTCATAAGTTGTTTTGTCGTCTTTTGAGTAGTTAGAGGAAATATAATTGTATCGACCCCAGATTCTTGGGACAAGGGTAGGCAGGTTATCTCGTATAATAAACCGTTGATTAGAGAGTAAAATACACGGTAGGTATATGTAGGTAAAGTGAAAGAAAGTCCTTGGTCTCATTCGGCGCGGCGGGCGCGGCGTTGGCAGAGGCAGGCTGGGGCTGCATGCAAGTGATCCGCGACGTCGTCAAAGGCTGTCGGCCGAATAACGACGCCGCCATCGATCGGCGGGCGGCAGTCGGCACCCCCGCACCCCACCGCCCCCCACACCCGCTGCACCCCGCTGGCCGCCGCTGTCACCTTCGCCGTGAGATTGAAGTCAACTGTTTCATTTATAAGGAAAATGTTGACTTGACCACTCATTTTTTAAATTTAGAAACTGGTTTGCAAACGTCTGCGATGGCGTGTTGGTGGGTCCTGGTTACCATACTGACTAATATCTTGCAAATAAAGTTACAGCTCCCGGCTTGTGAATGTAAGTGCTATTCGATATCCTCTTGGATGTCGTAAAAGTTGACGACGGGAAAAGAATGCAGGAAGCAGCATGTAGAGATGTTGTTGCTCATTGAGCGCATTAGATGAAGATTTATATTTTATTGTAAAACAAAAAATATAACGGAAAGCTCTCTAAATGTTGAAATAAGAATTTATACACTAATTGATTTACTTGAATGCAAAATTTCAGCGCTTTTGAAAACTGGTATTAAATATATGACATATCCACGATTGTATGGAAAGCGCTCGTGTATACCAAACTCTTAAACGGGATGATCATCCCAATTTAGCGCAAATATTATTATATGAAATCTGACATAAGCTTTTATCAAAAGAGAATCATGCACAATTTACGAAGAATAAGAAGAAATCTTGTAACCTGGTTGACCCCATTGACCCCTATGATGCTTAATAACCAGAGTGAAAACTTGTGCCTTATCTCTATTTTGTTTTAAGTATCTTAAGATCTCGGTTCGAGAAGTAAATTAAGCATGATGTGATATTCGCTAAATGTGCCATAGAGCTTGAAAATCAACTAAACAAAACAATAAAAAAAACAAGTTTCATACTGCTAAAAAAAATAAGGAACAGACATTTTTCCTGACAATATCGTGTATATAGCGTGGTAACGTGTGGAATTAAGCAACATGTCACAAATCTTTGCATACATTGATTACGAGAGCGTATGTGATATATTGTTTTATGGTAGATAATGATACCTGTCAAAAGAGACAACTGCAGTTTTTACAACATTGTTTGTTTTCATAATTTTCCATATATACATTACAAAGTGTTAAGGTACGCTGCCCTACGACGTGCTGTGCTACCTTTAGTTTCATCAAAACAGAACATAACAAATAAAACCTAACACTTAAATAATATATAATGATTTATAAATACAAAGAATTGTAGTGCCACGTGATGTCAAAAATGAGTCAAGACTCAGCATAAGCTATGTTCAGAATTAAAAAGTACCGAACTAATTATGGCAAAAAAATGCTCACATTTGAGGGAGTACAACTCTACAACAAAATACCCTCAAAACAAAATAGCTCAACATGTCATCACTGATATTTCTGACTTTTATGTAAATAATGCACTGGATGGGTAGCTATTATAGTATTAATTATGATGGACGGCATGACGAATGTATAGTTTTAATTTATGTTTAAGCACTGTTCTCAAGTAAGTGACTGTCTTATTGGGAATATATATCTTTAAACCTAGACCTAGAATTCAGATATCACTTCTAAGTTCTGACATCGACGATACACCTTCACCAAGCGGTAATAGACGGTAAAGCTGCACAAAGTATGCAGGCTGTAATAATTTTATCAATAATTATAGAGCAAATGCACATCAGCTCCTTCGGCATGCAGTACAAGGTGCAATCGCATTCGTCCGTGAATCCTTCCCCTCCCAATATCAGCTATAAATCAGACGTCCACGCCTTGCCCTAATGGAAATTATAATTGATTCCTCCCAGCCTAGCTCGTTTTTAACCTTAAATTGTTTAATGCTCCGTGTTTATTGCTAGTTAGCTAGTTGGGGAACGATGACAGGATTTAAAAAAATAAAGTCATAATTACAGGTACAATATACGAGTACGACAAATTGACATTACCTACCTATTTTTACAAATAATATATTCGTTGGTCGAGTGGTGTAAAGCCTCACTTTTAAGTCTTGGCGTACTTAGTTCGATTCTCGGGTGTGTTTAAAATTAAAAACGCAGGTGTTTTATACTTTTGCCTAACCCTTAGATTTATTTTTATTGCTATTATATTTATGATAGGTAAGCCTTATTAGACCATAATCTCACCTGATAGTAAGTGATGATGTAGCCGAAGGTGTTAGCAGCAGGCTTAACCTAGTAATTACTGGCTCTCAACTTCAGTTGCCGTAACAAATATAAGGTAATTAAAACAAAATTACAAAATATTCTCTACTTAATTACAAAATAACTCTAGGTTAGTCTGAACAACATCTCGACCACATCATCACTTACCATCAGGTGAGATAGTGGTCAAAGGCTAACCTATCCTATCAGGCATAAATAAAAAAAAAAAATATTCTTTGAATTTTACAAATTGTTCTAACTCCACAAAATATTCTATATAATATGTATCTTCTGCTCATGTTTATTATTTTCGGTTAATATTTTAGGAAACTATCTACTATTCTTACTCTCCTCATATTTCAAACGAAAAGTAGTGTTTAAGTTGGATGTAAGTCATCGATTCCTATTTGAACATAGCCGCATTAATTTTAAATTGGTACTACTCATGTTATTATAATGAAAATAAAAATAACAATAAAACTATTATACTTATATTAGTAGTGAAAAGCAGAGTGTTTAACACGAGTGAAAGTCATCAATTCCTACTCGGATAATCTACTATTCCATATTTTCCCCTGGTTATGGAACATACTTATACTGGCCCTGGACAATGCATGAGCAACATGCCACTCTAACTGCTACCTTCACTTTTTCATAGTCAAGAACTAAATGTTACCGAATATAATACCAATTACTCCCAAAAAAGATTGGCGTTAGGATGTAACAGACCATAAAACTCAAACAATACCTTCTACAATGTGTTCTTGCGACGTTAATAATAACAAATATTAAAAATATTTTATGAAAATATGAAATAAATAATTTAGAAAATCTTTTAATATCAGTACATAAAAATATATCTACTGACAATTCAAAAAAAAAGAAAATAATTTTCGACGCGTTGCGTTGCGCTTAACTCTTCTATGGCACGATTCAGTCCGTTTAGCAGGAAAATTAGGTGTAATTGTCACAAAATATATATTTTTTAATTTTATTCTAAAATAGTTATTTATTTAATGAATATTAGTTATAATTATTTGCAGATTTTTGCTGAGTAACGCCTGAACCTATTAATTTTCTTGTGCCGTTCTTTGTGTTGTTAGAAGAAACATGTATATACTCGTATTTATGTGTTCTTGTGTCGAGGGTAGAAACAGAAAATATATTTTACCGACACCACCTGGGATACGGGTAGGAAAACTATAATGATTGTGGATTCCATCATTATTTTATATTTTATTCATCACTGTTGAATCATAAGAAGCTAGACTGTACCTAAATAAGACAGTTATTTATCAGTTTTAGGTACCGTGTTAACAAATCGAAAGTTGTATCACCTTGTAATAGGATACACGAAGTCAATTTCGCCATAAGGTGTACCTAGTTAAATGTGTGACACATCACGTATATTAATAACGTGGTGACACCGGCGGTCAACAATCCAGGCAAATTCTCCAACTAATCAATCTTGCATGTGTAGTGTACGGAGACGGCAGTTCACAAGGTTCCGACAAAACAAGGTTTTTTGAATTTTGAAGCGCTCGTAGCGAAGTTTGCTTAGCCATTCTGAATCGATCAGCAAAGTTAAGCAACGTCCGCCGCGGTCAGGAGTTGGATGGGTGACCGCTGGTGACATTACTACTGAGCGCTTCCGTGCTTCGGAGGGCACGTTAAGCCGTCGGTCCCGGTTGTTGTCTTAGGATGGCAGTCGTTATAGCATGGTGGTAGGGCACTTTGCGAATGCCCGCCTGGCTAGCTACCACCCTCAAGTTGAAAATCTGTCGCCAAGCACCTAACGGTGTGTTCCGGCAGCCATCCTTGAGAGCCAGTAATTCTAGGTTAGCCTGAACAACATCTTCGACCACATCATCACTTACTATCAGGTAAGATAGTGGTCAAAGGCTAACCTATCAGGCATAAAAAAACAAAAAAAAAAAAAGGTCTAAGTGCTTTTATTGTAGTAGCTGTAGTGTTGTATATAGTACGTACCTAGTACTTTGTTAAGAAAGGCATACCGCCGGACAAAAAAAAACTTAATTATATACTCGTTACATTTTGTCACAGTTTTATCATCCGTATTTTATATTGTTGTACTGTGCTTATGTTGTATTATTTGGTGCCTATAAGAAGACGTTACATTCAATTAAAACTCGACTAGGTCGAAAATTTTAGTAAAAATGTGTATAACTCTTTATGCGAAAAAAAAAACTGAAGTAAAATAAGATATTAAATATTTACTGATAAAGACGGTAGCTAAAGTAGCTATAATATATACCAACTGAAATAAAAACAGACCGTTTACTTTTTTGTACCATTTTCAATATGAGTTACAGTGCCAAGTCTGTAAATCCGGTTAAAATTATATCTATAGCTGATTTAAAGTTTAAAAATGTGTGCTGATTTTCATAAATTTGATAAATGGCAAACCTAATTTGGTATAACATATCTTTGCTGTAATAAATAGAATAGTATAATAAGAGGTAGAAAAAGGTCGGGGTCCATCTTATTCTGTGCCAAAGGGCAAAATGAAACGCAATTTTTATCATTTTGAAATTTAGATGTTTTTTACAACGTTTTCCCAAAGACGACTTTAGGACTTTAGAATAGATTTAAATTAAATGTAATTATATTTTTAAGGAGGATCGAATCTATGAGAATCTAGCCGAAATAAAAACGTGCGGCTAACGTGCTTGCAGACGCTGAATAAAATGTTGAATTGTAGATACCGACAATAATCTGAAATCTGAAGGTGCCCCGGTACAAGGAAAACAAGCAGATGACTGATTACAATACTGTGATTTACCTAGGAATATACTAAGACGCATTAAAATATATAGCTCGCAACAATGAAGAAAAATCAAAAAGAGTTTGAATATAATTGTACCATATATCATGGTAGTGGCATAAAATCATTTTAAAAATTACTTGACTGTTGAATCCGTGAATGTGGTTTAAGAATGAAGGTGATCAAAAGATTAAGTGATTGAACCGTAGGGTGTAATACTCCTAGCGCAGTAAACCAAGACCTATTAGGTCATCTGGAGACTATTATACAAGTGTTCATATGTAAACTTTTATATCTACTAGCTTCTAGTGAGGGCACGCGTTTATTTTACAAACTGATTCTAGTGGTGTCAACTAATATTAAGTAGATTAACTACGATATATTTAAGTATTGAGTTTAGTTCTGTTGCGGCGAGTTTAACTCTTCGGTTTTCTAAAAGATGGCGTTAGTAGTTATATCCAATGAATACAAATTTGTTAATGTTCGTAATTTTATGTTTACATACTATTTTTTTTGACAGATAACACATCTAGGTATTAGTTTAAATTACTATGTTAAAGGAAAAATCTATAGGCGTGACGATAGTTTTTCAGTAAAAGGGGCCACAATATGTTTAAGTTTTGAAGCGCTCGTAGCGAAGTTTGCTTAGCCATTCTGAATCGTTCAGCAAAGCTAAGCAACGTCCGCCGTGGTCATTACTTGGATGGGTGACCGCTGGTGACATTACGCTTTCGTGCTTCGGAGGGCACGTTAAGCCGTCGGTCCCGGTTGTTGTCTTCGGATGGCAGCCGTAGTAGCATGGTGGTAGGGCACTTTGCGAATGCCCGCCTTTGCTAGCGACCACCCTCAAGTTGAAAATCTGTCGCCAAGCACCTAACGGTGTATTCCGGCGGCTGTGCTTGAGAGCCAGTAATTCTAGGTTAGCCTATCAACATCTTCGACCACATCATCACTTACCATCAGGTGAGATAGTGGTCAAAGGCTAACCTATCAGGCATAAAAAAAATGTTGTGGAATAGTGATAGGGCTAGCTTCGCTCGCCCTAATAAACAATTTGTACCACTAAGACGAGATGTGTAACTGCATGCGTATAGTACAATGCGTGCAATGTTGCTAAGTTGACCACGCGTCCGGTCGTCTCGTGGACGAGACACGAGACGTATGCGTCCCGCGGGACGGCCCGATTCATTAGCGGGACGCCGCGGAAGTTCTCATCTGACGTGACCTAGTTTGAGAGTAGCTGTTAAATATATTATATGGGTAATATACTAGAAGTTTTCACAAGATTATGAATGGACATCAGAAGTTTACTTTAACTTTAATTAAGTGACATGGGAATAACAAGGACATAAGAAGAGAGAAAGCAATAAGTAAAATAACACAGTTCCATTCATCAGCAGTAGAGGTAAAAGGTTGAACATATTTCTCAAAATGCTGATTTGACGATTTTGTGAGCAGAAACCTCTCAAGTGTCAAGGTGGAGTTGAGTGGACTTTAGATGACGGATTGCAGAATGGGTTCTGAGGTTCTAAGAGCTAAGTTTTAGCTCTACGAATAATAGAAGGTAGTAAGTTTATGTAATAGCAGGAATAAAGGTAATGCAATGCAAGCTTATGAATGTCTAATAATATGAAATTTAAGTCTCTAATAGATACCTAACAAAGTTTTTGGGAACATTATGTAACACCATGACAGAAGTCAAAGGAAAATTAATAAATATTGTAAAGTTTTTGGGCGTTATGTAGATATATTTTTGTGAAATTGATATTTATTATAATAACACTGGAATAATGTACGTGTGTTTTTCATAATTAAAAAGTATAGTCGATAGACCGCCCGATAATAATACTAACGATTTGATCTATAGGACATACCTAGAGGTATTTAATATTTTTATTTTTGCAATAAAGCGTCAGCGGATTCCAATACAAAATTACAACGAGGGGAAATAATATAGTTATGTGCGTGAATCGAACCCGCACCGCACCATCCACTCGTATAGCCGGGGTATGCTCTAACCGCTATGTCAACATGACATATGACTCTAATTTGTCATTTCGTACTTGACGATCGTATCGGGCGGAGCGACATTTATAGTTCAATTTACGTTGTAGGTATACTTACTACAATCAAGACAATTTTTTGGCCGTTAGCTTTAAACTTGTATATAGGGGTGGAAGGCGCGGGTTCTAATTCCGCATATGACTATAATTTTTATTCTCGTTTTCATTTTGTAATACTTAGAGGTACTTCGATAGGTAGGTAATATAAATACATATATAATAATAATATATAAATACTTTACCTTCTGGAATGATGCAATGTGGCATAACTTCCAGGTAGTTTATAAATGCAATTGGAGATATTGTGAGAGTACCATAAAGAGATAAATTACATCTCTATCGCAGGTTTCTACTCAACAAACAAGTTGTTATGCAAGTCCGCGGCGCGCTGGACTATTTGCTGTTGCAGTTATATCCGTCTAATATCTCAATTTCAAGTTAGCAATCTCGCGCACGGCTCGCAAAATGATGCTATATTTCAGGGCCACATCTCTGCTATATATCACATACACAATAGGTTCAGAGGTGCCTATCCGTCATTGGTTTACCTTACAGCAGTCATTAGTCTACGTCACAATGGTGCTTCGTAAACGGAACGTCTGCGCATGCAGTCATTACTGCGGCCAATCAGCGCTCTGCGCGAGCGCACCCCGTCGCGTGCTTTATAACGCGCATGCGCCAGAATATATCACGCGTCAACTCGGAAAGACTTTTTTACAAGCGTATCTCGTATTCGTCATCGTTACGATCCCGTCCGAGCTCGATCCGAGGAGGTTCCACGCCGTCCAATAAATAATAAGATCTGAAAAGAAGTTATTTATAAACCCCCATGTCAGTAGGATAACTTCTTCTTTTTTGAGTCGATTCTTGACACGGATTTGTAGAAACGAATGCGATCATTTATCCTCACGTTGACCTACCACTTGTTTCTACATTTTAGTTCTTATTTTGTGCGTGTTAAATGTCCGTTTTGTTATAATGTCGTCGTGTTTTTGTTGCATGTCCGAAGAGCTCATAATAATATTATTCATATAGCAGTAATAAAGATGTGTCAGTAGATACATAATGTAATAAATATCATCCTCTGACATGTAAGTATGTATACATTTATGGAGATTATGAATAAATATAATCAAGGATACACAGAATGACAAGTACCACAATGAAATAAAATGAACGTTTATGTTGCTAAGAAGCTACACATTGAATCTTATACTTGCAGAAAACTTGAATTTTAATGAAATATATGAAACAATGAAAATAGGTTTCTTTAATGATAAGAAATGGTAGAGATGGATTTAGTAATGGACGATATTGAAAAGTTTAGTTAGCTCCTTAGGGTATATTTTATTCTAGCAGCTGTTGATGATCGTAATAGTAAGGAGTAATTTTGTTGATATCCTTATTTATTCTTATGAGAATGATACCTAAATTCTAGATGCAATTTTACAGGTACACTACGGTTAAACCAGGTGGTGAGGCTCTTCACAAAATGACCGTGTTATTTGATACCTCTGCAGTGTACGATATTCTGCCATCAAAATTACTATGCAAGCACGTGTTTTTTTCACTGTGTTTTGACGTACTTAATGGGCGCTGAAGCCAATTAAATTACAGGGTTAACGATGCATAAGAACAAATGTATTAGATTGATGAGAGCAGTGCAGTATCACGCAACGCAAGACAAATACAGATCAATTGTAATTGACAGACGTGGCTTACCATGAGGCTCGCCTCATGGTAAGCCACATAATTATGTACCCACCTCGTAGATCCACATATGTACCCACCTCGTAGATCCACATATGTACCCACCTCGTGGAATACATAAAAATCACATGACTTATTATAAATCGTAATGTACATAGAGACAATTGCAATTTCAGCGTAGGTACATTGCATAAATCGTGCAGAAGTGCAGATGTGCCGGTGGTCATCGCCGCGCCCGCCGCGCCGGCTGAGAGCAAGTAATCAAACAATGTCTATTGTTATTGACTCCGGATCGCCTTCAGCGATGCCGATTGAAAACGGTGTGTATCAACGTAGCATATAGGGATGCTAGCGACGACGCTTGAGTTTGAAAGATCCGATTCAAGATCAAGATTATTTTGGGACCCCGAGACTTATTGTACTTGTACCATTTTTACTCATTGGGGACATGATTTTTACTCAATAAAGACAATAAACTAAAACCGGCTAAGTGCGAATGAGACTCGCGTACGAAGGGTTCCGTACAATTGTCTGTAATCTAATAAACGGCGAAAACCTCTTTTATTGTATGGGAGCCCCTTTAATTTTTTTTTTATTTTATTTTAATTAATTGTATTTAAAGAGAACATGAAACAAAATATTCTATGAATAGTTTATGCGTCTACCTGTCAGCGTTATTAGTATCGAGCAAGAAACGGTAAAAATTTCAAGTTTGTTGTATCGGAGCCCCCTTAAAAACTTATTTTATTTTAAGTACTTGTTGTTGTAGCAGCAATAGAAATACGTCATATTATGTGAAAATTTCGACTGTCTAGCTAACACCGTTCTCCAGATACAGCCTGGTGACAGACGGACGGACAGCGAAGTCATGCACGGTGTGGTCGTGCATTGAGTGTATAAATAAAGATAAAATATAAGTAAATTAAAATAATATTTAAATAAATGGTACAACTGTCATTCACACACTTTGTTTGGATTCCATGCCTAAAAGGCAAAACGGATCTCTATTAACGACATTCTGCTGTCTGTCTGTCTGAGTATGACACTCTGCTCTAAATGCCCGTAAACGGAATGAGTTATAAACCTGTTATATTTTGTATAGAATGTTGACCAAAACATGCAAACTGATAGAGAAATTTCATTGAATTATTTTTCCCTGGGGCTCCAATAGGTACGAGAAGGTAGCTGAAGAATCTTTTTTGCAATCTAGCATGTGCGATGTCATATACACCATTTATCTAAAAGAAAATAACATACTCAAAGTTGCAAATAGTAAACCTAAAAGTTGTAAATTTTAGACCATTTCTATTAAGTATACGTGATCTTAGATCTATCTGAAAAACTAAACTAATTGTAATATAAATTTTGGTATATTATGTACCTACCATATTCTCATTATAACCTAAAAATACTGAAAACGCCAATTTATACTGTGGTTTTGTAGTTGCGATAAAAACCATATACTTTAACTATATTTTACTGGCTGTTGCACTGTGGAACCTTGTGGACTCGCACTTTCCCATTTTTTAAAACCTTAAGATGAATTCCAAGATGTCTCCCCCGTCACTATACCCCCGCTGCTGGGCCGTCCGCGTTGCCGTAAATCATGGTGCCACAATAAACCCGAGGATTTCAATTAAACATAAATCTCTGGCGACTGCGAGCTAATCGACTTGATACTTCCACTCTCCTGTGTTTGCTTGCTGTAAGTATACTTATTTACACAACTTCTGATTCGTATTATAAAAGTGATAAAACCTTATTCCGATTGATTTATATTAATACTTCTAATAAACCACAGCCGCGTGGGGTGCCGGGTTAGAATGTTACCCCCCCATTTCTTCCCGTGGGTGTCGTAAGAGGCGACTAAAGGTAAAGTACCGGAATGTGGGCAGCAGTACCTTCTGAGAGACTGATATCGTTCACTGCGATCCCCAAGACGCCTGCCAAGCGTGGTGATTATGGCAAACCCCTCTCAATAGCTGAGGCTATGTTCAGCAGTGGACAATCCATCCAGCTGATACAGCATGTCTTTCCATGGAAGTCGTAAGAGGCGACAAAGAAAAAATAACAGAAGTTGAGCACTTGCTGCTCTTTCTCAGTTCTTGTTTTCCTTCTAAAGAACTGCCATCTTACACTGCGATCCCGCCTGCCAAGCTTGTGGATTATGGCTAGGCTGTGTTCAACAGTGGACAATCCGGCAGATACAATTGAATTATAATAATTCTAGCAAAAAGCTGAGCTCTGTGAGGGTTCGCGTTTTTTACAACCTGATTTTAGTGGTGTCATCTAGTAATAAGTAGATTAAATACGATGTATTTGAGTGTTGAACTTAGTTCTGATGCGATGTTTACTCTTTGGTTTTCTAACAGATGGCGTTAATAGTTCAATAACATTCAATCCAATAAATACAAAATTAGTATATTATTTTTTAAATGGTTATAAAATTATATTTTTTTTAAGAGATATGAAGTGAAATTACTACGTTAAAGCATTAATCTATAAGCGTGATAGTTTTCAGTAAAGTGTACCACAAAATGTTCAGGTTGTGGGATAAAGTCAAAGTCTTACATCTAAATTCTAAATTACATCACACGTTCAGTGATATCGACCAAGGAGACTTTAGTTAGCTCGTTACCACGATCTATTGTAATTTGTAACTCGATATTGACTAATTTGTGCGCGTATAAACACGAATGTGTACTTTACACATGAATAAAATTTATTTATTTTTATTTTTTATTACGAAAGTTTAAGATATAATAATATTAATATAATTAATATTAATATTATTATTTATTGCTTAAGTACATGTCTTTAATATATTTTTTATATGATTTTTATTTACATTTAATAATATTAATGTTAATTGATATTATTATGGATACAAAATAATTTTATATCAATCGTGCGTTCTCACCTAGACTCGGCACATTAAATTATGTTTTAGTAAATATATATGTCATTTCGCGCTCGCCTTTTGTTAAGCGTCCCGTCTGTCCACAGCAATTCCTTTCTCATTGACTCTGCACTGTACTTCGAGACGTACTCCGATATAGATTTTTTAGTTTTCAATATTCAATTTACAGGAAAAGTTATCCGCGGAGCAGGCGTTATACTAGGAATAAAAAAAAATTCCAAGTGCGAGTCAGACTCACGTACGAAGGGTTTCGTACCATTATCTATACATAAACTTTTTTCTTAGTTTTCACGAAGCGCGTATGAAGAGTTCTGTACCCTTCGTGAAAACTAAGAAAAGAGGTTATAATATAGTTCAGTTTTATTTTATGTAACAATTTTATCTTGTCCTATGTAATGTACATATAGATAGTATAGATCTTTAAGCATGGTAGTTTAGCTGAGAAATAAATTATTATTATTAATAAAAAAATAAAAAAACTACCGCCAAGCACTACTGTGTTTAGCAATATTCACACTAGGTACTAACTTCCGGTTCGAAGAGTATGGGTGCCGGTGAAATTACAGGCATTTGATGGCTCATGGCACAGCACAGAGTACCTCATTTATGAAGATGTATCTGTCATAGGCAGAGATTACCGCTTAACATCAGCTGGGCCTCATGCTTATTCCATGACGATAGCTTTAAAACGATGCGTGCAGGACTCATTCCGAGAGTAGAAACTCCTATAGCTCTGTATCACGGTAATATTATCTATATTACCGTGTCTGTACCAATCTTCGCACATTCTATCCAACATACCTTAATCTAGGAATTTATTTCTTTTAGTTCGCCTCATATTATTTGCGTTAGTTCACAGTTTGTGTTTATTTGATGCCTGTTTGGAGGTATTACTTTTTTTATGATGGAGCTAAAACCAATACCATTCAAAAATAACACGTTTCGTGTAACCCTTTGTTTTTTACTTTTTATTTTATAATTATTTAGTAAGACACCTGCCATAGTAACAGTCATATGATAAGTAAACAACTGGCTACCTCTTACCGGTTCAATAACCTTCAAAGGTAGGACTAATGAACGGACACCTTAGGGCTTATAATACGTAAGGCCGATGATTGCAAAGACTTTGTCTGTGATCTTTATTTCATAAGTAGGTAACAATTAAATACGGCAAGTTCAATTATTGGTTTACGTCGACAATTTTTTTCATATTAATTTATCTTGTATATAATTATATATTATATATTTATCTACACAAATATTCTACTTTATTAAAGGATTACGTATTAAATTTCAGTCAAAAATGTATAAAAACCAAATTTTACAATACAAAAAGAAACTAGCAGAGCGTGGTTTCGATCCACGGACCTCTGGGTTATGGGCCCAGCACGCTTCCACTGCGCCACTCTGCTCTATAATGTTGGTTCGAAATTACAAAACACATACTGCACTACACATTTTTTGCTACTAATAATTATATGTTTCGATTGGTTATTGAACTTTGTACTCAAATAGTGATGTATATCATTCACTTTGAAAATCGATAAACTTGTTATCGGCATTCGTTATCATTTAAGATTTTACACCCAATAGAAGCGTCCGTGAGAAAAGATGCGTCGATTTTGTTACCGTAGCTACCTACTTAACAGAATAAAAAGCCTGCACTTTGTCGAAGCGAAACTTCATCTGGTTAGTTCTTAATTATGCCACATCCCCTTTTATGTGTGAACTCTTACGAACATAATTTGTAATCAAAATTAAGTAGGTATCCAACTTGATGTAACGTTATTCATTGAATAACTTTACACCAAGTTGGATGTGTTCCGGCAGCTTTCCTCGAGAGCCAATAATTCTAGGTTAGCCTGAAGATCATCTTCGACCACATCATCACTTACCACCAGGTGCTAAAGCTAAACTATAAAGAAAAAAAAAATTAGATTTTGTCACTTAATTCGTTAGGTAGATAAGTATACTTATTATCTCATATAATTTTAATTGTTTGTAATATACTTCACAATTACTTGATTTAGAAACGCGTAAGGTAATAATGTCGTATTTAGGTCAGTATACCTCTAGTCTTATCAACTTCATATACCTATTCTCAATAAAAGTTCCGATATTGTTTCTAGCGCGACTGGCGCGCTTATTACCCGAGAAAATTGAAAATTGACTGAAGAGGGTGATTGGCAAGGGAATTATTAGCTCGGTGCAGCTCTATTTGCGTTTTAAAAGAAAATAGCTACCTACTCGCGTGACGCTAATCCATCATACGGCGGCGCGACGTCGCCATTGTGCAAAATGGCGGGAAAACACCGTGGAGGTTTTTTTAATATTGGCAATTAGTTTTAAAATAATAATCATGAACGTTATGTCATGAAATTTTGATAACCACACATAATCTACAAGCTAGATACTACAGTAAATAATAACTTATAATAAAATAAATGTTACCATCACTTATGGAATTCTGCAAACGAATAAAAATAATAAAGTAAAGTATCTACTTATGTCCTCATTTTTGCAATTACAAGTTTCATTTGATTGAAGGGAAAAAAACTATAAGTTCAAGCAATAGGTGGCGCTAGTAGGTTGTGGTTTACAGATGACATTACTTTAATTATTTTTACAAATGGTAAAATTAATGATTCTGACCTATACTTTTACTAATAATCCAATTTAAATATTGTATACGAATATAATAACTATTCACGCAAATGCATTATCAGCTTCAGATAGAGTATCATATAGTATCGTAGTTATATGTTTACATTTAATTTCTTTATTGCATCAAATACCTGAAGATGTTCTCATATCTAGATATTGAAATAACTATATTGAACTTATTATCAATAACAAGTTTTATACCTACCTATATGCATTCGCTAAAATAGAAAATTAAATTGTGCGGGGGCTATATAGGTATATGTATAGTCCCTAAGTACAGGAAAGCGCTTGTCCAATTAATAATCAGATATCTTTATGATTAAAAAATTAAATTATTTGGACATTGCTCCTGGATGGGTAAAATACTAAACCTAACTACCTACCTATCTACTAACTTTACTTATAGACTTAAGTAAATTTCTTATATGTAATTAAATTGGTTCTCTACCTATATTCCTCGGACTTAGTGTGAAGTAAAGGTAATGATAAAAACGGAAAAACTTTAAATTTCAATTCACCTGGTAATGATAGCGTTATCATCCAGCGTGATGCTAGCGCCCTCAGCGACGAAGTGAAGGTGTCGCAGCTGTGAGAACGCTCCCCATTATACGGTTATTATTGTTGCGTGTTATTTCCAATATTTTCGCCATCTCATTACTCGAGCCGTCGTCGAAGACAGCGCGAGCTAATCCGTCGGGAGACGACGCGCCTTAATGGAGGTGATCATGTGTCCTAACGCGTAACGTATTGAAGTATGACGTATTGGATGTACCTTCGGGATTTGCCCTTAATAAACGAAAAAAACACTTCGATTAAGGTACCCTCTCGGTAGACGGCGGACGCACGCATCGCAATAATTCTCTCGCACATGACAGCCCAATGATAAATCAAGGCGACTGTGAGAAGAAATGCCAATAAATATTGCGCCGAAATCCAATAATTACGAGGCAATGAGCCGACCGGCTACAAATCAACCGGACGGACGGGCGCATACTAATGTCTTATCCTAACATCAGATTAAAAACATCAATACTTGTCAATAGAGGTCGCCTCCCACGTAATTATAGCCAACAATATCCCGGGGAGGCCGAGAAAAGGATTAACATATATCAAGGTGGAATAATTGAAGGAATCGATTAAATGAAGAGTATTAATTGCTGATGCGCCTGCGCCGCGATCCCATCGCCGCGCTTTGATACACGTAATGCTATATTTAATATTAACTGACCGTCCATCCGTCGACTGGTAAATATATAATAAGGACTCTCATAACGTTTAACATAGAGCCCTTAACAAAACAACATTGCGATTAACACAGTTAATACCCCAATTTAAAAACCGAACAAACAAATGTATGTAAATTGCGCAACTCTATGTAAAAGCCAACGATAACTTTGCAAAGTTATATCAACATCTATGCAGAACAAAAAAGAGTCTTATCTTGAAAGCTGAAAGGGATAAATTGGTAGCAAAGAGATCTGTGGCGAATTGAAGTGAACTCGAAACAAGCACGTTCAGAAACTGCTTACACGAATTAGCGCATCAAAACGGGCGCAAGGGGCGAAATTAGAAAAGTGTTCCTCCCTCCTCCCATCTACCCGCGGCCGTTCCGCACGTCATAAACTGACAATTTACGATAACGCCGGGATTAGCCTGTTTGTCTGTTATGCATTCGAGTACGGGCGGGAGAGTTCGTTCCCACAACGCATGATCAGCTGACGACATTTTGTCGGGCTGAGCCGTCAAAGAATTGAAGTATTGGCATCGTATTTTGGTATCATATCATACAAAACAAAATCAAAATAATTCTTGTATCTTTTCAAGTTTATCATATGAATTACACTACATATATCAAAACAAATTGGTTTCCATATTGTATATTATGCTCGAGCTCCCAATTAGTATCTAAGTCAATGTAGCATAGAGGTTCTATAAAATTTCCCTACTTTAAAATGAGACTAGAGCATAATCGTTATCCATCAAGGTAACAGAGAAACCATAGTTTTATCAAATACAATCGAACGCGCATAAAAATGCCAGCTTTACCTTCGATATAAAATCGGCCATATTTGATACAGTGAGAACGATTCCAAGTCAAAATGTCGACGTGTAAATGAAAAGCTTCAGAAGTTCCGTCCTTCACGTGGATGAAATTGTTTTACATTTACATGCACACGACTCAGGCCTTCATATAATATAATATATATAATATTTCCACGTGGGAGAAACTCCCCAAATGACTTTGCGCTCATTTTGCTCGCGGGTAGATCCATAATTTGGAATTCGTTTGGGTTCGCCGGAGAAATACAATGGTTTACTTCTGTGGTTGGTTTATATATTACTCATAGGTAGATTACTTGTGGATATAATTTTAATTACATTAATGAAAAATATATGTATTGTATTCTCATTATAAGGGAACTGATAGTTTTGAAAGACTTCTCAAAAGAGTACCTAACATTAAAACATTAATCTTCTTCCTGAATCGCACGTAAAGAACAAGAAACAAAATATAGTATTATGCAGACCGTTGTATCATAATTTTTTAATGCATTCTTTGGTTTGATGTCATGACTTACTCCTATATCTCAAATATAAATCGTACAAATAGTAATTAGTTACATGTAACGCTTTATCACATTCGAATACACTTCTAAACAAGTTAAAGGTCATAGACATGGGCCATTATTAATAAACCTATTTCCGCTAAGAAGGGCAACTTTTAAAGGTAAATAAAATTAATCGCTGGGAAGTCGTTAGTTTCTTTACATAAACTATTAAATGTTCGTATATTCATGCATAAAAGTTGCTGTTGCCAGGCTTGCTATGACATAATAAGTAGCCGTTGTTTTAGTGAATGCTTAGAGTTTTTCTATTTGAGATGACGTTTATCCATTGCAGTTTAATTGTATTACAATCTATAATTAGAAAAGTAAAACGTAAACACATTTCGTGACCAAACTTCAATCGCTTTCCCAAACTTTTCCGTCTGATATCGTCCCATAATATGCGGCGATATACAGCTTCTTACCCCGAGCATCGTCATTCAAGAAGATTGTAAGAGAGCTGCGCAATGCTACTTAAACACTTAACCCAGTTTATTTAGAGCCTGCGGTATGCTATAGGTCCCCCACCCGCTAATTCCTTAAAGGCCGAGCTGCGACCACAACCCGTGAATAATTGTCGTGCTAAAAGAAAACCCAGCAAATCTCCGCGATTAGCATAAAAACCATCTAAACAGGCCAGAGGAAGCGACCGGCTTCCTTCCGCAATATTTGTGAAAAAATTACACATTTCCTGCCGACATTTTGTCTCCACGCCGCAGTTGGAGAGCGCTTGCGACGGTAAAAAAGTAACTAATGCTAATTGCACCACCCGCAAAATAAAACGGTAATTAATGAAGCAAAATTGTAAAAAGAAATTGTTATCGCCCTCACCCGCAGCTACCCACTCCTACAGGCGGCGTTCGTTCTGAAGTCCAAGCGCATTCCAAATTGGAATATTCGCTCCGTATGACGAGGCATCTGTTACAATCGCCAATAAATGCGGACGATAGCAGAAACATAGAATTTTATCTGTGCCGTGTCCATCATAAAGCATCCCTAGCGTGGGGAGAAAGAACAGAGGGGCGCATAAAAGTTTACAGGCATTCGGCTAATAAATCGTGTCAAATAAATAAGTGTTGAGTCGGTTGGCGGCATATTGATTCGTCATGTGCCGCCTTGAAGCGGAGCGGGGGACCCGGGTGGCCATAAAGGTGCGTAATGGCCGTCGTCGGAAGACAGCGCAGTGGCGCGCATCGATTAGCGCCCGCCGCCACCGCCAGCGCCATCGCCAGCCGCCGACGCAACGCGCTCGCTTCACTAACACTCACTCCGATGAGCACGGCCTCGACCATCGACACTGTCGCTGCCTGACACCAACAAACACTAATAATCAATCACTACCGTTCTAATTTAAAATTATAATTTTTGGTATCAAGTCTTTATGTCTGCCTTCTGGAAGTCCTTATTGCTGGTTTCAAAGATCCTTTTCTTGATATTTGAATTCCTGCAATACTGTTAAGTAGTTTCCAAGATACATAATAGATGGCGTTAGTAGTTCAGTGTGATACATTTATTTTTAATCTGTTTTGAGTTCGCCAAGACCATTTGTGTTTGCAATACTGGTTCTTGATATAGGATAGGTATTCCATTAGAGTCATGTTTATGCAATTTAGGTTTATTTTAATATTGTAAAGTATTCATAATATTATTTTATATGCTTAATGAAAAGATTAGACAATTTCGGACGATGCATCATAAGATTAAAAATTAAGCTCTTTTTCTTTGACTTAGTTGGTACGTACATTAACCAAAATGGTGTATCCTCTGTACAAGCTCAAATTTTCGATATTTAGGTTAATTGAAGAAAAGCACGGTGACATTGACTGTATCTACAGCAAGAAGACAAATCCATAATTGATGAAATACCGACAGGTCTCACATATGCATAAGAAGCTTGAGAAAGATTTTAGAAGATATATACTCGTATATCCTTTAGGATCTGAATGTTGGGCTGTTGGGCAACAAAGGAGACAGATCTAAAAATAGTGCATGTGGCGAATATGCGAATCTTATGATGGATGTATATTGTATTGTATGTACAAGATTAGGAATTATTCCATAACCAGAGGTAATTTATAGCAGCACTAGACAGATAAGTTGTAGTGTAATAACTAGCGTTATACTTACCGAATGTTCATGAGGATGACGGATGAAAATCATTTAACAGGGAAAGTTTTGAATATGGATGTGGACTGCCTCTTCCAGCCTGTAGACTGCCATTTCAATGGTCCCACATATAAAGAAGATAAACACTTATATGTTGCGCCAAGGCCGAATCATTGTAGTTCGACAATTTAAGTCATGTTAGTAATTATTTTATTGCCGAAACAGGTATTATTGTTTTATTTCATTTGTAGTCATAATGTTTTTTGGTATTATGTTGGAACAAGCACGATGCCTACCTGATGTTAAGCGATAACATCTGCCTATAACAGATGCATTTCATCACAAGTGACGAACTGCACTATGCCCGTCACACTGAGACATACATTTCTTAAGTCTCACCATGTGCCTGGCTGCTGCCGGGACACACTTTGTTAGCTGCTTGGCGGTAGATTTTCTATGTAGTTATAACAACTCTATCCATATTAATATAATTCACCAACATTATTTTTATTGTTTCTATATTTTTTTATGAAATGTGATTATAACCAACATTATTTTTATTGTTTCTTTATTTTTTTATGAGTGTTTTATACCTACACATTAAATAAATATGTTTGTTGAAAGCCATTAAATCTCATAACATAAGATACATTAAACTCCACATATTAATTGCGGGCATCAAACATCTCGTGCATGATCCGGGAATCGAACTCGCTCTCGACTTATTGCCGCTGCATTCAGACGTTGATTAAAATCTCTCACTACATTCACACAAAGCCTTACTTTGATATATGTATAAATCTTATGAACCGTCCGTTTCATTCCGACTACCCTAACAAACACGCCACGCAAATATCGCACTTAACGAACTAGTTATTAAGTATTAATCAGCGTGTAATAATAACCAGGGCTGTCTACCACCTGTCAAGTGATATATTGGCTTTAAATAACATATCTTATTTATGTTGAATCGGAAACAAAATGGGATAAAAAGGTTTTTTATTATAAATAATCGTGCGGCCGAGTGGGTGGATAACTAAATTTGTACCGCGGCATGTAATACAAGTTCTGATATACATATAAATATATGTTTTTGTTTGTGTGTGTCTGTTTGCTAGCCGGCTGCAGATAAATTGAGCGAGATAATGCTTCTTCATTTAATAGGGTTATTGTGCATAATATCGGACCCATCGATGAATTAATGTCATTTGTGAGCCAAATATACAACGCATCATCACAAGTTAATTTTATGAATTACATATTAGTACATAATAATCGAGTTAATTAAAACACTGGCATTTTGGATATCTATGTAAGTGATTTTAACCTGACAGAATTTTGACAAGAAGCATACTTATTAATGCTTTTAAGTTCCATTGCAAAAATGAGTTTATCAGGTCAACTATATCTTGGTTTTACCAGTCTTTAATAACGTACTTTAAAAATTGTATTATTTTATTTAGATCTTACAATATTACATTTAAGTGACTCAAATATAATCTAAGGCTAGGAAATAATATAGGTTTATTTTAAATTGACCCATTTCTTCCTTTGGGTGTCGTAAGAGGCGACTTGCCAGAAGGCGGGAAGCAGCGCCTTATGAATAATTAACAACTTCTACTGCGATCCCAAGACGCCTGCCAAGCGGGGATTATGGCAAATGATGACGTTGTTCTAAGGTGAATATTACAAATAATGACGATGTATATATACCGCAAAAATTAAATTTCCACACTTTATTTTTTACATATTGCATTTTACGTATTGTAGCACAATGGAATAAAAATTAATTACTTGTCATTTTTATCAGTGGGCTACGTATAATGGGATATAAGTAATGGAAAATTCAAAATTTATTACCGTCCGTCCCTAAATCCACTTGTCTCTGCCAATAATATGAATTTAAATCACAAAAATACAATCCTACCAATACATTAGGGTTCCCTTTTCGGACACAAACCGCGGAACCATTAAAAGCGTACATAATTCAACACAGATCGAGTTTTCAGCTCCCGAGTCTATGACACACTCGCTAAATCTCTCGGAAGGCGGTCTCGCAGCCCATAAATTTTTATTTCGTAAATAAAATAATAAAAATATATAAAAAGCGGTCCTGTGCGAGACCGGAAACATTTGTCCTGACGCGTCACGGATAATCCGGTCTCTTGATTTATTATTAATTAGTTTAATAGAACATTCTAACGCGTTTGTTTTTTAAAACGGTCAGCATGTCGATTCAAATGGCTCTTCTCTGAAGGTAGCGATATTTAAGTTTTATAATAACTAAGTATTAGTACATATTAATCACTGAGTAGTAAATATTATGTTGTACATAATAATGATGAAATGGAATTAAAATTAGAATTAAGAGGTTAGAATATCGTTTATGCATGTTAATTATGAGTTCTAAGATTACCTACTTGTAAACATGATTAAGTGTATCCTGTTTATTAAGAATACCTATGTATTATTTGTCTTGACCTCTTGACATCCGCAGTGGACGATATCGTCCATTTGTATTGTTATAATTATCCTAGTTTCTTGCTTATTTTACCGTTGGTGCATGGTAAGATTTATATTTTACTAATATAATAGAAATGATATATTTTTTTGAAGAAATTAAATAATACTCGCTTAGCTGTAGGTACCTACGAGGGATTTTTAAAGATATATAAGCATGATTATTTCTTTTATAAACCGAATTAAGATTTAAACATTATATTACGTATACATACAATATTATAGAGTGTTGTTATTTTAATTTACTTTAAGATAATTATAACAAAATCTGTATGTTTTCCGAATAATTTAAGTATAATGAAAAGTAATAATTTCTTCTAATTATAAGTTTACAGTAGAAGGTATATATACAAAGCATACGTATTTAAACTTTATACCTTCATACAATTTGTGAATGCGTTTTCGTAAAAATACTCTTTCAAGCTGAAAACACCTATTCAATATAAGAAATCAAGTAACATTTTTTTTATGTTATATTACAACGGTGAATTTAGAGACGATACAAATAAAACTATTTATTTATTCTATGACACTGCATTATGCAATAGATAGAACGCAGTGTCATAAATCTGTCGAGTACGACGCAAGTAATCTTTCCTTTATGACGAGTGATGTATTACTACCATTGTTTGAATGATCGTAAATAATTTTTTTTTATTTGTGTAATGATTTTATAACTCATGGTTAGTTTAGTTGGTGCTATTAATTGGAGGGGCATAAATTAAAATAAGCAAGTTTTCTTTGTACATGTTTTCTGTACTATGCACCTATTTTAATGAATGTAAGAATAATAACAAGCTGAGTTTACATAATTTTATTTGATTAGCACGTCGTAATAATCCACGATTTTCCTAAAATGAGTAGGTATTTTACCCACCTGCTTATCTATCGTTATATAAATAACCGCTTCAGCACATCACTATTCAATATACAAACATACAGTTAACAAAAAAAAACAAGGTTCTCATAAATTAAAAATAAAGATTCAATCGTGATTCGTGAAGGATTTGGGAGAAATTTTGAATTCGGAATGTTTTAATTTTCGTGACTGCGTGACGTCGGCAGGGTAAGACAGGCGACGGGTGCGGGCGGGAGGGTGCGTAGGTACGAGTAACAGCCACGCACGCCATAAATCTGTCAAAAATAGGCCCCCGGCGACGACTTGGACCATCCGCAACTTATCGCTTGCTTTTTAAGTCAAAATTATTGCGGTGCCTTTCTAATCTGTGTTTCATTGTTGAGAATCGTTCATTACATTTCTATTTATAGTTACTTTCCCAGATAAGGCTGAAGTCCCTGGCCTGTTTCATATCCATACAATATGTCAGAAAGACAACGTCGAAATCGTTTTTAGACTAAAAATTACATTTAGTAAGTAAGTACTTAAGCTCTTACCTATATTATATCTGCGAATAGTGACATATAAACATGAATATCTTTCTTGGTATTAAAAAAAATACGTATATATAATGTAGGTAGTAGGTACTTAATTTTTACTACTTACTTTACTTAGATTATAGAAAGTAAGTAGTAAAAATTAAGTACCTACCTAGACCTAATTTTTACTACTTACATACTTTATACCTATTTTTTAATAAGTACCAAGAATGATGAAAAATGAATGAAGAAATATCACTATTTGAAGTTTCACCCACAAATTATACGTTTTGACTAACCGCAACTAACCGTTTTGGAAGCAGACCTTTCGAGCTTAAGATCAGTACAACCAGATCGAAACATAAGGAAAAAATGCAATTTTGTATTGCAATGAAAACTACAACCCCCACAAATGGGGGGAGGCTTTTGTTCAATGGCGGGCGTTATAGTGTTGATGAAGCATAAAAAGCAAAACTGTTCTCACATTTAAGTCTAAAAATACACAATTAACTTAAGTATTTAGTAAGAAACTTTTTTGCTGACCTTATAATAAAGAGGTTACAGTCTGCAGTGGATCAACGCAACACTGTTCGCTCGGCGACAATCTTATGAAAAGTCGTCTTTAAGGACGTTTTATTTTTTATTGTGTTTTTATGCGGTTTTTTGCACCCACGATAGTAGGTAAGTGTTATAGCCATATATTTCTATGTGCTTATGAGTACCGTAGTACCTACCTACAATTACTTACCTACTTGATTCATAAATAGTCTAGATAAACTTGATGCATAATAGAAAATATAGTAGGTATAATTCATACCCATATTCTTAACGTGGGCTAGAATATCACCCGTGGATGTCGTAAGAGGTAACTATGGGTAAAATACCAGAAGGTGGGCAGCAGCGCTTTAATGAACTGATATCTCACACTGCGATCCCCAAGACGCCAAACGTGGTGGTTATGGCAAACCCCCCCCCCATGACATGGTAGTGAAATTAGTCTTTATTTGCAATAGTAAGAGCCTACGATAGGAAAGTAGGTTAGTATTGCGCAAATGAACTCTAATGAGGTTTTCCTGCACCTAAAACATGGCTTATTACTTTCTTGATATGTCGAATGGTAGCTAGTAGGTACAGATAGTCACAACTTATAAGTGATTATGAGAGAATAAAAATTATTCTACTATATATCAAAGTAGATAATATCTACCAACGAGAATTATATATAACTATATGTATGTAGGTACCATGTAAGGTTGGGATCGCGAAGTTGGCCGTTCTACAGAAGAGGTCGAAAACGTACTAGGTATAACTACTTGGTTAGAATAAATTAAGTACCTAGGTTACAAGACCAAGTAAGTGGAATAAGAGAGGAAGATAATGTTTCTGCCTAACTAAATTTCTATAAAAATAAGTCAAGTTGGGACTGTGTATAGCGCCATCTGTGGGCCACATTTACCCGCCAACAGATGGCGCAGTTTAGGTTTCTTATTGTAGGCAGAACAGAACTAAAGGCACGTAGTTTTGAGGTTATGTTTACAAGAAATAAAAACACCTTACGAGCAGTCTATGCAATTTGAACCAAAGTTAAAAAAATTCTATAATAATTGCAGATATTTTAAGTAATTTAGCGTTCAATAGTTTTACAAAACAATGAATATACTACAGACTTATTGTCAACAATAACACAATATAAATTCAATGTCAATTTCATTCTAACTACTTCAGTTCGTTATAATTCGCTATTGATATGTAAAGAACATAAAGATTAAACTGAAATAGTACTCACCTGTCCTTTTTTCACTAAATAACACCCACTAGATCAGACATAAATGTAACAGCGTTGTGACTCAGTTCAACTTCAGACGGCCATGATTGCGTTACGGAGAATGCCGAGCAGATACGAAGCACCTTCGGCGTGGTTCGGTCCGCCCCGTATATTGGGCCCGAGGCACATGGCTCAAATCGGCTAATAGTTTAATTTGAAGCAGAACATAATACACTCTATATATTCCTGCAGCAAGAGCTATTTTGCTTTGTGTAGTAAGTGGCCAATAATTCATAACAATATGCTCTAGTTTAGTCCCGTTTTTGAGGGTTTTGATAGCGATGATAAGAAACAAACTCGAAAGCCAGACGCGCGAGATGCATTGAATGCTCCATACGTGTGGCGCGGCATTCGAAAATTCGCTATGCGATATGAAAATCGAGAATGTCTTATGACTCGAACTTGAGACTTAAAGTGGGTACCTACTTTCAATACAAATTTGCTATTTCCGTAGCTACGATATTATACATCTCACAAAGCAAATTAGTGCAAAGTTTTTTGAAATAACTTTAGACTAAGGAGTGGAGTTTTTAATAAAATAACTCTCATATATGCAAGTTAGGTTGCTTAAGTCAAATATCTGCAAGATCTATATACTTATAACTTTTGCTGTGATTTTTACTTTTGTTATGGACACATGTGTTGATGGATGCAGCAGTGTATGTGTTCGTTTATAAGAACTTACGAAAAATACTCTTCTCAGTAAGTATTTATATTTATATACTTAATAATCTAATCTAGGGAAATTTTAAAAAGCATTTATGTAACTTCAGTTACGATTTTCTATGAACATATTGATGTAACAATAAGGCATTTTATTTTTTAAATTACGGAAATAGCATTCCGTGAATTTAATAAGTACTTTGGTGCTTACATTTCATGAGCTATGTCGACTGTCATAATTAAAGTCATCAACGTCATCGATAAGATCCTCTAACTATGGTAAAATTTAGGGCAAAAACTATAAAAAAAATTTTTTTTTCTATTTAGACGTTAGAGTTTTGGAGAATGTTGTATACAGACAAATGACAATATAATGAAAGTTCTTATTTACTGTGCGGCTCATATATATTAATACATATATGAGTCGTTTTTTTGCATGGTGGTAGGGCACTTTGCGAATGCCCGCCTGGCTAGCTACCACCCTCAAGTTGAAAATCTGTCGCCAAGCACCTAACGGTGTGTTCCGGCAGTTGTCCTTGAGAGCCAGTAATTCTAGGTTAGCTTGAACAACATCTTCGACCACATCATCACTTACCATCAGGTGAGATAGTGGTCAAAGGCTAACCTATCAGGCATAAAAAAAATTTCAAACATTTAATATACTAATATGAACAACTAATGTTGCTTAATTACAATATATTTGTTAATGTCGCGAATTCAAAGATCATACACAATTATAAGCAAATGTAGCTAGGAAAGCGAAAAAAACTGATACATATTTGAATTTCCAGCGCAGATCTAATTGCCAAATTTGGCTTACTTATTTAATTTCTTAGCTAGGTAAACAGAACTTAGTACATGAGGTAAACAGAGAGTAGATACATAATCATATCTATGCAATTGCATACGCTACAAAATAAGGAATAGCAATAGCGACTTCCTATTTCAACGGGGGTCCTTTTATCTGTATTTAGTTCCGCCACTCTCGGATAGATGGCGCTAGTAGTATCTGAACTGAATCAATCTTTATGAGAAATAAGTAATATACAAGGAGATACACATTTAAAACAAATCAGATATTAGTCTAAGATTATTTGTATAAAGAATACTCATTAGAGGTTTTTTTCTATTGACCGCTATAGTTGTTCAGGGCTTAGTTTTATAGGTATATGTTGGTAACTTATATGAGTTGTTTATTTATATAATTTAACACAGGAAGAAAGAAATGAACTCAATGATTACCATGTCATCGAGGGTCTATCTACCAACCAAGGTCCATCAATGGCTGACGACAAGCAGGATACTAACTAGCTGTGATGTGAAAGGGCGTGCAAGTTCTTTATTTTCCAAACGTGAAATATCGTAAAGCAAGTCTTATGTTAGCCTAATTTAGCCAAGTATAGCTTGACACCATTCGGATTTTCAAACTATGTGAATGAAATCCTGAAACTAAGTATCCTGGAAACTTTCTAAGCTGTGAGCCCAGCTTGCCCATATGGTGGTAAGTATAATATTTGGCAAAATATGCTTGTCTCACTAGCTACCAACCCTCACCTCTCAAGTAGAGCTGTCGCCAAGCGGGTAAAGGTATGTTCTACCAGCAGTCCTTGAGAGCCAGTTCCTTTCAGATTTAGAATTTATTTACTATTGATGACCACATCATAGGTCATAACTCATCCACACAACATGTAAAAAAATATTGATGTCCAATGGGTGAAAAAAAAGTACTGATTCGGTAGTAACCTCAATGAATCCATTGCCAATATTTACTAAAAATTATAAATTCTGCTCCAACGGCAGTCTTTGGAAGTAATTATTTTATATTATATAAAATAGCCGCACTCACTTTAATAATTAGTAGTATTCTTAACAAGGAAGACGTCTGACCTGGTATCACAATCTTACCCAATAATTCAATCGCCAAGCAGATTGGTCCCGTGATAAGATTAAGTTTCCACTAATACCTACCATGATCCGTATTCCTAAAGGAACGCAGGTATCCGTGGCTACAAATATGTCCGCGACTTCAACAAACATCATTATTAAATAATTTTATATATTTTTTTACTTATAGGTGGTTTATGTCGCAAATTGATAATTGCTCATTGCGTTACTATGATATAAAAATAGTTTTATCAGAATTTCATCTTTATGGTCACTAATTTCTTATATTAAAGATGGTACAAAAGTTTAAAATAAAATAATCATTTTTAATGACATATATAAACAAACCGGCCCACAGCCCACTACAAAAAACTAGCCAAGAGCGCATCGCGACCGTGCAAAGGCAAATAATGTAAGTCCAAATAATGCATTTTGAGAAAAGGATCATTAAAACCTTTTTTTGATTTTATTTGATTATTCTTTTTCGTGATAACTTTAGAGAATTTTTTTTGGTACAGAATTCAAAGTATTTTAAATATCTATCTAGCCATATGGTATTTTCTGTAGTATTTTCAATAGTAAGTAAAATATAAGCAGAAAAGTGTTTTGCCATGTCAAAGTTCTTCGGTTATGTAGCAATTGTTGTGGCAAAACACTGTATGTGGTAATACTGTACTAATCATTGAGTGATTTACTGTATAATATCATCAATTCATAATACTTACAGCGAGCAATCTATGTTATAACCAGCGTTGTGATGAAAAATGGTGGTAATGATGACGAAAGTGAGCAATGCCTTTCTCCATAATTTAAGCTGTGTCCATTCCAAGTTTAAATACTTTTAGCCAAACATACACATATATCTTTGGATCCGTAATATAAGTGTGATTAATCAATTAAATTTTCTATTACTGAATAAAAATAAATTGGTGATAATGAAAATAAAAATCAAAACATCATGAATTTTTTTATTAATAACTTTGCGTTTGATCTCTTACTGAACTTAAGTTTCTTAAGTTGTGGAATAGATTTACAAAGCAATAAAAGTTCCTTTTGTTAAGCTCACTTATTCCTTTTAATCCGGTTTCTCTTGGAATGGTAGTTAAATATCAACTTGACCAGAATTTATATCCAACTCAAAATATTTTTTTCTTTGTAGATAGTTAACTTTTTCATATTCTCTATTATAATCATTCTTCACAAACATTGAGACTTCACCTATTCGGAATTCAGTGACTAAGATTTTGTATATTGAATAATTATATATGAATCTTTGACATATAAAACAATGTAACTATTTAATTAGCCCTAAGAGATATGAACTCCATAAGTGCTGCGCGTTATATCTCTTATTTCCGAACACCGACCCGCGCGCCCGCGCTTTCCCCCAATCACGCGATATCCTTACTAACCATTAATAACTGATCTCCAGCCAAACGCGGGCTACCTTGTGGTGACCGCAGAGCGCGTGTCTAGAAACGTTGGTTTACTTAACACTGTATAATTTTTGCGCGCATCGTTTGATTTGGTAAAACACGGTATGTTTGATTGCCGTGTTTTGGAGTTTCAAACCGTAAAGCTTTGTAGAATACAGTGTTTATTAAGTTGTATTATATCAGTATCGGTAAGTGTTAGTAGATTTTTTTCTTTACAGAAGCATAGAACACATTAAAAAAATACGATTGGGCCCTGTTAAACCAAAACACTGTAACTTGACTTACAGTGTTTTGCCTTTGCACGGTAGATCCGGGTCTCGTTATTTTACGACACCCGCATTGCAAGACTGAAATTTTTTTTTTGTTTTTATCTCAGCTCCATAATAACATTATTAATCACCGTTTTCAGTAATTGTTTATTTATTTGAGACCGAACGTTCAAATAAACTAATAAGTAAAATCTTATTTAACTTACGATTATATTAACATCAGTTTCGTTACTACACACATTTTGAGAATCGAGTACGTACTCGATACTCACAGAATCTCCAAAAAACTTCATCTAAGTAAAGTCATCCCGTTCCTTATTTATTAGCGAAACGAACCAGCGCAAATTAGATTATCAACGTCAAAAATACCTATCCGAAATATAGCAAAAACACCTCCCATCTCTGTAGATTGAAGGGAGGGGAGTGTTATGGCGCTGGCAATCTAACTTGGCTCGTTGTCGCGCCGTTAGTGTTGCCAGCCGCGCCCGAATCCCCGACAAATAAGGTGAGCTCATCAACGGAAACTTTTAATAAATTGGCAAGACAGTGGTGCTTCGTGCATTTTTAGGGTCGTTGCATTCGGATTAGAAAACTTGCGAATTCGCGTGTCAAGGAATTTAATAAGGCGTGGCTAAGAAATAGGATCAGCACACCATTTTTTTTGTCTACTCTATTTGTAGAATTTTGTTTAGTCAGCTTGAACGAAGGTTTTAGTTATAGACATTAGACATTTGTTTTTTTAGAGGTTGTTGACTGCATTTTGATTATAGAAAAGAAAGTTTACCCATCAAATATATGTATAGGGTTGTTCTATCATATCGGTATCATATCATAAAACGTTAGATTACTATTTTAGAGATAATATCGAGACCTCTTGTTACGATTGCTAGGCGGTAGAATTAGGTATGGCACTACTTTTCCGGACGAACTCACACAAAGATTTCTACTGCTACAAATAACAACATGATTTACCCACCAGAACGTTTGATATTTTGCTTAAAACGTTAGCTCAAGGATGACACTCAACATACTAAGGAGCAAAAAGTTATTTTTTCGGATACTCTCTCATGTATTGGAAGCCGCCATGAAACATAATTTCATTGAATTTCTATTCCAATACTCATCTTTGGCTCAACGTTTTATACCAAATATTCAAGTATAAAAGTTCAAGTTTGTCACTCTTTCTGTTAACGAGACCCATAACATACTCAGAGACAGACAGACGAGAATGATACTAAAATACAACGAAAAGAAAAAAAACATTAAGAGCGGGATTCAAACTCCTGGCCATCCGTCCAGCCGACTTGCTCTGCCAATTGATCTATCGTAATGAGTGAGTCACAGCTCAAAATGTATCCTTTCATTTCTATTGTTTAACCATCTTAAGAGAACGGCCATATAGGGACGGATGGTCGCGGGTTCGAATCTCGCTCATAGCACAAAATAAAAAGGACCAGAAGGATCACACCGCAAAGCCATTCCAATATATAAGCAACTCTAACGACGAAGTAATAAAGTGCACTTCAGCTCGCTAAGCACGGAGTACCTATAAAGCATCTCTCTTTCTATCGCATAGCCACGCATGGCTATCTCTTCTGACGCGGCACGCACCGTACAATAATCCCGTCCGGACACACATGTACCTGTAGCGACGTTCCTAAAGTGCGGAATTAGCCAGCTAATTGTTCAAAATGTTCCTATCGTTGTAATTTTGTAAGCTTATATTCACTTAGCAGGTGTTATTGAAATTAATACAATGTTAGAAGCAGAGTATCAGTAATAGGGTTCCATTTTGACCTTTCTGTGTGGAAACCTGTAAAAAGGGTGAATAAAATATAGATCAAGTGCGCGCGATCCGTATCTCAGTTCTAGATTTTTCTGTCATGCCGTTTATCGGATCAATCAAATATCCGATTGATTGATACTTTGATTGACATATCGTAGTCGAATGACATATGGGTATGCGCAGATAAACGGAAGGTCAACAAATACGCACTTCAATTCTTCAAAGTGATAAGTATATGCAGATGTTTAAATCAAGAAAATCGAAAATACTGAAAAGATTACTTAGCAAAATTTTTTCACCTACGTTTTGCCGGTTATATTTATTTATGCTCGATAGGCTAGCCGTTGACCGCTATCTCACCTGATGGTAAGGGATGATGCAGTCAAAGATGTTGTTCTGGCTAACCTAGAGTTAGTATCAATGCAATTCAAATTTTGAAGCAATGATGGCCCAGCGGTTATAGCTATATTGCCGTGCCGCAGGTCCCTGGTTCAGTGCAATTCGTCACATGACGAAATGCATCTGTTATAGACGGCATCGTGCTTGTTTGTCATAATCACATAAAAAAGCTTTTTACAGGCATTTTGAATTTTATTTCTGTGGGAACTGTAATATATCTAGGATTGTCTTTGCTTGATTATTATAAGCTTGCACACAATTACCTACCTAAGAAAGTATTTATTGTCTTTGCTAATCTATAAGTAAAACCTGGCATCGCTAGTTTATTTTTATTCCTAGTGTTTTAATTGTGGTGCTCGCCGTTTAATTTATATTTATCTAAGTTCTTTCGACTATACAATATATTTTCAAGGATATAAAGACGTGCCAAAGATATTATGTTGATTTCTTTCAAAAACCTCTCAGTGTTTCGCTAGAATCCAGTTATTAGGTGATTGTCGACAGATTTTCTACGATTTTCACATTTTTATGTGTTGCTAGAGAAAATATACTATACTAGGTAGAATGATACTGAAATCTACGTCTATCTCATCTGTAATCCAAGGATCAAAATCTCTGTGATGTCACTGTTTCACAAGCTACCTTGCCCTCCAAGTTAAAAGACTGCAAAGCAAATATGAACACTATTGGTTGGCAGCTGAATTTGTAAGGTATACATAAGTATATGGAACCAGTCTCGCCATCACCTGTAATAATAAATTAATAATATCAATAATATTTTTTTATTCTAAAATACACATTGAAATTTCATGGTCCTTTATTCACATAAAACTCACTTTTATAGTAAGTATCAATTAAATACATACTATTTCACACTGCCGTAGCAATGAATAGTTATTGTTAACATAATGTTTATTCCCTCAAAGATTTCGTATCCAATTCATACGATGTCAATCCGATGGGTCAAATTCATCAATGAGTCGAATTCTTGCGCGATAAGCCAGTGTTATAACCTAATTTAAAATTAATTAAGGTTATTATTTCTTTCTTTGAGACATAGTTGCCTGTAATTTTAAGAGTTTAAACAGTAGTGATTGCACAATTGATTCAGAGCAGAATATCGGGGCAATGCTGCCAGCATGCTGGGCACGCTGCCAACTGGGAGTGGGCTGGAGCATTTGGACTGCCTATAAGTCTGCTATGACTTATAGGTGTCTAAATGATTTTATTGTAGTAGCTGTAGTGTTGTATATAGTTCATAGTATTTTGTTTAACAAAGGCATACCGCCGGTAAAAAAAAAAATTAAGGTTAGTGTCTTCATAGCGCTCTTTATAAAATGTCTTCTTTTATGTTATTGTGACGGAACAAGCTCGAGACCCAACTAACCTCTGGCTATAACAGATGCATTTCGTCACAAGTCACGAATTACACTGCGCCCGTCACTTTGAGACATAGTTGCCTGTAATTTTAAGAGTTTAAACAGTAGTGATTGCACAATTGATTCAGAGCAGAATATCACTGCGGCAGAACCCATCAAGATAGACTATTTAAGAAGAGACGTACCACCTGACGGTGAATCTCAAGCCCGCAACAGGAATCAAACCACGAACCCCAGGCAAGGCAGTCCATAGACATTACCACTAAACCAGCCCTGCTTCATAACATGGGAACAACTCAAAGCACCACGGGTCTTATAAGTAGATTCTTGTACTGAGCGCACTGTTGGCAATGGAAAAACATAGCAGTCCATAATGCATATCAATTCACTATATAATTTCCACTATTACGGTAAAACTTAACAGCAATCGCTTTAGTAATTAGCCCCTGTAGTGGCAGCCCTTTAGGCGGCTTACACGCGTTTTGCCCTTAACGCCCTATTACCGACCTATTAAGCCTCTCAAAGGCCCTTTTGCCGGCCCTTAAACACGATAAACCTATTTCTGTTATATTAGTTACTTAAAGAGCGTATGGCGAATGTAACTACGATATTATTTCTAATATGTATTCGTCAGTACTAAACACATGTATAATGAAACTAGCTTTCCGGGCGCTGCTCCGCCCGCGCGTAATTCGGTTATCGCGCAAGAACATTAACCACTTTTTGCGCAGTTGGATAAAAACTATCCTATGGTTTTTCCCGGGTCTCAAACTATTTCAATACCAAATTTCATTTCATCAAATTGGTCCAGTAGTTTTGGCGTGAAACCGTAACAGACAGACAGACAAACAGAGTTACTTTCGCATTTATAATATTAGTACTGATAGTACTGATAAGGTGAATCAATATTTTTTACATACAGATTGAACCCCGAAATCGAGTTGATCCAGTGGAAAAACTAATAACACATTCGCTTTACGTACTACTAAATTAATTTTATACACAAAAATCTTAACTGTAGGTGTCTTGATGCGCCTCAAAATGCTTAAGATATCTAAGCATTTGATAATTCTTATTAGACATCAATATTTTTAGTTAGGTCCAATTCACGTTTAACTATATTTCATACAAAATATCAAATTGTCTGAAGTCTATTTCATGATTATTCATGAATTTTATTCAATTCACCTGTTATGCTCATTTTAGTTCTCATGTTTATTTTTTTATTTGGCTCATAGTTCTAGCTCATTCTTATCCAATGCTATTAAAAGCCTCTTATTTTAATGACCACTGCATTGGCAGATTTAATCGAGCCGAAAGCCAATACGCGTCCACTCCCGATGACAGATAGCAACAAAATGCGATTTGCCCGTTTTAAATTTAAAAATGGAACGTATCCATTCTCTGCGTGTGCGAAAATTCCGTAATGAGCAGGTGGCTATCGCGAGTTGTCTACTTAGTGTCTTTGTAATACTAATTAATTGGTATGTGGGTACTAATATTTTCTTGTTCCTACCTTGTTTATGTAATTTTGTTTTGTAATTCAGTTGATTGCATATGTTTTTTTTTGTTTTATTACATACTATATTGCAAAAGAAGCAATGTTTTTTTGGACTGATTAATTAGTTCTAATATCCTCAGCAAGTGACATAACATGACAAAAATATTTTGCACTCAATGATAGGCATAGTAGGCACCACACGACAAATTTTTCTACAATCCCGAAATATATTGTAATTAATGTGGTCGAAGGTGTTGTTCAGGCTAACCTAGAACTACTTGCTCTCAGACAGGACAACTGTCGGAACACACCGTTAGGTGCTTGGCAACAGATTTTCTACTTCAGGGTAGTAGCTAGTCAGGCTGGCATTCGCAAAATACCATAACACCAAAGATAGTACTCGTAGTACCAACATGGTATTAAACTAATAGGATCCTCGTTTCTTATTGCGAAGTAAGGATTGTTTCGGGCAGCTGTAGCCTAGACAGTGATAAAAGTCTCCTTCATTATTGGTCTAAAAACTTAACTGTTTGAGTTCTATAGCCATATATATCAACAGATATTATAGTTATCACGGACTTGACGTGATGTAATAGTTCACTACTCATTCCGACCTGTGCCGCCACGCCGTGCACACCTGTCTACAGCTCCGCCAGTATCTCCCAGTGAGACCGCAATAGTCCCCGCACTATTGCCGTCTCACTCGGGTCATCGTTCCGACGCTAGTTGCAGACCAGTGCCTTGGAATACGCAGTCCTGACGAAGTTTTTGTTTTGTGTGCAGAAGCTGAGCAGCCGCCGAACGCCGAGCAACGCGAGCTACGAGCTCGCCGTGCCGTCGCGCAGAGGCGCTCTAAGACGTCTGGCATTACCACCTACCCAGTCCCTTGTTTCGGACGAACAACATCATATCGGGCTGGTGGTCTTGCTTCGACCGCACTTTTCGGTGCGCATCTCACCACTTTACTATCCGACACAACATAGTAACAGTCGCGTAACAACACACTTTGTGCTGTTAAGCGACGTCGTTCAGGCGTGGGGTAGCGTCAGCCAAACCCGTCTGAACGATCAAATCCGCCATTTGCTGCGGTCGCAGTGTGACACCCTACGGTGACAACGGCCACTGTTGTTGTTTTGGTTTAACCTTGCACCGTGGCCTTTCCCGCTTCACGGGTCAGCCGAAGCAAGCTGGGCTCCGGAATTCTGGCCTTGGGGTCGCCCCTAGTCAAACCCGGAGTAGCGCTTAGGAGCACCCCTCTCCGCCGAGAAAAAAGCTCGGAGAGGGTACACAACTAGGGCACACCGTAGGTACACACTCCCTCTCACACAGTGAGCTCACAAGGTGTGTGAGGGAATTCAAACCCTGGATAGGGCGTCCTGAGTATTCCCCTCAGGATGCAGTCCCGTCCCTCTAACGGTGAGGTGCAGGTCCTTCAGACCTTCGCCCTCCGCCACCCCGATCTATACGTTGCACATATGCAACTCCTAGAAGAGGAAGAGAATGCCCGCTTCACGGACACTCTCATCGCTCCCTCCGGGACTTCAAACCCGGAGGCCAACGTCCCTCCTCTGACCCGGTCCTTCTCAGAGGACAGTCCGCTTTCGCCCGCTCCGGGCCCAGACAACAGACGCACGGTGGCAGCCCCTCCCCGTGAGAGGTCTCGCTCGCGCTCACCGATCGGGAGGCCAGCGAGCACCCGTCCCTCCATCGCCGTTGTAGAGCCCACTTCGGACTCCGAAGCGGAGATGGAGGTAGATCCGAGTCGCGCCTTACGCACTGACTCGGACTCAGATAACGACGGCTATACCGTCGTAGATAGAAAGCGCAAGCGTGCTCCTAAAGCCGCTAGTTGCGCAACTTCCGCCCCTCCCGCCAAGGCACCCGCTAAGGCCCCCGCCTCCGGCAAGAAGCCGACCCCCGCCCCGCGCCCCGCGTCTCCTCCCTCCGCTCCGGCCACCACTGCCGCGTCCCCTCAGGACGCGAGCGCGCGCCGCGAAAAACCGCCTCCGCCCCTGTTCATTCAGGACAAAACCAAATGGGACATGCTGTCCCGTTTAGTTTCGGATCGTGGGATCCATTATACTAATGCCCGCTCCACGCAGCAGGGCATTAAAGTCCAAGTCTCCTCCATTAGCGACCACAGAGCGCTAACAAAACTCCTCCGCAACGAGAGCATAAGTTTTCACACTTATGCGCTCGAAGAGGAGAAAGTCCTCCGAGTGGTCATCCGCGGTGTGCCCAAGGAGGTACATACCGATTCGGTATGTGCCGACCTGAAGGCACAAGACTTCCCCGTACATGCAGTTCACCGCATGTACAGCGGGAAGGACCGCAGTCCCTACGATCTAGTACTCGTAGTACTAGATCGTACTCCTGAAGGCAAGGCCATTTTTAATTTAAAAAAGGTCTGTGGCCTCTCAGGACTCGATGTCCAAGCCCCATACAAGAATGGGAGTCCCTCGCAGTGCCACAACTGCCAACTATACGGGCACGCCTCCCGATTCTGCTTCGCTCGCGCTAGGTGCGTTAAGTGCCTAGGCGATCACGCGACAGCAGCGTGCACTCGCACCCGGGATTCGCCGGACCCACCCAGCTGTGTGTTATGCGGCGCTCAAGGGCATACCGCGAATTACCGTGGTTGCCCTAAAGCACCACGAGTGAACCACAGGGTGGCAAGGCATAGGCCTACCCGTCCCTCTTACGACCGTTACCAACGGGTAAGCCCCAAACTAACGGTAGTACCTGCCTCACAGGTAATACCCGCGCCGCTCCCAGCCCGTAACGCATGGTCTAAACCACCCAGTATGGTTAAGACCGTCGCTACCGCCCGCGCCCCGGCCCGCGCGCCCGCACCCGCGCCTGCACCCGCACCCGCCCGCGCCGCGGCCCCTGCCCGCGCACCGGCCCCGGCTCGCCCCGCGCTCCCGGCACCCGTCGCCAACACCATTCGCGCGCCTCCCCGCGCCGCTTCCCGGCCACAAGCTCCACCTATGCCATTGATGGCTGCCCCTCTTCAAGAGGCAATCAACCTAGTCAGCGATCTGGCTATGTCGGTTGACATCAATGAGGTACAAGAGCTATTCCACAAGATGCAATACGCTCAATCCCCAGCGGACGTGATCCAATACACATTGGAACACGCGAATTTACTTAGCGCCCTTAAGCGCTTCGTTCCCCAGGCCCCTCCCCAGTACAACCACTATGGGTAGTACAACCGAACGCACGAAACCGTACTCAGTTTCGTTAGCGTCATTTAACGCTGACGGCCTCTTCAAACAACGTGACCTCGTCCACGACTTTTGTTGTACCCACCTTATCGATATCATATGCGTGCAGGAAACCTTTCTAAAACCGGGGAAGGCGAACCCTAGGTTTGCCAACTACAGAACGGTACGTGATGATAGAGTGAACTCCCGTGGGGGAGGCACTCTTATCTATTACAAAAGGTCCCTGCACTGCATTCCCCTACCTACCCCGACTCTTGTTAAAATGGAAGCATCTTGTTGCCTCCTAGCTATGACTGGTCATCAACCTATAGTCATAGCATCCTGTTACCAAGCTTGCAAAAAGCCGATCGTCCGAGCTGACTTAGAAGCCCTATTCTCATTAGGAAGCGCCGTCATTCTGATTGGCGACTTCAACAGTAAGCACATCCTATGGAATTGTAACGTCAACAATCCCAGAGGTATTGCACTTGAAAACCTAATCGCAGAACTTAACTTTGACATAATTGCGCCCACTGAGCCCACTCACTACCCTTATATGGCAGACCACCGATCTGACTTGCTTGACATGGCACTATTCAGAGGCGTAACACTCCGGTTACGCTCCATAGAAGTGGTTCACGAGCTTCACTCTGACCACCGACCCATTATACTGCGACTAGGTCCCGACCCAACGACTGACCTCCCCCGCCCCACTAAGACGATAGTGAACTGGAAGCAAGTAGGCGATGCCCTAAAGGCTATCAGTTCACCGGACCTAGACAAGATCCCTGACGACATCCTGACAAAAGATGACGTAACCCTTGCGATCGATTCGTTCACCAATCACCTCTCCACCGTAGTAGGTGCATCCGCAAAGGAGGTCATAGTGCCGGACGACCGGCGCCTTGTCATTCCAGCGGATGTGAGACGATTGGTGACGGAGAGTAAAGCAGTGACCCGACATTACGACTCTTACCCCAGTAAAGAGAACAAAACTAAGAAACGCCACTTTGAACGCATGGTTCAAAGTCGCATGTCTGAGTTGCGTGATCAACAATGGGGCGATAAACTTTCAAACCTCGTGCCAAGCCACCATGCTTACTGGGACTTGGCGCGAGGCTTGAAAGGAAGTAACCATAACGACATGCCTCCCTTATACAGACCAGTCCCACTAGTCCCAGCGTTCTTTGACGAAGACAAAGCTGAGTGCCTAGCTGATAGCCTAGAGGCTCAGTGTTCCCCTAACGTAGATCACGTTGACCAAGCTCACCTCGATTCGGTGGATGCTGAAGTCGAACGTAAAAGCTCTGTGGTCACCTCTGAACTCCCACCAATCACCTTAGCGACTTACGCTGAGGTGGAGAGACTGATCAAGGCCCTCCGACCGCGCAAATCCCCCGGTGCCGATGGCATCTCCAACAGGGTTCTTAAAACCCTCTCTCCTCCTCTCATCCATCTCTTAGTCAGCATCTTCAATGCTGCTATGAGCCACTGCTTATTCCCAGACACCTGGAAATGTGCAAATGTCATTGGCATTCACAAACCAGGCAAAAGCTCATCTGACCCCACCAGTTACCGCCCCATCAGCCTCCTCAGTGCCTTAGGCAAACTTTACGAGCGGTTACTTGCAAACCGTCTCCAGTCCCACGCTAAGGAACACCACCTTATCCCAGATGAGCAGTTTGGCTTCAGACCCGGACACTCATGCGTCCAACAGGTGCACCGCCTCACGGAGCACATCATTGAGGGCTTCAATAAGTACCCCAAACCCCAGACTACGCTAGCAGTCTTCCTCGACGTAGCGAAAGCTTTTGACAAAGTCTGGCACAACGGCTTGATCTACAAGCTATACCAATTTGGCGTGCCAGAACGTCTTGTGCTCATCCTACAAGACTTCCTTAAAGCCAGAAGCTTTCGCTATCGCGTGGAAGGCACCCTCTCCTCCCCCCACCCAGTCAGAGCCGGAGTCCCTCAGGGCTCCGTGCTATCACCTATTCTCTTTGCACTGTATACCAGTGACATCCCACGCTCTCAGCCCAAAGTATTCCTAGCCCAATATGCGGATGATACCGCCATTTACACCACTGGGTGGCATATCAACAGACAGTCCTATTTCGTCATGCAACGGGCCATCACCGAGATCGGTGACTGGTTCCGAAAATGGCGCATCGCGGTCAACCCAGCTAAAAGCACAGCTATGTGCTTTACTGAGAAGACACGCTCCCCTTACCCGAAACCGCTTATTTTGTTCGACGAACCCATTCCCTGGGTTCCTAGAACAAAATACCTCGGAGTCACCCTTGATCGTCATCTCACCTTTAACGATCACATAACAACCGTCCGTTACAGAGCGGCCTTCATAATGGGTCGCCTTGGTCCCCTACTTCGCAAAGAGAGTAAAATGTCTCTTAGTAATAAGAAGACACTTTACACTGCCTGCATCCGCCCCATCATGACTTACGCATCAGTAGTGTTTAGTCATGCTAGTGAGGCCCACCTTCATAAACTTCAAGTCATCCAAAACCGTTTTCTTCGTAATGCAACCGGCGCCCCGTGGTATATCCGGAACACCGAGTTGCATTGCGACTTAAACCTTCCCTCTCTAGCGCAGTTCAATAAGGACTGCGCCCGCCGATACTTTGATCGAGCACCCCACCACCCGAACCCATTGGTTGTCCAGGCATCGAACTACTCGACTGCCTCTTCTATCCCATTTTTCAAACCCCCCCGTCGCCGACCACGGCAGGTTTAGACGACCCGGATGACCCCATCGCAGCCATTACATTGGCAGCTTTAGCGTTATCCGCAAGTCGTCGAGGTAAAATCCCCAGGTGTGAGGTAATCAGAGGTCACACAATCAAACACCGAGCTCGCCGGCGAGCTCGAGGCAAAAACAAGGTCACGATAAATTGCTCTCCAAATAGTCAAAGAGTATTATTCAGTAGGGCCCAATTGTGCAACACTGCAGTTGCACAGAGGCATTTTGCTCCGATCCCCCCCATGTCTCTCGACAGCGAGACAAGCCGAGGTCCGAACCACAGTGGTGCCCTTGAGCTCGCTGTCAACCCCTCCTATAGTAGCGGTACGTTTTCGGCGTCCGCAGGAGACGGAGGTAGAAAGCGCTTTTCGCCTTCTACGCCCGTCTCGGGAGAAGTGCCTTCGGCACTTCTCCCTCCCGGGCTATTGTAGGGCCAGGCCCTCGCCCAAAACCCGGTGGAGCTGGACGACCGCACAGGCGGTAGCCAGCATCTATGTCCTCCCTAAACAAACAAACATGTAATAGTTATCGAAGATGTGTGTGGGTTATGTATCATATTCGTTTAGAGAGTTTAGAAGTTTCATTACAAATTCATAGATTGATCAACTTCGTGCCCAATACTGGTATAATAATTATACCCATAGAAAAAAAGGGAGTAAAAAAAAGAAGGAAAGGCTGTAAAAAAGTACCTACTGACTCACTGTTTGCATGTAGGTGAATATTAGCATAGGTATATGTATGTTAAAAGAAACAAAAAGTGTTTAAAAACAAAACGGTTGCAAAAAATGTCTGCCCGCTGTATCTCCAGCTCGCGATCCTGTCTCACATAATGGAGGACAAAAACTATGGAGTAGGCTCTATAAAAATATTAAGTTGCAAGGTTATTTTGCTAGTTTCAGTTTTTTTCCAATTAGTAATATGGTATAGCGTCATATCAAAGGGTTAAAGGACACAAAAAAATGCGCTTTTCAATGATAACTTTTAATTAAAGTTTGTGTAATGTAAATGTATGTGTGCTATTGAAACACATAAATGTCTGTCTATGTCTATGTCTATAATTCTCACATAATTTTCGGAAAAGAACTGCCTTCTGCAACACAGTGAAAACTACACAGCAGCGGGCAGGTATTTCACCTTTATTAGTACCATATTTTTATTCAATAAAGTTATTTGTATTGTATTGGTATTATACGTTTTGCTTTAACACTAGCTAAGTGAATAAGTTTGCAAAATCACAAAGAAAGAAAGCAACCATAATGACGTTACAGCTCAATTGGTACCCAGAGCATGTTCTAGCTCGAAGAACAGGTTGCCACTAAGTTCAGTTCCCGCCCCAGGTTCAAGTTTTTTCTTTGGGTCTTAAAGTCAATGTCATAATTTAAATTGATTACTTTTCTAATAAAGACCATAGTCTTCGACCAGTGTGTGTTGCCAGTAATGTGTTATGACTCTGAAACGTGGTCCGTAACTGTAGCCCTTATGGACAACTCAACGTGCTATGGATAAAGCTGCGCTCGGAATTTGTGCTACAAAATCCGGGATGAAGAAATTCGCTAATGAACCAAAATCAGACAATGAAAATTGCAGGTTGGAGTGGCAGTGGGCAGGCCACAATGGTCCAGGAACCCATTACCGATTGGGAAGAAAGGTACGTCGAGGGTAAAAGGTACTAACACATTAACTGACGACATCGTCAGTGTCGGGTAATCAATGGTTGTTACTAGCCGTTAATTTGAAGCGTTTAATGAGGGAAGGCCTCTACAGTGGTCATTTTCGAGCTGATGATGACTTTTCTGATAGCAGCACACGCCTTATGACCAAGACCAATTTAATGACGACAGTGAAACAATTTAATTTGTTCCTGTATCTAAACCTTTTCAAAAAAATATCTATATACAATATCGACTCCATAGCATTTATCTTTTAAGCCAGGACAGTAGAGCACAGAGAGTCGCGTAAATCTACATCAACATAATGTCGGTGTCTTTTTGTTCTTTTATTTAAAGCGCTGTCGTCGCCTGACCACTGACCACCTGACGGCGAAGTATGGCCTTAACTGGTTATCTTTGATGGGATTAAACATGGTTTGGTTGAGATTAAATATTTACCTACAAACTTGAAATACGTAGGACAAGAATGTCACACTTCTTTACAGGATAAATTAACATTTATTGAACATTTTAATACCTGGCAATCAGTGAATTATCCATTTAATCGACTTCCAATAAACGAGGGACGAGGTTTTCAATTCACTAAATATTTTTTGGTAAGAACGTCCTTCAAGTTGGTATAACTTCAAGTTGCTCCCATTCAAATATAAAAATCTGTTGAACACTTTTTAAGATCAAGTCAATTAACTAATGTATCACTAAAATGTTTTTTTTTCTAGAAGAGTAACCGACTTCTTACATTGAAAAATATTAAATAAATCGTGGAAGTTAGTCGTAAACAAAAAAATAAGTATGTTTTTATAGATGTCATATTTTTAGATAGATAGATAGATTCTGTTATCTTCATTACATAAGGTATGTAAGGGTAGAAAGTACGAGTTGACAAATATTTAGTGTGTGATTTTATTAGATTTCTCAACTCGTCATTATCATCAGCCGGAATACGTCCAGTGTTGAAAAAAGCTCCGAGATAAGATAAATATTTTGTAGTAGGTAAGGGCTTGTAGTTCACTAACCGAAGCGATTGGTATTGGGCGAAAACACGAACAGTAAAAATTCATTCTAATGTAGGTACTGTTTGCTACGTTCGATTACATTCACGATCACGTAATTATTAGCAGTTCATAATAATTATAACACGATATTACTCGCAGAATCACAAAATTGTTTAAAAATAAGTTATCAGTTATTTTTTTGAATTCCAGAAGGCCAATTGAAAATGGAAATTACCGCATAAAAACGACTTCCAACATTGAAAAGTATGGAATAACTTGTTGAAGTCGGTATCACGCTCGTTCAAAACACTCGGCGCACATTGCATTGTCTGACTTCCAAAAGTACCTACCTACATTTCAATGATGGGAATCAGTTCCAATTATATTTTTTTGTTTCACTTACTTTAGTGATACATGCTTATGAGATGTCCCTCGTCCACAAAACTGTCACCATCGACAGAGTAGAGTGAAAAAGATTTGCAATCACCATTAAGTCACCCAGGCTTAGGTGTTTTTCACAGTTTGGATTTTAAATTACATCGAAATAGGGTGTAACTTAAAAACCACTCAGCCCATATTGAATATTAAAATAATAGTTTAGATAAGATAATGCAGTAAAAAGTAATTCGTGGTCAAACAAGAAAAAATATGTACGCATCGATTTGAGAACCTGCAATACTTTTTTATCGCTTAAATTTGCTTCTTTTCTACTTTGTGTCAGATATTGTTTGATTAGTCAATCAGTAGCCTCGGCGATCTAATAGCGGAGAATATTTTCATATTATCAAACTGATATGTAATTTTACCAGAAAATCTGGAAATTGTTTTTGGGAGGATTGATAGGGGTTGAAATTATCTCGTTTGTTATTTTAAATTCCAACTCAGAAAATAAAAATGTCATCCCGATGACGTCATATCGCGTCACTGTCACTCTATTTACATTTAGTACGCCGCCGGTGGCTTTTCACTGTCCATCAGAAGCGTGTCTGCTGATTTTGACAGCCTAGCTGTCAAAATTGACGGCAGACTCGCCGCAGACAGCTGTCGATAACGCGATCGGATCTCGCTGAAGTGTTGAAATCGGAATAAATATAATATTTAAAATATTTTTTTTAACCTAATGTTTAAATATTATTTATATAAAGAAAACGAATTAGCTGCAGTATTATGAATTTTGTTGTGAGCGGGCTTACATTTTACTGCGTGGAGGTGTATGATATTTTGCAAACCTGCCTTTCCTCGCCCTAAAATCGAAAGTAAACGTCTTTTAAATAGCTTTAACTAGAATGGAGTTGGCTGAGATCAAATGCGATCAAATATGATGAACAGGCGTGTACATATTTGATCTCCTCATAGCTTTCTTACTATCAGGTGAGATAAAGGTTAGGCTAGCCTAAAATCATCTGAATTCATCGTCTAGATCCAAATCCCATGACGATCGCGTGGATTTCGGAACACGCGCTATTATAGCTGAGCTACCAATAATACAACTATAATAGTTAAGTAATAAACGCAAGTCTTCGATTATCTAATATATACCTTATTAAGCATAATTATTTAGTCAAAAGGTCAACGTGGCAGTTATAAGCATTTGCATGTCCCATTCGCATATTTTATTATGTCTTCTAAGAATTGGAAAATAAATATTGATATCACGGACTCCCTTAAAGGCCACCGATAATCAATTGTGCTTTAGCTTAGTACGTGTTAAAAATATTATTCAGACAAAAAGTAAAAAAAAAAACCGTTAAAAGCATTTGAGTAAAGGATCCAGGAATAAAGCGCTTAATTTAATTATTCACACTATCTGCTCAAAGAAAACACGCGACGTATAAGTAGCTTAAACCGCTGCCGCTGGACGTACAAACGTGATAGTTGAAGGATATTTTATTTTGATAGGGTAGAGTGTATCAAAAGGATATTTGAAAATGATTGCCCTAAGGTTATTTTTTCCCTGCAGTGTGCCTTTATTTTACAAATTACTACGAAGTATGTACAACACTACAGCTACTACAATAAATTCATTTATAGACAAAGCATACTCACAGGCAGTTTAAGTCCCGTTACCGTAGAGTGATGCGGTTTTTCGTATTGTATAGCCAATAATACTACCTTACTAACAACGTTTGAATAATAACGATCGGATATATTCAAGCTTCACTCTAAACTTTTTTCAGACGACCGGAAATCCGGCCGGGACATACAGGGGATCTAACACAACAAAAAAAAACAAACCTTATTCTTTTAAGTTCTTTTGACACTGTTATTGACTTGTTCCCTATACATATGCAAAATTACAGCTTTCTAGGTTCATTACTGTAGAAGTACGAGATTAGTATTAAATGAAGTGATATTTTGGCGCCAAAATGTAATCTGAGCTGGCTTCAGATATCATAAAAATATTGAACATACTTCCGTGGAAAAGCTGGGAGGCCGGTTTGGACAGTCGAGGAGTATCATTGTTTAATTTTCTCGCATTTGAAGTGCCCGAGCTAGTGAATAAAATCCATTATAGCTTCGACGTAAGCACCAGCCCTCGCCTTTGACTTGGGTTGTTGAACTTCTCAGCTGAAATGACTCCTTACGTGTACTTGTTGTACAAACAACCGTTACTGCACAGTAACATCCACCACCTTCCGGTACACCTTTTACCTTTAGTAATTTCTTACGACACCTAAAGGTAGCAATGGACCCCTCCATTTGACATTCTAGCCCGGCACCCCACGCAAGCTAAAACAATAAATAATAATCAAAACTGACCAAGAGCGAGTCGGGGGAAAAACATTGATGGTATTGAGGACAGTTTCTAAAGAATAGTGTAAGATATGTGTCAGGTTTAAAGGATATAACAATAATATACCAAAATTTTAGATTCATAACAATTAAGTTACCCCCGTAAAACTTTGCTGGCAGCCCATGTATTTTTTTCTTTATTTCGTATATAGAATATTGGCTTTCCGGCTGCGACTCAACCCGCGCGAATGTCAGTTAGATAAAACCTATCGTATGTCATTTTCTGGGTCTCAAACTATTTCCATCCAAATTGGATGCAATGCAAAAATACAAATCTTTCATCTTGTTAATAATTATTTAGATAAAAATATATTTATGCTCTACTCAATGATTTCTTGACAATGTCAACCCGGCACGCAAAAATTTTTTTTTGCTACTTTTTCATTTACAACCTTATTGTCCAATATTCATCCTTAGGATAACATCTAACACAAGATTTAATAGTCAATTCATTCCGTTTACGAGCTAGAGACATAATTTGCTCTTTCGGTATGGAACACTAAATGGAGACAAATCCAAATAAGAAATACGAATTTACGAATATATGAAGACACGGGTGTTTGAGTGTGAACTTACTATGAGTCGATATCGCTATCGATAATGTTTCGGCTTCTTTCGATAGCGATATCGACACATAGTAAGTTCACGCTCAAACACCCATGTCTTCATATATAAGATATAAATATGAGCGTAAGTTTTTATAATATGAAGAAATACGAAATTAAGAAATTGTGTCGATTACTTTGATTTACATTTTTACTATATTTTTTATAAACAAAATTAATCTCTTACTTCATCTATTATATATGTACCGTTTAGAAGTTATTGTGGAATAAAGAAACTCACAAACATACATACATACATACATACATACATACATACATGTACCCTGAATACATAACACTTCTTTATTTCGGTAGTCGTGTAGTAACAATAATGATGCATCGTCCGTCGTGCATATTCGTCGATCAGTCTGCCACGGTTGACTTCACTGCAGTCCGTCAGTCACCCGTCAGGACAGACATCGTAAATCATGACGTTTTTGTTGCGCCTGCGCACGCAAATCGCCACATCATAGATCATACCTTTATCTAGAAAATCGTTGTTGTAATGTGCCTAAAGTATATTTTTCTCTACGAGGTTAATAGAATAGAATATAGAATAGAATAGAATAGAATATCGTTTATTTGCTTAAAATAAAAAATATAAAAATAAAGCGCTTGGTTGATTTATATCGTCATCATCGTCCTACCCATATCTACGCTTATATAAACAATTGATGAGACAGACGTAAATGTCGCCCTCTTGATGTTAAGCGTCACGCTCGACAATTAGTTAAAGTTACATTGTTACGATTCTCCTTCTTTTTGACACTGACTGCGCTCGTAACGCCGCGCTGCCAAGGTTTTTTATATCTAATTTGCCCAGTTATATAACATTGCTACATTGTCCTTCAAACCAAATCATTGTTGACACGACAATACTGTTTTTTATATAACATATTAGACACTGCGGTGATACCCAACAAGACGGACTCTTGCTTAAGAGACCACTTGGCATGGTGTGGGCTTGGTGTAGCATATCACACTATGCACCATATTATTGCTGCATCAAATTTTTAAATCAGTTGGCTCCACCTTTCCAACGCGTACTCCCCTTTGGAATTATGTTATAACATCTCATACCAATTCAAAAACTACCCCTCACCAAACGGCCGATAGAACTGCAAATTAATGCCGACAGTGACAGCTAAAGATTTATAGTTAAAGAAACAGCAGTAGTAGATTGTATTAAGTCTCATAATTTATACAATTTCGATGCTAAATAGAAATATGTTTTGCTCATAGTCGGATTTTCAGACATTCAACGTGTCACTCGGCAATAAACATTTTGCGACGGTATTGTATTCTAGATTATATTTTATTCACTTTGTGATTTAATCTACGACAGAATCCAAGTATACGTCTTATTTTGAGAGTGACATGGTTCTAAATAAACACACGGGCAAACACACACAGTCACCGTTACAGTGTTTTGCTTCTTCACCTCAGATCAGGAAACAAGATTTGTTTCTGTGATCTGTTTTCTTCACGATAGACAATATTATCAATGTTGGTTAGCAATTTGGGATTCAATTTGGTAGCAGAGGATCTTCTTGGACATATTTCAGAATATTTTTCCTGTTGACATGACATATTTCATAGACAACCGGACCTAACCTATAAAGGCAGCGATAACAACAGGCATTATTGACTAAAAGCGCTTATTATCGATGATTACTGATCAGATCACTATTCTCTATTTTTTTTTATCTATTCACGTCTAAAGTCTTAACCTCCTAGTATACTAGATAATAACTCTAAAACTCCCGATTGTATTCCAAAGTTCTGTGTATGGTTCTGCAGTCCCACTTAGTCTATGCCACGCTACGGCGGGCGGCGCGGCGCGCCATGAGGGTGGGCAAAGCTGAACTATTAGCATATTAATTATCGAATCCCGACCGATAGTCATGCAGCTTAGCTCGCGTGACTACATCAATGCGCTTGCTCCCATGTCCTAGGTGAAAGGTATCTTTTATTATGGTATTGATATGGAAAACAAATAAAAAAATATCATTTTCTCCCTAAATGGTTTTCAGTTAAAAATACTCTAATAAAGTTTTATTCATACTGAGAAATAAGAATATAGGTAGTGTTTATGTCAATTAGTTGAAACCATTGACTCAGAGTGAATAATAAAACACTTCATAGACGTGCCTAGGTCATAGGTATCTTCTATGGAATATCCGGAAAGGGGTTATCTTAAATATTTCTACAACAATTGATATTATATCTAACAATACTTGAGTGCTCGTATATGAAAAATAATGTGACACCATAAAATATTCGTTAATATGCGAGAATGGAGGCAGAAACTGTAATTCATGTCATATGATTGATTCCTATGCAAGGATCTGATTGATTTGTTTAGTGGAAAAAAATGTTAAGCGGTGATCTGAGTCAACAAAAAGGGTCCTCAATTTAACTATAGATAAATAACTACTGTTTTGAGGAAAATATAAATAAAATAAAGTATAAGCATAGCGAAGTTATGATACCATCGCATCGCATAGCTCGGCGTAGGACATCGACACAAATTTTAAGCAAATTATCCAAGTCGGTTATTGAGTTTGTTTAGTCGACTGCTCTATTTATGGAAAACAGATATTGTTGCAGTTGGGATTGCAACATTAACTGTCATTATTTCTGAAATGATATAGCTTCGCGCAAATAAGAATGACAAGAGAAAACGGTAGATTCAATTTTGTGACATTGGTCTGCTATTCAACATATTATAACAAGTTGATATTTCATAGATTATTCAATCTTCATGCCTGGTTTCTAAATAGCTGAACTGAGTTTACTTAGGACCCATATTCTGCCATACATGTTTTGGTCCTTTGCAATAACGGCGAGTCTATTGCCATCTACCGGGCGGAGTTATAGGTTCCGGCTGCTATTGCGAATTTATTTCTTTTGATCTTCAATTATGACTTTTAAACGCTGCTTGGTGATTTTCTGCCAGTAACAAAATGTAGCCAGTGGAAACATTCTTTGGAGGACAACCCAATATTATAGTAATGATCAAAATAGAGGCCAGTTTGGATAGGCATGTTCCACCGTTGACCAAATCATCGCTCACCACCAGGGAGACAGCGGTCCAGTGCTTGTTTATCTATAATTAAAATATTGATAAAATATACATATGCCTTTTCTGAGTTAAGTGAAGATATAAAGGCGGTTTTTGTATTACTTATTGGAATTATTTTGAGTCAGCGCATCTGAATTAATGAAGGAACGATTTTTTTATAAACTTACACATTGGCGAGCAAGTGTTAGTTTACCAAATGATGCCTATAAAAACCTTTTTGAACTCTTTGTCAATCATAGACATCTAATTAGGATAGGCCGTGATAATTATTATACCCTAGAATAACACTACGCATCATGATACTTAGCAGAAAGAACACAGCGGTAGATTTGGTTCCGTCCATAAGTTGCCTTACGGATGTCTGTGACAGCATAAAAGTTCCGAACGCTACTGCTTTGCATCCTCTATCTCTATATCGAATTAAGTCGATTTTAACTGACATAAGTACATTTTTTTATGCCTGATAGGTTAGCCTTTGACCACTATCTCACCTGATGGTAAGTGATGATGTGGTCGAAGATGTTTTTCAGGCTAACCTAGAGTTACTGGCTCTCAAGGACAGCTGCCGGAACACACCGTTAGGTGCTTGGCGACAGATTTTCTACTTGAGGGTGGTAGCTAGCGAGGCGGGCATTCGCAAAATGCCCTACCACCATGCTATAATGACTGCCATCCTAAATCAACAACCGGGACTGACGGCTTAACGTGCCGTCCGAAGCACGGAAGCGCTCAGTAGTAATGTCACCAGCGGTTATCCATCCAACCCATGACCGAGGCAGACGTTGCTTAGCTTTGTTTTTTGGTTCAGAATAGCTAAGCACACTACTTTAGATCGACAGCAACGCACGACTACCGTATACCTACAATCGCAGAGCACTAACGTACCTACAAGGCTAACCTTTCAGCAACAACAGCTCCTAGAGTCGTTGATCTGGTACCTGATCTGCTATAGATCACCGTCACATACCTGCCAACGGCTACCGAGGAGTGCTGTCGATGCCTCACATAGCCGGTTGGATACTGTTTCCATTGTCTCACGATTGTATCATCAATTCGATACGATATATTTATTATATACTAAAATCAGCATCATCGCCAGCGTGAAGATGTCTCATTACAGAACATAAAAGTTCATTAAATGACATAATTAACTGTCATAGTTCTACGAAAATACAAACACACATTTAAAGTAACACAATTAAATAATAATTACTTACCTGTAAAATGGTACCATTGGACTGATCTAGTGATATTGCCAGAATTTAGGAAACAACATCATGACAGCGCATAATGGAAATAAAGCGTGTTTTATTGTTTTAGTTCTTTTGAAAGCCATGTCAACGCCATATTAATTATTGCATTACGTTTTTTTAGTTTCAATTTTAATGCTGAGTTTCATGATTATACTACAATTGAATGTAAATGAAATTCAGCTCCATTAGATTCGATTACATTCGTATACTACGGTCTACCACTATGCAAAAAATTTGGTATTGCTATTTTAGACAAATCTCGCAATTATTGATGAAATATGGTTTACAATTTCTTGTAAAATATTAAATAGAAATAAAAATGATTAGGTTACATAATTACATTTTCACCGTAAATCAAATTTTGAAAAAAAAAACAACTTGTTGAGGTCGGCACCATGCTGATTCAAAACACTGACCTCACATTATCGAGGTCTGACTCCCACAGGTTATTTCATACATTTTGGGGTTGGGTGGGAGTCGGTTACATTTTGCTTAAAACAATTTTATATCTCTTTTATGAGATATGCTTACAAGATCATTCACTCGCATAAAATTACTATCCGCCAACAAGAGTTAGAATTACCATCAAATCAGCTGGAAGTTGGGCAAGGGCTTGCGATGCTCTCAGTAATCCTGGGGGTGCTGGTATACCCGAGACGGATGCAGAAGCCGCACCTCTACGAAGTGTGAAGTGGGCTCAAGGGCACTACTCTGGTATGAATTTCAGAATGCATCAACCTTGGTGGTAGGGACATCGGTAAAGTAGTTCATGTAGTAAATTGTATTTATAATCAGGTGGATTAGTAATCTTTTTAAAATTTCGCGTTTATTACATATAGTTATGGTGTAAATTTGGCTCGCAGCTGCTTGGCGACATATTACTTAAGGGTGGCTTGGCAAGCACTAGCAAAATGCCCTTCCACCATGCGGTGAAGCTCAAGCCGGCGCGGTGGGATCTTAACATAGACCTGTGGGAAGGCAGTCCATATCTCCACTCGGCTATCACTGCATCACAAAAAATTGTTTGTTAGTGACTTATGACTAAATAGGCACCCGGCTGGGACTCACGTTATATTTACCGGATAGATTCCGACCAGTTTCGGGCTATATTGTAGCCCTTCGTCTGGGAGTCACGGTTGCGCGAGGCGGCGAGCGCGGGCCTCAGCACGTAACTGACGTAACGATGGCGCTGTCTTTCCCGGCTCAGCTGCACTTGTCAAATTGTCCGATATGTCATTAGCTTCGTTGTCACTGTCACTGTTATGTGCCGTGTAGGGCTGTAGACACACCACACTAATCGTGTCAATTTCCTTGTCCACACGTACCGTATCCGCGCTATTGGTGTCACCTATCTTTAAAACTGTTTTCCATGCCGGCGGTATATTCCACCCACAATCCCGGTTGAAGTTAGGGTGACGGCATATTTCGATTGCCTCCCGTATCTTACGAGGAACGAAAAACTTCTCTTTCGCAAGGACGGATGCTTTATCGAAGCGCAAAAAATGATTAGACCCTGGGATGTGAGCGTGCTCCGCTACCGCCGATCGAACGGTATCCACGTTTTTAACACTTCTAATGTGTTCGGTGAGTCTGGTAGAAATATTTCTTTGAGTTTCGCCAATGTACGACTTACCGCAGTCACAGGGAATTCGGTACACACCTGGACCACTGAGCAGATCCCTGTCTTTGGGTGAGCGTAATAACTGTCGCAATTGTCCAGGTGGACGGAATACAGTTTTTAGGTCATACTTCCGTTTCAAATAATGACTAATTTTGTCCGTCACCCCCTTGACAAATGGTAAATAAATTGGCGAACGTTCTACAGTGTTTGGTCGCTTACGCTTGCTTGTCTCCGCCCACCGAGCATGGAAAACAGTTTTAAAGATAGGTGACACCAATAGCGCGGATACGGTACGTGTGGACAAGGAAATTGACACGATTAGTGTGGTGTGTCTACAGCCCTACACGGCACATAACAGTGACAGTGACAACGAAGCTAATGACATATCGGACAATTTGACAAGTGCAGCTGAGCCGGGAAAGACAGCGCCATCGTTACGTCAGTTACGTGCTGAGGCCCGCGCTCGCCGCCTCGCGCAACCGTGACTCCCAGACGAAGGGCTACAATATAGCCCGAAACTGGTCGGAATCTATCCGGTAAATATAACGTGAGTCCCAGCCGGGTGCCTATTTAGTCATAATGGACAAAACTCGCGATAGTTTTCTAAGTGTAGTGACTTATTCATGCTGAACTGATTTGAATGAAACTAGAAATATAGATAGTTAAGGTAACGGATAACTTTCACCATCATTATCATTAAGTACTAATAATCCTTGATCTCCATGATTATAAAAGTAGTATTTGTACGGTTAATGTTATTTTTTAATATTTTTTTATTTTTATGTTGGTTATCTCAGATTTTTATCTGGGTGAACTGATTTCTATATTTCTTTTTTCAAAGCTGATGCTTGTCGTTGGCCCCATTTAAATTTCATCAAATCGGTCAGTCAAGCTGTTATTGAGTTGCACTCCAATAACTGAAAAATATTTTCCTGTCTGGATGATATTGACAATAAATGACAATCGATCCCGTAAGTAGCAAGGGTCAATAAAAAGAATGATTTTTCTTTTTTTTTACCAAAATATGGAACTGAGTTTAACACTCAAACATGTGAAATAACTTGTCGAAGTCGGTATCATGCGCACGATATTGTGTACTTTTCAACTATCATGGTACCGACTTCATCAAGTTATTTCACACTTTTGAGTATCGAATTCGGGTCCATTTATTGGATAAAAATTTTCGAGTATCGGTTCCGTTTTTTGGTTAATTTATTTTTGTCACTACGCACAAGGATAATGTGGAAGCGCAGCGAAGCCCCAGTCTTTGAGATAATCGCCTTGTATTGAACAGTGGAAATGCACCAAGACAATGTCCGTAGTATCAGATGACGAAGCCCGACGCCGCATGTTTATAACCGCAATCTAATTTATTAGACGCCGAGCCGCACTGCTACTTACCGGTTGAGTTTTGTTCTAAGTGCGGCCCTAATTAGAGCTGCTCTACAGATCAATACCTGGTATTGATACTTACTAATACGTACCCATTAGCAATAGTGAAAATCTTTGTACAGTACCAGATGTTTTTTAAAAATTATCATTTGTATAATCAAAAAATTATCAATTTTAAATTTCTTAAAATTTCAATTAATTATATATTGTAATACGTGATAAATGAACTATTAAACATTGTAACTGAATTGGTATGGCACCAACCAAAGACTTTATTTTATCAATCAATTCTTTAATATCACAAGTAACTTGAAAAATCTCTTTGATTAATTTGAGTACTCACATACATTTTCCGGAACATAATGAATAGATTCAGGCGTTAGTTTGTGGAATCGAAACGCGTCGAAAATTCTTCCGGTTTGACTGTGTGGCGTTTGTGACGTCATGTTGGCTTAACAGGAATATTATTATTTTCCGGAACGGTTAATTTAATCCAATTTAAATTTCACGCCGTTACACTTAAACCTAGCTGATCTTTATACAATGATTATATTGATTATCTTGGGCATTACTCTTAACAAATGACAGCATTGACATAATATTGAGCTTAGAGTGTATGCATGAAGCTGACTAAATGAATTACAATTAATAATATCAAAATAATTAAATATACGATAAATGATTTATCGTATATTTAATTATTTAAATATACGATAAATGTAATTATATGATATATAGTCAGTTCTGTTAAAAAAAATCATTTGAGGTGTCTTCATTAATTTGTACATACTTTTATGGTACCAATAATACCAGAAAATACTAACTGTTACCAACAAAACAAAAGTATCGAGTATCATAATAAATTGTTGCACTACCAACCAGCCCTTAATCGCAGCAGCTATCGGCAGGTAATCGCGTACCCGGCCTGAGTTACGACGATAATTTTGTTAAATAGTAGGTGTTTTTATCCAGAGTTTGTAAGCTAAAAGGTATGTTGACGAGCAAAAACATTTTGAGTCATAAGGATTGCAACAAAGCTATGGTGGATATCTAGTTAAAATTATGTTGTTTGTGTCTTTTCGGATAATCATTTGTATTTTCTTAAGAATTTAGATAGAGTATAGTGTTTATACCTAATGCAACAAATTACAGCAAGTCTTAAGTAATTGTAGTTCCAAATAGTTCATAGCCAAGTACTCTAAATAATAAGTGGCTTGTTTTAATTGACGCACAATTTAATATTCTTTAATTGTTTGTAGCTTTTCAGTGAATATAAAACATAGTTCATTAAGTTACTAAAAAATATTTTAACATATCAAGCGTTAAAACTAGCTTTGTTGCGTGCATGTCTCTGTCTCTGTCGAAAAAACTGACAAACCGGAAGCATTTTTTTTTTTTTTATCCTGATAGGTTAGCCTTTGACCACTATCTCACCTGATGGTAAGTGATGATGTGGTCGAAGATGTTATTCAGGCCAACCTAGAATTACTGGCTTTCAAGGACAGCTGTCGGAACACACCGTTAGGTGCTTGGTGACAGATTTTCTACTTGAGGGTGGTAGCTAGCCAGGCGGGCATTCGCAAAATGCCCTATCACCATGCTATAACGACTGCCATCATAAGAGAACAACCGGGACCGACGGCTTAACGTGCCCTCCGAAGCACGGAAGCTCTCAGTAGTAATGTCACCAGCGGTCACCCATCCAACTCCTGACCGCGGCGGACGTTGCTTAACTTTGCTAATCGTTTCAGTATGGCTAAGCAAACTTCGCTACGAGCTGTTATACGGAAACCGGAATTGTCTTTTTTAAAAAAGAAAATCGAACTTTCACAGAAGAGTTTTATTTAGGAAAATACTTAATGGAAAATTACACGGAAATGGAAAGTCGGTAAATGTATGATGTGATCGCGACGGAAGTTGGGACTGAACTGAGCTACTCATGTATGACAATTATTGCATCTAAATGGAAACTGCTGAATGGGAGAAAGTTAGGGCTGACACATATATTTTAGGGTGCAAATCTATATTATAACAACCCCTCGCGTAAGAGTAAACTTACAGTTTTGTAAGTTTACGTAAATGCAAGATTTTAAGCGAGTGAATAATGTTATTCCATCCGAAGTCGAGGTTGAGGGTGTGGAGTTTGATTAGTCATAGAAATTTCATCGGGATCATGATCACTGTTTGTTATAGGTTTGTTTCTTAAGAAGCATTTACCGACTTTTACAAAATATGACATAATAAGCAAAACTATTACAAAAGAAATAACGCTAAAGGTAACGCTAACATAATCAGAAGTGTCGAAATCTGACATATCATCAAAATTATTGCTAGGAATATTAGTTGGAATACTGTTAACTAAATTAAGGTTATCTAGGTTTATATGGTGTATTTTTGACGAAGAAATATTAACATTTAGTTTTGTAAACTTTATAAAGTTGCAACAAGTATCATTAATTATGTCGAAATTTGAAATAATAGGATTAATATTAATCGTGTATACTTTATTGCATTCTAATTTAAGTTGTCCACAAAATGCGGTACATCCTGGTTCTAAAGTAAGTATACCAGTTCCAGAAATGATGGTGTCAGTAGTTTTAGAGTCACATTCAATGGTTAGTTTTTTATTATTTGATTGTACAAATATCCATTTATTGTTGTTGAGCTTGTGCCAAATGTCTACGGTGCCATATAGAAATTTCGTGATACATATTTCAGGAAGTATTTCTACAGCTTTAGTTATAATTTCAATTTCACAGATCGGGTTATTGATAACACTAAAAATATCTAAAGAATTACAAATAAAATGATTTCCAATGATAACCTTACAATTACTTAAATTATCAATACTAAAATAAGACTTCCTATCTTCACTAAGACCTATATAAGATTTCGTTGTAGTTACTAATGCGAATGAGTTTGGTTTCTGTAGGTTATGAGGCACAGGTATAGGAAGAGTTTTATACAAACTATAGGTATCTACATTAGTCAGAGGAATTTTTGCTATAAACACTAAATTATCATTAAATACATATGAAACTACGTTTGCTAAGTTAATTAATAAATGAATATTATCTAAACTTAATTCTACAGGAAGTTCCCTATATTTGGGTAAATTCTTAAAAGTACTCATAATATCTATATACAATTGTTTGGGCGTCACAATCGAAGGATGTAAAGTGTTTGTTTTGCTAAACAAGATACTGTTGACCAAATCTTCGATTTTAAAGGACAATGTTAGTAGGTTAGCTTGCAGGACATTAAGAATTTCATCAAGGTTAGTTTTAAAATTGACAGAATTTATGACTTCTGAGACATTTTTGACAGCTAATGTAATTTTTTCTAAAGCCTCGTTTAGTAAAAATTGATTTTTATTTAATTCATTCATTGAAGTATTAAAATTTAAAATGGCTGCTTTTGAAATGAAGATACTTTGAGCAAGATTCGTGCTCAAATCTTTGTTAACGTTTTGCAGTCTATTTATAGCCTTATTATATTTATGCGCGTCGTCTTCATCTAGAGTTCCAAAAATATGTTTAAAAACTGTCCCAACACCGGCAAACCAAGCAGATCTCTTTGATTTAGCAGATGTTAGGTGTGATATGGATTCGTAGTCTCGAATTATGTCGTTGAATAAAGAGTCAAGCGGTTGAATCATATTATGACATTCTAGGTTATTAAGGGATTCACTTTGTTGACAGAGGTACCGTATTGTACCATGTAACATCCTAGTTTCTATAAATGATGAATACTTTTTAAATTGCAAAGAGATAACAAAAGGTATACGCGAGACCGTAACTAGCTCCGACCGGTTCACCGACTTCCCCTCACCTCATACGGCACGGACTCATACGGCGATCGCATTCCTTTTGGCAGTCTACGCTAGCTACCGCTCGGAAACTAAGTACGATTATACAGTAAATCCCTAAGTAAACATTAGCTCAAAGTGGAGTTGAATCCAAGTTATTGTTTCTCAGCTATATCATAGTGTTATAAGTGTATTAAGCCCCATACTGGGTAAGTGTTGTAATACTGTTACTTTACACTTTATTTAGATCTGAATACGGAATTTCTAATTACCCTCATCATGATAAATAAATACTAATTATTTGTAATGTTAGTGTAAACTGTAAAATAACATTTTTAATGTGTATTCTATATTAATATAACCATCAATGCTTAGCTGTAGGTATCACCCATGCTGCGTATTGTCATGATTATCATACCAAAACTATTTAATTATCCCATGTCAACTGTCTTACTTGTAAAACTATTGAATGTATCTATTTCCGTATTATTCTACTATAATATCATTTTATCTACTGAATAAATCATTCATGTAAACATCGCCTGGACTGCCTCATCTGATCACTGCTTCACACTACTATGCCTGCGCTATGCTATGACGCTGTTGTTGGATGTTGCAGTCAGGATGTGAAATCTGGTCAGCTCATAAATCACCGGAATTTATATTACAGGGTTTTAATACCTGCTATACTACCCTGCCCAGAGCAGGCAACAACCGGAGGAGTCATCCGAATGTGTGCGTCACACTGGCAGGACCGCTGACAAGTGGAGGTCACGGGTGACCCTACCCCGGAATTCCAACTTCTAGCCAGGATAGTAGTTTTCTAAAGCGACTTGGACTTATTCAGTGTGTGTGAACCCCGTGCTCTGCCTAAAGACTGTTTTTTATTAATTATATTTTTTCTTATACATATAACTATAGTAGTTTTACTTCTTTGTGACGCCTACCCGTTACAAATGGCGCCCAACGTGGGACCTTTACAAAAATGCTCAGTCTTCCTTTAATTCGTTTTACAAAGATTTGAATTGCATGAAACCTTCATCATCATCTTCTACAACTACTTTAGAAAAACCAGCAGAACAGACAGTCTTAGCGGTATCTTGTGAACGAAACATAATGTCGGACATAAGTAAACTCAAATATTCAGGCAATACCTGCGTACGTGCTTTTATTCAGAAGGTAGATGAGTTTATCATTTCACGAGGTATTACTAGCGATAAAATACTAGTTTTTGCATTTGAAATCTTTACAGACGATGCATTACACTGGTATCGTTGCATCAAAGACAAAGTTAAATCTTGGGAAGAGTTGGTACAGCTTCTGAAAGAAGACTTTAGTTCTAAAGACTATGATTATCGGCTTCTAGCTGAAATTCGTTTGCGAACCCAGGGTGAAAAGGAAAACATTACAATCTACCTATCTATAATGCACGGAATGTTTTCACGACTAAGCAAAGAACTAAGTGAAGATGATAAACTAGAAATACTGTTGCATAATATAAGGCCATGTTATGCCAGTACTTTGGCATCTTCCAGCGACATAAAAGACATAGCTCAGTTAAAAGCATTGTGCCGCAATTATGAAAATATACAAACTCGCTTAAAGCAGTTCCACGAGCCACAAATGGCAACTACAGACACTGTTGCACCTGAGTTCGCATACAAATATAATGCATCAACTAGTAGAAATCACTTTAAAAAAACAAGTAATTTTTTCAATAGAAATAATTTCGGTGCTAAATCATTTTCTAATAGTAATATGGACCGTAATGCCAACATACCTATAGCTGCTGTGTCTTCAAATACTGCCACTGAAGATCAACAGGTATTTTGTCCTAGGTGTCGATCAGACACACATACGCTTAGTCAATGTACTAAGCCACGCTTTCTCATTTGTTTCAAATGCGGTAAAAAGGATGTTCGTTATCCAGAATGTCCTGTATGTAACAGTCAGTCAAAAAACTAATATCCACGGGTGGTCGAGATCGTGTTACAGGCGACTACAGTAGGTTCGATGCTGCCGAATGGAACGATTGGTTGGGTGTTATATCAAAGTTTTTCTCCTGTTATACTGTCTCTTCAATCCGTGAAAAAGCTACTGACCACTCTAGACCCTACGTTACAGTCAACGTTAATGGTAATTCCATGTTGGGTTTACTTGACACAGGCTCTTCTATGTCCCTCATTGGTAATGGCGCTCACGAAAAGTTTGCTAATACTAATGCGAAAATTCTTAAATGCGACAATATACAATTTATGACTGTAGGTGGTCAAAAACTACTACCTGTGGGGTATATGCGCTCAACAATTTTATTCCAAAATCAGTCTCATGTTTTGACAATTTACATTGTGCCTGAATTAAGGGAATCCTTGATTCTGGGTATGGATTTTTGGAAAACTTTTAAAATATTTCCTAAGTATTTAAATGCTATACAATTATTTGAAAAACCTCATGCTTCTTCAGTTGAACCAACTATTAGTGAATTTGAACATATTTGTTCCTATGATCATTTAAATGATGAGCAGAGGCAAATGGCTGATGATATCATTGCCCGATACCGTGAGATTTCCTACGAAAATCGCGGCCTAGGTAGAACTCTACTTACAACACATGCAATTGATACTGGGGATGCTGCCCCCATACGTCAAAGATACTACAGGATGTCTCCCGAGAAGCAACGTCTACTGGTGGAACAGTTAGACGAAATGCTCAGGGAAGATGTAATTGAACCATGTGAGAGTCCATGGTCGTCGCCAGTTCTTCTTACACCTAAAAAGAATGGAGAACTAAGATTTTGTCTAGATAGTAGAAAACTTAATGCCGTCACAAAAAAAGACGCCTACAGTTTACCCTATATATCAGACATTTTGGACAATCTTCGTGATGCTAAATATCTGTCAAGTTTAGACCTGTCAAAAAGTTTTTGGCAGATATTAATTAAAGAAGAAGACAGATGCAAGACTAGTTTTTATATTCCATCGAGGGGAACCTTCCAATTTAAATGTATGCCTTTTGGTTTAACTAATGCCCCTGCTACGCAACAAAGGCTAGTAGATATCCTCTTTTATGGTCCTGAATTCGAGCATATGGTATTTGTTTTCATAGATGACATCATAATTGTGTCCCCTACATTCGAAAAACATATCTGTTTATTAAACCGCGTACTTGACAGACTAAAATCGGCTAATCTCACAATTAACTTTACAAAAAGTCAATTTTTTCGTGAGAAACTGTACTATTTAGGATATTTAGTTGACAAAAATGGACTTCATGCTGACCCTACAAAAGTAGAAGCCATCCTCAACTATAAAACACCTACCAATCGCAAAGAAGTTCGTCGGTTCTTGGGAACTGCATCTTGGTACCGCAGGTTTATTAAAAATTTTAGCTCTCTTGCTGCCCCCTTGAATAAGCTAACTTCACAGGGCAAAAAAGCTCCTGCCTTCTGCTGGACACCTGAAGCTGACGTTGCCTTTCAGAAGCTCAAACAGTGTCTTGTGTCTTCTCCAGTATTGTCGTGTCCTGACTATACAAAGCCATTTGAAGTTCACACTGACGCGAGTGATTTCGGTGTTGGCGCAGTTTTATCACAAAACTTGAACGGTCAGGAGAAGGTAATAGCTTATATGAGTAAGTCCCTGAGCAACCAAGAGCGTAACTACAGTGCAACCGAAAGGGAAGCATTAGCTGTACTTACTGCTATAGAACACTGGAGGTGCTACTTAGAGAACGGCGAAACCTTTATTGTTTATACCGATCACGCCTCACTAAAGTGGTTTTTAAATCTAAATAACCCCACAGGTCGTTTAGCTCGCTGGGGTGTACGTCTATCAGCCTATAATTTCATTATAAGACACCGTCGCGGCGCAGACAATGTAGTTGCTGACAGTTTGTCTCGCTCAGTGCCAATTGCGGCTATCACTACAGATACAACTAATTCTAATCCATCACGAACTAACGATGAGTGGTATCTTAATATATATAATGGCTGCCATCAAACTCCTACTTCGTTTCTAAACTATAGGATTGAGGATAACAAATTGTATAGATACGTTAAGAGTCTAAACCCTTTGAAGCGAGAGTTTGAATGGAAAGAAGTAGTTCCATTAGAGTATCGAAATGATTTGTTGATAAAAAATCACTCAGACCCTACATCTGGTCATTTCGGTACGTTTAAAACTCATAAGCGTCTTTGCTTAAATTATTTTTGGCCTGGAATGTATCGTTCTGTATCAAAGTTTGTCTCTGATTGCGACGTATGTACTGCTCACAAACATCCCAATCACCCAATCTTAGGTACTATGGGTAGACCAAAACAATGCTCCAGACCATTCCAGATGGTGAGTATGGATCTGATAGGTCCACTACCTGTTACTCGTAAACAGAACACGTTTATATTCGTAATTACCTGCTGTTTTTCGAAATATTGTTTGCTATTTCCTATAAGACGTGCTACGGCAGAAATTATAGCTCGTATCATAGAAGATAATGTATTTCTTGTCCATGGCGTTCCTAGCACGGTTTTGATGGATAATGGTAGGCAATTTACGAGTAACATAATAAAAAATCTATTTTCGCACTACAAGGTTCCTAACGTACGATTTACACCAAAATACACTCCACAAGTTAACACAGTGGAGCGCTATAATAAAACCATAATGGTAGCTGTCTCTTCTTACATTGAAAATGATCACCGCCTATGGGATTCACATCTAAGCAAAATACAATTCGCAATGAATAGCTCGGTAAACGAAGTCACTGGATTTACACCATCTTTTCTGGTGTTTGGCCGTGAGTTAGTGAGTTGTGGATCGCATTATATTGATAATAGTGTAACAGATGATATGATATTTTCACCTCGTGATGAGTATGCCGAAAATTTAGGAACCTTACAGAAAATTTTCGATAAAGTTCAATTCTCCTTATTAAAGGCTCATTCTAGAAACTGTACCAACTATAATTTAAGACGAAAATATACCGAATTTGACGTAGGTGACATTGTTTGGAAACGAACATACTATTTAAGTGATAAAAATGACCGCTTCGCAAAAAAACTTGCTCCGAAATTTATTAAATGCCGGGTTGTTGCGAAAAAATCACCTCTCGTCTATGATCTTGAAGATATGGATAGAAACCAATTAGGAACCTGGCATATCAAAGATCTAAAATCAAAATTTAACAAAGGCTAGTAGTAGTCCGTAGTAGTCCCGTCATTTTTGTATTATTACAGGCTTACAACTATTATAAATTGATTTTTTACTTATAAAACTAAATAAATATCTCTGATAGTTTTGAAGAACATGTAGCGGATTTTTGTAGGAAAAATCCTGACCTAAAAAGGGGGGTATGTAACATCCTAGTTTCTATAAATGATGAATACTTTTTAAATTGCAAAGAGATAACAAAAGGTATACGCGAGACCGTAACTAGCTCCGACCGGTTCACCGACTTCCCCTCACCTCATACGGCACGGACTCATACGGCGATCGCATTCCTTTTGGCAGTCTACGCTAGCTACCGCTCGGAAACTAAGTACGATTATACAGTAAATCCCTAAGTAAACATTAGCTCAAAGTGGAGTTGAATCCAAGTTATTGTTTCTCAGCTATATCATAGTGTTATAAGTGTATTAAGCCCCATACTGGGTAAGTGTTGTAATACTGTTACTTTACACTTTATTTAGATCTGAATACGGAATTTCTAATTACCCTCATCATGATAAATAAATACTAATTATTTGTAATGTTAGTGTAAACTGTAAAATAACATTTTTAATGTGTATTCTATATTAATATAACCATCAATGCTTAGCTGTAGGTATCACCCATGCTGCGTATTGTCATGATTATCATACCAAAACTATTTAATTATCCCATGTCAACTGTCTTACTTGTAAAACTATTGAATGTATCTATTTCCGTATTATTCTACTATAATATCATTTTATCTACTGAATAAATCATTCATGTAAACATCGCCTGGACTGCCTCATCTGATCACTGCTTCACACTACTATGCCTGCGCTATGCTATGACGCTGTTGTTGGATGTTGCAGTCAGGATGTGAAATCTGGTCAGCTCATAAATCACCGGAATTTATATTACAGGGTTTTAATACCTGCTATACTACCCTGCCCAGAGCAGGCAACAACCGGAGGAGTCATCCGAATGTGTGCGTCACACTGGCAGGACCGCTGACAAGTGGAGGTCACGGGTGACCCTACCCCGGAATTCCAACTTCTAGCCAGGATAGTAGTTTTCTAAAGCGACTTGGACTTATTCAGTGTGTGTGAACCCCGTGCTCTGCCTAAAGACTGTTTTTTATTAATTATATTTTTTCTTATACATATAACTATAGTAGTTTTACTTCTTTGTGACGCCTACCCGTTACAAAAACAGATTTAATGTTTTCTATATGTGTCTGAGCAAACGAAATATCTACTGGAATAACTATATGAATATAATCGTTAATGATTTTTACAGTTCCAGACGGATCGAAGTAGATGCCAGGACTCTTGGTAATTGTTTGGATGAAATCTTCATTTTTATAACCCAATGTAGGGCTACAAAGTATTAGTCTGAAATAAGAAGTAAAAGCGGTAAGTAAAATGTTTGATTTGATTTCATCATATACTTAAGTATCAATAGATTTAATGTGGTAAGTATAAATTATTATTTTTTATTTTATATTAATTTTATTTAATTTTCTGTTACAGGTGCCAGTTTGACTTCATCGAAGTGGTGTTTCACGTGGCGACGGTTGATTAGAAGAGATAAGGTATTATTTCCATGGATTTTCACTACTTTATAGGGTCCTTTCCAAACAGGTGACAAGGCCTTTCGTAGCCTTAAGTGATTTTTTAAGTAAACAAAATCTCCTATTTTGTATTTTACAGGTCGGGTATGGCGGTCATAATATTCTTTGGATTTTTCTTTAGATGTTTGTATATTCTGAAGTGCTTTTTCCCTTGATAATTTGAGTCGATGGTGTAACATTTTCAGGTACTCAGGGTAAGTCAAGTCAGAGCGGAGATCGTAAATGGAGTCGGGTATGTATGGTTTATGGCCAAAAATAAGTTCGTATGGAGTAAATTGAGTTGTAGTGTGAACGTTACTGTTATATGCTAGCATAGCTGTGTAAACAAACTTATGCCAGTCGGTTTGATTCTCGTTAATAAAGGATTTTAAGTACTCTTTTAAAGTAGAATGGCTACGCTCAAGCGCTCCTTGGGTTTGAGGATGGTAGGGTGAAGCCCATATTTGCTTAATTTTCAAAAATTCACATGTTCTTTTAAACAATTCGGCTGTAAAGTTCGTGCCTTGATCCGTTACTATTATTTTTGGAATACCAAATACTGAAATGAAGTGGACTAGACACTCGCAAGATTCTTCTGCTGTAGCATTAGCAATTGGGTAAGATACTGAATACTTAGTTAAATCGTCTTGGATTGTAAGTATGAAGCGCAATTTAGCAGTACCAGCTTCTGGTAGGGGACCAACAATGTCCAGGCTTATGCGATCTAAGGGTTTTGAAGAAGAAGTTGTTATTTGCATTGGAGATTTATTTATTTGGCGTAACGCTTTGTTCGATTGGCAAGAAGTGCATTTTTTAACGTAGGTATCTATGTCAGTTCTCATATTTTTCCAACAATATCTTTCTTTGATCCTGTTATACATACGTGACGATCCTAGATGTCCGGCTATAGGTATGTCATGATTTTCCTTAAGAATTTTGGGTACTTCGCTTGGCGTAGGATATATTATTGAATCGTGGTAGATATTTACAGTTATATTGGTATCGTGAAACAGGTAAATAATGATGTTATAAATTTTAGTAAACGATAACTTTTCGAATGCATTTTTGAAGTCAGGGATAGCAATTTCAGTTTCAGTTTCTGTTAGCATGATTTCGTCTCTGGCTTTCTTTAAGGTGTTAAATATTTCTTTATAGGATGATTCATCAAAATGATGAACTCTTGTAAATAGAAGGTAGTAGGTTTTTCCGTTATTTGAAACCTTTCTGAATGTATATAGTTGTTTTTCACTTGATATAAAGTCACTTGAGTTTTCCATGTTTCCTATCAGTTCTTCGATGTACGGATTCGATTCATCAAGATCTAGTGATGTTGGTATTATTATTATTTTACAAGAACTTTTACTTAAACTTTGGTTATGTTCTTTGACTTTTGTGTTAAAATTAATGTTTGGAGATTTTTCAGTCATGGCTTTCATAAACTTAGAATAATCATTGTTTGTAGAGTCTAGGCTGGAAAGAGGATCCACGAGATCGTTAGTTTCAAATGGAGTGTTTAGCGGACTAAAGTCAAAGGGTTGGTCATTGAAAGGACTTATAATATCGTCGAGAGGGCCAAGTTCAATTAATTCGCTTTCAGAGTTTGGTTGCACTTGAAGGGAACTAGGGCCAGCGGTGCTTTGTATTTCAGGAGGTTGTGATTGACTGTTAGAAGGGTTTGGTTCAGAAACTGGGTCTGGTGTAAGGTTTTGAACTGGATTTACAGGAAATCTTGACAAAGCATCTGCATTGCAGTTAATTTTTCCTTTCTTGTATTCAATTTCATAGTCATACTCCTCTAGTTTAAGGCGCCATCGTACTAATTTTGAACCAGGTTCCTTGCAGTTAAACAACCACTTGAGAGGTTTGTGGTCTGTAACGATTTTGAATCGTCGTCCATAGAGATATGGGCGGAAGATTTTTGTGCCAAACAAAATTGCTAAGCATTCTTTTTCTGTAATGCTATAGTTTGTCTCAGCTTTATTTAATGTACGAGATGCGTATGCTATAGGTCGATCTTTGCTTATAGGGCCTTGCGAGAGGATAGCTGAGATGGCGTAATTCGATGCGTCACAGGTAAGGACAAAAGGTTTGGAGAAGTCAGGATATATCAGAAGAGGTGCGGTTATTAATTTCTCTTTGAGGGTGTCAAAGGAAAGTTGTTGCTCGTTTTTCCATTCAAAAGGTGTATCTTTCTTTAGTAAATGAGTCAAAGGTTTGGCAATTTTCGAGAGATCGGGAATAAATCTTCTGTAATAGGACACAAGTCCTAGGAAGGATTTAATATCTTTGGGACATTTTGGAGTAGGAAAGTTTCTTACAGCTTTGACCTTGTCGGGATTGGGCTTTACGCCTTCGTCAGTGATCAGATGACCAAGATAGGATACTTCTCGTCTTAAAAATTCACATTTATTAGGTTGGAGTTTTAGGTTAAATTTGCGGAGTCTTTGGAATATTTCTTCGAGATTAGAGATATGAGAGGGGAGATCGTAGGAGTGGATTACAACGTCATCTAGGTATACAAAGCATTTGATACCGTTTAGACCTGATAGAGCAGAGTTCATAAGTCGTTGAAAAGTGGAAGGGGCATTTTTTAAGCCAAATGGCATGCGGGAAAATTCAAAATGCCCCTGCGGGACAGAAAAGGCAGTTTTAGCTGCATCCTCAGGAGATGTTTTAATTTGGTGGAAACCTGACGCGAGATCTAAGGTACTGAAGTATTTACTTGCACCAAGTTGGTCAAGTATCTCTGAGATGTTCGGAATGGGGTAGGAGTCACCTATTGTGATATCGTTAAGTTTCCGGTAGTCTATGACTATGCGCCATTTTCTTTGGCCGGAAGCATCAATCTTCTTGGGGACTATCCATATTGGCGAGGACCAAGGAGAAGAAGATGGTCTGATGATGTCATCTTCTAGCATCTTATTGATTTGTGATTCGACTTCTGCTTTATGACACTCGGGGAATCGATAGGATTTCGTGTTTATAGGTGTTGATGAAGTTGTTTTTATCTCGTGTGAAATGGCGTTAGTGAAGGACAACTTGTCATCGGGCAAATGGAATATGTCTGAGAACTTTGAACATACTTCGTGTAAGGCCTGCGTCTCTTCAGGATTTAAATGTGATACGCGAAGTTGGTCAATTACTTGATTTGTTCGAGAGTATGCGTTAGGGATAGTATTTCCGTTATAACTTGAAATTGTGTTTACGTCACATCGTGTTAGGTCATTGAATACGAGAGGGACGAGGTGGAGTTTTAAAGATGAGTCAATGGTAATAGGGTGTTCCGCGGTATTGACAACTGAAATATTTACACGTGAATTCGACTTAACTTTTACTATACAATTGGCAATTAGCAACGACTCAATGGGTTTCTGGTCAATGATGAGACCTTCTCTTAGTTCGGGGTTGAAAACAGAACATTCAATGACTGTTTCAGTTCTTGGGGGAATTGTGTACAATGGTTCATTGAATAGGATCTCGAATTCAGCATTATTTATTTTAAGAGCACTCTTTACGTAGTCTATATTACTATGTTGGTTTGACAACAGATCATTTCCAATTATACCATCGTATGGTAGTTCGAGGTCAGGAATAACATGAAAATGATGATTTGTAATTATTCCGTTTGATGAAAGGGCGATTGGAATATGTCCTAATGTCAAAATACAATTATCATTTGTTGAGTCTATACCTTTTATTTGAATTTTATGTTCAATAATTTTGGGCAATTTTTCTATTGCAGATTGTTTCACCAGGCTTATCGTAGCACCAGTGTCAACCAAGAATGACATATGTTTTGAAGAGACTGAAGTCAGGACTTTGATGTAAGGTAAGTATCGTTTTTTAGTGTTTTTAGAAATTTCATATACATAATCATGTTTGTTTTTTGTTTCAGGAGCGGCTGGATCATCACAGCGGATAGAGTCTTGGACTAACGCTTCGCGTTCGCGGGATTTTGAAAGTGAATTTAAGGAACTGTCAGTTTGGGGCTGGTTACCCTGTCGGTAAGTTTCCGGGATTTGTATTTTCACATCGCGTTTATTGGATTTAGAAGATTTTGGAAGGAAACTGTCAGTTTGGGGCTGGTTACCCTGTCGGTAAGTTTCTTGAATTAGTGTTTTCGCATCGCGTTTACAGGATATAGAAGTTTTTGAAATGAAACTGTCAGTTTGGGGCTGGTTACCCGGTCGGTAAGTTTCTGATAGAGTAGGACACTTGGTCTTGGAATTATAAAATACCTGTGTATTTATATTTGTGTCGCTTTTTATGCTATTTTGATCCGGACGGCACACACGCGGATCAGGGTTTAGTTTAAAGGATGTTCGTTATCGACTTCGTCGACACCTTCGGCTTCATCAATCGAGTCATTCACCATATCTTCGTCATATTCAGCGAAATTTACTCGATTAGGGGCGTTGTTAGGGCGTGATTGAAATGGTTGAGGATTTGGTCGGTTTTGGAAGCGCTTATTATTGTATTCTCGTTTACGACAGTTTTCAAGGACGTGCCCATTGGCTTTACAATAGCGGCAAAATAAGGGGAATGTATTGTTTGGTCTTCCGTTGGTAGGAGCTGCAAATTGACGGGTATTATCATTAACAGTTGCAGGTCTAAATTGAAAATCTTTCTGCGGGAATTGACGGTAAGTAGGGCGTGTCTGATTATTTCTGGACGAGGAGCCAGCGTTAGGAGTATAATAATTATTTCTTCTCTGAGAGGCTTGTTGAATTTTTTCTTCTGACACAGCAAAATTAATGGCATTGTTTAATGTCTCAGGGTCACGACATCTGACAATCGTGGACAATTTCGGGTTCAAACCTATTATAAAAGTGTGCAATGCCAAATCTTGCATTGCGGCGACACGGCCTGCCAGTTCACCCTTGTTGCGAGTAGGTATTGAAATATTTATTTCTGTTAATAATTTTGATAAACAGGACTCTATTCGCAGGGCGTACTGGTTGACTGTCTCGTTATTTTGATGACAATCTTGTAAATCGGCGAGTAAAGCAGAGTAATGTTTCTTTTCTCCGAATTGTGTTCTTAAGAATTCTGATAACTGTTCCCATGTTTCAAAGTCGCGAATAGAACTAGCACTTTCTGCTTTTCCCTCCAATTGACTCAATATATATTTAAATAAAATGGGTTTTTGTTGAACATTGGCTAAGTCATAAGCATTTTGACAATTGGTTAAGAATGGGTTTAACTTATCTCTAGAACCATCAAAAGGTTTAATAAATTTCAATAAAATGTTGAGGTCCATTTTGTCTTCACTTTCTGACCTTGGGTTACGTCTGGAGCTAACTAAACCACTTTCTTCCTTTGTGGTCATATGTAATTAATTATACAATTGTGAACTTGTAAAGTTTGTTAAACTGGCCCGCAGGTGAGCGGACGCGCCAAATGAGATAAGAGTTCCACGAACTGATTAATCGGTCTGGATGTCGAATTATGAGACGGATTTAAGAACACTTCTATTTATAGACGTAATTAAATTTGGCTTTAGAACACTTTTCACTAATAGATATATCACTTCACTGTTGAAAGTATATAGGATGGTTAAACTTACAGGAATTTGTAGAATAGAAGAATACGCATGATAGGTACTTCTTGTGATTTCCGGGAAATTTCGGAAAATGGGCTCGGTAGTTTTCCGTCGGTGCTGGACACGTCGGGGCTTCTGCGCGCTGGTGGCCAGAGAACCCAATGCCGCTTATTGCACAGTGGATCGGAGAGATAACCGGCTGATGATGAGTTCAGCTTGTCGCGAAAATGTAGATGATGATTTCACTTTTTCACACTTATGCACAAAACTTTCGTTTTTCGAAGACGTTCCGGGGGATAATATTGTATCCCTTTTACGCTGCCACCAATGTTATACGGAAACCGGAATTGTCTTTTTTAAAAAAGAAAATCGAACTTTCACAGAAGAGTTTTATTTAGGAAAATACTTAATGGAAAATTACACGGAAATGGAAAGTCGGTAAATGTATGATGTGATCGCGACGGAAGTTGGGACTGAACTGAGCTACTCATGTATGACAATTATTGCATCTAAATGGAAACTGCTGAATGGGAGAAAGTTAGGGCTGACACATATATTTTAGGGTGCAAATCTATATTATAACAGAGCGCTTCAAAAAAAAAATATAAAAGTCTCAAGGTTATTATTTATATTTTATAATATACATATAAGTCAAATTTTGCAAGCATGTGGGTGCATAATTTTGGTTCATAACCAAATGTCAAAACTCGGTGGAATTATGTTTTTCCTATTTAAAATATGAAGAAACTACTTTTGTATGGAATGCGCTTTGCACACTTCCCTTAAAATAGGGCTGTTCTGTTATCCATAATAACTGTTGTATATATACACTTTACAACCAGATTTACAAGGAATTTGATTCATCGCGATACAAAGTTCAATTATTGCTTTTTCCCCATCATTGCGTCGAAGCGTCGGCGCAGGCAAGCTAATCATAGGTCGGTAATGAATGGACACCGGACGGTACATGTAGGGCTGGACTAGTGCTCAGTTAGTGGATTCACCTGCTGCATATATTTATCTTAATGATATAAAGCGATTAGACGTACATATCACTCACCAAACGATAAGCGTTATGCCCGCCCATTACAGTTATCACAATTCTGCGTGTACTGCACTTCGCTCGTTACTCCAAGACATAGAGACTAATTACTAAATAAAATTGACAATTATATAGTGCTCAGTATAGTGTTATTTTTTTAAGTTATTAAGATGGATCAAGCTCGAGGCCCACCAGTTGTTTATTGTATGTTAAGCGGACTAGCCTCTGCCTATAACAGATGCATTTCGTCACAAGTAACGAATTGCACTGCGCCCGTCACCTTGAGACATAGCTGTTAAGTCTCACGTGCTTGTAATTTCATTGGCTCTCAAGGACTGCTGCCGGAACACACCGTTACGTTCTACTTGAGGATGGTCGCTAGCCAGGCGGGCAGTCGCAATTTGCCCTTCCACCATGCGGTGAAGCTCAAGCCCGCGGCGGGATTCAAACCATGGACCTGCTGCGTCCATAGCCAATGTTACTGAGCCATCACTGCTACTTCGCAGCATACTTGACCCTGCTGTGGTACCCATCCAGATGGACCGTTGCAGAAGTGGCTTACTATCTGGCTTATTAGCTTTTCGTGTAACTTCATGACCATGAATTATAAAATATGATTTTACCCTTTTCAAGTAGGTATTGGCATAAAAAAATGTTGCTAATGTAATAATTTGGCATCATTAAGCTCAGATTACAGTGGAGTACAGGACCGTGATGTTCCAAAATGGATATTATAGGAATGTATATGGACGTAGAGATAGAGGAAGGCCAAAGAAAGTATGGACTGCGTGAAAACTGAAGAGAAGTAGAAGAATAAAATGTTGTACTGACCCTACATAGCGTGGTGTAAGGACAGGAAGAAGAGTATGTAAATGGGTGTTAAGCTGAAAAGTCAAATAAAATTAGATTCATATTATACTTACCTACTCCCATAACAGCTGTGGATTTGAAACAATGCAATTCAACAGGAATGATATTGTACTTCGGCTTAGCATGTCACTATATACGAGGAGATATCTATTAATTAATGTAGTCTTAGGTTTTCGCGATTATTAAAAATAGTAATTAAATAACTTAAACGGTTTAAATATAATGATAACTTACGCGATTTCAACTGTTTAAAGTTGTTTAGTTACTGTCTATTTATTACTTTGACGTTTATTACTTTCTCAAAAATCTAAACAAATTTGCAAGAATAGTTTGCAAGTCCAGAACACATTAATATGATATTGTTAATTATACAAGTAATAAAATACTAACAAACAAACAGCAGTACACCTAGTACAATAAATTGTTAATGGATGGCTTCAATTAGATTTCAAGGTGCGCGCGCGCAATAGATACGATACAAATTATTTGATCGATTTTTAAATAGTATAGGTTTAATTACGTTGGCTACTTTGTAATGCAAGACAGTGGTCTTTACAATTTTGTAGGTTTTTGTAACGAAATATGAATGCCGACAAAACAGATATATTATCTTGATCTTAATTACCAAATAAACTAAAATATTAGATTTAAAGGATATCAAATACTTATTTATAATATTTTTATTTTTGCAATAACGCATGCTCCGCGGATTACATTATATAATTACAAATTTACGAGGGGAAAACATTTTTCCGCACATGACTTAAATTTTACTTCTCGTAAATTTGTAATTTTGTAATCAAATCTTATGTTAATTTCGATTAATTCGATTCATACCACCTTTGGGAATGCTTTCAATCAACATCGTTTACTATATCAATTACCAATTACAAAAATAAAATTGAATAGTATGTAAATAGGATCATGTATTGCTAATAGGAAACCGGGTCTTTTTTCTTGTTAAAATGTTTTATTACGCCCTCTGGATATTTGTCCTGATGTGTTGTAAATTTATTCCTCAGTCAACAATATGTGACTGATATTCATGTCATTTCTATTGAATTAGGCTTTTTTTATTCTATTAGGTTGTTAATTGATTCTCCTAATAGGGTAGTTGACAATGTCACAAATAAATTGTAAGATTATACGTGGATATATACATGATATGAAAAAAACATTGAGCAATTTTATATTATAGTATATATACTATGCGCCGTAAGAGGCGACAAAAGGAAAAATACCAGAATGAGGGTAGTAGTGCCTCCTGAAGAACTGCCATCGTACACTGCGATTCACTAGACGCCTGCCAAGCGTGGAGATCATGGGAAGGACTTTGTCAACGGTAGACGTCATGGCATTTGATGATGAGAAATAAAAAAATAATCTCTCATCACGTACTTGATCTAATAAAAAACTCGTGCCGGAAATGGCATCCTTCTGACAAAAAATGGTGTGGACTAACTAGACAAGAGTTGTTACGCAAATAGCTTTGACAATGAAGCAACGCAATTTTTTGAACACTACCGTCAGTTATGTCAGTTATTTTCTGTACTGTATAAATATGCCCCTGTTAACAAGGTATTTAGGGACTCTAACAATTTGACATATACCCGTATATTTCCGAAAATGAATTGGAATTCGTGTATACTCGTATATAGATTTCCAATTTTTTTTTATTGCTGATAGATAAGCCTTTGACCACAATCTCACCTGATGGTAAGTGATGATGTGGTTGAAGGTGTTAACAGGCTTAACCTAGAATGACTGGCTCTCAAGGACAGCTGCCGGAACACACTGTTAGGTGCTTGGCGACAGATTTTCTACTTGAGGGTGGTCGCTAGCCAGGCGGGCTATCACAAAGGGCTCAAGCCTGCGGCGGAATTCGAACCATGGACCTGCTGCGCGGCAGTCCATAGCCAAAGCCACTGAGCTATCACTGCTTCACTTTGTCACACACATTTACGTTATTACAGTTCGAAGTAGACTATAAGATTTTTATTTTCAAAGAAAAGTAATTTTTTTTTCATATTAATGCCGTCTGTCACAGTTGTCATCAAAAATGCGCACTGAAAACTACGTCAAAGGCTTGGAGGCGGTCTAAAAACTCAAATTTCAGGACTGGTTTCTAGACTCACCACAAAGATACATTAGGGCTGCGTTGAGGATCATGGTCCATATATACTTCCCGTCTCCGAGAGGAAGGTACCGGCAGTAGGAACGGGATGGGCTTATACAACATGTACTCATAGGATCACTAGGTTCAAAGTCAGACCACCTGCTGGTCCTATCTACATACAGGCTAAAGCAAACAGTGCTTGGTAAGTACAGGACACCAAATAGGCAGCCGCTGGCGTTGACCTTTGCACGCGACACCTGTCGGCCACACACCGACACTTTACTGCTTTGCATTAGAGTACGCGCGAGCACTCGTCGTGGTTAAACTATAATATATGTAGCTAGGCACTTGTCGTTAACTAACGTTATTGATTGATTACTGCTACATCTAGTGACGATACGAACAAGACGTCAGATGGGTCAGATGGTAAGCAATGCGGCTTTTCACTGCTGGGTCTAGAAGCTGCCGGATGTGCGCTAATAGTGTATAGCTACAGGGTATAGCGCCTTTTTATATAACCAAGTTGTGACATAATTTCAATAATTATACCGAATATACAGGATTATTGTAAAAATGCCAACGACCTCCAAGGGTTGACTTCTGCTAGTCCTAACAAACATTTTGATTAGATTTTTTTGTAAATTTACAAATTATTGGAATACAAAATGTTTTGCCCCGGGCGGGAATTGAACCCGCGTCCTTCCGATTTCGCGCCGGATGCTTTATCTATTAAGCTACCGGGGGTACGGCTGTGTCGCCGAAATGTCGTACTCCAATCGTATTTCTTAAACCGTCATAGGGGACGGTGCGCGGCCATCAACCAGACTACTAGACTTCATCTGACCGAAAGAAGTGTTTTTTCAAACACTTAACTCTCGGTATGATGTCGCTACCCTTCTATATTTCTATATATTATGATTACAAGCACTTGTAATCATAATATATAGAAATATAGATTTTTTTGTTTTGATGGAATATGCACGATGATCATCTGATGTTAAAAGTCTCTTGTGCCTGTAATTCATTATTTTATATTTTTTAGATATCTTTTCTATCCCCTTCTTCTGTGTACGGCTGAAACATTATTACTCGTAGTCTAAATCGCGTTTTCCTACCTACTTGAAAAATCAGAGAGGTATCATCTGCGAATAAAATAATATCGCAGTAATCTTTGACCATGTAACGAAGATTATATGCTTGAAACAGAAAAGGTCCTATAATAATTGATTATAAAAACTGTTTCTTTGCTATAGTGTTTTTTAATTACGATTTCTAAATTAAATTGATTAAATGAGACTGGCGATGAACATAACTTAGATAAAATATCATTAATTACCTACTCAAAGACATACATTATTAGTCGTCTAAGCACTCGAGTGAAACGGATGAAAAATGTCGGTTTGTGAGTTTACATACCTACATATATAATTTTATGAATATTCACTTTTGTTTGCACATGTAGAAGTAAGTAATTATGTATGTGTGTAGGGCTGGCAACAATTTATTAAAGGGAGGTAGGTACGTATGAAAAAATATGCGCTCAAAATTATGGGGCCCGCATTTTGAACCCCTTAATTTTAAAATATATAAATATTACAATTTTATGGTTATTTATTATTATTTTTAATACTTACCTATATTTTTTTTTTTCAAATTTAAATTATATATTTTTTTCAATTCAGACTGATCTGAGAATAGATCTATTCTCTAATGAGTTGGGAGGCTACAATATAAATATCACTATAAAAATAATGATTACTATATGAAGTTAAGACCGTTTATACTTGTTTAATTACTAGTATAATCAAACTATACACTATGCAAGTATTATAAGTAGTTCCATACATTAAACCATGTATTTTTTTAAGTAATTGGTAATAACTTCATGTTTTCATAATATTATAAAAGTTTTATGCAAATTTAAATTATTTAAAACGACAAGAAAAATATAATTGTATTAGCAAAATTTTTTGAAGAGTTTCATTAACTGCAGTAATAATTTATGCAACAGAACGTATTTTATAATATTTTTTACGGTTTTAGAAGTGAATTCCCAATTCCTTGTCAATCCCCGTGGGGTGCCGGGTTAGAATTGCACCTCCCCATTTCTTCCCGTGTGGGTGTCGTAAAAGCCGACTAAGGGAAAAATACTAGAAGGTGGCAGAACTATGCCATCTTACACTGCGATCCCCAAGACGCCTGCCAAGCTCGGGGATTATGGCAAATACCCCCTACATAGGGGAGACTGTGTGCGCAGTGGACGATCCGGCTGATACAGTACAGTACATAAGTGAATTGTGTGAAATGGTGTTCAAAAACTATTGAAGATAATACGTACATTATTCTATTAAAAACCGCAAATATCATGATCATGTAGAATTGTACACAAGCTACTATTACTAGCTACTAATATTAAGTCTTTCCCGCCATACGTCAGACGTCATTTTTATCAATTAAATTTCACACCTAGCTACAATCAAAGGCCAATCAGCTAAATAAAATGAAAATAATTACTCGCAAGCACCAAGTAATAAGGTAACAGACCCTTTGAGAGGATGTGATATATCTTATGTTGATGTAAGTACCTATTGGTATGATGATCACTTAACATTTGCCATTGAATCTCTTAACATTGAAAGTAAATTATAAAATGACTAATAAACCTTTTTGTACCTTTTTCACGGTTTACACGTACGGAATATTTTAAAGACCTAAAAGCAAAATCAGATACAAAGTCAAGTGACAACCCTGTGAGAACTTCATGACAGATTTATGAGTGATTGTCGCGGACTTTTTACGTGGTTCAACTGTGCGCGTCGCGGATGATCAATGCCGATGCAATCGGCTCAACTAGCGCCGCTGGTACCTCCACGCGAACTAAAAAAAGTGTAACAAAAGAGCTAAAGACCTCTATATAATTGTGGTCGACATGATCTACCAAGAAATGCCATTCTGATATCAATCTGATGTCATTTTGAAGCAGTGATAGCCCAGTGTTGTGTTCCGACAGCAGTCCTTGAGAGCTAGTAAAATTACAGGCAAATGAGACTTACCAACTACGTCTCGAGGTGTCGGGCGCAATGCAATTAGTGACTTGTGACGAAATGTATATGTTATAGGCAGAGGTTAGTCCGCTTAACATCAGGTGGGCCTCGAGCTTGTTCCGTCACAATAACATAAAAAAAAACCTGAAACTGTTATATTATTAACACGACAGCGCTTCGGTGTGAACTACATCACACAACAGTGCTTTATACAACTTTCAAGCATTTGACCGGAATTAATATTGTTTTATTTATTGATAGCCGATAGTCTAGTCTTAGACTACTAGGTATCTCACATGATGCTAAGTGACGATGTCGTTGAAGATGTTGTTCAGGCTAACCTAGAATTACTGGCTCTCAAGTACAGATGCGATCATATCATCGCATACCGACAGGTGAGATTGTCATCAATGGCTAACCTATGAATTATAAAAACCCAATAAAGTTACTATCATATTTTGTAGGTACATAACTCCAGAAAAGTATTCTTGCAGTAAAAACGGATAGTTTTTAGGATAAAACTACTTATTTTTTGTTAAACAACTGAATTTTTAATGCCTACTCCGAGCCAAGAGCGTTCACCGCGGCGACACTGGACCGCGCCGTGCTCCCTTTGAATAGAGTTTTGAATATTTACGTCGATCAAAGTCATAAAAAATATGAAATAATACATTACAGGCACAAGAGACTTTATAACATTAGATGGGCCTCGTACTTATTCCGTCAAAAATGTTGTTTGTTAGGACTAGGAGATAGACCCTAAGAGGTTGTTAGCATATTACCAATAACCCTGTAAATGATAAGTCACAATATTGTGCATTGTAACATTTATTATAATTTATTTATGATTTGCAGTACGTACAAGCGAGGTACAAGTGCATATTTCCCACACATATCAACTTATCAACGCGAAGTTCGTCAAACGGTGTACCTTTTTGCATTTATAGGGTTCAGTAACCCTTTACGGAAAATACAGTAGATATTTGTGGATGTTTAAGTGATGATTTTTGTCGATGTATGTCTCTAGTATATCTTTAAAAAGTTTTGGTCTCCGACACGAGGCCTGTCATAAAATCGATGTTAAAACTTCCAAAAATATGTGTGACCTGTTATAGAATATTGTACACGTGGGAGAAGTGCAGGCTGACGGACATTGTGTATTCTTCTTAATACTAGTCAATACCTACTTTCATAATGATTTAAGAATCGTAGTTGGTATTTTTTTTATTACATGATAGGCTAGCTTTTGACCACTATCTCACCTGATGGTAAGTGATGGTGTGGTCGAATATATTGTTCAGGCTAGCCTAAAATTCCTAGATTTCAAGGGCAGCTGCCGGAACACACCGTTAGGTACTCTTTGACAGATTTTCTACTTGAGGGTGGTAGCTAGCCAGGCAGTCATTCGCAAAATGCCCTATACCACCATGCTGTAACGACTGCCATCGTAAGACAGTAACCGGGACCGACGGCTTAACGTTCCCTCCGAAGCATGGAAGCGCTCAGTAGTAATGTTAGCAGCGGTCACCCATCCAACTCCTGACCGCAGCGGAGGTACTTAACTTAGCTGATCGAATAAGAACGGCTAAGCTAACTTCGATACTTACGAGAACTTCCAGTATATACGCGTTATTACTACTTACGTACTTTTTAAGTTACTGACTAACAAAATACTACAACACTACAGCTACTAGGTACAACGAATCATTTAGGCAACCTAATAATCATTGCAGGTCCACAATCAGTCCAAATGTTCCAGCCTACTACCAAATGGCAGTGTGCCCCAGCATGCTGGCAGCATTTCTCCGTTAGATTGAAATATTATTCGTTGAGTCTAATAAGTGCCAGAATATTGTTGATGCGTCACATCACATCGATAAAGCGCTGATAAATTTTGGAAAACAAGATCAGCTTCAGGCTCTCACGAAGCCAGTCTCTCTTCACCAAACGGCTCCAATATCTAAACGGTACCTTATCATTCTTATCATCCATGTATGGTTTTGTACCATATTAGAAAATTTTATCAGTATTAAATTCTAATCCACTGACGGAGTTCACTAACTTACAATGAATTCGCCACCGAGCTGCATTAATTCACCCGATGAATCAAAGAAATTTTAGTTACATTAAGTAATGGAACCCTTTATTATGCGATATGCAGTTAACTACGTTTTTCTCTGTTGATTGATACCTTGCTGATACTCCCATGTCACGCTTCGTTTCACTGTGAGTGGATTCTTGAGTCTTAGAGTATACAAAAGTACATGAAGTTTTATTATTTATACTCACTTCAAAATCTCTACCAACATAAGGAATAGTTTCCTCTTATATTTTTGGAATAGACCAAAATAAAAAAGGTGTTTGGCGGTATGGACACAGTCTCAAAACTGCATTTTTAACCGACTGTTCAGTATGCGTTTGTTAGATAGAAAATTGTGTACATAGCATACCTACCGAAATTCCTTATTCTTAACTAGTTTCGTTAGAAAAACCCCTTAACTACAATGGTATTTAATTTACAACTTTGACGGCCCCTCATTTTTATTTTACATCTCCTATGGCGTTAAATTAATACAATTGGAGCACAAAGTTTCGGCTCGAAAGTGTAGGGTTCCGGTGGCCAAGTGGAAAAGGCATCAAAGGGTGCGAAATCGCTGAAAACTGTTTATTGATTTTCCAATCAAATATATAGCAAAAAGATCAGGTTTGTAACTCATTTCATTCATGAGGTAGTGACTCTTGTAATACTGACAGACATATATTTATTCTATAGACTATAGTATAATATTTAATCTATACACTATAATATATAGATTAAATAGGGACCAATTTTATCCTTTGGGTAAGGTGGTGAGCTGTTAATAACAGATCAGTTTCTAAAGATGTTTGTCATAAAAATAAAAAGTCGTTAATCATACACATTTATAACTTCTATCGGTTCCCGTTCGATTTCATGATATTATTTATAGAAAGTAGTAACGATGCGACGCGGACGACGACGTTCGTCAACGTCAAGTGCATCCGGGTGCGCGCGCTATCTCGCGCCGCACTCGCCGCCGCCGATGCAACGACTGATGGCCGCCACTTTGTCAACGTAACCTCATACATTATATAGTAGTTATTACGTGTGAGACTGACCTTTAATTCTCTATACATGCTCAAGTATCTGCAACGCTTTTTAGCACAATATTAGGTAATTGGTGACAATACATAATCTACTACCTAGGTACAGTAGTAAAACTTTAGTAACCTTTGCTTATATGCGTCATATGCATATCATACAAGGTGACGAACCGCACTGGGACTTATAGTTGTTAAGTCTCCATAATCGTACTGGTTCGCAAGGACTGCTACCGGAACACACTGTTAGATGCAATAGATTTCCTACTTGAGGGTGGTAGATAGCCAGGCGAACATTTCCAAAATGTCCTTCCACCATGCGGTGCAACTCAAGTCAGCGGTGGCGATCGAACCATGGACAAGCAGCACAGCAGTCCATAGTTATTACCGCTCGGCTATCATTGCTTGTATCTGCCTAGCCCCAAATGGGTAATAAAGGCGCAAAATATGGCAAAGCTATGTAAAATTCCTAGTACACAATCAACACAACCTAACGAATAAGTAGTGCTTACTAAGTACTTACGTCATCCTGCAGATAATAGGTACGCATCATATATATTGAATGATTTTTATATTGGATGTTTACAACATTAATCTTTTTGTAATTTTCTCTTTGTCATAAAGATTGTAAAAAATAAATACCTACCCATATTGTGGACCTACACTTATTGTTTAAGTTGAATGCAATTTGACATCATCCAGCCTAGACATAATACAGTCCTAATTCTTCTCTGACAGATACTTTTCAGGTAAAAATCGTTTGTGTGTCTTTAACTAATAATAATGTTTTCGACTGAAAAATATGTATTTGTGCTATAACGAGCTAAACAAGCAAGGTTGCAGAAGTGGAATGAAAGGATTATTTAATGTTGTCTTAGGTTTTCGCGATTGTTACACATAGTAATTAAACAACTTTAAACGGTTTAAATAGCGTATATTTGTCATTATTTATACGCGATTTAAACCGTTTAAAGTTGTTTAATTACTATGAAAGGATTATTTTTTAAATATAACGGTCTACTATCATGGTTTTATAAAGGTCGGTTACTAAAGGGAATGAATTGACTAATTTAAAGTACACATTAGTCATGGCCATGACAATTCGGTCGTTAGGATCCGGTCCGGTCGTCGGCTCGTATCCCACTCACAGTTTATTTTCATTCTTTTCGTCGTCAATTTGCTGTTTTCAACTATTCGATCGCATCATTTTTAAATTTTTTTCAACTGAGAACAACTGTATGACAGGATGATGTGCGCAGTGCAGTGAGTTGACCGCTTTAGATCAGGTGGGCCACGTGTTTGTACCGTCATAATAACATACGAAAAACCTGAAATACCAGGAATATTTGGATCCTCAATATAAACGTGTTTAGATCACAAGCTCAATCGGCATCCCGACCGCAATTCAACTTCTACACTTCTATTCTAGAAGCCTCGACTCCGCATCATATCTTAATCCGAGATAACACAAAGTTATCTAAAACTCCGCTATCCGGTTCCGTTCCGGCTCGTCAGACGGCAATAAGTAACCCGGCATTGTTTTCCGATATCTCGTTGCTGTAAGTACCTAGCTAGTTGCGAGCTTCCAACAGAAAAAGGTCACGCGTTTGCGAATGCTTAAAGAGTTTTGTTGTTTCAGAAGGATTGCATAATCATGAAGGTTTTTCAGCCTATGCAAAATTATATGAAGAACCTTGAATTTGTGCACATAATCAAAGCCCTAATTGTCAGACACTTAAATGTCAGAATATAATTACTCCTTAGCGTTCAATCGCCACGATTTCTGACGGCGTATTTAACAATATATTATATTGAGCATTTTATTCAAAATTCTGTATTTATTGAAGTTTTGATATTTTGACGACGGATTTTACCTCTAGTTATTGAGATACTTTATAAAATTCTAAATCATTTGATATTGGACACATTATATCCTACTAGTATTTTTTATCGCTGGAAGGTTTGGGTTGAATTGATGGGTAATTTTTAATATAATTACATTGTAAATATATATTGTCACGCCTGTAAGCAGATTTTACGGGACATGCTTTGGTCCCACATGTTATAGAGGGCGAGCCTGTTGTCATCCACCGAGCACAGTTTCAGACTACGGACATCTACATAAACGATTAACCAAATAAACCCAATAACACATCTGACAAGGGAATCAAACCCAGGAACTCGAGGTGCTGAAGCGGTGCTTTTACACACACACCCACACTAACGAGGTCTGAGGAAGCTGGCTTTCAATAAGTAGGTACGTCTTTGAAAGTAAACTACTGACAGATCAAAGTGGCAGGTTACTCTTAAGTATTAAGCACTATGAGTTATTCTGTGAGGTAGGTCAAGAAATCCAGTTAAGGGCAGGCCACACCTGATTAAGGTGCGTTTACTCGGAAGCGTCCAAGACTCGTGTAATGGAGTAACCCGTCAATCTGTCAGGCTTCGATAGGTTGTGGAGTTGGTAAGAATAGATATAGAGGTGGTAGATTTGCTCTTGGTATTTGGCATTGGTACTTCTTGCCCTGCCTCTTTAAGGCTTTTTAACATGATGTAACATGCTAGGTTTGATTTTTCAGTCCCATTTTCCCAAGCCAAGCATATTAACTGAGAACTTTTCTAAACTGCTGAGTATTAGTATAGGTCCTACGAAATGTCTATTGAAAAAAACTCCCATCTGAGGATTGAAAGTACGATCTTGACATTCCAAAACAACGCTTTACACCTAGTAATTAAACAACTTTAAACGGCTTAAATCGCGTATATTTTTCATTATTTTATCCCGACGTTTCAAACACTTTGCAGTGATCGTGGTCACGGGGTGACTAATTGATTTTATTTGTCACATAAGTTATTAAGAAATTATTTGGTCTACCGTCAGAATTTTTTATATTAATCATAACGTTCCCTATTCACGCAGTATTCGCTCACAGTGTCCAGAGGTCTTGCAGGTTTGTGTCGGCCTTGGGATTTAATTAATTTGATCACAGGATCCCAAGCAGGTGGTACTTGCCAACCATCATCTCTATTGAAATTTGGGTACTTTTTGATCTCAATAGCCTCGCGTAACATTCTTGGCATAAACCGGTTCTCTCTAGCGAGGATTTGTGGCTTGTCGAACCGAATGTAGTGGTTGGGTTTGTCCTGGGCATGTTCACAAACCGTGGACTTGGTCGAGCGTCTGTTCTTCATGTCAGCAATGTGTTCTTTTACCCGGATACCAACGCTCCTCTTTGTTTGCCCAATGTATGACAGCCCACATTCACAATCAAGTTTGTAAACACCTGCATCTTGTAGGGGAATATTGCACTTAACAGGTCTTAAAAATTGGTTGATCTTCTTGTGCGGCTTGAAGTAAGTTTTTATTGAAGCTCGTCTTAAGATATTACCAATTTGGTATGTTGGGGAGTCACTCCCCAACATACAAACTAGCTCAACACCTTGCTAAAATACTATCTCCACTTCGCGGTCAAACTAGTGCGCATGTCAAGGATTCTTACCATTTCGTCAGTCAAATGGAAAATCTACAATTGACTGATGATGAAGTTATGGTTAATAATAACAAATACTTTTAAAAGTATCCTAAAAAACATTAAATAATATTTAAATAAAACACTTAAAAAAGCATAAAATTATATATCTAGTGACAATTCCGCCTAATTTTCCTGTTATCTACGTGACGTCATAAACATCACGCAGCCTAACCGGAAGAATACCCGACTAGTTTCGCTTCTAAACGAAGCATCTTCAGGAGGTCTTGACTTACCGAGCGCACGATCGAGACTAAACGGCCAGCGGCAAAACACGCCTTTATATAGGCCCGATCGTGACTCACTGTTCTTTGTTGTAGCTTACAATTGGTAAAGATATACGTGTTTATAGTGATAATTATATAACAATGTTATTGAATTGCTAACAGAATATTTTTAAATTATATATGGTATGTTTAGTGTTTACAAATATGAGAAATATTGAATAATATAGTAAACAATATTAGGAAACTAGTTTTAACTTAAAATTATGAAAGGGTCGCAGAGTGACGTCAACACTGGTTCGGCGGGTAGCTCGGTTCGGCCAGCAGGCGGCTTCCACGATGAAACAGTCACAGGACCTGCTTGTAGCTGCTCGGGACACGTGGGGATGACACGGTGGGTGGCGTGACTCGTAGCGTGACGTCATCACTGGTAGCTGGTTCGACGGGTGGCTTGGCTCGGCACGTTATGAAAAAATAATAAACAAATATTACAAATAATGTTTAAATTATTAGGTTTCAATTTGATTTAATCTGTACTTAATTAAATGCTTTACATTTTTCTTGTAATTATTCAATTTGACTCCTTTAATGGCTTATTTGATAATTGCGTAGTCCATTAGACATTGATTTGACTCGTTACGTAATACTTGGAGGGGAGAGCAAACATGGCCAGTTGTAGGGAGAATTCGAGTCAGTCTTCAAAAGATTCTTGAAGTGGCCGGACGTTACAGTACTTAATACGCAAAGCGCCGTGTATAATATACGACAGTAATATAGGTATACAGTGTTTGATAGTGAGTTTACCCTAATTGTGGAAGATAAGTGTGAAATACAGCAGCTGTGACATGGTAAGCCGGAACTTTATCACAAAATAGTTTGTGGCGGCAGATTATCACTAAAAATACGTAACAGTGGGGATGAAACCAATTGAGTCTGTTCATTCAGCAGCGCGAAGCCTACACTATGTTTCGATATTTCTAACTGTTCTAATACACATAACCTAAACCCCTTGTCACAACAGTGTAAGATTTCAAACGTATTACAATCGAGGAGTTGATGACCGCTTTCAATTAAATGTTTGGCAAAATGAGACTGTTCGGGATGGTCGTTTCTAAACGCGGATTTATGTTCTTTATATCGGATATCAAAATTACGGCCAGTTTGACCAATATAAACGCTGTTACATTCGTCACAGGTAAGTTTGTACACACCGGATTTTTTACCGTTTTCCAGTCGATCTTTACCGTTACATAAATGACGTAGATTTTGATTTGTACGAAAAGCTACATGGACGTTATTTTTCTTTAATATATTGGAAATTTTTTGAGATATTGGCCCCATATACGTTAAGCTGCCTACGTACTTGATATTTCTATCAGAAGGGCAAGAATAAAGAAGTGACCTAGCCCTATTACGTTGTTTGGTCTGAATTAATCGATCAACTAACTGTTTATTGTAGCCGTTGGAAATAGCAATTTGGTATATTATATTAAGCTCTTTATTATAGTTGTCTTGGGTCAGAGGAACCGATAACAATCTATGGACATAACTTCGAAAAGCGGCTAATTTGTGTTGAATAGGATGACAAGAACTGGAGGGAATAGCAACATCTGTGTGTGTTGGTTTTCGATATATTTGGAATTGCAATTTACTGTCAACTCTTGTAAGCGTTAGATCCAAAAAGTTGATAGATTGGTTTGATTCTAATTCCAGTTTAAATTTAATTTTTGGGTGTATATTGTTAAGTTTCTTCACAAAGATATCAATTTGGCGGGAAGTACCAGTCCAACAAATGATTATATCATCAACGTATCTATAATAAAATAAAATTCTAGGTTCTTTTACTATGTGTTTGCACTCAAAGTCGTCCATAAAAAGTTCGGCCATAAGTGGACTTAAAGGTGACCCCATAGCTAATCCCTCTTTTTGAAAATAATACTCATCATTAAACCTAAAATAATTTTGCTTCATACAGACAGTAGTCAAATTTATAAGGTCATTTACTTCCCCAGGATGTAATCGTTGTTTCTCAAAATGATTCTCTAAGACGCGTAAGCAATTTTCGTAAGGAACGTTGGTAAATAGACTGTCGACATCAAGAGATAATAATTTGGCACCGGAAGGGATGTCAATATCTTTAACTTTGTTAATCAGATCTAGGCTATTCTTTAAACTATATTTAGGTTGAAAAGATGATTTGGTACACAACAAAATATTGAGATGTTTTGCTAGGTTGTACGCAGGGGCGCCAACATAAGAGACAACGGGTCGAATAGGAATGTTCACTTTGTGTGTTTTAGGTAAACCGTATAGACAGGGAGATCTAGGATTCATTGGTACTATATTATTGAGTGAATGTGTAGGTATAAATGAAGTAGACTTAATTGCATTTTTGACATCTAAAGTGAAATGTTTAGTTGGGTCGGAATTCAACTGTTCAAATTCTTCATCTTGAATAATATCGTTAACTTTTTGATTGTAATCACTTTTGTCTAATATAACCACACTGTTGCCTTTATCTGATTTGGAAACCACTAGATTGTTTTGGCTTAATTTATTTTGTAAAGAATGAAACTGCCCAATCTCAGAGCTATGGTGATTACTAGAGGAGTAAGCTTTTTTAATTTGAACAGCTATTTGGTGTTTCACTGCAGTCTCAACTTTACCTTTAACACAAGAGATTTCAGAATCTACTAACAATGTTTCGAGAGTTTTCTGTGATAAATTAGGGGTCAAATTATATTTTAAACCTTTTTCTAAAAGAGAAAGTTCTGACGCTTGAAATTGTGTATTACTTAAGTTTTCAACACGTGGGTGAAACGTATGAGCCTGGCTCTGGTCAATTGAGGTAACATTGCTATTATTAGGTCGTGAATTACGTGATAATCTCTCCAACTTCCTAGATTGTGATATGTATTTTTCATGTGTAACTTTAGAAGCTAAATCCCTAGCTTTATTATCTAAAATATCAAATTCAATATTATGTAAATTAAAACTAAGTTCCGAATATAGCACCTTTAGGTGAAGTTTGAGGTTGTCCCTAATAGAAAACCAACGTCTACTTTCTTCGTTTAACCAAATTTTTTTGGCTTTATCTAACGCGATATTACTAGCCCGAGTGTGTGACTTGGTACGTAAATTAATATAATTTGGAATGACACCTAACTGTTTACACTGCTGATTGAACCAGACATTTTGGGAAGCTAACCGATGGAGTTTAGTCAATTTTATATACAATTTCGCCTGCTCAGCTATACTTGCCGACTTAAGGTAATGAATAGATTCAGGCGTTACTTTGCGGAAATCCATATTTAATAATAACAAATACTTTTAAAAGTATCCTAAAAAACATTAAATAATATTTAAATAAAACACTTAAAAAAGCATAAAATTATATATCTAGTGACAATTCCGCCTAATTTTCCTGTTATCTACGTGACGTCATAAACATCACGCAGCCTAACCGGAAGAATTCTCCCTACAACTGGCCATGTTTGCTCTCCCCTCCAAGTATTACGTAACGAGTCAAATCAATGTCTAATGGACTACGCAATTATCAAATAAGCCATTAAAGGAGTCAAATTGAATAATTACAAGAAAAATGTAAAGCATTTAATTAAGTACAGATTAAATCAAATTGAAACCTAATAATTTAAACATTATTTGTAATATTTGTTTATTATTTTTTCATAACGTGCCGAGCCAAGCCACCCGTCGAACCAGCTACCAGTGATGACGTCACGCTACGAGTCACGCCACCCACCGTGTCATCCCCACGTGTCCCGAGCAGCTACAAGCAGGTCCTGTGACTGTTTCATCGTGGAAGCCGCCTGCTGGCCGAACCGAGCTACCCGCCGAACCAGTGTTGACGTCACTCTGCGACCCTTTCATAATTTTAAGTTAAAACTAGTTTCCTAATATTGTTTACTATATTATTCAATATTTCTCATATTTGTAAACACTAAACATACCATATATAATTTAAAAATATTCTGTTAGCAATTCAATAACATTGTTATATAATTATCACTATAAACACGTATATCTTTACCAATTGTAAGCTACAACAAAGAACAGTGAGTCACGATCGGGCCTATATAAAGGCGTGTTTTGCCGCTGGCCGTTTAGTCTCGATCGTGCGCTCGGTAAGTCAAGACCTCCTGAAGATGCTTCGTTTAGAAGCGAAACTAGTCGGGTATTCTTCCGGTTAGGCTGCGTGATGTTTATGACGTCACGTAGATAACAGGAAAATTAGGCGGAATTGTCACTAGATATATAATTTTATGCTTTTTTAAGTGTTTTATTTAAATATTATTTAATGTTTTTTAGGATACTTTTAAAAGTATTTGTTATTATTAAATATGGATTTCCGCAAAGTAACGCCTGAATCTATTCATTAAGTTATGGTTAGCTTTGATTTACAGTCGTTATTCACCAACCTACCTGTACATGATTGCATTGAAATTGTCAAGAAAAGACTAAGTGAGCATGACCTTCCCATGGAATATGCATAACTACTGGAACATTGCCTAATTAAACTAACCTATTAGGTATATAACAAAAAAAAAAAAGCTTACATGCGATAAGAGAAAAATTTAGAGTCATGTATCATTGATACATGACTCTAAATTTTTCTCTCGTTCTCGAAACGAAAGAAAATTTAGAGTTATTGAAGTTAGCTCAGTCGGTCAGAGCATATCCCGGCTAAAGGGATGTTATTTGACAAATAGCTATTGTTCACCATACTGTATCAACCAGATTGTCCATTGCTGAACATAGCCTCCGCAATTAATAGGGGGTTAGCCATAATCCCTACGCTTGGCAAGCTTCTTGGGGATCGATTGTTTACTGTACGGGGACTAATTTAAAAAAAGTCCTGTAAAATTTAAGTTCAACGTTAAAATAAAGCTGTCATATTCAGAGAGTTGAAATACTAATAGGTAAAAAAATCTTAGGCCATATCTCCCAGTTTACAAACTCCGTTTTCTAGGTGGTATGTGACGGTACAGCATAATGAATGCCCGGTTAGATTGATGCAGCGGTGATCGCCGTGCGAATTGCCTTGGGGTTTGATATACTTCTGTATTTCTTAGTTAATTAATCTTCATAGTAATACTGGGTGGCTAATTGGAAGAGTCTTCTCTGATAAGTAATAAAAAATATTCATGTTACGTTCGGTCTACATTGCGGAAGTCATAAGTTAAAAAGACAATAATTAAGTTAATATTCTAACAAAAACCGTTTCTAAACTGAAAATATTCTAAAACAAAAAACGCACTAAAAGTTAAATAAAACTTTAGGCATTATTACGCGAAAAAATACAGTCTAATTGGGAACCTCCGCTTTTTTTGTAGTTGATTAAAAAGAAAAAAAACATAACAGTATATATCTACTCCTTTAAGTTTTTCGAAGCAGTGATAACTTATAGTAGTAATGTATATGGACTGCCGCGCTGAAATTTCATGGTTTGAACTTCGCTGCAGGCACGCGCTTTCCCTACTTGGTGGAATACAAGTTTGCGAATGCCTCCCTGGTTAGCTACTACCCTCAATTAAAAAATCTATCGCCAAGCATCTAACTGTGAGTTACTGCTTTCATTGAGAGCCTAACTCTAGGTTAAGCCTGTCCACACATTAGACCGTCACCTACCATCAGATAAGGTAGTACAAACATCTTTAACAACTTCATATTTATTCGCATAAAAAAAATATTTTCTTTTGGTATCAATATGTTTTGTATTTTATTAGTACTGTTCCCCGTGGGGTGCCGGATTAGAGTTGCACATCTCCTCAGGGAGTCGTAAAAGGCTACGAAGGGAAACATACCAGAAGGTACGCAGCAGAACCCAGCTTTCACTTCGATCCTTATGACGCTTGTCAAGCTTGCGGATTATGACAAACACCCCCTTTATGCAGGAGGATTTTGTTCAACGGTAGACATCTTCAACTATTGATGTGAGAATGATATTTTGTGTACTTGATACTCGCAGCTCTTCTATTGCTATAGCTCATATCTAATATGAGCAAGTTTTGTCTAAGCGAGACGACAACGGGGGCGTCCCGAGCTCTCCTTAAAAAAGACCACCGAATGTGGTTGAAACTATAGTTGGAGCTATCTGACTGATTGACGTGAGTTATCCCGTATTATTTACTAAAATGAGTGAAAACCACGTTAGATTTTATAATAAAATAAGTGTTGAGAAGATATATGTTATCCAGAAAATAAATCTTTTCACCTGACTGTTAGCATATCGAGCTTTAACGTAAAATAACGAGAAGGGGATGCACGGGAACCCACGAAGCTTCATTTTGATTTGAAACCTTTTCATTTATTCCTCATCTCCGTAGCATGAAGTTTTCATTCCCCGTACCGTTCATAAACCCCAGTTATCATATCAAACCCGCAGTCCAGGCCGATAACGTATCTGCATAGGGCTGTAAAGTGCCCGATGGATGGAGCCCCAGGCCTCCACGCGGGGATGCAAAACGATAAATATATTTGAGGGAGCCGCGGAGAATATACATGAATGTTTTGTACAGTGGCTGGTCGATGAAATGGGATGAAAGAAGTAAGGTTATATTTAACAAAAAATAAAATGAAAATGTTATAACGCAAATATATCTAAATAACAGGAAATATTATATATAATTGCTCTCTATATTATTGGTTGACAATAGATTTCCAATAATGTGGCTAACAGTAGTTAGTATTAAAAAAAATATAAAGTAGTTTGTCCATTTACAAAAACTATAACATGACCAATGGGTTCTCCCATTGGCTATATTAATGTATCGTAAGTATACCTTGATTTCTTTTGTACTTCAAATATAGGTCAATTAGCCAATGTTTCGGCCGGTAGTGTACAGATTCTCCAACAGAGAGACAGGCCTCACTCAATATCGGATATTGTTCTTGCAAATGAGTATTTACGTCATCGTTCGTGTAAAATGTACGCTTCTCTCTCGCTTGCTCTTCTCTTTGTTTATTGAACATACTTTACGGGTATTTCTTATATTTTGGGTAATTTTGGGTGCCTCTCTTATTGGATGGAAGTTTGGATCCGAGGAAAGTATTGTTTATTGGGTTGAAGAGTGATGAAATGAATTGTGAGAGCTTGGATCGAGCTGAGATGTGCCTTACTTTCTTCGAACTGTTTGGGAAAATGTTCTGAAGTTATAAACATCATGCTTCTAGGAATATCTCCGTTATGGTAGTAGAATAAAATAATATAGGTCTTAATTTGACTAACAAAAGGTACAATAAGTCGCATCTTGAATTCCTTGAAACAAATAGGTTTGTGGTCATCGTCGGTGTTAAAAATTTAATAAATGTGTTCCGAAAATCACAATAGTAATATCTTGCATATTTTAAATCATGACTAATATAGTTTATTTTTAATCAAACCTAATACGAGTAAAAATCTACGTAGATAGATAGAAAGATAGATAAACTCTTTATTGAACACCTTAAACTATACCAAAATTAAAAATATTTAGCTTATAATAGTGAACATTAGGCGGCCTTATCGCTCAAAGCGATCTCTTCCAGACAACCTTTGGAGAGGAGCAAGTTTTGACAAGGGATGGCGGTGTACAATATCTGTACTGATCTACCTAACAACCACTCTAAAGACGTCGTGTATGAACATAAACATTACCTATCAGCACAAATTGTGGGTGTTTTTACATTCTATCCCGGCATCCCACGGGAACCCACTGCTCTTTAGTATTACCAAATACCAGTTCCTATGGCACCTTTAATGGTTATTTAATATGACTTTTGATATCAAATTTTTTTTACAAGGCGCCATATTCCTATAAAGATATAAAGAAATTTTATTAGCCCTTTTGTAATTTTTTTACAGGCTTGTCCAAGGTACATTTAAAACATATTTAACTAATAATAACAAATACCTTTAAAAGTATCCTAAAAAATATTAAATAATATTTAAATAAAACACTTAAAAAAGCATAAAATTATATATCTAGTGACAATTCCGCCTAATTTTCCTGTTATCTACATGACGTCACAAACATCACGCAGCCTAACCGGAAGAATACCCGACTAGTTTCGCTTCTAAACGAAGCATCTTCAGGAGGTCTTGACTTACCGAGCGCACGATCGAGACTATTACTTAACTACTTAAATCTACAGATATAGACTACATATTTAACTACTTAAATATATTAAATTCTAATTACTTCTATGTAAATAACAGTTAAATACAATTTTCTGTAATCGCATTTGCACTGTGCACTTATCTTAAGAACAAAGGTTCTAAAACTGCGTTGACATATATTCTTTTAATGTGTAGAAGGGATTGTTTTCAAAAAAGTTTTTAAGTTTTAACAAACTGTATTTTAAGGTGGTCATGCGTTTTGGTAGTTTATTATACATCAATATAACAAGCAACAAGGTCTTTTTTCTGTGCTTTAGCTAATCTGATTTATGGTATAACCCGAATTTCGTTATTTTTATCACCTATATTATTGTTTTAACTTTAAAAGTCTCAAGAAACACTAATAAGTTTTTTTTATAAGATAGGAGGAGAAACCTGCAGGTGGTTCACCTCGTGGTAAGTGACAATCCTAGGCCTCGGGTAATCGTACCACCAAAAGTGGTATCAAGGATGCGTTGCCAGCCTTTGATGAGTGAATATTATGTTCTTGAGACTTGAGATAGATGGCACTCATGGTACATACTATATCTACGGATTTTTTCTCGAAAATTTCGGATCTGTGTACTTTTACCACATCACGTACATATTAATTTATTCAGTTATATAAATATCCCCATATTTTGTTCGCAGTTTAATACGTTACTTTTACAACTAGACAGCTTCATAGATAATGATATAAAACATAGATCAGCAGACAATCCAACGTCTCGACACGAAATTGAAACCATTTTACAACCACTATCAAAATACCTATAATCAATTTGATTGGTCCACGGAAGCAATAACACAGTTTTACATCCCAAATGTACGCCTATAACCTCCTACTGATCGTTTTATACGCCATCAATAGGTTTTATTACATTTCGAAAGGCATTACGGTAGTATTGAATTTCTTATTTAGCCATAATTAATGATTAAACTAGAAACAAAACCCATGATATTATGCAGGCACGCGGACTGTCATAAAATCACAAATATCAAGTGTATGATTAACTCACGTTAGGTGGTGCAAGTTACGAGATATAAGAGGCAGATATTAAAACAAAATTGAATAGATGTCTAGTGTGCCCACCTTGTTAACGTAAAAAAAAATCAGTTCAATAAATATTCATATATCAAATATCAGTTTTAACTGTTTTATTCACGACACCAAAATATTACTACATTTACTGTTGGTGCAGTGTGAAGTGTGACGGATACTTTATCTGAATGTCGAGGTCCTAGGTTTGATGTGATTTAACAGTTTTTGTTTTATATCCATCTCTAGTTTGAAAGTGTGCTCGGTGGATGGTAATAGGCTCGGCCTCTATAACATAATACAAAACCAGTCTGGTAAAACGTTTTAAGTTGTATATATACCTCTGCCTGCCCGTGGCGATATGTACATCAGGACCATTATCGCATTTGAATATGGTTTTCGAAGAGGAAGTATGTTCCTTGATCTCGAAGGAACAGGTTCTATATTACCTTAATATAGTATATTATTCACAGAATGATTATTTCATTTATAATTTTTTTTTTTTTTTTTTTACGTATACGTAAAATGGTTCAATTAAGACTGGTTACACACAAAAGTTCCCTCGAAACAACACAAATCGAATTGTGCCTGGATGTCATTATAGAATCTTGCTGCAGCTATAGTTATTGTGTTCGTATATTTTTAGGGTTCCGTACCCAAAGGGTAAAAACGGGACCCTATTAGTGAGACTTCGCTGTCCGTACGACCGTCTGTCACCAGGCTGTATCTCAAGAACGGTGATAGCTAGACAGTTGAAATTTTACAGATGATGTATTTCTGTTGAAGCCATAACAATAGATACAAAAGTTGGCCAAGTGCGAGTCGGACTCTTGAACGTTAAAACAAAAAAGGGTAAAATATGAAGTCTAATGTTGTATAGCCAATGGTACGGAACCATTCGTGCGCGAGTCCGACTCGCAATTGGTCGATTTTTTTGATTTAATGTTAAACATATTTAAGTATTCCCGGCTAAAAAGCTTCTGAATTACATCTCAAGATCAGTTTAATTATATAAATAAGCTAAAGAAACTCATGTTCATATTTAAAATATTTGAAGATATTTCAACAAAGCACCATTTATTAAATTATTTACAAATTGAAATGATAATCTGTGTATGTTTTAACATTAATGCGTACTATTTTTACTAAACTTTTGTATATAAGTCACTACGGGTATATTCACAAACTTATAGTAATTAATATAATATTTTGACTTACCTCGACGCTTCTATGAAGTTGAATTGAGGTTGACTGATGCTTCTCTTTGATCCCTATCCAACTTCTTTGAATGATCTTTCATTGCTGTCTTACCTAGCAGTCGACTTGCGCTAAATAAAATGATTTCTTGTGATATGCTTTCTCTCATGATTTGAACCATACCAAACGACATACCGACTGCTGCGAACAAAGATGGCGGATTTACATAAAAACTGTTTAATCGTAACTCCAGGCTATCGCGATCTCAACATATTAACATAAATTAATCCAATAAGGGATCTCATCGATTTATAAATGGACTGGCGACCGCCAACGTCTTTGTCTTCGCAGAATATTTTACTTGTTACAAACTGACCTCCATACTCACAATACCTTATTGCACTCCTAGTGTTTATTTATTGAATAAGTTTTGAGTAGTATAACCAGCACTTACTGGAACATTCCGAAACAGGCCCTAAGCCTTATAAAAAATTTGGACTTTTTCATTCAATAGTAACTTTAAGACTTTCGCGACTTGAACACATGGTTAAAAGTATTTAACGGGACTTAATGGCAATATAAAATGTATAAATTTATTTACCTCGACGTTTTGACCAAGTTCTATTGGTCGTGGTCAGTGTTCGAGACGATACATTTCTAAATCAAATGCGGGTAGTTGAAGAAAATACCCGCCCTTCGAGACGTTGACAGGTCCGTCTTTTCAGTCCGCTCGTGACCACGACCAATGCAACTTGGTCGAAACGTCGAGGTAAATAAATTTATACATGTTTTTTCATTCAAGTTATTAGAACATTAAAAGTAACTAATTATACACAAACACCTTTTTATCATCCCGTCCTACAAAACGGGACGCTACTACTGTGCCTCGGCCGTCCGTCTCTCCGTCTGTCCGTCCGTCCACCGTGTGGGCAGTACCTGTGGAACCTTGTTGGGTTAACAATTGAAATTTTCACATAATTGTGGTGAACTGCACGCGAGAGCAGTTGGCCTCGGTGGAGTGGGGAAAGCATCGACTTGAAATTTGAGGTCCTGGGACTGCCAGTTATTGGTTTCACTGAGAAAAAGGAATTTCCCGTAGCGCAGTCTGGAGCCTGAAAATGTGCTCAGTAGATAGCAGTAGGCATGAGACCAATACAACCCTCTTTTGCATGAGACCAAAATAAGTCTGAGATATCAGTTCTCCAGACACTTGGGCTCTTCAAGCGACATAGGATTGACGTTATGGTTTGGAAATCGATAAAATAGGCCGTGGGAAGCACGAATATAATAATAGATATTATGGGATTAAATAACTGGACCATGTGCTCGAACAGTCGAGACCTCCTAAAGATGCTTCATTCAGAAAATAAACGTGTCTAAAATCGTTTCGTTTGGGCTCTAACGTGGTATCTATTATGGGCGGGATTTTTTTGCAGGTAATCACTACATATATATTTTTGTATACTTTTTTATAGGTATATGCTATTAATAAATAGAATGAAGTAGCCATTTTATCTTTAAAACCATCAGTGTGCCTTAGCGCTAACATGCGTGGTAAAGCTTTTCAAGTATTTATTTTGTTTTGAACAGACTGACTTCTCTTACTATATTTTTTGTAAGCACAGGATAAAATGCATAAAACTGGAGCGGTGAAGCGCTAACTTATGTCAAATTATTGCTTTCCATTAGAGGTACCGTCGAGAGCTTAAAGGGTTAAGTTTAGGGTTATGATGTCTGCGAAACTTTGAGTTTTAGAGTTGTTCAGGTCTTACACATCAGGGTCGTGACAGGGCCATGGCAAATATCGCAGGAAATATCGACGTCACAGTTATGGCCCGAACACGGACGTGTGTCAACGAGTTCAGATAAAATGTTCGCACCGATATTTTTCCCCTGGCGGAGCACGGTTTGTTCACGATTCGGGGCTTGGTCTATATATGTGTGGATAGACCGTCAGTGGTAGAATGCTGACTAATAGAGTCTTGTGTACTGTTACTTTGCAGTCAATTGTAATTTCACATTTGCGTCAAGTAGGTTGATAGTATAGCCGCAGGATATACATAATCTTTTCCCTATGGCCGATGCCAATACTATTAGCACTATCACCTCCTTGTGTTCACCTGTGGGTAGTTAACGATTAGATATTTTAGATCTAGTGCTGTCTTTTGTGTTGTTAGAGAAGTCATGTGCCGACCCCACAGAATAGGATAAGGCTGTGTATCTGCCAGATATGTGCGAAGATGAGCGGTGTAATAGAAAAAAAAATACCAATGGGATCGCTTAATTTTCCTAGTCTGATGAGCGCAAAGATTTATTGATGGATTTTATCCTTCTAACACTCTCATGTTCCTCGCATGGATACGCAGCCTAAGGGTAGAAATATTATGATGATGTGTGGGTTGTTAATATTTACTTAATATTTTTTGGGTTACGTGTCGTGTAGTTACTTTTAGTCACTCAGTCAGTCACAGTATATATATATATATATTACAATAAAAAAAGGCACCCTCTCTTACCTCCAAACAACGTGATTTCATGGTTTGTTTTGGGACGAGTTTGACTCGCACTTGGCCGGGATTTTTTTACCGTAGAGCTTGATTATAGTTACTTTTACAAAGTTTGTTGCTTTCACGTTTAACCGCTTTTACGATAGAGCATAAAGGAACACTTTTCTTGTATAAGGAACTTCCTTATATTTTCCACTCTTGGTTGGTGAAACAACTTCTACATATTAAAGTCTACATACATTCTGTCATATTAAAGGAATACTAGGGCTTAAACAACTCTTTAAAGGTAGGACGAAGAGACAGTGAAGGCTTAGTCATAGGGTCCCGTTTTCGCATACGGAATCCGTATACAGTCAAACCCAGAGCTAGCTGGGGAGCTCAAAGAAAAAATAAAATCCCTATTAGTGTCTCAGCAAATAGTCACAGAGTTAATATTCGTAGGGTCCACTCTCGGTACAACACTGCAGTTGTACTAGGGCAATTAGTTCCGTCCCCAACTTCAAGTTCTGTACATGTTCGGTGCATGTTTGGCGCCGCTGAAGAGGTTGAGATTGAATGCCCTTTTCACCTATAACCCCTGTAACTACGCCCGTGTCGAGCTAAGTGTCTTCGGGACTTCTCCCTCCAGAGCTATAAGAGGGCTTTCCCTAGGCCAAAGCACGGTGGAGCTACATTGCCGACAGCGGCAAACAACATTCTTGTCCACCTTAAAAATACGTTAACCCAAAACGAACTATATAGGTATCAGCAAGTATAATTAATTTTTATTGTTACTATATGTTTGCTTGTAGTGAATCAGCTTAAAAAGTGACAATGTTTTTTTTATTGTTGATAAATTCGAACTATGAAGGTCATCACACCGCTCATCGTAACAGCACCGCTTCGACACAGCACAAATTTTACAATTCAAATTAGGGCTATTTGTGAATATTGTATAAATTAAGTGAATTTTAAAATGACGCGTTCTACGAATCGAAAGTTATAATATACTCGTATATAGCAGTACGAGTATATATAACGAACTATTTATCTTGTCCATCGCAAATGCACTTTACAGCACAAGATTTAAAGCCCTTACTTGAATTGCAAGTAATGAGCTGTGTGGGATCGGTGCTGCTACGTTGAGTGATGACTCTGACTCTTCATCACGGTAGCTCATATTGAAAGGGCATGGCGAGCCCGCGAGCATCTGCTCGCGGGTTCGCATTCCGCTCGTGGTTCTGTTAGGTATAATAGAGTACACATTTAAGAGTTCTCCAACCTCTAAATGTTCACAGCCACCTGTAAAAGCATCAGTAACAGCCAGATGGTAGGTAAGTGGCAATAATGTGCCGATCGGTACCGTAATTTAACGAATCTGCAATTTAAGCTTATGATGTCGAATAATGAACAAAAACCTGTCCGCTTAAATTATCTCTCATCTCTTCGCTGATTTTATTTGCTTCGAAAGAATCGATTGATTTTATTGAAGAACTCGATCTGAGAAGTGAACACTGCGAGTTTTTAAGAAATGTGTGGAGCATTACATTTTTTTTATACCGTTTTCACTATTGGATTATATTAATATTGAGAGTTGTTTTTCTTTTTGTTTTTGTATAATATTTGAAATGGCTTTCTCTCTAAATTTGTACGCCTAAATAAGCAAAACATGATAAACTGAATTGTTGACTATCCATCTATGTGCATACCTACCTTGAGTGTATATAATGCAAATAAACGATTATCTTATCTGCTACGATAATAGCCGTAACGATCTTTATTTTTTTTTTCTACTAGCTTCTGCCAGTGTCTTTTGTGGAGTGGATATCAGTTACTTATAAAGCGTTTCCTCGGTACTTCTCAGTAAATAAAAATAAAAGAAGTATGTGCCTTAATCAACTACCCAAACTAAATATGTAGTTTATCATCAAGATTTGGCCGTTTTGTATCTAAGTGGTAAAATCACACACCCCGATATTCTCACATACTCGTACTTTCGCATGTATAACCTATATATAAGCATGACTAATTAGACACATGTGATGTGCATACTTACATAATAATATTGTCACATCTATTTTTCAGAGGGGTGGCAGAGACCATGCTTAGATTTCTTGTTGTGACAATCTTGTCACATTTGTCATACTTGCAACGTAGTTCATTTTGTGTACTTTCCTAACACATACACCCTTCAGGTAACAGGAAAGTCTGTCAGCAAACACGTTCTGCGTGTTCCATGGTTACGAACATTTGGTCTAGTCTATGGTCTAGTGTAGAATGCTTTTCATCTCAGACTATATTTTAACACGTCTTGAAAATTATAATTATCACTCAGTATGTGTGTGTGTTTTTGTTTCACTTATCGTCAACACGGCTCCACAAATTATTGTTACATCATCTGTTATTGGTAATTTTCCGCATGGACCGCAACTGTCGCCAAGCATCTAACTGAGTGGTTCGGTAGCTATCCTTGAGAGACAGTTCCTGTTTACCACCTACGCTCACGTCATCTTACCATCAGATGTGATTGTGGTCCAAGGCTAGCAAATCAGGTGTTACAAAAAGTTGCACAAATTATGTTTCTCAAATGTTGTGTTACTTGAGATAACAAAAGCCTTGACATTATATCCAGTGACAGGTCAACGAACGCTCGAGTGATTCATAAATCCAGCATGATAGTACTGTCATCGGGCACACATTAGGACATATAAACTAGGTAGACTGTGGTTTTTGGAATTTCGTAAACGTGCCAACTACCTACCTAAACCAAAAAGTTGGATGGGGGCATGAGATGTTATTAAACCAATGAGGTTGACTCACACTACACCTATACAGGGTTATTGGTAAATGGTTAACAACCTCTTAGGATTGACTTCTGCTACTCCTGACTAGTGCTAGTCATTATTTTATTTTTAACTTAGGGATAAAAGGTGTAAGATAATAATGGGTACACACATAACTATTATATTTTAGGTAAAAAGTATGTATATTTTTATATACTATGCTATCAAGATTCGATTAACAAAAATAAGCCTGTTATATTAAAACATAACTTGGATGTGGACTAATTAAGTATATATGACATGAAAAAGACAAAACAGAATACTTTGTTTCTCCATAATTGTTTTAACATATTTGACAAACAGATCTAAAATATTTATATCGTAAACAGACAAAACACACCGGGAGCGGCGACTATAATATAGAATAATATCTTCATAACTACTGACATACAATGGATTACCAATGGCTACAAGTGGCTAATAGCCGTTCTTTGTCGCGATCTATGGGGGAGGCCTTTGTTCAGCAGTGGACGTCTTCCTGCTTCCTGATGATGATGATGAACTACTGACATGCTGCATCGCAACAGGCACAGATATTGAAACATTGCTTCGTACCTCAGTGATCTCAAGCTCGTGAATTAATAAATGCATCTTAAAAATGAGTTTGATCTTAAGATGCAGTTTTTGACAGATGTTCCGTAAAACGGAAAACTGCATCTTAACATCGATCTCGACTTTGAGATGCATTTAATACGAGCCTATGTGTACACACACAGACATATATATATATATATATATATATATATATATATATATATATATATACACACATGTAAGTGGAGAACTGGAGTCCCCAATATAGTATATATAGTATATATATATATATATATTAGACTAGATATTAAATTTTCAGGGGGACTCCACTTCTCCACTTACATGAGAGGGTGGCGGATAAACCATTTTTTGGACCCTGGGATGTGAGGTATCATCGTCTAGAGCTAACCAAGCAGAGTACTGTAGCAGTCGGATTGTCCACTGCTGTACACAGCCTCCCCCACTAAGGGGGTTTGCCATAATCCCCGCGCTTGACAGGCGTCTTGGGAATCGCAGTTTAAGATATCAATTTCTCAGAAGGCACTTACACTGCCACTTTCCGGTGTTTTACCTTTAGTCGCCTCTTACGACACGCACAGGTAGTAAGGGGGGATGACATTCTAGGCCGTCACCCCACGACTGAGAGTACAAATAGATACTTTATATAATTAGTAATTGAAGCTTCATCAATGTATGCAATTTTAGACCATTTTTGTTACGTAAACGAATGTAAATTAACTAGGTAGAAATCTGGACTTTCCATCTATAATGTTATCCATGCATTTTCTCTGTTGAACTAACAAATACTCACTTTACTATGCTTTTTCTAATTGACAAAAAAAAATCGATTTAACGCACCGGATATAATCATTTCTCCCTTTAAAATAAAAAATAACATGAAGGCATTTGTTTTACGGTGGACGTTTTCCAGCTGTTAATATAATGTTTTAATATCAGAAACATCCCAATGCTTATTTCACGTGATTAACGCGTCTAAATCAATATCGAATTTTATTTGTAAAGCCATTATAACACATATTTTCGTACATTTTTACTAGCTTTCCATTACAATACAAAAGATACCATCTTATAAAGATTAGACCGAATGGACCACGTAGGCTTGATAGGGCCCTATTTTCTTTGTAAGGAACCCTAAAGATCAATGTATGAAAACTTTGAGCATCGCATCGACATGGTCAATTACAACGATCAGAGCGTGTATGAATGCGTGCAAAGAGCATATTTATTATCTTAGGGGCTTGTGGGGTGCAGGTGTACGTGGGGCGAGGGAGGAGGGGTTTAATTATATAATCATACTTATACAAAGTTCGAGTGCACAGACGAGTAAGCTTGCAGGAAAGCCAGACTGCTGATAGTGAAGCGTCATTATAGTGTGTTTTCACATTCTTACTTATATAATAGAATCATGAACAAACCCCATGGGGTGCCGGGTTAGAATTGCACCTCTCTATATCATTCCGTGGGTGTCGTAAGAGGCGACTAAGGGAAAATACTGGAAGGTGGGCAGCAGCGTCTTCAAAAGAACCGCCTACTTACACTGCGCGATCCCCAAGACGCCAACCAAGCGTGGGGATTATGGCAAATACCCCCTTAATGGGGAGGCTGTGTTCAGCAGAGGACGATCCGGCTATTACAGATATACAAACATGAGAATGAAGCAATGCTTTTATAATTTAGCAAAAACAAACTTATTAAGTATTAATCCAATCTGTGCTTCTGTTTAATCGGCTTACGAAATTCCAAAGGTTATTCGTGTTTAATACAGATATCCCAGTAATTGTAGATAAAAATAATATTATAGACAAATCTTAAGGGTTTGGAAGTAGGTATCACCTGTCTCTTTTATTTACGTCACAAAGGAAAGAAGAAAATATAAAATAAATAGTCAAAAAGTATGTACCCCATTCATTTTAATATTCTCCTGTCTTCATCGTGGTAAACATAAGGTAGCTAGCCAGGCGGGCATTTGCAAAGTGCCCTACCACCATGCTGTAACGACTGCTATCCTAAGACAACTACCGGGACCGACGGCTTAACGTGCCCTCCAAAGCACGGAAGCGCTCAGTAGTAATGTCACCAGCGGTCACCCATCCAAGTCATGACCGCGGCGGACATTGCTTAACTTTGCAGATCGATTCAGAATGGCTAAGCAAACTTGGCTACGAGCGCTTCAAAAAGCTTTTTTCAGACCTATGGAAGAAAATTCATTCTTAATGAATATATCTATTTAATTAAAATATTACATTAGTGTTATACACGTTTTTTACTATGTTATTCGTGATGAAAATAAAAACTCACCACAAGATATGTAGTGGGGAAGTCCGTCTAGGTTTCGGAGGGTAATAAAAGTCATATGCCGGTCTTTGCCACATTCAGAACTCATCAACCTTTGGTGTCTAATAAAGACTCTTTTTAAAATCACCTATATATAGTAGTTGTTGGTACTCGATTATAAGGCAACTATCCTAATGCATCGTTCTACGAAGGCGAAGATACTTATACCTGCCTGCTAAGTAGCAAATTATTGCTAAGTGTACTACATAAGAGTTCTTAAAAACTAACCTTAGCTGGACAATTTGAAAAAAGACTAGTTATTTTATTCAAAGAAAAGCAAATAGATTTTGCTACTTATTTTAAGTTTTACTTAGGAACGGGTTAGATTCCTAGGTTAGTAGGTATTACGATCTTGGATCTCATTATTTTAATACTTACTACTAAGCACTCGCTTATTTTATATTAAGAAAAGCTAAAACTATAACTAGAAATATTGTAAATTTATTTGATTACGTATAAGCTTTGAAATTTTGTAATAACATTATACAATAAAAAATCATTAATTATATTATTATTCAACATAGCATATGGTTTGCACCCCTGAAAGTGCGAAATATGCCGGTCTTACCCGACAAATGATGTATCTCGCGAAATAAGCTATTAAAAACCTTATTCCTAAGAGTTAGGGTACACAAATTATGTTGTTATAAGAACTGGCAGTCGTACACACTATCTATAACTACATAAACTACCGCTAACTAAGTAAATTTGCCACTGGACGGTCTTATCCGACATGGGAGCCAAATCCGTCTATTTGCACTGTGTTTTCAAAAATGGTTGTTTATTCCGTGACCGGTGGTTTCTATGTAATTTTAAAATATTTATTGTCAGATCAACTAAATATCTTATTATCTTGTTTGACAAAATTTGCCTTTAAGCTTATAGAATAGCCAAAATAAGTCAATTTGTAACATTTTAAATGAAATATGCCGGTCTTCGCCGAGTTGACTTAAACAATGTTACAATACCTGTTGCGACTTAGTAAAAGAAGAAAATTGTTAAAGCTAGCTTTTCTTTGATGTATCAAAACGAGCAACATATTACCAAAATAGTCCTTCATTTCCAGGCATGTTTATCTTTGGCCACTTGAGATGTGACGGAAATCAAACTAAATTTATAATAATTATACCGAGCAAAACGACAACAAAGCTGTGCACTTTACTGCCAAGGCACCAGAAGCCGGCCGCATTTACCTCTGGTATGGCTGACGTCTGTAGGCGACAGTGATCACTTACGACCAGGTAAAAACCTGCGCGTTTGTCCTCCCATAGCAAAAAACTTGAGAAACGTAAATAACGCAATGTCTAATTATAACGTCAACTGTACGACAACAATACTGCGCGCTTTCACGCGCGTGTATCAGAACACGTAACAGCACATACAGGCCGCCTTTCCGAGGCGCGTTTCCTTTGCCACTTGAGTTGTGACAGAGTTCATAGTTTTATACAGGTTATCGCGGGAAGTTAATGACGGCCTTTGCTTAGTGTCATGTAGAAACTATGTTAATGGAAGTTCCAGGTAGTCGTATTTGTAAGTGACGCGTGGCTGGCCATAATAAATTGCACTCCAAAGAGTTTACCGGTAAACTCTGCAGTCTCTCTGAACGAGTTCGTCTGGGGAACCACTGCCATCATACGTATTTCTACCGCCAAGCAGAAATGTTCGCATTTCTGTATTCCGGTTTGAAAGGTATAAATGCCGGTGAAATTGCAGGCACATGAGACTTAACAACTTTGTCTCAGAGTCATGGGCGCAGTGCAGTTTATCTGTTCAACTTGTGACGAAATGCATCTATTATAGGCAGAGGACATTGCTTAACACCTGGAGGGTCTCATGCTAGTTCCATTAAAACCCAATAAAGAAAAAAAAAGGTAGATCTATGAGTCACTGTATTGGAGTCGGCACTCTGAGCCCTGAGAGTATATTAGTTAAGTATTGAAAATAAACTATGTATGCTTAACATTGTTTGGCGGCAGTACAATGTACTTACTTGTTACCTTGTTAATACTTGATACGCTGCAGTAGCTTCTTGTAGTGTTCATTGATAAATTCCTTTCAGTACGATAGTCATCGTATCCTTCCTTCTTTGATTATTAACTTGTCTTCCTCCACAGATGTCTATGCACACAGTGAAATGATAACAGTACACTAAATGTAGACGTGTTATACCTACTTTTCAAATATAGCTCAATACAGGCAGAAGATCTGTCTGTACAGTTGCACTGCCTCAACTTTAAGAAAATTGTATGATTTCCGCTGATGGTAAATATTAGGATAAATCCAGGAGAGATGTACCAGTACTTTAGACGGACTATTGGTATTTTTATGGTATTGCACAAGGTTCTGTTTTATCAGTTGATATAAAATAGGTCAAGGGCGAGTCAGTCCTCTAAGATCTAAGGAATATTAGGGCTCCGTACCTAAAAATCCGTGAAATCAAAAATATTTTTTGATATATGTACATCACAGCTTTATAACTAAATTATAAAGCGGAGTTTGTAGGCTTTTGGTTAAACAAAACCGTATGAATATAAAAGCGTAACTAATTTAAACGCACATGAGTTTAATTTACTAGGTCATTGGAAGGTCAACATATCAGGCCTTTTTGATTGACACCAATCATTATCTTTTAAATTGCGAACACCCCAATTTCTGAGACGCAAGCGCAGCCAGGCGGTGCAAAATGTATAATTTTCCATCATAAAAAGGCTGCCATGATGACAGATTCAGTGCGAAATTACCGATTTTATGATCCGAAATTGTATACCACACAATATTAAAGTAAGTTTTCAAAAACTTCTCTTCACTCTAAAGGCCTTAACAATAAAGTTGAAGTTTTATTTTGATAGCGGTAATTGTTTTTTGGTTTTCTGGTGTCGTGGGAGACGACTGACTGATTACTGATGGATTGCTTGACGGTTTTGTTTGTCTGTTTGTGAGTTTTGGGATTACTGCAAACTATAATATTGTGCGAATGAGTCTGGTTAACAATTTTATAAAAATAATTATACAGATATGTTTTTTTATGAATAAGCTAAGTAATAAAATTGGTGGTGACTGCTTTTTGAATAATTTTCCATTTTTATCGTAGTTCTCGTATTTTTAGAGGAGTTCTTAAAGGTGACTTTCGGGGATTGATATTAGAAGAAGAGATAAGTAGTGGCATGTACCATATAATCCTCAAATTAGCAGCTCTTTGAAGGTCAGCAATACTAAATAGCGTTGAAATATAGTTTATATAAAGATATAAAAAAAAAACTATTACATATGCGATTAATTTCATTATTTTCAAGGCGCAACATGGCCTTGAAAATAATGAAATTAATCGGGAAGTGAATATTTTCACTAAAACGTTTTTTTATTGAATTAGAAAATATATCTAGATAAATTAGATAAATAAATCTACGATATTAATTTTGTCTATTGATTGATATGATTTTCAATCAGATTTCTTTCGAAAGAGATGAGAATACTGTAACTTAATTTTGCTCTAATTTTTGCACTAATGTTATAAGATTCGATTTTTTTACGTGACTTACAAAATGTCACCTCACAAATGATAAAATTTGCGTGGGCTTAGTAATTGAGTTCCGTATCCTCGTACGGGACCCTAAAAAGGAATATTTTCATAAATAATATTTCTATAAAGTTTATCTTCGAAATAAAATTCGTAACTAATAGCTAAATTAAGTAAACATTGTAAATAAGTATTATTAAAATGTTAAACTTTCGATAAAAGAGTAAAAATATGACCAACACAAGATTTATTTTATTGTAAGTACATGTGTATTACTTCCTACTGTGAAATCTCAACTCAGTATCCAACCAAAATGGTTTAAGGTGAAACGACAACTCTGGTATAGGTACCTAAATCGAATATTGCTTTAAAAGATTTCTTATTGTGCGACGTGTTCTTAATTATTATTGATCATTTAATAATATAAATTACTTGATTGATTCAAATTTTTATATAAGATTAATATAACAAATTACAAATTCAACAAAAAGTATAATTTTTATTTACATTAAAGTTATCGAATGTGAATGAATATGGAATACCTTCTCTCCTTAGTCTTTGCCATTTCATACAATATGTGGAGTTGACTTTAGTGACCCTCATGTGCCAATATAACTTACTATTATCTTGTGTTATCGTTTCCAGCATTAGGTGTTTAGCTTTTTAATTCCATTTTAGTCCACCATGCCAATCGAAGCCATCTACTCACTTCAACTTCCTATTTATTATGGCTTCTGCGGGGGTCGCCATTATTTCCCTGATTTCACGTGGATAAAGTGGAAAATAAACGCAGGAGATCCTTTAGGGAGAGCGCGTGCTGTTCAGACCACATTTCATTCTGTCTTGTCTCATCGCGCTCGATCACCTTAACCGACTATTTTTTTATTGATGGAAGTTACGTCAGGTTCAGATTCAGATTCATTTATTGTTAAACTATGTTACATTGGGTTCTTAAATTATAATTAATATTGTCAACAGCTTTGTTCATAGCGAAGATACAGTATTTTAGGTAGGTAGTAAACGATAAACAATATAAAAATTTAAATTAATGTCAGTTAAATGATCGATAATTGTCAGGTTTATGATGTCAAGTTTACATATAAAATATTATATATAAAAAATATTTGAAAAAAGTCATTATAGCTCATTCATACGTGACCGTTGCGATTATGCATTTTTAGACCGACCATCTTAAATTTTTTTGTACTTTAGTTACGTATCTGAAATACTCAAAAGATAAACTCGAATACGAATCAAACTATATAACAAATATAAACAGTTAACATTTCTGTATGACCATCTGAGGTGCAATATCACCTTAAACTGTAGTTACTACGTCCGGAGCCTACAAATTTCCCGTTCACTACAAATTTATTCAAGTTAGAGTCGAACTTTCCATACTTAATGACGTTATTTAGTGACAAATATAAATGATAATACAAAATATGTTTGTTCTACTTAACACTGTAATGTCTCTATTATTTTTTAAGTATAGTGGCTAGGTCTGAGAGTTCCCTTCTATGATCAATGTAAGTAATGTGGTTTGTTAAATTTTCGTGTGCATGTTAAGTAATACGGGTATGAACGTATTGTTTAGCTAATAATATTTGTGATAATATTACTTTATCAAGAACTCAAAAAGACATTCGCAAATAGTATGAAACAAACGAAATGTCTGGACAGTAATTAATGATTTATCATAAAGTTTTTCTTTTAAATTTTTTTTTCATTTTACGTAAATAAATTTATTGTACATTACAAGAAAAAATTAACAGTACATATACGAATACAAAAATAAATAAATAATTTAAATTTAATTCTTTTAAATTCAGTGATTTAAATCTGCCAATAAGAAGAAGCTAGTACTACTAAAACTTACTGCTATTAAGAAGAAGATACTTATTGAGTAATGATATCTGCTTAGGTATAATTATAAAATTATTTTTGTTTTACATGTAGGTTCAATTATTTTTATACCTCAGAATGTACAGTATTACATCGAAATGTTTTACTAACAAACATAATATTAAAATTTTCTGTAACATGTTTTTTTTCATACATATACAAATCATTCTAAAGTTAAATGAATTCGCTTATCAGTTTTATTTTTGCATTAAGACGTGCAATAATCGTACAAACTTTCAAGGAAAAATTTGAACCACGATCCGGATTCGAACCGACGGTCATCCGTCCTAATTGCGCCATCGAGGTGAGTGAGTCACAGCTCCCGTCATAAGGTTCGCAACCCGTTAGTGATTCAAATTTTCTCTTTGTTGTAATTTTGTAAGATATTTAAAAATATGCAACAAACTCAGAGTAACTTATAATAAGCCATTAAGCTCATCGTTCTAATTCCGTTCCCTATCTCAGTATTTATAAACACGTAAGAACTCTACAATCAAATCGGACCGACAGACGTCCACATAAACACTCTACTTTATACCCACATATTGGATTTTTAAGACATCATATGTATTAAAATTTATTACCATAATATGGACATATTTAGCTGAGGGTAGAGTCAGTGGGGGCGAAAATAAAACTTGTTCTTTATTATAGAGCAGGTACGTAGATACTTGTTATTAATCTGTGGATCAGGTAGAGATCGCTTGGGAGTGATTCTTTATTATGATTATTAGCTGTTTTAAGGGCAGGCAGATCAATTCTAACATCTGATGACGGTGAAGCGCTCGTAGCGAAGTTTGCTTAGCCGTTCTGAACCGATCAGCAAAGTTAAGCAACGTCCGCCGCGGTCATGAGTTGGATGGGTGACCGCTGGTGACATTACTACTGAGCGCTTCCGTGCTTCGGAGGGCACGTTAAGCCGTCGGTCCCGGTTGTTATCTTTGGATGGCCGTCGTTATTGCATGGTGGTAGGGCATTTTGCGAATGCCCGTCTGGCTAGCTACCACCCTCAAGTAGAAAATCTGTCGCCAAGCACCTAACGGTGTGTTCCGGCAGCTGTCCTTGATGGCCAGTAATTCTAGGTTAGCCTGAACAACATCTTCGACCACATAATCACTTACCATCAGGTGAGATAGTGGTCAAAGGCTAACTTATCGAGAATTAAAAAAAAATAAAAACTGATGGGATAAGTGCTCTTTTCGCCAGTATAAAAAGAGCTTGCTATTGAGATCATTTTAAACAGTCTGAAAGCTATATTTCTTAAAAAATCTCCTTTTACGGTATCTATCATTAAGATATGGAACATCACTAATAATCTGTTAGGGACTGCAACTAGGTATATAAATATAACCGGTATCGCAATCTTTTAATATTTTTTTTCTAGATGTCCAACAACATTATCATTATATTTTCGTACAGAAGCCTCAACCATTGCCATTTTATTATATCTTTAACGCATTTAACCTCGGTGGCCGTTTTGTAATTATAATTAAACAGGTTTGGCCACGCATTAATGAAATGTAAGAATAAAAAGATACGAAAATAACGCGATCGATTCACCACCTATATCGCTTCTCGATAATAATAAAACTGTCAAGTGTGAGGAGGGCACTTCCTGGTAGGGTTCTGTAGGTGGCATTATTTTTATATGTTTTTATTGGAACGCGATTACTATGATATCGTTATGGTATGATTTCGTACTGTCCATGACCCTATGAATGAAGTATTTACTTTCCGACACTAAATTAGAATGAAAGGTGAAAGGTTCATTCTGTTCTACTTGAGAGGAATTTGAACACACCGCCGATCCGTCTCTGTAATACCGTGAAGCTATATTTGTAATGAGCCTACGTGTAATTATGATTATTAAACAGTAATAATTAGTTATTTCATTCCCATTACTAAGCCGTCGTAAGAAAAAATTACAAACAATTTTCTAACTTTCGTTTTAACTTTGTTAGATCGTTCGCATATGCGGCATTCAAGAAAAAAATAATCATTAGGTACCATTTTTCTTCAATACCTATTGTATCCAGTAATGTGTATTAAATTAATATAGTATATAAATAATCATATTTTACAAATTACTCGAGCACAAAATTGTATGCCCCTGCGGGTATAAAAAAGGCGTCCTCCGATTTCGCGCCGGATGCCTAAACCACGGTAATGTTATCTATACAGTATTTCAACTTCATAGAAACGGACGAAACGCGAGTTATACCTACGCGCCTCGATCTCGGCCCGCGCTCAGTACGCAGACAGTCGCGACTGCGTCGCAGTGACGAATGGACGGTGTGTAATTTTCTTTAACAAAAAATAAGTTCATGTACATTTTTAATATGACGAATAGGATATATTGTGCTGTTTTTGGTTGCATGAATTCGTCAATAACGCATCCAGAGATAACTTTTTAAGATTATCTGGAAACTCTGAAAGGTAAGACTATAAAATAAATTTCTTACTAGTAGGTAGGTTACCCATATAATGCGTGTCTTTTTAATGGATAAGTGTATTTCCTTTTATCTCCCGAAAAAAAGCTAACTGGATTAATAATAAAATAAGTGAATAGAGTAAAGGAATGACACCAGTGAAAAAGGTAGTTATAGGCGGTTCATGAATCACGATACGGTAGGTACGCTTGTGTTAAAACCTCGGGGCATGTGTGTTTTGTTTTTTTACTTTGTATAATTCAAAATAAATACGTGGTATTTTATCAGTACTATTACCTATATAATATTATAATCAGTACTAATATTATAAATGCGAAAGTAACTCTGTCTGTCTGTCTGTTACGCTTTCACGCCAAAACTGCTGGACCGATTTGAAAGAAATTTGGTATGGAAATAGTTTGAGACCCGGGAAAAAACATAGGATAGTTTTTATCTAACTGCGCAAAAAGAGGTTAATGTTTTTGCACGATAACCGACATACGCGCGGGCGGAGCCGCGCCCGGAAAGCTAGTTATTAATAATAGTTGTGTTTATGAATAATAAATACTAGAAAAATACCTTTGACCGTCTGTCTTTCACTAGATAGTTGAAATTTTCTCAGATTAAGTATTTCTGCTGCTGCTATAACAACATATACCACTAAAAACCATTTTAATTTAATAACAAAGCATTTCGTACGTCTCTGTCGAGGCGCAAATATTTTTCGGTTGAAAATTTATAAGACTGATTTGTTATTCAAAAATAAACTTGTTTTTTTAAATTAAATCTACCAATCAAAAAACAACATGCATTTTTATTAAAGACTTATACCTATTTAATTCACAGTCTTTTATTTGTTTATATAAAAAAAAGTATATTTACAATCACAAAACTAAATGGAAACACAAAAAAGGCAAATTTAATTAAAATGCTGGAGGCGGGCAGCCCTATCGCATATTTACACCGCGCGGTGGTAGGTAGTTATTTCAAGGACAGAGCCGAGTTAAGATACTGTATAGATAACATTACAGTGCCTAAACCATCATATGATTTTCGCTTAGCAGGCGATAGTGTTTATAATAATATTAAGAAATATAAATAAATAATATTTTTGTTAATGCCACATATACCTACTCGTACCACATGTAATATATGTATTTTAAAAAAAATATATTAGTTTCTGAGTCCTTTTTTTGAAAAACACCGCAACAAGCCGCCTGCCTAATGGTAAGCGTCACGGCTGTCTATTAAAATTGAAATTGCAGTGTTGTACTAGACAGTGCACTGCGCTGAACTCCAATTTTTATGGTCCGTGTGGAAATCCACAGGTTATTTCATTCTATACAGAGATCGAAAACGGCACCAATTAAAAAAAATGTTTCACCCTTGTCCTTTGGTGATTCGAACTGCTTATTAAATCGATTTTTACTCACACACTATACCGGGCACCATCCACAAGACTGGCAATTGCCATATCATCCAAATACAATTTGGAGGCAGTGATGGCTCAGTGGCATTGGCTATGGACTGCCGCACAGTTGGGCCATGGTTCGAATCCCGCCGGGGGCTTGAGCTTCATCGCATGGTGGAAGGGCATTTTGCGAATGCCCGCCTGGCTAGCGACCACCCACAAGTTGAAAATCTGTCGCCAAGCACCTAACGGTGTGTTCCGGTAGTCCTTGAGAGCCAGTAAAATTACAGACACATGAGACTTAACAACTATAGTCTCAAGGTGACGGGCGCAGTGCAATTCGAGACTTCTGAGGAAATGAATCTTTTACAGGCAGAGTTTAGTCCTCTTAACATCAGGTGGGCCTCATGCTTGTAACATCACAATATAATAAAAAAAATACAAATACAAATATATATTTCATAAAAATCACACAGTACATTTACAACTGTACGATCACAACAATATTATTTTTTTATTGGTTTGTGATCAAATATTACAGTACACCTAATATATCAGAACTGTACCCATAAATTGATTTAATCAAATGTAAGGCTACTTGTCGGTCTAAGGCTATACTTACAGGTACAAAAAAAGTTAGGAGTCTATATTTCGCGGATACGGAATCCTAAATATACAAATGAAAGTTAAAATATAAATGATAAAAATTTAAGCTCTTGTAATTTTATGTTTATATTCTAAAATTGCCAGAATAAAATAAAATTTCAGGAATTTCCTTTCATCACATTGCCAGGTCATAAAATGGAGTATGTACTTAGTATAAAAATATTTTGGGTTTTATTGAGTGCACGTAATATGAACTAAAGTGCATTTTTAATTTAATTGTGACGGAACAAGCGCTAGTCCCAGCCGATGTTAAGGGGACTAACATCTGCCTATAACAGAAGCTATACATCACAAGTGACGAATGGCACTGCACCTGTCACACTGAGATATACCTGTTGTAAAGTCTCATGTGCCTGTAATTTTACTGGCTCTCAAGGACTGCTGCCGGAACACACTTTTGGGTGCTTGGCGACAGATTTGCTTTTTTATCTCTCTGACAATCCCGCCTAATTGTTATTCTATAAGCTGAAGTGACGTCATTAATGCAATGTGGCCTGACCAGAAAAATAACGATTTCATTTGCGCTGAATGAGCAACGATAACCAATCAACGATACTCCATGTAGAAGCGGAACGCGTCGAATTTTTTTTCGGTACGTGGCTTTTATGACGTCACGATGGCTTAATTTAGGAAAATAGGGCTCTATATTTCCTAATTTTTATATCTGTTAATTGTTTTCCGAAATATTAGTTTTATTTTCTAAAAATATTGGTTGTTATTATTAATTATGGATTTTCGCATATTAAGGCTTATGTCATATGTTATAAAAAGTATTAAATGCCATAACAAAAGAGTTTTGAAAATGATACTTATAGTTATATATATAATTATATGTATATTATTGTTTGTGAACTGTGAATTGCTTTTTGATACTAGGATCCTGAATTCATTATGGTATTTGAATGCTCTTAGGCTAGCTTCTCACCATTATCTCACCTGATGGTAGGTAAATGAGTCAAATATGGATGAGTCCAGAATGGCAACAGTTTCCTAGGATATGCAGCCGCCAAAACATAAAATTAGGTGCTTGGCGACAGATTATCTGCATCAGAGTGGTAGCTACGCGGGCACTTGCAACTACTTAATTTTTTTAGTATACCATGCGTTTCTGCTCAAGCGCGCTGCGGGAATCGAACTATAGTACCTGTGATTCTGTGATCCAGAATCAGTGCCACTCGCCTAAGTATAATTATAATTTTGTAATTTAATTAAATTGAATTACTGTTATAAATTGGTGTAAATACCGAACTGATTAAAATTACACTATTGAAGAGGTACCTAAATATTTGTATATAGGTAATATATTTAATAAAAAAAGATTTTTCATAAGTCATTTGAAATAAAATAGGTTACTCAAATAGTAAAAAAATATAACATAGGTAGTTGTAGGTGTCTTTGGAAGTTCTATCACATCTATTAGATAAATTCTTAATCAAAGTTACCGTTCGATTGGAGAGTCAACTCCTCCTGACTGTATTTTGCGTAGTAGAACCAAAACGCGTCGAAATTTTTTGAGGCTGGGTAACGTGACGTTTCTTTTGTCCTCCAGATAAGGCGGTTATTACCATATAAAAAACCTATCACTATTTTTAAAGCAATAACCTAACTAGCACCTGGATTTTTTTAAAGTAACCCACGCTACTTACCCAAACATTATCTGATATACCTATAACTTTAGAATTTTGTTTTGTTTATAAAAATATTTTTTGTTTTTTATGACTACTTTGATTTAGAATCGGAAAAAAATAGGAACAAATCTTCCACGCACTCGTACCTTTAATAATAATATCGGCTTAGACTTTTTTCTTTATATAATGAACGTCAAAATCGCATGAGGCATGATCCAAAACATCAACGAAAGTGAGGTTATAAACTCAGACGCGGGAAAAAGGTAAAAAGCGGGTGTTGCTGAAGGCGGGGGGCGGGAGGCGGAGCGAGAGGCCCCGCCCGCGTGCGAGCGGGACAACACGAGCGCTGCAAGGTCACGGCACCGCGCGCCGACTGGCCGCGCTGCGTTTTTGCAATGTTTTGACAGACGACACATCTACACGAACTTACTTTTTATCATTAAAACTATTTACACCGACAACTTTACAGTGATATTTGGGAATTGTGCATATTGTGAAAAGTTTTGTGAGCGGTGTTTGAGTTTAAATTGTTTTAAAAAGTTATTTTATTAAATTTAAAAACGCAATCTTGATGTGTTTGAAAGTGAGTTTAAAGGTAATGTAGATTTTATTAAATTCTAATTTAGGTAGAGCTTTTTTAGATTCAATAATAACGTAAAACGCAATAGTAAATCGAATGATTTACGTTTACTTTTTTATGTAAGTAATGTAACATTTAAAACAAACATTGAGAGCAAGCTCAATCTCAGTCAATACATAAAAATAAAACAGAACAAGGCGTTCACAATCCAAAAGACGCCAAGGAAATGCAATGCAGTGCAAAAAAACTGCTGCATCTTATCACGGCGGACGTTTGATTGAGTGCGGTAGTTCAGAGTGCCGCCGCGCGGCGCTGGTGTCGCTACAAACCTCTCCGCGCGTCACTCCGGCCGCGAAGCGCGACGACACCGCATCGCGCCGCGCTCCTCCCGCGTAAACAAACCACGGAACGCACGTCAAAAAAACGCCGGTCACGTGTAGTGCCAAAATAAGTGTACCCTTGCAACTTAGTGCTGGTTTTGTGAAGTGAACACGTACGCTGTCCGATTATAACTAGAAAAATCATATTTGCTCCTAGACCGTCGCGGCCCATCTGTTCAAATACGGTTGATTTGTTTAAGTTTCCTATTGATGGATTGGAATGAGGTTCAACGACATCGTGCATGGTGTTTGATGTGCTGAGGAATTCGTTTCACGTACGCAGAAAACAAATAGAAGTTGGAAAACAAAGGATATACCGAGAGGCTGTCGAGGGCCATTGCTTGTTTAGGTGCTGGCGGTGACAGGTGGAACAGAGTGCATTGTCTGTCAACATAATTATTCATAGGATAAAAAGGTGAGCATATTTTGTTTGGCTACGTGACACACGATAGCCCATGCTAACGATATGACCATAGAATTTTTATGGCTTTTTAACAAGTTTCGATTATTTTTCATGAGTTTTGGTAGTTTTTGTGTAGTTATATGCAGTGTTTTGATGTTAAAAATAGTTTTTATAAAGTTTAGAGTTGCGTGCGCGAGTCTGAAAAGTTTGGGGCTCGGGACGTTGTGTCTGAATTCAGTGAGGATGCGGCGACCATCGGCGCCGGTTCTCTGCGCCGCGTTTCCGAACTCTGATATAAATGTAGAGTCTCGCTTTGTCATGTTTTTACGAAACTTATACGAAACCAACCGAAATTAACTTAATATTATTGCGAATTAGATTTCTATAAAGACATTTCGTCAAAAAGGTGAGGTGACATGAAGACTTCTAAAAATTGTATGGTTTTGAAACATAACGTTAATCATAATTTGGCCTAATACGAAAAATTAAAGTAATGAAACATTTGTTTTTCACCGGACTTTCCAAGACTTGATGACCTGAATAATTTTAATGAAATAAAATCATTTCACAATGTTTTTGGTTGATAAAAATATTGATACTTTTGTGCCGATGATAATATATAACGAGTTGCATGAGATCAAAAGTATGTAATTATTTTTGAATGTTAGGTATGTAAGCAAATGTTGATTTATTAATGCATGAAACTAAATACCCTAATTAATTCACATACTGCATGACATTGCGATACCTACCTACGTAAGTAGAACTTGTGTATATGAAGCATGATTTTTTTTTGGGAACAACACGTTAATTTTCAATTATTGTTAAGTTTGAAAATTAATGTGATTTGATCATATTGATATTAAAATCGGTAGGTAGGTAACCCATCCTACCTACCTAGGTATACGCCTAGGTACCTACCTAGGATATGATCAAATGACATTTATTTTCAAACTTAACGATGATTGAAAGTGAACGTAAATACTGCTTTAGAAGTATTCCTAAAGCAGTAATTATCCGTGAAGTTCCTGTAATTCAATTTGGTACGTAATAGTGTCAGTGAATGATGCATTAATGATTTATTTTTTACGGTGCCAACGCCAATCATTTACCTGTTAGTGACATTTTAAGAAATGTTGTTTGCATGTTGTTAGAGATAAGGAACACGTAAGTAAAGTTAACATGACATAACAGCCACATTTAAAAACAAGACTATATGAAAAAAATCTAAAATTCAACATCGGAATTCGTCTACTGTTAAGCCTACAGCTCTTTTTTGTATGCCACAGTGAACGACTGTCAGCCATTTGCAATTAAATTAATAAAGATGCCATAAACATATTTTGAAAAATGCTTCATAGGTAGAATTATATGTAGCAAATAGGTACTATAACAGAAATGTTTATTCAATTTAGACCAATCCATTAAATGTAATAAATCAATTAAAAATAATGTATGCTAAGAGCCTATACAAAATTATATGTTTGAATTTATCGGTCATAACATTAAATAGCAATGTTGTAATATAAGCACTAAAATGTTATTCATTCCTATATATATCTGTCTATTAATGACAAATAAAGTCATAATATATGTTTAGACATCAAGGTATCCAAAATCATGACAATTGACAGTCCCCCAAAGTGCACATCTTAGACCCAACTGCAGTCCGCCATCTTTATTTTAAAGCATTTCATACACCAGTTTGTTCGGGACGCAAGGGTCCAACGTCTAGCAGCGCGGGGTGCGCGGCGAGGGGGCGGGGCCAGAAAGGGGGGTGGGGGTAGACACTTGTAAATATGCGTGCACGTTGTGGTTTCCGTAAACTTTTATTTTGCAAAAGTTTTAGTGTTTTTTTTTATATTCCTTATCCTTAAAATATGTAATTATTAAGTTAACCTCATATTATTATAGTGTTTTAAAACCATTTGTCCAGTAGATTGATAGTGAAGGCGTATGTATGCTTTTATTAGCAAAACACTACAATCTATAAACAACACTACAGGTGACTGAAAACATTTAGGCAATCCAAAGTAGACTTCATACATATATTAAAATATTTTTTTTTTCTCATTTCATATAATGTCACTATGTTTTATCGTTAAATATATAGGAACGTAATTTCAAAGGCCAAACTATATTTATTTTATTGTTTCTATATTTCTATATATTCAGTATTGAAAAAACTAATGATTACTAGTAAATATTACCCAAAGCATGTTCTCATCTTTTCATGCATACCTGATTCCTTTTTTGGATTAAGAAATGAATCGCCTATTTATGAAGACTAACTTTGTTACATGTACAATTTATTTTCAAGTTCCTTGTTGAAACCAAAGAACCTAGCTATGACATAATATTACTATTAACAGATTATTTTAAGCGATTCTAACAATACAGTAATATCACACAAAAATAACACAGGAGTAAAATTTCCCCAAAACACAGTGTTTCAACATGGAATGCCATAATTTCATGTTTTTATTAAATAATTTTGACAGGACATTAAGCGACGCCACGAAATTGATCGATGCCATATGACGCACCATCTGCTCTATAGATATTATAAAATACCATAGCTTTGTGACTTATTTATGACATCTAGTAGATAGTATATCATTTTTGTTGTCTGTTTTCGGAGATCCAGCAATGTTTTTAACAAATTATCAACGTTGAAAAATGGAATAAATTTTACATTTTACTTATAAAGTATTCATACGAGTATAATATTTTCGGACTTCTTTAATTAAAAATAACCCTTTCGCAAGGAACGTGCTTCATTACAAAGATGTAGGCGGTCAATTGACATATTGTAGTATAATAATTATGTTATAGGCATATAAACATATGAGACACAGGCACATGAGACTCAACAACTATGTCTCAAGGTGACGGGCGCAGTGCAATTCGTGACTCGTGACGAAATGCATCTGTTATAGGCAGAGGTTAGTCCGCTTAACATCAGGTGGGCATCGAGCTTGTTCCGCCAGAACAACATAAAAGAATGTTGCCTTAACATTTTTTCGGCCATATAATATGACAATAAAATCATATAAAATACACAGAGACAAACAGCCATGATATGACTGAGTGGAGGCTGAGTCCACGTCTAAAATAGTTCTCTCTTCAAAGGCCGGCAATCAGCCTTGGATATCTCTGGTGTTCCCTTGATTACTGCACGCTTTTCCTCCTATCACATAGAGTCTATTGTAATTTAGTTGTACTGTATCAAGCAGATTGTCTACTGCTCAACACAACTTTTATTTAAATCCTATGATGAACAATATACAGGCAAATACATCGAATTTTATTTTTGAAGCGCTCGTAGCCATAGCTTTTCATGGCATCTACTATAGGTTAAGCATTGTAATATTCTATATTGTTACCCTCCGGGGAGAGGGTGAAGGGGATTCTATTAGTCATCCAAATTTTAAGGTAGCTATACTATTATGCCTTGATTTTATATTGCTCCTAACTTCTTACCTGAACACTTAAAAGTCAAAAGCCGCGTACCGTATGTAAGTTTTTATAATATTCATTATAAATACCTAGATACTCATATCAGGGTATAGTTAGAAAATCTTCAAATTATACTTGTTAGAAGTATACATTTTGGATAAGTACAGTATTAAGGTAAATTACTAGGTATATTATCGTCATCAGTCGGAAGATATCAACTGTTGAACACTGTGAAGAGCACACAAATTGTAAGCAATAATATTTAAAAGAAACGGAACTGATTTCCTACACTGAAAATAATTAAATGACATGTTGAAGTCGGTACAATGCTGATTCAAAACGCTGACCTCACATTACCATGGTCAAACTTCCAAAAGTTATTTCATACGTTTCACTGTTGGTTTTTTTTAAATATATTTCAGACTGCTTACAAGATTATTCAATGTTTTAGATAAGAGCCATTATAATGGGAATGTTATATGGTTATAGGTAATACTGATAAATTACAGTACCTACTGATAAACTGAATAATTTTTGACAATAGTAGGTACATTAGAAATCAAAGACACCATAGTTTGATAGTGGATTGACTTCTGCCAAGATCAATGTCCCAGATTCGTATCCTGGCCGAAGTAATAATTTAGTGATAAGTTTAATTTAAATTTGTTTTCAACCCAAAAAGGAAGAATTTCTCAATTCGACTGTATGTTTTTTTTTATTACATGATTACTCCGCCAAATACAAATTGTTTTTGATTATCATTGCCAAAAAACACGGGTCGAGTATTTTCTAAGATATAGTCAATGAACCAAAAAATAGTATTGACATACCTGGATGATTTAGTGGTAATTGTAACTCTTGTTGAGCCTTGGCGACCGGTATTTTAAGTTAGTGGCAATGGTCTTGTATAAGCAGTATTCATAGATTTTCATAAGTGATTTCATTCTTTTAAGTGTTGAAAGTTGGTTCTGTTTTGTTCATTTTTGCAAGAGGGTTAATTTACCTTTTTACTATATTTTTTTTACTATTTATCACCAAAACACTATGGCCTATTTTTCCTTCTTTGGACGCGATGCAAGACAGTCGTTTTTCTTTTTCCTTATAGCAGGTTTTTTTTGAGAATTACAATGAAAGGTAACATTTGAACCACAATGCGGGATTCGAACCCGCAACCATTCTGCCCTACAGTCGGGACATACTCTTCCAACTGAGTGAGTCACAGCTCAAATTTATGCTTTTGCTCTTATATTTTAACCGACTTAAGAGGACGGAGCAGTTCAATTATAAATTTTGTAAGGTACTTATCAGGCGTTAATGCTAAAATGTTTTAAGAATACATATGTTCAGAAAGTGAGTGGACATGGGATTTATAATTAAAATTTAAATAATCAATAACAATATCTAAATTGTCGTTATCATTGTCGTATATTAACTATATATATCAATGTATAATGTAGGTATATATGTTTTTTATAGTCCCTAAGTCAAACAGAAAGTCCTCTCTGTTGCTAAACAGACCCTTGATATTATTGATTAGTTACTTTTGTAAATCGCTTCCCATGCCAATAATAAGTAATGTGACAGATTAATGGTTTATATTTATAAGATTTTTTATTTTGAAAGCACTAATTTTACTTAACTTTATATAAAATATGAACGACCTTAATAAGAGCATTAAGATTATATCATAATTCAAGAACATACCTTTTGATCTACAATGTTTTGTATAATTATAATATATTTTTTTATGCTTGATTGGTTAGCCTTTGACCACTATCTCACCTGATGGTAAGTGATGATGTGGTCGAAGATGTTGTTCAGGCTAACCTAGAGTTACTGGCTCTCAAGGACAGCTGCCGGAACACACCGTTAGGTGCTTGGCGACAGATTTTCTACTTGAGGATTGTAGCTAGCCAGGCGGGCATTCGCAAAATGCCCCTATACTTGCTATAACGACTGCCATCCTAAGATAATAATCGGGACCGACGCCTTAACATGCCCTCCGAAGCACGGAAGCGCTCAGTAGTAATGTCACCAGCGGTCACCCATTCAACTCATGACCGCGACGTTGCTTAACTTTGCTGATCGGTTCAGAATGGCTAAGCAAACTTCGGTACGAGCGCTTCAAAATACTTATATACACCAGATTTAATAGATACCAGCTAGATACACCACGCTGATCATATTATTTACTATTTATTAATATGCGACCTCCAACATTTCCCGCATTTAAGAGAACTCCCCACATATTGGACACCGTTATAATTATGATAAGTACATAAGACAAGTAATTTTGAAGTAGGTATAATGTACATATATACGTATATAAGTAGTTAACTAAGTCAGCATTTAGAGTGCCTGTGAGTACACAATGACTTGTAGGTTGTTTAAATGCTTTAACTGTAGTAGCTGTAGTATTGTATATAGTAAGTAGTATTTTTTAATAATTTATTTTTATTATTTAATAATTTATACATAAAAAGTAGTTGTCCTAGCCTTACAATTTTATATTTTGTTAGGTTAGATTTCCCATAACTGTCATGCTAAGTTTACTTTTCCATGAAATCAAGTTTAATAAATCATGGCTTTGCATGTTCAGTATTGTTTATTATATGTACAAATAACATCGATTCACAACTTTTTTACCGGCAAAATATACAAACTATATACAACATTACAAATACTACAATGAAAGCATTTAGACAATCTTCAAGTCGTTGCAGACTCAGAGGCAGTCCCAATGTTCCAGCCCCCTACCTGTTGGCAGCGTACCGAGCATACTGGCAGCATTGCCCCGTTGAATTGCAATGCTTATTCGTTGAGCCAAATAGGTGTCAGCATTTTGATCATGCGTCGCATAATATATAGATAGATAGAAAAATAATACTTTATTGTTACACCACACAAAACAATAAATAAGAAGTAGGTAAAATTAAAATGTATAGTGACAGTGTTACAATGGGCGGCCTTATTACTGAAAGTAATCTCGTCCAGGAAACTTTTGGATGGAGAGGATTTGTAAAACCGATAGTGACGGGGTGTAATCAAGCGATATAATAAATAGTACGATATACAATCAATTTCAAATATAACTCACACATACCATAATACCATATACATATTCTTCAATAAATATTCTACATATATATATTAATATAATATAATAGTTATACATAATAATATAATAGTTATGATTGAAGTATGATTCATCATTAATCATATTAGAACTCATGCAGCTTGACAACAAGTGTCAGATGACACTTGATTTAATTTTTAGCAGCTGCATTTTTCTCATAACCAGATGCTAATACATAACTGAACATTTTTAAATATATATATGTTATTTACGAGTTCAAAGTTCAAAACCCACTTCGTCATGGAACATAATCATTTAATTGATAGATAAAAAAATGCAGCAACCTTTAGTATTTTTGTCATAGTACAAAATGAGTAATGAGCAGTATCCATTTGCACAAAATGTCATATCAATTTTATGCTGTAACTAATATGTCAATGTCATTTTTAGCGGCACTGGCCATCACTAACTTTTGACAGGTATTAGAGGTGCAGGTTACAAAATAATTATTTTAATGACTATGTCCACAAGAAAATGCATTTATTTCAAAAATTACATATGTAGGTAGGTACGTACATTGCAAAACATAAGATTACTTCTTTTTTAAATTTTAAGTTATTTCGTTTCTTTTCTATACCCTCACATCAAAAGGTCTCAAAAGCTGACTAACATATCCTTCAATCCGAAATACAGAAAAGTATAAAGAAAAGTAATTCTTATTAAAGTCAAAATCAAAATCATCATTTGCTGGAAGAACGACCGAAAAAGGAAGAAGGAAGGGCAAGAAACTAAGGGCCATTCTTTCATTCTATACAATATAGTTTGTAATACATTATAAGAAGTTTACAATGTGTTACAAACTATATTAAATAAATAAAAATAACCGTCACAAGAGTCAAAGTCAAATCCAAAATTCTTTATTAAATTTAAGCGTCTACGGCGCTCTTAAGGTAAATTACAAATTTTAATACAAAAATATTCATATTGCACGCACTTTCAGAAAATATAATTTATACAGCTATTGCGAGAAGAACCCCCCCCCCCCTCCTTCCTGGCAGAAGGTGGACAGCAGCGGAATATACACATTCCGGGCGACCTGTCAGAGCTAATTATACTCTGCTTAGCCAAAAATTTAACAACCTTTTGAATCGGCCAAATCTTGACTAGCTGTCAAATGTGACAGATTTTACAAGACTTAAATAATACATGTACAAGCTAGGCTAATGATAACTAAACGATTGTTTGATTATCTAATGAGCCTAAATTTCAAAACATCCAACAAATATTTTACCTCTTATAAACATCGCTATCAAACTCAATTTTGACAGTGGGTATAAAGGGGTAGAAGTAAAGTGGGTATAAACATTAAAAAATCTTGCTCGACCAATATTTGCCCACGGCATTTCTGGAATGAAACCCAGGATTCACCACATTAGTTCAAAAGAACGTAAACGAGCCCCGTTGCGTATCAACGATACCAACTAGTTCGTGGACGCGAGTGTGTTGCTTATATACTATAAGTACACGCTTCTTTAGCGCAATTTCATTGACCTGCAATTTACTACAAAACGCATGTTTTGCTTTACAAATAGAATATTCACTTGAGTATAATATAGCATATTTATAGAAAGAGTATTTCTTTGCCAGTTCACAAAATGGTCTATATAGTCAGCTGTTTAATGCCTGCGTCTACTTGCTTCAAGGAGATATTTCAAACACTACCATGTTGAAAATATATATCATTCAATTAGTCACAGGTGCTACAGTCACTATTTCACTCGAACAGTTTTTCATTTTTTTTTACATTATAGTACTTATAGAAAGTTGCGCTGAAGTTTATTTCATACTAGCGGCCCGCCCCGGCTTCATAAGGGTATTTAACAAAAAATTCAAAAATTATAAATTTAATCACATAAAAAATAGCTATTGTGACATAACTGTAATAGTTAGACTTATAATATTGCGAACTTTTTTTTGTACTCGACACTATTGTCAGTCATTTCCGTAGCATACGCGATATATCTTTTATTTTTGACATTTTTTCCACGCGTTGGATTATATTATCGAAGTTTTCATACGGATCCCTAACTTATTTGGAAATATTCTATAGCTTATATTCATCAGGGATAATGTAGGAATATATTAGTGAACGATTTTTTCAAATCGGTTCAGTATTTTTTAAGTTTATTCGTTACATACAAAAATACAAATCTTTCCTCTTTATAATATTAATGTAATTGCAGATAGATAAGATAGACAGTACTGTACTGTACTATAATATTAATAATAAAATATCTATATTTCATTAAAACATTAAAATATCTGTTGAAATTTGTAGTTTACTGTACCTTTAAAAAATACTATTTTAATTTTATTGGTTAATTTTAACGGTTTGTTCCGGCTGTTGTCCTTGAGAGCCAGTTGTTCTAGGTTAGCCAGAACAACATCTTCGATCTCATCATCACTTACCATCAGGTGAGTTAGTGGTCTAACCTTCTAAAATTAAAATTGTCTATCAGCAATTCATAAATAAAAAAAATAACTGACTATTTAGACATATTTTTCAAGCGGTGATGCTAGTTTACAGATTATTCTTCAAATTCGCCTTTTTCAGATATTCATGTCCAAAGCTCACATTGGGCCAATATCTAACTTTTAGCAACAAGGTCGGACTTCCTCTAAGGATCCCGAACTGCGTGAAAATATAACGATATTTAGGTCTGTGTTGGTACGAAAGCTTCGGTGTGCGAGTCCAACTCGCATTTGGCAGGGTTTTTTTAATTAGGTGTATACAAACAACATAACCGAATTAAATTAAATTTAAATGGTATATTACTTCTAACTAACAATGTATAACAACGTACCGTTAAGTATAAATTAATTAAAAAAGTAAAAAACCCGACTGCAAATTATTTAGGTATAGTTAAAGTAGTTGCGCTTCTAACAGCATCCTCAAAAGATCTTGACTCGTGAGCGTACAATCGAGAAACATCTCGATTCTTCTTACATTCGACTTCTAAGATTCAAGTAAGTAATGATTGATTTAAAATGTATGTTAATAACGTATTTTTTTATTAATTCATACCAAGTTTAACGTTTGTGCGAATTACCTTTTTTACAATAGAGGTAATTCAAAAAACATTAAGAAAATACAATTTTCTTGTATGGGAATCCGTTTTATTTTTAAATTTTTGCTATTATTATTATTTAGTAGGCCATTCGCCATATCAACACGTCTTCTGTAAAAATGCCTATCAACGCATAACCAAATCAACACATTTGCTAGGTTAATATGTTCCAAAGGCTAATAAGGGTCTGAATGTTCGAGTAAGTTCCGGTTATACTACCCAGAACATATTTATTAAATAAAACACTATCTTTGCGTTTCACAGTCATCGGATTTAGCCTATCTATCAGTTAAAGCTTGAAACGCGCTGCATGTCAACTGTCATTTTTATCAAACAGTTATTTTATGTGTTGGTTAGCAACCCGAAACTTTATTAGGACATTATGAAACGTAGCCCTAATGTGATTAAGCATGACATGATAAATATCCATAAGATAATAAGTAGTTACGCAGCAGCAGCGCCTTCGGAAACTAGTATTTTTCACTACGTCTGGCAAATGTGGGGATTATGGCAATCCCTTAATGAGAAAGGCTTGTGATCAGCAGTGGAGAATCTGGCTGATACAGTGCAGTATAATGTGATTTAATAAAGAAACGAATTTAAAATAGCACCGATAATCATAGTGTCTCCCTTGTTACTTCATTCAGCAGAGTGCAAGTGAGAGGTAATAATTATGAACGCCATTTTAGTTAAGTTTCTTTATTTAACTGAGTTATATTTGAGTGTTACCTAAAAACTACAAAATCGATGTTGATGTAATTTAAATGCGACCAACTCTGAAGTGATCTACCAAAACAAAAAAAAAAACAATTCATAATAATTGGCGGAGTAATCAAGCAACAAAGAAAATATTAAACATCCAGTTGTGTTGAGAACCAACTATTTTTTGAAGTCGGTTAATGAAAGGAACAGCTTCCATCACAATTTATGGAAAGTTGTCCCCATGCTGATTCAAAACACTCGCTTTTCCATGGTTCGACATCCAAGTGCTATTTTAAGTGTTGGAACTGTTAAGCATATACGTAAATTTATTCAAAAAATTTTAGTCAAAATGGAACCGACTTCAACACCCAAAAATGTGAAATAACTTAATGAAGTCGGTACCATGATAGTTCAAAAGTACCTATTATCACAATATTGTGCGCATGGTACCGACTTCAACAAGTTATTTCACATATTTGGGTGTTGAAATCGGTTCCATTTTTTGTTTAATTTTTTTTTCACTCTTTTTAGTGAACTCTGCTACTTACGGGATCGAATGTCATCGACTATATCATAAAGATTTTCAGTTATTGGAGTGTGACTCTAAAACGGCTTGACCGATTTTGATAAAATATAAATGGGACCAAATCACAGGCATCAGCTTTCAAACAAAATAAGAATTTACAAAATCGGCTCATCCAATCAAAAGTTTTGAGGTAACACATACAAAAAAATACAGACTAATTGAGAAGCTCCTCCTTTTTTGGAAGTCGGTTAAAATGTGCAGCGTTTATGCGAAATTTTCAATATTTTTGGTCAGACTCAAAATGTTAGCAGTCCAACAAAACAAGCAATGTGGGTGTTACCCTAAAAATAAATATTCGGCAATCAGAGACCTACAGAATGGACATACGTGACAGAGCTCATGCGTGAATGATTTAATGACAGACTAGTAATTAGCACAAAACAAGATGGCCGCTGCGCTCGCGCCGGTGTCAATATTGCCATTAATCATCCGCCATGTTCATTTCGACTTAAATAATATTTAATTTTATTGCCATCAGCTAGAAGACAGGTTTCCTTAATTTATCTTCTCCTTTTATTGTAAATTTTAATTGATAATTCTACCTAAGTATAATTTGGATATTATAGTTTTTGTTTCCAACACCATAACATATAAATAGCGCTTAGTAGGTAAAAAAAGTCTTATAACTTTGTATGTTACCTAATAGGTTAACGTGGTTGTTAGTTTTTGCCTCAACCATCATTTTATTATCAAGCTAAAAACTTAACAGCGACATCATATCAAACTTAAAATAATATAGTAAGCTCTACCGCTAGGTTCAGCAGCAGTTATACGTATATAGGTACTTATAACTGCTTCTGAACCTGGTGGTAGAGCTTACTATATTGTTGACCGTATGTATTTTAAGTTTGATATGATGTCGCTGTTAAGTTTTTACTTAAAGGTATAATTATATTAACATATAACCTATATTATGGCAAACAAGTATCCTTCCATTACTATTTGGACTGCCTGTGAGTCTGCAATGACATAGGTATATTTTGTCAAAATGTTTTTACAGTAGTAGCTGTAGTATTGTTTATAGTGCGTAGTATTTTGTTAACAAATAGGCACACCGCCGTTAAAAAAAAAGTAACATTCCTAATTAATATTCGTCTTATTAACATCTTATTTTGAACTTTCAACTTGATTAAACGAAGTTCAATGTTGGCTACTTTACTATAAGTAACTATGGACTTGGATAAATTTTTTAAATGTTGAACATTCCAAAGGCTGAATCATCAATTTTAAATGTAGACGTAAAACTGTGATTACATTTGTATTATGATTAGGTAAACTATCAATAAAAATATTTTTACTACACAAAAATAATAAAATATAACGCAAAGTCCAAGTTATGATGGTTTTATGGTTACTTCTTTTTTTACGACACGATCATCTCAAAATGATAGCATGAATGTTGATTGAATTATGATTTCCTACGAAATTTTTATGGTCTTTCTACGATTGACAATGTCTTGTTTCTTAAATATTTAAAACCAGCTTCTTGATTATCTTTTCCATTTAAATAGCTTATATAATATACCTATTAATTTTTAACCAACTTCAAAACAGGCGGAGGCTTTTAATTCGAAGGTTTTCTCAATAGTGGGCTACCTCCATAACTCAGAGTGTATCGATTTTGGTGTTTTTTTTTATATTAGTTAGTAAGTAAGTTGGTGCTTGTCACTGACGAGAAGTATTTGCGTTATCCCTAATAATGAGTATTTTATTTTTGAAGTTGGTTGGTTTTTTTAAAATTGATTTTTGGTGAACTTGAGATACTATTTGGATACTGTGTATGCAGATTTATTAATTATCCTTAAACTTTATGTAAGACTAGTTCTTACCTGCGGCTTTGCCCACGTGCACTATCCCTCAGGCAGGATCCGTTACCGGTTTTTGGGAGCTCTGTAAAATGTGTCATATATAAATAGGATACTTTAAATCTTTTTAAAATGGTCCCGTAAATCGTAATCGTTTTAGTACCAAGTTTCCATATTTTTTTCCATTCTGGTACACTTCTTGTAAACACTAGTTGTATACTTTCTCCGCGGCTACCAGTTCAAACGTAGTGCCCCATGTTAGTGCCAAATCTTATCCCCAATATCATTACTCTTTTGACAGGGATGACTTCCTGTCAATAAAATGTTGAACACGTCATTTTTTTATTTTGAATTAACTATCCGAATACAAATTTTCAGAAATGTAAGTTAAAAAATAATAGACACTATTTCATACACACTTTTTTACCCATTTTTACCCCCATAAGGGTTGATTTTCCAAAAAAATACTTACTTCAATACCCTTACGTAATTGAGCGGTGCAAGTGAAGTCAAAGAATATAAATGAAAAAAAAACCAATAAGAATACTAATTTATTTATCACACATCAGCAACATTATATAAAAATATGTTTAACTTAAAATTTAATCAATTTAATATATTTTTTTAGACATTATAGAACAAATTGTATTCATACGTTTGTTAGTACAGATTTTAGCTGGACGACATTATTATTATTATTATAATTTCTAGATAAAAATTGTATCTAAACCTTATGAGGGAGTAAATTAATATGTTAATGAACAACATATATAAGTATTTTATATTACAAAGTAGTTTTTTTAAATGTTTAGCAAATATATAAGAAAACAAAGGCTGTGGATGAACTCACTTAAAATATATATAATATATTTAATTGATAGAAGAAAATAATTCAGTAGGTATCTACAAAAAATACAATCTACTTGGAAACCTTTTTTGAAGTCGGTTAAAATTTTCACCGGAATACATACATTATACCTTTATTTCCATAGACTATTAAGATACACCTACAGAAAAATATATATGGATATATATTATTCAAACGACGTAAATTTCTTGAAACGCCATCAATTAACATCTGATACCGAAAAGCCATAAACGTGTCAATTAGTACTAGATTTTTCATTTAACTATTCCACCTGACATTCGGAGCGGAATTTATCTTAGCACCTCACAGGTCACGTCCTGTCAAACGACTATTTTTGTCTATGGTCACTATGGCCACAGCGTTAGTCCGTCACTGAACATTTACATAAATAGAACATTAGCTTTGACTTAATTGACACATTTCTCGATTTATAGCGCACCAAACAAAAAGCTGAAATCAATCGGAATTTTTAGTGCCTTCGATTGCTCAGATCAAGTTTTTTCTCTCTTTTTCTATCAATAAATTTTCGGTGGCTTTCTCGATAAGATTCCTATTATCCCACACGCTTGATTGTCAAAACTCTCGCCTTGATCAAAACCAATTTGATCGGGATTTAAAATTCATTCGTTCATTCTCAGTCAATTTCGCTGGTGCCGTACCGTGGGCCTTTCCTCGCGCCGTTTTCCGGGTCTGTAACGCAATCTTGTACAAAATTACGCAACTTCAGACGGTGGTAACGAAAACCATACAAGGATTGATCTCATGCAACATTCGCATGTTAAATTTCATTGTTCTTAAATGTTGATGATGGCACAAATGTTTTATGCTCCTGTCATATAAAATTAAATTTTTAAACAACACGTCTAATATGTTTCTAACAATCAATTAATCTCGTACGTATCAAGGCCGTAATCTCAAAATATTCAGGTCTTCTTTGATCGAGGAACGTAAGCAATCATCGAAATCGTCGAAACAATTGAAAAATATTGTTACAGAAACAAAAGAAATCTGTTCAATCAAAATTAGCCCGATGAGGAAAACTCTTCAATGTGGCAACACCGGACGCGCGGGATTGTTGGCGCGAAAAAAACATGGCGGCCATAGTGAATCCACGTTTATCAAAACGATCTTGCATACGAATTTGCGCCTTAACGCTCGAAGTAAAGGAGTCGCATTCTACTATTTGATTGGAATAGATATTTTTGTGATCAGACTTTGATCTCGATAGGTCGTAAATTCGTTCAATAATGTTTGTTGAATCGAATCATCTGTTTAAGAATGGCAAGTAAATGTTTGTTTTCTATCATCCGCCAGCCGAATGTTGTTCGATTTTGCTAGTTAACGTTGTTTTGACAGTCTCAATCGTTGCAGCGCGGTAATAATGCTGTCTTCACTTCATTCACGCCGGTGTCTGGGAGTGGGCTAAATTAGATCATTCTAATGTACTTGCTAATGGAATTCTTTTTCGAATCAGAATCGGATATTTTAATTCTAAATCGCAGCAATTATGTTTTAGAAATAAAACGTGGAAGCACGCATTTTGACCAGGGCAACATTGATCGTAAATTCGAATATGAAACGGTTAATTTCGAATTTGCTTGAAGCCGATTGGACATGTTTATTATCATCAACAGGATAAGAAGCAAGTTTAAATGATATATTTATGACCAGAGTCAAGCTTAATTAGAAAACGTCAGGGCAAAGAAGTTTACATTTCCCAAAAGCATCAATCCAAACAATTTAAATTTTTCCCCCCAGCGAGAAAACTCGGCAACAAGGCGTAGTAGGTAACCCGGGACTAAATCAATATGATATGACAGTTAGGGTCAATTTATGGCCCTCGGTTAATTACAAGCGGGCGGGGCGTCCCGGGGGGGACAGGGGATAATATAGGGGGGAGGGGTAAGGTAGGGGTGGCACGTCTAATGAGTTGTGAAGACGTCGAGATCGTTGCGTGGTGCGATAACTATTTATTTGTACATGGGGCTTGTATTCATCGACAAAAATGCTTCTTGTCAATATTACCATTCGAGTAGACGCGGAGCAACTCTAGATACGCTAAAACGGTTTAGACTATCTATTTCTAAGTTGTCTGAGCGGGAGTTTGAAATAGAAGATCGATAAGCGGCCTCATTTTGTGACTTATTTGGAATCATTGATTCATTGACCAAAAAAGTTTTGTACTGCAAAAACTACAATTAAAATTATAATAATTGTTTCGAAAATCTCTATGTATTATATATTATTGGTAAAATAAATCATACAACTATTGCTTATAGTTATTTTTATTTAGATTATTACCTATTGTCATGCCAAAATATTATCTCAATATGTGAGGCTAGGAATAAAGAAACGCACATAGGTACATATACATACATGAACCCTGTAAACATAACCATATTTTAATTATTTGTGTAGTAATGCCTACAAATAGCAAATTAAGTAAACAATACAAAAAAATTAAACAAAACATGACGAAATAGGTAAATCATCCATTGATTTAGTAACAAGAAGTGGCACCGAACGACAATTACTGGTTGATGACCTAAAATCATTGTTTATGGTTGACATCTATCAATTCGTTTTGTTATTAATTTTGCGATTGGCAACACTGTGTCCCAGTTATTTGGACGTGGTCATTATCGTTTATCATGTAAATGTTAGGAAGTTTAAATAATGCGTGGTTTATAGTGCCATCATAATATTTTTAATTGATTTTTTAAAATGTTATTGTGACGGAACAAGCTCGAGAGCCACCTGATGTTAAGCGGACTAACCTCTGCCTGTAACAGATTAATTTTATCACAAGTCACGAATTGCACTGCGCCCGTCACCTTAAGACATCGTTGTTTAGTCTTATGTGCCTGTAATTTTACTTGCTCTCAAGGACTGCTGTCGGAACACACCGTTAGGTGCTTGGCGACAGATTTTCTACTTGAGGGCGGTCGTTAGCCAGGCGGGCATTCACAAAATGCCCTTCCACCATGCATTTATTCAGAATATCTTCAGTTCATATCAGAATTCCTAATACTTAGTTTAAATAACTGCATCAAGGTTATGATACCAAATGCCTATCACATTTGAATGTTTTAAGGTAATAATTATATAACTTTATACCGTATGTATAGTATGCGTAAAGCTAAAACCTTAATTGGTGTAATGCACCCTTAGACAAATGAAATAATAATTTACTTTTTTAATTATTTTCAAACAAGAATTAAAAACTAATTTTAACATGAATTAAACTAATCAATAGATTCAGGCGTTACTTTGGAAAATCCATATTTAATCTACGAGCGCACGATTGAGAATCTCGATCGAGAAGACCTACTCAGGATGCTTCGTGTAAAAGCGAAACGCGTCGAAAAATCTTTCGGTTTGGCTGCGTGGTTTTGTGACGCCACGTCGGCTTAGCCAGAAAACTAGGCGGCTTTGTCACTAGATATATACTAAAAAAAATTAAGTGTTTTATTACAATATTAATTTTATGTTTTCTTAAAATATATTGAAAATATTTGTTATTATTAATATGAATTTAATTGACCTGCAGTCCGTATTAACACAGTAAATTTAATCAATTGGATTTTCCAAACCGATTTTCACGTCTGGCAGCACTGTGCCTACTTATTTACGCGCAATTACATCGGTCGAGTGTTCACGTCAGTTGTCAATCAATCATCGAGATTCGACCGATAAACGGGGTATTTGCGTGTTCTATTTTTAAAACGGATAAATGAATTGGCAGTTTATTTTACCTTCTGTACTTTTCAATGGTTTGGTCGACGAATCGTTAGATACACATACAGACGACTAATGGGGAAATTCTGGAAGCTCCGCAGCAGTGCCTTCTGAGCAATTGACACCATTCAATACAATGCTCCAGATACATGACAAACTTGGGGATTATGGCAAGAACCTCCCTTGAAATGAACACAAATGGCTCACAGCCTCTAGTAACTCTTTTATTCCTGGCGCCTGTAGCAGGCCAGCTAATGTTGGAGCAAGAAGTGCGGAGCTTTATCGGCATATACCCAGCTGCCACCCTCTAAAACGAAGCAATGTGTATTGCTGTAATGTACTCACGCTCAGGAATTGTCTACGACTTGACACCGTTATCCTTGAAATTAGTAACTTGTGCTTTTACTGAGACGGTCACCAAATACCTTAATATAGTCCCCAGTACCTCAGCAACAGGTAAGTATTAAAATTAACATGGACAAGACAAAAATTATATCTAAAGTCCATGTTGCACCAAGTATGCGATCTTTTAACTCAGGCAATTACGCGACATCTTCTCTTCGAACATCCCACAGAGCAAAAGTCTTCAAATAGTGTGTGTAGCCATTGATGAAGCTTTGAATAAGCTATGAACGTTGTTTACTTGCTTGATAAAATCTGGAACTAGGAAATTCGCCGTAAAACCAAAGCCACCGATATAGATATCACATTTTACAAACTGAAGTGGAAATGGACAGGCCATATTGCTCGGTGTGATAACCGATGGAATGAAGATGAATAAAGAAAGGTCCTCAAGTAGTTATCACGGTACAGCAGAAGATGTACGGTTGGTAGGTTCCTTACTAGGTAGACTGAAGACGTCGTAAGAATCACAGGAATGCTGAAGAACAGACATGACTAATAGCCGTTGATTGTGGCGTTCTTGACGGTTCCAGCTAATTATGATGGTGCATACGTTGATATATTTTACTTATTACTAAAGTGTTTCACTTCACTGAAAAATTATAGTTAAATAATTTTATTTTCCATAATTCGCGAAAACTGATAAATTTTGCTCAACTACCAACGCGTTCTCTAATAGATCTTAAAGAATCTGTACTAGAGAATTTCAACATGTGAATTCTAGGAGGTGCTAAATCTGTGATCATATCTTTAAGGCTTCAGCCTCCTACTGGACAAAGAGTTAGTGCCAGATTGCCCAGACGATCTCCGGCAATATGTCTAGATAAGCAGTGTAGAGAGATGGGTGGGCTGACCTACTCACGATGAGTACCGTTGGATAATATTTCAGTAGTTAGTAGTATATTATTTATTTCAGTAGTTCAACAACTATAATACATCATATTGTTGAATTGATAGTTAATGTGTATTGTTTTCACACTTTCGGTTACCACATTCATATCGTCATCACAAAAAAGTAGGCACATACCTCCAAACGAAACAATAACAACGAATTATTAATAAAAATTGCTTTGTAATTACGTCTAATCAGTCCGGCTGTCAGTCTACCTGTCAATCATCCTTGATCGTATTGACGTTGATGCAATCTAGATTGATGATCGATTGATTTCGACCGCAAAAAATGTCTAGAATCAGTTATAGATTGAAATTAATTAATATTGTGTTGTAAGTTTTGATTGCAGTTAGGAGGTATAATTAGGCCCTTCTTACAATACGACACTTTTAAGACGACTAGTGTAGTATCTGAATAGATCTTAATCGACTGAAAATTTAAGTTTTTTGCATTATGTTTGTACCATATTTGAACCCCTTATGCAGCTAATTTCAGAAAATTTAATACATTACCCTAATGTTTCATTTTACCACGTTTTTATTCTTGTTTGTCTGTCTGTCCGTCGTTTCTGGTGGAATTTCTGAAGTCAAATTTCGAGCACACCCGAATATATCCGGCTGAAACAATAAAAAAATTATTTGAGCTCACAACAGTCACAACTCGATGACAATGCAGAATAATATATAACCCACAGTCACTTTCTTGATTGTCTGTCTCTTTTAAAGGCGCTTTAAATTTAGATTAAGTTTATTAAAATTAATAATTTTATTAATTTTCAGATATATAATAATTATATTAAGTCAGACCAACCTTTTTTTTGATATTTTTACTCTGATATAATATTAATACTTTTGACTACACACCGTCTGTTAGGTGCTTGCTGAAGAGGGCATTTTGTGAATGCTTACCTGAATAGCAGCTACTACCATGCAATGGTATTTTCTTATTTGTCAGTAGTTTGGCATGTTGCTATTTTATATTGTTAATGTAAGAAGGACCTTTGAGTTGTTCTGTTTGTAGTTGACCTTCGGCAGTAAGTTCAAATCCTGTAAGGGTTTTAGCTTCATAGCGTTAGGAAAGATCATTTTCGATCGAATTTAATCTTCCTTGTTAACGGGGTTGCTAATCCGAAAAAATAAGAAAATAATATTATTTTAATTCAATACGTTCCCTATTCACTCAGTAATCTCTCATTGTGTCCAGAAGTCTTGTAAGTTTAAAACGGCCATGAAATTCTATTAATTAGATAACAGCATCCCAAGCAGGTGTACGAGACACAGCATGCACACTATGGCAAGTATCAAGTCCAGATTGCGTTGATTTATTTATAAAAATAAATATATAATAAAAACATAATTATATGTCTGTAGGTAGCTACGAATTGATATGATTTAGTATGCCTATACATATTACATAGATACCTATAAAACTAAGAGATATTGCCTTCTCTTGTCTGCTCATCCAGACTAGAGTAGGAATTTAATCTCTTTTGGTGTGTCGAACTACTTTTTTGGTTTTACTGTGCTAAAATCTAATAAACGTGTATACATTTTTAAACAAATTTTTTTTTTTTTTTTTTTTTTTTTTATGCCTGATAGGATAGCCTTTGACCACTATCTCACCTGATGGTAAGTGATGATGTGGTCGAGGATGTTGTTCAGACTAACCTAGAGTAACTGGCTCTCAAGGACAGCTGCCGGAACACACCGTTAGGTGCTTGGCGACAGATTTTCAACTTGAGGGTGGTAGCTAGCCAGGCGGGCATTTGCAAAGTGCCCTACCACCATGCTGTAACGACTGCTCTCCTAAGATAACAACCGGGACCGACGCCTTAACGTGCCCTCCGAAGCACGGAAGCGCTCAGTAGTAATGCCCAACCAGCGGTCACCCATCCAAGTCATGACCGCGGCGGACGTTGCTTAACTTTGCTGACCGATTCAGAATGGCTATGCAAACTTGGCTACGAGCGCTTCAAAAATACTACAAATAATACTACACAGTACACACCCTTAAACATAGACCTAAACTTTACTACCTATACTAGTTATGTATATTGTACTAATGAATAATAGGTACATTAAATTGAAATAAACTTTAAGGGAATTACTTTATTTCCCTTGTACAATGGTCAATTGTAAATTGAACGCGTAGTCGCGTGCAATAACTAGCTTTTATATTCCAACAACATATGAAGTAATCCGTTAAAAGTAACAATGTTATAATAACAAGTAGGTAACGAGTGCTAATCATCGCGTGTTACCAGCCTTTACTTCGCCGGTGTTTAAATAACAGCTTTTAACCTTACGACACGACTACGACACGATTTTTGTTCAAGAGCATTGCAATATTGTTTTTTATAAATGTAAAAGAGGATTCACCATTACGTAGCTCGTTTTGAACAAGTACGAGTATAGAACAAGAAATGATTTTGGAGAAAAATAATGCTACCGGTACAACTTTAGACGGTTTTTATTGCTTTTATAAATCATTATTTTTATCGTGACGTTTCGAACACTTTGTTGTGCCACATGGTCACGGGATAGCTAACAAAATCAAATGTATACTATGGTCAGTTTTTTTATTAATTTCCATATGCACGCAGTTTTCGCTCACGATGTCCAGAGATCTTAAACTTTTTTGCTGGCCATAGGATATTAAATCGATGACTCGATACCAACAAGGTACTTGCTAACCATCTGTTCTATTGATATTTGGGTATTTTTTATACTTATAGCAGTCTGGAGTCTGGAACTGTCCCTAATAACAACATGTTTTCCGCCTATTACATAGGACCATACGTATCTGGCGGAACGTGGGCTTTTCAATACCTGTTCTTACACCATTCACTAACAGAACGCGTAATGATTCTTTGTGTAGTTAGTTTTGATAACAAACTTTCGAACATTATCTCAATTGTTAGCAAGAAATGACGAGACTGAAAATAAAAAAAAAACAGGAAATCCTGGGATTTGGAATCCGTCTGCTGTCATTGAGATCCTAAGAAGGTTTCGGCGGTATACGGCGATTTCGTGAGCATGCAAAATTCTCAATTTCATCTGATTGGCAGTTGATTCATCAAAGACTTAAAACATAATATGTATCTGCTGTCAATAGATAAAATTCTAATAAATTCAAGTGAGCCACACTGAAGGAAGATTAAAATATATATAAAATAATCTTTGGGTGTAAAGGCTCTTCTAACGTCGCGATGTCCGAGTAGTATGAACATTTATGGTTATCTAACAAATATCGACGCGTAATTGCATTGTTAACCTTTCGAGAGGCGCCACGCAAATCGACGTAGTGTGGACACATTTGCATACCGATTCATTGATTATTCGTTTTAAGGGAAATTTAATGGGTTATTTATTTACGCGTTAAAATGTATTGTGTACCTATTAAAAAATATATTAAAAATGTATTCACTAAATATTTTTTATTTTAGGCCATCACGGCAATATTCTTTTGTTGACGTGATAAGATTTTATTTATTATTTATTCGATAATTTACAATACTTAACTTCACTCAGTGTTGCGATGTTTATTGTTGTCCAGGTAAACATTTAAACTGCGTATTCTAGAGGCATAAATTAAATTTATTTTTTTAACGTTGAAAAGTATATTTATCACATCATCAGCCGAAAACAAAGGCCTCCCCTATAGAACATCAACAACAAATGTTTATAGAATATTAATCTATGTAAGTGAATAATGTTCGCGGCTTAGCTCGAAGTAAGCTACTAGTAGGAAGGTACTAGGTTACACATGGGACTCTTTTACCAAAAGGATAATAAGTATTGTAGTGATAGTCTCAAAAGTATACTCTACTAAGGTTTATGTTTATAATAACTTAAGCTATTTTCAACTGGATATTGATTCCTAAAGAGTACATAAAAACGAAATACCTTTAAAGGGTTCCTAATTATTTTATGAATATTTTTAACATCTTCGTTATGTACTTTCAGGTCAGGCAGCGGTAAATTTCTACATATCAGTAATTAAAAAAATGGTTGGTGTAATTGGTGAAATACTCCACAAAATAAAATCTGAATATATATAATTCAACTCGACTCGTATTTATGCTAACATTGCATATTGCTCGGCAAAAACGCGTAACAAAATGTTGAATTCTGTAATTTCGATATTGCACGAGAGTTGTAACAAAGTTTTTAGTTATTGTTATGATTCAACCTTTAAATTTATTTGCACAAAAGTGTAATTAGTATTTTTGTTTATTATTTTAACCATTTCGTGTAAAAATACATGTAACAGTTTTAAGGGGCTGCCACGTTAAGCAAAAACAATGTAAAGAGCGACTGCTAGAAGAACGGGCAAGAAACTCGGACCCACTCTTTTTAAACATCTTTTATCATTGTGTTACAAACTAAAACTAAACTAAACTACTGCGCTTAAAGTAAGCAGCCGTAACACACTGTTAAGTGCTTGGTTTTCTACTTCAGGTACATGCGGGTATTTGCAAAATGCCTTACCTGCCATCATGCTTTACCCCCTCCCCCCTCTTCCATCGCACGTCCAGACAAACGCAGAGGCGCCACCCGTAAATTGTTGATATTTTCAGGACTCGTACGAAGCGCTACGCTTCCACTTTCCTCGTGCGTACTGCAAAAATGTGGAACTACTTACCATGGTCTGTTTTCCCGATGAATAGAACATGGTATATCCATCCAAGCGTGCTCCATCTTATACCACATCAATGCTTAGCATCAGGCAAGGGGTGTTCAAACGCAAACCTATCTTAAAAAAAAAACTACTACTATAAACAAACAGAGCCGTTGACTTAGCGCGCCCACAGAAGCACAGAAGTGCCACAAGTGATCAACCATCTAATTAATGACCACTGAGATCATTGTACGAAGGGGTGATTCCCTTATTTTGGTCAAAAATAATGAATCTTAATGACATATGCTTATCAGAACACTATTGAAATTTTTAAAATTGGACAATCGCATCCATGCAAAGATTATTATTTTCTTGAATTTTTGCGCATTTTCGATGCACAAAAGGTCGTACGCGCAGCGCGAATTGCGATTGAACTTTGTTTAATTCATATTTTATTTTCCGTTATAAGATGCTAATTAATATAGGTACATAGTTGATCAGCGAACGACTAGAAACACTCCGATCCGTGCGCTTCTAAAAAAACGGCTCTACTTCGATTGTTCATTTTTATTGTTGACACATTCGATTGTTCATAGACTTAACCAAGCTAGTAGCTAATCTACTACTGGTTACTACCGCAGGCTTACTAGCTAAACTAGGCTATAGACAATTTATTTCGTATTTCGTGAGCTGTTCTTTGGAGCTAGTTCGCATTATAAATAAAGCTAGCCTGCCTTAAACCTAAGCGCTGCCTTAAAGACTAAGAGTGCTCTAAAGCTAGTCTATCAGTTGTAAAAAGAACCCAAGTTAACAAAACAGTTTGTTTATTAGTTTCAATCATAAGCTTTAATGAGTCACGTTAAATAAGCTAATTGTGATCAAAATATGTACCGCTTTCAAATGCGAAACCCCGTAAAACATAATCCATTACATATATCAAATCAAATTAATTAATTTGCTAGATATAGGTACATTAAACAGGACTTATATTAAAATGATGTGTTGCTCTATATCTGAACCTTCAAGTCGCGCAAATTATGGATTCAATAAAAATATAAATTACAAAATTATTTACTTAGATACATTACATAGAATACACTATTACAATATTATTCAATTACATTATTTATATTATTTAATTCCATTACATAATTTTATTCAATCTTATATTAATGTATACAATGTTTGCATTACATAATATCATTCATTATTTCCTATATGTATATAATATGTCCGAATAGAAAATTTGTTAACAATACACTACGTATTATATATAACTATATACAACACTAAAGCTACTACAACGAAAGCATTTAGACAAAATAAAGGCCATTACCGGCCCACAAGTATTCCTATTGCTCTATCCAGTTGGCAACGTGCCCAGCATGCTGGCAGCATTGCCCCGTTGGATTAATGCTGATTCGTTGAGCCAAAGTTCAGTGCAAGCATTTTGACCACGCGTCGCATCGACCAAGCACTCTGATAAGTTTTGGAAAATAAGATGAGCCTCCATGGTCCCAAACTTGATTGGCTAGATTCGGAAATATAATATTATAAATGGGAAAGATAAATTTGTCCTCGAATATAACTACTCTAAATGGGTCCAGTACATAGTTTTGAATGACGTAAAACGATTAAATTTGGTACACTGGCACAAAAAATAGTTAGGGCAAATAAAATTACTTCGCTGTTGTAGTTACCAGCACCAGTAACCTAACGCTTGTCGCGATAGGTAAGCTCGTCCGTCGTCGCACCTATATACACTTTCGCAAAGACAAGTACTATACATGACATTGCCTTAAACTATAATTAGGGTATATGTATTGCATTGTTATTCGACCACGTGAATTTCGTTTCAATGACCACACTTTAAACCACGCTGAAATATTTCGCCACGTTTGTCGCTACAGCGTCATTCGAAAACTACGTACGGCAACGCTCTGAGGTACCCTAATAATCTTAAAACCTCGCTCTACTTTGTCAATAAAATACTACAAAATTAACAAAATCAATAATTACCTAACCGCGTTACCTGCCATTAAGCGTGGAAAATATTTTTCCATTTAAAATTAAACCATTTATCATGGAAAGTCACCATTGAACATCCGAGTATGTCAATATTTTATGTAAATATTCAGTCAGTTTTATTTAATAGTTTCCTGTTAAAGAAGTTAGATATTATTAATTTGAAATTATGGTAATTTAATAAATGACTTTTGATTAACTGCCGCATAGTTACGTTTATACTACGTCAATTTAATAATTTCTAAGATGAGGCGATAATTTTTAATTTAATTAATGGTTAATATCGATAGAATTTTGAATTTGAATCATTACAAACCAGCAAATTTATTAAATATTTAAAAATACGACTGCCCTGCAAAAAATAACAGTGTCACTCGGGCTGCCCTGCCAAAAAAGGATAGCCAGTGTCACTTAGGCTGCCCTGTCAAAAATGGATAGCCAGTGTCACTTAGGCTGCCCTGTCAAAAATGGATAGCCAGTGTCACTTAGGCTGCCCTGTCATAAATGGATAGCCAGTGTCACTTAAGCTGCCCTGTCAAAAATGGATAGCCAGTGTCACTTAGGCTGTCCTGTCAAAAATGGATAGCCAGTGTCACTTAGGCTGCCCTGTCAAAAATGGATAGCCAGTGTCACTTAGGCTGCCCTGTCAAAAATGGATAGCCAGTGTCACTTAGGCTGCCCTATCAAAATATATAGGCAATATCACTTGGGATGATGAAATATACATTGAACGCCACTAAAAGTGGCTATAAGAAATTTGCATTCATCAAGTCCCCGCTTCTTTCTCTATGTCGTCAGTCCACCTGCAAACCTATACACTCTTTAGGTGTACTGAGTACTTGAATGGTTACTCAAGAACCTTTCTTCCATTGGCTATTGGTACGTCGCGTGATGTGCCACTTCAACTTGAATACTCTATGAGCTAACTCTGAATTTATTTCATCACCGTATTTCCTCGTTTGGGATTCTGTCACTCAAAGAAACTCCAAGCATAGCATAGCAACATGGCGCGCTGTTCGATTTTGAGCTTCATTAAAAGCAATCCAAGTGTTGAATCTAAGACCACTAGATCAAAGGCGACTCCTTATCTCACTTAACCAACGAGGCAGTAAATATTTTTTTTTCAATAACCGCCAAGGGATACTGAAATTTCAAATCAAATATAATAATAATAACATAAACAACTCCAACCCCTGCAGAAGTGAACAGCAACTGATAGGATTCCCTATAGTTGTCTGTACATTGTAAAGAATGGTGACGCAGCACATTCCAACGCGTCTGTACACTGCGGGGGTACAAGAGTGATGTGACTAAATTCGCTATTAGTTTGAGAATTTTAAGAACTTTAGCGTATTTAATTCAAAGTTATTTTTAATCAGAGTATTTTTTACAAAATTAGGCATTAAAATTTGGAGTGGATTTTTATATATATTGCTCAATTCAAATATATTGGTGCAGTAAAAACCCCGGAAAGTATACAGCTTGAAAATATCTATTTTTTTTTTATTACCATCTCCACCACTATCTCACTTAATGGTAAATCATGATGTGGTCGAGGATGTTGTTGAGGCTAACCTAGAATGAAGCACTCGTAGCGAAGTTTGGTTAACCATTCTGAACCGGTCAGCAAAGCTAAGCAACGTCCGCCGCGGTCGTGTGTTGGATGGGTGACCGCTGGTGACATTACTACTGAGCGCTTCCGTGCTCCGGAGAGCACGTTAAGCCGTCGATCCCGGTTGTTGTCTTAGGATAGCAGTCGTTATAGCATGGTGGTAGGGCATTTTGCGAATGCCCGCCTGGATTGCTACCACCCTCGAGTAGAAAATCTGTCGCCAAGCACCTAACGGTGTGTTCCGGCAGCTGTCCTTGAGAGCCAGTAATTTTAGGTTAGCCTGACAACATCTTCGACCACATTATCACTTACCATCAGGTGAGATAGTGGTCAAAGGCTAACCTATCAGGCATAAAAAAAAAAGCTAAGCAAACTTCGCTACGAGCGATTCAAAGACTACAAAAATATAAAACAAATCTTTAACATTTGGTGTGGATGTTTCAGATTATTATTATATCTAATTGCTCAGTAGTACATAAATAGAATAAACAGCAATCACGACACTATTGCGCCGCTACGAAAGTAGCTTCAAGTCTTTACGACGACGTCTAGGAGATGATCCACGGGTCGGTGAAAAAAATTGTCTACAAACATCATTGGTTTTTAATAAATGACGTTCTAAATATCATTTTGGATTTGAGACTGTGCCTGGCAGGACATAAAAGATACGTAGAAATGAAATATCCATGCAATTTTGCCTCCCGCGATCTTAGGCAGGTCATATACAGGTGTGACAATGTTAAATAATAAATTATTGTAACGACGTCAATTAAAAAACCTTAAGTACTAATATAGTCAGTTCAGTGGCTAACTAAGTCCAGGGTTACCACCGATAGCTCTCTAATACCGCAGGTGTGCCAATAACAACGCTCCGGATGAGCGTGTCTCGGCGAGCCAGCGCCGACCCTGTTGAATGCTGAGGTGACCATGATTTTTATGCATAAATACATTTAAGGATGTAGTGAGAGATTTTTTTGTTTTTATTCAACGAGTAGTAATCATTGATTTTAAAGCTATATGAATACGATTTTCCTCATATTTTTGCTCTGTATGTATATAACGTTTGAGAATAATCTAGTTGTAGACGTGATATTATGATATTCAATTTTATTTTTATGAAAATTAAATCCCACGTATTAGGTCCCTTTGCAGTAATAAATATCTGTTGAGCAAAAACCGTAGATGTTTATCGTGGAACTGCAAGATCCTGCCACCCGATTGAAATCAAAACATAAGACACGATGCAAAGGTGCAGTGGTGCATGTTCAGAACAATTTCAGCGAAAAATATACAAATATTTTTTATTTATATAATACTTTACTGCTCAAAAATATAAAAATAAATTACTATAGGAATACTTAATGTATAATCATTCTCCACCAGGCATCCAGACGAGGAAATATAAAAATAGTAAAGTGCATCAAAAATAGACAATACGAGAAATTAGGGGCTTTGGAAATATAAATGTACTAAAAAAGAAATAAACAAATATACTAGTACAAACGACATTATATACTTGCTAGAACATAACTAAGTACTACAAATTAAAAAAAATTGTGCTTGAAATCGTCTATTATACAAATAATTGAATGTATCCTGCAGATCAAAATGGTTTGTTGTACCAATCTCATGCCCTACGAGTATGGAAATGACTTAATGATGTTAAAATATGTATGAAAATTTGTAACTAGAGTGTTAAAGTGACATCGTTTTTGAAGGCACCTAAGCTAAGTGTTTTAATTTCGGGGACAGCATTATCACAATTTACTGCTATTGAAAGTAGTTGAGTGGAAGCAGCGCACTTACCACACAACCAGGAAATCAGAACGTAGAAATCGAACACTTCAGGTTTCTATTAGGCTACAATTGCCCTTCAATTCGTAACATAAGTAACGTGAAGACTGCTGCTTTTATGTCAAGTTTATTCAAGTATGATTTTCAAATAAGGCTTATGCAAAAAATATTAATATCTATATATTATTTAAATCTATGTAAAAAAAACGGGAATATTGGTACGGGAACGGGTGTATGGTGTAGTGTATTTCTACAAATTCGTTAGAAATGTATTAAATCTAGCACTTCACATTCAACGTTAATTTTCTCACTGAAAACAAAACTCTGACTGAAGTTTCCAAAATCACAGCCACCCTACACTCTCCGGCGTTAAGTGACGATGATCGACAAAAACGAATGAAGTGCGATTATATTAACACGGGCTTTCATCAATTTGAAGAAAAAATATAACACTGGATAACAAATGATGTTGTTTGTTGGGGGCCTTGTAGAAATGGGGCCCCAAAAAGGGCCCCGGACGAGAAAGGCTGCGACTTGAAAGGCTGTGATGTATTATAGCCAAGTGATCCATAGCTCGCTCGCTTGGAGCTATTGATGTGACATGACGATGCCGTTTCAATTCTGATGCGATGAAAGGTGTTTTTGGCAAATTTTGACTTGCTCTTTGTAGGAAGAGATCGAAGCAGCTGAGATGTGAGAAAGTTTACGAATGATAATTCATCATGGGTAGATCTGTAAGCTTTCTTCTTGTTTGCTGGAGTGCTATGCTCATGTTTTTAGTATTTCGACTATCATCGATTACGTGAAAAATGAGATCTGACCATAGAGCCTGCGTGACCTAATAAATGACACTTGTTAAATCCATCGCCATTCATCTCGAACTGTTGCTTTTCTGGTATATTTGTAGAGGAGCTATAATTAATCCTTTGATATGATGTGTAAATTACATTACCGTGCACCGATATATTGTGCTTTTTTATTGAATGAACAAGTTGCGGTAATAAGTCAAATGTATGCTACAGAGCAATTTCTCTCAGTTTCTCTCAGCCACATTTAACCTTCCTGAACACAGCTCATAACAATTTTATACCATTACAAAATCATGTTCAGAGGCTAGTGAGGCTAGTAGTCGTAATAGCTTCAAGATATGAATTTGCCAACTTAGGATTTTGTAATACTAATAAACTTTGTAACGTGGGATCAAAAACACCTAAGTATCCTATTTATCTTTTTCGGAGGTGAGTTAAACAAAAGGTACATTACGAAAAAGCTGTCGTATATTATAAGTACCTAGGATTAAATTGTAGAGTAGTATTATGAATAAGACGATAAAACCATTTTACTTTAATTTACCCCAAAAATACTTGAAGTGAAAATAATGAAAAATGTAAAAATATGTTTATTTCAACATCGTATAAACTTAACTAACAGTAATGTAAGTTATTAAATTGGAAGAAGCGAAATATGGATCAGAGCCAAAACAATAAATTAATCGATGCATTTATGACGTATGGTCAAAAATTACTCTACCGCCGTCAGCAAAAAGGTTTATTCATACCAAAGCTATTTTTATAACATTACCTGCAAACGTTCAAACATATCTTCAAACATTCACTTGCTTGGACTCTAACAACAAATGATTGTGCAAATCATCCTCCGACAAAAGTATTATTCGAAAAAATGTTTATAAATGAATAATAGCAATTAAAAGTCATCAATAGGGAATCAAGGGGATCACTCAATCAGATGATTGACGAATCATTCACAAAAAGTATAAAAGATGATGAAGAACAGCCGTGATTTGTTTTTGTCTCTTTGTGTGATTGTATCATTTGCGAATGATTGCTGTTGTACTGTGTCATTGGATCTTTGCTTAGTAAAATTAGAAGAAGATTCGTACATGTAAATATTTGAATATAACATTTTATTTTGAAATGAAGAGACGAATTCTTTGTTGTAAATTTATGTTTTTGCAAATAAGTTTTTTTTTATTGTCGGAAAGACAGTATACATATAAGCGTTAAACTTAGTCATATCAAGAGATTATAGATAAACTATTCTATAGTAAAACTAGAAATAAATATAACCGATCAAATGCTGGTTGGACTATGGCGCTGGTGAACAGAATGTAAAGTTAAATGTTTTTGGTAAGTAACAATGAGTAAAACAAAACAAGTGTATTGATGCCGAAGCTTTGATGCCTGTGTCCGACTCGCAATTGATTAGTTTTTATATAACTGATAAAGCTAAATTTCCAACGGGTAAGACAGACGTTGACGTCAGGAAAGACGTTGAAGGTTGTTCAGATCATAATGGTGAGAAGTGAAGATAGGAATAGGTTTAAAGAGAACGATGACTGAATCATTTTTGCAGTCACTAAATTTATTTACAAGTAGCAGTCCAATGTTCTTTAGAATATAAAACTTTACGTTAAAATTATTATGAGAGAGCAAGAACTTCTGTTCGCTATAAAAGTTCAGGATGGAAAGCGTTAGAAACGTAAAAGCAATACGGCAATTGAATCGGAATTACGTATGAAGAATCGCAAAAAAGGATAAATGCGCCACAACTTCCGACGAGAATCTATCTCCTTAGTTTGTTAGTGATCTATCTATGAGTTAGTTTCTAGTCTATCTCTAGCATGCTGACATATGAGCCTGTATCAGTTCGGTGCTTGGCGACATTTACAGCTCACTTCAAGTCTATTTGCAGTGCAAATCCTGATTGCAAAGTTGTTATATCATTGCATCGCTCTGAGAGAGCGATAGGCAGAAAGATAAAAACGCAACGTCACGAGCCTTCCATCATTCTAATTCCTTTGAGACGACATTGCTTGTCTGTGCTCTGTCACGGAAAACACCGACACAGTGTTGCACTTGGCTCTGAAATGGAAACTATGAAATTAATCAGTCATCGTGTTCCTATCTTTATCCCATGTATGTGGGGTCAGCAAACGTGTTTTTCATCACAACTATTCGAGCAAGAGCAATTTGCTTTATATAACAACGGAAATAAAATTCAAATTGTTATTGCCTGATTCATTTTGTCCTCAGTTTGATCCCACTACAAGATATTATGTTATAATTAGTAAAAAAAATATCAGTCCGCAGCCTGGAATAAAACTATACAAAATTCTTATATCAAAACGTTTGCTCGCTGTCTTGCATTGTGGATTCCGTTTTATCGCATAGGCGGCGACTTGCTAATGTATCTTCGATACTCAAGAAGAAAATCGGCTTCAATTTCATAGTCAGCCATGCTGCTCATTTTGCGCAATGATCATAGACGATTTTATAAAATATATTGTTATGATAAAGCAAGCAAAGTGGATAATTGAAAACGACACTGCGCTTGACGCCAATCTTAGGAACTCTCGTTGCTAGTACAACAGCTACCAGTTGACTAATAATAACACAAAGAAACATTTCGCTGATACCTACATAAAAAATAATTATTGAAGATTTGGCGCCATAATGTACGCTTGTGGGACAAATTTTCATATTATTTTCCAAAATCAGTCATTCGATTCAGTTAACATGAAAGTTACTTCCAATTATTTCAGAAATAATTTTATTAAATATATATTTGCAAGTTTGATTTTTTTTACCAGTTGGCAACTTGGCAATGAGTTGACCTGTACTATGAGGTGGAGGACAGCGCCAAGTAGAACAAGCCAACGAATGACAGCGCGCCGACAAAGCGACCGACAGACGCGCCGGCGATCATTTCTAATTGTGTGATTTGATACCAAAACTCATTGTTCGAGCCCCGACAGTCTTTATCTCAACACAACAACATTTATCTTTCAAACCTCACGATTTTCATTCGATTGTAATTAAATACAAACGGTTTTTGATAAAAATTTGGTTAGTGAAGGGTATCCGCGTGATTGGCTGATTGCGTTTCACGAGTTGTGGAAACATAGATAAGTTACAGTTTCAGTCAATTTCATAGTCATCATTACGGTTAAAAAGAATACGTCTATCTCTTTCAGCAGCCTGGTTAATTTTTCAAATTGATTTATTTTTGACTGGTCAGTCTTTATGTAAGTGATGATATATCGACATAATTGACTGTGAGAAGTTGAGTAGGCTTTTTATTCTCAAGGATAGCTGCCGGTATACACTGTTAGGTGTTTACCGGCTTAGCTATGCCTAGCCAGGCAAGTATTTGCAAAGTTTTTCACTATTCAATAAACTTCAATAATAAAAGTTTGCCTTTATTATAACTATTACATTTCTTTATCAGAAAAGCCCAAAAACTGTACATGAAATCAAACCCAGGACTTCAATATTACAAATAAAGCATTCCACCACTTTCTTAAAGATAGTAATCGAGAAAAGATATTTTTATTGATTGTTTTGATGAGACGTCGATGATGGTTATAAAGAAAACTAACAGAGCAACAAAGAGATGGTGTAAATATATTTTTATTCGATATTATTGATTAGAATATTGAACAAATAATAAAATAAACTTTATCACAGTTTATTTACTGGACAATACTCCTATCGCACTAAAACAAAATAAACGCCTTAGCATCAAACGCCACTCGTAAATCGATCATCGATTTAACGACGATTTTACAATCGCTGCCGGCCTCAACCTCAGACAATAATTAATTAAACCGAATTCGCAATCAACTTTAACTTAAATTAGTCACGTGTATGCTGTCATCACTTGACTTATAGCTTATTGGAAGTAAGTCATAAACGTTCTTAAGTAAATATCGGCGGTCTCCGAATAGAATTAAGGGTTAACGTTTATTCACAGCGACTTTTATAGCTCGGAGCGCTAGTGTGAAAGTGTTTTTGATAATGTTATTAAAATGACGTTTGTTTTTGTTTAGTAACTTTTGGCTAATCTTTATAACGTAGGCTAAGAATAAGTTTCATGAGAAGCGGTACTCAACCTAGGGTCTAATCCTTTACCATTATCAATGGAATGACGAATGGGTTCCCTGAGCAAATAAAAAAATATCTCTGGCCTCACAGGCTTGAGATGGACCTAATAGTGGGAAGGTAGGAAATCTTGTCTAGCTATTTACTACCCTCAAACAGAAAGTTAGTCGCCACTTATCAGTGTTTTCCAGCGGCTGTCCCGTTCTTTGAATCCATTATAACTCGCCATCACCTGTTTGTAGGTTATGGTGGGAATTAGTAATTACAAGCTAGCCTGTCATCAATAACAAAATCAACAACCACATAATACCTAACCAAATTGGGACAATAAATGTTAAACTTCATGATATATTATTTGTTACAGATACCTGTGAATGTTATGGCGTAAATAGCAGACCAACGTAAGTTTTTCTTTAATTACTGTACTTGATTTGGCAAAATATTCTAGGTTATTACCTGTATAGTTTTGAAACAAGTAAGTCTTAAAATAAAATAAAAAGCACGTGATACTGTTAATATGTAATTTATTAGTTGGTTAAGCATTAGCTAATCGCTGCGCTGTCTTATAATTAAGTTTTTGCATCTACATTCAAAAAATTAGGCTTTCACGCGTAGGCCAGTCATAAGCGTAAGTATTCTCGATAATATTTCCCTCACAGAATATAGGTCAAGGTGTCTAGCTGTATTAAAAGGGGCGAGACTATAGCCATCTACCGAGCGTAGTGCCAGATTTGCTACTGAACTTTTTGTCATAAACATCTACTTGTAATCCAATAAAAATCTACCGATCAGCTAGATGACATGTAAATATTTGGGCAGTCGATTCAGCACGTCACATGTAGCTTTGAGGCGTTTGTGGCTTACTTGGTAATTCTTAACCGATCAACCAGCTAAGCAATGTCCACTGCGTTGAAAACGTGGATGTGTTACCGCAGTTTCATTAATTATTACTGAGCATACGCGTGCTTTAAAGGGCACGTTAGTCCTTCGGTCCCTGTTGTTGTCTTAGGATGGCAGTCGTTATAGCATGGCATTTTGCGAAAGGCTGGTATGGCTATTTATCAATCTCAAGTAGCCTAAAGAATATTTTCGACTACATTATTACTTACCATCAGGTGCGATAGTGGTCAAAGGCTATTCTATCAGCTATAGACAACATGAATAAGTTGCTGAAACAGCTACATATCTAATTATTTTACTGAAATATATTGATTGATGCAATACCTGTACATCTCTACCACAGTACACAAAGCTCTAACTAGAATGTAACCAGTCAATTTCAATTGCCTGAACATCACCCATCAATAGTCTAGAAATACTCTACGGTAGAGTAGAGGGACAAGGCATGTTCCGTGAATATTTAACGGACGATGTCTGTCCGTCTGTACGTGTCTCTACATCGCCCTAATTGGCCGGCGATGGGACGCGTCTATTTGTAGAGTTCGTCGAAGACATCGGTAGAGTATGGACAGCTGATTTGTGAAACAGGTGATAAATGAGATTGGTGGTTAGGGAATTGAATCCGGGATTATTGTTCTCGAGTTTTCTAAACTAATATAATAAAGAGGAAAGATTTGATTGATTGTTTACATTGATTAGGCTCTGAAACTACTGGACTGATTTAAATAATTGTTTCACCATGAGAATCCAACGTTATCTCTGATAAACATAGGCTACAGCAGATTTTCAAAAAAGTTAGGGATCGTTATGAAAACTTCGATAATGTAACCCAAAATGCGAAAAAAATACCAAAAAAATCGTTACATCGCGTACGCTGCGAAAATGATTGAAAATAGAGCTAAGTGATGTATTACAATTTTATAGAAGACATCAATATCTATAATTTAGTATATCTATACTAATATTACAAAGAGGAAAGATTTGTATTTTTGTATGTAACGAATAAACTTAAAAACTACTGGTCGGATTTGAAAATTAGGCGAAATTGTCACTAGATATATATTTTAATACATTTTTAAGTGTTTTATTAAAATATTAATTTATGTTTTCTGAAAAATATTTGTTATTATTAAATATGGATCTGCAAAGTAACGCCTGAATCTATTCATTATATTTTATATTGTTTTTTTCGGCCAGGAGTCCATGGCCTCCAATGGCAGTATTGTCATAGTAAAACTTTGGTAGTCTGCAAACACGACTGTGTTTAGTCTGAAGGATACTGTGGCAAGTGAGCAAACGAGACATGAGAACTAATCGCTAAGAGTACAGTGTCGTTCTAGACGGTGACCCTGTAACTGTAATGGAATATGATAGGCTTGACGCTTACATAAGAACTGTCAATCTCGTCACGTAGTTAAAATAAAAAATCAATTACTAGAATCCTTGGTGCTACATAGGATTAACCGACTAAGTCTGCAACCAATCCCAATAACTCGATACACGATTTGCTTACGCTTTTGGCACAGTAACACTGATTTTCGTTGTAGTGCAATAAAATCTGTAGCATACACTTACAACAACAAATCATAAGACAAGTCATAAACTGCCGCACACATCAATCAAAGCACATGAAAACCGAACTCCAATGAAACAACGGCTGCTCTTATTTTATCGCTTCATAATCATTTCATTTTAATTGTTAACGGACGATTAACGTTCGTTTCATAACTGCGTAACCGTTGTTTATGAAATTATTAGAACGGATGAAATGTTTGATCCATACAGTTTGTTTAATTTACGAGTTTCTTCCGACCGCGTCCTCTTGCTATTGGAATATGGACATATCGCAGTCCTTCGGGAATTACTCTGTAAATTGGGATAAAATATCCAGGACCTGTATACCTTAGACCAAGTTTAATTATAATCCAGAGTTAAGCAGTAATAAACACACACAATCCTCTAAAACGACTAAATTATTTTTGATCGATCACATCATACATTTCTTAGGCCGTTATAAGACATTCATAACATGACAGCTATACAGGGTTATTGGTAAATGGCTGACAGCTTCTTAGGGTTGACTTCTGCTAGTTCTAAAAACATTTTGAGATGATTTGTTTTTATTTCGTTTTTTTTTCTTATATATTTTTTGGGTGTTTTTTGTGTGTAATACTCATATACTCCAAGCCAAGAGTGCCCGCCGCAGCAACACTAGACCGCACTGCGCTCCCTTTGAATTGAGTTTTGAATATTTACATCGAGCAAAGTAATAAAAAAGCTGAAATTATTACAATTATTACAGGCACAAGAGACTTTTAACATCAGGTGGACCTCGTGCTTATTTCGTGAAAAACATAAAAAATACAAGAAAAATATAATATAAAAAATATTTAAAAAAACATCTCAAAATGTTTTTTAGGCCTAGCAGAAGTCAACCCTAAGAGGATGTTAGCAATTTACCAATAACCCTGTATATCCCTATAGTGGTAGGCGAAGGAGTCTGAACACTCACGTTTCACCGAAATATTGTATACTTTTCTTATTGTTGATCAGCTAGCCTTTGAGCACAGTTTCATATTATACCGTATTACTTTGATCTGGATGTTTTTATTCGAGTTATTGGCATATTGGCTGAAAAAGAATCTTACTTTTTTATAGTAATTAAAAACAAAGACCTTTTCGATTGCCTTAAACCAAAATTTCACCTGATGATGATGAAAGTGATGTGGAGAACGGGATCTGGCTCTCACAGATAGCTGCCGAAATACACTGCTATGTTCTTGGTGACAGATGGTCTATTTGGTATGGCTATAGCCTGCTTGCCACATCTACTCAGCACAGTTCGAGACTGCTTTCTGCTAATGAGAATATTTTCTAAGGGAACAGAACATAACTGAAGTCCACATGATCGAAACGACAGTTTAATAGTTAATAGTTTTTAATTTTAATTTATTTGCCCAGTTGGTCAAATTAGTGTTATGAGTCGTTAGACAAGTTGGCATAGTGGTTAGAGCATACTACGTCTATAGACCCCTTTATGGGTGGCGCGGGTTCGATTTCCGCACATGGCGATATTTTTTCCTCTCGTAGCGTTTGTTCGCAGAGCATTCGTTATTGCAACAATGAAAATATTTAAATTATAGGGTTGCGTCATCGTTAGCAAGTTTAACGCTAATTGCCAAAATTCCTCTTGTCTGTAGTACAACATAAGTTGAATAAATAGGATATATAAACATAGGTGTCGCTCCATCCCCATACGATGGTTAAGAACGAGAGGACAAATTAGAGTTATGAGTCATTAGTCATGTTAGCTTAGCGGTCAGAGCATACCCCCACTATAAAGCTGGATGGTGCGGGTTTGAATCTCGCACATGACTATAATTTATCCTCTCGGAATGTTGTTATTATTAGTCAATAGTCTTAAAAATATGCAGAAAGTGTAGCCCAACTTTTCTTACGTATTTATAGGTTTTGTTCAATTGTTACTGAGCATTACTTGTGCATTAACCCGTTGGGTGCTGGGCTAGAATGGTACCCCCACATCTTCTTGTGGGAGTGGTGAGTGGCGCATGCAGCGCCTTCTGAAGAACTGGTATCTTATACTGCAATCTCCAAGATCTCCCAAGTCTGCCAAGAGTGGGAATTATAGCATGATGGACGTTATGGCTGTTGAAGAAGATTACTCTTGAAAGTAGCAAGTTGAAATAATTTGAAGCATTTTCCGAAAATTTCGCCGTACACCCCTCTACGACTGGTAGTTAATCCGAGACGCGGAAACAGCGACTAGTAGCGAATCATCCCGTAAATCTAACATGATTTAGCGACACATCAAAAGGGAGTCGCGTAACATAAAACTCACGACGAACGCGAACTTTACGATTCCTTCACGAGAAACGTCTGACGGACGAAGCACTGTCCTATAAATCAATTTAATCTCCACTGCAAAGACAATTGGAACGTTCTCCCTGTTCCAATTCAAAAACACAACCATACAAATTTCAATCTAACACCCAAAAGCTAAAGTTTCTATTCGAGTGTAGAGATCTAGGCCGTTACGTTAAAAGTGCAAAGTTTAGCGCGTTCATAAGTCAAGTCGGACGGAGTATTGCAAGTACAAGTTTAAATTGATGTCTAATACAGCACAAAGACTTGTAATTGTCATCTGACTTTTATACAAGTCGTGTCACTAAATCAAACAGTGCATATAATTGTACAAATGGGTTGTAGTACTGTTTCTAGTACAAGCGCGGGGAAATATAAATATAATTAATGTATAAGAAGAACAGATAGATTTGTTGAGTGCATATTTAGAAGAGTTATGTCTGTGTTATGTTGTTAATCTTTCCGTTAATGCTGGCTGCTGGGCTTAGGATCTCGGAAGTGTCTTTTGTGTATTAATTGTCTTAATCTAGGTCTTGATTTAAAACTTGCATTAATTTTGGTTGACTCATTCTAGAATGAGTTTTAATAATAATACAACGTTTATGGGGTATGCGTGTTATTTAGACTTACAACATGTAAAGATTCTTATAAAATGTAGAATATTTCAATATTAAAATTTGTAATTGACCGTCATAAGAGCGTCGTAGATGCCTAAATTGAATAAATGATTTTGAATTTGGATTTACACACATCCGCTCACCTGTTCGTAGAAATACATATACGAGTATAATACTAGCTTCCCGGCCGCGCCTCCGCCCGCGCGTATCTCGGTTATCGCGCAAAAACATTAACCTCTTTTTGCGCAGTTGGATAAAAACTATCTTATGTCCTTCCCCGCGTCTCAAACTATTTCCATACCTAATTTCATCCAAATCGGTCTAGTAGTTTTGGCGTGAAAGTGAGACAGACCGACAGATAGATAGACAGACAGAGTTACTGTCGCATTTATAATATTATCATGGCTGTAATGACACACGACAAATTATATACTCATTCTTACGTATTTTGTAATACTTTTCTACTTTAGGTGTATCGATTTACATTACGTTGTGTTTTGAGCAGAGATCTAAAAGTTCTTCATCGTCGACCCACTGTGACATTTGGGCTTGGAAATAGATGTCGTGTCTAGGTTAATCGATTGAGGCTTTCAGGTCAGATATTTTTGTTGACATAAAATTGGTATGATTTAACCCACTTCATAAAATATCTGTGATTTGAAGCACAACTGACACTTGTATAAATATTTAACTTTAAATATGACGTATTCGATTTTTATTGTAAATATGATGACATATCATCATATCATTTCCCCCATAGGGGTAGGCAGAGGTGTATATATAGACCCTCAGTTTTTGCCAGATATTTTTTTGTATCATATAAAAAGGGCGAGCATATCTTCGTATGAGCCTGGACAGATCTTTAGACTGTTACCAAAGATTCATTGTTTAGAAAAAAACTGTGTGAACTCTGTCTTGTAGGTGGCAGTAAGCTGGCCATTACTTATTTATAGGATCATGTCTATTTGTGTGTTGTAATTATTTTATTTCAAGACTCAGTATACACCAGATAATTAAATTTTACTGCTACAGGATTTTTATTTAAATTCTGATATGCTAGCCTTAACCACTATTTCACCTCATGGTAGGTGATGATGTGGTCGAAGATGTTATTCAGCGTAGCCAAGAATTACTGGCTCTCAAGGATAGCTGGAATACACCGTTATGTGCTTGGCGACAGATTTTCTACTTGAGGGTGGTAGCTAACCAGGCAGGAATTCGCAAAGAGCTAGGGTATTTTGCGAATACCTGCCTGGTAGGCCACAATGCAAATTACTAGGTTTGGAAAGAAATAGGTACTGTATCAGCCGCATTTTCTACTGCTGGACACAGCCTCCCCCATTATGAGAGGGTTTGCCATAACCCCCACGCTTGGCAGGCGTCTTGGGAGATATCAGTTCCTGAGAAAGCGCTGGTGCAAACCTTCTGGTGTGTTACTCTTTGGTGCCTCTTATGACACCCACGGGTAGAGATGGGGGGGTGATATACTAGGCCGTCACCCCACGGGCTTCTAGCCTGTCACCCCACAGGTGAAAAAATTATCTCCCTAAAAATCTAAATACACTTTAACTGTCAAGGACTATTGTCTTTGAGATAAAATCCATGAAAGTCAATACTTAAGTTTGTTTGATCAAGTTGCATCAAGAATCTGGGGATCACTATAGTTTTAATTATAACTACGGAACCTTTTATTGAGCATAACTCGACATACTCTTGACAACTTAATACGGTAGTAAAAATTTTATCTAAAAAAACCTATCAAATATATATTATTGCAATCTTTATGTACATATATTTTAAAACATACCTGTCGCCAACATGACTCAGTATAATCCTGACAAAGTACGATTATCATTATTTGTCGGTTTCTATTTGTACCGTCGAAGGTCAAACCTGTAGGAAATGTCAAAGTATATTATTGCGACATAGTCTGTCATCGTATCGTTATTTATGGACTGGTTCTGTGATGTTCTTTGACAAATGGCGGTTGTTTAACAAAAGATGAAAATATTATACTATTGTGGCTTCGATAGCGATGACGTACTAAATAAAGATATTATTTTATTAGATGCTGATGTAGACTTCCTGGCAAAAAAAAGTAGGACTATTACATAGCCTTGTGCTGAATGTCGTAAAAGGTGACTAAGGGTATGAATGCGCGAAATGAGTAGCATGCCACCACATACGTTCTAGTGAATAAGGTACATATTATACACATAAAGCGAATAACTTCTTCATTGTGGAAGTGTTCATGTGTGAAAAATGTGTCTTAGGAGGTTTCTCACCTTCAAGAATGGTTGGCATTAGGCACATAGTCAGCCATCAAACCGAAATATAAACTTACGATGTATATTTGTGTCATTATTTTAGTCCTAGACGAAACATCATCCTCCATGTAGCTAAAAGTTTAACAATAAAAGAACGATAGAAATCATAGGTTTAGATTTTGTATAGTACATAACCATCTCCGTATTATATTATATGAACCAAATTTTATCAAAATTTATTGTTGTGCGATTATTCTACTGTTATGCGAAGGTTGTTAATGAGAGCAAAAACAAATTTACTGTCAATTTATTCTATTTATTCTTATTGTTAATGCTTTTTTAATTTTAATTATTACCGTATTTATAGATAGATACATACCTTACACAAGAAATATAAAGCCAAGTGATTTTCACATACGGAAGAATGAAATGGACTTTAATCAATAGAACATCCAAATCGAGACGGGAAGTCTACTCATCAAACCCGGGTCAATCTTCCTGTAAACAGAAATGGAAAAACTCGCTTGATCGAAGATGACCTCCATTGTTGGACGACAAAGAATTCGTTAATCGTCCCGGGTACGCAAATTCGAGACCATTGTCCTGGGCCATTGTCCCGGACAGTGCGAAAGCGCAAGGAAACTCATTATTGAGGAACCAATTCTATGTCGTGATTGTGATACCTACTAGGTTTTTAAAACGCAGCTCCTAAAAAAGTTATGTGGTCATTAATTATATCAACTATAATTTGTGGCATAAAATTTAAAATGAAATAAATAATAACAAAACTTATTATTTAGCAACTGGCTAGGTACGAGTAATTTCTCCCACGAGCGTGGCCCTCGCCATGTAAGTGGCTTTGAGACGGTTGCACTATAAAAATAGTTATCAAACAGTTTTAAGCGTTTACATCACGTATATGGGCGTAGAGATATCAATAAAGTTACTAGGTATACGCGACTTAGTCGCTAGAAGTAATTTTATTATAATATGTAATATTTGTGGAATATCAAGGAAACAAGTCTTTATATTCACTTACCAAAATATATTTCGGTCTGATTTCATTGGATAATCTTCATAACAGTTTATTAGACAATTTGTGCAAAGACTGAATGAAGATAAACAGGTATGTCAGAATAAAGTTAAGAAACCTTATCTCTATATAATCCTTCGGGAATTAAGCATAAATAATATGAAATCATGTAACACTTTTGTTTTTATTATTTAATGTGTTGCTGTTCAAAACTATTAAGATTATTGCAATAAAATACAATTTATTAGTCAAAAATAATACTTTTCAGACGTCGTGGGGAACTTATCGGTATTTGAGATTCTACGTCATTTTCTGACTGTTAAATCATTGAAAGACTAGTTAAGTGTCATCAAACGCTGCGTATTTCCCTCCCAGTGCGTACCACGTCTGTCCGTTGCCTCATCTCATTGAAGCGTTAGAGATGATCAGATAATGAGCTTCAGATATCGCCGCGACTCCATTGTTTGTTTGACATAACCATTGAAGTCTGTGATGCGATGATAGGAGCTTTTTGTGCTCTTTTCACAGATTAGTTCCGTGAGCTTTTGGTATGTGTTAATTTGTTGTTTGTTTTGAACTTTTTATGATTGATCTATCAGTCCACGCCATGGATATCTTGAAAGGCTGTTATAAATGCAGGTTTACATTATTTTTTATTGCCGATCGCCTAACTTTTAGTTAGTGTAGGCTAATAATGATGTTCTTTATGCTAATTTAAAAGTACTGGCTAGAAACACATTGTCAAATGCTTGGAAAATGTTAGTTTGCTGCTTTGACAGCTGCTAGACCACATTGTCAAAAACTTGGAGACAGCTGATCAACTTACCAGATCAGTTCAGCAAAAATATAGGTACTAAGATAAACTACCAATACATTCAAATAAAAACAAACCTGGTTCTCTATAGACGTCACTCGAATGCAGATCTAATATCTGCAACGCTGATGTGACAGCGTGTACTGTACGTCTACGGCGCTACGAGACGGGTAACGTCTACGGGCTCTACGACTCCGACGTAGACGTTACGTCAACCGTCTGATAACGGTGGATGCGTATTTTCATTCCGTTTGCAAGATGGATTTCATGTGTCTACTCAATGGTTTTTATTTTTGAACCGAAGACATACAATGTTATGAATTTTTGTTTATAAATATAAATATATTTTAATCGTAGTTGCTTGTTTGGACACCAATTACCATTCTGGATATTTTCTTGCAAATAAACAATCGTGGTAAAGCGTCATAAAGTTAATATAGACGTTTTGTTCCGTTTTGACATTTTGTTACTTAACTATCAGGGAATAGTACCAATAGTCTATTGAAATTGATCGCAGAAAAAAAAATATATCAACGAAATTTAATTTTTTTAACGAATACGAAACCCAATATAATATAATATTTATTTAAATTGTAATTTTTGCTTTAGCACCAATGACCTATAATTACTGAATACTTGATGAACATTGTTTGGTGCGAATAAATCATAATAAAAGGAAAAAATCGATATTAATAATACCAAAAATATTATATTTGTCAATAAACGTAATTTACTCCTATCGAAAATCACGACTGATCTTAAAAATAATATAAAAAACCGTGATATTATAACATACATTGTTAAGGTCTTAATCTAGGACATAGGGTTCGTATGTATTTTTTCCCCAAATTCCACTCCTACGGATGGAGCTAGTTTACAATAATATTTTAATTTAAAAAACAAAATTTGTGTAAATATATGGTAAAACAGAGCCATTACTAGATAATACACAGTTTTTCGGTCGTAAAACTCGGTCTAGTATATCACCGTAAACGTTGTGAATATGACAATATGACATAGTAGGCCCATCGTGATATATCACACGTTTTATTGCTAGTTTGCGTTGTAAAACAATTCTTAGCGGGGCTTGAGGTGGGGTTCAAGTAAAAATCGTTAGAGTTTTTGAATCTATCGGGCAAATGTACTTTAAGCTCCTGCGCTTAACAACTTTGCTGCCAAATGGTTAGTAGAGAACGTTAATGAGCAATGTCAAAGTTTTAAAATAAAATTAAGATGGAATTCCCAACAAAATTAAATGATATTGAATTGTAAGCTTTTAACCTTAAATATTTCCAGTCTAGCGGTCACCCATCCAAGTCATGACCGCAGCGGGCTTTGTTTATCTTTGTTGATTGGTTAAGAAAGTAGTCGTTCTTAACTAATCGATAAGTTACCCTACAAAATGTTCCACTACTTTCCAACAAGCGAGGCTGCGATAACTTGTTTTTCTGTTATAGATAAAAAAAATCTAATAATAACAGGTAATAAAACACATCCAATAACTTTTAGTAAAGGGTTTGGAGGTTTATTATAACTCTTTTAGAAATTAAGTTACAATAAGCCTGTGAAATAAGTTTAGTAGGAAACGTATGGTCACCGTAGTTTTAAAACAGCCAATGGTCTTGTTTGTTATTTTATCAATTTTGGTATCCTTATTTCAAATCAGTTTTCGATCTTTTATCGCTACAGTTTATGTCTTTTATCCACTAGCTAATAGCCCCACCAACGCCTACACACGGCTACGGTAAGGCCTAGCTCACACTCACGACATTATCATACCTACTCCGACAAAATGACGTCTTCATCACGCATACAACGCGTAGGCGTCACTACCACTCACTTGTTTCAATAACACTTTAATTTTATTCAACTCTCAATAAATGTAATAATTTGAATTGTTGATGATTGAAGAATAAAACGCATTCGACTCGTAAAAACGGCAGTAAAATCTGTCTGACTCTAGTTTTGACGACCGTTTCTCTTATACGGTTTCGTTAATCGAACTTTTATTGTGTAGCCCTTTGACGTAATGGTGTATTTTAATAAAATATTGACTCTGAATGTGCATTATAAGTTTAATTTATTATTGAAATAGTTTCCATAACATAATAACCGTTTTATTTTCCTGTTGTTTTGTTATTGTAGTTTCTCGTGAATGTTTTCTATTAATGAAGTACCTGGTTTAGTAGTTTAGTACTTTCTTAATATTAATGAACTACCTAGATTTTACTCATAAAGTAAGCTTGAATCGTTTTTGCATCCTATGGACATCTTAAACAACGAATAGTTGGATATATTCATTCAATTGAGAGTAGAAAATCTTATTTTCTTGTCTTATTGAGAGCTAAATAAGTCAGACGTTGAGTGGGCGCATGCGCCGGTGGTCCTAAGTATTAGCATTTCGTCTCACGCGATGTTACCCGAGGTCCGCCGACGTCGGCCGAAGTGTGTTGTGTGACGATGCGCATTTGTGTACAAAGCCTTAAGACGGCGTTTTGCCGGTACTTTGCTATCAATGAGATAAGCAAATTGAGTTTGATGAATTCGGAATATTAAGTGATTTTATCAGGATATCGGCCTGTGTGGGTCTCTTCGGTGAGTTTCTTGACTTTAGATGTAAATGCTGATTAGGTACCAACTTGTGATATTACTTTATAGTTGGTTTGTTTCTTTTTTATGGTCTTTTTATTTTATTGTTTGTACCAATTTAATTTGACCAAAAGTTATGCTAGTTTTTTCAAATCTTTGTTTTGTAAAACCCTATCCGTACGGCGCAAGTTGTCTACTACTGAATTCCATTCCAATTAAATAGTGAGTATATTAATTGGTTTTGTATAGTTAGGGAGTGTATTATAGGTAACTTTATGAATGAATCTAAGTCAATGAAAAACTAAAAAATACTGTTGAAACTAAAATGACTATAATTTACTCCTCTACCTATCTACTTTTATCTACCATGCGTAGATAATAATAAATACAGAGATAGTACAAGAAATACGATTCCAAATAGCACATAATAAAAAGCACCAACGCTATCTCTGAAATTTGCATAAAAAAACTGGCCACTAGTACCCTTCGTTAAGAAGCTGTGCTAATTCAGTATCCGCGCGCAATTACAATTAAGGCGTTGGACCTCACACAAGGTTAATTAACGACTGAAAGAAATAAAAAAACAGCGATAATGCGCGAGGCGGTATCGCGTAACGTCGCGTCAGAGCGCGTATCGCGCGTGTGGACGCGGCTTAATGAAATATGCAAATAGTCGCCCACTTGAGCGGCGCGTTTGAGGATTGACGGACGGTGGCCGTTTCGAGGTCTCGTTGTTTGTGGGCTGTAAGGGATAAGTCGCTGAAAAAACTGTAATTGTAACTTTCAAGATACTTTGCCTTGAGCCATTTTAGAGGTCCTATGCCATGTATATCTGAAGATGACACTAACATCCACAGTTGGACAGATCTTCCCCGATTGAAGGAGCGGTTCTCCATAATCCTCAGGCTTGGCAGGCGTCTTGGGGATCTGTTTAAGATGGTTTTAGCATTTCTTCACAAGGCACTGCTGCTTACCTTCTGGTATTTTCCCCTAAGTCTCCTTTTACGACACAGGATCATATGGAGCAGTGTAATTCTGACACGGCACCCCACAGGGCACTTTATATATTTGAAGATTACGGACGTTTTATTCGGAAATCATGTAGAACTCTCTAGAAGCTTGAATAAACCTGAACTGTTCCGCCTTCTAAACCAAATCTCAAGAAATCTAAGAAACCCCTTTACTTAGAAAATAATAGAAGCTATTATGAGATTTGTAAGGTAAAATAGTATAGTACTTTGAGAGCTAATGCTGACCACACTATGTAAGTAGAAAACAACTTCAAAAAATATCCACCATACATGCATATAGAATTTTTTTATAATAAATATGTTCTAAATTGTGATACTAGTCGCTTACAAATAATAGAAAGAGTTACGTAACGTCAAGAGTACGCTTCAGAATTTTTAATTCAAATATAGTTTTAAGCTAATATAATAAGGCTATTAATTGGTAAGTACAACAGATAAGTCTGAAATTTCTAGAGGAAAATGTATAGTCATGTGCGAGATATATCTACCCCTATAGCCGGTGCAAACTCTGCCCGCTAAGCCAACATGACTAATAACTCATAACTCTAATTTGACCTCCCGTTCAACTATCGTTTGGGGATGGATATATATTTTATAACTGACTATAATTTTTCGTCTCTTCATTTTGTGGTTCTGTAACGTAATCTGCGGAGCGTTATTTCAATGGTAAAATTATTAAGATAAGTCAGAGCTAAATACAGTCATAGATACTCAAGTATTTATATAACGTGGTTTAAGTAAAGTACTAAAGTTTTAAAGTAAGTGAACAAAATTGCCTCACGTTGCTCGCAATGGCCAGACGACGCATAGTAAACAGCTGTCAGCCACTTATCAAGGCTTGTATCGAGTGCTTGTGTACAGTCGATCTAATTCTGTCTGAGACAATCTCCTTATTAGAACTTTGAATAGTTTAATTAGTGTAATCAAGTACCTACCGTAGCAAAGAGCTAGAAAACATTCTAAAAACAATATTTAATATCAATATCAATAACATTTTCGTAGCAGTACAACTTTTCGTGCGAGAGGGAAGAATATTTTTTCTACCGCCAAGCAACCATTTTCTCATTACTGTGTTTGGGTTTGAAAAGTATAAAGGTGCCGATAAAATTAAAGGCTCGTTTCCTGTTAGCCTTAACAACTTTATGTCGCAGAGTGATGGACGCAATGCAGTTTGCCACTTGTGACGAACTGCATCTGTTAGGTTAAAGGCAGATGTTACCGCCTTACACCAGGTGAGCCTCGTGCATCTCGTCACGATATCATAAAAAAATATACTTATTATTTTCAAGTATGAAATTTGACTCCAGATATTGGTTAAACAGCTATACTTAACTGTTATTTTAATAGAATTTGAATGATTTTGATCTTATAGAAGTTTGCTTAGCCATTCTGAATCGATCAGCAAAGTTAAGCAACGTCCGCCTCGGTCATGACTTGGATGGGTGACCGCTGGTTGGACATTAATACTGAGCGCTTCCGTGCCTCGGAGGGCACGTTAAGCCGTCGGTCCCGGATGTTGTCTTAGGATGGCAGTCGTTACAGCATGGTGGTAGGGCATTTTGCGAATCCCCACCTGGCTAGCTACCACCCTCAAGTTGAAAATATGTCTCCAAGCACCTAACGGTGTGTTCCGGCAGCTGTCCTTGAGAGCCAGTAATTCTAGGTTAACCTGAACAACATCATTGACCACATCATCACTTACCATCAGGTGAGATAGTGGTCAAAGGCTATCCTATCAGGCATAAAAAAATAACATGTCTCAATCCTGGCATACATCTTTCGCTGCTATAGTAAGAATTTGTTCATCAAGCTCTTTATTTTTAAACTAGTTTATATAGTAATTAAACAACTGTAAACGGTTTAAATCGCGTATATTTATCATTATTTTGGCTTATTCATGTCCGTAATATCTATTCATGTTATAAACCAAAAGATGTCGATCGCGAATGTTATAGCTGCCAGTTTTATTCAGAGTAGCAAGTTTGTTATTTTACAACTGTTCAATGATCACGTGGCCTTGAATGGAAATTGGAATTATTGTGAATTCAATAATACATTTATTACAAGTATGTAATAATACTTGTGTCATTTAGAATTTGGCATTAAATTATGTATATTTTTTGCCTTCATTACGTTGAAGTAAAACAAAACGTCAAAAAAAAATCGAGGATGGTGACTCTGCCACTGCTTTGGACAGGTGTGATGCCTACCGTGGGAGGGTGCCTAAACGGTCTCAAAAGTTTATGGCATTAAAAAAACACATTCAGTAGGTATTCCGGATTACCTACCTAATAAGACGGGACTCCCCAGATTTGACGATAATATTCTTAGCTATTTTTTGCTAAGCATCTAAATTACTATCAGTTAATGCCCCAAGATAATAAATAGATTCAGACGCTACTTCGCTGAAACTTCAAAATACTCATTAAAATATGTCTATGGCATTCCGACGAGACGCCAAAGTTTAGTGATGGAATTATCAGTATATATATATACATATTTTAACCGAATATTTTTCAGACGCAAATAAAAATGATAATATCAGAGTATGTGACATGAAGTCGTTTGCAAAAACTAGATTTCCTAACACTCTTCTTGCGAAGAGATCATACTTCCGTATTTGAGAGATACTCCCTCCAAAAAAGTATATCCCGATAAAAGCCCTTAATCCACGTAACAAAAAACAGCACAAAAATTAATTACCAAATGTGCAAACATCTGAATCAATACGCGCTCGCACAAAAGGTGACAAAAAGCGGAAAAGGACAAAAGGATGAAAAACCACAAGAACAACATATAACTCATCTCAGTCGACGCGAGGGGGGAGAGGGGAAGTCTGCTCGTTTTTCTGAAGCGTATCTTCATATCCGGCAGCATGCACGCGGATGGAACTGTAGGCTTGGAGCCAGGGCTCAAGTTATCGTTATTAATAAAATCAAATATACTCTTATCAAAAATTTCACACGTATGCAATTGAATACGATTAACCGTATTTAATTGCATTATCTATAGCATATCTGGTATAACGTAGTTGCTTGCACTTGCGCTTCCTCTTCGGGAATAAACATACGTGTGATATATTTGATTACTACACTAGGCTTGAGCCTAATTGTCATCTTACGGTCATGATCATAGGCTCCAGACTTCTACTGAATATTTCTTTAACAAAAACCCAAAAACTCTTTTACTTGGGGATTAGTCCCCTAGACTTTAAGTTCTAAAACATATCCTTTATCCCAGTCAACCAAGGAGGTAGTCATATCTGCTGCCAATCATATTTATTACGCAAATTTCAATTGCAAATGTTCCATATTATTAGTGATTTGCAAGTTTTATTTATAATTTTTATTCAACGCTGGTGCGTTCATAGTTGGAAAAAATGTATTGAAACCTACTTCTTATAATTACAATGTTAATTGTCACGTGTATTGAATATTAGATATCTTGTAACTTCCTTTCTGTCTTCGTATCTGAAAAGGTTTCCGTTTGATCACCTGATTTTATGAATAAGAAAATGCACGTATTCTCAAAGTGGTCCCTAACAACAACGTTTCAAAATACATAACAAAATGATTTAGCTTTAAATGCCAAAAGTAATTCATTTTGAATCGTAATTTAAAATACTAGTTACTTGCCAAAACTCTAGTTGTGTTCACTACCAATAGCTCTCCGTCTACGGCTCAGACAATCTGCAATCCGTACGTGGTTGCTCAAACGGCGCGTTGTTGGTTGTTGTCCTATCTGGTGCTTCTTGACAGCCACCATTCGATTCCACCAGACGAGGCGACGAAACTCGCAAGCAAAATCAACGAAAAAAGACAAAAGAAGCGTAAAAAGAGTGCAGTTTTACGTATGAGAAGTTTGTACGTACGAGAGTTGTTATTGTTGAAAGAGAAGTAAGTGTTTATTTAACGAAATATACTAGTTTAACGTGACAATGCGGAAATCTTACTGTCCTGTTTATTATCACTAATGTATCTGTGAGCTGCAGAACTTGCTACTGCAAAATGATATTACAGTAGCTTTATCAACCACAAATCTCCGCCGTCATAAAAAAAATGTATTTATCGAATCTGCTTATAAAATTTTACGTGTGTCAGTTGAGACAACCTGTAGAGGAGAACATCCGCAGCCTGTCTTCCGACGGACAGACTTACGAAAGCATTTTAGCCCAAGCTGAAACGTAGACTCGGTCGATTAATAAAATGTAATTTCTAAATTGTACAAGTATATCTGTGGTGAAATAGCGTATGTGCTACTAATATAATAATTAATAATAATTGTGTATGGTATAATTAATCTTTGTTTCAATAAGCCTGCGTAATTAGACTAGGGTAGGCATTTAAATCTTCTACAAGCTTACTCAGTCATACTCCTCTTCTTGGTTTACTATCGTAGGACCATTCAATGAGCCGGTGATCACCAGCACAGTGATCTCATTCAATAGCTTAAAGTAATGACATTTAATAAGTAAAACAGAAATTTCTTATGCCAATTACATATTAGTTGGCTGTCATAACTAAAAGTTTTAGTTACACTTTCGTTATAGATTATGTCTTTAAAAATTCATTTAGCAGTCCGAATTTTCAGTATTTGTAAATATGAATCCTATCCTTTGTTTAAGATAAAAAATTAAAAATATCGTTACATAATGCAGTTTTTTAAAATAAAGTGAGGCTTGCTTCAACCTTCGCTGGTTATAATATTTCAATAATTATTGATGTCATGAATATTCGGTCAAAAGGAGGTAGAAAAAAAGTATTTAAAGACTTTGGTTTCTGCCTTGAAGCATACCAGATTTTATCGTCTTGCCCGTATTTCCTGATAATTTTCTAGTTCTCTACTACCAGATGCTTACCTGGCAGCCTGGCAAGTGTTTACAGAATGGTTTGAAATTATTATAAAACCAACTAAATCCCATCGCAACATTTAAATGGAAATCAACATACACTGCCACTGCGCTATTATCATACTATCGAAAACCGATTCCAAATTCATCCAAAAATAAACAATATATCAACGAAAAGTATCAAGCGCAAATCTAACCTGTCAATCCGACCAAAAGCAAATAACTGATAAACTGCTAAAAATATAAAATTGCGTTTGAAACGGTATCTCCTGTCGCTCTTATCGATACCTGGTCCGATTCGATAACCGACGACGTATCGTTATGACAATCGAGTCTGCTCGTGATCTGTGACGTAATAATCGAACATATCTTTCCATTAACCTACCTCAACTCTTTTCCGACCAACTATATATACTCGAAATTGGGATGTGACGTTAGGTATAGTTTCTTAATATGTTTTCATTTCTCCGCATCATTTCATCACTCTTCTTACTGCTCTCTCTCTCCGTTGGTAAGTAATGATGTGATTGAAAAAAATATAAAGGCTAAAGTTCCCTCACCATTTGAAAAGAAACGTATTTTCAGCATATCGCAAGTTTAATAGTGTTCAATTTACGATCGGATAAAATGCTGTCTTAAACTTCCTAAAAATATCTGAAATTAAACGTAAAGTACCAACGAGTTAGTTCGGAATTCAAGTACGGAACATTTTCCATGCATCAAATATATAAGGTTCATTTCAAAAAGCTCTTAACACTAAACTACTTGGAGTTATCCTGTTTTGTCGCCAGCATTATTATCTCGGAGAGCTATAAAAATTTTACTGTCGTATAATTCCTTCGGTTCGTCCGTCTGACCAATCAGGTGTGCTATGGGATGACAAGCGCAGTACTAAAAATGGCTACAGTGACTTACGTACAGAGAAAATCGTTGATAAATTTGTATGAATACATTATTATGTCTAGTTTGAAAAGTACCGCTATAAAAGGGTCTATACAGGGCTATAATATTATATACTGAGATGACTACGAAATTTAACACTTCTAATCAAATCAACTCGTTTAATGCGGAATTATGTGATTTTACATGCAGATCTCAAATAAACACAATGTTATAGGTATTACATAATTACCCTACATGGGTATAGCAATGTTGGTGAGGTGGCCGGTCTATTTCTAATAATTTATACTAAATTATTCTTGAAGGAATTCTTAGTTTGGTATTGCAAAGTATGATCGTGGTGTGGAGTTTCTTATTTTATTATTATGTCCTAATAAATAATGGGATTGAGACGTGTTTGTTCTTGTACTGGGCTCCTACAAAAATATATTTAAAATATTTGATAAATCATTTATAATTTATACATATGACAGTACAGGAGTAGACAGCGAATCAATTTCATTATCCAATAACGTGAAATTTCTATTAAGAAAAATTCCAGAGTAGTTTTTTATCAAATTATAGATAAAACAATTTATAAAACATAGTAATCAAGCTATTATCTTATTGTTTATAGAGATTCGACTTTAGGTTTATTTAGTTACTGGATTTATTAACTTCGTTTGATGGATATATTGTCTAGTTTACTACACACAGATTAAGACCACTTTTGAAAGTTTATGATTTGTAAGAAGATTATATACTGTTCTATCTTTACAGAACAACATTAGGGGGTAACTTATGATTGAGTCTTCGCATTACCGTATTTTAAACGATAGAATTGCAGCTTGAATCAAGCTTGTATACGTGAAATTGACGATTTTCTTTTATTACTGAAACTTTAGACGTTTCGGTATAATGGATTGTGATTGCTTAGTAGAATATGGAATAATCAAAGTCTTTGGAGAAACATAGCTCGTCGATATAAGAACTAAATTAAATTCACTATAAGAAGGCTACAAAGTATCACCGTCTTACCATCTCTCAAAATTAGTACCATATATATAGGTATTTTGCTCAGCGATATTTTTATGCAAAAATTGTTCTAATGCGCATAAATTAATGGTCAACAACATTTGACACATGCATTAACATAATAACAAAGATCTCACTCTTGTCATTTGTCTTAGAAAAAATGTTTTAATGATAACATTATTACCAAGGATATATACAAGGTTTTTAGTAAAATGCTAACAAACTCTTAGGGTTGACTTTTTCTAGTCCTAAAAACATTTTGAGTAGTTTTTTTTTTCTAAATTTGCCTACTCCTAGCCAAGAGCTACCGCCGCCAGCATTGGACCGTCGCGCTTCCTTTGAATAGAGTTTTGAATATTTACATCAAGCAAAGTAATAAAAAAATATGATATAATACATTCCAGGCACAAGATACTTTTAAAATCAGGTGGTCTTCTTGCTTATTCCGTCAAAAACAAACAGAAAAATACAAAAAGCAAATCTAAAAATAAAAATGTTTCTTAGGACTAGCAGAAGTCAACCCTAAGAGGTTGTTAGCATTTTACCAATAACCATGTATATTTAATTGTCACCTGAATATTTTAACTATCTTGAGTGTCCAGCTATTTTATTTGCTATAGTTGTAGCCTAACTAGGCCTATTGCTAACCGATCAATTTGGTATAGCAATGTTCTCTGTGGTCACTACTTGGATGGGTGACTGCTAGTAGCGTTAATCACTGAGCGCTTCCGTACTTCATAGAGCGTGTTATGCGGTCAGTCTCAGTTGTTGTATTATGATGGTAGTCCTTAGTCTACGTTGGAAGCCTTCAGGTGGCCTACAACCTTCGGCACTTTGCATGGTGGTAGGGCATTTAGCGAATGCTTAAGTACCTGGATAGCTACCAACCACACTTTAGTTTAAAATCTGTCATCACGAAAATAACTGTGTACCTAATGAACATATTCAAGCATTACTTTGCGGAAATCCATATTTAATAATAACAAATATTTTAAGAAAACATCAGTTATCAAACCTCCGCCTAATTTTCCTTTTAAGCTCACGTGAAGCTCACGTCAGAAATGTCACGCAGCCAAATCGGAAGAATTTTCGATGCGTTTCGATTCTACCCTAAGCATCCTCATGAGGTCTTGACTCTGCGAGCGCACGATCGTGAAATCAGACTCGAGATCATTAACAGGAAAATTAGTAGGAGTTGTCACTAGACATACTATATAATATATATATATATATCTATATTTGAAAATATCAGTTTGATGTTTTCTTAAAATATGTTTCCGTTCTAGTTTTACCTTGTTTACCATCTTTGAGCGCATCATCACTTACCATCAGATGAGATTGTGGTCAAAAACTAGCCGAGCTACGTAATAAAATACGTTTTATTGACTTCGGTTTATTAATCATGCAGTTTTATTAAGTTATTAAAACCTTAGCAATATATAGTTAGACAGGGATTAGTAAAAGAAGGATATGATGGCCAGGCTATAGCCCCGATCGCTGCTTGTGATTGGCCACCGTTTGGAAGCAAAATAGCTGATATTGCAGTTGAATTTACCAAGAAACTGTTACTCAAGTGACCCACCATCTGGTAAATATCCAAAAGTAATAATTCCGAAACAAAAAAAAATTAGGAAATTTTATTGATGCAATGATCTTTTTGACAAGTGTCAGAATAGGGATCCAAAATCAAAATAAATTATTGACTCTAGGCGCTCTGACGAAGGTCAATTAAATTTTTTAATATTGTAATATTCTATATTCTACTGCCACGGTCAGCAGAATAGTGCCAGTGCGAGAAGAAGGGGCAAGAAACCTAGGGCTCATAACGTTCCAAACGCCTAAAACAATGTTTTACAGACTCATTATAAAGAGATTACAATAATTCTTTGGAGTGAGTTTCAAATTTTTTTTGTTTACCCACTGACGGTTTAAAACCATTAAAGGATATATTCTTTGATTAATTACATAGAATTTTAATCAAAATCGGTTCAGAGGTTTTGTGTTAAATCAAAATAACTGGAATAAAATCTTTTATCCAATTACATATAATCCAAATTGTGTTTCATACTGTCTAGTTGTGGAAGTTGTACCTATTCTTTTACGTAAGTGATTATATAGTTTATGATACACGGCTTTTGGCGGTAGCAGTAGTTGTTGATAAAATATTTAGTAGGTAATTTTAGCATCCAAAATAAAATTTCATCTGTTGTCTCCTTCCACCTGCCTTCATATATTAAAAGCTAATAAACTTATCCAAAGACGTCAGTAAGCACTAAAACGCAGCTGGTTTACAATACTTATTTTAATTACTGGAATGATGACCGTTCCATATAGTGATGGCTTTCGGAAAATGTCAGGATAAACGTAAAATTTTAGTTCTGTATAAATTGGATATAATATTACATGTTGACAGTTGTTATAAGAATTAATTGATCTGTAGTTTTATTGTGTCTTTTCTGCTGTATGCATTCGTTTAAATGTGTGTATAGCTTTGAATATGAACTGTTATTGGTTGGGTGCCCCAGCGTTTATTGTTTTCAGTTTTCAGATGGCAAAAGACTTATAAATTTGAAACCTCTGTATGTGTGTGAGTTCTGACTTTCTGACATCCAACATGGCTGAATTCGAAAGCAGCCATTAATGCAATGGTTTAAAATAATTTCGTTCGAAAATCTGATCAACGATTTCCAAGATGCTTATGAGGTAAGCGTAGTCCACACATTGCACTACGCATCGTAAATAGTTCGTAATCGAAATAAAAATGTTAGGTCGCCTTGATTGACCTTGATATTATCCTAGGTCAGTACAAGCGTTCTTAGCGGAGCTTACCTAGTCATTTTGGCTATCAACTACTCAGTTTAAGCAGAGTTTTGTTTGATATTTGAATAATTGACCGCTGATGGCATTCAAAATTGAATGCTGCCGTGATTGATAATCTCAGTAGGGATGTATTGTTAGTATCTCTGTATCAGAGGGTTTTGCACGCTCCCAATAGATCGACACTAGTGCTGGCCAACTAGCAGGTGGATGATCTAGCACAGTGGGTGCACACTGGGCTGCTCAGATTGCAACCTAAACTACAGGCAGCCGAAGGAAACGAAGACCATTGTGTCGCAGCAGTCGAAATGTTAATATTGTGTTATATAGAATTAAAGAGAAGTAGTAACACTATCGCGTAGAACAAAGAAGAAGTAAGCAGTACTTTCCTTACGAACAATGTCTTTAAATATTGAAATTTGAATTTGCTTTTTGTTTTTCTATACAAGTTTTTATTTTATATTCAAAAGTTCTTACAGTACTGGTAAGAGTTACTGTACTTATATAAACAACTTTAACGAAGATAATTTCTTGATTATTTTTCATTTATGCATATTTTATTTCCAGTGTTCGTTGGTATAATAGTTAAAGAGGAAACGCTAAGTTCTTTGTTGTATACATAAATAATATAGGTAGGTGGTGTAAGCTGCTCATATGCTTTAACTACTAGAGAATTTTTATCTCTCTACATAAATCAATCAAAAACGAAATGGATCAATCTTAAATTCCAGCTGTGACTGATGAAAAAACAATTTCGCTACCAAGTTGAGTGGCCGCTTCGATCAGTACAATTGAGATTCATGTTTGTCACCCGCCAGCACCAATGAAGGGTCTGATTCATGGCTCTACTAATAAACTGCCGACCGTCTGTCTGTTTGTCATAGTTGCATTGACACCAGTTGTTGGACAGATTGGTGGTTTGCTCTGCTTGCGGACACTTGCCGGGGACTGACCTCGGCCACAGCCTCAGTTAAAGGAGCCGCCAGGAAACGAAACCTATTTTAACGTGTTGGCATGTGTTGGAAAAAAGCCTTGCAGTTGCCGAGGCATCTTAAGTCTTTATGTAATTTTTCTGAACTCTATTCATATATATGTTTATACGAATAAAGGGTTAGATGCTTACCATCATGCTGAGACACTCTCTAAAGGTTCACCTAGAGATGTCAGAGATTAACAAAAAAGAAAACTGGCCAAATTTATCATACCATCATTTATATCACGTCAACCGGTAGGTCTATATGTCACTCTAATTCACTTCAATGGAACTACTTACTTACATGACAAGCTTTCGAATGTAAAAAAATCATCAAAATTGGTAATTGTAAAGAGTTATGTATATGAGTAAAACACACACAAAAAAAAATTACGACGAACTGAGAACCTTCTCCTTTTTTTTCCACGTCGCTCAATCAAACAGGTGAGATTGTGGTCAAAAGCTAGGCCTCTCGCAAAAAAAACTCAATATGTTAGTGTTCACGATGACTGTAGGTATATGTTGATATAATTATAATTTGATAAAATGTGACCCCTAAAGTTAAAAAAGGTGTATATAGTACCAACGATCGCACCAACATTTTACTTAAATGAAGCTAGCCGTATAGGTTTAAAAAATCATCCCAAACAATATCGCAGGCGTAAAAAATAGTTTTATCAAATTAGGATATAATTCTGTAGATTAGAAACTGTAAGACAATCCGTAAGGATATGAGTTCTTCTCTTTATTCGAAGATCTATTTCACATCAAACGATCACCATTCAACACGACACAAACTTATTAGATGCCCTGCGATGCCTTGACAATCTCCAACATAACAGAATTAAACCAGCAACTCGATCCAGTCGCAATCCGCACTTGTGCTAAATGTCATCGTCAATCTATTCTCACCTACGACCACACCAACTTGCACCTTAAAACAAAAACTATAGAGCATGAATTCCATTGTGCATCACTAAGAATCTAGTCTTATTAGCCAAGGCATCAGTATCCATCATAATTTTGCCTCATTTTGTAATGCACCGCGATATTTTCATATGCAGGACAACTTTATTAATGCGGAGCACATGTCTCATAACTTCCAAGAAATAAAGTTCATTTTGTAGTGTATGTATAAAGTTTAAACGTGTTTATAAAATGCGTAGGAATCACGTCGGTCATATCAGTCGTAGTGACGCGAAAGCTGTGCAGTCAGGGAATAACATGTTAACAGTATGTGCTATGTACGGATATGGGCACTCATTGATTTTTACGATTTGGTAGTCCAGGTCTCATTATAGATTTAACACATCTGCTAGCATCAAGAACCATTAGATAGCATGTAAGAGAAACCTATTTGTGAGCATCAAATTTTAATTTTATATATTTTCAGATATTCCATTTCTAAAAAAATGCTAAACATAGTAATTAGGCAATAATAACAAATATTTTAATAAAACACTTAAGAAATATTATAAAAATATATCTAGTAACAATTTCACCTAATTTTCCTGTTAAGCCGACGTGACGTCACAAACATCACGCAGCCAAACCGGAAGAATTTTTGACGCGTTTCGTAGAGTCAAGATTTCCTGACATGCTTCGTGTAGAAGCTACACGCGTCTAAATTTTTTCCGGTTTAGCTGCGTAATGTTTGTGACGTCACGTCGGCTTAGCAAAAAATTAGGCGGTATTGTCACTAGATATTTTTAAGTGTTTTATCATCATATTAATTTTTCGTTTTCTTGAAATATTTGTTATTATTAGCAAGCTACTTAAGACGGTTTAATATATATATATATATATATATTTAAATTGCAAATATGTCAGAATCACGCACAACTTTAAACTTTTACGAATAGCTTAGAATGCCGAAAGAGTTCCTCAAATGTTATTACTTAAACGCAGGTCAACCTCAAGCGAGTATTCGAAATTCACGAATAACAATAATCTATTGAAACAATTTGTATGGCTATTTATAAAGTACCTTTGGACACGTCCTTACGAATGAACAACACCAAATATATGACTTCTAATCTGGTCAAGTCCGTATGTAGAATTGCACGGCTGCACCAGGGCCTCGTACTTGTTACTTTCCAATTTAACCTACAGGTGATGAGATTTTTACATACTACACTTATAGCACGTTCGTTTTATATCTTATCGTATAAATGGTTTCAATTGAAAAGCCATGCAGATGCCTTTCAAATCAAATATTTATCCCCTAGCTTATTTACCGCGATCCAGCGCCACACGGTCCGCGGTAAAAAATGTGATGCGCTGTACGGTAGAATACCTCTAAAATCGATCAGATTTTAGTCAATAATAGCCGGGATCTTGCCAACACGACTTTTAGTCCTATCTGTAGACGGCAGACTTTTTTTTAGATCACAGGTCGATTATTATATACCGAGAAGAAACTTTCTAACTTGCCATCTATCGTGCTCAGTCACTGAGATTTTTTGCCTGAAAAGCCCCAAAGTCCGACCTTGGGATCAAACCCAGAACCACAACATTTCAAAGCATGTAGAATGATTACCAAACGTAACTACAGTCGCGAAATAATTGCATGTATTATGAATCTCCCGCCTCATACGGTAGTAACCACACTAATCGATAAACGTCATTATTTGCGTGTGAAATTACAAGCATATGAGACTTAACCACTATGTCTCAAGGTGATGGGCGCAGTGCAATTCGTCACATGTCACAAAATGCATCTGTTATCTCTTCTGTTATTAACATCAGATGGGCCCTGAGCTTGTTCCGTCAAAATAACATTAAAAAAAGTCATTATTTGGATGGGTGATCGCTAGTGCCATTCACTACGTCTAAGGATGGCAGTCGTTTTAGCATCTCGGTATGGCATTTTGCGAACGCGTCCTAGCCTGGCTAGCTACCACCCTCAAGCATATAACGGTATTTTCCGGTAGCTATCTTTAATAGCCTATCCCGATATAAGGTGATATAAGTGTGCCACCGTCGACTAAATCATCACTTACCGTCAGGTGGGACTGCAGCAAAAGCTTATCAATAGTTAAAAAAAAATATATTTTATATAAAATAAGTTATTCCTTAATTTTTTCCCTGTTAAAATCTAATCCAGATTTAATTTGCATAGAATGAAATGAAATTTTCGCATGCCTTTCACAAATTCCAAACTATGCATTCAATAAAAGCGATTTCATTAAAATCGCACACGATAGTAAATTTGGCACAACATAAAGTACTGTCAGATGCAGCGTTGATTATCGCAGGTGATAACAATTAGTTTTGACAGGTAATATGTACACTCCAATATAAGCTCTTCATCGGACGATATAGACTTCAGTGGCACTCGTTGGTTTGGTAGAGTACCTAGTGATTTTGTATTCTGATGCTTGATGTCTAATATGTTCACAATTTTGTACAACCAAAACAATTTACTGCATACTGATAGAATAAATATCAAGAAGATAAAAAATGTATGTTTCTCTACTTACCGGGAATAACTGACAGTACTTAAAACCTTTGCCAAGAGTGACCACGACTTTCAGCAATGAAGAAACGACCATAGAGAGAGAGATATTTACCGGGACTTTTTTATATACCTAACTGTGTAATACTTGACCCTATCTCACGCGATGTGAAGTGATAATACGATCGATGGTAGAGCGCGCTTACCCAGAAGACTCACGTTTTGAAGACCCCCATATTTTGATTTTTACTTATCATAGATTGCTTTTTTTATAGACACCTTTGATCACTATCTCATCTGATGGTTAATGACGATGCGGTCAAATATGTTGTTCGGAGTATTTAAGATCTACTAGACATATAAGTATAGCTGCCTCAACTCATCGTCTGGCGACTGGTGTTTGGCGACAGATTTTCTACTTGAGGGTGGTAGGCGGCAGGCGCGCATTTTCAAAGTGCCCAAACACCTTGAAGAAAGTTTTTAATGTTATTAATAAATAAAATTTATCATACTTGCCACAAAAAAAAACTTTTTTTATCTGTTAACATATTGTTGTGTCTTATCGTTATATTTAAACAAATTGTAACTTAGGTAAGAAACTCGTCCAAGTAAAAATTCTTATATTAAGATTTTCTATACAAAATTTTATAATGGCTAAAAATTTAAGAACCAACTTTATATTTATCTACTGACTCACAAACAACGAAATCTGTTCGTATAGGGTGGTAAACTTGGATTTCATTGTTTCATTTCAGTTGATGGACAGGACTATTTAATTTTACTCAAAAATATAATCAGACATAAGTTTTAACTTAAGCTTAGAGATCTCTCGCTTTTATGTGTATCTTCGAATTCTGGAACGGTAACAAATGCACTGAAGATAGCAATAGGCGCCTTCTATTTTTCCAAAACTTATGTAAGTAGCGAAACTTGGATGTTCATATACTTTACCTACCTCTGCAGGGAATTCAGACGTGATGATATTTTTTTATATTATATCAACAGTATAAGTTATGTTATACAGCTGTTGTCGAACAAACGTCTCCCTAAGCCCACATCAAGGGGGAGGGGGGAAGGGTTTGCCATAATCCCCTTGCTTTGCAAGCGTCTTAAGGTTGCAGATAATTTGCATTGTTGAAGATATAGAGAGACCGTACAAATCAGGCCTGGCACTTCATGGGGTAAGAATATACGTTAAATTAAAAATATAAAGCTAATTAGCACGAACTGACAAATTAAAATCACTTTAAAGATAAATATTGATGTATAATATCAATTTAAAATGAGCCAGCAGAGAATGTCCAATATCCCGCTGTCATATCTCCATTTGACATATTTTTAATCAACTTAATTATCGCGCGATCATTCAAATTAATCAGTGACATGCGATATCTTAATTAAGGCTTTTTATTAATAAACTCCAATGAACCAAATAAACTGAACGTTTTTCATGAAAACCTTATACAGTTTTGAGTTGTTTACAGTGTACGACTTTTGGTCGTGTCGTGTCGTGTGGGGACAGAAGTACCTAAGTACATTTATAGATACTGAGTCTTGTAGGATCAATACGTCCTTTGTAGATTTTATTATTCCGTTTTCAGAAGGCAAAAGGAAACTTAGTATATATGTTATATATGAAATTCCACATGCCTGTCCGTCCGTCCATTCTTTTATATGCCGCAGGATCCGAGTAGCAAACTTAAAATTTTACCACTAGTATAAAGAATAAAAAGGAACAATTAGTGTAAAATATTGAACCAAAGATGGACTTAAAGATCAATTAAAATTTACATGAAGGCTGGCAGAAGTGAGCCGGAAATGTTTACACAATCTCGGTACTTGTTATAGATTTTCTTTTTAAATTTTGCAATACGGAACCCTTAAAGAGTGCGGCCCGACTCGCACGTGGCCAGTATGAATATGTAGTAGTATGAGATAGTAGTTATACCATCACACCTGTTGAAAAATCTGATACCACCTTTATACTCATAAAGGTGGTATCAGATTTTTGTTCAATTTTCTTATACTGAAAACTTCTAATATTTTCTATGTAAACTTGACATCATAAACCTGTTAAAAATCTATCATTTAACATTTATTTAAAATTTTATATTGTTTATCATTTACAACCTGCATAATACGTTTGAAAATCATCTTGTACTATTATACATAAACTGACTAAAATTAAAATATTTAACTAAAAAACTTTAAATTACTATAATACTAATACAATATTCCGCTATCATTAGGCAGTGTTCCCAAAATGCTGGCCGCATTGCCACGTTGTATGGCAACGCTTATTCTCTGTGCAAAGTATATGCCAGCATTTTGGTCACAAGTAGCATTGACCAGAGGTTTTGAGACGTCTTTGAATAATAGTTTGGCGCTCGATCCCCACGGTACCAGCGTTTCGACCCCAAAAGGCACAAATATGTAACAACTACTGAGATTACTATATTTGCGCCTTTTGAGGCCTTCTGCTAGTTCAGCCGCCGCACCGGCCACTTATTGGGTTGCGGGAAGATGAGAAGGTGCTTATGTATCGACACGTATATACGTAAAATATAGTATGTTCGCTATGGACAAAGCTGTTGATACTATTTATTATAATTTAAGAACTCAATGTAACACAATATAACAATAAATAAATCTGAATCTGTACCCTTATGAGAGAAACGTGAACCCATGCCTATACCTAATACGTCCACCTTACATAATACTATATTTTAGTAGGAAAATTATAAGCTGGTATGTTAAAGAAAATTCTTATTTAGTCGCTGTCCGACCTTGTAGATCGTGCTTCCTAAAAGCCCCGTATCAATGCCCATCGATGGCCAGGTAATGAGGGGTTGGTAATTAAATGTCGTCCCTCATAGCCGTCAGCGCGTCAAATTATATACGGGTAAAATGGCGGCAACGGTGACGTCACACGATGGCGTTACATCAAAAATCTGAAGTGTGCTCTATGGCATGCTAATGCCAATAGTGGACGCCACACTTGCCGTATTTATGGCACGCTGAAGTGAAATGCATGGATTTACTTTCATTGCCAAATATACCCAAATAGTTTACGTGACTGCAGGCTTCATTTTAAATTCGAGATTATTCGATGTCATTATTGTGACGGTGGTGTCATTGGGATATAATTACTACGTAATACAAAATCGATGGGTGACGTGCTTTGGTTGCAGTGGGGGTGTTATGTTTGATGAATTTAGCTGCATTTAAGCTACATAATCATATTTTTGAGTAACTGTAATATTTCCGATAGGAACTATCCTGTCTGTGCGCAAGTTATAATAATATTATCATATCGTAGTGACCAGATTGATACTATTATTAAAACTTGCGCTACGTCCGGGACAAAATAACGGAAACATTTTAAAATGTATTGAAGACAATAAATTCATCTGAATATTTGTTACTGAAGCGGATGTTTCATTTCTGTTTTTGGAAAAAAGTATGTCAATAATACATAACGAGACTTGAAAAATACTAAAACATTTTTTTTTTATATTCTTGGGTTACCGAACAAGCTTGTGGTTCACTTGGTGTTCAGCGGTAACCGCTGCCTATAACCAACAGATGCATTTTGTCATAAGTTACGAACTGCACTGCGCCTATGACTCTGAGACATACTGATGTTAAGTCTCACCTGCGAGTACTTTAATGAATAACGTACTATCTATGAAGGGATTTTTGCCGGAACACACTGTTTGGTACTTGGCGGCAAATTTTCTCCTTTTCTTGAAGGTGGTAGCTAGTAGGCGATCATTCACAAAATGCCATGCGATGAACCATGAACCTGAAGCACTGCAGTCCATAGCTCGACTATCACTGCCTCTAATAAGTATCATCGTAATTTTCTTAAAAGTACAATCTAGACCATTGTAATCTGTTATCTTTAATACGCCAATATTGCTTCATTGAATTGCTATAATATCTTAGTCGACTTGTTAGTACTAAATCTAAGGCAACGATATAACATGAAGTTAAGCTAAAAATACAACTTATATAAAAATATAACTAAGACATTCAGTAGGATGCGAAAGCAAGTGTGAAGGTCCCAACACTCCTTGATAAAGACCAACGATTACCTACGTTACGTTAAAATTTTCTAAATGTAAGATATGTATAAACATCACCTACCTTAGTTTATTTTCAAATTCGCTTGTAGACCCATAGTGTAACAAACAGTATCCACTTTGTTAAGTATTTGGTTCTTTTGGTTTTAAAAATCTTTTTAGTTATTGAATCAATTCTTTCAATAAAAACATCATACTTGTACTTCTATTTCTGTCATGGACAATCATGTTACTTTACTCTACTATTCTCTCATCGCAACCGTTCCTATGAGTATTTCTGTTCCATTATTTTTTGCTACATCCATCGCCTCAGCGTCTCGCGCACAAATCACTCAAGATGGCGTCCATAATTTAACTGGAGCTGTCAAATGTGACAGATTTATGACGTTTCTTTCACAAACCAGTGACGGAACCTGACCTTAACAAAGAGTAGGGTGGCGAATGGAGACTTTTGGTGTAGATTTCCGTGCGTTGAGCTTTTGTGTGAGAATTTAATGTGAATCTGGCCAATCCTCAATGAGGTACAATATATATGAATGGTATTATAAGTACCCACATTTTGATCAATATAACAAGCCCTGGATGAAACTGCAGAGAAGCATTATATATAGTATCTTATTTACATAGGCCCATACTTAGGCACATACTTATTTATGAAATAGGGGTAGTGTACTTTTGTTATACTTAGTGACCTATGTTTACATATATATATTTTAACTTACTACACAAATAATTGTTACGTTTTTATATTGCGGAACGGAAAAGAACATGCTAAAATAAGTGACATTATTAACTCTGTCGCTCTGTCTTTTGAGGGTCACCACGCCATAATGATTGTAATCATAATATAATACCAGGACAGATGGCTAAACTTGCCCTTCAAAGCAATGAAGCTCTGTGCAGTAAATACCACCTGCGGACTTCCACCCTCGTGATGACCGCAATGAACAATGCTTAAACTAGTTGATCGGTTAAAAACAAGGAGGTAAGTACCACTACGAACGCTTAAAAACTTCTTTAGTATTTTTCGAAATAATATGAAATTTCTCCTCTAAAATACACGCAAAACGATGGTGAAAAAAACTCACGATCGATATAAAGATGATCACCATCCCCATTGCAAAGTAATTAACTTTTATAATCAGCATCTTAAATTCCCAACATGCTGGTTTAATTAACCGCCCTTTCCCACCCCTCCGCACCTCCCCCTGCCAGGGGCGCTACCTCGTGTCACCGTAAATCAACCAAAATAGTAGATAATAATTAAAATGTATGACAAGCATATTTATGGCCAATAAATATGTCATTCAAGGGCCTTTTTCGCGTACGACCACCCTTTTAACTAGATGTGGATCGATGTCGGTTTTAATTATTGTGTTGCGATGGCGTTGTAATGGAAACTATGTTTTTGATGTACAATGTGGAAGACCTAATACGTTTCACTTTTCTGCATGCCCCTACTCCACTATACGTGAGGTGGGCACAACATTACTTTAGTAGGTACTTACCTTACATACACTTGTCTTTCTCCACGAAGTCCATCCAGACCCTAATTGAGCTTTCTTTGTCTTATATTTTTCATATTTTGTAACGACATCACACCATACGCCACGCCATATTATTCTATATTTCTATCACTTGTGCTTTATTCAAGCATCCTCTGATTATCGCCTGGTTGTTACTTTCTTCAGAGATATGACACCAAAGTCAGTCTATTTCAGAACAATCATGATACGTGTCGGTAGGTATAGTGTATATTATGTATATTATGTATATTATGTTAGAATGTCTCTTTAATAGTTTCGTTAACATACCTGCCTCACCTGACCGTAAGTGATGATGTGGTCGTAGACGTTGTTCAGGCTAATCTGAAATTATTGGCTCTCAAGGAAATCTGCTGGAACAAACTGTTAGGTGCTTGGCGTCAGATTTTCACCTTGAGGGAGATAGCTAGCCAGACGGGCATTCGCAAAATGCTCTACCACCATGCTATAACGACTTCCATCACAAGACAACAACCAAGACCGATGGCTTAACGTGCCCTCCGAAGCACGTGCACGCTCAGTAGTAATACCACTAGCGGTTACCCACCCAAGTCATGACCGCAGCGGACGTTGCTTAACGAGTTCGTCGGGGGATGTTCTGACGTCATACCTATTTCTACCGCCAAGCAGTATTGTTTACATTACTGTGTTCCGGTTATGACGGGTATGTGTTCCGGTGTGATTATAGGCACATGAGACTTAACAAATATATGCCTCAGAAATGCATCCATTATAGGCAGGCGTTACCGCTTAACAATAGGTGGGCCTCGTGCTTGTTCCGTCACAATAACATAAAAAAAAAATATATTCCCTTAAAGAAAACTAGAACATTTAACGTGACCCTGAAGAAAACAATGAAGTGTCGCTTCGTATCGTATTGTCTCCTATGCAAATATGAATTTGTATATTTTTCCTAAAATATAAATAAAACAAATCCTAAGTCCATTCATTCAACACAATGACACAAATTGTTCGCAAAAACATCCACAAGAAATGTTTATGCAATATTGCAATTTGCACAACTTAGAACACAAATTTAGACAAAGAAGGCAATAAATCTATAGACTATTGTCAATTAGAAATAATAGTTATGAAGAAAAGAGCAAAAGATTTCAATGCTTTTGGGGACAGATAACAATGAGAAATGTAAGCGACTTAACAATAAACCTTGCCCTGACTAATTCGAGAAAGCTACCGCATGTAGTTTCTGCAGTTTTAATACAATTTATGTTAAAAGCACCTTTTACTTGTACAAGAAATCATAATAGTCAATAACGTCTCGTAGTCTTGACGTCTGCACACATCAATGTTTCACTAAGTAGTTAGGGTGTTTTGTAATTTGAGGCGAGCCTATTTCCATCGACCGTGCAAGCCATATTATACAAGTTCAGTCATGGTTCTGTGTTTGATAGATAAGATTTGATTGGTGAAAGTAAATAGAAGTAACAGTGAGATCCTTCCTTTGTCTATTACGAGTACATAGACAACCTGTAGTTCCGAAAAGGAGAAACTATAGCAAGGTTAAAGCTTGGTAAGGTATGGGTTATGTTACAAATAAACCCATTATTATCAATATTAAAGTCCGAGATATATTCGTAAACCCACGCTAAATACGGACGTGATAGAACATAATTATCGTCTAATATACTGTACCACCTACTGACTTTGCTTTTACTGCGACGTCTACCTAAAAATATGCGGATTAGAAGTAAGGCTGCATCACCTAAACCACCAATACCGGGAAGAAATCTTATCGCACATGACTATAATTTTTTCTCTCATATTTTTGGAATTTTGGAAAGTAATCCGCAAAGCTTGCGTTATTGCAAACAATTATTTCGATATTTTTCAGATGTTCAAATTTTTGTCCAAGTGATATTCACGTCAAGTGATTCGGTCAAGTGATCTTTCTTTTCCAATAGCAATTTGGAAAAGTCAAAGCAACTCAGGTCCTTAAATTTATTCTTTATTTCGATCAGAGAAGAAACCGTGTGTATTTTTAGTGAGTTTTTCTCCTTCGTCCATTGCCGCAGGACTAGCGAATAAACTCACAATGTAACTTGAGTTGCCAAATAATATCAAGATTATCATGTTTTCCGCCAGATTTCACTAGATGTTTTTAGCGTACGCTAATGAGAAAAAAGCGCTAAACACCTTAGAAATATTCTAGACCGAGCGCTAAATGCGTCAAAACGGCATCACAGTGAGTGAATGATCGGGGTCGGCGGCAGATTTTTTATGGTGGGGGCCGGCGCTGGGAACGTTCTGTTGTTGTAGATTTTGCAGCGCCGGAGTTAACTTGTATGGAGCTTACGAGTGAATATGCATATATGCAGCGCCGGTGTTTCAATCAATTGCTTATTTGACACAAAAGTGTCCGGGTTTTACCCGAACACTATTTGCAAACCCCTACCGGACGCCCCCCGGACGCCCTCTAAACTAGGAATCGGGACAAATCCGGAGAAACTCAGACAGATGACTTATAAGCAGTAGAAGAAATTAGTTTTCACAGTAAAGATAGGTCTCCGTTATTATACTATACACTATTCATAACTATGTAAGTAGGTCATTGTTTGATCACTATTTTTCAAAGTGTAAATAAGTCGCGGTTTAAACACTATTCTCAAAAATGAAAATTTGCAGTTTTAATAGTGTAAATAAGTTGTTGTTCAAGCACTAGTTGTAATTGTAAACAGGTCACCGTTAAAACATTAGTCTTAACAAATATGTAAGTAGGTCACTGCTTAAACACTAGTCAAAACAGTGTAAAATGGTTGCGGATTTAATAGTGTGAATAGGTCAAGTCGTGGTCCAAAGTAAAAACTGCAATAAGTGTTGCATATTTGTCGTAAGGAGATACAACAAAGTTATAAACTGTATACTGTACCAATAGCATCTACACTGTGAACATTTGACTATCCAAAGGGAGAGCGGAACTGTCCCACCATCCCAAGCATCGCGGATTGCATTTAAATACCCCCTAACTGTGAAATCGTATTCATTTATTTTTAACGCTCTTTATGAGTCACCCCGAAAGATTTTGTGGTCTCAATTAGAATTATTCATTTATTATTTCTAGTTACGCTGAAAGCTAATACCTCGCGTTGTAATAAATTTTGTACATTTTGGCTTTTAATAAAACTCGTCAAGACCACCGTAGCTTCGTGTAGAAGCAAAACTCGTCGATTTTTTTTCCTTTGGTTTAAGTGTCATTTATGATGTTGGCTTAGCAGGAAGATTAGAATTATCATTATATATGCAGTTATATACTTTAAGTGATTTTCTAAATTAACAAATTTATGTTTTCTTAATCCTAAAAATATTTTTATTGAATCCCTCTCTTGTGACCTCAACAGCTCCGCAAGCACAAAGAGTTATTATATAAAGAAAAAATAACTATTTACAATAAAAAAACGTAACATACAGACCTAAAACATCTCGAAACTTCGTTTAGCTCGGTCAGTATTTTAACTGATAATATCAGTGTATGTACAACTATAACTTTAAAGTTAAGATAAAAATAAGATATCATTCCATAACTCTTTGCACAAAATAACGTCGTTAGACCCATTCAAATCAACATTATCAACGAGTCGGTTTCCGCAAAGGGTCGTAACGGCAACGGCGCGTTACCGCCGTTATCTACAAGTCGCACAGTGCTCCCCACATCTGTCCGTACATAAATCTGTCTCATATGAAAAGAATTAAAACGTACCCTATTGTAGAAGGCTGAATAAATCTTGAAGATATCTTTGTGAGGGACGCGCGACGCCCGCGGCTTCTCTCCTGCAACGACGATATTTTACAAGTTTTTGACAGCCGATATGGCTTTCCTAAACGGCACCTGCCCACTGTGCGATCCGATACTGATGCCTGAACCCTATGATTGTTAAAAGGTGAAAATTTTATCGTTTTTGAGAGACCATAGTAAGATTGTTTCAATATTTTTTTTGACTCTGTCTATAGACTTTGATGCATAAGTATAGGTTTTATTTATCTGATAATGTATTTTGCAATTTCACTTCTGCCTGATACGTATGTATTTGTTTCCCGGAAAGTTAAAAGTAAAGTTACGTCAAACGTATGTAGTACATATGTCATATGTTTTTTAATTCTTTATTTCAGCCTTGCACAAGTATTTAAAATCTTACCATTCAAGTAGCAAACCGTTACACAGTTTTGTGACCCTATTACTTCATTTACGATCAATTAATACGTACTCAAATCAAATAAGTTTAATCAATATCAAAGAAACAAGAAAAAATACGATCACAGTCGGACCACTTAATAAATTGTCTGGATCTTGTATGGAGAGTAAAAAAAGTAAATAAATCGAGTCACCAATAACACTATAGTATTGAGTTTATGGCGATGCCCTTGAGTTTGTTATCGGGACGACGATTCTTTATTGACACTATAAACGTGGAAACATACGGCAAAGGCTCGCCGGCAACTCCGTTTGTCCATCAAACGCGTTTGGGGAAAATATAAATCGAGATAATAGAGATTATTACAGCTGTTGCGAAAGTTTTACGACAGTATTTTCTTATCCCCTGATATCACACAAGACTTTGTGAATTTATGAATAGAACAAAACGCTTTCACGATCAAAGAGCTATTTTTGTACGAGAATGTTAAAAAAATGTATTAATGGGCTTCTGGATGAAACATTTGCCAAGTATTCAATTCAACGCAATATAATATATATTATATTATTAGTCGGTGAGTCACACGGGTGCGAATGACCATCATTTAGCATTGTAAAATATTTTTATTTTCTCATAATCTCCTATTGCTGACCAGATACACCGTCTGCTATAAAAGTGTCGAGATAAACGCAGCGGGTGCGCCGCAATATCAGTCCGTATGTTAACCCTATTACTCGGCTGATTTACAGGGCTTTAGCGGAATATGTCCAAAGGTCCTGTTTGATGTACCCCGTCGAGCCACCGACTTAATAATCGTTAAGACAAGACGCGTTTATTCTTTATAATATAACCTATAAAAAATTCCTCCACATTTTGATGGAGTTTAAATTGTTTTATGATATCAATGTATATTAAAACCAACCGAGTAAAAGGAATCGTAATTTCAAGGGCGCGATTCCGTTAAATTTCACTTAGAGTTGGCGTTTTATTTATATCTTGATTAAATTTGAGCTTGAACGTCATAAATATCTTTGAGAAAGATGTTAAGTATTGAAAAATGTTATTTTCTTCCAAATTTGGCGGATCGTAAAGTGAAACGATGTGTGGGTCTTCGCCTACGCGTTTTGACGTGACATTGGGTGCGTCAAACGTCGTTGTAGGTACCTTACGTCCTTGTTAACCAAAACAATATTAATCAAAAAGGCCAACAATGGTAATCGGGAGACAGTGTCTGTCATAAATCGGTCGGTATCACCGCATCGCGCGTCACTATATCGCATTACGACATTGTCTCTTTGGTATCAAATTTATTACGAGGGGCTTATTCGAATCACTCGGAACACGTCACCCGGCATCGTTCGACACTCATAAATTGTGTGACATATCGTTCGAGTTCGGAGATTTTTCTGTAAACCACGAGACTCGATCGTACAGTCATCATACTGAATAAAAGTCATATTGTCAAGCTTTTAAAGTTGAATTTGAATTCGATTGATGACACATTTGCTTTCGATATCTTCTCGTGTCTTGTCTCATATTAATGACGGCGGGTTTTTTTTATTTATCGGTGAATTTATTTAAGTATGTTTAGAGCTCCACAGCATTGGGATCTCGAGTGTTACTCATCGGTTTACCAGAAGTGATCGAAGTCTATCAAGATACATTTAAAAGAGTCAATTAAATTATGTGACGTTTTACCGGTTATTTCCGTGGGAGAGTGTCGAGGACTACTGGTAATTCTTGGAAAGTATAGTAATTTATTTGGTTTGTTTGAAAGGTAATATTCAAGGAACTTACACAGTTTGTTGCGTAGGTAATATATTCAACTCTCATTTAAAATTTATAGATGCGCCAGAATAGTGTTGAATATGATTTTATTTGGCAATAGATTATACATGTACAACTCATAATACTTGTCTTTCGATACGTGCGGGTTTAAGGGTATATTTTAGACGAACGCCCCATACAAAACGCAGCTCCAATCTCATTCGAATAAAACTCAATGATTTTTTACCTATGTAATTACTATCCTAAAATCTAGGTTTGTGGTGCATCAGATTTTCATTAAATTATACAGTTTTAAAATTACACAAGCTCAAAAACTCTTAATTTTAGATAAAAGAAAGACCTAACTATAAGCACCTCTTTCAAGAAAAATAAGTTTGTTTTTAATATTTCTATTCCACCAAAAACATGGGGAATATAATGAACTTTCTATAATGGGAAATTATTTATCCATGTGTACTATATTTTTTAAATAAATCTGGTGCTACGAAGAACTTGTTCAAACTACTAAAAATATAAGAGTGTTATATACTAAACGCTATATGGTAACACTTGTAACTATTAGTCAAAAAAAAGGAATTAAGCTGGATACGATAGGTCTAATACTACACTACATTTTAACGCGAGTTTTTTTTAATAACAAGTTCAAATAGATTCGTTAAAATTTCAGATTTTTTTTAATATTAAGTTGAGTTTCTAAATAGTTTTACGCTGTGGCTGGCGGGTATATGTCCTTAAGCACCTCTGTCTACTCCTTCGGGGATTATTAGGCGTGATTTTTATTTAATATTAGTTTATAAAGATTTTTCAAGCGTTTTTATATGTATTTTTTTTATACTTAAGCGTTCATAATTTTGAATGTTATCGCCAAAGTGCGTTAAAACACAATATTGCGTCCAATGTCTGTTATCACCACATTAATTTTGAATGAAATGCTCCATTCATTAGCTATATCTTCTACTGCACACCGGAAGTTTTTCTGCCCTATACTATTGGGTAAACGATTTCATTTGAAGCACACCTCTCGTATATTGAAGAATACAATAATTGTAAAGTCAGTGCACAGTAAAACATAAAAAGTAGGTATAGCATGCTATTGATGTCCAGTATCGCTTGTAACTGACATTGGTTTAGCTGTAGATACCTGGTCAAAGGTATTTTTTTTCAATAGGCTGTATACAGCAAAGATAATTTAATTGTACAGTACAGTATCAGCCGGATTGTCCACTGCTGAATAGAGCCTCCCCTATTAAGGGGAGATATGCCATAATCCCCACGCTTGGCAGGCGTCTTGGGGATCGCAGTTAAAGTCTGTAGTTCCTCAGAAGGCGCTGCTGCCCACCTTCCGGTATTTTACCTTTAGTCGCCTCTAATGACACCCACTGTAGGTAGCAAAGGGATGGTGACATTTTAGCCCGGCAAAGTCTCACTTAAGTATTTCCGGCTTAGCATCTTGATACTGCCATTAACCGATCAAATCCGGCATCTTCTACAAATTATATAGTTTGGTAATTGCTAAATGCTATCATTTCTGCTATTGCTTTGTGAATTTCTTGAGCTCTTGAATTATTTATTCTCCACTTATTTTCAAAGGAAGCGTCAGTAGACTCTTCATTAGTCGGTGCCTCGGTGGATGCAACAGTTGTGTTTGACATTGAATACAATTCGGCGTTATCAGAGACTACTAACATTTTTATCGTAACTTACTAAAGTATTACTTATTTGCGATTTTGCATATGTAAATAACATCGCATATTCCGAATAATTATGAAATAAATACTTTTACTGAGAACTGGAAAAGCAGAAGTTTAGATAGTAATACCTATCATATTGATATGATATGATATTTGAACACTTGGTAATTAAAATATGATGGAACTGCGTTTGTATATAAATCACACTTTTAGTACGCATGATAGGTAACGATAAAAATGAATTGAATTTATAAATGCCTGGATTTGGGCGCGTGTCTTGATAACATGTTAAGCGGTTTTGAAGCAGTGATAGCTCAGCAGCATTGGCTCAATGCTACTAAGCTATCACTGCCTGGCTTGAAATGGGCTGCCGCGCAGCAGGTGCATGGTTTGAATCCCGCCGCGGGCTTGAGCTTCACCTCACGGTGGAAGGGCATTTTGCGAATGTCCGCTTGGCTAGCGACCACCCTCAAGTTGTCCTCTGTCCACCCTCGATTGTCGCCAAGCACCCAACGGTGTGTTCCGGCAACAGTCCTTGAGAGCCAGTGAAATTACATGCACATGAGACTTAACAATTATGTCTCAAGGTGACGGGCGCAGTGCAATTCGTGACTTGTGACGAAATGCATCTGTTATAGGCAGAGGTTAGTCCGCTTAACATCAGGTGGGCCTTGAGCTTGTTCCGTCACAATAACATTATAGCCTCTGGCAGAAACCACGAACTAGGTTTCTGCCACTGGGCTATGATCACTTAAAAAGTTAATGTAATTTTGTTTGCTATTTGTATTGAATAAATAAAATAATGTGTTGTTTGTAATTGTTGTAGATGAGAGCGCGCTCGCGGTCGTGTCAGCGGGGCTCCGGCTGGTAGAGATGCGCTCCAAGCAGCAGCCGCGACCCTCCTACCGCTGGCTCAACGCTAATGAAAACGGTAAGTCATAAGATATAGGATCATTAATGGCGTTACTTCTAGAATTTTTTAGCCGTACAATTCTTCGTTGAAGAATCCATGAAGTGTTCTAAAAAGTAAAAGGTAACTCAAGGAAAGAATCTAATAGAATAGTGTTGATGTACTGATGGACCTCGGGTAGGTGATAGGTAACCAACGAGTGCATCATCAATGAAAAATGAAAAGTTTTTACACAATTATAGTGCCCTCTAGAAAACATAAAAACTCTGATATCTCATCAGAACCAAATCAGTTTTGCTTTTTCGGGGAAGTGTACAAAGCGGCCTGTGTTTTGATGGGATTAATTTTGATATTCGAATATAGCAAAGTCTCCGGAAGGAATATGAACAACAGGTTTGGACAAATTTGTAAAGAAGCGAACTCATGTGATTCCTAACATGTTAGAAAATAATCACATTATCTTTAAGATTTAAACATCGTTGAATAAAAACGAGATGCTTGTATAGAAACTATTTAATGTCAGTTAACTGGTTAAATTATCACATCTCCGTATCTAAACATTGACAAATATCTGTCACAAATTGACAACGAGAAATACAAGTTTACACAACCGTCGCTACGTTGACAATCCCATCTCAATTACGTCATCAAAAACTCCACGGATATTTAATCAATTTGAAAAAAATACAATATATTTTCTCCTAATTTGAATTCTTATACTTACCAAGTTAATGTTTCTTACGATAATTTGAAATTTTCAGGGAGATGCGAATGTTTTAAGGTTGAAAATGTGTTGGTACAACTGCATCGCTTAATTTGTATAACAATTGAATCCTGCACCGTAACGTGACGACTGTGAATATTCAACTAAAACGCGCAATAAATATAAAGTTATGGCCATAGAAAAAACGTTTTACAAAACGCAAATGTAATAGTAGGTTATAACTCACGAGTCTTTTTGTACGAAACTAAGGCACCGTGAAGCGATAAATAATATTTATTTTCGCTATTATACGCGTTTTGTGTGACGTAATGGGTGTAAGCGCCGCTGCTGTGCAAGCGGGCCATGAAGCTTGAGGTTTGGTGGTGACAGTGACGTCGTATAGTTGTGAGTTATGTTACCAGTAGCGTGCAATGTCTTGGGTGGTAGGTGTTACTGGATGCCAGTAGTATAGTACGTTAAATCATAAACATAGTAACTAGAGCTATTTTCGAACATCTAGTCAAAGTAGTTTTAATATGAAATAAGTAAAAGTTTATACTTAGCACAACTAGCCGTCGTTTGTGATGAAATCACTAAATAGATAAGCCAATACTCCAGTTGAAAGATGCAGACAATATAAGAGTAAATTTCATTTCTTGTCAAAAAAATGTCAGCTGGAAGAAAAGTAGCATGATCTTGAACTTCCCTTACAAATTATTTTCTCATTTTACCTATTTGTCTACGTTGTTGCTTCGCCGTGATACTTAATTTGTATGACGATAGTACAAGGTGATGACCGGTATTCACGTTAGCTTTAGTTTTATAGTCTTCGGCTTGTCTGACGTCTCCTCTCATTGGGAGTTCTTGTGTTATCTGGCGTAATACTTCTCCTATTACGAACATTCAAATAAACCATATGAAATATGACTGATTCAAAAGCCGGATACAGTACTGCGTCCCACCAGATAAACGTTAATAAATACGGGCAATATAAAATACATAATTATGGTAATATCTGAAAACCGGCAAACCAGAAGCATAGATATTAGGCTCATAGCTATATCGATACAACCTAAGGTTTTGTATTTCAACTCTCTGGATACAATATTTTACAGAGTTTGAACAGTTGGTATTTAATATTATGACGAAACTATAAATACCAGTCATAGACTAGATATGATCCTTTTCGTCTTTACGTATTGGGTACTGCTCCGAGCCTTTGAATCAGAACTGTCCCATGTTTCATATGCTTTCATTTGAATAGGAAAAATATTGCGCCAGGTAACACTAGTAATTCCTAGTAAGGATTGGCGTCTGGCAGGTAACCGACTATAAAACTATGGCAAAGTTGACTGTAGGGGTTTGTTTGTTAAACATCATTGATAAAAATTGAATGATAAGAAATTTAAATTAGACATAAACAAATGAAATAAAATGTGTAGCTAGTTTTTCCTTTCCCTTCTTGTCAAAACCTTATTCCTTATAAGGTTTATTTATAACAGACGTTTCTGTACTGCGTATGTATGACATCTCAGTTAACACTTATCTACTTTCTTGTTCCTTATTAACTTTTCCAATGTACATTTGTCTGCATCCATATGTATTAAATATGTTTATATGTATTCTATTATCGAAGTCTATAATTCAATTGTGAACAAATCTCTTTGTTAAGTTTTTTATCATCAGAGCAAAGCAAAGGCAAATGTAGTTTCTCAAAACCGGCACCACCATATTTTATATGGTAAATATAGATATGTTAGATGCTAATCACACTGTTGTTCCAGAGCCGAAAAATAACATCAGATCGCTTAATCATTCATAACAATTCCCTGATATTATTTATATCTGTACTGTAAGACAGAGAATATAGCAAAATTATTTATATTATAACTATATCTTAAGCATAAATTTTAAGCCCAGTTGTTATCGTGACCAATGCAATTAGGGTAATTCCAATGTGACCGAAAGCATTGCATTCCAAAGACAGTATTTCACTGTAAAATGACCACCAGCATCCAAACGGCTACCATTCTGTACAGCTGCGACGAAATCGGCGGCTCCGCACGCTTAAGGTCGTCGTTCACTAAATCCATAAAGCGTAGTAATAGCAAATTAAATTCGATACATATAAAGTGAAATGAAGAATAGAAATATTGCTATTATTGGTGTAGTGCAGAGATGTGCTATTTACCTTATAATATCACTGCAATTTATCTTATGGATACAAGTGAAATATTTCGATTTATATAAGTCACACATTCCGACCTGTGCCGCCACGCCGTGCACACCTGTCTACAGCTCCGCCAGTATCTCCCAGTGAGACCGCAATAGTCCCCGCACTATTGCCGTCTCACTCGGGTCATCGTTCCGACGCTAGTTGCAGACCAGTGCCTTGGAATACGCAGTCCTGACGAAGTTTTTGTTTTGTGTGCAGAAGCTGAGCAGCCGCCGAACGCCGAGCAACGCGAGCTACGAGCTCGCCGTGCCGTCGCGCAGAGGCGCTCTAAGACGTCAGGCATAACCACCTACCCAAGTCCCTTGTTTCACACGAACAACATCATATCGGGCTGGTGGTCTTGTTTTGACCGCACTTTTCGGTGCGCATTTCACCACTTTACTACCCGACACAACATAGTAACAGTCGCGTAACAACACACTTTGTGCTGTTAAGCGACGTCGTTCAGGCGTGGGGTAGCGTCAGCCAAACCCGTCTGAACGATCAAATCCGCCATTTGCTGCGGTCGCAGTGTGACACCCTACGGTGACAACGGCCACTGTTGTTGTTTTTGGTTTAACCTTGCACCGTGGCCTTTCCCGCTTCACGGGTCAGCCGAAGCAAGCTGGGCTCCGGGATTACTGGCCTTGGGGTCGCCCCTAGTCAACCCCGGAGTAGCGCTTAGGAGCACCCCTCTCCGCCGAGAAAAAAGCTCGGAGAGGGTACACAACTAGGGCACACCTTAGGTACACACTCCCTCTCACACAGTGAGCTCACAAGGTGTGTGAGGGAATTCAAACCCTTGATAGGGCGTCCTGAGTATTCCCCTCAGGATGCAGTCCCGTCCCTCTAACGGTGAGGTGCAGGTCCTTCAGACCTTCGCCCTCCGCCACCCCGATCTGTATGTTGCTCATATGCAACTCCTCGAAGAGGAAGCGAGTGCCCGCCTCACGGACACTCTTATTGCTCCCTCCGGGACTTCAATCCCGGAGGCCAACGTCCCTCCTCTGACCCGGTCCTTCTCAGAGGACAGCCCGCTTTCGCCCGCCCCGGGCCCGGACAATAGACGCACGGTGGCAGCCCCTCCCCGTGAGAGGTCTCGCTCGCGCTCACCGATCGGGAGGCCAGCGAGCACCCGTCCCTCCATCGCCGTTGTCGAGCCCACTTCGGACTCCGAAACGGAGATGGAAGTAGATCCGAGTCGCGCCTTACGCACTGACTCGGACTCCGATAACGACGGCTATACCGTCGTAGACAGAAAACGCAAGCGTGCTCCTAAAGCCGCTAGTTGCGCAACTTCCGCCCCTCCCGCCAAGGCACCCGCTAAGGCCCCCGCCTCCGGCAAGAAGCCGACCCCCGCCCCGCGCCCCGCGTCTCCTCCCTCCGCTCCGGCCACCACTGCCGCGTCCCCTCAGGACGCGAGCGCGCGCCGCGAAAAACCGCCTCCGCCCCTGTTCATTCAGGACAAAACCAAATGGGACATGCTGTCCCGTTTAGTTTCGGATCGTGGGATCCACTACACTAATGCCCGCTCCACGCAGCAGGGCATTAAAGTTCAAGTGTCCACCATTAGCGACCACAGAGCGCTAACAAAGCTCCTCCGTAAAGAGAGCATAAGTTTTCACACTTATGCACTCGAAGAGGAGAAAGTCCTCCGAGTGGTCATCCGCGGTGTGCCCAAGGAGGTACATACCGATTCGGTATGTGCCGACCTGAAGGCACAAGACTTCCCCGTACATGCAGTTCACCGCATGTACAGCGGGAAGGACCGCAGTCCCTACGATCTAGTACTCGTAGTACTAGATCGTACACCTGAAGGCAAGGCCATTTTTAATTTAAAAAAGGTCTGTGGCCTCTCAGGACTCGATGTCCAAGCCCCATACAAAAATGGGAGTCCCTCGCAGTGCCATAACTGCCAACTATACGGGCACGCCTCCCGTTTCTGCTTCGCTCGCGCTAGGTGCGTTAAGTGCCTAGGCGATCACGCGACAGCAGCGTGCACTCGCACCCGGGATTCACCGGACCCACCCAGCTGTGTTTTATGCGGTGCTCAAGGGCATACCGCGAATTACCGTGGTTGCCCTAAAGCACCAAGAGTGAACCACAGGGTGGCAAGGCATAGGCCGACCCGTCCCTCTTACGACCGTTACCAACGGGTAAGCCCTAAACTAACGGTAGTACCTGCCTCACAGGTAATACCCGCGCCGCTCCCAGCCCGTAACGCATGGTCTAAACCACCCAGTATGGTTAAGACCGTCGCTACCGCCCGCGCCCCGGCCCGCGCGCCCGCACCCGCGCCCGCACCCGCACCCGCCCGCGCCGCGGCCCCTGCCCGCGCACCGGCCCCGGCTCGCCCCGCGCTCCCGGCACCCGTCGCCAACACCATTCGCGCGCCTCCCCGCGCCGCTTCCCGGCCACAAGCTCCACCTATGCCATTGATGGCTGCCCCTCTTCAAGAGGCAATCAACCTAGTCAGCGATCTGGCTATGTCGGTTGACATCAATGAGGTACAAGAGCTATTCCACAAGATGCAATACGCTCAATCCCCAGCGGACGTGATCCAATACACATTGGAACACGCGAATTTACTTAGCGCCCTTAAGCGCTTCGTTCCCCAGGCCCCTCCCCAGTACAACCACTATGGGTAGTACAACCGAACGCACGAAACCGTACTCAGTTTCGTTAGCGTCATTTAACGCTGACGGCCTCTTCAGACAACGTGACCTCGTCCACGACTTTTGTTGTACCCACCTTATCGATATCATATGCGTGCAGGAAACCTTTCTAAAACCGGGGAAGGCGAACCCTAGGTTTGCCAATTACAGAACGGTACGTGATGATAGAGTGAACTCCCGTGGGGGAGGCACTCTTATCTATTACAAAAGGTCCCTGCACTGCATTCCCCTACCTACCCCGACTCTTGTTAATATGGAAGCATCTTGTTGCCTCCTAGCTATGACTGGTCATCAACCTATAGTCATAGCATCCTGTTACCAAGCTTGCAAAAAGCCGATCGTCCGAGCTGACTTAGAAGCCCTATTCTCATTAGGAAGCGCCGTCATTCTGATTGGCGACTTCAACAGTAAGCACATCCTATGGAATTGTAACGTCAACAATCCCAGAGGTATTGCACTTGAAAACCTAATCGCAGAACTTAACTTTGACATAATTGCGCCCACTGAGCCCACTCACTACCCTTATATGGAAGACCACCGATCTGACTTGCTTGACATGGCACTATTCAGAGGCGTAACACTCCGGTTACGCTCCATAGAAGTGGTTCACGAGCTTCACTCTGACCACCGACCCATTATACTGCGACTAGGTCCCGACCCAACGACTGACCTCCCCCGCCCCACTAAGACGATAGTGAACTGGAAGCAAGTAGGCGATGCCCTAAAGGCTATCAGTTCACCGGACCTAGACAAGATCCCTGACGACATCCTGACAAAAGATGACGTAACCCTTGCGATCGATTCGTTCACCAATCACCTCTCCACCGTAGTAGGTGCATCCGCAAAGGAGGTCATAGTGCCGGACGACCGGCGCCTTGTCATTCCAGCGGATGTGAGACGATTGGTGACGGAGAGTAAAGCAGTGACCCGACATTACGACTCTTACCCCAGTAAAGAGAACAAAACTAAGAAACGCCACTTTGAACGCATGGTTCAAAGTCGCATGTCTGAGTTGCGTGATCAACAATGGGGCGATAAACTTTCAAACCTCGTGCCAAGCCACCATGCTTACTGGGACTTGGCGCGAGGCTTGAAAGGAAGTAACCATAACGACATGCCTCCCTTATACAGACCAGTCCCACTAGTCCCAGCGTTCTTTGACGAAGACAAAGCTGAGTGCCTAGCTGATAGCCTAGAGGCTCAGTGTTCCCCTAACGTAGATCACGTTGACCAAGCTCACCTCGATTCGGTGGATGCTGAAGTCGAACGTAAAAGCTCTGTGGTCACCTCTGAACTCCCACCAATCACCTTAGCGACTTACGCTGAGGTGGAGAGACTGATCAAGGCCCTCCGACCGCGCAAATCCCCCGGTGCCGATGGCATCTCCAACAGGGTTCTTAAAACCCTCTCTCCTCCTCTCATCCATCTCTTAGTCAGCATCTTCAATGCTGCTATGAGCCACTGCTTATTCCCAGACACCTGGAAATGTGCAAATGTCATTGGCATTCACAAACCAGGCAAAAGCTCATCTGACCCCACCAGTTACCGCCCCATCAGCCTTCTCAGTGCCTTAGGCAAACTTTACGAGCGGTTACTTGCAAACCGTCTCCAGTCCCATGCTAAGGAACACCACCTTATCCCAGATGAGCAGTTTGGCTTCAGACCCGGACACTCATGCGTCCAACAGGTGCACCGCCTCACGGAGCACATCATTGAGGGCTTCAATAAGTACCCCAAACCCCAGACTACGCTAGCAGTCTTCCTCGACGTAGCGAAAGCTTTTGACAAAGTCTGGCACAACGGCTTGATCTACAAGCTATACCAATTTGGCGTGCCAGAACGTCTTGTGCTCATCCTACAAGACTTCCTTAAAGCCAGAAGCTTTTGCTATCGCGTGGAAGGCACCCTCTCCTCCCCCCACCCAGTCAGAGCCGGAGTCCCTCAGGGCTCCGTGCTATCACCTATTCTCTTTGCACTGTATACCAGTGACATCCCACGCTCTCAGCCCAAAGTATTCCTAGCCCAATATGCGGATGATACCGCCATTTACACCACTGGGTGGCATATCAACAGACAGTCCTATTTCGTCATGCAACGGGCCATCACCGAGATCGGTGACTGGTTCCGAAAATGGCGCATCGCGGTCAACCCAGCTAAAAGCACAGCTATGTGCTTTACTGAGAAGAAACGCTCCCCTTACCCGAAACCGCTTATTTTGTTCGACGAACCCATTCCCTGGGTTCCTAGAACAAAATACCTCGGAGTCACCCTTGATCGTCATCTCACCTTTAACGATCACATAACAACCGTCCGTAACAGAGCGGCCTTCATAATGGGTCGCCTTGGTCCCCTACTTCGCAAAGAGAGTAAAATGTCTCTTAGTAATAAGAAGACACTTTACACTGCCTGCATCCGCCCCATCATGACTTACGCATCAGTAGTGTTTAGTCATGCTAGTGAGGCCCACCTTCATAAACTTCAAGTCATCCAAAACCGTTTTCTTCGTAATGCAACCGGCGCCCCGTGGTATATCCGGAACACCGAGTTGCATTGCGACTTAAACCTTCCCTCTCTAGCGCAGTTCAATAAGGACTGCGCCCGCCGATACTTTGATCGAGCGCCCCACCACCCGAACCCATTGGTTGTCCAGGCATCGAACTACTCGACTGCCTCTTCTATCCCATTCTTCAAACCCCCCCGTCGCCGACCACGGCAGGTATTAGACGACCCGGATGACCCCATCGCAGCCATTACGTTGGCAGCTTTAGCGTTATCCGCAAGTCGTCGAGGTAAAATCCCCAGGTGTGAGGTAATCAGAGGTCACACAATCAAACACCGAGCTCGCCGGCGAGCTCGAGGCAAAAACAAGGTCACGATAAATTGCTCTCCAAATAGTCAAAGAGTATTATTCAGTAGGGCCCAATTGTGCAACACTGCAGTTGCACAGAGGCATTTTGCTCCGATCCCCCCCATGTCTCTCGACAGCGAGACAAGCCGAGGTCCGAACCACAGTGGTGCCCTTGAGCTCGCTGTCAACCCCTCCTATAGTAGCGGTACGTTTTCGGCGTCCGCAGGAGACGGAGGTAGAAAGCGCTTTTCGCCTTCTACGCCCGTCTCGGGAGAAGTGCCTTCGGCACTTCTCCCTCCCGGGCTATTGTAGGGCCAGGCCCTCGCCCAAAACCCGGTGGAGCTGGACGACCGCACAGGCGGTAGCCAGCATCTATGTCCTCCCTAAACTAAAAACTAAACTTTATATAAGTCTGACTGGCCTGTCATATTATGTTCCCTACAACCTACAGAAAGTAAGACCAAAAATAATTGAAAATATCTGGTTGATTACGGTTACGATAATGATGCTTAGTAATGAAACAATATTAGTGCTGGTACAAGCAAGCTTTTAAAAACGTAACGATATATCAAATTTTTTGACGTGATAATGTTTTAATCTTCACGATAAATTAGGCCTTGAATAATAAATAGCTCTTTTTAGAAATAACCAAACAAATATAAAAATCTATTCTTTTAATAAATATTAAAATAAAATCAAATATTTAGCAATGTTGTCTCGGATATAATAATAAAATAAGGCAATCAGTAAACATTTTTCAAAATTTGTCATACAATAAATTTTGAAATTTTTGACTTCACGAGTCGTAATAAGCGAATACCCTAGCAGTAAAATAATAAAAAGTGCGCCATAGTTTAGCCTAATTTACGAGCAGTTGGGCAGTTGATTTACAAGTGTTGTACTTTCACTTCGGCCCTTTGTTGATTCAGAATGTGGATTGAGGGATGTATTGTGCAAGTTTGCCAAGTTTGGGAGAGTTTTTTGTACTGTGGGTTTGTGGTTGAAATGAATGCAGGTAACCATCAAACCGTAACTTATTAAAATGGTCGTTGCAAATCAGTATCCTCCAAATTATAAAATGTATATTAATGTTATATTTTTTTGAATATTTGGAGCCGTAGTAGCGTGCAATGATTATGAAATGTTGAGAAGAAGATTCATGGTTCGAATGATGGAGTAAACGATATTATGCGAATTTTCGCATAGCTAGCTTAAAGTAGAAAATCTATCACTGATCACTTAATAGTGTGATGCAGCAGCTGTCCTTGATATTAAATGCATCGATTGCTTCTTAAACCCTTGCTTCGCAGGTATATAAATGTGTACTATTACGGTAGGTATATGTTTGTGATTTTTCATAACATTGGCGCTAATGTTGACATATCGTGGCCAGTGGAGAAATAAGGAGTCCTTTTGAAAATTTCTTATGTGGTGTTTTTATAATATTATTTTATTTGAACATTGGAAATTTGGTGTATATGTATTTTTTGTCGAGATTTTATCAATTATCTTTGAATAATATTGCTACCTATGCCTTATCGTTCTATGCCTAGCTAGATGTATATATACCTAAATCAAGGAAGATAATGAGAATCTTATCAAATTTACTTGTAATCCTATTAATGTAGTGTAGCGTCTCGTCAGTACAATATGACTGTCATCTCTAACAACATTAAGGACGACACAAAAACACAAGGAAAATTCACTAACGAATATTACTAGTAAAAAGGACAAATAGTTGCATTATAATAAAATATTTGACTTTGGTTTTATGGCCAGCCAAATACCTGACTCCAACCAGCGAAAACATTCCCAAGAAGAGTTCCTTTGGAATGCTCTCGTCAGTTATAGTTTATCTGCTATGTTCTTAAGCCAAAAACTGTACGGTTACCATTTATTTTTCAAAGCATAAAATACAATATTTTATAAATTGCATTGATGTCGTGACAATTGTGGCTATTGCCGATTGCAAGTATTAATTCGTGAATATTTTCGATTTTGTATGTAGCATGCATCAAACAAATTATTTTATATGTATTATACTTTAAATATGATGTTTATACACTTTGTTCAAGGTTTTTAGTAGTAGTTTATGCAACTGTCATATAATAGAGGGTATTAAAACATGAGTGTAGTTTTTTTAAACGAGCCGCGCAGGCGAGTTTCAAAATAAGATTACACGAGTGTTTTAATACCTAATTATATGTAGTTGCATACACAACTTTATTTAATCTCATGGCCATAGGTAGCTACATTAAATAAAATGCAATATAAAAACCAGCGCGTTGCATGCGCATCGCGCTCACCACATTTATAATGTGTACTTAAGGCCCTTGGGTACGTCAAATTCGTACTTTCTAAAGCGAACTCCTCCGTAACCGCTGAAGTTGAAGACTTGAAAAAAATATATTTTATAGTTGAATTCAAGTACAACATTTGCAACATATGATTTTACGGTATTACTATTACTTTTGCCTTAAAAAAAAATTAAACTACATACTATTTCTTGACTTATATGGCGAACTCCTTCTAAACGGCTACGATTTTTGAAAAATAAATTGTACCATTAAATTTCTAGATTGTTATACTACAATTATAACATAGCATTTGTAAATCCATTGATATTTTCCTAAGAAAATGTCGAATTATTCAGATTCAGAACGCTTGCGGTTCCGAGGTGCTCTGCGCGGACGCGGGCGGCAGTGTTGCGCAAGCGTTGGCACGGGGAGGCTGTGTCGCTCGTAGCTCCGCTCGCGCTTTCGACTGATAACGATCTTGTCTATGTATTAGTGCATTGACACGCGAGATTCGTAGCTGTGTGCGTGCAATGATTCGCTCGCTGCAGAGGGCCAACTTGATTGCGACGTGAAGTATGCGCGGTGACGCTTTATTATTGGTATTTTGTAGACAAATTTTATTCGAATTGTCTCACATATGAAAAGAATCAACACTTGAAATTCACAATGTTGTGGGTAAATTACAATGGGCGGCCTTATCAATAAGATCAATGAAAAGTTTTATAATATATGTACAAAATTAATTAGTAATGTCTATAACGCTCTCATGTTATAACTGGTTAACTAAAGATAATATATTTTTTTATATTATGGTAAATAGTTTCCGGCTTTAGTAGTTTGTAGGGTACAAAATGGTTCTCTACTACATTTAGAGTTTGTATGGGGCTACATACATCTTTTGGAGTTCTAAGCTTTTCTTGATAATTGTATTAGGTGTTTTGATATAGGTTAATTAATACTACATAAAGATAACGTCTGCCAAGTGAAGATGGATAACGTATCTCGAAAATAGTGAGAGATAGGTAAGGGAGATTAGCACCGTGGGGTGCCGGGTTAGAATTGCACCTCCCCATATAATCCCGTGGGTGTCGTAAGAGGCGATTAAGGGAAAACTACTGGTAGGTGGGCAGCCACGTGGGGTGCCGGGTTAGAATTGCACCTCCCCATATCATCCCGTGGGTGTCGTCAGAAGCGTCTAAGGGAAAACTACTTAAAGGGGGGCAGCAGCGCCATCTAAAGAACTGCCAACTTACATTGCGATCCCCAAGACGCCTGCCAAGTGTGGGGATTATGGCAAATACCCCCTTAAAAAGTGAGGCTGTGTTCAGCAGTGGACGAACTGACTGTTACAGTTACAGTACTGAAAATCGATATATAGGTTTTTCTGGACGTCCTTATTCCAAATTTGGAATTTATTTTTCGATGACGTCTGCCATGGGAAGTAAGTTACTCTGAATTGGCTGAAAATCAATATCTAAGTTTTTCTGGACGTCCTTATTCCAAATTTGGAATTTATATTCCGATGACGTCTGCCAAGTGAAAAAGTTCCTCTGATTTTGCTGAAAATCGATATCTAGGTGTGCTGTGCGTCATTATTCCGAATTTGGAATAATTTTATCTAGGTCGTCTGCCAAGTGAAGAAAAATACTCAGAATTGACTAAAAATGGATATCTAGGTTGTTTTAGACGTTATTATTCCAAATTTAGAATTTGTTTACGATGACGTATGCCCAGTAGATAAAGTAACTTCGATTTAGCTGAAAAGATCGATCGTCTAGAACAACCTAGATATCGATCTAGGTTGTTCTAGACGTCTTAATTCCAAATCTAGAATTTATTTAACAATGACGTCGGCCAAGTGGAAAAAGTTACTTTGATTTGGCTACAAATCGATACTTATCTTGGTTTTCCTGGACGCTTTTCTATTCGTACTATCGATCTTAATTGTTATTAACTTGTTGTGAAGTGCGTGAATCCCTCTAGGGTGAGTTCCTTATTTATTATTGTTATTTCATAGTGCTGACTAAAACCTATGTAACGTAAACAGTTGTGCTGCCCTACCGCGCTAGACTGTGAGTTTTAAAATGTGAGTCGCTGGTAACAGTACCACGATCGTGTCGGCGCGGCTTGGCAACAGTTGGCTGAGGAATATCAGCTACTAAGCTGGTGTCTTCCTTCCAGGATTCCACTTCACTGATTTAATCCGAGGACGGGTGTTTCGAGCACTCACTACCGAGATCCAGAACTATCAGCTGACGCCAAGACCGCCACATCTGGGACCTGGATCACGTGTACTATCAGGCCAGTGTCTCCCTCCGGTCTATGTAACTTCAGTAGAACTGTGCGGCTGTGCAACCTGATAAGGCTTGGCCTAATAAACTTTTCAAACCTACTCCCTGAGTTTACCTACCTACCTGCTGGCCGTGGGATGATTAGCAGTTCCCTATCGCCGCAGTACGATAAGAGTAGGAAAATTATGATTACTTATCAAATACGCACGAATTAACATCAAAATAATATTTTGACTAACCTCGACGTTTCGATCAAGTTGCATTGACCGTGGTCACGAGTAGACTGAAGAAGCGGGTGTCATCGTCTTGAGGAGCGGCGGGAGCGATTTAAATCTACCCCGCTTGGTTTTCGTTAATGTAATTTAGAAACATGAGTTTAGTTCACGAAAGTTTAAAGAAAAGTACTTATAAATAAATTATTCAAATCTCCTAATAGATGAGAAAGTATATCGGTTACCTTTTCACGATGGAACCAATCTTTACAATATAGCTGTAGATAAATTGCCCATATTATTATTTCCTAGACAAGAAATTATTCATCTCATATCTCGTACCCGGAAAGTAGTGTTTGTTTGATGCGAGTAGCGGGTGGAAGACTGCTTCCCACCTATGGGCGGGAAAATCTAAAGGTAAATACTTCTTTCTCAAGGGCCGACATGTCCAATAGCACAAACGTTGGCCATTTTGTATTTTTGCGTACGACACAGTCGTCCCTATTCTTATTTTTCAATGTATTTTCGCCATTATACAAATCTTCCTTTTATATCGTCGTTTTTAAACGAGTAAACCCGCGTCGGCTATAATCTCATTTATAAGGAGATTTGAATAAACGATTGATTATTATAATTTTCTTACTCTTATCCGATATGTCTTAGCGTTTTAAAGATACGTCATCTATCTTTACTTAGCAAACGTTATTGAAAAATGAAATCCAAATGTAGAATAATGACGCCCAGCACAACCTACATATCGGAGTAACTTTCTTCCCTTGACAGACGCCATTAAAAAAATAAATCTTAATTCGGAATAGTGACGCCCAGCACAACCTAGATATCGATTTTCAGCCAAATTGAAGTAGTTTTTCACTTGGCAGACGTCATCGGAAAGTAAATTCCAAATTTGGAATAAGGACGCCCCGAAAAACCTAGATATCGATTTTTAGCCAAATCTTAGTAACTTTTCTCACTAGGCAGACGTCATCGAAAAATAAATTCCAAATTTGGAATAAAAACGTCCAGAATAATAATAATAATATAAATCTTTATTTAAGCCAATAACACTTTTTCCAAATCTTGTATTGCTGGTGTAGGTCTTCACACTTCGACGTTGAAGTTTGTATCGTTAAGACCTTAATTGATAGTGCACAGTTGACTTCAGTACAATTTTTCACGCAAAATAGTTATAAACATAAATTTAACTTACAAATTATCCATTAAATAACATCTTGTTCAGTTTCATACATTTTTTTTTATAAATTATCCACACAGGTGGTATTTATATTTTAACTAAATTTGTGTTATTTACGTGTTTGTATGTATGATGCTATATGGTGATATATAAACTGTAAAATTCAGGACTTGATTATATAAATATGTTTTAATAAAAGGGCTAAATCTTCTTGCAAAAGTTGTACGAATGACAGGTTATTTTAATTGGAAAACTCGTTTATGTAGCATATTACTAAAATTTGCAGATTTTTTAAAGAGTCTGTGTGCGAACTGAAAACAACCTAGATATCGATTTTCAGCCAAATCGAAGTAGGTACATTTTTCACTTGGCAGACGTCAACGTAAAACAAATTCTTAACATGGAATAATAACGTCTACAACAACCTAGATATCAATTTTCAGTCAAACCGTAGCATTTTTCTTCACTTGGCAGATGACATTGAAAAAATAATTCCAAATTCGGAATAATGACTCTCAGCACAGCCTAAATATCGAGTATCAGACAAATCTGAGTAACTTTCTTCACTCGGCAGATGACATTGAAAAATAAAGAAAAGGAATAAAGACGTCCAGAACAACCTAGGTAGGTACACTATACATTTTCATTTGACGACTGATCTCAGTCGCAGTTGCAATTGCGGATACTCACTAGAATCGTACGGTAGGAATATAAAGTGCCATGTTACCGGAGCGCATCGCGCATCTGCATATTCTTTGACCGTTATATTTGTGCAGCGAGCGCGGAACGTATGCGGCGATGCGCGAGTAAAGTAAGCTCGATTAGGTCCAGATGCTCAAGGCCATTGGCGACTCTAATCGCCTTAAATTGAATTTAAACCTTGGTCGGGACACATTGTACTTTAATAATCAAAAAAATGTTTTAAAGCGTTGTTTTGTTAGGAGAATAATGCTTTAATTTAATTTTCTTAAAGAAGTATGTAAATAAAATATGCCAATTGAAGTCTGTATTTCATTTCATAATTAGAATATTACCGAATGAGATTATATAAATTAAATAAAATATCTTTATTGCATGTATAAAATAATATATTTATAAAATGGACTGTAAAACTTTATTTTACCAACTGTAATTATTTAGCAAACGTATCTTTGTATGGATGACTTTACTGGGTTCTTTCCATACAAACGTTGAAGTATGTTCACTCCCGTATTTGAAGTTTTAGGTCCAACACATAGCTTGATATGGATTGATCTCTTCATCGTCTAGGCTTGTTTAGTGCAAAGTTACAAAAGTAATCAAAAGTTATCAGCATCATTTTTTTTTAATAATAATAATAATATATCTTTATTTCAGGCAACAGGATTGAACACTGACCCATAGAAATATATACCTTACAGACTAACATAAACAATATAATAAAAAATACACTATTAAACAGTTTTGGGATTCATTTTCGGCCTCGCCTCCCTATAGCGCCTGTATACTATGCCTTCCGGCCAGAAATCGGGAACTAGGAACGCATCCTTATTCTTCGCTGGAACCCGAAGCACGTACGATTTAAAAGTTTTCACCCGGCTGGAATCCAGCCGCTGTAACGCCACTTCAAATGGTACTCGTCGTCTTTCACACCTCTCTTTGATGTACTGAAGTACTTCGTTCCCGGATGTAGTTGGGTCCAAACGAGAGAGATATATAGCGATGGTCGGCTCCACAGCATGCAGCACAGTTCTCTCTGCTGTAGGCGTAGCTGTGCCACGATTATTACGCGTCGGTCTAACTCTCGGCTTCTTCTTCACGAGGGTGAATCCTTCATTATCAATATGAGTGGCGGGCCTCCCCGCACTCTCATTCTTCGTAAGTGGCAGCGTACACTGATGTGCCACTTGTGCATATGATTTCTTCTGCTTCCCGGATGTTGGTGGTAAGTCGGAAGAAATCATAACTTGAGTGGGTGTCTCGATGATCGAGGTCGGTTGCAAGTTTCGGTCAATGCCCCGCGGTGAACCGGTGATATTTGAGTCCGCGGGACTGCTGAGTCGCGCATTTTGTCGGTTAGCGTGTCGCACAGTCACATTTTGCATAGACGCCGGTGACGGCAGTTTTGCCTGCACAGCGTTATTGCGCATAGCTATTATTTCAGTTTGCAAACTAGAAACCACAGTATTCGATTTTTCCAATTGTTTCTTCAAATCGGTGACATCGGACTTCAATCGCATGATATCCTTTAACAGGCAGGTCACATCGATTGAGGAGAAATCGACCGGTGGTAACAAATGGAGGTCCCTGGCGACATAGGTCACTGAAATCTCATCAGGGTCTGTTTCCTTGAAAACCCTGAAGATATCTTGTAGGTCTTTCTTGCCGCTTCCATCTTTTTGACGTGTTCCTAGACGACACGACGTCTTGGCAGTGTCCGCTAAGACCTTCTTGGCTGCGAGGATGTCGGCCTCCTTGTAGCTAGACAGACATATCTGCTGCAAACTCAGCTCGTCCATGACGTCCAGCTTATTCTGTACGAAGGCCAACAACTCGTTGACCACGAGGGTGTCCGAGCGCGTAGATTGCGCCATCACGGTATTGCAGCGTTCACGTAAACGCAGCGCCGCGCGGAAAGTAGGTCGGCATTGGAGAAGCCGTCAATTGATTTTTGATGCGACTGTCCTTGTCTGAGGTATGAACGCGATTTTAAATATATTGTTAAGTTTGCAACAAGGCCTGCTAGGCGAATCACATTACAAAATTACAAATTTACGAGCGAAAAAATTATAGTCATGTGCGGGATTCGAAACCGCGTTCATCCACTCCTGAAGCCGCTTTAAAAAAAATTGCATGAAAACATGATTTGATCGGTGATCGGAAAATACAAATAGTGCCCTTTTTTATGCCTGATAGGTTAGCCTTTGACCACTATCTCACCTGATGGTAAGTGATGATGTGGTCGAAGATGTTGTACAGGCTAACCTAGAATGGCGACAGATTTTCAACTTGAGGGTGGTAGCTAGCCAGGCGGGCATTCGCAAAGTGCCCTACCACCATGCTGTAACGACTGCCATCCTAAGACAACAACCGGGACCGACGGCTTAACGTGCCCTCCGAAGCACGGAAGCGCTCAGTAGTAATGTCACCAGCGGTCACCCATCCAACTCCTGACCGCGGCGGACGTTGCTTAACTTTGCTGATCGATTCAGAATAGCCAAGCAAACTTCGCTACGAGCGCTTCAAAAAAAATGAATGGGATAAACGAAGGAATTTGAAGAATTTTTTGAATAATATTTTCATTCTTTATTTTTAAAGAATTCTGATCTATATCACATTTCAAAACCAGATTTCAAAATCGATAACGGTTTGTCAAACGAAATTTAACATACCAACCGCCTTTAAAAGCGTTTAACTTACCGCAAAGATCAATTCTGCTATTTTGTTAATTGTGATGAGATTTAATTGGTCCGAACTGACAACAATATCGTCCTCTTGCAATCAGTTTATTCGCAAGTGGGAAATACCTTTGTCATACCAAATAACTAGCCTTAAAATTTATTTATTTCATTTCAAGTATAATGGAATGATCAATGATTATCTACTTTTAAAATTTTATTTCTACGTTTTTATACTAACGAAAAAAGCTGAACCTCATTTATATTCTTATTATAGAATGCCTCAATTCATAGACATTTATTATTGCCTTTTAGTGGATTTCAATATACCTAATCAACATTAAATAAGAAGGACAAGGTTATCCTTGTCCTTCTAATTTCATCATAGCGTTATCGCTATAATGAGTTTTTTATAAACATTGATAAAACGTGGTAGAATCCGCGCAAAATAAGAAAGATTTTGTCATGGTGTCGTACTTAACACAAGAATCTTTTTTATCATGGTCATTTATATTACACGCATATCGGTTTGAAACTAGATATTTAAAATGAAATATTTTATATATTAAGTTTCTAATAATCGGACTCATTTGCAGGCGCCATGTTTACGGGTTAACTGAGTTGAGTTTTCCTTGCAAATAGTCAATATCCGTAAATCCGCAATTAAGAATCTTTTCATTTACTATAGGACAAATTCTCGATGGAACCTAATAAGCTTACACAGTCGGTAGAAGATAAGCTATAAAGGTCACAAAGCATTGTGATACAATTGGTTTTACAGAATTAGTACCCAGTTCACAAAACTGCAGTCTTCGTGCCCACTTTACGCATTTTTTACGCTCTTTCGTAATCATTTGACCAACAGTTTTATTGCCAGTTTTTATGTACGTGAGAAAACAATTGTTAGGCCACAAACTGTCGGTTACATTAAAAGGCCTGCCACGGTTTTGTCGTTTTAAGTTTTACGATTTTCTTTTGCCGACTTCCAGTGTTTGAGTTTTATTAGGGATGTTTTACGGTTTTAACGGTTTATATCGGATATTATGACGTTTGGTGAGTTGTTAGTATTTCTGATTTTTCGTTGGGTGGTGATAGGTATAATGATTTAATCTTATGTTAGTAGTTCTATTTTTGTTTAAAAGAGTTTACTCAAAATCTTAAATTGTTTGTGTTTTTGAAAAATAAATACAAATATTAAGCTTTACACATTGGCTTTTAATATAGGTTTCTGTTGAAAATTATTTTTCTTACGAAACGAATTGGTAGTTGAGTGCGAATACTAGTTTGAATGAATTGCATGTTAATAAGTGATTTTTGACTATGTAAATATAACTTATCTTCTGGCCTTTAAGAAACAGTAAATACGGTAAAACAATATTGTATGTATAATATAACAATATATTTTGTTACAAACAAATATGCTTATTGAACTGATTCTATAAGGTTTTAAATGTTCTTCAACCATGCAATAGGATTCCGAAGGCTGCAGTCGAATTATTCTTCATTTTAGCAGATCTACCATGAATAGATCACCCATGTACCGTACACCGACTCATAAAACTCATCATAAAAAATATGTCGAATCGGCATAAAAGTAGTGTTTACAAACATTGAGCGCGTTAATCTTTACGATCTCACCCGAATAGGCCCGAAAGCATCCGATCGCTGATTTATTGAGTCTCCAATAGCTCCCGTCTTTTTAATGGCCACACAGTTTATAACTATATGGGGTTTATAACTGATTTTATCAGTCGTAAAGTTTTACAAGGCGATCTGTTAGCTATTCATTAAGGGATGCGCGCGCGGTTTTATACCCAGTATGCTTTGATTGTTTGCGAGCAAGATTCAAAGAGTGTGCTGTTGAAAACACGAGTGGCATTAATTTGATTAGGGAAAAAAAAATTAGGTTTTATTGCAGCAAATTATAGGCATTTTTTATGGGATATCGTGAAAAAAACATAAGTTTTATAAAGCAGTAGGCACTTTTATATACGCAGGGTAAACATTCCGGGCAATAATTAACTGATTTGCGTTTGCCTCTCACGGTCTCAGAGCAAGCGATTTAAATTTGACAAAATCTGATTGTGCAACTGTAAAGGAATATGGCCTACACAAAGAAAATAGATAATTAATACTCGTGAATTCAGGCGTTACTTTGCGTAAGTCCATATTAAAAAAAAAGTTTTCTCGAAGAGTCAAGACCTCTTGATGATGATTTGTGTGGAGGCGAAACGCGTGGTAAGGTACGTCGCATTTATGACGTCACATCAGAATAGTAGTAAAATTAGGCAGAATTATCACTATATGTATTTTTATATTTTTAAATGCTATCCTAATAGATTAATTTTATATTTTTTTTTATTTGTTGTTATTAGATAACATAGAGTTAATTTCTAATTTTAATAATCTATTAAAAAATCGACTTAGACTGAAATAGTAGATATTGAAGGGATACCTATAATCATGAACTATCCACAGAAACGTGGTAGTTTAGATGTCTCTGTACTTCTTTGGGGGTATATATTTCGCTAGAAAAGTAAAGTAAAAAGTCGTAACGCGGCTTTTGTAACTACAAACTTCTAAGTTCAAAGTTTAAAAACTACGCGGTCATAAAATTATCGGTTACAAATTAATAAAACAGGCTAAGAACATTAACTTTCGAAGAAGGCGCTATTTGTCGATAATGTACCATAAAAGCTGAAAAGGTCATTAAAAACGCCACGCGTGTGGCCCCACACGAGTCGCTTCTAGCAATAGGCTATTTTATATCTATACATTATATGTTCTATGTCTATACTCTTAAGTAAAGGCAAGTGTTAAGTTTTCAGCGCCGGCACAGTATCGCTAGTTTATATGATAAGCTTGGCCGCTCACAGGTTGAATAAATCTATTGTCGCCCTAAAACTTGGGACCTCATTGTTAACCCCATGTCATACTTTGACATTTATGAAAATCAAAATTCCTATTTTATTTAAGTATTATTATTTGTATATTTTTTATTGTGAATTTAAAAAATATTTTTTTTCAATTAGGTATTATAATTCCTATTTAAATTAAATGCGTTCTTAAAAACGTGCACAGCTATTTCATAAATGTTGTTAGATTACGAGTTGTGGGGAGCCAATAGTACAAATAGCTTAAATACTATAATAAAGAAGTTAATACTCGAATGCGAATATAAATACTACACTTGTTACCAGATAAATCCAGTGACACGTTTACTCAATGTGACTAACAAACAGGCCAATGTCAATCCATGATGACAGTGCACAGTGCAGTGCGTAGGAGTGACCTCGTGACTGCGTATAACTCTACTGAAACCAATGAACATCATCATGAATAGAAGGGCCGAAAGATATTATTCTTATTTTTTTATATATATCTCAGCGCTGATAAGAAGCGTAGTTCTAGTAATTTTAAAGTTTTAGCACGATAATTTGAATGGATCCAGTGCAGATATGAAAAGTAAAACGTTTACGGGAGCTGATGTACGGGCCTTTCTCTGTATGAGATAAATTCATTGTTAGTATGATCGCAGATGTGTGGCGGGAGCCACAAAGGAGTATAGTCGCTGTTGACTTTTGACCTTTGAAATTCATACGAGGTGATATAGTTTAGGTAGGTATAGGAGAATCGCTCATTGTCACAAAGGAGTTTAACACGGGACGAGAGAGTTCGTGTTGATTAGTACTTTGATGGCAGCTGGCCAGCCCATTTCTGACATGCCTTTCCACCTTGTAGTGAAGCTAAGTAATGTTTACCAGTCGGTGCTGTGGCGCCGTTGTCTATTCTACACCAAACCTCCCTTCTAACGTTGTCAGTGTAAGCGACGCGACGCGACGAGCATACATAAGCGTACGACGTCCATTCGGCTATTACTAAGTGTTCCATAGTTCTGTGGCAGTAACTTTACCTGTCTGTATTCCAGACGATCGCAGTTTATGAATGAAACTGAATACTATTGTGAGCATTATACTAAATAAAACGAAATATATGTATATGAGGAGGATATTAAAATATAAACAATACTACAGGGGGTGGTTTGGAATCGATAACTGAATATGTTTAATTGTTACAAACTCAGTGCTAATAATTATCTAATCAGTGGTGTGGTAGTTAGATATATTTGCCATTCGGCTAATAATTCTATTATTACTACCATAAAATAATCATTCAATTCCATGAGAAACAAAGTTCGGTCGACACTTAAACTAACTTTTCAAAAGAAAAGAATAGATAGATATATAAACTCTTTATTGAACATCTTAAACTATACCAAAATTTACCAGAATAATTACTAGTTTAAACAAATTTTATCACTTTTACCTTTTTTGTGAGGTCATTTGAGCAATTATAAGAATGACTTACAAAATAAACCATATTTATTGGGCACAATGTTCACAGACTTAGGGCCTGTTTCAGAATGTTCGAGTAAGTTCCGGTTTTACCACCCAGAACATGTTTAATAAACAAAACCATATCTTTGCGTTTCACAGTCATCGATTTAGCCTATTCATCGGTTAAAGCTTGAAACGCGCTGCATGTTGACTGTCATTTTTATCATTCAGTTATTTTACGTGTTGCATAGCAACCCGAAAGTTTATTAGGACATTCTGAAACGGGCCCTTAGTTAAATATTGAGTTATTCGGTACTTTACCTTATTTTTCAAAGAGAAAAAATTAAAATATCTTGACGATGTATAACATAATATTGTTAACACTAGAACATTTCGATGTGTGTGAGAATGTACTAAGACATAAAAACTAGAACAGGAAAATAAACATTGGTCAACCATCAGAGTATCAAAGTAAGGCGTGTCCCATGGAAGTTTACTGGGCCCATTATTATTTGTTATATATATATATATATAATACCAATAATTATATATATATATATATATATATATATAAATGACTTACCGAACCAAATCATCCAATGCTACTATTTGCTAATAACAGCGTCGTAATTTTTATCAACGATAATACCATTGAGTATTGAATGAAACTACCATTAATAATTGACTATCATCGTTTATTGATTCGTTACATAGAATCAATCTAAAACGTAAACTTATTATATACTAAGCAAATAGAAGAAGCTATGCAGGGTTTTTGGATTTTAAATTATCATGTAACTCGCATATCGATAGCTTACCCTTGTAATGTTTTACGGAAGGTCACCACTTAAAGTGTTTTATTTAATTGATACCGTACCTATAAATCCACGCCATGATAAGGAGTGTTACGAATATGTTAAGCCAAATACACAAACAAAAAAAAGATTAAAAAGAAGCTCGAGTTTAATTTTTAACTGCAGCAGACGGATACTTTTAAGCTTAAAATTTGGAAACTAAACATTTTGGATCTACCTTTGATATATTATAGTTATGAATAAGCAATATTTATAATAAATAATAAAAAAAATTAATACTTAAGGTATTAGATGACATCCAGACTTCAATCAACACGCAGTAATACATTATCACTAAGAAAAAATACTTGGAATGAGTGTGAAAATGTATAATAAAACACCCAACCTCGAGAGATAATGATTGTCTACATAATATTTGCATACGCAACTTGAAGCAGTTCTTAATTAGTGTGGCTCATTATTGTGTTACTAATAAGTATGTTAAAGTATTTTTTTCTTTGACTAAATTCTATATATTGATAAGCCTTACTGATGTTCATTTTATTTCATTTTGTAATAAACTTAAAAAATGCGATGTTGTAATAGGAATATACGTGAAGGACTATTTTCGACTCTATAGGTTCTGAATCGAATTGAAATTATCTATATATATATATTATGTCGGAAAGCCTCGCTCGACTTATAATATTGCTTACATTAATAGGGTGATTCCCAATCTCCCGCAGGTGAGAAATTGAATATACCCTTCGCAATTTGAGGTAAATACGACCAAATTTCCTAGTAATATTTTTTTGGATGCAATCTTTTTAACTTAAGCTAATTATAGCAGGGGACAATATATAAGCAAACTTTGCTACTTCTACAAAGTACAAACAGGATAAATAAATCATGGAAAGGTAATTATATGTTATGATATATAGATATGGCCTTCCAAACTAACATGTACATTATTTAATCCGTCTCACAAAGTAAGGACCATAAATTTAGCTCATTTAGTGACGTGTGATCAAATAATACATTAAAATATTGACAGTAAAGTAAGATGGACGCTTGCAACTAAGTTTATTCAAATAAATTATTGTTCCTACGAGGCCATCGGCAAATATAGTGTTGTCAAAATTAGTAAAGTAACGGATTTTTATTGCTTTCCATTAGATTTTGAAAAGGTAGATTAGTCAGACCTTTCCAGGAAGCAATGCAGACATATAATTTAGAATTTAAATAAATCTATAAATATAATCTTTAACTATTTCTATAGTATTGGAAAAATCCTAATTATGCAACCATTGTCAAATAATAAAAAAAATCTGATTTTGATCACATTTTGAAGCGCTTGTAGCGAAGTTTGCTTAGCCATTCTGAAACGATCAGCAAAGTTAAGCAACGTCCGCCGCGGTCAGCAGTTGGATGGGTGACCGCTGGTGACATTACTACTGAGCGCTTCCGTGCTTCGGAGGGCACGTTAAGCCGTCGGTCCCGGGTGTTGTCTTAGGATGGCAGTCGTTATAGCAATGGTGGTAGGGCATTTTGCGAATGCCAGCCTGGCTAGCTACCACCCTCAAGTAGAAAATATGTCGCCAAGCACCTAACGATGTGTTCCGACAGCTGTCCTTGAGAGCCAGTAATTCTAGGTTAGCCTGAACAACACCTTCGACCACATCATCACTTACCATCAGGTGAAATAGTGGACAAAGGCTAACCTAATCAGGTAAAAAAAACACATATATTTTATATAGGATATAGTCGTCAAGTATTAAAAAATATCCAGTTCCCTTACTATTTATAGATTTTCTTTAGGACGATCCTGCTACGAAATTGCTAACTTCGAACCACATTGATCTATATTTCTTAATTTTTATAGACAACAATATTGCATAAAGATTTTACTATATTAGGTAGGTTCAACCCCACATGCTTGAGCACAAAAAAAAAACATCCTACTGTTTATCTAAGGGAAAATAAATTAGATTAATTTTCCAAAAAAAATATTTTGTTAGGGTCAAAATATTTGAAGCTCAAGTTTATAACTCATTCCACTTATGAGCTATGGTCCTGTGACATATAGACGGACAGACCGCAAATCCAAAATAGATTAAAATTATATTATCCTTAAATATACTTAAGGTGTTAATACAATTATGCTTAACTAACTGAATTCATTGATTTCATTCAATTAAAATCAGCACACCAGAATATTATAATTCATGTTTAATAGTTCATAAGTGACTATTTTAGTATCGATTCCCAAACCTGCCGCTGTACAAATGTGGGTAAGCGTGAACATGTATCGTCTATCAATTTATTACTAATAAAACTGGAGATTCATCAATAAAAAATAAGATATACTACGCTATTAAAATAACAAATAGGTGAACTAATTAATTATTACTAAACGCTTATCAGAGAATACTTGAGTTTTATATTATATATTTTTTCTGACCGTCAGTTATTTTATCAAGCCTGTCACTTTTGTTATAACTTTTTTGCGTCATAAAATGAAGAGATATTTTGACGTGTTTATTGCAAATGCAATATTCATCGCATATAAAAGTTATCAAACTAGACGTTTTACGACTTTAATGTACGTACAAAAAGTACGGTCACATCGGTGGCTGTATGTATATTTTTAGTAACATCAGTTTATGAATATGCATAAAATTTAATCGCATTCAAACTTCCTTTCCTAATCTAATTAGTAACGAAGTAGCGGAGATTATCAATTTATGACCTTTCTTCGATCGAACGAAGCTCATAAACCATTCACTTTCGATCATTAATATCGGAACCTATCAAATATTTCAAGTTAAAAGCCGACTAATTACCGTAAAGATTTCTAGAGACTTCGATATTCATATTTTTATCCAAAAATCTCCATAACGGTAGCGTGATGATTCGTATTATTCACGAAAATATTTGCATGAACGGATTATCCGATTGAATTCTTGTCATTTTAATATTAATGTGTCAACGAAATTATATTAAATCAGTCGTTTGTATGAACAACTTTGTGTAAATCAATTTGATGTCCGTCATTTATATGACGCGGTTGAAATCATATATTTATATTTCGATAAGATTTGACCTATCGTTTATGGCTATCACTTATAATAAATATTGCATAGTTTGGGATTAAGAATCACGTTTATTATTAACACTAATATCGACTGCGGAAAATAGGTTTGTCCATTAGTGTGTAAAAAAATAATTTGTAGGATTGTGTACCCAAAGAACAAGAAGAGCCCCATTATTGTTATTTTGCCATTTGTATGTTGATCTGTATAGCCACGATGTCTTTTCTCGTAAAGGAACGATTTACAATAATTTGAGAATACTAAAAAAGGCTAACATCAAATATTTTACGCCCCTACGATTTGTGAGAAAATCTTTACACTATTTTTGCATTTAAAATTTAAAATTGTATGAAGATTACTTATATATAAACTTTTCTAAATTATAAAGAAATAAAGCTGCATTTATTTGTCACAATTTGTCATAAGTTTAAGACTGTTTAATAAAACTAAATAACAATATAGTTTTTAAATATTAGTATTTTTTATTTCTGAATTAATGGATCCAAAAATGGGGAGAGACAAATGATATTAACTTTATGATTTACAATGATACGATTGTAATATGTTATGTTGTTCAACATGAAATTCAAATCATGTAACAGATATGTATGCTTGTATTTAAATTAATTATAAATCCAAGCAATTTATTATTTAAATGTTGATACATATCTTTGATATGTTTATTGATTTAATCACCAGTTATTTCTTGTATATATAACTCAGCCTATATGCCCATGTTGAGTCGAGGCGATTGGAAACATGGTGCGTACCGTTATTATTGTGGCGACGTTTTTGGTATTTTAATGTTGCTATTTACAATAACGACTTCATTCAATTTAAATATAGCGTAGATTAAATTTTTTTTATGAATGTTGAAAAAAATATCGTTTTTGTACGAATTATTAACGTAGATGTAAAATAAATTAAAAGAAAACAAAATTTAATTAAACAATAGATATACCTAACTCAAACGCGTAGATATCATCACGCCAGTGTATTCCCGAAGAGGCAGGAGAGGTGCCTAAGAATCAAGTTCGATTCTATATAATATTAAAGTCTATTGGGCATAGTTCCATACGCAGAACTGCAGCCGAATACTTGATTTTTAGAAAAACTCAATAGCTTTAAGCCTTTTGAAATGACATCAGGAGCGCTACATTCTAAGATGATAAAAATAAAAACAACACACAACTCGAACACATAACGACAATTTTACATCAGTATTCCATTGATATTTGATATCACCAGTTTTCTTATCAGTGTGACTCGGTTATTTCCATAATATCCGCATATTTTTCAAATTATCAAATTTAGCGTAAAATAGTAGAACTCGCCGCGGGCTCCAGAAACCAGTTTAATAATCGTTATTCACTCGTATCATAACTAATTATAATAATATTATGTAAAAATAACTGACGAAAGCACTAACCGAGAATTTCAACGCGACTTGATTCATTTCCAAATGTCACGATAATCGTTAGAATTGACGATTTACATTCGAAAATCGAAGTTGACATGCTTCTTGTGTGACATGTTTATTACCGATGTAATTTTAAACAATAATTTATGCAAATTTATAAAAAGGTACTTAATTTAAATTGAAATTTAAATTATTAATCCGGTATACATTGATATATACGGAAATTGAAACAAAAATGCGTGTGACTGAGGATACCTAGTGTTGTGGAACGCGATCAGAAAGTTAATGTTGTAAGTTTATTCAGTTAGCTCGATTTTCGATTTGGTGAATCGTTATCGATGGCCTATTCAATAACCGTTTGGTATCGATATAAATTGTTATTGGCGACGTGAGTTACCGTTTCGGAGATGGTATTATACCTCCACGCAGACAATCGCATAAATATCGAACGGGGGTTTATCGTTATACCTTATCTATTCGCGAGAGATCGAAAGCTGTTGAAAGTTTGAGTGGGTGATACCTCCTTTTATATGCGTGAGTTGATATGCTGAGGTGATCAAATATATTTAGAAAGGGAGCGTTTTATATTATTCAGTTTCTTTCTTCAATAGCGTGAATTATTATTGTTTTAGTTAAGATGTAGGTGTTCTTATTTTCTATTAATTTGCTTTTGTTCAATGATATACCTTAACTCGCATTCATATACTTTAATATATTTAATTAAAAGAAACTTGGTTTATGGATATTCCCTATTTGAGTGTTCCACTTCACAGGGCACACAGATAAGAATGTTTGATTTATTCCTGAGCATATATTGATAATTCATTCGACAGTAGCAGTTATTAAAAAAAAAATAAGGCACAATGTAAAAAAGTACTATTTAAACGATTGACGTGAGTTATTTCTTAAATGTTATGAGAGTCGTTTATAAAAGACAAAATAGCATATCGATTATCTGACTCGTGATGTCAGTGCAATCGATTCCAGAATCGCGATGGATGTTAATGTCTAGTTGACCTGCCGTTTGTCGGATTGATGGCGCGCCCGAGGGACTTCTAAAATAGTGTGGATTAGTAATAATTTATTTGTTCTGTCTGTTCGGTTTTTATGGCTTGATTTAGAATGATCCGCTGAAACTACTGCGCCTCTAATATAGTGTTGTCGTATATATGTACTTACTTATTCGATGACTCTATTTATTTTTATGGGCGATGGTTACATATTGAAGTATATTATTAATTTCGGCAGTGATAGCCGAACGGTAATAGCTAAGGACAGCGGTGCCGCAGGTCCATGGTTTTATCCTCATCGCGGCAATGCTCGCCTGGCTAGCTACCACCCTCGAGTAAAAAATTGTCATAAAGCACATTACAGTGTGTTCCGGTACCAGCCCTTGAAAGCCTGTAAAATTACAGGCACATGAGATTTAACAAATTTGTGTCAAGGTGATGGGCGCAGTTTAGTTCGTCATTTGTTTCGAAATGCATCTCTTATCCACAGAGGTTTCAGCTTAACATCAGGCGTGCGTCGATCTTATTCAGTCAAAATCCCTTTAAAAAATATGTAGTCGCTATAGTAAAATAATTTACAATATAAAGATTTTTATATAGAATCATTGAAATATTATAATTTTAAATATTTAGTTAAATATGCAAGTGCCAATGTGGCAATATAGTAAGATAATAAGGTACAAAAGTTGTAGCAATTATTTTTTGTTTTAAGCTTCATAGTATGAAGTACACATTTTACTTTTCTTGTTACAGGTAAGTAAAAAAAATCAATGGGCTTATATATGGAGTGATTTAACGAGAAACTGATGGACAAGGAATCTGGAAAAATGTATGTAAAAAATCATCGGAGCAGCGTATTCTAAGGAATCGTTACCGTTGACTGCGACCCCAAGACGCTTACCAAGCGTGGGATTATGTCTAACCCCCCAATCGGGAATGCCTTTTTTCAACGGTGGACGTTCCAGTTATGATGATGATGATTAGATATCGTAATCGTCGTCCTATGGATCTTTAAAACTTCCCTTTGTTTAAAGTTTGTATCAAAATTTCATCGCATAGTACACAATTAAAAGCAATCGCAAGTGCGACTTTTCACCTTTCAGCAACTTGTCTCAAATTATTTAGCGCATCGCCATCGCGTCAAAGATTAACTAAGTTGCACTAAGACAATTGAGAACTCCTCGAGGGTTGACGCAACATTGTAACAGGGTTGCGCCGCAAGTTGCACCTCTCCGCCGCGCCACGCTCGCGCAGCACCAGGTGTCGCTCGCGCCGCGTAACGTAGCTTGACGCAAGGCTCAAGTTTGGCGTTGTTGTCCATGTGACAGATGGATAGCGAGTAATAATTTGTATCACTTTGTTTCAAGTTGCTGGTAAGTAAATAAGAAGAAGCTGTATCTAAACGTTATATTATGATACAAGTGAGCTATGTTGCTCATTATACACGAGGCTGTGGGTTGCAACCCAAGCCGTAGGCGAGGGCGTAAATGAGCCTTGTGTATTATGAGCAAGTTGCTCACGAGTTTAATACGCACTTTTTCAACACCCTTGCGAGGAAAAAAATATATATTGCACAAATACGATACAAAATACGTACAAAAATTATGGGAAATAGCGCGCAAGTGTTTTTTTTTTTGCGCGCGGCAAATGTATGGTGGTTGATTACATATACTTAGCCTTAAACCTCTTTGCGGTACGAACTTAAATTTGTAGGGATAAATTATCCGGTTAAATTGAAAATGCTCTGTTTACTCGCATATAATTTGCGGTTAGGTACTAACTTAATTTTGTAGGGATAATTCTATTACACACTAGTGTATAATATTACTATGCGCTAGGGTGTTATAGTTCAGTTTATGGCCCTAAGAACGACTTAAGCAACATTAACGTTCGAGTATCGATAAATTGTCCATTGCTCAACACAGCCGGGATGGCTGTGTTGAGCAATGGACAATTTGTCGATATGTGGGGGATTGGCCATATATACCACGCTTGGCCGGCGTCTTGGGGATCGCAGTTCCTCAAAAAGCGCTGCTGCCCATTTTCCGGTGCTTAACACTTAGTCGCCTCTTACGACACCCACGGGGAATGCCATCCTAGCCCGGCACTCCACGGATATTTCCTGAGGCATTTTTTACCAAATACTTTTGAATTCCGATCTTTACCTACTGCAGGTAATATGAGTTAGGGGTAGGAAAGAAGTGGTCGTTGCTGTAAAGTAGAGATAACGAATAATAAAAATAAAAAAATATTTCAAAATACGTAGGTATATTTTTTTACTTAGTAATAAGATTTTAAAGAAAATCAATACTAACATACAACTTTTACAGTTATAACAAGTTTAGAACCGATACGTTACGATAACATATACAATCACGTATACGTTTTAAAATATATTACTATACATAACTGACATTACTTTAGGACGTCCAATATATACAAAATTGTGTAAATAAAACTGTTCTGAAATCAATATCAATTCATCTTTATTATAATAACAAACTTTATTTATAAGTGTAGCACTTAAATTGACGACATAAATAATGAATATGCATCTATGTTGCATTTAATTTTATTTATTTGCAAAGTCACACATAAAATACCAATTAATCAGCATAACAACTGCATTACCTCATTCTAATGAAATCTTAATTGCCTAAGTAATTAGGTAGGTACCAGGCAATTTTCTATCTGAAGATCGACTCTAAGGTTATAATCGTGATGAAATGTGCGTAATTAATTTAAATAGGAACGACATGTATTATTTATATTGCTAGCATTTGTCTCAACATCGGCATTAAATCTCACCTTCGGACACTGACCTACATCAAATCAAAATGAATTGTAACTAATGCATTCAAATGCAATTCCAATGCCAATTTTTATGCAAAATGATGTTAATATCTGAGGCAGTATACGATAATTGACTTTAAACAAAAACAATTATACTTTCAAATTAGGCAGTAGACTAGAAATTATTAATAATGCATCATTTATTAAAACATTTGCCCTTATGACTCAATTTATATCGCACACGGAAGTATTTATTCGCGCTTAAAGAATACTTAATTTTTACTGAATAAAAAGCCCTTTTAAATTTAGATTAGATATAGATAAAACTTTTTTTTTAATATAAAGTCGAGTAGTCCTTTTTCCGCTTCCGTCCATAACTTGCGGCGAACTTTAAGCTTGATAGCTGATAAATTCTATCAATACCACAAGCGGGAGACGTCGGATGCCTTCAATAGTGTTTACCTCATGAAATGCGCAGTTTAACACCCCTATAACGGTTTAGTCGTGCCGTTAATAATGTTGACAAATTATTGAGGATCAACCCTGTCGACTTGAATTTAACTCGGGGTAAGTAGGGTTATCTAAATCTGTAACTCAAGTTGCTGTCAATTATTATTTGGTTTATAAACATATGTACATATACACAGCTGGACGAACAATAATGAAATTGCTAGTCTAGTCTACTTACGGGTACTGAACTAAGTCACGTGCAGGTAATTCGATTGTGTTATTGCCCTGTCTATTATAAAAATATTATTGGCAAACTGCACTAGCGATGACTACACGAACACGAGGTTCACGCTAATCCAGCTGCAAACTTGAGATTCACCTTTTTAGAAAAACTCGTCTGCATAATTAATGCCATCCTAAAGTATAAGATAGGTTTCGGAACAAATACTAGGCCTATACCTAATGTAAAGCGGTAACCTCTACCTATAAAAGATGCATTTCGTTACAAGTGACGAATTGCACTGCGTTCATCGCCCTTGAGACTTGATGTTGCTAAGTCTCATGTTTCTCTAATTCCCTGGCGAAGACCCCAAAAGTGTAACGGTTATGATATTCTTGAAAGCCCGTTTCCATGCTAAAAAGATATATTATGATCCATCACTTACTCGTACCTGCAGGTCAGAGTTAGCATAACATATAAAAATAAGTAGCATTATCCCTCTACACTTATCAAACTAAACATATGGGCTGGGTACAATAATATGCTTTCTCTAATAACATAACACAAACACATCACAAGAAGTTATTGAAAATATATTTTCGTTAAATCAAAACGCGCAATACAAAGCTCTGATTAAAAAATGATTGTAAAAACTGTTTCGGTTTTGTGGTCAACCACTAGCCTGACGCTAACCCTTCTTCAGAATACTTACGTTGTTAGTTTCCCCGTTGTTATTTCCGTAGTCAGGTCGTTAAGAGGTTCGATCACAATAAAAAAAACTTTGTACGTACACTTGCTACGTATTCTGTGTTGCCTACGTAAGTAACTTGTCCCTGAGAAGGTCGTGAGTGGATCAACTTTACGCAGGTGTTCTCTACTAAGTCAATGTAATAGTTAATAATAACAAATACTTTTAAAAGTATCCTAAAAAACATTAAATAATATTTAAATAAAATACTTAAAAAAGCATAAAATTATATATCTAGTGACAATTCCGCCTAATTTTCCTGTTATCTACGTGACGTCATAAACATCACACAGCCTAACCGGAAGAATACCCGACTAGTTTCGCTTCTAAACGAAGCATCTTCAGGAGGTCTTGACTTACCGAGCGCACGATCGAGACTCAAAATGCTTGCTTCGTTTAGAAGCGAAACTAGTCGGGTATTCTTCCGGTTAGGCTGCGTGATGTTTATGACGTCACGTAGATAACAGGAAAATTAGGCGGAATTGTCACTAGATATATAATTTTATGCTTTTTTAAGTGTTTTATTTAAATATTATTTAATGTTTTTTAGGATACTTTTAAAAGTATTTGTTATTATTAAATATGGATTTCCGCAAAGTAACGCCTGAATCTATTCATTACCAATGTAATAGTGGTTATATTAGAGTACCGTGATTTAGCTGGTTTGTATAATGGTCGAGAGTGTGGCGGCCAAGCAGTGACTCGTTTGGCTTTAAATCTGGCAAGTTGAGGTTTAAATTTAAATATGTAGTGTCTATTCAAATAGCTTGTCAGTTTTTTTTAACAAAATACTACGAACTATATACAACACAACAGCTACCTAAAAGTCATTGTAAACTCACAGGCTGTCCATATGCTCCAGTATATTACCAGTTGGCAGCGTGCCCAACATGCTGGCAGCATTGCACCGTTAAATTGCAATGCTTATTCAATTGACCCAAATATGTGCCAGCATTTTGATAACGCGTCGCATCGACCAAGCGCTCTGATAAGTTTTGGAAAGTACGATGAGCTCGTGGTCCCCACGGACAAGGACCCAACGTCTAAACACCAAATGGCTCAAATATGTAACCACTACCGAGGTTAGCATATTTGCATACTTGTCAGTTATATGCAGTGCTAATTTCGCAAAATTTTGTTGTTCTTAGATTTTTCTAATCAAAAAATAACATCTGCAAATCCACAATGTTTACTCGAAGTATGTGCAATGTCTGAAAGGAGAATAGTTACAATCATAATCTTTTCCCACCTCCTGGGTAGACAATTTTTTTACGTCTGTTCCATCCAAAAATGCACGTATTTTTGGTTTATTTTAAGTAGGTCTTTCTTTGGAATTCTTTTGTTGATAGCACACCCAACTTGTACTCCAAACTACCATGTCTATACAAGATAGGTATCTTGTTATTTGAAGGTACACTAGAAATTGGAAACTAATCAAATTTGTACAGCGTTGAGTTTTAAGAAAATAAACCCTCTTGTGTACCTAATGTTTAGGTAGAATGTAAACATGAGTAAAGTGATGCTGCTTTTCGGTACATTTTCCTCACGTATGATAATTGAATGGGAGGATATTAAACAATCCTTAGATTCCTTGAACAGTTTTTGTACAGCAAAGAACATTGTGCATATTGTATTGAACATTGTACTCAAATTGATTATGAATTTTCACATAGTTATGAATAAGTATTAGGTGGTAATACGGTCTGTACAAAATGTGTGCTTATATGTATATGTTTATTTTGGAAATGAATTTCTCGTGAGTTTCACACATAGCTAGAGTGCCCGTCGGGAGCTCGCAGACGCAGCTGTGCACTCGCCCTGATGATGAGTATCTGATATGCTCGAAACCCGGGTCGACGTATTCGATCCCCAACGTGAGTGTTTTTTGCCGGTTTTATTTATAATATTTAAATATGTTTATTTTAGCACCATTTTTTTATTGTATTTTTACTCGTCTGTATAAATGATCTCTAACAGGACCTAAATACAAATTCTTAGTTATTGCTCGCTCTATCTTATACATATTACGACTCTACAACTTCCTACGATCTTTAGCGCGCTATCGATCATACGAACAAACTGCAATCCTAAATCACAAGTACAGCGGCAGGTGAACGCCGCGCCCGCGCATAGATCAACGTGCCGAATAGCCAAATGTCATGCGTACGCGCTGGGAGCGTAGCATATAAATATTACTACAGTAACTCAATTGGACTGAAATAATTAAATCGCAATATAATTATTTATTGGGAAAACAAATATTATACCCACCAAAAATAAAAGGTTATAGCCAACTACCAAAATTAATATTTAAAAGTTTTTTGTTGGCGGTAGTTTCCTAAAGAAACTACATCGTAAATTGGAACCCAATGTCTATTTCCTAAAAATATTATTACATACATAACAAGTTTCATCAAAATCTATACAGTTTTGAGTTGAATGACAAACCCAAGCATATTTCCGCACTTATAAATATTAGTGTAATTTGAATTAGGACAACATCAAAGCTTCATTAAGCCCATTGAACTTGAAACTTTTTAATATCTGATAGATTAGAATAATTCAACTGTCACAAAAACTAAACTTAACTAACTGCACCAAATCATCCTAAAACAATATCTTGAGGAAAGAACTATGTCTATTACTAAATAAAATATTTTTACTAATTTCATAGACCTGTTGTCAGATATTATTTTATCGCTTTTATTGTACTGTATCAGCCATATTGTTCACTGCTGAATATAGCCTCCCCCATTTGGGGGAAGAGGGTGCCATAATCTTAAGTTAGTCTCGGTGATCGCAGTGTAAGATAGGAGTTCCTCAGACGGCACTGCTGCCCACCTTCCGGTATTTTACCCCTATATTTTACGGAGAGTAGTGGGTAACATTCTAGCCTGGCACTGCAAGAGTATATATACTTCATATATGTAGGTATATACTTCACCTTGTTCAAATTCTGCTAGAATAATAATAATTTTTTTCTTAGAGTCTGTGTGGTCTATGTAAATTAATTTATTTGTTTATATTTGTTTAATTGTTATTTGATAAATTTTTTGATGCATTTTGATTTATGTTCTATGGACAAAGCATCAGTGCTATGTAGTAGACGTCCTGATTGTAGAGAGTTGATGTACTGCATTTAGGTAATACAAGTGACAGCCGTTGAGTTACACGGTCGTGATAGTTCGCGATGCCAAATGCCGAGTTCTGAGCCTGTCACCCCTGATGGGTTTATTTTCTTGTTTTGTCTTGCAGATTGCATGTCGCTATTTTGTGCTATTGCTAAACATTAGGTTTGTTAGCGACTTGTAATTTATGCAAGTTTCACAAGCACTCTTATACTTTTATATCCAGCTCTCTGCATTTGTGCAGACTTCATATGTATATAGTTATATATACTTATACATATATAAAAATCCTATCCTATTATTTCTTTATTTAGTACAAAATAAAGAAGTTATAAGCAGGCGCAGAAGTTATCTAACGGGTAAATACGATCTTATGTTACACCAACAAGCGCGAAAATTAGAAAAAATAATACTTTCCACGATACGGTTGTATAAGTTCTTAAAATGTTCACGGATACGGATGTGATTGGTCACATTTTAGCGTTAGTTTGATATGAAAATTCACTATAGTTGAGCAGGAATTACAAACAATATTTTGAAAACCTTTTATTATAAGTTTAAATATAAGTTTACCTGCAATTTTTTTTACGTGATGTAATTTTGAATGCAACTGCACCAAACATTGAAAAATTTTACGGAAATATAGCACTTGAGTGAATTGATTGACTAGAACCCAAATTAGAGCCTTTAATATGATTGAGAGGTACTCGTACATAACTGTATTAATTTTTATTGGTGTTTATTTAGCCGTCTCATCTACATACATCTATCTGGTAAGTTAACAGCTGCAGTAACCCAGAAGCTGCAGTAGCTTAACAGCTGCCATTACACACTGTTAGGGGCTTGGTGACATATTTTTTATTAGAGGGTAGCTAGCCAATAGTGGTTCGCAAAATGAAAAGACCTCGAAGGGACTCAAAACGTGCTGCGTTACAGTACATAACCATTGATTGGCACTAGGCAATCACTGACTCAAATATTATTTTTGAACAGCTTCTTTTTACTGTTAATCGTAGTATTACATCTTTAGTACAGATCATATTCAAGCACTGATAACAATTATGGCAGTAACCGACATATGTGGATATATTTATATTTATTAGGTTTCCAAAAATCGATGGGTCTAGATGTCTTCTTGTTTATATTACGAGTATGTGCGACCCACATTTTGAAGCAAGGCCACTGATAAGTATGGAGAAGCACTCTGATATTTAACTAGCCTAAGATAGTGTCTGGCAGCCATGCTAATAAACTTTCATTATATGGCTTATCTGTTGGCTTACGTTCTTGTATTGTAGACATTTTGAGAGAAAGATCTAAACAACTTGTCCTATACAATGTATCGTTTATTCAGCTGATGTCAGCAATGCTCAAATCTAGTCTCACGGGCTACATGAAATTATGCTAATTTTATCTATTCACTTCTAATCAGAGTCCCTTTAATCTCATTTCTAACATTCGAAGTAAGCTTTTTGTAATATATCTGTGTAGTGAACCTTAAAAATATGCTTTGGATTGCACAGTGAACAGTGAGTCAGAGCTGAATTGGCTGTGAAAAGGCTGGGAGTCCTGTTGGATGTGACTGGAGTATCCCATTGGAGCAGGTTTATAATCAATAAATAAATAGCTCTGGTCAGGTCTTCTCTTGTCTTTTATAGTTCTTTATTTAATAATAACAAATATTTTCAAAATATTTTAAGAAAACATCAAATTAATATTTAAATAAAACACTTAAAAAATACATAAATATATCTAGTGACTATTCCGCCTAATTTTAATTTAGATGTTTTCTTAAAATATTTTAAAAATATTTGTTATTATTAAATATGGATTTCCGCAAAGTAACGCCTGAATCTATTAATTAATTCTTTATTTTTTTATAGAAGATAGGCTAGCCTTTGGCCACTATCTCAAAGACTACAATATGTATACTGGAAACACTATCTCACCTGCTGCAAGTGATGATGTGGTCAGCGTCTGTTTTTCCCCATACATATAATCTAAAAGTCATATAGGTACTTACTCGTAGTAAGAATGTTCCACCAATTCTTATTAGACTGTCTATGTAGTCAAATGCTTGCTTATATATAATTGAAACATACTTTTTTAAGCTAAACATATTTTTGCGATAATAACTCTTAGGTTATTCTTTGTAGGTTCAAATTTGTACGAGATAGAGCTTAAAAAATTGGCCTGTACATTGCAGTACTCACTTGCAATATTATTTTTAAGTTAAAACACAAACATCTGTTTAGCCACAGATAAAACCGTAAGAATGCCTTCTCAAAGCATCCGAAGCATAGATAAGATTATACTTACTAAGGACTCGAGCCACTCCAGCCAATCAATCAGTCTTCTAAACGCTGTCTGGAGTGATTACCCCGGCAGAGGCTAATAAGACGATGGCGGGCGGTGCAGGGGATGGGAGGGGGTGTCTTAAGCACCTGTTGGTTACTTCAAACTTGTTGATTTTGAGGCCCAGAGTTGGACTGTTGATGTTGGGAAGTTGGGTTTTTAGTTCAAGTTGTAAAGTTAAAGGCTGTAGATTAATTTAATATCCTGTGTTTTTTATATAACGTTGTGACATCTTGCGAAACATCGAAAGATATCTGGATGAATAACCATATTCTGTAGTTCAATATGTATTTCAAGCTAAGTTTCCCGTTACTATTTCGATGTCTGGATAAAGTCATCGTTCCAGAGAAGAAATTGCTGTATCACACTCGAGCTTCCGGAGTAGGCTTTTTAGACCGTTAGAAAAAAGAGAAAATAATAATTACAGCACCTATTACAAAAATAATGCTAACAAAATCAAGATGAAAAAAACTGATGCGATACTAGGTGAAGTCAGAAATAATCAGACTCAGATTATGCTAGGTGAACCATAGCAGGGTGGAATCACAGCATTACTATTCATTCTGCCGCCAAGAAACAGTTTATTCATGAAATTATTAGGTACGTATTTCAGTCTGAAAGACCTTATTGTGGGTAGGTAACGGTAATGATTTTATGTGTAGCCAGGATTTTCAGACTGCGTCAATACTTTCAATTTAGGTCAGGCGTTTGAACCTGAAATTCGAGGATTGATAAATGGACGGAACAAATAACGAAAAAATAAGTAGTCCTTGTGGGGCAAGGCAATCATCGTGGCATCATATGAATTAACTGTTCTTTACTACACTTTAACTAAAATTAAATTACCGTCATATAACTATTAACTTAGCTTGTAACTCGTAGATTAGTCTGCAGTTAGTACACGTGGAGTAATGAAATCGGCGTGGTAGATGATTATCGCCAATTTCGCTATAATTCGCCTTGTAATTTATGGCCCGATCTGAGGATGCGTATGCGCAGATAAAAGTTACCATTATCTTCCGCTGGGCTAGGCTGCAGCGTACTGAGCGCATTATTTGAAAATGTAGGGGGAAGAACTAAGCAAATGTAATTGGATAAGATTGAAGACGTTGAGAAGAAAGGCTAGTTCAAGACGTACTATTAAATAGACATGTTAAAAGTATGTACAAAATTAAAAAAAAGAAAATAGGTACGCTGCGTAAAAACTGTGTAAACCTTGATCAGATGAATAATTTTTTTATTGATGATATAGGTTTGCCTTCAGCATAATATCATCTGATAATAATAATTTATGAAGATGCGGTAAACAAGACTGAAACACTTCGTAACGAGTTTGGCGACAGATTTTCTATTTAAAGTAGTAGCAAGACAGGTTAGTATTTGCAAAATGTTCTACAACCATGCTGATGTGTATTATTAAAGAGTTATCTCCAAATTTATTTCACTTGAGGTTTAGCAGGTAGAAGTAGAAGGAAAACGATTGGTGCTGAAAAATATTAATTATATTTTTCTTTGGGGCTAAGAACAAATATTGGTTAAGAACGCAGTGAAAGCCGTAGCGTAAAAACTACGAAGTACCTTTTAGGAGTAAACTGAATTCATATTAAGAACCATAAAGAAAGGTCCCCCATTTTGGGGGTTGGTTTGCCATAATTGGCTTGGCAGGCGTCTTGGAGATCGCAGTGATAGATGATGAGGGAAGAAAGGTGTTATTTTAGCCTGGATAGGAACAGCCTGGCTCCCTATAGGCTCCTGCAAAAATAATTATAAATATGATACCTACTCGAAATTTTCTAAGAGATTATAAATGTCTGGATTTTAATAAGTTTAATAACGAAAATTTTACTGTCATAGCTCCACTCAATGTATGACCACCCTTAAATAACCGCTTATTGCTACGCAGTCTGTCGAACAGTGTGCATTATCCCCGACAAGAAGTAGGTGCGTCTTATCCTTAATTGCATACAGATTGTTTGATAGTTGCAGTTGCTCTTACTGTGTGCCTGGGTTATAAATACGAAGGTGTTGAGATAGCGCACCGTGTACTTGTCACAATGGGACTCTTTTGTATCATATTACAATTCTTCCTTCCTTAATATTCGCTAAAGGTCAAGCTAGCTGTCACACTAAACATGACATGACATCAACTTAATCATTTTGGGAATATTAAGAATTTTAAATACGCTAGTGTGAATTAAAGTTGGCGAAACAAATAGTAAAGTAAATGACTAAGGCGTAAAATACGCATAATAACTAGCATCGCATCATTCACGTCGAGTGGGGTTTTACATATTTAGCGCATAATCCCTACCATCTTAAGCTTAGTGTCTTCGTATCGCTTTCACTAAAAATTTGTATTTGTATTTGTTTATTCAGAGAAAAATATGCAACATTACAGCTTAAAGAAAACCAAAGCGTTACATACAATATTAATATACACCATAAAAAAAATTTAGTTTGGTCATCCATATCTATCCAAATAATTTGGATGATACACATTTTAACGAAAAACTGACAAACCAGAAGCATACATTTTAGACTCAAAGATACGCGTAATTTTTTTTTGAATTTCATCAGTACGAAACTCGGACTTTTAGTAGGTACCATACACAATTACTACTAAATGATACCAAATTTTCAGATATATTGAACCATTACTTTCGAAGTTCTAGGTGGCTCCTCAATTCAGATGTTTAGATTGAGGAGCCACTTTTAAATTGATATAACTTTTGATGCATTATACTACAAATTCTAGAATTTGTCCTACAAAATTTTAAGGTTTGCTACTAAATAAGAGTGAGAGTTTACTTTTAAAACCTGGAGTGGCTCCTCAATCCATAAGGACATTGTGAAAATGGGTGTTGTAACTTCCACTTTGAAAACTGCTGTACAGATAATGCTTGAAATGTTTAATTGATTAAAACTTAGCGTACTTTCTATCAAAATTTTTTTTTTTTTTATGTTATTGTGACGGAACAAGCTCGAGGTCCACCTGATGTTAAGCGGTTACCTCTGCCTATAACAGATGCAGTTCATCGTTCAAGTGACGAATTGCACTGCGCCTGTCACCTTGAGACATAGTTGTTAAGTCTCATGTGCCTGTAATTTCACTGGCTCTCAAGGACTGCTGCCGGAACAAACCGTTAGGTGCTTGCCGACAGATTTTCAACTTGAGGGTGGTCGCTAGCCAGGCGGGCATTCGCAAAAAGCCCTTCCACCATGCGGTGAAGCTCAAGCCCGCGGCGGGATTCGAACCATGGACCTGCTGCGCGGCAGTCCATAGCCAATGCCACTGAGCCATCACTGCTTCACCTAGTATATCAAAATATACTAGGTGTTTGTTGAGGTTAACAATTTGCATTACCGCGAGTGAGAGCGATTTTTGAAAATATAATTACAAGTACCTTTATGATAATTTGTATATAATTAAAATTTAACAGAAAAACGTGAGTCTCACAAATTCTGTTCAAAAACTTGAATATCTCGATTCATCACACTGCAGGTTACTGGTTTGAAAATTACTCTGTGATTTACGTGAAAGAGAATTATGGGTTCAATTATCAATTAGTTCAGCGTATCGTGCTTCTACAGATTGTAACACTTAAAGTAATTGTTATAGATACACGTTTATTGTGGTAGGCTGAAGGCTCAGACCAAATAAAATAGTTAAAGCTGTACTCTGCGAATAGCAAAGTGAGGCCGGATTTCTAAGCATGTGTGCAATGTTACCATGTTAGTGACCAAGTTACGTTCGTGTGAAATGTGATTCGCATTTGTAATAAAATAATATAGAGTATATTGGTTTTGTACTGGTTTGCAAACTTAACCAAAGTGGTGAGTTAACATTAGAATACAAATAATTTTAAAATTAAAACTAATCTTGATTCTATTGTCTGTTGGTTCAGACCAAAATCCAAATCTTGCATTGTCTTTCGATTCATCGGCCTTTTTGTAAGGCTAGGAGCTAACGATGCGGAAATCACTCTGATTGCTTTATCAATAGATAAATTTGAACATATTTTGTAGATTTCTCATCATTTAAATAAATAATAGTAGTGCCACTTATTATAATTTATTCGTCAATGTTTTTCCCTTTTGGATTTGTGAGATATGGAGCTCATAATAATGAACACTATAATCACGAACTATAAGCACTATATCTGGATTTATATTTTTAAATTTATCTATTTTTGTGCCATGTCTGTCCAAACCAACCTAACGTGGAAACTAGGATAAGTAGAATTACTACCAAATCTATTGTTTTTCCACTCACATCTATTATCCGCTGCGAAGCCACTTGCAACTGTGGTTGCACGCGGCACTCACTACTTTTTACCGGACGAACTTTTTTGTGTATGAGCATTTGCCGGCCGTACGTTAAGCGCAGCGTAATGTAAACAATTGTCTCTTGTGACTCAAGTATTTACCTTGGAAGGATAAATATTTTTGTACAAGATAGCTAAATAAACGATTAATACGAAAAATTTACATTTATGATGTATTCTGATACCTAATCGTTCGGAGGTGTACTATGAAACTACTAAATTCTATTGTAATGAATAGATTCAGGCGTTACTTTGCGGAAATCCATATTTAATAATAGCAAATACTTTTAAAAGTATCCTAAAAAACATTAAATAATATTTAAATAAAACACTTAAAAAAGCATAAAATTATATATCTAGTGACAAGTCCGTACTTACCGAGCGCACGATTGAGACAGTCAGTCTCGATCGTGCGCTCGGTAAGTCAAGACCTCCTGAAGATGCTTCGTTTAGAAGCGAAACTAGTCGGGTATTCATCCGGTTAGGGTGCGTGATGTTTATGACGTCACGTAGATAACAGGAAAATTAGGCGGAATTGTCACTAGATATATAATTTTATGCTTTTTTAAGTGTTTTATTTAAATATTATTTAATGTTTTTTAGGATACTTTTAAAAGTATTTGCTATTATTAAATTCTATTGATTTTAAGAAAAATACTACTGTTTTATTATTGAATTATATAGAAAAGACACATGTCATGCATATCACAAAATATAAGTTAAATATTCATGAAAAAACCATAAAAAAAACATGTTTAATAATACCAGTAGCCCGCCGGTTTCGCAAAACGTAAATAAACAACTTAACTTTTTTATTTCATAGATACATTTTCCTGCAAATGGTTATCAAAACGAAGAGTAGCTATATTCTATTGTCTATTATGCCTACGTTCCATCTCACTAAAATGGACCCAATTTACGAAAATCGATAAAAATACGCTGACGATATCCGTGAAACCACAGTTGCACGTGGCAATTACTGTTTTCGTTTCATGCAACCGTGGTTGCACGTGACTAACACTCGTTATTTGGGACCATAATCGCATACCTTACTTATACATACCTATCCTTCTTCAAACATTACATCTATACCTTCTTAAACCTTCTCTTACCTTATTTCATTTACTTTATACATATTCCCATCTAACACTTATTTCTGCAGCTTTTCTGGCTTTTGTGTTACTTTCAATAGCTTTCTTTGATGTACTTATTAGCACTCGTAATGTTGATGATTAAAATTTTACATGTTACATTCATCTTTATATGCGCATCTCCTTGACATGGCTTGCTTTATTTATTTATCTTCAAACGATAACGAAATGTGGTTGAAACTATAGTTGGACAATCCAATTTTATATACGTTTTGGGATTGTTCCAACTATAGTTTCAACGACATCAGGTAGTCTACGGAACATTCACGCTTTCTAATAGCTCACATTTGCGATTGAAACTATGGTTGTAACGATCCATTTTGATATACGTTAGTAATGCCCGTTAATGTTTTCTAAAAGGTGTGCCGATAAGTTTTTATAAGGAATTTTAATAGACCACAATTATTATTTTTCATAATCACGTTTGTTTCTTTGTCAACCATTTGCATTAATTTCGATCAGCGAACCGATTAGACAAATCTAAACTTGAATTGACAAACTTATCAAAATAAACACATAAATCTATCGTCAATCGCCTCCATATGACAGTCAGTTGTCATTACCAAATTGAATTTAGCTAAATTATATTTAAAATAGATTAATATAATGGTGATATTAGTATATAAACATAAGTTACCAGCCTTAATTGTTCTTGTATGCTAATTGAATAAATATGTAATTGACCTTTGTGTTATTTATTATGTATTTTAAAACAAGTTCGTACACCTTTTAAATAAATCACATTAAATGTTATGGGAATTGCTTAAGTTTGAGTTGTGTGAGCCAATGGAATTCAAATATGATCTCATTAGATTCATCCACACTTATAAAAAGGATTAAGAACGTGCGTTCGTTTTACCGCAAGTCAAATTCTGCGCGATCTATATTACGCGGCGAACGGCTCAGCTCTGACGCACACTACGATAGTATCTATGTGTGCAAGAGCGCTATGATGCGAAAAAAATTGATACTTTTATTTATTTACTTGAATTTTGAATCGGTTTCATGTTGTGAATATAATTATTTACTATAATAAAACTGTTTACAGGCCAAATCTGTAGGTACATTGAATATATTTTAAATTAATGGTTGCGTTATATTTTATCTATAGAAGCCAAATCATTTTGTTTTCGTATGTCTGTCTATCCCTTCAAACGCTAAAGCTTAAAGTGTGAGATGATATTAAGGATATTTTTTTAAATAACGGTCAAGTGCGGGCTGCACCAAACAATAAGGAAGTTTTATTAGGGTTTCCGTAGTAAAACAAGGAAACTTTATCATGAAAACTTACGTTGTTTTGACACATTTTTTATCATAAATAAGGAAACCTTAGTTTAGTTTTGCCATGTGCGTTTCGCCGTCTGTCTGTATGTTACAGCCATTTTATTGAGACATTATTAGCACTAGAAGATTGAAATTTGGCACATGTAGGTAAAAATATTACGAGTTGCTCTCATACCTAAAAAGATACCCCATCAATTGGGGTATAAAATGAAGTTTCTTGTTTGGTTTGCGTTTACGAAATATTCAGCAATAAGCTAACTTTTTTTTTTTGAGTTGCATGTCCCTTCTTACTCACGAAGCCCAAAATTTTTAAAACTCAAGGTCCTATTTGTACCTAAATGTACGAAATTACAAACAAGATTATAATGACGATCTAGACTACTAGTTTACGAGCCATAGCTGACCAAGTTAACGCGTAGTTCAGGCCGCGTGAACTCTAAACAAATTCCATAGTAAGAAACAGAATCATACCGTAGAAAACTTTGATGGCGATTAATGTAATAACTGGTAAAAAGTTAGTGCTGTTATTGCTTATATTCTAGAATAACATATAATTATTATTATTACTTTTAAGTTTTTAAGGCGCGTGTTAACTCGCGGGGCGTATCAGGTATATGTAATAAAACACAAAGTTTTAGCAAAAACATTAAAAACTGGAGTCTCTTATTGACATGGAGTGACTTTTCCTGGGGTCAATGAGCTCTGGCAAAAGACAAGTTTCATAAAAACTCAATAATCTCGGCTCCATTTTTGTTGACCAGAATACGTCGTCTCTTGTGATTCGGGTTGATTTCAGACGGTATTCTGGTCCTGTCCACACCGCAAACAAGCAAATGTTTCTTTAGCTGAAATAAATCGTATGTACATAATTACTTTTTTTTATAAAATTAGAAATAAAAACAATTGAATTATAAATTATTGGTGTTATCACCTAATGTGGAGCTCATGTTTCTAAATTACTGACGGGTCTATCCACGCACGAATTAACATCAAAATAATATTTTGACTAACCTCGACGTTTCAATCAAGTTGCATTGACCGTGGTCACGAGTAGACTGAATAAGCGGGTGTCATCGTCTTGAGGAACAGCGGGAGCGTTTTAAATCTACCCCCGCTTGGTTTTCGTTAGTGTCTTTATTACTGTCACCTCGACACACTACACTAACAGTATCGGAACTTGCACGCGACGGCAAATTACGACTCGAGCACTTTCTTATTACAGGATTCCACGATGTAGACAATTTAAATCCATCTTCCCGATTGAAATTTTTGTACTTCTTAATTTCTACCGCTTCACGTACAATTCTAGAGTAATAATGCCGTCCAGTGGAGAGAATTTTTCGATCATGTAGCTCGATCCAGTGGTTAGGTCCTGACTCCACTAAGTGCTCAGCTATTGCAGATTTATGCGTGTCCCGATTTTTCACAGCTACGATATGTTCTTTGACCCTTTCTGCAATAGTGCGTTTAGTCTGTCCTATATATGAGCTACCACAGCTGCAGTCAATCTTGTAGACACCAGGTGTTTGATATGGAATCACATCTTTTGCTGTTCTCACATGGCGTGCTAATTGAGATAACGGTTTATATACAGCCTTTAAAAACTACTTTACGGATCTGGCGCATATTATGCAGTACTTATTTTTTACCATCATATATAAAACTTTACCTGTTTTTAGCCCAATAATCGCAGCAGCACCTGATGCGGCGGCATAATTAGTTCTATATGATCTTTTAGACCGTCACGCGTCTGCCACAACTGTGATCGCAGGAATCCCATCTATAATATCTCCGTTTTCATTTGCTAGTTCAGTTTCTTCCTTAGCCGCCTCTCTCATACTAGTTTCCGCAGCAGCTGCCCACCAGTTGGAGACGTCACTGTGGCACTTCTTGTAGGTTTTAGGGTTTAAATTTGGTAGGTCCATTGCAGTAAACAACTCATTTAAGTTAGTCTGTCCACAGCCAATTAACATTGCACCAGTCAAAGCAGCATGAGTTAAACTTATATCAACCGGTAAATTGTCACATGAATTAATTTCAAATTTTTCGTTGCACATATTACATTGGAAGTAGATGACTGACTCTAAACCAATAAGCTTCTCTTTTATAATTTGTATATTACTTAATGTACACCCTAAGCCTGGGTTGTGATCTGATAAGGCTTTCAATCTATCAAAAAAGTGATTAAAATCAACAATCCTTCGGCCTACAATCCGGAATGGTGAGCTGGTTGATGCATTTGATTCTACACTCTGAAAAAAATAATTGAAATCACACATACATATTGGTAACCTTAATACTTTTAACTCCAGAGTGCTTACAAAGTTGGGCTTTTTTGGTTTTGATTGGATATTACTAGTAAAAATGCTACTCATACTTCCGATCTGTATTAATTTATGTTTCATGTTTTTTATTTCATTCAGGTAAATTCAGACATTCTAATTATTATCAGAGTTTGGATATTCCTCTGTCGCACTTTGCATTTGAGTTTTTTCCTGTATCTCTTCCAGACCTTCTGTAAGCGACAAAAACATTTCCTAGAATCATAACGAATACAAGTTTAATTTTAAAATCCATTCTGTTTCATTATATCACTAAGAAATATTTTTAATATAATATGTACTAACACTACCATCATTGGGCTCATTTAACTTTACTTCATTTGAATCATTACATTTTGGTGCATCATTAGAATAACTTGATTGTTTAGCTTCTGGCTGATTGACTTCCGTCAAACAATGACTTTTTTTTAGTCTAAAAAAAATGGGCATATCTTCTGGTAAATATAAGTAAATATCCAAATAAATGACGCGCTAAGATAACTGAAAATCTGTCAAAATAATTAAATATTATGAAATAATATTAAACATAATATCCATCCAAACCATACTAGTCAAGTGCAAAGTATTTAGGTACGACGACGAGTGAAGCGAGGAGGAGTGTTAGGTGCCTTTTGACCACAATGCGCGCGCTCAGCGAGCGAAGCGAGCGTAACACGGCAGCGGCCGGCGATGCGCCAGAAGAATTTTAGAGCATTTAACTTGTCATCAAAAATTTTCATACTTAACCTCAAAAGTTATATCTTTTTGTTCTTCGTTTTTGATTGTCTTTGCAATGACTCATTACCCTGTTTCGGGAAGGGTATCATGGGGGAGGGGGACAACCACCCCCCTCCCTTTTCGCATGGCAGATACTAGACCCTTACCATCATAACATATCATGATATCATCATATAACTGATAAGCTGGCACACTCTACATAACTAACCTTTTTGCTTTCCTAGCGCAAGCCAAAGATTTATTGTTCTTACTAGATTAGAACATTTTGCGTTTATATCTGAAAGAAAATAAATTAAGACAGTAAGTAACACCATCACGTAATAATCATAAAATGGATTAATAATATACATAAGAAATTAACCTTTATCAAAACTACCTCAGCTTAATAATTACAAATACTTTTAAAAGTATTTAAAAAAAAACATTAAATAATATTTTAATAAAACACTTAAAAAAGCATAAAATTATATGTCTAGTGACAATTCCGACAGATATATAATTTTATGCTTTTTTAACTGTTTTAATTAAATATGATTTAATGTTTTTTGAAGATACTTTTAGAAGTATTTGTTATTATTAAATATGGATTTCCGCAAAGTAACGCCTGAATCTATTCATTACTACCTCAGCTATTCACACAAAACAAATTCATCACCAATATTCATACAATATTACTTACCAAGTATCAATTTGAGCTAGACACGCTTGCGGCTAAGGTCATTGAACCGTATCGCCTGCAGACACAAAACGGTACGCGCGGGATGCGGGGGAGGGGAAGCGAGCAAGCGACGCGTCCTCTCGCTGGGAAGGCCCGGCGCGTACTAATCGAACAATTTTTTTTTTTTTTTTTTTAGGGAGGACATAGATGCTGGCTACCGCCTGTGCGGTCGTCCAGCTCCACCGGGTTTTGGGCGAGGGCCTGGCCCTACAATAGCCCGGGAGGGAGAAGTGCCGAAGGCACTTCTCCCGAGACGGGCGTAGAAGGCGAAAAGCGCTTTCTACCTCCGTCTCCTGCGGACGCCGAAAACGTACCGCTATTATAGGAGGGGTTGACAGCGAGCTCAAGGGCACCACTGTGGTTCGGACCTCGGCTTGTCTCGCTGTCGAGAGACATGGGGGGGATCGGAGCAAAATGCCTCTGTGCAACTGCAGTGTTGCACAATTGGGCCCTACTGAATAATACTCTTTGGCTATTTGGAGAGCAATTTATCGTGACCTTGTTTTTGCCTCGAGCTCGCCGGCGAGCTCGGTGTTTGATTGTGTGACCTCTGATTACCTCACACCTGGGGATTTTACCTCGACGACTTGCGGATATCGCTAAAGCTGCCAACGTAATGGCTGCGATGGGGTCATCCGGGTCGTCTAATACCTGCCGTGGTCGGCGACGGGGGGGTTTGAAAAATGGGATAGAAGAGGCAGTCGAGTAGTTCGATGCCTGGACAACCAATGGGTTCGGGTGGTGGGGCGCTCGATCAAAGTATCGGCGGGCGCAGTCCTTATTGAACTGCGCTAGAGAGGGAAGGTTTAAGTCGCAATGCAACTCGGTGTTCCGGATATACCACGGAGCGCCGGTTGCACTACGAAGAAAACGGTTTTGAATGACTTGAAGCTTATGGAGATGGGCCTCACTAGCATGACTAAACACTACTGATGCGTAAGTCATGATGGGGCGGATGCAGGCAGTGTAAAGTGTCTTCTTATTTCTAAGAGACATTTTACTCTCTTTGCGAATCAGGGGACCAAGGCGACCCATTACAAAGGCCGCTCTGTTACGGACGGTTGTTATATGATCGCTAAAGGTGAGATTCCGATCAAGGGTGACTCCGAGATATTTTGTTTTACTAACCCAGGGGATGGGTTGGTCGAACAAAGTTATAGGTTGCGGGTAACGGGGGCGGCCCTTCTCAGTAAAGTACATAGCTGCACTTTTAACTGGGTTGACCGCGATGCGCCATTTACGGAACCAGTCACCGATCTCGGTGATGGCCCGTTGGAGGGCGGGAATGGACTTTCTACTGATATGCCACCCAGTGGTATAAATAGCGGTGTCATCCGCGTATTGGGCTAATAGGACGTTAGGCTGAGAGCGTGGGATGTCGCTGGTATACAGCGCGAAAAGAATGGGTGATAGCACGGAGCCCTGAGGGACTCCGGCTCTGACTGGGTGGGGGGAGGAGAGGGTGCCTTCCACGCGATAGCGAAAGCTTCTGGCTTTAAGGAAGTCTTGTAGGATGAGCACAAGACGTTCTGGCACGCCAAATTGGTATAGCTTGTAAATCAAGCCATTGTGCCAGACTTTGTCAAAAGCTTTCGCTACGTCGAGGAAGACTGCTAGCGTTGTCTGGGGTTTGGGGTACTTGTTAAAGCCCTCAATGATGTGCTCCGTGAGGCGGTGCACCTGTTGGACGCATGAGTGTCCGGGCCTGAAGCCAAACTGCTCATCTGGGATAAGGTGGTGTTCCTTAGCATGGGACTGGAGACGGTTTGCAAGTAACCGCTCGTAAAGTTTGCCTAAGGCACTGAGGAGGCTGATGGGGCGGTAACTGGTGGGGTCAGATGAGCTTTTGCCTGGTTTGTGAATGCCAATGACATTTGCACATTTCCAGGTGTCTGGGAATAAGCAGTGGCTCATAGCAGCATTGAAGATGCTGACTAGGAGATGGATGAGAGGAGGAGAGAGGGTTTTAAGAACCCTGTTGGAGATGCCATCGGCACCGGGGGATTTGCGCGGTCGGAGGGCCTTGATCAGTCTCGCCACCTCAGCGTAAGTCGCTAAGGTGATTGGTGGGAGTTCAGAGGTGACCACAGAGCTTTTACGTTCGACTTCAGCATCCACCGAATCGAGGTGAGCTTGGTCAACGTGATCTACGTTAGGGGAACACTGAGCCTCTAGGCTATCAGCTAGGCACTCAGCTTTGTCTTCGTCAAAGAACGCTGGGACTAGTGGGACTGGTCTGTATAAGGGAGGCATGTCGTTGTAGTTACTTCCTTTCATACCTCGCGCCAAGTCCCAATAAGCCTGGTGGCTTGGCACGAGGTTTGAAAGTTTGTCACCCCATTGTTGATCACGCAACTCAGACATGCGACTTTGAACCATGCGTTCAAAGTGGCGTTTCTTAGTTTTGTTCTCTTTACTGGGGTAAGAGTCGTAATGTCGGGTCACTGCTTTACTTTCCGTCACTAATCGTCTCACATCCGCTGGAATGACAAGGCGCCGGTCGTCCGGCACCATGACCTCCTTTGCGGATGCACCTACTACGGTGGAGAGGTGATTAGTGAACGAATCGATCGCAAGGGTTACGTCATCTTTAGTCAGGATGTCGTCAGGGATCTTGTCAAGGTCCGGTGAACTGATAGCCTTTAGGGCAACGCCTAATTGCTTCCAGTTCACTATCGTCTTAGTGGGGCGGGGGAGGTCTGTTGTTGGGTCGGGACCTAGTCGCAGTATAATGGGTCGGTGATCAGAGTGAAGCTCGTGAACCACTTCTATGGAGCGTAACTGGAGTGTTACGCCTCTGAGTAGTGCCATGTCAAGCAAGTCAGGTCGAAAGTCTTCCGTGTGAGGGTAGTGAGTGGGCTCAGTGGGCGCAATTATGTCAAAATTAAGTTCTGCGACTAGTTTTTCAAGTGCAATGCCTCTGGGATTGTTGACGTTACAATTCCATAGGATGTGCTTACTATTAAAGTCGCCAATCAGAAGGACGGCGCTTCCTAATGAGAACAATGCTTCTAAGTCAGCTCGGACGATCGGCTTTTGACAAGCTTGGTAACAGGACGCTATGACTATAGGTTGATGACCAGTCATAGCTAGAAGGCAACAAGATGCTTCCATATTAACAAGAGTCGGGGTAGGTAAGGGGATGCAGTGCAGGGACCTTTTGTAATAGATAAGAGTGCCTCCCCCACGGGAGTTCACTCTATCATCACGTACCGTTCTGTAATTGGCAAACCTAGGGTTCGCCTTCCCCGGTTTTAGAAGGGTTTCCTGCACGCATATAATGTCGATAAGGTGGGTGCAACAAAAGTCGTGGACAAGGTCACGTTGTCTAAAGAAACCGTTAGCGTTGAATGACGCTAACGAAACTGAGCGCGGTTTCGTGCGTGCGGTTGTACTACCCATAGTGGTTGTACTGGGGAGGGGCCTGGGGAACGAAGCGCTTAAGGGCGCTTAGTAAGTTCGCGTGTTCCAATGTGTATTGGATCACGTCCGCTGGGGATTGAGCGTATTGCATCTTGTGGAATAGCTCTTGTACCTCATTGATGTCAACCGACATAGCCAGATCGCTGACTAGGTTGATTGCCTCTTGAAGAGGGGCAGCCATCAATGGCATAGGTGGAGCTTGAGGCCGGGAAGCGGCGCGGGGAGGCGCGCGAATGGTGTTGGCGACGGGTGCCGGGAGCGCGGGGCGAGCCGGGGCCGGTGCGCGGGCAGGGGCCGCGGCGCGGGCGGGTGCGGGTGCGGGCGCGGGTGCGGGCGCGCGGGCCGGGGCGCGGGCGGTAGCGACGGTCTTAACCATACTGGGTGGTTTAGACCATGCGTTACGGGCTGGGAGCGGCGCGGGTATTACCTGTGAGGCAGGTACTACCGTAAGTTTAGGGCTTACCCGTTGGTAACGGTCGTAAGAGGGACGGGTCGGCCTATGCCTTGCCACCCTGTGGTTCACTCGTGGTGCTTTAGGGCAGCCACGGTAATTCGCGGTATGCCCTTGAGCACCGCATAAAACACAGCTGGGTGGGTCCGGCGAATCCCGGGTGCGAGTGCACGCTGCTGTCGCGTGATCGCCTAGGCACTTAACGCACCTAGCGCGAGCGAAGCAGAAACGGGAGGCGTGCCCGTATAGTTGGCAGTTATGGCACTGCGAGGGACTCCCATTCTTGTATGGGGCTTGGACATCGAGTCCTGAGAGGCCACAGACCTTTTTTAAATTAAAAATGGCCTTGCCTTCAGGAGTACGATCTAGTACTACGAGTACTAGATCGTAGGGGCTGCGGTCCTTCCCGCTGTACATGCGGTGAACTGCATGTACGGGGAAGTCTTGTGCCTTCAGGTCGGCACATACCGAATCGGTATGTACCTCCTTGGGCACACCGCGGATGACCACTCGGAGGACTTTCTCCTCTTCGAGCGCATAAGTGTGAAAACTTATGCTCTCGTGGCGGAGGAGTTTAGTTAGCGCTCTGTGGTCGCTAATGGTGGAAACTTGGACTTTAATGCCCTGCTGCGTGGAGCGGGCATTAGTATAGTAGATCCCACGATCCGAAACTAAACGGGACAGCATGTCCCATTTGGTTTTGTCCTGAATGAACAGGGGCGGAGGCGGTTTTTCGCGGCGCGCGCTCGCGTCCTGAGGGGACGCGGCAGTGGTGGCCGGAGCGGAGGGAGGAGACGCGGGGCGCGGGGCGGGGGTCGGCTTCTTGCCGGAGGCGGGGGCCTTAGCGGGTGCCTTGGCGGGAGGGGCGGAAGTTGCGCAACTAGCGGCTTTAGGAGCACGCTTGCGTTTGCGGTCAACGACGGTATAGCCGTCGTTATCGGAGTCCGAGTCAGTGCGTAAGGCACGACTCGGATCTACATCCATCTCCGCTTCGGAGTCCGAAGTGGGCTCGACAACGGCGATGGAGGGACGGGTGCTCGCTGGCCTCCCGATCGGTGAGCGCGAGCGAGACCTCTCACGGGGAGGGGCTGCCACCGTGCGTCTGTTGTCAGGGCCCGGAGCGGGCGAAGTCGGGCTGTCCTCTGAGAAGGACCGGGTCAGAGGAGGGACGATGGCCTCCGGAATTGGAGTTCCGGAGGGAGCGATGAGAGTGTCCGTGAGGCGGGCACTCTCTGCATCGTTAAGTGATTGCTGATGATCAGCGTAGAGTTCGGGGTAGCGGAGGGCGAAGGTCTGAAGGACCTCCACCTCACCGTTAGAGGGACGTTGCATCCTGAGGGGAATACTCAGGATGGCCTAACGGGTTCTGTCTCCCTCTCGCAACTCGTGAGCTCACTTGTGTGAGAGGGAGTGAGTACCTATGGTGTGCCCTAGTTGTGTACCCTCTCCGAGCTTTTTTCTCGGCGGAGAGGGGTGCTCCTAAGCGCTACTCCGGGGTTGACTAGGGGTGACCCCAAGGCCAGTAATCCCGGAGCCCAGCTTGCTTCGGCTGACCCGTGAAGCGGGAAAGGCCACGGTGCAAGGTTAAACCAAAACAACAACAGTGGCCGTTGTCACCGTAGGGTGTCACACTGCGACCGCAGCAAATGGCGGATTTGATCGTTCAGACGGGTTTGGCTGACGCTACCCCACGCCTGAACGACGTCGCTTAACAGCACAAAGTGTGTTGTTACGCGACTGTTACTATGTTGTGTCGGGTAGTAAAGTGGTGAAATGCGCACCGAAAAGTGCGGTCAAAACAAGACCACCAGCCCGATATGATGTTGTTCGTCCGAAACAAGGGACTTGGGTAGGTGGTAATGCCTGACGTCTTAGAGCGCCTCTGCGCGCCGGCACGGCGAGCTCGTAGCTCACGTTGAACGGCGGTCGGTGGCTGCTCAGCTTCTGCACACAAAACAAAAACTTCGTCAGGACTGCGTATTCCAAGGCACTGGTCTGCAACTAGCGTCGGAACGATGACCCGAGTGAGACGGCAATAGTGCGGGGACTATTGCGGTCTCACTGGGAGATACTGGCGGAGCTGTAGACAGGTGTGCACGGCGTGGCGGCACAGGTCGGAATGTAATCGAACAATGGATGCGCGCAAGATTTTATAGGTTTATTTGAAAAAATCAGCTTAAATTACAATGTCCCTAAAACGTGCAGGAAAAAATATTGAAATATTAAGCAATATCTGTTGTTCTATGAAATCAGACTGCCAATTACAAATACTTTCGGGAACTAGGTAAAAAAAATTGTTAAAGTGGACCGATTAACTCGTTTTTATGCCACGACAGTATTTTATTTTTGACACATAATAAATAATATATTTGTAATATAGCTCTGTTGTGCACTTTGAGGCTTCATACTCTTCATAATAAAGGTATCATATAAAATACTATGTCACGTTAAAATAGTATTATTCGACCTGAAAAAAACAGCTCTGCGACAGATTTCCGGAAAACAGCTTGCATAAATTGCTTTCGGTTAGAAAAACTGTTTACAAATTATTATTTTTTTCACTGATGTGCTCTAATATATAATTAGACCTTTTCAAAATAGTATTTTTCATAGAATTTACTGCTTGCACTGTCACGATATTGACTCTGAAAAAACGCAGATATACGAACTTTTAGCCGTGAATCGAATGCACGTTCTTAAAACGTCTATCATATCCTACTGATCACATTAATCCTATATGCAAAAGTTTGTGGGTATGTGTCAGTGTTAGTCACCATACAAATTGCCTGACCGCATTTTGATGATATTTAGTTAGTAAATTATTTATATCCGGGTTTCATAAACAATATTGTATCGCGATTTGCTGAGTAGTACCAGATACTTTTTTTAAAAATATTCATATTTTTTATTCGAATAACATACAAAATAACAAAAAAAAAAGTTAAATCTCGAGCGCGATTCGAATCAACGGTCATCATACATCTCCGAGGCAGGAACATGCTCTGCCTGTCTGAGCTACCGAAGAAATGAGTCATAAATCGAATTTGTCCATACATTTTTATTGTTCCGGACCCTAGAACGAGAGTAGGGGGTTTCCCAGTTAATCAATGATTTATTATTTTTCAATAAATGATTTAATTAATCCAGTCCGTGATCAAAATATCCAAGTTGTTATGAAATAATCGCGGTCTGAAGATTTTCATTAATGATATATTTTGTCAATATTATGTTGCAATTAAATATAAATTGTAGCAACCAAATAAAAACTAGATAAGGTATGCTAATAACAACTATGTCTCAAGGTGACGGGCGCAGTGCAATGCGTGACTAGTGACGAAATAAATCTGTTACAGGCAGAGGTTAATCTGCTTAGCATCAGATGGGCTTCAAGCTTGTTCCGTTTAAAATAACGTAAAAAAATGGTTATAATAAGGTAAGATATAAATTGGTAATGACAAAGATCAACATATCAGAACGTTTAATTGATTGTATCGCTAGAAGTACAGTACATATACATTCAAGAAAGCTCCTTGGAACGTTCACCAATACAATATGAAATAAATTTACCAAACTAGAGCTTACACGACAACATATTCTTCAGGAGCTTGCTCTCAAAAGGCGTAGAATTGCTCTACCTTTCAAGGTATAACAGTAAACGCTACTAACTCAGAATCTCTACCAAGTCCAGAGCCTACGGTTTAGATAAGTAATGTTAATGCAAGTATTCTCAACGTTGAGTTATGATATAAATGTCGCAAATGTGGTGCACAATCTGTTAGTCATTGTGACTGCTTCCTTATCTTGAATTGTTTCGTGGCTATGTGACCTAGCCTTAAGGATTTCTTAGACCAAATAGTTATTTTTGAACTTTTTAGGGTTCCGTTCTAAATAACGGGATCCCATTGCTGAGCCTTGCCTATCCGTATGTCCGTAAGTGCTGTATCTTTGGAGCCGTAATAAGTAGCTTATCGAAATTTTGACAGTATACTTGTTAATATGGCGGATTGCCTAACAATTAATAATAGCAATAAGTCCAAATATGGGTCCCAAATGTGGTATTATATAACGTTCTTTGTTATTGCTCTTTTTTATATGATTGAGACGGAACGGAACAAGCTCCTCCCGCTGTTAAGCGGTAACCTCTGCCAATAACAGGTGTATTTAGTCACAAGTGGTAACAAAAAAGAACCTAGTAATGTGTGTACATTAAAAACCTAAAATACTGAACATTACTGCTTGGCGGTATAAATAGGCCTGGTGGCAGGACGAACTCGCACAAGAGAAGAGTTCTATTGCTCTATCGTAAAATCGGTAATACAAACAAGCTGCATCAAAAACCGGACATGCGCGGGTCGGCCACCCGTGAAGGTTCTCGAACTGTATAATAAAACGATATTTGGTACTTTCTGTGTTTTTTACAAAACGCTTGATGTTCAGGTCCGACTCGCATGTGACTGCTTTTATATAAGTACATAGTAACAGTTAGAGCCAAAAGCAGTAGTGTGAAAAGGGAGCTAAATCGAATTTCAATTTTGGTACTAAATAAAATCGAATTTGAATTTTGGTACTAAAACGGAAAAAGATGTTGTTAAAAATTGTAGGTAGGAAGATGGAAAGCTCCACTCTTTGAGTTTATTATTCTCTTAACTATACCACGTTGTTAGGTTTGGGATCTCAGGGTTTCGATCCCCACGGGACTTACAGTATTCGGGATTTTCTGACTAAGAAAGTATTAGTAGCAAACCGTAGTCTGGAACTTTAATAAAGTGATGACAGGGGTTGCCTGCATGTAGGTAAGCTGCACGCCTGTCCATTTCTGTTTCAGTGTCAACGTCTTCGGTCTGCATGACACTGTATCGTGCTCCTCACTCTGACGCAGACGCGTCAGTTCTTATGTATCGTTCGTTACTTTCACTTGCTGCAGCGCACTTCACGCCTATAGTGCGAAAAACAATCATTAACATAATATAATTAATGAAAAAGGGCGTAGGATTCCAGTTACTCTAGCACTCATGTTTGGCGCTGAATTAGTGGCAACTTTACATAAATAATGAATACTTTAATCAAGGTTTACTGCCCGTTAGTCGAGTGGCTTGAAGCACCTTGGGATTCTCCTGGATCAAGTAGTGTACCACTACCGTACCGTAAGACTACCACCAATACATACTATTTGTAAAGATACAACCAACTGGAGGGTTTTGTTCAACGGTGGAGGTTAGGCTGTTGACGATGATGATGAGAGTGTTCAGAAAACTCTTGTCACCACGTTGGGGATACAACTCGTGATGGCATGTTAATTAACGTTAGATTTTAGTTAATTGACCACAGTGATATTGTTAAGGAAAAATAATTTAATATAAAACTTTCAAAAAATCCTTATGTTGTAATTACTAAAATGTCCGTTCCATATTTAATAGACTAGGACGAAATTTAAGCGATACAAACCCTTCAACTAGCGATTCTAACCATCATTGTAACGTAGCCCTTAATGACGTCATCAACTATCCATTCTATTTCTACGATCTACTAATAGTACACGACTGCGATAAATAAACCTTAATCATTTACATTACGATCCTTTCTCTCACTCTATCACTTGAATATATTGAAAGGGTAGAAAGGAAGAGCGATACCACGCGGGAACGCCCACGGGTGCGCTCGCGCAGCTTTCGTCACAGATTAGGCGATAGTTACTAGGTGTTTTGCGACAGTTTTTCTGCAATAAACATGCAGTAAAGTGAAGCCAGTGACGTGAGACAGTATATTTCAATTTGCGATGCCTTTACATGGAAATGCCTTTTGATGCTGGTTGGAGCGGGATGCGAGTTTGTGTCGCGTTTGCTGAGTTTATGTGGCTTTTTGTTTGTTTGTCTTATAGTTGGATATTTTATTGCCATCTTAAGCTTTTGAGATAGGCTGTTTCTGTTAATGTTTCTTTACATATTGTATATTGACCTGGTTAAAATATTTACGTCTCTATATCATGACATGGCATGGTGCATGGTGTCAGGGCATTTTGCGGATGCCCGCCTGGCTAGCAACCCCCTCAGATAGAAAATTTGTCTCTAGGATTTATAAAGGTGTGTTCTAGCAGAAGTCCTTTAGAGCCAATAATTAAAGGTTATCCTGAAAAACATCTAAGCAATAAAAAAAGGCAGAGTTGTCTAAACACTCACGTTTCCTCAATAAGTTTTGGTTCGAGGAACTAGGGGATGAGTCTGTTTTGTTCTTCAGGGCATAGTTATAACATGATCACAGACTCCCACGTTATTTTATGTTATTACTTGTTTTCTCGGCATAAAGGTTCAATTGTAGCAGTTCACGCTGTGTCCTATATAGATATATAGATCATAATGAATTCGTCCATTAATTTCTGAAATAACAAGTATAAAAAAATATTTAGTGATATTTCTGCCAAAATTTCCAGTTCAAGTACACTGACGTCGCTTCATAAACGCCATATAATCCAGATGGAACAGATTTTTGATGCGCGATTCTACACGAAGCATCTTCAGACAAAGACGTTGAGATGTCAAGCGCGCGGTCAAGAATGAGATATATTAATTTTTTTACTACCGAACTATTCTCAAACGAAATTATATTAGTCTAATGGTATTGTTGGTTCTCTTCCACCAATATTCGCTATTTTAAATAGAATTTACGTGATTTCCCATTATTTAAGTCCTTTGCAATAAACTACATCTCGCTATGAATGGGAGTGTATGACGTTACTCTGGCTGTATTATTGTGGATTCAAAATCCATTGCGAATGCGTAAAGAAAGCGAATATAGTACACCCACGTTGTTGTGACAAGACGGGTCAGGGTGGGGCTCACCTAACAGCGGTAATGGTAGTGTAGCGATTAGCGGGTAGCTACGATCAACAACTTTTAATGCCGTATTGATACATTATTTTATTATGCCTATTTAAAAACGGTGGGGACACCGCTATATATTTTTTTACATAAAAATGCGCTAGAAAATTAAAATTTAGAAGAAAAAAGATAGTATGTGCCATTCAATTGCCAAAGCTGGTTTTAGCTAATCATATACTGATTCAAACAGGTAATTGAACTGCAAAGCAGTAAATTATCTTTTTGCTAGTACCAGTTTTATTAATGATAAACCAACGCATGAAATGTTTAGTTTATTCTTCGAGTACATATCAACTATTTCAAGTGATCTTTAATTTCCGGTCGTTATTAGCTTATTTTAACATCAAAATTTATGAGATGTATGAGTAGATATATTTAATTGAATTACCTTTGTCATAAATTTGCGCTAATGGTCATCCGAATGCAATCTTATAATTTATTTGCTTAGTAATATCCTGGATCTGTGGTAATATTTCATAATTGCGTAATTAAGAACCGATGCAATATTTAAAATACACTTGTTAACTGTATCTATGGAAATAACGATAATTTTAAAAGAAAAAACGTTAATAATTACATGTAAGTAGTGTTTTAATAATGGCGTGGTTTATATCATTACAAATAAATAATCAAAGATTTGGATCCAAAAATATGAACCCAAGCCAAAAAATAACTGTTAATACATGACATTACCCACAAACAATCGAATACTATTGGAAATATCTTATACCCATATTTTAAATTTTTCGGCATAACTTATTTTGTACCTATATACGATTAATTTATAATTGAAGATTATTTATATACCTAATTATCTCATTTATTTATAGGTTATTTTTTAAAGGAAAAGAAAAGTAATTCTTTTTCATACACTAACAGTTCTATTTTGTTTTTATAAATATTTTTGGGCGTAAATTTATTTAAGCTTTTGTTTGACACTGAAGCGTTAATGTAATAGTACATTACTGTAGCGGCCAGCAAAGGAGGCATTGATGGACGAACGTGTAAATGTGGGCCGAGGCGAAGCCGTGTCACACATACGTAAGTCCATCAATGCCTAGTTGTGGCCAAGGCTTGTATAGTACTTTTCTCAAATAATGCGCGGAAATTAAAACAAAGTAGCACCTAGGCAGAATGTTTTATTTAAAGATACAGTTGTTAAATGTTTAATTTTCAATAAACAGCGTTCTATTTGCAAGCCAGATCGAAATTTAAATAAAACCTTTGATAAGTTACCTCCTTGGTTGCCATGCTTCGAAGTATAAGATCGTTCTATTTTTAAATTACACGACAGATATGAGTTTACTGTGCAATTTATTTGGCCGCTAGACACGACAGTTATAGATTTTCATACATTTTTTGCAGGTCGCTGCGCGCATGTATTTTGCCAGTACAGCAATTTCGATGTATCTCGAAGAAGGTTGTCAAAATAATGCTCACATTTCCAAGCATGTTTGAGAAACTTACATACTTTCCATTTCTAGTATCTGATATCTATATATGACTAACGAAATGTATTATAACAACAAATCATGTAAGTCCGCGGCAATTCCCGCTGCGAGTACCACTCCACCTTCTTTCCTCACGTCAGGTAACTCACGGCCAAAGCAGAAACGGCTTGATGGCATTAATAAAATGGGAAGCCCATGACAAAGGACTGCCATAGTGTATGGACGTCATGTGTCCATGTCAGTTTGCCATAACTTGGTGTTTGTATGGGGTTAAGCTGACACTTGTTGTGTTTTTAATGGTACGTAATGTAAGCTTTATAGTAGCATTCATGATGCTATGACTACCATATTCATCATCATTATACGAAGTAGGTAGTCGTCACATACGTAGTTGTGCCTGTATACATTAATAAACTAAATGCGGTTTATTTTATAAAACAATACTGCTAATAAGTTACACATTTTACAGCTAAAAATCAGAATTGTCCCATATTCATCTATTACAGGGTCGTATCTATTTAAAAGCCTTCAGTGAAAAAAAGTGCTGAAGATCATAGTCAAGTCTTTGATTTTTATTAATTGGTAATATGATCAAAATGCTGGCACCTATTTGGCTCAAGGAATAATCATTGCAATTCTACGGGGCAACGATGCCAGCATGTTGGGCACGCTGCCAACTGGTAACTGGCTGGAGCATTTGGACTGCCTGTGAGTCTCATTATGACTTGGTAGTGTTCTATATAGTTCGTAGTATTTTGTTAAATAAAGGCATACCGCCGGTAAAAAAAAAATTGGTAAGCAAGCTCTGTTATCTCAGTCTGACCTGTCGGTATGTGACGACGACGGTCGCCGTTGCAGCGTAGAAGATACTTCGACTTCGAAATTTTATCGAGAAATACTTGTACATGTTTGCTGTTCGCAAAGTTAGTGTAAAATAAAAGCGCTTCATATGATTTTTTGGAATATTGACTATGACTGAATGATGTATTCCTGTGCACATTGTCCGAATTAGGAAACAATGGGATGGTAAGACATGCGTACATTTTCCAAAATAATGCTTGTACTGATTAGCTGCAAGTTTTGCGTCTAAATTGGTTTGAAGTCGTTTATAGACTAATTAATAATTAATAATCGCGAATAAGCTTCTTTGCGCGAATTTCAATTGAATCTTTGGCATGGGTATGGTATTTAGTGGAACTATCCAAGTACTAAATGGCCACAGTATTTTATGTATATACATAACAGAGCATGTATTAGGTATGCCGATATCCAGATTTAACATTGTAGTTTTTTTTACTGGTGGCTCTGAGAACTGAAGGCCGTGCGACTGAAATATGTTTAATTTTTAATATTTCGTCCGATATACATAAGTATAGCATAGCTGTTTAAAAACATCTAAAAACTGATTTGTCAAAAATAACTACATAACTATTGAATCTGCTCCCAAAGTTTCACAAGAATTCGGTCATCCGGACAGACACACGAAAGTGTAGGTATGTGCCGAAACTGAAATAGAGAAGCTTCGCTCGCACTTCGCGCTCGCTCGGTCAAAAAACAAAAATGAAGTCAATTGTGAATCTTATACCCAGGACAGCTCTAGTTGATCATTTATCGGAATAAGCACACTTCGGGGAATACCAGTGAGATCTAAAGGATTCTACTTTAAAATTTAGGCGTCAAACTTAATACGGATGTACTAAAAAATATAGTAGTAGCATATGAAGAAGGCATCCCACGCAGGCTATTATCGCCCAAGCTCAGTCGTGCTTGTTCGTGGGCGGCCATCGGATCTGTGACGAAACTTAATTAGTGGCCCATCTGTCTCTTGCCGCATCCATAAATTGGCATGTTTATGACTCCATGGCAAATTAACTAAGCTGAAGAGATATAGGTACTTTTTAGAACCATGTCGGCATACTTGTAAGTGATTAGCATCATATTTTTAATATGACAAAGTAATAGAATAATAAAAAATCTACTGATTTTATTCCTATGAGTATCGATGAAAATATAACGAAATGCTATTGAAGAACTTTGTTGTAGTATATTTTACTATCTTTTCATGATACGCGATATTTGCTAACAAACCTATAAGAACAATAACACAATTTATTATATATATTGAGTTTAGATATGTTATCAAACAGATTTTAGATATGTTTTTAACTACGGCTTGAAACAGTAACTGAAATTTTTGAATACTTTACTTTACTATAATTTTGAAGCAGTGATAGTTGAGTGGTAGCTATGGACTGCCGAGCCGCAGGTCCATGGTTCGATACCCACCGCCGACATGAACTTCATAGTATGGCAAAAGGGCTAAAAATCCGAGTGGACGCCTGGCTACTACCCTAAAGTATAAAATGTGACACCAAGAACCTAACAGTGTTATCCGGCAGTAGTCCTCGAGAGCCAGTAAATGACAGGCACACGACTTAACAACTGCATGTCTCAGCGTAATAGGCGTAATGCAGGTTGTCACTAATGACGAATTAAATGTTATTGGCAGAAGTTACCGATTAACATGAAGTGAGACTCGTGCGAGTTCCGCCACATCCCATAAAAAAACTTGCGTATATACACTAAATGTTTGGAAATATTATTATGACATAGTTACAGAATTTCTTACGTTTATTAAAGTGGGATGCAAGCTTTGAGGTAGTTTTACAGAGATTTTAAGAACTTTGACATGGTAAGCTGATTTATTGTCTAAATTATTAGCAAATCTTAGTTTTGTGGTCATTTGATTGATGAGGTATTTGGTCTGTTGGTCATTTTCGAACAAAAACTTACAAGATTATGACCGTAAATTTAATGCTTTTGAATGTATAAAATATAATAGTGTAATAAATTATCTTAGAAGAATGTTTGATTCATTCTTTGTAAATGTTTAGTGTTTCTATGCGTCAACAGATAAAAATGTGTTATATATACATGTATAGTGGCGATTTCAGTTTGTGATTCCTTGAAGAAAAAGATGCTTAGAGAAATCAAAACATTGGTGCCCATATTATTTACATACTCGTAACTACTCGAAGATCTATGAATACACGTACCACCCGAGCTTGATTATAGACTCTTGACGACCTCTCAACAGGGGGTGCGTACCGGATACGATTATCCCTCGATGTTAAGGTGTTCTCGTTTAGAAAGGACAGATAGGCCTGATGGACGCTATTAGATCCTACCTGGTGTGGTGACTGCTGGGAGGCGGTTTCTATTCAATATATTATCGATAAGCATCTTAGACCATGTAGGTATATAGTTTAGTAACAGATAACGTACGTTCCTCTATACTACCAATGCCAACAGTAGGAAACTATGAAGGAACAAACATTTTAGTTTGAGATCCAAAACTGCTAATGATGATAGGCACCGTGGTTCATCACGTTACGGGAAAGAAGTTAGATTTACATCAAGCCTAGGAATGGCAATCCAGGGTTAAGTCAGAGTCGAGGGGCTGCCTTTATTACATACGTATATGAAATGATTAAAAAGCGTATATTTTCTAGTATTTTGAAACTCAAAAACATTGACGATATTACAACTCTATTTAACCCACTTCTTCATTATACTCGTAACCACGGTCAATGCAACTTGATTAAAAGGTCGAGGTTAATCCAAATATGATTTTGATGTTAATTTGTGCGTGAATAAATCCGTAAATGATTTAGACATAAGATTTTAATTCAAGAAAGTTCAAAGAACATACATGAGGTCCAGATGGTGACACAACAGTTACTACGTTTTCATTTCAGGACCTGCTTGAAAAATTATTTAATTTAATTTCTAATTCAATATTTGGTGGTAAGTCAAACGTCTGCTTAAAATAGCTATATTCAAGTTTGGTTGATTTGAAACAAAATATTTTTTTAACATTATATATTTGGAATAACTCTTCGGGATCCATTCGGATGAGATCCCTTAGTTGACCCCTATATTAGAGTGAATCGTTTAATAGACATGTAGTTATATAATATATCCCTACATTATATTATTCGAGGCAAGATACAAGTCTTACAAGGCAAACAATGCATTAAAAACTACACCCGCAATCTTTCCCCAGATTTAAATCTATAAAAAGTTAAAATAATAAACTTAACGATATTTCGATTTAAATTTAGCATCTCATTACTAAATATAAACGTGAAAGTTTGTCATAATATAATTAAAAATACAAAACAAATTTCAGTGTTAATTCTATTACGGCTATTTTCTCACAATGACTCAATTAACCTTGTCAATCATCTAGATCAATAAGACCGATTACAATATAGTCAATTCAACCTATTGTTATAGTCTATTCGATTTATTAGTTAATAGACAAAAACAATGAATTACTTCACAGCGAATAAATAATCTAGTATCTGATACCAAAATAAGTTCAAGGCTAAGCATATACTAAAACGTAAGCAAAACTGAGTAAGATACCCTTATTGTATATTATTAATGACAGTGCAGATTAAATTCATTATGACATTTGGATTTTACCGATGCAATCTCCCTACACCTGTTATAGAGTAAGTACATCTGCTTACATTCATTCGTTATCTAAGCCTATTATCAATAAAATAAAATATTTTATAATGCCCAGTCTCAGTGTAATTGTTCATTTCTTCCAATATTCTGGGCAGACAGTAAGGCCACATTTCAGTAACAAATTAACGCAGTATGTGATGCGACGCAGGCGCAGAATGATTAGTCTACTCTGAGCCTTGGCGCGACGTGTGAGGGCAGGTGCATTGGAAACAACTCAACGGTCACCTATGTCCTTACTTCTTATACTGTTTGCATTTTGGATACTTTATATCGTCCGTATATTTACGATTCATGTCGTATGTGTTGAAAGCGCATATGGATTCGTAACCTTTAAAAGGTCCAGAATAATCAATTATTCGTTGTTTTGGGAGTGCAACGAGAGCGTCAAGACCTCACCTAAACAGCCTACCATAATCCCCCCACTTGGGAGGTAGCTTGGGGATAGCAGTAATGTCAAAATGTCAGTACCTCAGAAGGCTGCTCACCTTACATTATTTGATTTTAGTCACCTCTTACGTCCAACAGGAAGATCTGCGTGGGAGAGGATGTGAGTCTACCCCAGGGTATGAAATTATATGTACTGTACACATTAGTTATCAAAGGTTTCAAACTTACAACACACTAATTTTGCAGTCACTATTAAAAAAAAGATTGCAACAAACTCAAACAGCTTAAGCCCATTTCACACTCCACTTAGGGCGGGTTTACGAGTGTTGTGCTAACAGCAGGTCATAGAACCCAAACAACACCTACCTAGAGAACAATGAGATTTTATCGTTTATGTACTAGTAATTGTTTCCACGTACAATAAAACCTCGTTTTACCTTGTAGAGTAAGGATTTATTTGGTCGGACTCATTAGGCATTTGCAGTTGGCATTTTAAGAGCTGGCTGTACTGTTTGCGATTAAATTTTATGATCAGCGTGTGTATATTTTATAAGTACATGTATAGCTTTCCATACAAATGTAGTTTCGTCATAATATTTTAAATTTATAGTTTCGTCATAATGTTCAAACTCTGCGAAATTTTGCATGCATACCCCTGAGCCTTTTGGTTTCGATCTATGCTTCATCAGGTTTACCAGTTTTTCGATGCATCATATATTTTTTCCCAAAATATAATAAGAATTCTTAAATTCTCGGCGAATCATGCAGCGCTTTTATGTAGACCGCAGATTGAAAAATCTTTAATATATCTTATCTTTATTATCATCTAGGATTATTTTTAGTTAGAACTTTAATAAAACATGTATTTTGTATTCCTGTTTGTATTATTAGTATGGTATATATGGTATTATTAGCATGTTTTTTTTTTACAAAATATATGGAATCTTCTTCCAACTTCGAAAAATATGAAAAGCTTAAGGCAGTGTGTTCATGCTAATGTGAGGTCAGTGATTTGACTCAGCATATGGCATTGACTTCGACCAGTTATTTCATACTTTGCAGTGTTAGAAATTGGTTTCGTTTTTATAATACAATTTTTTCTAGTTACACAATAAAACAAAATAACAAAAATACACCAAATTGAATGTCTCACTAAATTATTGTGTAAGAACTTGTGTAATCACTGATTTCGTAATACATTTAAATTTGCTATTCGCCGGAAACCTAAAACCTTTCAATTCCAGAACGCTCAAAGGCTTTTAAAGAAAATATCTCAACAATTAAACGAATTACATTCTCTTCGTACTTTTTATCGCGTCTGTAAATTAAATCCGGTTCGATGCTTAGTCACTCTTCATTCGCTGAAGTCCATTCATTAGGGGTGGAATAAAACACGAGTTCCAACCCCCCCAATCCCCCCCCTTGCGACACATTAACAATTCAAGAGAAAAAATACGTAAGGACCACTCGTATGTACGTGACTTGTTTAGGGCAGTTACAGATTTGCGGCAAGTCGCATAGCAAAATTAAAAATAATGAAAAAAAATATGTTTTCATTATATTTATTATTATGATTCGAAGATATGTATTTTGACGCTGTCAACGTTTGAATCTTAGATTTGAAATAAATTGTATACACATTCTTCGCTTGAATTTTTAGGCCAATGATAGGTTTTTTTTAAAATTTATTACCATCAAAAAGGAAACGCTATTTAAGATTTATTGTAAATAGTTCTGAGAAATATATGTCTACACTCGTGCTTTATCGAAGTTCGCCTCGTCACTTATATTAATTACTGACTTTTACCGCGCGACTGCTGCGGTAAAAGTCAGTGGTAAAATTGCACATGAACACACCTGAGAGATTGTATACCTGATAGACGTATTATTCTATTAACGATTTTTTAAATGATAAGGACATTTAAATAATAATATTGATTTTAATAATGACTAATGTAATTTTGATATATTTTTCTTGTGATTGTAATTTTAATTTGAACACAATAAAATTAATACTTCAAATTCAAATTCAAAATCATTTATTCAATTTATTCAATTACAAACTTTAATATTGAAATATTCTACATTGTACTGCCACGTTCAGCAAAAAAATTTATAGAGCCACTGCGAGAAGAACGGGCAAGAAACTCGGGGCCATTCTTTTAAACGTCTGTTTACAATTTGTTATAAACAATATAATACAATTATTACAATATTTGTTTAAATTACGTAGGAGACAGGTGATGGCTTGGCAGAGGTGGAATTTTCCAAGCATTTTTGTCGTTTAAGTAATCACAAACTGTGTAGTAGGATTTCTTGATCAAAATGTTTTTCACATGTAATTTGAATTTTCCTTCTGTGAGCATTGTAATATGTTCGGGAATTTTATTATAAAACCGCACACAATTACCTAAAAAGGACCTTTTATTTGTCTTTGCTAATCTAAAACACGGTACCGTTAATTTATATTTGTTCCTAGTGTTGTAATCGTGGTTGTCACTGTTTAATTTAAATTTACTCAAATTTTTCCGAACATACATAATATTTTCAAATATATACAGACTCGGTAAAGTTAATATATCAATTTCTTTAAAAAGATCCCTTAGAGATTCCATAGGATCCATTTCATATATGGCTCGAATTGCACGCTTTTGTAAGATAAAGATTGTTTCCATCTCAGCAGCAGCTCCCCACAGCAATACACCATACGACATAATACTGTGGAAGTACGCGAAATAAACTAGCCGTGCAGTAGCTACGTCTGTTAACTGTCTTATCTTACAAACTGCATATGCAGCAGAACTAAGTCTTCCGGCTAGATCATGTATATGTGGATCCCACTGTAAAGTTGAGTCCACTTTGATTCCCAGAAAGACTGTCGCTTTGTCAATAGAGAGTTTATCTAAGCCAAGCTTAATGTTTGGTTCAACATAAGGAACATTTGGTAAAGAAAACTTTAAACATTTGGTCTTTTTTGAATTTAAGAGAAGATTATTAGCGGCGAACCATTCAGAGATCATAGATAACACATTATTTACATGAATGAGTTCACTATCTTTCCTATCTACTTTAAAAATCAGAGAGGTATCATCGGCGAATAAAACAATATTGCAGAAATCTTTGACCATGCAAGGCAGATCATTAATATACGCTAGGAACAGAAAAGGTCCCAAAATTGATCCCTGCGGTACACCTATTTTTACCAAAGACCCGGAAGAAGTATTGCCATTTATTCCAACCATCTGTAGCCTGTTTGACAGATAAGACTCTATTAGATTCAAAGCTTTTCCACGAATACCATAGTGTGAAAGCTTACGAATCAGAGTGCAGTGTTCTACACAGTCGAACACTTGATGTCACTTAAGTTTTGCATGCCAATTTGGTTAAAGCATGGTGATCCTTCCTATTGACTACGACTGTCTACATATCATTATTTTGTACCCATGTTTTGCGAAATAAATATTTTGAATTTTGATACTTGACGTTAAATTCTCTTGAAAGGTTATGCGAAATGATATTAGCAGCATATTACGGGCGGTTAAATTGGGACTTTAATACTATTGTATCAGCCCCCTTCCATCATAAGATCTGCTCACCATTATGGTCAATCCATCGTTGTTATACAACGGGTATGAACTTGTTTGCTTTATCAAATCGTCAATATTTAATATTATATTCAATACAAAAGTCGTCAGTTTCAAGTCGCACATCTACAGCTTCAGCATCTCTTCTGATTACGAAGAAACGGCAAAGAGTAGCATAATTAAACAGAGCTCACTCGATTATAAATCTGCGCTACATTTACGTACCTATATCTACTATCTAACCGATAATTTACCTGTAGGTAAGTTATTTAAGACGGTGAATATTGCATAGGTTTGGTATAGTTTGAAAAATTGATTGTTATTTTAGAAGTTTATCTACCTAGTAATGAACGGGATCTTTGTGATTTATCAACTACCAAATCCGTTTTCTAGAAAAAAGAATTGTTCTCTTAAAGAAGTCGCAAAGCTGACGAAATGTAAAATCTACTTTGAAGACTGTTTATGTTACTTAACTAGTTACTACGGTTCTTAGGTGCTGAGATACATACTGGGTCCGAATGTATGAGTTCTTCCAAAGAATATATTATGACATTATATTATATTTGTGATTAGTGACCATCAATCCAGCAATAGTATGTCGATTGACTTACAATCAGAATATAAAATGTTTTATAAAAAATAAAACTAATATGTAAATAAAAATAAGTTAATGAATTAAACAATTTTGAGCATTCTCAATAATGGCTCGTGGGGAGCTGGGCTAGAATGTCACCCCCCCATTTCATCCCGACGGTGTCGTAAGAGGCAACTAAGGGTAACACACCAGAGGATGGGCAGCAGAGCTTTCTAAGGAACTGATATTTCACGCTTCAAACCTCAAGACGCCTGCCAATCGTGGGGATTATAGCCAACCCTCCATAATGGGGGAGGGCAATGGAAAATCCGGCTAGGGCAATGGAAAATCCGGCTAATACAGTATTCTCAATAATCCACGTCATGAAAAACGCATTAAAAAAAACTCAATAGTCTGACATTTATTAGGTCACCTCAATAAGCTACATTAATGTAAGCTGCATCAAAGCAATAACATAGGTAAATACACTTACATTTTAAGTTAGAATTATCTGAACGTCCAATGGTCCGTCAAAGCACACTCTTACTTAAGAGGCTACTACCTCCCTACTAAAAATAATTTAAAAAATACAAGACCACTCTTCCCCACCCACTCCCGGAGACGGGGTGCCACCTGTACTTCTTTTTCCTATCGTCACTCGAAGTGAAGTACCAACGTCCATGTGTTACAGTGGACAGACGGACTGAAAAGGCCACATAAGTCAGGGTTGACAACTGGTAGAAGTAATTTTTGTTTAGAAAATGACAAAGTTGTTTAAAATATCAAAGATAGATGGCGCTGGCCTAATAATTTGTTGTTATAATGGATGGAACATTGTACAGGTTATGAAGTGGGACTAACATTTTCAATTTTAGCTTGTTTGATAATAAACCTTGAGTGATAAATACTTTTTTGGATCGTCGGAGTAAAACACCAATTTTGTAAAAAGATTATTATACCTAGATATCTGTGACATAATTATAAGCATTTATATATTTCATCAACTATCAGACACAGGAAAATAAATTGTATAGCCAATCGTAATACTTCATAGATGATACTTACTACTATAGTCATACCTTGTCCTCAGTATTTTATATTATGCTGTGCTGTCTTATAAAAAAATAAGTTGTTATTTTACGGCATTTATCTGAGCAGATCAAAAACAGTGCAGGGTACGTGTAACATAGCCTGTGCAATTTGTATACATATATTTTTTTTGTGCATTCAGAAATGGTTTAAAGGTATTTACTAATACTATACATGTTGATAGACAAGGGGTAGGTAAATACTTTTTTAACAGATGTTTTAAATTATCTATCATTTTCTTGAAAATTAGCTCCGACAACCCTATGCTCACCCTGTGCGCTTTAATTAAAAGGCCGGCTAAGGTTTAACACGTCTCCTTTCTCCGATTAAACTTTTTCAGAAACACTCTCTTCCTCTGCTTCCTCTGATAGACAGCCAGTTAGATTCCAGTGCTTGTTTATTCCATATTTTTTTGTTGTTATTGTAACTTTAGTTATATAGTATAGCTAAATAATTATATAACCAATGATGGTTAAGTTAGAAATTTTGACTTATTCATTTTAGTATGATCAGTAGTGCTTACAACAATATATTAAAAAAGGTTTCTCCTTGTCTATATCGTGAAAAGTTTTCTTCAGTTTATCACCAGGTGTATAACCGTCGACCGTGTGGTGCCCTTACTGCTGTGTATACGTACGTACGAGTATTTCGCAAATAAGAGCGCCCACAGAAACTTTGCGTTCTTATAAGTTGAATGGCAGAAAGTACTTTATGATTCTCAATGGCGCATTCTGTCTTATTGACACAATAACTCTTATAGGTATATCATATGTACACTTCGTCGAAAAAAATTAAAGAATGAAACACGGAAATAGACTGCTTTGGCATCGTCTAAAAGAGAGGGGTCACGATCATCGCACTGGGTTGATCGGGTGCGACCTGGGCGGGTTTTTTAGATAGATGATGATTGTATATGTTATTATTTTATTGAAATAATCTTTATCAATATTAATTTATATATGTGACTATAATTAAAGATTTAATAAATTAAAAATAATAATTTATGAGCTATTCTGTTGGATGTTGGAGCAGCCATTTCAGATCATTAACACTTCGTACTCGAAGCAGTTTTCGTCTTAATTAGAATACACTTTTATATCTCATTTTGTTTGAATTGTTGAAATATATTATCTAAATTGATTTTGTATATTTTCAGGTAAGTGTCTTCTAACATCAGCCTGATGTAAACAGAGTAAGTTAACAGTACATTATGTTACTTTAACCGAAGGCTAAGTTTATTCATCGGTATACGAGCAAGCGAACAAACCAGCAATGGTAATTTTTGCCCCAGAATGATATTTACTGTTAGGGTTCCATCTTCAAAGTGCAAAACGGAACCCTCTTAACGAGACTCCGCTGTCTGCTTGTCCGCCCGTATGTAACAGGTTGTGAATGGAAGGAGTTACAAAACTGAAATTATGAATTTGGGTACAACGTTGACTCAGACTAGAGTATTGGACTAGACATTTTCACATCAGAAGTAAGCAGTAAAAGGAAATAGTTTTTGAACCCTAGCAAATAACACAAAACTACAATAATAATTGTGGTTTTTAATCGTTTCAAACTTATTTAGAATACAAATATATTATATGTAAAAAAATTATGAGGTCTGGGCATGATTGTAATTTTTAGACCATAAATAGCAATGAATCGAAAGTTTCTGTTAATTATGTACCATATCCTAAGTTTTAAGCAATGATTAGGTACTGAAAACGCCGATATAAAATGTGGTTTCCTGTGTAGTCCTTAAAAGCGCTAAGCTTGACTAGCACTTGGTCAGTATTTTTTTAGTTATACTTTATGAGCAATCCAGACCAAGAGCTTCGATATAGTATAACACTGAGCAGTAAACTTTCGATAAATGTCGAGCTAGTCCAAACCTTAAGGAATTAGTTTTTTATGATATTAGAATAATCACATGGGGCAGTTAATGATGTGTAGAATTATAGTAATTAAACAACCTAAAACGGTTTAAATCGCATATATTTTTCATTATTTTTGCCCCGACGCGACGTTTCAAAAACTTTATCATGGTCACGGGGTGATAATCAACCCTTACTATGTGTTATAATCGCGAAAACCGAAGAGAATATTATGTATAGAATTATGTTTATTGTTGTTTTTTTACATGAAGACTACCTGTTACAAGTAGCGGGTGGCGACGCACGCAATAGCGGAAGTTCCAATAAATAGTCTTGTACAAAACCCACACACTCTCAAAGCTATCATAAAATCACAAACAGTCATCGCTTAAGTCAAACATATGTGCCGGCATAGTTTTACTGAGGCATAAAACTGGAAATCCCTTTGTTGTGCTGCTGAGCGACACATAAAACCTCTAAAATACCATTGTTAAACCAGCTTTATGTCTAAATTAAATACGAAAAACGTGTTATCGATAAGAGTGCGATATATGTTGTGATTTTACTGTGGGTGTACTGTAAGCAGTAGCATAACTTTATACAAACACAAGTGATGTATAAAAAACATCAGTATGTATCCCCAAACTGTAACTAACTACCCATGAACAGATTTTTTTTGGTCCCATGTATAAGAGAGCGAGCCTATTGCCAGGTGGAAATAGGCTTTGTGGCAAGGTGGCCATCATACTTGCGAATTCCATATTTTTAATGAGGAACAAGTTTTAGTGTTATTGCGGTTTGTACTTTTCGATAAATCACAGACTTACAGAAAACGCATGTATTTAAATAACTTAAATAACATAAATTTTAATATCAATTCACGGAAAGTTAATTCCATCTCTGCATTTGTTTTGGGTAATAAACATTTTAATTGGAATTCAAAGAATTCATCGAGAATGCTATTAAGTACTTATAAAAAAAATATTATATAGGTACACCAAAATTTTTTCTGGATTATTTTGGAATTGAATTCATATTTATCGATGCTTGAACGTACTTAAATGGTCCAGTAAAGTTTGGAACAGATATTCCTATACACCGCCACTTGATGCATATTTGCAAATGCCATAACCTAATCTATCTTTCGATTTGACTATCTTGATCGAAGTTATATAAGGTCGATAATACTGAGTTTTCTTTCCACTCTACCTTATTGCCTGTTAGCAATCTAAGCTACACATACATACATAGTAACATATGAACTTTGCCTACTATCCCCAACCAGTATAGTGTAAGAATTGAATTTATTCTGTGACCTGCGCCTACGCAGGACAGAAATGTAATATCTCGCAACGGAAGCCATTATACAATCGTTTTATTATTCAGATTATACGATAGCAAATGTCTCTAAGGCAGGTAAAGTAAAGTAAGTAAAAAAAAAGTAAAAAGTAAATAGTAAAGTAAATAATAGTTTAAAGTACTGCCATATTGTCACAGTAGCAGCAAAGAAATTGCAAATAAAGTATAGGTTTTATCTTTTTTGCTCAGTTTAAGTAATGCAGTTTTCAGAAATTCATTTGTTTGAGCTAAATGAGAGCCTGTGGGTGCACCTTTATAATGATCTGCTCATATCATTAAAACCCCGATGACGAATGAATGGTGTAAGTTTAAAGTTTTTGACTGTATATCATTATCTCGAAGCATTGTAGCCCAAAATAGCTAATTAGATTAAGGTGCTGTTTCGGAAGTAGAAAAGAAGCCTAAAAAGATTGTGAAGCCTAAAAAGCGCTAAGCTTGCCTAGCACCTAGTCATTAAAACCGTAAAAACTCACACTGATGAACACATGATTTAAGTGAACACTTCGGAATGAAACCGAAATATTTTATATATATTAATCACTTAATAAATAAGCACGCATCAATGCCAAGTATGATCAAATTTAATTTTTAGGATTAGCATGATAGGATAGTGAACGGGCCATAAATAAAAAATAACTTTTTAAATTTTTATTTAAATATAAACTGTATTTTAACACATTACTTTATTTCTTTCAATTAGATGTATGTCAAATAAGAATTTGAATAGCAGTGAAGTTTCCAGGATTTATATCTATTTTCTCATGGGTATATTCTCATCGTAAACTTTATTAAGCAATATTGTTTGTATAATACATTTCTCTGCCCATTTCAATACACCCATTTCTATTTTATTCTCGGTCAGTGTAAATAAAATAATGAAATATAAATATTCATTACAATATTACCATATTATTGTCATACTCGACGCGGTAAGTTTGGCCGCACCTTAAATGCATCGTATACATTTTTTATCGAACATTATCGACCCATGTCGATTTACCCATGATTTCCAATTACTAAACAAGTTTTGATTATGATTTTATAACCAATATAGTTCGGAATGGATCACCAAATATGACAGGGCAGCAATAAAAGCATTTTGAGTTATACTACTATTGTAATAAAGATTAAATTTAAAATATGTTTAACTGTTGACAAAATAATGGTTATGATATAATTTTTTTAGAGGCAATCCAGAAATTTCGAAGATTTTTATGGCGAATAATGCGTTATATTATTCTCAGAATGTTCGAGTGGAATCAATATTTTATTTATTTATTGTTAGTTTGATGATAATATTATTGACTAGGATATAACATCAGAACTCTTATGTGGACCTTCCTAATGTTTGTTTCTGTATATCAAATTACAGTCGTGTTTGAATTTGAATTGACAAAACGGTTGAATGGTTTGTTTGCTTAACAAATGAGATTTAAGACGTATCTAGCCATAAGCTCTATAAACGTTTGATTTGTTTTAAAAAGTTGGCTTAGAACGCGTGGGATTTGATTATATGGCTACCTTCTACTAAATATTTAATTAGAATAAAAACATACAGTAATCAAGCAATGATTTAAACTGTTTAAGTCGCGTATGTTTTATATTATATTTATCATGGAATTTCAGTCGCTCTGCAGTTATCGTGGTCACGAAAACTTAGAAGATATCAAGTACTGCTAATATATTAGTACTCCTAACTTTTTGTGGCAAAAAACTCACTAAAGGATTTTAGAAACTTATGGACACAATCCATAAGTTTCTGAAATCCTTTAAGCATTTTCGTAGGTTATCTTATCTTACACATCGTTGACATATTTTTATACATTAAAGAGCAAGTAGTGATGAAAATTACAGTCATGGTCTTATTTTGAAAGTAAGTTAAAAAATTTATAGCACAAGGTATTTTTAGCATTTAAAATAACTTGTAAGAAATCCTCGTTTGTTGAGAAGCAGAAAGTTTCGTTTTTGGATATAGAGGTCCTGATTTTAATTCCAGGGCCGGACAGCTATTGTGTTTTTTGATAAAAACATCAGTAGCAGTCCGAAGTCTGGTACTGTGCCTGGTAGATGGTAAAGCTCAGCCTATATTACATGGAACTATAACAGTTCTGACAGAAAGGAAAATCAAGCTACATGTAAAATAGATTTTAATTTTGTTATTAATTGGCAAATTAAATGGGACATTTTAGATCTGCTAAGCAACCGTCAGACACGTACGTATTAAAAATAATAAAAAAATACGTTACAAATTGCAAAAGAGTATAGATATAAAAAAATAAGCCCCGAGTTTCTTGCCCGTTCTTCTCGAAGCGCCTCAATACCCTTTGTACTGTTTTTTTATGCCTTATAAGTTAGCCTTTGTCCACTATCTCACCTAATAGGAAGTGATGATGTGGTCGAAGATGTTGTTCAGGCTAACCTAGAATTACTGGCTCACATGGACAGCTGCCGGAACACCCCGTTAGGTGCTTGGCGACAGATTTTCTACTTGATGTACTATATACCTTTGTGCTGATCGTGGCAACATAATCTTTTGTACAGTAAAAATTTTGTAATTGAATAGCGTTGTGAACGCCAAAATTTAATAGACAATGTTGACTTGTTTTCAAGTTTTAAAATAACTTATATTTCCTTACAAATATCTCATTGTTATTGAACTCGTATCTCTAAATAATACCTTATTACTTAAGCCCTACATACATGTGAGATCAATCAGCCCTCGGCAGCACGGTCCGCGTCAGTAATGCAGCATTATGACGTCATATCGCTTATCGCAGGGTGGCAGTGACGTCACTTGGCCCGCAATGGACCATTGACCAATTACGTTATACTGTTACTGTACAAGGGGCAGTAATACTACCGTATCTATACTTACTACCGTATACTACCGTATCTATATCTAGATATTCTGGGGTCATACAGTACTTATATCTTAATGTTCTAGCTTTGTTGTTTTTGACGAATTATTGAATAAGCGTCCAGAAAAAACAACGGTAGCTAACATTATCAAAACTTGCCCCAGTCCCAGGAATAGATAGATCCGGGTTCGGATCCTCCTCGTACCTCAAAAAATCCTATTTTACAGCTAATAGCATTTCACCACTATCTCTCGTATTGGAGCAGTTCATAATGCTCTTCCATGTAACGCTGAAGCTCAAGCCTGCGGTGGTATTCAAACTAAAGATCTCCTTCATGGCATAGCTATTGCCACTGCATGGGCTTTGAGGTCCAGTATTTCTAGGTTCAGCATATTTATACCTTCGATCCTATCATCACTTACCTATTTACCTTCAAGAGAGATTGTGGTCATTCAAAGGCTAACACATCAGAATATAAACGAGTTTGTTGGACACCTGAAATAAGCTGTTGTCCCTTCCGTAACGATAACAAATCGAAGAGTCAAAACTTCCTGATTATGCTTCGTGTAGCAGCGAAATGCGTCGAAAATTCTTCTGATTCGGCTATTATGTCATGTCGTGTTTATGAATTGACATCGGCTTAGCAGGAAAATTAGGCGATTTTTTTTCTAGATATACGAGTATTTATATTTTGTTAATGTTGGATTTTATGTTTTTTTTTTAATATATTTTTTTTATATATGAATTAGTTCTCGTATGTGGGTCCGCTGGTGATTTCGCAAATTTTGCCCGTCGATCTGACAAGTAGCATATTTGAATCATGACAACAATTGCTACAAAAACTGCTTGGTAGAAGAATTCTAGGACGAGGCGGTGGTGTTCATTCAGACCTTTTTCTCACAAATATTCCTCGACACTTTGAAGTCCTGTTGAAGTTACGTTAAACAAAGATCAGAACTTCCCGGAACACAGATCTCAAACGCAATAACAACCAAAGTATCATTAAACTCGACATGTTCCTTGATTACCTATCATACCATTTAGCCTCCAAGACATATCACAGTAATGAGATTCCCTAATTAGTTGCCGTCCATTGCGGGCCACGAAGCCCCTGACAGATGCATTAACTTGTCACCGAGCAATCGATACGCAACAGACATATTCGATTGAATTATTGGATGTAATTATTGTATGATTATAGACTGATTTATGTGACAGATATGATATTACCTGCCGTGGGGTATTTATTGGTGGATTATGTGTCGTATTAGACTTTCTCCTTGCACCACAGGCTTTCCAGTTGAAGTTATTGAGGTTTTGATGATGACTTCTGTTGCAGAGACTTTAGTTTCATGTGATATCTAGACTTTCTCTTCCAATTACTATTTCCACAGTCTTGAAACCAAAGATTTCTATATGATATTTTTAGAAACATAGCTAACAGTTGTGCTTATTGAGGAAACAATTATGTAACGCTTACAAAGTGTGTGATTGTTAAGAAGACTATTAGAAAACTGTTACCTGCTGGTAAGGACCACAACATGATTTTCAATTTTCAGGTTTAGTATCAACAAGAGCACTTCCAGAAAGGATTGCCTTCAAGCAAGCGGCTGAATTTAAACTGAGCCAATTTGTTTGTTTGTTCTTGAGTATTTTTTTTTGTGTTGAACAACCCTTATTCTACCGACTCCACACACCTGAGAGAAGGGTGTAACGAGATGATGATGGAAACTTCACCAAATCAATATGTACTTGTTCTTTATCGGATATATTTAAAATGGGCAAAACTATGGGTACTATTTCAAGTATATACGACTGCGTATTTGTTCTTCAGTGGTCAATAGCCGAGTCGTCTCTCCCAGTGCACGTGTACATATAGACAGTCAGTCATTGTGTCCGCTGCAGTACACTACAGAGACAAAGGCAGTGGAGTTTTTATATCGTCCGACCGTCGCTTATCCACCTCACTGTTCGCAACACTGAGAGATATCGACGGTTTCATTATTTTTATTATATCAATATGTAGACGGATGGACGGACGGACTTCGTTCTGAATGCAGCGACATCGCAGTGAAGTTTATTACAATTTATCCATAGGAAAAAAAAAAGAAAACAGTTGACCAGAGGATGTAAATCTAAGGTCTTATTTATTACTAATAGTATGGTGTTTACTGCTTTTTTTAGGAAAATAAACGGTAAATAACCCCCAAGATTTTTTTCCATCCGGCATGTATTATCGTTTAGATCTCATTAGATATCCCAAACTGAACAAAATAAATTATATATTGTTTTATGTGTTGTATATTTATTAAATATACAACACATAAAAATGTTATACGTTAGTCCCTTGGTGCGTCACTGTAGGCGTCACTCCAACTTGCACTAAGTCATTTTTTTAATCATCACCATCAACATCCATGACGTCCATCGTAGGCAATAATTCCCCTGCATTGTATTATTATATTATTTTTATTGTCGGGCAATTGTTTGCTTTTTCTGACAAAGAAATACAAAAGTCAGGGGTCTGGAACTGTGCCTGGGCTCGAATATATCTGCTGAACTCAGCATGCTATTCACTACACTACATTCTAGGTTAAGCCTGTTAACACCTTCGACCACATCATCACTTACCATCACGTGAGATTGGGGTCAAAGGCTTACCTATCAGCAATAAAAAAAAAATGCTAAGCCCCTTTGCCTACTTCTTAGAGGAACACAGGCGCGATGATATGTTTTGACAATACAAACATTTATATTTAATTAGATTTTCTTTTCCGATCTTTGTACGCCCACTTTGTTCAATATTAATAACCCTTTAATATTTTTTTATCCAGCGGTATGTCTTTATTAAACAAAATACTATGAACTATATACAACATAGCTACTACAATAAAAGCATTTAGACAACCTATAAGTCATAGCAGACTCATAGGCAGTCCAAATGCTCCAGCCCACTCCCAGTTGGCAGCGTGCCCAGCATGCTGGCAACATTGCCCCGTTGAATTGCAATGCTTATTCGTTGAGCCAAATATGTGCCAGCATTTTGATCACGCGTCGCATCGACCAAGCGCTCAGATACGTTTTGGAAAATACGATGAGCTCCCGGTCCCCACGGACCCAACGTCTCCACACCAAACGGCTCAAATATGTAACCCATACCGAGGTTAGCATATTTGCGCCGCTTGAGTTGCTCCGCCGAAGTAGCCGAGGCCCCAGCGTTGTTTTCAGAAAGATGTGACGGCGCTAAAGTGTCTACGCAAGTAGCGTCCCACACTAAGGGCCGTCCTAACTTCCACGGAACCAGAGTCATGCCGTCAGGTCTTTTACCGTCGTCACGCATCAGACCATTCGGTTCGAGAATAGCTGCAACATTGGCGCTGGTAAAAGCCCGGCGAATGATATCGTTAAGGCTGGCGTGGCGGGAAATTCGACCAGCACTTCGAGAGCAGGAGAGGCCATGGTGACCGAGTTGATCAACTGCAGTACCACACTGGCAGTGATGTGCAACACAACACCTTGCACCCAAGCGTAAGCTAATAGCTAGACGGAAAGCGGATGGATCTATAAGGCTACCAGTTTTGTAAGAAGGAATGGCCTGTAACCAAAGACCAGATTCCCACACAGGAACAGCGAGAATACGAGGTCGATCTGCGATGCTAGAACACTTTAATTAAGATGTTTGCATTCAAGACCGCCTTAACTCTTATTTAACTCAACCCACACTGTAATGGAGCTTGCTCACTGCAACGACGTTTGACCAGCGGCTCGGCTGCGGCAGGCTGCGGCAGGCGGCGGCAAGCGGCGGCGGCTGGTCGACGGTTCTCGTGATTTGTGGTTACTTGTGAAAGCGGCGACCTCTGCCGGTGACGTGCCAATTGTCTCCGACTTGGGGGTTGGACCAAGCGTTCAGCGAGGGCGGGATGATAGTTAAATAATAAATCGTTACGTTTACTAATAATAAATTAATACCGCTTTTTAACGCTGTGCTTGCTTATTATAGGTGCGGTTGTTTAATATTAAGTAAATGGTTTTCTATGTTTTTGTCTCATATATACATTACAGCTAGAAAATCATGTATTTCTAAGACTCTTATAAAATCAAAAACAGTGTAATAAACACGGTATCCAATTTTAAAACGCCAGTTCATCCTGCATCACAATCCAAACAATCACAATTTGAGGATAATATGATATTAAAGGAAATGCAGTGTGGTATTAAAAAACATGCATAAAAAGAATCGTCACTATTGAATACTAAATTATCTGTCCAGGAAACTAAGTTCTGCTGCGTATGCCGTTCTTAAGATAGGGCAATCGACGTAGTTATTTACACTTCAACTATTTTACTTTACGTGTTTTCACTCCATATTATGGTAGAAACAGCAGCTGATATAATACAGTACAGAAAACCGGGCAATTCGTTCTATTTATGAAATTGACTGTAACGATCTTCATAAAGAAATCAATATATTAACTTTACTGAATCGTCATACTTTTAAAATATGTTTGTTTGGAAGAATTTAAGTCAATTTTATTTAAATGGCGATAAACGCAATTATAACACTTAGAATAAAGATACAATAGTGGTGCCAGGTTTTAGCTCAGTAATAATTACCAAATATATATCCAAAGCTCTTCTTAGGAAATTGTGTCCTGATTTCTAATAAAATAAGTAAAGATATCAACGTTTTCACTGAGTGAAAATTCAAGCTGTAGCATATTAAATTAAAAAGCCTTTTATATACATTTGTGATTGTAGATGACAAAAATAGCTTCAATTTACTTGTCTAATGTTCTATCCTATAAACTAAATTGGTTCGTTACCCTTTTTGCTGAAAACAGTAGATTTTTTTATTATTACTTATAAAAGAATTATATTATAGCTAACAGTATTATAAAATAAGTAAATTGTAGTGTTGCATCTACTGGGTGGTAAAAAAAGAACTTTACTAAGGGTTTTTTTATAAGTGATAATGATAACATGACTGCCACTCAGATTGTTTTGTATTAGGGGCTAATTAAAAAAAATGTCTTAATAAAACACGGAAATGTATAAATTTGTTATTAACTTATAGATCTGGTGATTTATCCCATGCATCTTTTGATTTTTTTGTTGCTGGATTTTGATGTCTTCGTCTGGCAACACCTAAAAGCAGCAAAGAAACTTTATCAAAACGCTCTGCGCTTGTGAGCTGGACTGCAAACGAATGTCTTCTGTCAAAAGCAGCTCGCAGTGTGAACGCTCCTTGATACCACGACCTTACGGAGCGACACTCAGAAACGCACAGAGATCTGCAAGACGTTGCTTTTACATATAAATCACTAGGATGCGATGTTGTGTAAGTGAAACTTTAAATTATGGTGCGATGGTCTTATACTAGACAAACCCTTGCGACGAAATCTATTAATTGCGTAACAATGAGAGTGCAAGATTGTCTTGTGTTATTCCATCTCTAAAAATTATGTAAGTTGTCAATAGCATAGCAATGATACGTTTTGGTATATAAAGGAAAACCAAAATAAAATTGAATCAATGGCGGAACTCTGTGTTCTCAAAATATGTCTTGTTTGTTTATGTAATTATTAATCTATCATTATTTCATTTTCTACAATGACTGAATAAATTAATGAGTTAATATATTGTTTAAAAATTAAAATAAAAGTATAATATACACATTTTATGGCCACGGAAAATCTACCTTCACCTACACACCTGTTTCTGCTTAAGAATCCCAGAACCTACCATTCGGTTTTATCACTGAATCATGTCTGAAGATATACACACTGACCAGTTGGTAGTTCTTCTTACGAGTAGTAAGATTGGAGTCCATCTTGGTGGATACCTCGCAATGTAAGATATTTAGCCCCGACTAGACGAGATAACCGATTAAGGTTGTGAAATACACTGTAACGAGTAAAGTTGGTGAACAAGACATAAGAACTATCGTCTCGGAGTGACGAGTGCAGTGCTGTGTCACGCAAGACGAGGAGGGTGACAGGCGTGACGCTCACCACCAGACGGGCAATTTGCCCCTTTTGCGCAATCATTAACTTTGACAATCTTATGGAATATGAATAAATCATACTTCTAACTGTCGTATAATCATATACAGTTGTATGATTATACAGTTATATGATTATACGACAGTTAGATGTACGATTTATTCAGTTCCTTATGTTCTAATAAAAGCACGCTAAAATTCAGTAAATATTAATCCTATATATTGAAGAAGGATGCAGTTTTCTTTAAGTCATATGTTCACCGAAGTGGGATATAATTCAAACCCGTCAAGCCGCCAGTGGGGTTCATCTGCGGCTGATAAAGCGACCAGTTGTCTTGACTAATAAACCGACCGTTCGTTTGAACACAGACATTGCAACTAGTTATTGCAATTGGTACGTAGGTAGGTTCCATTTCAACAGTTCAAAGTAAGAAGAACACGTGCTCCTTAGTACTATAATTACTAATCACGCGTATATATTGTTGGGTCGATACGACTTGTGTTTTCTAACCACATGAAACAAGGACACAATATTTAATATACAGGGTTATTAGTAAATGGCTAACAACCTCTACGGGTTGACTTCTGTTAGTCCTAACAAACATTTGTGATGAGTTTTCATTGTTAGGAAAAAATTTTTTTTTTGCTTTTTTATATGTTTTTGTCGTAGTAAGTACGAGGACCACCTGATGTTAAAAGTTTATTGTGCCTGTAATGTATTATTTAATATTTTTTTATTACTTTGCTTGATGTTCAAAACTCTATTCAAAGTGAGCAAGGCGCGGTCCAGCGTTGCCTCGGCGGGCGCTCTTGGCTCGGAGTAGGCATTAAAACACAAAAAAGTAATAAAAATAATTGTGAAAATGAAACGGTTACTTATTACGGTCCAAAAAATAAAGCCTAATAAGATGTACAGACGGATGGACAATACTTTAGCCTTATTAAAAGGATACCATTTTCTCGTACAGTACCCTAAAAACAAAGAAACCAACGCGCCACAATTATGAAGCCCCCAAAAAAATTAACTGGGCAAATTATTTTTTAATTCAACCCTCGCTCACCCCTTCAGGACCAATAAACCTCGAGATAAAACCGAACTAAATACAAAACTTACTTCTCCGAGGTCTTATAAACATCCCGTGGGTCCCCCGACGATCGTCACCCGGAATCACTGCAAGCCTGCATATAGCTTTGTCAGACAGGGACAGCTCAACATTACCAGTTGAAGATAGAAAGGGATGGAAGAAAAGACGTTTTGCAGTCGTCATAATTTCGCTCGGCAGACTAATAATAAAGATAAACCAGGGGGTGGGGGGTGTAGGGGGGTACTAACTTATACACGTTTATGTGGACTCTGCTTTGCCGTTTTGAAGTTGGCTCACTTATTTTGAGGTTTATGTTACGCTCTGTCAGTCTTTGTTTAAACTGGATGAAATTAGAAGGAACATTCTTGGGGAATAGAAAATTTTGGAGGATGTTTTGGGGAGAACAAACATGTCTTACGCAATTCTTCCATAATAACTAAACTGTCTAAATTTTTTTATACCTGTATGGTTCCTTGCTTAAGACGAAATGGACTTCAAAAATGTCAGGTTGAGGGCATAGGGCGGACAGGCCTCGTTTTGCATACAAGGGAGTGAAATAGAACTAAGTTGAGAGTCAGTGAAATCACACGCAAATGAAACTTAACAACTATGTCTCAAGGTGAAGGGCGCAGTGCAATTCGTGACTTGTGACGAAATACATCTATTATAGGCAGAGGTAACCGCTTAACATCAGGTGGGCCTCGACCTTGTTCCATCACAATAACATAAAAAAAGTTATTTTGAATAGCGTGAGCGATACTTTAAAAAAACTAATTAACGTAAGCTTTTTAAGAACGGAAAATATCTCTTTGGTACTGTTCCACATGGCTGCTACATAAAAGTCATATATAAATAATGTATTGATACGATTTACAATATAGACACAAAACTTGAGTAAGCAAACTTTTAGAGCTGTATTCATGTTTTTTTTTGTCGAGAAAAATATATGGAATAGTGTTTATGGATCAAGCACAGTAGATTATTATATGTTTTGCTTCCGTGCTTCGGAGGGCACGTTAAGCCGTCGGTCCCGGTTGTTGTCTTTGGATGGCAGTCGTTATAGCATGGTGGTAGGGCATTTCTGAATGCCCGCCTGGCTAGCTACCACCCTCAAGTAGAAAATCCGTCGCCAAGCACCTAACAGTGTGTTCCGGCAGCTGTTCTTGAGAGCCAGTAATTCTAGGTTAGCCTGAAAAACATCTTAGACCACATCGTCACGCCGTCATCGCCTTTTGGTACTCGCTTTACCTTAATAATAAAGATACTGCATTATCCCTCCTGTTAAATATGGTTAAAGGCTTCTTAGAAAATAAATATCTAGAATGAGAAGCATGCATCCACTCATGTTAACGTGTGTTGTTGCTGCATATTAGGTGCCACCATTTACTGAAAAGTTGCTGTTAATACCACCAACAAAAGCTTCCCGAGGAGGCTTGGGGTCGGGCAGGTCGTTGTCTACAATACGTTGTTGTAGGGTCAGTATAGTAAGTTTAACATTGCATAGACGCAAGAAGGTACTATAGAAATATTTGACTGTAATTTAACCAGCCGTCTGTTTGACGCAAATTCCTCCTTCGCTTTTGATTCAACTATTTATTGTTACCTATGTTCATCAGAGATAATGTAGGATTCTTATAGTAAAAGAATTTTTAAAATCTGTCCAGTAGTTTTTAAGTTTATTCGTTTCATAAAAATATAAATCTTTCCTATTTTTTTATGGAATAGTAGGGCAAACGAGCAGTTTGCTCATCTCAATTTTATTATATAAGTATAGATATACTAGCTTTTAATCACTATCTCACTTGTAATGCACTTGCATGTGATGATTGGGTCGAGGATATTCTTCAGACTAGCTTAAAATTCCTGACTCTCAAGGACTTCTGCTGGAACACACCGTTAGGTACTTGGCGACTGATTTTCTACTTGAGGGCGGTAGCTAGCCAGGCTTCGATTCGCAAAATGCTGTAACGACTGCCATTATAAGACACCAACGGGCAACTTGCCCTCTGAAGCACGTGTACGTTCAGTAGTAATGCCTCTAGCGGTCACCCATCCAAGTCATGAATGCGACGGAGGTCAACCTATGCTTCAAAATTTCGCTTCAAAATTGTGTTCCTGACTTACTGGTACTATTTTTGTCATGCCTGATAGGTAAGCCTTTGATCACTATCTCACCTGATGATAAGTGATGATGTGGCCGAAGATGTTGTTCAGGCTAACCTAGAATTACTGGCTCTCTAGGACTGCCGGAACACACTGTTAGGTGCTTGGCGACAGATTTTCTATTTGACGGTGGTAGCTAGCCAGGCGGGCAATCGCAAAATGCCCTACCACCATAGTATCTATCGGTTAATGGCAAAAAAAATATTAAAGATCACTGTACCTCTGTAAACATTGATGCAAATACCTACACAAGTTAGAGAAGTTACATATCTCTACCTATTTTCATACATTTTATTCCCTCGCGGTTCTGTTCAAAGTTGGAAAGTCTCGTAAAGATTCCAGTTAAGTTGAACATAGGTACTATGCACTATCAAATTCGATGTTCATGTCAGTAGTGTGGTAGCTATCTGTAATTTCAATCGTTTGTGACTCTACTTAGGTAGAGTTTGAAGTCGGGCGCATATAATACGTAATGTATACAACGTAAATTGAGATTTTTATTGGCTTCTGTGTACGTATACGATAGAAAATAAAAATAAAGGTAGGCAGTAGAACTCTTTGTGAATGAATTCGTCAGGGGAATTACCGCTAACATATCTATTCCTACTACTAAACAGTAAGCATTTAAATATTTTTATTCTTGCAGTAACCCCTGCTCCGCGGATGTCATTACTAAGTTACGAGTTAGAGGAAAAAATATTGTCATGTACGGAATTCGAACCCAAGTTATCCGCCCCTATAGCCGGGGTATGCTCTAACCGATAAGCCATCATAACATATGACTGCTAGCTTTAACTTGTCCTCTTGTTGTTAACCATCGTTTGGAGATGGAGCGGCATCTATAGTTCAAATTTCGTTGTCCTACAAACAAGACTAATTTTTGCAATTAACTTTAAACTTGTCAACGATGACGTAATACTTTTCTATTTTTTTACAAAAAAAATAATGTTGTAGTGTTGCGTCATCCTTAACAAGTATAATGTTAATTGCATAAATTAGTCTTGCGAAAATGAGATAAGACTCTTGTCATCGACCGGGCAGAGGTCCGACCTTCTTAAAATTTGTCTGAGAACCGAATAACTAGTCTGACCCTGGAATCGAAACCAAGAATATGACATACCCAAGCTACGCATTTACACTTTTTTTTAATAACCCTGAGCTGACTCTTGTGATGAAAAAATATGCAGTAGGTGTAGATTTGCTTAGAAGACAATAAGTAAATAAGCAACATCAGTTTAAGATGGAAGCCTATATATTATATTTTATGTGTTTTAAGTCCACTACTGTACACCACCAATACAATCTATAACTTTACGTAAAATGCCGGCTAAGAGGGACTCGGCCTCGTACACCGAGGATGCTTTTATAGCTATATATCTTGCTTTTAGGAACTTTTTTATTTTTTATTTGTTGGAATGAATGCCAATACATATATTTTGTGCAGAATCAATTAAATGTTTAATAGGATAACGATTTAAAGGATACAACCCTGGGATGGGCAGCGTAAAGGCTTCAAAATACAGTTCCATTTTCTCTCACGGAACCCTAAAACATCCACCAAACCTTTGCTTTCTGGAACTTGTATAGTCCTGCATTATGCATCGCAACACCAGTAGCTACTGCGACTCCAAAATGTCTCAAATTTCCATGGTAATGACTTATCCATGGTAATGAAGTTTCCATGGTAATCAGGCTGACAGTATATGAAAAGGTTTCTTCGTGCCTGATCAGAGAAAAGTCACTTACGTGACTTCCGCTTGAATTCAGCTGACTCGTTCGGTTTCACAATCGAGTGACACTTATGGTTATAGATTAGCGATTGTGAGGATTGGGTCTGAACGGGTACCACTGTTTTTAACCGACTTCAAAAAAGGTAAAGGACTCAATTTGTTTTTTTATGTTTGTTACCTCAGAACTTTTGACTGGGTGAACCGAAATTTCATCAATATCGGTCAAGTCGTTTTTGAGTTACACTCCAATAACTGAAAAATATTTTCCTATCTTGAAGATATAGTCGTTGACAGTGAATGACAATCGATCCCGTAAGTAGAAAAGGACACTGATGAGAGTGAAAAAAAATTAACAAAAATGTGACCGACTTCAGCACTCAAAAGTGTGAAATAACTTGTCAAAGTCGGTACCATGCGCACAATATTGTGATAATAGGTACTTTTGAAATATCATAGGACCGACTTCAACATGTTATTTCACAATTTTGAGTGTTGAAGTCGGTTACATTTTTTGGTTAAAATGTTTTTGAATGTAACCGATCAACTTGTTTAGGCAATGTACACTGCGCGTGACTACTGCGACTTGCTAGGATGTGTGAACTCTAGTGAAATTTTAATATCGAGTGGTTTTGTGCTTTGGAGGGCACATTATATGGCAGGGCATTTCAAAAATGATCGACTGGCCGAAATGAAATTTAAAATCTATCGACAAGCACCTAAGGGTGTTTTCCTGTAGAAACCCTTGAAAGCCAGTTCGATTAAAAAAAATACAATAGTTATATTAATTAGTAAAAAAAGGCATGTTTTGCCGACCCCAGATAAAAGGATAAGGGCGGGATGTAATATAATGTTAATTAATAGACTTAAACTTTACGTCACTTCGAAAACTATTGCAAGTTTTATCCATATTAAATTATTAGGAACCTGGTAAGACCCGCGTTATATATACCGGAAAGATTCGGACGTAATTGATGTTTACGCGCTGAAGCTCGTGCTCGTCGCTTCGCACAATCGTGACTCCCAGACGAAGGACTTCAAAACAGTCCGAAACTGGGTGTAATCTTTCCGGTAAATATATATAGCGGGTCCTAGTCGGTTTCTAATAAGTAAAACAGGCTTTACATTCCGGAAATACAAAATATTTGACGTAGAATAATTTTCGACGCGTGCGATTCTACGTAAAGTATCATCAGGAGGTGATATTGATTCTAATACTGACTCTGCGAGTGCACGATCGAGATTTCTTGAAATTTCTTATGGTTAAGCTAATGGCGTTTATGACGTCACATCGACTTAGCGGGAAAAATAGGCGGAATTGTCATTAGATATACATTTATATTGATTTAATTTTTTTTTGTAGAATAGTTATATAATGTATTCTAATTTTTTTAAATATTTTAAAGTAAAACTAATGTTTAAAAGTTTACATTACTAAAGACTATATTCTAATATCATTCTTAACACCACCGGTTCAATACTTCCGGATCAATTTCACCCCGAACGGAAATACCTATAGTATGAATAAAATATATTGTTAGCGCCACAGTACACTAGCGGCTGTCACGTCAGTCCGATGTGACGTCACGTCACGCCCGTGACGCTTCAATCGTGCCGCGTGACGCGACTACTGTCACGGTGCGCGACACGCCTTACTTATTCATCGGGAAGCTCGATAATTAGAGGGTTAGAAATGTTATTTGTTTGGTTTAGAGGGAAAATAGTGGAGTGGGGAAATGTATTAAACTTTAAGTAGATCTGTTCAGCACTTAAAACATATATTGAGCTAAGTTTGAAATAATTATAACACATTTTTCAAACTAAGTTTATATATCTATTTATGTACAGCTAAAAAACAAATATTATGATATCTAAAATGTTAATAACTAAATATAAAAATCCATATTTGAATTCACACAGTTTTGTGATCGGTACTTTATACATCAATTTTGTTTTATTCTTTCCAGGTAAGTGGACATGCAATTTTCTCGACCGTTGCACACCACGCAAGGTATCTATCAAGGCGGCTATCAATCATCCATCGCCAACTGATCCGGATAAAACCGGCTCTCACTGGCTAGGATATAAATCGAGGTTGATACCAATACCAACCTGTATTACTGGACTGGGATCGAAGATTTCGTATTTGGTGAGTCTAGGATATATTATACTCGTATATGACGAATAACGTACATATTTTCCACATTTAAACATTTGTCGCATATACTATGTACTGACATCCTTCTAGTACTTTAAATCAACTGTAGTATGTGTGTCCACTACCACAACCACAACACACATTTTGATTAATGATTGGCAATGCTTATATCCCGATTACTTCACTGGTTCCATAGGCAAGGTCCGGAATACTTAAAAAAAAAACACGCAGACGAATTCGCGGGCAACCATAAATATACTCAAAATTAACATCATATATGTTGACATATAACATTTTATTAGATCCTTAATTAAAGTTGTCAATTTAGGTATTTAACATTAATTAAATATCTAAATTGACATTATATTACATTGTAATAATATATACATTATATATTATATATATTATTACATTGTTGCAGCAAACCTCTGTCTATCCAATAAATGGCTCTATGAGAAAGCATTATTTCTGTGTTCAGTAACTAAACACAATAATGAGTAACTAAGTAAGTAGATACTAGGTAACGTTTATTCAAGTATTGAGGACAGTAGAACTACAACATCAAGACAATTTATAAATCTGAAACAGGTCTTATTGTCAAAGCAAAATACTACTTTCATACAATGGCATTTTGCGGCCATTACTGACAAGGAAGCTTATCCTACGCTTAATTAGGGTGGGCATTACCGGCTGATACCTTCTTAATTAATCAAGAGCGCTGCAAGTGCACCTACGCTCCCTTTCATACGCCTTAACCAAGGAATCATGTCTTATATTTAATTAGAAGCTAATGAATTCCATCGCGGGAACTCGACCTCATTAAGGTGCGACAACGCGATCGCGCGTTGCTGTCACGCGTGTGTGGTGGAGCTTATTTTCCTAATGTGACATTTGGGTGCCATTTCATTCTATGAAAATGTTCCTTTATATTTTTTTGTAACTCTTTTGGTTCTTTTAAGTATATGAGCTTATACGGGACTAAGGAGCTACTAGTGTTTTGTTTCAGACCGTAATATACCGATTGCATCGTTCATACGTTACGAAGGCTACTTTACGATGACATGACGATAGCTTCTACTTAACCACTGTTCTGTTCGTGCATCAGATATCTTACCGTGCGCCATCTATCGCCGCAGCGGCTGATCTAAATAACCAACCGATCGGATAAATCGCCCGTCGCCGCTCGCCGCTTGTTAGGTGCTCGTAATTAATGATCGCCCTCCATCCTCAGTACTTGCTATTATAACTTTTGCTAGACATTTCAAAACGAAACGATACGTCATCGATTGTAGCTAAAACCGATAGATAAATAGCCGGAATCTTACGAAATCTGCAGACAGTACGGCGGATCGGACCAAGCTACGGTCTGACCCGCAGCGGCCCCATAATGTTCTGTTTTTGTCTCCTGCCTCCCCCATAAATTATTCTAAATCGGGCCCTATTAGATATTCAAAGGTTAAAACGGAAAGCTGGTGCATTTTACTAAAACATTCTGCGGGTCCGATCGTATATCAATCGTTTCGATACCGTCTCGTAGTTTTGGTTCGTGGAAACAATGCGTGCGACTGCTACCTGTTGGCTGTCGCTCGCGATTTGTGGTCGCGGTCGTCGGTGTGCGCTATCGCTTACCGACCGGTCACCGCGTAAGCATAGGGCTGCCTATCCTCCTTATGCGTACAAAACTGTAACGTCATATATGTTTCTTCTGTTTTTTTGGCTAATTCAAGTGATGGATGTTACTCCTTGATCAATTTTATTTAAAAACTATTTATCATTTAAAATGTATGAACTTGTCATAGTATTTATATTGAAATGTTATCATACAAAAGCCTTAATTTCATTTTTCTATACCTAAGATAGAATTGGAAAAAAAAGAGAATTAAATACTTATTCACATTGACACACATTTTGTACATTGTATTGACTCCATGGAGCGGAATATGTTAACAAATTTGCAGTTAGAAGTTAGCATTATGTCCTTGAGAGCCAGTAATTCTAGGCTAGCCTGAACAACATCTTCGATCACATCATCACCTACCATCAGGTGAGATAGTGGTCAAAGGCTAGCCTATTAGCAATAAAAAAAAATTAATAAACTCAAAATGATCACCACATATAAATTATCATGTAAAATTTGATTAGGTCCTAAACTTGGATACAGTAAAATGTCATTAATAATATGTTATTGCAATGTTGCAGCAAGCTTCTGCCGCTGGATAATTATGCTTTGTGTATAAATCAATGACATTTTATGGGAGACTTCATTTTTTACTGTAACTACAAATTAAGTTCTGGAATCGAACCCGCGTCCACCGATATCGCGTCGGATGCCATCTCGGCCACCTGGGACTTGGCATTTCTGCCGAAATTTTGTGCTCCAATTGTATTACTTTAACCGTCTTAGGGGACGGTGCGCGGCCATCAACCAGACTTCATCTGATCGGAAGAAGTGTTTATTAGTGAAGAAGCATTTTTCAAACACTTAACTCTCAGTATGATGTCGCTACCCTTCGTTATTTCTAAATATGATTACAAGCACTATCGCGTGCTAAGCGAAAATCATATCAAACAAATTAATTATTGGAGTATACAATTTTCCCCCGTCCTCCGACATCGCGTCGGATGCCTAATACCATCTCGGCCACCTGGGACTTGGCATTTCTGCCGAAATTTTGTGCTTCAATTGTATTACTTTAACCGTCTTAGGGGACGGTGCGCGGCCATCAACCAGACTTCATCTGATCGGAATAAGTGTTTTTCAGACCCTTAACTCTCAGTATGATGTCGCTACCCTTCTATATTTCTAAATATGATTACAAGCACTATCGCGTGCTAAGCGAAAATCATATCAAACAAATTATTGGAGTATACAATTTTATGCCCAAGGCGGGAATCGAATCCTCGTCCTCCGATATCGCGTCGGATGCCTAATACCATCTCGGCCACCTGGAACTTGGCATTTCTGCCTAAATTTTGTGCTCCAATTGTATTGCTTTGTATTCCAATAATATGTTTGATATGATTTTCGCTTAGCACGCGATAGTGCTTGTGATCATAATGAGAAATAATTATGATTACAAACACGAGTTCTAAACTTTGAATAGTGGTCTTGATATGGTTCTTAAGGTACTGATTCTTGCGAGTAAAATTATTTGAGATTATTTTAATATGTGTTTAAGAATTACTGACGGTATTGAAATTCTGACTTGGTGCTAAGCTTGTTACTTTGTTCTTGCGAGCATGACTAGGATCTGTGTTTAATGATGGACTTAAGTTGATCTCGCCAACCCTATTTTGGCTCTTAACGCAGCGGTCACACGCGACGCTGCCGGCCGGCGCACACGGGCGACTACATCGGCCGCGTTCAATGATATCGCCCGCGTATATCTCGAGTAAAGCACGAGATGGCCTCTTTTGTGTCGTGTCTCGACGCGATACGTCCGAGTGCATTAAAATATTTGTGTCCACTGTTCTTGCATAATTAGCCGATTGCCATTGTTTGGCTGATTTGGAAGATAATTTTGTAACGTGCGGACATTAATGTAAATACCCTTAAAGAACATATTGTATTCATTACATAGGTTTTAATTATATATACTTAACTAGGGCTGAAGTAGATCTCATATACCTTACCTATTTTTAGGAAAGTACTTACGTTGTCGTGAGATATTTTTTACTTCACCTCAGGAGCACATATGCCTCTATTATCTAAAACATTGAAATGCCCAAAGATGGGTATTTAACTGAGAGAATTCCCAGGAAGAGACGAGGGTAGACGGGCGGTTCGCAATAAAAATAAAGCCAAAACTTTTATTTAATACTATATTATATTGTAGTGATGTCAAAAGAATATTATACCAATGAGAAAATACTCAAGTCAATTCCATCTAGATGGCGCTTAACACTAACTTTCATAGAAAAGGTTAATTTGTACCGATATATTTGATTTTTTGTCGCTATATTTAATAAAATTAAGGTTGCTAGGTATCACCTGAATGTCGAGGAGTGTGAGGTTACCAATTTTTTAATCTCCTTAAAGAGAGAGAGGGAGCGAGTTAATGCGGTACAATTAAAAAAAACACATCTAACAATATTCAATAAAATAATAACAAATATATTTTTTTTAAGTATCTTAAGAACACATTAAATAACATTTTGATGAAACACTTTAAAAAAAAAATCTAGTGACGATTCCGCCTAATTTCACTGCTATGCCCACGTGACGTCACAAACGATCGAGATTATCGATCGTGCGCTCGGTGAGTCAAGACCTCCAGAAGATGCTTCATTTAGAAGCGACACTAGTCGAATTTTCTTCCGGTTAGGCTGCGTGGCGTTTGTGACGTCACGTGGGCATAGCAAGGAAATTAGGCGGCATTGTCACTAGATATATATTTCTTTAAGTCTTTCATCAACATTTTATTTAATGTATTCTTAAGATACTTTTGAAAATATATTTCTAATTATTTAATATGGATTTCCGCAAAGTAACGCCTGAATCTATTCAGTATTCAATAAAAACTTACACGAAATTTTATTTATCAATATATATGAAGTTGTGTGAACTTATAATTCTTTAATTAATTACTGTGTGTTTCCAATCTACACAGAAATCGTCGTTTAAGAGCCTGACATTATGAGGTCGTTTATAGGCAAATTATTATATCTACTCCTATATAATATGTGACAGCAGTGGATGTTGCTAATTTTAGATTCATCGTTTCAGAACGATTAAGCAAACTACGTACATAATATGAGCGCTTCAAAGTTAAACTATGTATAAAATTTAACCTTTCCACTAGATATACTTTCCTTTCCAGAAGTTAAGCACTGCTTATTTTAAACTCCTCGTTCTGTGATCTATCACAGTAAAGAATTTGAAAACTGTAGCATCATACCAAAGAGCTAATAATTTATTGACATAAACCGTTTGTAAGCTACACTTCTGCCTGGTAACAAACACACAGCGCCATCTGTGAAATAGTTATCAGTAATCAACCCCATTGTATTGACTAGCTAAGAAATGGTAGATATAAGTAATAATTCATTCTATAGTAAAAATATACAGGGTAAAAAAAATACAGACAGCAAACAACTACAAAATATAAATGTGTGCATTCCCTTGCATTCGAAGACTATTTACAATAAAGGCGTTTAGGACGCTCTTGGCCTTGGTTCTACTTTCCGCATTATATTATATGGAATATCTATACCATATTTATATAGAATATTAAATCTCATATCATATAATACTTGCCGCTGATGATGAGGACTAGAAGTTACCGTCTGTGTCTATTCCATGATTCGTAGCATCAAGAGAGAACAGATATCATCCATGCAAGCTTGTTTGAAACTTAACTTTGCATAAATTCATCGTTTGCACAATTTATTATATTAGAAACTGAATATGTACGACGAATACAACAAAATCTCACATATATCAAGTCCTAAGCACCCCAAGTGCGACTATAATGTCATCAGACGTCACGCGTCATGCAGCGCGGCGACAACGATGCGGCCACTCTCAACCTTCGAGCTCGATGCCCTTAACGAATGGTGGTCGACGACGACATGTTCATTCAAATTATAGTACTCATCGTAATTTTTAGAAATGTATGTATATACCCTATCTGTAGTGTTGCGTTGGGTACTTGTTTTATTCTGACATGTTTCTATATAAAGGTATGTTAAGATGGTTTGGACATGTAGAGCGAATGAATGAAATGAGATTGACTAAACAGGTATACGTGGGACAAGTGAATGGAAGTGTTGGAAGACCTAGGCGAACGTTCCAGAACAGATTGAAGATGTTCTGAAAAAAGACCAGGGCAGGAGTATCCTAAACCGTCGCTCTAGGAGAAAGACGCGTGATTTTATGTATGTATGGTTTTATTTTTGGTTTCGACGAGAAAACGGGACCATATTACGAAGCCTACGTTCCAAGCGTGCGTCCATCATTGATAGTTTTTTTTAAACCGTGATAGATTTTCCAAAAATTTACGCAGATGTTATTGTAGCGCATATTCTTACAAATATTCTCGCTTTCTCGATTGTGCATTTGAAAAGTCTAGACCTACAAATAATGTCTTGCATAGAAGTAAATAATTTGTGACGCAATTTTGGCTTATAGCTGTAAGCTAGCCTTTGAACTCTATCTCACCTGATGGTAAGTGATGATGTGGTCGAAGATGTTCAGGCTAACCTAGAATTACTGGCTTTCAAATACAATGCTGGAAAACAATGTTAGGTGCTAGATGATCCAAAAAAGTTGGTATATTTACTCTTCGCCTTTTTTGTCTTTGCTTATATTTTTACTTATAAACAAGCACAAGACCCACCTGTTGTTAAGCTATAAGCGAGAGCGACCTCTGGCTATAACAGATGTATTTCGACACAAGTGACGAACTGCAATGCGCCCGTCACCCTGAAACATACAGTTGTTCTCATGTGCCTGTAATTTTACTGGCACTCAAGGACTGATTCCGGATCACAGTATTAGGTGCTTGGCGACAGATTCTTCACTTGTTGGTGGTTAGCTAGGTGAGCATTCCCAAAATGCTCTGCCAAAATGCGGTGACACTCAATCCGGCGGTGAGTATCGAACCATGGACCTGGGGCACGGTAGTCCATAGCTATTTATCGCTTGGGCATCACTGGCTCATTGATGATGACCTCATATCGTGCTAATTAATTTCTAGTCTCTACGAATTCTTCTTAGCAATTGCTAAGAATTGCAAAGAAATGCAATTGCTTTGGATGTACTCTAATCTTTTATTCGTCCTTTGTTAACCAATACTTTGATCCGTGCATGTATCAAGATAGATCTAATTGTAGGATAGGGGTAATATAATAACTACCTAGTTTTTGAATACATTTCAACATCACGGAATGACCGGTCGGTATTTTAATGAATTAATTTGTACTATATTTCTATTTAATACGAGTATGATTGCAGGCACTGTCGCAGGCTGAGCGGAAATCACATTTAATTTACAAATTATTGGAGCAATTTTTTTTTGGGAATCGAACCCGCTTACTCTTATTTTGCGCTGGATGCCTATTCCACTCTTAATTTATATATCGTTATCTACATATGACGCTGAAGGAATAATGTGATCTATGATCATTTGAATACGTTTTTATGAAAGCGCTTTTAATCCAATACTTTTTCAATATCCAAACACGTAGAACGTCCCATTACGGCAGTATTTTATACAACTATGAATTACTTTGATTGGTCCATTCCAACTCTAATTTGTAACGTTGTGATGCCCGTTATTTATGCATGGGATCCCATCATCCCAATAAAATGATTATTCCGGATGAATATCCCGGAAAAAATTATTTTAATCCAACGTCAAGAGTCAAAGTTACGACTTTTAATTAAAACTTTGAAAGAGCGATATTTTTGTTACGTTAATTATTAATTTTGTAGTTTTTGTGATGGCTATAGATTTTTTATAAATTTTATTGGTCTGTCGTCTCTCGATTACTATAGGAAGTGCGTGTAATAAGCTATATAATAGAAATGATCGCCGTAATCATCTAGACGGCAGATACGATTTATTAGAAACCGATTTTGAAATGACCGATAGAATCTATCGGCGTGGTTATAAAATTTTATCGTCTGGTTACTACCGAGAAACTAGCAACTAACATTATGTTGCATAATAAGTATCCTTACAAAAGTAAATAAAGACCTTACTGCGTATATTTCTAATTATGATATCAAAATAGTATTGTGACATCGTTTATTTAAATTAGTAGATTGTACAACGAGTGCAGAAAATTTGTAATTTTAGCCAAGATAGTTTAATTGAAGTGTTGGCCATAGGTGAGGATGTATATTTAAATCGAAGCTAAAATGGGTTTTCAGCAACAGGGCTATAAGGAAGCCTTTTCTCGTTCAAAGTACGGTAGAGTTGGATGGCTGACAGTCTGGCAGCCACCATTTTTGGCCTACCTACAAAAAAGGGATTTTCAGCAAGTTAATATTCTAGTTAACTCCCAGCTGCTTTTCACTTCAATTGCAAGAATGAATCAATGATATTGTAAATATCTCTTTAATAACACTTCAACCTGATATTTGTACAATGTTCTATTTGGAGAGTCATTGTTTCGAAGAATGCATGGTTATCATAATATCAATAGAACAGGTCTATTTTATCTTTTTGAAAAACAAAATGTGTACATTTTTATTCTTTTGTTCTTTAAAATACAGGTTTTTTATGCACTAAAGCATAAAAAAAACATGTTTTAGACCGATTACAGTTGTAATAATTAAACTTATAACAATTACAAGTAATTAATTATAGTATTAGCAGATTATACAGACGCGGGTGTTTGAGCGTGAAACAATTTACTATGAGTCAATATCGCTATCGACAATGTTTCGGCTAACCATATATGCTTTCTTAATTTAGAAGTGACAAAGAATTTAAAATATGTATTATATGTATTGCGTCCCCAGCGCGCAATAGACATAAAACTCGGGATACGTCTATAGAAAGTAATGCCACATATATCAGGGTTCAGAGTCGTGTCTAATAAGTCCGGCACGGCGGACGGACAACCATACCTCCCCATCCCGCGTGCCTATAAACAATAAATTCAACTTAGCTCCGTGGAAACTTATTATGTCCCGACATAAGTTCGGATGATATACTAAGTAATAAATTGGTCCGGTCCGACAACGGAATCTATGACGGTCGTAGACAGGTATCAGCCCAGTGAGACACATAAAACTAAATTAGTTATTTTGAGCGGCATCGCGGACGCTATTTATCTATTTTAGTAGACAATTTTACCACATTTTACTAAAGCTAGTGATGCCTATATCAAAAACCGGTTTTTCGAAACCGTCGCTAGAAACCATTTTTGTGTACTGAAAGTGGAGTTGAAGTGACAAAATAACACTGGGAGACTGGTTTGCATTGTTTATTAATACGATTTTAATAATCAAAATTTTTATTTTATTATTATTTGACAGCTCACTACCTTGCGTATGTGTGGTTGGTAAAAGTGTATTCTCTAATAAAAAAAAGTATGACCTAAGAACCGAGATACTTAAAAAAATAAAAATAAAATAATTATAGGTTAACATTTACTTGTGCTTATTTGAATTATCACACATCGCATTTTAAATGTCTACTAGTCACTATTTAAATATGTCTTCATATATTTTTGCTCAGCAGACAAAATTTGGTTTGAAATCAGAATCAGTTGGTTATTTCATTTTAATTTTAAGCGGCGTAGATACTTCAAATATTACTTCAGATAAGTACTTAATTATAAAAAAACATTAGTTAGAGTGTATATTCTTAATATAAACACAAACCGTTTTTTACTCATGTACCCGCAGGTCCCATCCCTAAACTGGAGCAATATTTTAACATATAGGTTTTTAGACCCGTTTTTTGAAGTTTTACGATTATAGGCGGAGCTCCGACGTCTGATTGATCCGATGGATCGAATCGTGTTTTATTTACTTTGATAAAGTAATAGTGTCGTAAAACTAAGTATTCCAATGGTCATCAATCTAGTTTTATATAGGTACTCCATGGTTTTCGGTTTGGTATGTCGTTAAAGTGTTATCGCTACTTAATAAAATTTGTGTTTCATTTTTTTATGGGACTTTTATATTCACAAGTTTTTTGAAGCAATCATTGGCATACGTTTTAGTATTTTTTTGATAATTAGAATCAGATGCCGGATATATTTTATTTCATTTTTTAAATACAGAACGTGTTTTAGGAGAGTGTCAGCAAATTTGTACTCAAAGGGCTCCAAACGAAAAATTTTACATGCCTGACTTTTTTACAGAAAATACTGTATATATATCTTTGATTATATTATATATTGTTTTATGTATTATAACTATTTACTATTACTTTGCACCACGTAATTATGTGCGACGCTAGTCATCATAATAGTTTTGTAGGATTGTTTATTTTTGTTTCGCCTGATGTTAAGCGGACTAACCTCTGCCTATAACAGATGCATTTCGTCACAAGTCACGAATTACGCTGCGCCCGTCACCTTGAGACATAGTTGTTAAGTCTCATGTATACCTGTAATTTCACTGACTCTCAAGGACTGCTGCCGGAACACACCGTTAGGTGCTTGGCGACAGATTTTCATCTTGAGGGTGGTCGCTAACCAGGCGCGCATTCACAAAAAGCCCTTACACCATGCGGTGAAGCTCAAGCCCGCGGCGGGATTCGAACCATGGTTCTGCTGCGTGGCAGCCCATAGCCAATGCCACTGAGCCATCACTGCTTCAAAGTCGGAGCTATCCGACTTATTCACGTAAGTTAGAGATAACTCGTATTATTTCCTAAACTGAGTGCAAACCACCTTAGTTTTTATAATAAAATACAATAAACTGGCTAACTGAAAAAATAACTACCTATATTTTACAGAATTCGGTGTGAAAGACCAACTCACAGATAGAGAGAGAGAGAGTACGGTTTATTCTTATAAGTGACTTCATTATATTTTGATGAATTTTTTTGTATTCTCAGTGAAGTAAGTTTTTTATTGAGTTGAGAAAATTTTAATTAGCAAGTTCAGTCAGCAAGTTCATTTTCAAGGGGAGCTCCACAAGCCCGCGTTGATGTCTCGCCTTGCACTGTGCGAGACGTCAAAGACGTGGTTGAAACTATTATTATAATACTATTATTAATTTAAATATGTAAAGTGATAGTCAAAATTGTATTTTGCTCATGTATACATGTAGTATTTCTATATAATTGTAATGACACTTAACATATTCTATATTGTACTTGTAATTTGAACGGTGTACATTATGTTGGGGATCAAATAAATAAAAAATAATCTATAATCGGAGTTATCTGATTTATTTACGTGAGTTATCTCGTATCATTCACTAAAATGAGTTAACTTTAATCATTGCTTTAGTTTAGGGAAATATCTTTAAATGCAACTGAGCTGAATTTCAATCTATTGCCATCATTTTATAAATAACGTTTATGTATTTCGTTGGTGCAGCGTGTATACCACAACAACAACTTTTTCGTCCAAATTGAGAACACATAGATAGTCAATTTAAATATATGAAGACAAACATGATAACTTTTCCAAATACACTACTTCATTATGCGTAGAGCTATTTTCCGAACCGCCACGCAACGCGGACTAATAGGTATGAACTATATTTCAACGATGGTTTGTTTGATTTACACACTTGCCACAAGCTGCTAATTTTATCTTTAAATTGAATGAAAATTATTCAAGAGAGCACTCTCGTTTAACAGCTTTTGTAGCTCTATGTAGTTACCAGTCATGCAGAGTTTACTAATACGCATCTATACTGACAAAACAACGGACTATCGAAAAAGCCACAAAAACTAAGATTATTTTCCTATTTTTAATCCCTTCAAGTAATAATATCAACATTCTACGAAGACAATAAGACTACCTCCTTCAACTTTCAAGCGTGAATTTGATATGCAACACGCTCCATCAAATATTATAATTTATTACAATAACCTGTCATATACCACTACTTATCACTATCACATGGTATCACACATCAAAGTCACCTCGACTGTGTTCAGTAATTAGTCTACGACAAACGCGTCATCGAGTCATCTATTCACTGCGAATATGACAACAGTTATTCCTATTCCATGTCTCCTGTCTCCTTGTCTTCTCTTTGTCACCTTCTCGTAAATAAGCGTTGAAATTACAAAAGATATCGTCACCTCGACAATGCGTGGAAATAGACGCGTAGCAAAATGCTACTCGAATGTCATACCAACCCTATAACGTAATCAGGGATGGCAACTGCAATTAATTAAACGTTATTTTTTGTGAACTGCGTAAAACGTTACAAAAGATTATTCCATATCATATCTCGTATCTCTTTGACTTATCGTCGTTTTTTTATTTCTCATTACGTAATATCGCCTTAGTTCTTTAAATCGGCAAAGTAGAAGACCAAAAATGCTACGTGAATTATAATGCGACTCAACAACGTTTATCAACATCAACAACAGACTTATAGGTAAATAAAACTTAGGTAAGCAGCCACAGCAGATTTAAACTTTGTAATATGGTACAGTGTGTTTGTAATTACCCCGAACTGACGTACAACAGGGCACAAGCTTATACTTAACTTATTAAATTATCAGAATTATGGAAAACTAGTTAAGAGCTATGGGAGCATACGATTTTTAGATAATAGAAAGGCGCTAAGGCTACGCTACTACCCCTGACTTTAAAAACATCAACTGTTCGGAATACCTAACTTTTCAGACACGATACAGCATTTCATTCACCACCCTAGATAGTTCTTATATCCCTACCACGTACTGCATTTGTTTAACGATCTGTCAAAATAGCGACGGTTGAATTTAAAACAAAAAGAATTGGAGTAAGAAAAAATAATTTTTTTATTAACTTCAGCAACGAATTCTTTCTAGAAGTGTAATAAATAATATACCTACTGAAAAATACGGGTCATATTATAAATGTGGACGTAGTCAAAAATATAATTAATAAACGTTTTGCTTTGAAATCTATTTTGAGATAACCCTAATGACAATCAAGGTGCAAGTCCAGCGTGTAATTCGCGGGCTAATCGCCACGACGTATCACTTGTCGCAAGCGTGCGCGCATCTACCACTGTGACACCGGCATTTTGCGCATGATCCAGTGCATGCTATTACAGTTTGCAGTTAAAGGCGATAAAACTATTAATAATATTCTTATATCTATTCTTGAGATCAATTGATTAAAAGTAAAAGTACTTTTTTACTGTCGATGTCTTAGGCATTGACCACAATCTCACCTGATGTTAAGCGATTGTTCAAAATAGTGAACAGGCCTATTTTTTTTTTACTTATTTTGTAATAATGGGAAAAAGAATCAAAAGTATTTGCCATTAACAAACTGTTTTTAGGTGCTATGCTTTAATTTTTTTACTTGTGCGGCAGGCCATGCCAGGCGGGCTTTTGTAAAATGCCTTAGCAACAAGCTGTGAAGTTCAAGGTCACGCCTGCGGTGGGATTCAAACCATAGACATAGTTCTTCAATAAAAAGGCGTTGCCATAAGCCAATATTTTCTATCAGATTATACGTATCCTGTAGATTACAAGTACAATATGACAGATATGTTTTGGTTAATATGATAAGGAATGCGGGGTGCCGAGCTAGAATTGCGGCTCCCATATCTTCCTGTGGGAGACGTAAGACGAAAGGTGTTATATCAGAAGGTGGGCAGCAATGCCTGTTGAAGAATGACATCTCACACTGTGATCCTCAGGACTCTTACCAAGCGCGGGGCTCATGGCAAACCATCCTTTATGGGGGAGGCATTAGCACAACGGTGGGCATTATGTCTGTTGATGATGATGATAACTTTTTGTGGGAGTCGTGAGAGGCGATGAAAGGAAGATACCATAGGGTGGGCAACAACACCTTTTGAAGAATAATCTTATACTGCGATCCCCAATACCCCTGCCAAGCGTGGTGATAATGGAAAATTTAATGAGGCAAGCATTTGTTCCTGGCTGTTGAAGAGAAGTATCTTAGTTGTTTTATTCGATGTGTTTTGGTTTATAACGGTGTCACCCCGTTGCGCGCATTAAGTGAATCAACATCCAATGTGTATTGATTCTCAATTATAATAAATCCTTCATATCAGAATTATATCCTTATAATATCAGACTATAACTTTTTTGAAGCAAGTTTGCTTAGCCATTCTGAATCGATCAGCAAAGTTAAGCAACGTCCGCCGCGGTCATGACTTGGATGGGTGACCGCTGGTTGGGCATTACTACTGAGCGCTTCCGTGCTTCGGAGGGCGCGTTAAGCCGTCGGTCCCGGTTGTTGTCTTAGGATAGCAGTCGTTACAGCATGGTGGTAGGGCACTTTGCAAATGCCCGCCTGGCTAGCTACCACCCTCAAGTTGAAAATCTGTCGCCAAGCACCTAACGGTGTGTTCCGGCAGCTGTCCTTGAGAGCCAGTAACTCGAGGTTAGTCTGAACAACATCCTCGACCACATCATCACTTACCATCAGGTGAGATAGTGGTCAAAGGCTAACCTATTAGACATAAAAAAAAATTAAAAAAAATCAGAGAATTTACAGAATATCAGAGAGATTAGGACGTATTCAAGTTCTGGTCCGTGGTTAATTATAAACACGCAAACTTGTGTTGACTTCGCCTATTTACTTCTTAAGGCACCAAACCTACCCATCAATAAGGTGGCTTCTTTTAAAAATGCAACAAACATGGTCAATATATGACTGCGTGGTGTTTGTGACGTCACGTCGGCATAACAGGAAAATTAGGTGGAAATGGTCACTAGATATAGATATATATAAATTTAATGTTTTCCTAAAATATTTTTAAAATATTTGTTATTATAAACTTTCATTTAGGTGATTATATTTGAAAATTATATGATCTTGCTCTATGTTTGAATACTTATTTCCCTAATTTGTGTCCTAAGCTAGTCCTAAGATAAATTTAGGAGAAAACCACTGAATTATGAACAAGTGAATCGGGCATTCCAGACATTTATGACCTCCAGAAATGCAAAAAGCACAACAGCCAGTGCATAGAGCAGTGATATAGAAAAAAACATTGGCTATAGCAAACGAAGGATGAATGAAGTTGAGATGAAAGTTACGTGTAGTGGAATAGGAAAGAAAGAGCAAGTAATACCACGATAAAAAAGCAATGTAAACTATATTAAGATATAGTGAAGTTCTTTGCCAAAGGTAAGCTGATACAATTAAATATGTAGAAAAAATTGACCATGAAAGTTTACAAAGCATGTATGAATGAAACAGTTTAATTGCGAACATATTCTGAGCATTTGAGATGATCTGGATAAAGTCCAGGTCACACGGATATTAAAGATTTCCACTTGTTATTATCTATGCATATCTATCTTACTTCTCTATGTATGAGATACACTAACATTCTAAAACGTTCTCAAAGGGCTAGAACAAAATCAATCCTAAACACAGCTGTCATGTCTAACCTGACAATTCTACACCAACTTGTGCACCTTGGCACAAACATAAACGATAACCTGAAAACAACTAGAAGCGACCTTAATCCGTCAAATATACAGACTTTATGGCCAGACTAGAAAAATATTGTAGATTCTCAGGGCTGTGTTTAGGAATCCACATACTTTTTCAAAAGGATAAAATTCTAGAATAACTGAATAAACTTTGATAGCCTGTTATAAAAGGTCCTGTGAATGAGAAATTCACTTAGGAATTTCGTCACGCGTAATATAACAAATTCAATGTTTATTTGGTTCGTAGATTACATATGCGCATGCACCTTAAACAAGACAGGATACTTATTATCATATAAAATTGTTGTGTTGTCCCAATAGAGTATTTCTTGAATCGTTTTAAGAAATCGCAGGACATGGACAAAGACAAGGACATGAGCAGGTTCCAGCATATAAATAATATAAATCATGTTTATTTGTATCATAACGACTAAATATACGCGGCATTATTATTATTATTCTCAGTAAAATTAAGCTACATGTGGACTTGCAAAGTCTCTCTAATAATAGTTAAAGGTGTTTAATTCAGAATGATATGATTTTTATTGATTCATGAGTGTTGCAGTCATTTATTATGGTATATACTTGCACTATTCAACGAAGCACCATTCTAGTTTTACATTAATCGAATCTTTAATATTTTATTTTTATTTTTCATAGGAGTACAGAATCTGAAATTGTTACCGATTTGGAATAGGCTCTCTCCCTTCTATTTGGGACTGAAACATGTCTGGCAAAATATGTATGTTTACATGTCTGCCTACCCCATGTTGGAATACAGGGGTGAGGTACTTAAAAGAGGTCGTAGTTTATTGTTACGAGCAATTTAAAGTAGTTATAATTATGTGTACTTTACCGCGGCAGCAGTGAAAACTTAGTTGGAACCCTAAACGCTACCCAAAAGCGTAAAACATCTGTCATTAGTAAATAAATGCGGACAGGAATTGATGCGCGCGTGGACAGTGAAAAACGCGGAATCTGTCGTCCGGCGACTATTTTTAGTCGCGCAGCTGTCGCAGCGTGTCGCTTGTGTCGCAGACGGTTTCTCAACGGGTTACGTGGCTCACACTAACCTTTTAATGAGCCGGATATGTTTATTAATAATGTCTAGTTGGCTTAAGCGTATGTCACTTTGCTAAATAGCCATATTTCTATTAATTACTCTTCGCGCATTTTATGTCGGTGAAATCGTCGGATGTGTTTGACCTCCTATTTTTAGTAGTACGATTTGTTGAAAGTTTATTTACGAAAGAATTTTTTTGCGTTAAGATTGCACAGATCATAGCAGGCGAGTACGAAAATCAAACACACTCGTTGAAATGAAGATCATATCAGCGTGCTTTCATTTATCCTATATGCGATTAAAAAAAAACACCCAGACAGTTTTTCCTATCTTTAGGTGTAAGAATCTTTTATAATGCACTAGTAGTCACAGAGACAAAACAGACGTCAGATTTTTTAAATTCGTATAGCAACAGTAAATATGATTAAATCAGTTTAAATGCAATTGATAAGAATCAATTATTAATATCAATACTATTTTTATATTTTTGATAGAACAAGTACTTTTTCAGTATATTGAGTTGAAGATACTGATTTAGCAACTCTTCGGGCCTTATTGTTTTATATCCTTAATATAGGCTCAACAATTGTATATAACTACCTAAGTCAAACATAAGTATCGTATCCTGAAGTATTAAGCTAGTATTATTGTTACTGCTTTTGATCTTACCACGTGGTGGAAGATGTTACACATACCTACGACTTTTTGTAAAAATAATCATATTAATGAATAATCCATTTAACTATGTCTAAATCATACGTGCATTATGCGCGGTATATCTTTAGAAATAATTTATTTTATTACCTATTAATTCAACATGATTCAACGAAGGAAAACTAAGGCATTCACGTGAGTGACAAATCTTAGCTCCAAGAAATCTTAACCTGTTGAGATTTTCCTTATCTTACAGTTTACGTACTAAACTCTACCGTATTATTAGGATGCTTTCATGTTTATTTATTTTGATGTAGAGACATTTTGCTAATGCAAGCCTGGGTAGCTACTATACTCAAGGCTCGATCCCCACCGCCGGCTTGAGCATCACTGCTCGTTGGAAGGGCATTTTGCGAGTAGTAGAAAATCTGTCGCCAAGCACTTAACATTGTATCCCGGCAGCAGTCATTAAGATCCAGAAAAATTACAAGCACTTGAGACTTAACAACTGTATGTAAATGTGACGGGCGCAGAATGCATCTGTTATAGGCAGAGCTAACCGCTTAGCATTAGGTAGAACTCAGGCTTGTTCAGTCGCAATCACATTAAAAAAAGAAAACAGAAAATAGGTCACAAAGCACCTAACGGTTGCCACAATAGGTCAAACCTGTTTATTATCCTTGTGCACATCAAAAATGAAATAAGAAACTTTCTAAAGCACATCAATAACATATTTTCATCGATGAGACGAGTACTAGCCTAAAATCTACAAGATATTTGCTACCATCACATAATGATCAAAACAATTTCGAGTACTTAATCGGATATTCTGCTGAACACAGGGAATAATATTTGTAGTATTCAACGTGAAAATGAAATTTGTGTCAACATTTCCCATGTTTTATTGAGTCTAAACTGAAGACTACAATTCAATGCATTTATACTATCCAATCTATGTAAGTCCTTACTCTAAAGACATCACCCACGGGGATGTAAAAAAGGAAAATATCACTTAGTCTACTTATATTACTTTTTTTTATCTACCTTTATATCTACATCTGTTTTACCATTGCTAACGATCTTAACATTTATGCCTAAGTTTTTAGCACTTCATATTGTCGATTATAAAGACAATACCAGTTTACGAGCTGTTCATTTAAAATAAAATAATACATGTTTGTTATAATTCAAATCGCGAGTGAACAGGTATCTTCTGGGTAAGCGCGCTCAATCATCGACCGCATCATCACTTAACATCAGTTGAGATAGTGGTCAAGAGCTTGGGCAGGCTTTTGGTGGGGTGGAGCTCGGTGCGAGTGGTGGCACTGGCGGCGCGTCCCATGCGCTGCTTCAAGTGCATGGGACTCGGCCATACGCGCCCTCAGTGTCCCTCGTCGGCAGACAGGGGGGACCTGTGCTTCCGTTGTGGAGGCGCAGGCCACAGGGCGGCGAGCTGCCAGAGAAGGGCCCCACACTGCGCGATATGTGCAGAGTCGGGGCGACCAGCCGAGCACAGGATGGGGGGACAAAACTGTGTCCCCCCAAAGACGAAGGGAAAGGCCGCCAGGACCCAGGCCATTCCCCGACCGGCTGCCAGAGCCGCCCCTGAGGTTGTTCGCCGTGCGGCGAGCATGGAGGTTGTGACGTCCGATTAATGGATCAAGTCGGGCAGCACAACCTCCTACAGACGAATTTGAACCACTGCGTCAGGGCTCAGGATTTGCTAATGCAGTCCCTGGCGCAGTGGCGGATCGATTTGGCGGTCGCCGCGGAGCCGTACTACATTCCCCAGTCCCATCCCTACTGGGCTGGGGATCTGGACGGCTCCGTGGCCATTATAGGACGTGCCGGTGGCGGCTCCCCCCTCTCGTTGTTAGAGAGGGGCTTGGGGTACGTGGTGGCCAAGTGGGAGAAGTATGCGGTAGTGGGCGTATACTTCTCCCCCAATAGAACCGTCGCGGAGCTGGAGGCTTATTTAGACCTCCTGGCCGCGGCGGTGAGAAGGCAGGCACCACGTGAGGTCCTCCTCATGGGGGACCTTAACGCCAAGGCCCAGGCCTGGGGCAACCCCTCCACTGACACTCGCGGGGAGACTGTCAGGGAGTGGGCGGTTGCCACAGGGCTGACCCTCCTCAACAGAGGGTCGGTCCACACGTGCGTGCGACACAACGGGGGGTCCGTGGTGGACCTTTCGTTCGCCACCCCGGTGGTCGCAGCACGTGTCCAGGCCTGGAGAGTGGAGGCGGAGGTGGCGACTCTCTCGGACCACAACTACATCCGGTTCGAGATCGCCACCTCCCACCAAGGAGGGACTCGGCGCGTGGAGAGGGAGTCCTTCGCGCGCTGGGCGATTGGTCGCCTCGATGCCGAGTTGGCTGAAGAGGCGGCTATCGTCCAGTCGTGGCTGGCCACCCCGGTGCACCCGGAGGTGGCCATCGCGGCGGGCCACTTCCGGGAGGCGGTGACGGCCGTCTGCGACGCCGCCATGCCGAGGTCCCAACGCCGCCCCGAGCGCCGCCAAGTTTACTGGTGGTGCTCGGAGATAGAGGATCTCCGAGCGCGATGCTCGGAGACGCGCCGCCTCTACTACCACTGCAGGAGGCGGCGTCACGGCCGGACGGACGACCAGCTGCCGGCGGAGCAGCTGGCGGCCGAGCAGCTCCTGTATGGCGATGTGAAGATAGCCAAACAGGAGCTGAAGCTGGCCATCGGCCGGGCTAAGGCCCTCGGCTGGCATGAGGAGCTGGAGGGCCTCGACAGGGACCCATGGGGGCGCCCGTATAAGTCTGCCCGGAATAAGTTCCGAGGCAGAGCGCCCCCTGTCGCAGAGTCCCTGGAGCCAGAGCTCCTGGAGAGGGTGCTGGGGGGGCTATTCCCCGACAGCGACCCCCACTACACCCCTCCACCGATGGCCACACCGTCCTTCCAGGAGGAGGAGGACCCGGCCTCCATTCCGCCTATTTCAGAGGTGGAGATGGAGGTAGCAGTCTCTCGCCTGAGTGGCAAGAAGACTGCCCCGGGACCAGACGGGATTCCCGGGCGGGTCCTCAGGATCGCCCTTAGGGAGATGGGCGGTCAGCTTCGGGAACTGTTCGACGCGTGCCTCACGTCGGGTCAGTTCCCGAAGCTCTGGAAGGACGGGCGATTGTGCCTGTTGCGGAAGGAAGGGCGAGACGCCGACTCGCCCGCCGCATACAGGCCAATCGTGCTGCTGGATGACACGGCGAAGCTGCTGGAGAGAATCGTAGCTTCCCGTGTCATCCGGCATCTGGGGGGAACTGGGCCTGAGCTTTCAGAGGCCCAGTTCGGATTCAGAGCAGGGCGGTCGACGATGGACGCCCTGCTCTGGATCAAGGGGTGGACGCAGGACGCGGTCAGCGGGGGGGAAAAGGCGTTGGCTGTCTCGCTGGACATTGCCAACGCCTTCAACAGCCTACCGCACGGAACAATACGGGAGGCGCTCCGCTATCACGGAGTGCCCCTGTATCTGCGTAGGCTGTTGGCTGACTACCTCCAGGACCGCGAGGTCCTGGTGGAGGGACGCGACGGTCTGAGGCGACGTCGCGTGTCCTGCGGGGTTCCGCAGGGGTCGGTGTTGGGACCGCTCCTGTGGAACATTGGCTACGACTGGGTGCTCCGCGGCACGTTTCCCGCAAGTATGCGGGTTGCGTGCTACGCGGATGACACCCTAGTCGTGGTCAAGGGGAGGGACCTCGGGGAGACGGTGCGGCGGGCCACGGTGGCCACGACACTCGTGGTCGGCCGCATACGTGCCCTGGGGCTGGAGGTCGCCCTCTCCAAGACCGAGGCCCTAATGTTCCATGGGCCTCGGGGGGGACCCCCTCCAGGAACGCGGATAGACCTGGACGGGGTCCTGGTCCGGGTTGGGACCCAGATGAGGTACCTGGGTCTCATCCTGGACGGGCGGTGGACTTTTGGGGCCCACTTCACGCAACTGGCCCCAAAAGTCATAGGCGCCGCTGCCGCCCTTGGGAGGCTGCTGCCCAACGTGGGCGGCCCGAACGCCACATGTCGTCGCCTGTACTCCGGAGTGATCCGGAGTATGGCCTTGTACGGGGCACCTGTCTGGGTGGACGCCCTCGGTCGCGCCAATAAGGCCCTGCTGCGACGTCCGCAGCGGGTCATCGCGACGAGGGCGATACGCGGGTACCGGACGGTGTCCTGGACGGCGGGATGCGTGTTGGCCGGTGATCCCCCCTGGGAGCTCCAAGCGGAGATCCTCGCCGAAGTTTACCACTTCGTGGCGGCGAGGAGATCCCGCGGGGAGCCTCCAGCGTGGGAGGAGGTCACGCGCATGCGACGGCGGGCGCGGGCCGCCCTGTTGAGGCGGTGGACGGAGGACCTGGCTCCACCGGTCCCTGGACAGAGGACGGTGGATGCCATTCGCCCGGTCCTCCGGAGGTGGGTAGGGCGGCGATTCGGGTCGCTGACCTTCCGATTGGTGCAGGTGCTTTCCGGACACGGATGTTTCGGAAGGTACCTGCATCACATTGCGAGACGGGAGGCGACCCCCGCCTGTCACGAGTGTGGAGCGCCAGAAGACACGGCGCTCCACACGCTGGAGGAGTGCGCCGCGTGGAGTCCCATGCGGCACACCCTCACAGCGGTCATTGGCGCAGATCTGTCGCTGCCGAGCGTGGTTAACGCTATGCTCGGCAGCGACGGATCGTGGCGGGCGGTGGTCTCTTTCTGCGAAGCGGTGATGGCGCAGAAAGAGGCCGCGGAGCGGGCGAGGGAGGACGACGTCCTCGCGGACCCGCTCCGGCGTAGACGAACTGGGGGGAGGAGAAGGCGATTCGGGCGCCTTCTCGCTCTTTCCTAGTGCTGTGCGGATCATCGGTGGAGAGTCGGGGGATTCTCCACTGACTTGCACGATCCCACACGTCTGGGGGATGGCCTCAATGAGCCGGGTCATCCCTCCATTGGCCGGGGCCCGTCATCGGTGACGGGCCGGCCGCCGGGGCGAGATGGTGACTGCTAACGCTACCCCATTTCGCCCTACTAGGCGGCAGACTGCTCATCCCGGGTTTTTAGTGGGTAACCTCACTTACTACCCCCCGAGGGGGTAGTAAGGCCCTTCAGGCGAGGACTCCCACATAATCACTCCGCTCCCCCCGGGGCGGGTGGTATCCATAAAGGATTTTCCCGGGTGAAAAAAAAAAAAAAAAAAAAAAAAAAAAAAAAAAAAAAAAAAAAAAAGTGGTCAAGAGCTATCCAGTTCCGTATAAAAAAATATATATATATCAGCCGGGTCTATTAATATTATAATTGTCTTTTCTTATTCTTTGCAAGCAATTAAATTATCCCTAACAACTAAAGTATGGTTGAAAGTTACTCTCGAAATCGTAGAATACTGCTGTAAATATTTTACTATTCGTAGCCGGCTATGTACCCTCTGAAGGGCTTAAAAGGCTGTAGTTTATAAAAAGTTTCTGTAAAAATATATGGAAATTAATATAATAACTTATATTATAGTTGGAAATATAAATATAATAACAACAGAAGTATGTACGTAAAAAAGGTAGGTGCTTAAAAAAAGTATTCTTCTATAAAGGTTTAGTAAGAGAGAGAGAGCGAAAATTAGTTATGTGGAATTAAATATATATAATATTCAATTTATCGAAAATATCGGTATGTTTTATTGCTATATCGCAAACATCGATACATCATATCGGAATATTTTTTTGTTTTTTCACATGACCTTCACTATTCTGGTAACAAAAATACCCCTCGACTTTCCAAGACTTTACGCCTCACAACCAAAGCTCTACTTTCAACTTTATAATGCACGAGTAACATTTTGTTCAATCTATGTCAGAAATCAAATCAAAGCATAACACATGTATCACACGGGCACTCCCCGTAAACTTCAGTCCGTCTGTCAGTATTTCACCTCACAAAATGAGATACCTAGAACATAACTCCAACATGGTTTATTGTGAACTGTATAACATAAATAATATTAATACAAGTACCGAATTAGACCCAACGATGCGAATCCACAATTTGCCACAAGTCAACATTTTTAATGTAAATGTAAGCAGATTTACCTGTTCTTTTAGCATGAAGCTTCCTTTATATTTTTTATTGTACCATGTACTAATTTGAGGAGATAATACGTAAACTGATTTATTTTAGTCTGTCGCCAAAGCAACTAATATAAAGTAAGTTGTATTTCTTCTAAGTTTTATCTTATAACAACTACGACCACATCAACACTTACCAACAGTTGAGATTGTTGTCAAAAGTTGACGTATTAGAATAATTAAAATATAAGGAGTCAGTACCATAGTGTCTCTGTTACAATAAAAGAGATGCACATATTGTACAATTATTGCACTTATTCGAATTTATAATAAGACCGACAACCTGCCTGACGTTAATTTGACCTTTGGAATTCTTGTTGGCAGAATACTCAGAACACTCTACCAGTCGTGTGTGTTCGACAAAAGATGATAATGATTAATGAGTCATAGTACAAGTAAATGTGAATTTATTTACAAACAAGTCTAATTTTGCTAGTAAATACAACCAAAGGAAACAAAATATTCGCGAACTAAAAAAACCACGAGCGCAGTTTAAATTACGCGCGTACATATATATTAAGTTCGTATTTTATAGGCTATTAAGTTATTAATGAATACAATAGGAAAGTTTAGAGATTACGTTGGCGGTTACCAAAATACGAACCTACTTTTATCTGTCACAATAAAACTTTTTTAACACCCTCAAACTCACTAACACGATACTGTCTCAACCGAAAATATCACCGACCGAAACACATAACACTAAATCATAACAATGACAAAAAGCTAAAAAAAAAGCTCAAAGACTGACCGCTGAGAAACACGAAATCTTGAAGGAAATGGCTCGGAATCTATAAATCCATGGTGGCATGGTCTCACCATCACAAACATGTCAAAAACGGTCATAAAATTCCCGGGAATGTATCCTAGAGATAGTTTATTAGAAATAACACAATGAAAGGCAGAAATATGTCCGCTGTAATGGCGATTGATGAAATGAGACTTTGGGATCTTTAGTCTGTGACGCTGGATTTTTTTTCGTTTATGTAATGTTCGGCGTGACGGATTTCGACGTTTTGACTTTTTGATTGTTTATAGGGAGCGTTATTTTTAATGAGAGAACAGAGGTCGATGTTTATTGGTGAAAATAAAAAATAATGGACTATTTTTTTCGGGTGCGTCTTTTTGTCCGCTTTTAGGATTCCGTATTAGAGAATAGAACCATATTAATAAACCTCCACATTATCTGTCCGTCCATCCAAATTCAAATTCAAATTCAAATTCAAAATCATTTATTCAATTTAGGCGTCTACGACGCTCTTATGAAGGTCAATTACAAACTTTAATATTGAAATATTCTACATTGTACTGCCACGTTCAGCAAAAAAATGTATAAAGCCACTGCGAGAAGAACGGGCAAGAAACTCGGGGCCATTCTTTTAAACGTCTGTTTACAATTTGTTATAAACAATATAATACAATTATTACAATATTTGTTTAAATTACGTAGGAGACAGGTGATGGCTTGGCAGAGGTGGAATTTTCCAAGCATTTTTGTCGTTTAAGTAATCACAAACTGTGTAGTAGGATTTCTTAATCAAAATGTTTTTCACGTGTAATTTGAATTTTCCTTCTGTGAGCATTGTAATATGTTCGGGAATTTTATTATAAAACCGCACACAATTACCTAAAAAGGACCTTTTATTTGTCTTTGCTAATCTAAAACACGGTACCGTTAATTTATATTTGTTCCTAGTGTTGTAATCGTGGTTGTCACTGTTTAATTTAAATTTACTCAATTTTTTCCGAACATACATAATATTTTCAAATATATACAGACTCGGTAAAGTTAATATATCAAAAAATAGTCTTTATCCTTGGTACCGTAATACGAATCCGGTTGAGTTTTTCCTATTGGGCGTTTATATAGTTGGACATTATTGCGTTCTTTGTAATGTTTTTTACACTAGTGGTGCAAATGAAAGGGAATCTAAACACAAAAAACTTTTTAAACCTTATTTGCTTCTGCTCTATCGTTAAATGATATGTTGAAAGAGCCCCACACTTAGTGTGATTATAATATGCCGAGGCATATTATCTGTACTCAGTACTATTACTATATTACTATTACTATTACTATAATATTATAAATGCGAAAGTAATTCTGTCTGTCTGTCTGTTACGCTTTCACGCCAAAAATACTGGACTGATTTGGTATGGAAATAGTTTGAGACCCGGGGAAAAACATAGGATAGTTTTTATCCAACTGCGTAAAAAGAGGTTTATGTTTTTGCGCGATAACATACCCGCGGGCGGAGCCGCGCCCGGAAAGCTAGTAATCTATATATGGCTGATTTTGTTAGTTTTATAGATTATATTGTAATTTATTTACTAGATAAGTTTTTAAGATCAAGATTGATTTGAGAAAGATACTTTGACGGTCCCCAAATAATTTTTTACACATATAAAGTTCTATAAAATGTATATTTGTATCAGCAATATTTTGAAGGAACAGATTAGGCAAGGCCTTTTTTTATGGAATTGTGACGGAATCCGCTCAAAGTGGCCGGATGTTAAGTGGTAACCTCTGCCTATAACAGATGCATTTCGCCAGAACTCACGAATTAATAATTTTATAATTACTTGCTGCATGTCAAGGACTAATTTAGTGCTTGGCGACAGATTTTGTACTTGATGAGATACGTTATGGTAGTGATCGAATCATGGACCTGCAACACTGCAGTTCATAGCTATTATCAGTCCACTACTTCAAAACTTATTGCATAAAATTCGCCCGTTACCTTTGACCCGATTATGCAACATTATTGAAAGTGTTCAAGCATGTACATTTCCAAAGATATTAGTATTTAAACCTGAATATTCATATGTTTCTTAATGTTTAAAGACATAAAAAAATATATAAAATCTTTAAATATTGGGGTTAATGAGCAAATTTACTTCCATTAAAACACTCGGTATTTTGAAATGTTTTGAATACATGTGATGCAAAATAAAAATACAATACCTAAACATTCTGATAATAACAAGAAACTGTGACCAGTAGATGGCAATAGGCTTGCCCCTTATTTTTCATCATCATCAATAGCCATGACGTCCACTATTGAACAAAAACCTTCCCTACTTAGGATAGTCATGCCATATTTTCCACACTTGGCAGACGTCTTGGATTCGCAGTATAAGACAGCATTTTTCAGAAGGCACTTACGACTTCCACAGGAACATATGGTGCAATTCCGGCTAGGCACCCCAAGTCCCTTATTACTTCAACCAAAACATATTGGCGAAACGTGGGTGTTTTGATACCTCTGCCTACCCATTTGATGAATACAGGCTTGATGAAATGTTTTTTAAAGTATGATAGTATCATGTCTGAATTGATTCCGAACTTCTAGGTTCGATTCCCAGGTCAGACAGAGGGGTCAGTAGGTATTAGAGCAGTGCAGAGTATAAAAGTGTAACCGATAGTTGTAAAAAGGTTCAATGCCTGCATGGGCCCTAAAACATACATAAGTAGTAAAATAGGTGAGTAGGTGTTAAGAGAAGGGTTTGTCGAATAACTCTTCTACCACGCTTCGGGGTCCTTGGTTTGACTTCCACCGTTGGCTTGAGCATCAGCGCAAAGTCGTAGGGCATTTTGCAAATGCTCGCCTTACTAGTTACCACCCTCATGTAGAAAATATGTCGCCAAGCGCATTATCTAGTTATGTGTTCTTAAAGACAATAACTATAGTTTACAACTGTCTACATAATGACATATCAAGCTTACTACCAGTTGAGTTTTGGGCAACCTTTAAGCTGCAAACTTAAATTTAAAACAAAAAGAAAATTTTAAGTTCCGACACAGATTTTCATCAATTGTAGATATAAATAACGTCTTTCACAGCAGCTGCCAAACAAAAAAAATACCGCATTAAAATCGGTCCATTCGTTTAAAAGTTACGATGCCACAGACATAGACACAGACACGTCAAACTCATAACATCCCTGTCTTGGCATCGGGGATTAAACAAATTTAAATATTTTTTTTAGATACATGTCAATATTTTACTTCAAACATCATGTGTAATGACAATGCGGTAGATGTTGTTGACTTTTTCAATGGATAAATCGAAGTCACAAGAGCATCTGTCATCTTAGATGGTGTCAATTTATCTCATTTTAGAACTTTCCTTGGATTGCTTAACATCACACGCCACCTGATCATTAAGTAAACAACTTCAATCAATATCATATTACAGAGAACTCGAAAATTACATTTGTCAACCCAATCTCGACCACGAGCTCTAAATAATGTACAGTCGGGCACAAAACTCATTAGCCTCATCGGCCGGTTGATAAATACAAATCGGCACAATTACCGTTGATTTATGCCGGGCGAAGGGATTAAACTCGCCGATTAATACGGACATCTGCGGCCATCCATCCTCCGACGACCTTTAACTTTTCTCCGTGACTGTACTTATCAGAACAACCGCTTGGGCGCAGTACATCTATCAGCAGTAATGTAACTTACCGTATAAAACGAGAAGTAATTAATTTTCCCAGTTCTGCGATTCTATGCGTCAAAACAGCCTAAAATCACCCATAAAAAACATTATCTGGCTGCTTTATAAGTAGGAAAAGCTCAACGTATAAATTACAAATCCTAGATAAAAACCAAATAAGACAGCTAAATTGGGATTTCTTCTCTTCTTTTCGTCTCTAGCAATGGTCAGATATTGCTTTTTTGTGGATGGTAATGATCTCGTCATCTTTTAATTGGCTTCTTAACACATATCTGGCGATGTTGTATTTCTTCCAAAATATACCTATAGCTGGGTGATGGTATAATTTTGTATACATTTTTGTCTATTATTATATCCACGGTTCAGTCCCAATAAATCCATTACTGAGTAGTTTTCTTACTGTTTGAATTGTACTGTGGTTATCAGAGAGACGTCTAATGCGTATCATTTGTATCGATAGTTCGCTGAAGTGGCTAATCTGCTAAGATTTGATAAAGCTTTTGTTTCAATCTTTGTCTCAATCAGATTTGAAACACTTCACGCTATGACTGTATCTTTACGTATGATACAACAAAACCATCACAGCAAAGTAAAAATTAACGCTGTATAGTATTTAAAATGCAAATATGAAGAACTGAATATGCAATGATCACACGCGGCTAAGCGGTCATAATCGCAAAAAGTGACTGATTGTATTTAAATATAAACTTGCACAAAATTCAATTATGGTAGAGCAATTAATTGTTGATTCATCATTGAAAATATAAGAAGAAATAATCACTAACAATAAACACAAAACAATATTATCAACATAATATATGTTAATCATTTATTGAAGCAAGCTAGAAAAAAGCATCAGTAACTCACTGAAACAGAAAAATATGACATTCGCAGTAATTTCGGGCAGATACCTATTTCCAGTAGATAAAGTTGACAGTACGTTCAACGCGATACGAACAAAACAAACAATGATAAAATGCAAAAACTGTCTCGCGAGGTCGCCGCCGATGACGCCCGGACGAATTAAGCGGACAAGGACAGAGAAAACCAAAGAGACGAAACATATTATGCGGATTAAATATGGTGTTATTCATGTGTTATGTACCGTATCTGTCTAAACGAAGTATTAGTTCAAAACTGTGCCAGGGAATATGTACGGAAAAGGACAATGTACAAAACACGTCGATTTAACATGCTATACTTATTAACATGCTAGGTGACGACTTCATACAATATGCCTTAGTTAGAGTTAGTACCCTGAATGCCAGAAGCCCAATTTTGATACAATCACATATAAAATGTATTTTTTCATATAAGTATTATTATATAATTAAAGTCATATTTTATTCTAAAAGTTTTTTTGTATTTGTTACTCTTTTATTGCATATTACAACTGTTCAGTTTTTTTCACTAAACCTAATATAATAAATAAGTTTATGTACGTCAGATTTCTTAACTATTTTCCTAAGCTAAGTTATAAGGTAAGGAGACAAATTCATCAATGGTAAGCATGATACTGCACTGCCGTCATTCCGACTCGTTAGATCTTATGTCCTGTTTGCCCAGTAATTTCACTTATTACAGTGCCTAGTGTTTGCATACTTCTGATTCGAGGCAAAATTCCTAACACATATGATATGGTGATAACCACTAAGACCGACCTAGCAACTGGTAAATTATGCGCTATTCGTCCATACTGCTCTATTTATCCTATTGTGATATTTGTCTACAGTTACCCGGCTCGCAGTGCGCGTTACACCTCATCTATTCGGTTCATTGTACTACAATTCATATTGCACGTATTCATACGTACATATGTGTACTGCTAATACGAGTAAAGAATACTACGTGTTTACTGCTTGCAACGGGTTTTGTCTGGGTGGCTTCTGTCTAACACGTTCCCGCGGCGCGTGACTAATACTGGGATGGGGCATGAATTAAAAAATAACGTTGATTTTTAAATTATTTTCACAGTTACTACTTACTTAAATCTATACCAATAATATATTTACAATACAAAAGTTAAATACCTTCACTGTTAAGTAAAAAATAAAAAGTCTTTGTATAGCGACTCCATTCGTTCTGTTGTGTTATTTCGCCCACGGCTACTCGGCTCGCAGTGCGCGTCACACCTCGTCTATCCGGCTCATTGTGCTAAAACAGCTTATGTTGCACATATAATGCACCATTCATGCAGACGTATACAATGCTGCTGCTCATACAAGTCAAGTTTACTATATATATAGATACATATACTCGTAAATACCTGGATAACTTATCAGAATAGGTACTCTCCGTGTCATAAAGTCGGTGATTCTATTGAAGTTGTTTGCAAATGGTACGTTACACGGGAGTGGAATGCTAGTTCCTCATCTGTACGTAAATAGCAAGACCTAATTCCCTAAGTTAGGTATATAAATGAGAGCGGGATTTATGTTACCATACGACCTAAAAACAAGAAGATAGTTGATTGGAGCAAAGATTGTGTACGTCGAACAATGTTCACAGGAAGAGTTTTCTCACGCCAGTCAAGCGGGTTCTCAAGACTAATCACGTCACTAGTACGTGACGGCTGAGGTTCCTTATCCTACGCGACAGGAACAAGTGTGGTGGAATTGTATTCGTTGATCCCCAACTATAGTGTAACCCTGGTAATGCGTCGGGGAAGTAGCACCTTGATTGTAGCCCTGGGAAGTGCAGAACGCTCCTGGGTGCGCCAAAGAAGATGCCATGGCAATAGCTAAGATAGGGGACATGTAACACAAGTCGGATAAGTTTTGATTTATCTACAAATTGTTCTCAAATTCAAATTCAAAATAATTTATTCAATTTAGGCGTCTACGACGCTCTTATGAAGGTCAATTACAAATTTTAATATTGAAATATTCTACATTGTACTGCAACGTTCAGCAAAAAAAATATATAGAGCCACTGCGAGAAGAACGGGCAAGAAACTCGGGGCCATTCTTTTAAACATCTTTTAACAATGTGTTATATACAATATAATATGACTATTACAATATTTGTTCAAATTACGTAGGTGATAGGTGATAGCTTGGCAGAGGCGGAACTTTCCAAGCATCCTTGTCGTTTAAGTAATCACAAACTTTGTCGTATGATTTCTTAATCAAAATATTTTTCACATGCAACTTGAATTTTCCTTCTGTGAGCATTGTAATATGTTTGGGAATTTTATTATAAAGCCGCACACAATTACCTAAAAAGGACCTTTTATTTGTCTTTGCTAGTCTAAAACCTGGTACTGCTATTTTATATTTATTCCTAGTGTTGTAATCGTGGTTGTCACTATTTAATTTAAATTTACTCAATTTTTTCCGAACATACATAATATTTTCAAATATATACAGACTCGGTAAAGTTAATATATCAATTTTTTTAAAAAGATTCCTTAGAGATTCCATAGGATCCATTTCATATAAGGCTCGAATTGCACGCTTTTGTAAGATAAAGATTGTTTCCATCTCAGCAGCAGCTCCCCACAGCAATACACCATACGACATAATACTGTGGAAGTACGCGAAATAAACTAGCCGTGCAGTAGCTACGTCTGTTAACTGTCTTATCTTACAAACTGCATATGTAGCAGAACTAAGTCTTCCGGCTAGATCATGTATATGTGGATCCCACTGTAAAGTTGAGTCCACTTTGATTCCCAGAAAGACTGTCGCTTTGTCAATAGAGAGTTTATCTTAGCCAAGCTTAATGTTTGGTTCAACATAAGGAACATTTGGTAAAGAAAACTTTAAACATTTGTTTTTTTTTGAATTTAAGAGAAGATTATTAGCGGCGAACCATTTAGAGATCATAGATAACACATTATTTACATGAATGAGTTCACTATCTTTCCTATCTACTTTAAAAATCAGAGAGGTATCATCTGCGAATAAAACAATATCGCAGAAATCTTTGACCATGCAAGGCAGATCATTAATATACGCTAGGAACAGAAAAGGTCCCAAAATTGATCCCTGCGGTACACCTATTTTTACCAAAGACCCGGAAGAAGTATTGCCATTTATTCCAACCATCTGTAGCCTGTCTAACAGATATGACTCTATTAGATTCTAGTTTATGTACAAATATTCTACCGCATGGTGAAAGTACAATTTGAGAATGCGCGCCTAGCTCCACCCTCCCACAAGTAGAAAATCTGCTACGAAGTACCTAACAGTGTGTTTCGGCAGCAGTCCTTAGGTGCCAGTAATATTACATGCACCTAAGACTTAAAAACTGTACGTGTTATAGGCAATGGTTACTTCTTAACATCAGGTGGGGCTCGTGCTTGTTTCGTAACAATTCCATCACAAAAGTTATCTTCTTTACCCGATAACATTTATGTTAGTGGCCTGTGTAGCCTTGTTGCATAGCAGATTTTAGTAGGACAGTGAGCTGGCCAAGTAGCCTATGTAGGCTATGCCAAGATTACTATGATATATAATATAATAAATATAATTTTAAGTACCTGAATGGTCTTTTAAAAAGTCTGTTTATCCATAAATTTGGATTGATTTTTTCAATGTTTCATAAAAAAAACCGGAAGGGTGGCCTCTAAAGTATTGTTTACATTGAGTCAGAGTATACCGTTTAGTACCCTAGTAAGGGAAGTTTTAAATTAATGTGGCCTTCTTGATGATATTTTGGAACAACTATAGTCTGAGTAAAATTGTAAGTATTTGTAGGTCTTTCTATACAAAAGTAGTTGCATTACATTTTGAATATCAAATGTTCGAATTCGTAAAAATGTTGAATGCATATCCTAGAGTCTGATATCTATACTTCTGAATTGCGTTTTCCGTTTTATTACATAATATTTAATCTCAAAAAATGAAGATAAGTATTCGTTACCTTACAAAGCGATTATTTTCAAATAATATTAAAGATACATAATTTTATGTAAAACTAATGAACTTAGGTGGCTTAAGCACAGGCTTGGAAAAATTCACCAAGTTAGAACTTTTGGTATTTCAGATATGTCAAAACTGCACAAGTATGAAAAGCCTTCAGAGAGCCCCAGAATACTTAGCAAAGTTGCATTATCGTTTTATATCGGAATGGATAATTTCGCAGAACTGTAGCATCCATACTGTGTGGGGTGGAGTGTAGAGAATATGTTGTTGAATGAATATCGTATGTCAAAACATGCCCGTCGCATGGAAAGAAAGTGCAGTAGTAGCAGTAGCAGCCATAATGCAGACATTTTATCGCTAAATATACGAGAAGGTATAACTATATAACGTAACTTTATTTTATGTCGAGTTTAATATTGAAGTTGACTAGCCCGCAGGGACTCAAAGTACACGATTTTCGGAGGAACTGTGTTTATTCATTTGAACGTTTTGAAAACTTTCTTCCACTGCGTAAATCTTAGGGTTCTGGATGATGAATGAAAAATTCGTTCAAATGCGTATTGAAACCATATGGAGGAGGATCCCGTATTATAAATATTTTTTTTTATTGAACTTAGACTTCGGTCTCGCCCGTAACATTAGTGAAACCATTATAAAACTTTTCATATAAATTAATTTATTGAAGTCGGTACCATGCTGTTTCTAAATGGTCTATGCTCATACTTACAACTAGTGAAATTCAGAATTTCACTACTTATTTCATACATTTCAGTATTGGAATATAGCTCCGTATTTTTTAATAAAAAAATATCTATTTTCTTTTTTCAACATATTGCTTAGTAGATTGATTGTAGAAAGCCTACAATATTGGTCACAATCTACAAGAGTTGCAACTATTATTCATTTACCATGATGTGCATTGTTTTTTAAGTCAAAAACCTTTTGTTTTGGAAATAATTTAAGACGTCTATTATTCCTAATTTGAAAGCCAAAACGTGAGCGTGATCACGAATATGGTCCAATTAAATAACGAAAGCATCAGAACGGCCACCGTCCACAATAATTGAATTTCGACGCATCAATTACCACTTTTCTCACTATCTGAGCACAAAATAGTAGTTTGAAATTTAGAAGGTGGACGGCTGAACAAGTGACAATGTATTTTTGCCCAGCGACGTCAATAAATAATGGACCTACCGGTCAAAGTCTGAGAGCTAATGTGTGTTGATCTTAGTCCGGCTTTGTGTTGGAAAGTTGAGTACTACTCGTGGTACACGTTTCAAAGCGAATAAATATCGAGAAAGTAATACGTTCGAGTTTAAATGCCTGGAGATGATTTAGTTTACAGCAAGCTTAGTTCATATCTGGCAATAGTACAATACTGATACCCTACGACTGCGATGACATTTTTTATTAATGCGTTAAATTTTGAACTAGCGTTAGCAAACTAAATGAGGATATAGTTTTAACTTCGATCATTAGACATAATATTATTAATTATCGAAAGATTGTATTTACAATATTGTTTTCTATAGGCACGACAACCATATAAATCAGCTACAAAAACTTACATGTTTAGGTAGTAGGATTACTATTTAAGCAAGTTGCTTATTTTACGATATATTTTGATTGCTACGTGAAAATAAATGATTGTTTTTTGTCTCGAAGTTTATATTGTAATTATTTTGTTAATATTAAATAACTTAAAAATTATTACATATATATAGATGTCGAGGTGTTTGATGCAATTTGTTTTTATTACCATAAAGCAGGATTATTGTTTAAGTATGGTGTATGACTATCGAGTACAGAATAACAGCCAGCAACGAGCTCTTCACCCTTAGTAGGGCCACCCAACTCCGTGCTCCATGTAACAGAACATGGTGAGATGTAGCTACAATTACAGAAATAACTGGTATTGACTTGATTGGTTCTCTCGCCGACTCAAAAGATATATACGTATTGTGACTCGCTCCTAACTCAGTTTGGTTTGTAATTTAACGTTATTTGCGGAATTATGTGGTAGGGGAATCGATAGCTTTCAAGTCTCGTGACGCGGAAACGATGTTTTGTTAAAGCTTTTGAGGATGCCGCAAAGTGGAAAATTATTACTTACAACTTAATATAGGTCTTATATGAATACAAAAATCTGAATAATTGGTTCTAATTTTAAATTTAGGTTACTGGGAATTGATCCATACATTTTAAAATGATATATCAATCCTGATTCATATTTTGTGAACAGGATTTTTACGGCCCACGGTTTTTATGATTAGCAACTAAAAGCTATGATGTTTCATCTGAATGAAGAGGTAATTAAGGCTTAGTAGTAAAACAATCACTTTTCTATGGGCTTACAAAACAACTACGATATAAAAAAACTACCAAGAGTTGTTTTCTATTCCGTTAGTTATCATTTTGTTTACTCAATCATATTTGCTCAGCTGAGGTTGAAGCAAGAGTTACAATTTTAGACCTTATTTTAAAGTATCAAAAAGTGTCTGATTACATACATGTTGATAATCCATGATTGTCAACGATGGCTGACTGGGCACCCGTGGGGTGCCGGGCTGGGGTATCACCGCCTATCTCTTCCCGTGGGTGCCTTAAGAGGCGGTGTAAACTACCGGAAGACGGGCAGACGAGCGCCTTCCAAGGACTTCTATGATACACTGTGATTCACAAGACGCCTGGGGTCAACTGGCAAGGGTGTGAATTATGGCGAAACTCCCCGTTATGGGGGAGGCTGTGTTCAGCAGTGGACAGTGCGGTTGATGGGTACAGTATGTAATCGGATAAACTAATCATATTCAATAAACATTATATAAGTACATGTCTTGACCTCTTGGTGAACTGTTGTGACCGCTGACAGCGACGTGAAAGGGTTTCTCATTTTATCCGCATTCCAATTTTTATAGCGATTTCACATTGTCTTTTCTTGAATATTAAAATCAAAATATAACCTCTCACCTATAAATCGTTAACATTAAAGTTTTTAATTAATTATTATGATGTTTAAATATTCATATCGACGCCTACACTTTATTATATACAATATAAGTGTCTAAATGTTTGTAATACAGTTATAATGTATTGTAAAATCGCATAAATATGTCTAATTTTAGAGTTTATTGTTGTAAATGTGATTAAAAAAACTTTAAATATGTCGTGATAAAGTGTTTTGGATCTTGTTGTGTGATATCTGAGTGGGCTTTATGGTCGAAAGGTATTTTAATGGATTTGTTAATGGGTATTTGTCTACTGTAGTCATTTTGACGGTGTCATTTTAAAGTATTAATTTTGACATTGTCTTTAAAATCACGTTGATTTGCATATAAAATATCTTATGTCAAATATGATTAGTCAAACCTATTTATTTTGTGTTAAAACTTAAACCTATTAAGTGTCTTTTCTAATAACTTTAACCTTTTTCATTTTAGGTAATATTATTTTAAAATATGTTCCGGTATTAATGCATAAGATATATATTTGCAATTTAGTTGACAAACATAAATGGGGTACCACTAGTTGAGTATATACAGGTAGATGCATCAAGATGTGTCAATAATAAAACCGGCAAACTTGGGCCCAGAATTGCTCACTTACAGTTTCGTACCAGCATTGGTATACATACCAGCTAGTATACCAGCATATACACATATGTTATATGTTTTCAAAAGATATTCACTTTTGGATCCTCTGCACGGGTCTCAGATTTAATTTTTTTTTTGTTTCCCTTAAGAGTTTATCCTATAATCAAACCCAAGTTTTATACTTGTTGGAGGCCATCAGTAACAGCATCAAACTTACCTACATGCAACTGCAAACAAGCAGCATCATTTCCGTACTTACATAAAAAAAAATATTTGCTTGCAGCTACCGTAGACAAACGCAGTTTTCGTAGGCACAGAAAATGTTGTAGGTTACAGCTGTGTCCGTAGGCAAGTCAACAAAGTAAATGCTTGTGTCACAATATAACTGCCTGGAGACTGAAGCAGAAATGCACAGTGCAGTAAGCCTCCGGAGCCTCACTGTAACTTAAGCTCGCCTGTGATAGACGTCCTGAAGTGTTTTTAATTATAAACTATAAACATAAGATATATTATGTCTGTTGATTATTGAGCTTTTTATTGTATTTGTTATATATTATATTTTTTTTATTAAGATCTTCTAATCATATTATGTGTTTTAATATTTTTATTTATGCAATAAAAATATTAAAACACATAATTTTATAACACATTTACGATAGGAAAAATTCCTGACTATTATTTTTTCCTCGTAAATGTGTAATTTTATAATATTATGTGTTTCTTTATTTTTTATTATTTTATTGTTACTAGGCCTACTCGTATTATTATATTGTATTATTATTCGATGTTTTATGTAGTAAAGAGCCCTCTATGGCGCATTCGAGGTCTGAGTGTTTGTATGCAAAGTTTTGTTGATTTCGGCTAAAATTTATTCATTTTAGTAAGAAGTAGGTGAATTGAATTTGTAAGTTGGCTGTTTAAATAAAAGGTTTTCAAATGAAAGTTGTGGATAATTTGCGAAAATAGTTTTATTACCTATTTTTCTTTATGTTTTTATTTTTTGAATAATGGTGTTCAAATTCAAAATCATTTATTCAATTTAGGCGTTATGACGCTCTTATGAAGGTCAATTACAAATTTCAATATTTAAATATTCTACATTGTACTGCCACGTTCAGCAAAAAAATTTATAGAGCCACTGCGAGAAAAACGGGCAAGAAACTCGGGGCCATTATTTTAAACGTTTTTTAACAATGTGTTTATACAATATAATACGATTATTACAATTCATTGCAATGCTAGGTCTCATCTCAATTCACAACAAAGTAGTAGTAAGGTACCTACATAGTTCATACATTTACAATTAAGATATGGATTGAAAAATCACATACTTATTACTTTTTTTTCCAACTACGAGTAACTAATTATATGTAGGTAATGTTTCTTGTCGTAACGTCTAAATTTATATGACAAAACGGAATAACAGTATGCAGTATTTGGCTAAAGTCACTTTTAAATATAAAATAAATATGTGTATTTACCCTTTACGTGTTTTCACCCAAAAAATTAAAACTGGCATATGTGATTTAAGAAACAATTACCAGCTAGGCACTACCTAACCCTAACTTAGAGCAATTTTTTTATTTCCATGGTGCAAAATGCGCTCAAAAATAAAGATATATTTACACAATTTTAATAATATTATTAAAAAAAAACGCTTGAAATGGTACAAACAGTTTTATACCACCATAAAGTTTTAATAAGTTCAACCTTGTATATTTTTTTTTGTATTATATTGAGCATATTAAGGATATTTTTTTTTTTAGATCTTGTATTATTTCCGTATGCTTACATACTTAATATACCTACAGATGTTGCACCTTTTTTTTATGCCTGATAGGTTAGCCTTTGACCACTATCTCACCTGATGGTAAGTGATGATGTGGTCGAAGATGTTGTTCAGGCTAACCTAGAATTACTGGCTCTCAAGGACAGCTGCCGGACCACACCGTTAGGTGCTTGGCGACAGATTTTCTACTTGAGGGTGGTAGCTAGCCAGGCGGGCATTCGCAAAATGCCCTACCACCATGCTATAACGACTGCCATCGTAAGACAACAACCGGGCCGACGGCTTAACGTGCCCTCCGAAGAACGGAAGCGCTTCAGTAGTATGTCACCAGCGGTCACCCATCCAACTCCTGACCGCGGCGGACGTTGCTTAACTTTGCTGATCGTTTCAGAATGGCTAAGCAAACTTCGCTACGAGCGCTTCAAACCTTCAACCTTATATCACCACTGATACTTCCACAAGTCATAATGAATAGTTTCCCTGTATTATTTCCATATGACCCGAAATTAGCTTGTCACAGAGCACTCAAAGGTAAACTTCGCAGTATAACGTCTTGTGCAATTTGCAATGTTTTAGATGTTGCGAGCATTGTTGAATTTTAGAATACGTATTTTAGTACAAACTAAGGACATCTTAGGAATAATTAGTGAATGTCACTGTCATAAAAAGACCTGTAGTATGTGACTACATATATATAATAAGTAACTTCTTGAGGACATGCCATCTTTCATTTCCGTAAACGTAACCCAAAAAATATGTATAGAAAACAATTAAATTTTAGACATAATAAGATGGAATCCACATACATATTACAATGAATAAATTATTACTTTAAATTATCATATTTTATCACATTGTTCTTATTACCCCCCTCCGGAATGGGCTTATGCGATTGTGGTTTAATACAACAGCTCCCTAACTTCCTAAAATAGTAAAACAAGTTTTAGAAGTTCTAAATCCTTAGACCTCACAATTATAGTACACGAAAGTCATACTTTTACGTTGTTTAAACATTTCTATTATTGCTACATTACTTTCATGGTAATATTTTCATCTAATTTTATTGTTTTTGTTACAGGTAAGGAATTTGCAGTTACTGAGACAAATACATTGATTTGGGAAGGATATGTAAGTCATTAGTAAAATCCAGAGGATCACGAATAATAGTTAATTATATGACAACGAACAATGCCAAGTAGAACTAGACTCGTGTCTAAAACTTTTCAGAATTGACATTTCCGTAAAAACCGTCTTGGATCAATGAGTTATTAATTTAATATCTTAGAAAAATATTACACATTGATCGTACCTTTATAAAATCATATTTTTAGGAATACTCTAGGGCGTTCAATATAAATATAATGTTTTTTTTCTAACATCAGTACCTCCTTGCTATAAATATTCGCTACTATTGTTTTCTATACTTAACTAGTATTATAAATATAAAAGTTATAAATATTGTATATTCAGTCCATAGGTCACCTAGATAATATAAACGTAGTTGCAGTAGTTTAAGAGTCTATATTTTATTGAAGTTTAGGAAAAGAAAGTGACACTAACAGCCACTCACTTAACCGCACACGAAACAATTAAAATTGCGTTAAAGATCAAAAGGACCGACAGTTAAGAGCCCTCCAAACAGCCCTGATAAAGTCACTTTTAACATAAAACTATTATCGTATATTTAAAGCTATAAAAATTTATTGGGTTTAAATATTTTCACTTGACGATGGGCGGTTTTAATGCAGTTAACATACTGTATACAAATACATGCAGTATCCCAACTATACCCAAACTGTAATTATTTTAGAATTTCAAAGTAGGCACACACTAGATAAGCAGTGATCTAACGCATTAAATTAATAACTCGACTCTGAAAGTTACAAAACAGAAGACACGAGCTACTGTATTTTCTTGTATAAAGTAGTAAATTTGATCGTAAACTCTACATAAAAAGGTAATGGCCGGTGACAGATGCCGGCGGGCGGCTGCGTTTGCGCACGCCACAGTGAAATATTGTGCAGTGAACCAACTTCGACGCTAATGCAATAGTAAAGCAGGTGTTTGCTGTTTACCTATATTAGCGTGATGCGAGTAATTACTAGATGTTGCAGTAATTCTTGATTTATCGTTCACTTGATAAGATAATAGTAGTGGCAATTTGTTAACATGATATAGAAATAATAGTTAGATGTTATTTATTAGATTAACCAGTAAAATCTATCATATTTTTATTGTCTATTGTTATGTGAGCAGATTAGTTTGTGGCTACTATACTCGGTCGCAAGAAATATTTATTATTGTAAATTATTACAGTCCTTGAAACCCAATAACTCTCAGAATTAACAAGTTAAGTGGCAATGGACAGGTTTCACCGCTTGACGAACCGATAACCAATAGAAAAGAAAGGTTATTGTGTGATTATCACAGCAGAGCTGATCGATGCAAAAAACTTGGGCGTTCAATGAGGGATGCCAATATTCAACTGTGAAAATTCTGTCTGATTATTTAACAACTGACGGAAACCTATTCTGGTCAAGCAACAATAGTTGTTTCATTAATAAATTTGATACATTTTTCACGCCAGTTGAAAAGTTGGATTGTGAATTAGTTTTGGTAAGAATATAAACCAGACTAATATTGTAATTGTGGGCGGGAAATACCACATCTTCAAAAGAATTTACTGGTTTGAATTCTGTCCTTCTTGTAGCTTAGCTATTCTGTGGCACAGCTTACTGTCAAGGGAGTCATCCTTAATGATATTTTCTACTCCATTCCATTTCTCTGACGAACTCGTCAGCCAATCAGAGAGAAGGATGCTTGCTTGCGGCCATTTTCCTGCGTTCGTCTAGGGTTGTCGACTTCCGGGTGTCGTATCGATGTTTGTGAGTCGATAAACTGCCAAGATAAAGTATCGAATCCCGGCACTTATTAAGTTGGGATCGGTGAGATGAGATTGAAAGTGGCTTTCAATACTGGAGGATAAACGTAACGATTCTTCATAAGATATTGTATATTATCTAAATAGAACTAGACTTGAAAGTACACTAATGAGATCCTCATACTTCCTGCCATTAGAAGAAGGATATCGATCGTTAAAATGTCCCATATTTCACAACATATTTAATGAGATAGCAAGGGATGCCAGCTATATTGGAAGCAATTTTTCAATGCCATCTCTATATCTCCGCAATGAATCAAAAGGAGCGGCTATATATTCACTATCGACGTGTATTGATAGCATCATATCACACATACCCACAACAATGAGAGGCTGCGCACGAGTCGAAGGGTCGTATCCATCACAGTGTCAGTTAAAAAAACCGATGTGCCGCGGACCAATCACCGCGCGGCATTTGAATAATTGTTCGTTTGGTTGCGACCAATCGCGTTGCCGTGGGCACTTCTTATTTTGAATGATTAATGTCTTGCGCAGACGTATTTACGATGATTTGTACGAGTGACGCGCTGAGCCAGATTTACGGCACTGAGTCGTGTAGTGAGATTCTGTGCAGTGAGGGATGGTCCCTTAAATCATTATTGTATAATTCCTTGAATATGTAAAATGACTGTCGTTATTGCGGCTGGACAATATATGGTACTGAGACACACTATTAACGACAGAGTGTTTCAAAATTTATTTAGTAGAAAAATAAAGCAAATTACGTAATACTGGAAAGTATTTATTTTATCATTTTAACAAACAATTTTTATTAATTTGAATCAAAATAAAGATGCGGTTTAAAATATAAAACACATTACTTTCAACAGCTTCAATTTAATCTTTTTTTTTTTATGCCTGATAGATTAGCCTTTGACCACCATCTCACCTGATGGTAAGTGATGTAAGTAAGTGATGTGATGGTTGAAGATGTTGTACAGGCTAACCTAGAATTACTGGCTCTCAAGGACAGCTGCCGGAACACACCGTTAGGTGCTTGGCGACAGATTTTCAACATGAGGGTGGTAGCTAGCCAGGCGGGCATTCGCAAAGTGCCCTACCACCATGCTGTAACGACTGCCATCCTAAGACAACAACCGGGACCGACGGCTTAACGTGCCCTCCGAAGCACGGAAGTGCTCAGTCATGTCACCAGCGGTCACCCATCCAACTCCTGACCGCGGCGGACGTTGCTTAACTTTGCTGATCGATTCAGAATGGCTAAGCAAACTTCACTACGAGCGCTTCAAAAATTGGGAATTAGAAAATCAACATTATTTGAACTCCGTGCCAGTGTCATAACATTTACCAGAAAACTAATAAACTAGTAAAGGTTGTTTAAATCTACATGATTTCTATTATAAGAGTAATCGTTCTAACTACGCTTTAAGACTTTCATATTCATATTAAATATATTCGACATTCGACATATAAATAGACAAACCAAGTACAGAGCCCTTAGAAAAAAAAAATTTGATTGTCTGTACCAATGCATCGTTATAAAAAAAGTAATCGGTGTACTAGAAAATTGCTTTTACGAGGTATATATAATTATGTGTTCTTTCCTTTAAGCTATGCTTTGTATGAAGTTATATCTTCAATATCTTCATCAGACATTAACTGTAAAGAACGTAATCTCGATCTGAAAGTATAACAAATTGATAATGAATAGATTCAGGCGTTACTTTGCGGAAATCCATATTTAATAATAACAAATACTTTTAAAAGTATCCTAAAAAACATTAAATAATATTTAAATAAAACACTTAAAAAAGCATAAAATTATATATCTAGTGACAATTCCGCCTAATTTTCCTGTTATCTACGTGACGTCATAAACATCACGCAGCCTAACCGGAAGAATACCCGACTAGTTTCGCTTCTAAACGAAGCATCTTCAGGAGGTCTTGACTTACCGAGCGCACGATCGAGACTGACGTGCGCTCGGTAAGTCAAGACCTCCTGAAGATGCTTCGTTTAGAAGCGAAACTAGTCGGGTATTCTTCCGGTTAGGCTGCGTGATGTTTATGACGTCACGTAGATAACAGGAAAATTAGGCGGAATTGTCACTAGATATATAATTTTATGCTTTTTTAAGTGTTTTATTTAAATATTATTTAATGTTTTTTAGGATACTTTTAAAAGTATTTGTTATTATAACAAATTGATTTGCTACTCTTTACGCTGGTTGAACCGATTGGTATGATACTTAGAATAAAGACAGTTTTTACATATATAATACTTTTGTCTTCATTAATACTTTTATTTATGTAATCGTAACCGCAGCAAGATTTCACATACTTTTGGGTGTTTTTTTTAAATTCAGTGCTTGTTCAACAAACTATCAAATGATACAGTCTCAAACACATTTTCCCTATAATTCATTATACATATGTTTCTTCTGCAATTACAAAACAAGGTATCAGAGTATTGCTACAAGCCTTGGTGCATAAACAAGCGTGGCTATCGCTGTCCGTTTTAACACCCCATACGAATATGGGCTAAGATAAGGCGCGGGATGTATTGCCTATTTAGTGTTATTTAGAACCAGCGCTGCGCGTTAACGCTCAGCTTTCCGTGTGAAACTGCCTTTATTACTTTTGTGATGCACTTTGTGAAATGGCAGTGAATATGGGTAGTGTTGGAATTTCACATTAATATTTTGACTGAATTAGTCTCGTTGTTTGTCTCTACGGTAAATCTATTTATATGCTTGATGTTGACCATATCTTACGAAGCATCTTTAAGTTAAAATCCAATAGGAACGAGACTGGATAGATGTACATATTAAAAAAGTAAGTATGTATGTCTATCCAGTAAGTATGTGTATATAATTATATATACCAATTTCATAAGGGCCAAATAGGTATATAAAATATACACGTACAAAATAAATATCGATAGGGCCCCTATAGGTACAACCGTACACTAAGGTTTCGAAAGATTGGACAGCGCAAGAAACGCCCATCAAACGTAATTAACTACCAACTACGAGCCATGTCGAACTGAACTACGTAACGAACCGACTTCAAAAACTTAAGCCCTTCGTCCACTGCCAGTTCAACGCCAAGAGTTAATTATCTAATCGCGCACGCAATCGCTCCAACATAATGACGCGGCGGACGAGCCAGGGGGTGAGGAAAGTGCGAGGGGCATGATCGCGGCCGTCCCACATAAATCTGTCAACTCGGCTGCGCGAGCGCACGGTAACGCACACATCTTGATCTACGGTAGGGACGCGCAACATTTTTATTATTTTCTTTTTTCTTGGAAAGAATGTAGCGTTTCTCGTAATTGGCAGGATTGTGGATGTTAATGGAAAAATACAACATATAAATTTATTTGTAGCATATTTTGTATGTATATAATGTACAGGAAAACCTTTTTTACCATCATAATCTGGTAAATCAGAACTAGTAGGTGAAATATAGTAGATGACAACCAACACTGTCTGTATATCAATCATCATCAACATAATATGTTCAGTAAAAGATAAAATACATTCTAATCAATATGCTTATTGATTTGTGATAGTTATTCAAATTACGGCCTTTAAAAAACATCATGCCTTTACTCATAACATTTATATTTGTCTCTGGCAAATTTTTACTTACTTAATAATTAATTAATTCAGAAAATCATAATTTATATCATCAGCATAAATAGAAGCCACCTGTCGAAGTCTTGATACGATCGAAGAATTAAGACCTCCTGAAGATGGCTTTTGTAGATATATTTTAACCGTTTTAAATATTTTTTATAAAATAATAATTAAATGTTTTCTTAACATATTTTTAAATAATTGTTATTATTATTTGATACACTGTTTTGAATATAACATACCATTGCATAGCAACAATAAAATATCACATACTACAAAACAAATGTACATACCATAAGTAACAAATGGACCTATCGTGCAAGACATTCAGCTGATTTTCCGGCAGAAAATAAATCGACTCACGTGTTAATCTTAAAGGTTGTCGACATCTGTTATTTGTGTGCGTGTTACAGACGGAAAAGCCGTTGATTTGTGATTAGAGACCCCTGGATTTATGCGACGATTGAGAGACGCCGTAGAAATTCTTTTGTTCAACTTATTTTTATAGTTTGTTTGTACTACAATCATGTTATAATAGCATGATTACGGTTTTGAAATCTTTATAGCGCATAATATTTGGTAGGTTTAAATAGCTGAAGGTGATACCTTTTTGATACGTCATAAATATATTGATATTTGTGATTTGATTGAATAAGGCTAAAAATTTACTAACATAATTAATAAAATAATAATATAATAAATGCGAAAGTAAGTCTGTCTGTCTGTCTGTCTGTCTATTACGCTTTCACGCCAAAAGTACTGGACCGATTTGAATGAAATTTTGGTATGGAAATAGTATGAGACCCGAGAAAAAACATAGGATAGTTTTTATCCAACTGCGCAAATAGAGGTTAATGTTTTTGCGCGTTAACCGACATAGGCGCGGGCGGAGCCGCGCCCGGAAAGCTAGTAATTAATAATTTCATAAATTTACAATAGAAGCGACAAAAACTGTTTTACTTGATTGGGCAGTTAAATTTGTTTTCGCTTACTGACTGTAAGATTCCTTCGCAAATATTTGTACTAAGTCGAATGATTCTAAAGCGTTACTGTATGTGTTCATAAAAGTTACGCGTCTATTATACAAACCACTTTGAAGTAACTTGGTATAGATGGCAGTTGCATGTAATAATAAGATAAGACTCAGATGCTCGTTCACATTCAAAAGTACTTGTAATTTACCGAAACATAGGCCACTGTTGAAACCGTTTCGCAAGACGCAGCAAACCTAGATAATTGCGGGTAGATATCCAGTCCGTCGTGAATCAAGAACAATGACACAATGCGATTTACAATGAAATTAAATCTGTCAGATCTTCAATCGTTCACTGCACTGTTGCGATGGTACGAGATCTGTATGGGGTGATATTCAACAGTGTTGCCAGATTAGTCATTTCAAACTCCTAATTTTATTTATTGATTTTTATCAATAAATAAAATTAGGATGGCAATTTTTTTAATAAATTTGTTATAAATAGTAATACTTTTGAATTAGTTTACGGAGGTCCAGTACCCTTCATTATGTGAGCTTGATTTTGACAGTGTTTATTGATTTAACTGTGTGAGCTCTAAGTATTGAATGAACTAGCTTGAGTAAGCCTGTTTCACTCAAATTTAATAAAAAATTCAAATATTACATACTTTTTTTATAAAAATACTATCAATCACATCAAGCGTAAAACTTTATAAGGTTTCATATTTCATTTTCTGCATTCAAATACCCCGCGTTATCGCATTTTGAATTTACCCAATTTTATAGGGAAACTTTCCACATATTGCAGCACAATCTAGATCCAGGCTCGGTTTCTGAGCTACGCCTCCGATAGACAGACAGCCGCGAGCGCCTGCCATTTATTTATGAGCTACATCGCGCGTATCTTTAGATAGCTTTCACTTAGCTTAGGTACTGAACTGACCGCCTTATGAAGTAGGGTAGATAAGGATGAATATAATCTCAGAGTAATAGTTCAGAGGGTGCTTTATATACCTTTTAAATTTAATGTTAATTAAATGCAAAGGAAAGTGTTTTTTTGTAACTTTAACTCAGTTACCGTAACCTTATTATTATCATCTGAACATAATTTATTGAAATTGTTTGTAACATACCATTTATATCATAATATAATAATGTTATCCCATTTTAGTATGTTGATCTAAAGTAAACACCCCTTACAGTCCTGATTTACTGGGGACGGTAGCAGTTACTATATAACAAATACCTTCAGCAGATTCTAGCGAAAACAGTTCCTTAAGAATAGTTTGTGAAAATCGCAAAACATTAAAATAAAAATCTAAACGCTTTTTTTAAATGACTAGGTGTTATTTTCCAGTGCCATTGTAGCTCCAACAGATATTAGAAGGATAGTGCTGTATTAGTATATGTAGTGATAGTGCTGTAGCTGCATTAAGCGATTGCAGAAGATTCACTGGCTACTGTTGAAGCTAAAAACCGTATACAATTTTATACTACGAGAACATATGTTAATATGTTTGAAGATGGCGCTACTGATTTTGAATGAAAATAAGTATATGTATAACGAAAAAAATATTGAAATATTAAAAATATTATTTTTGAATATTCAAAATTAATTCGAAATTAAATATAAAACAGTGCACAGCAGAGTAACAGTGAATTTTTTTAAATAGTTTGATAGGCAGACTGACGAGCGAAAATTATTTCATACGACACTATGACGTTGATACAAAAACTAATTTTTTTATCTTACCATTATTGCTACAAGGGGTGGGCAGATAATAATATGTATGTCTGTCTGTATACCTACGTAATGCCATATATATTTTGGTTTCAAATAATAGTGGAGTGTCTACTGCCATCTACTGGCATCGGCTTCAGACTCTACACTGTTAGATACTGAACATTTAATCAGAAAAAAAATGATACTGGGATTGAACCCTGCAGCGCAAGTACCGAACTTACCGATCGCTAAATTTGACGTTACAATCGTCTAAATTCGATAAAATGGGTTATATCGATCTTTGCAAACATCGATATAACCCGTTTTATCGAATTTAGACGATTGTAACGTCAAATTTAGCGATCGGTAAGTTCGGTACTTGCGCTGCTGATTCACGAGGATCCGAATCTGCCAACGAGGTAACCATACACATTCCGACCTGTGCCGCCACGCCGTGCACACCTGTCTACAGCTCCGCCAGTATCTCCCAGTGAGACCGCAATAGTCCCCGCACTATTGCCGTCTCACTCGGGTCATCGTTCCGACGCTAGTTGCAGACCAGTGCCTTGGAATACGCAGTCCTGACGAAGTTTTGTTTTCTGTGCAGAAGCTGAGCAGCCACCGACCGCCGTGCAACGTGAGCTACGAGCTCGCCGTGCCGGCGCGCAGAGGCGCTCTAAGACGTCAGGCATTACCACCTACCCAAGTCCCTTGTTTCGGACGAACAACATCATATCGGGCTGGTGGTCTTGTTTTGACCGCACTTTTCGGTGCGCATTTCACCACTTTACTACCCGACACAACATAGTAACAGTCGCGTAACAACACACTTTGTGCTGTTAAGCGACGTCGTTCAGGCGTGGGGTAGCGTCAGCCAAACCCGTCTGAACGATCAAATCCGCCATTTGCTGCGGTCGCAGTGTGACACCCTACGGTGACAACGGCCACTGTTGTTGTTTTGGTTTAACCTTGCACCGTGGCCTTTCCCGCTTCACGGGTCAGCCGAAGCAAGCTGGGCTCCGGGATTACTGGCCTTGGGGTCGCCCCTAGTCAACCCCGGAGTAGCGCTTAGGAGCACCCCTCTCCGCCGAGAAAAAAGCTCGGAGAGGGTACACAACTAGGGCACACCCTAGGTACACACTCCCTCTCACACAGTGAGCTCACAAGGTGTGTGAGGGAATTCAAACCCTTGATAGGGCGTCCTGAGTATTCCCCTCAGGATGCTGTCCCGTCCCTCTAACGGTGAGGTGCAGGTCCTTCAGACCTTCGCCCTCCGCCACCCCGATCTATACGTTGCACATATGCAACTGCTTGAAGAGGAAGAGAATGCCCGCCTCACGGACACTCTCATCGCTCCCTCCGGGACTTCAAACCCGGAGGCCAGCGTTCCTCCCTTGACCCGATCCTATTCAGAGGATAGCCCTACTTCGCCCGCTCCCGGGCCCGACAATAGACGCACGGTGGCAGCCCCTCCCCGTGAACGGTCTCGCTCTCGCTCACCGATCGGGAGGTCAGCGAGTACCCGTCCCTCCTTCGCCATTGTCGAAACCGTTTCGGAATCCGAAACGGACATGGAGGTAGATCAGGCCGGCGCCTCACGCACGGACTCTGATTCCGATAACGACGGTTACACCGTCGTAGATCGCAAACGCAAGCGCGCGCCCAAAGCCGCTAGTTGCGCCACTTCCGCCCCTCCCGCCAAGGCACCCGCAAAGGCCCCCGCCTCCGGCAAAAAACCGACCCCCGCCCCGCGCCCCGCGTCTCCTCCCTCCGCTCCGGTTTCAACCGCCGCGTCCCCTCAGGACGCGAGCGCACGTCGCGAAAAACCGCCTCCGCCTTTGTTCATTCAGGACAAAAGCAAATGGGACATGCTGTCCCGCTTAGTTTCGGATCGTGGGATCCATTATACTAATGCCCGCTCCACGCAGCAGGGCATTAAAGTCCAAGTGCCCACTAGTAGCGACCACAGAGCGCTAACAAAGCTCCTCCGTAAAGAGAGCATAAGTTTTCACACTTATGCGCTCGAAGAGGAGAAAGTCCTTCGCGTTGTGATTCGCGGTGTGCCTAAGGAGATACATACCGATGCGGTATGTGACGACCTTAAAGCACAAGACTTCCCAGTGCATGCGGTTCACCGCATGTACAGCGGGAAGGACCGCAGTCCATATGACCTAGTACTCGTAGTACTAGACCGTACACCAGAGGGCAAGGCCATTTTTAATTTAAAAAAGGTCTGCGGCCTCTCTGGGTTAGACGTACAAGCCCCATTTAAAAACGGAAGTCCCTCGCAGTGTCACAACTGCCAATTGTACGGTCACGCCTCCCGCTTCTGTTTCGCTCGCGCTAGGTGCGTCAAGTGCCTAGGCGATCACGCGACAGCGGCGTGCACTCGCACTCGGGACTCGCCGGACCCACCCAGCTGCGTTCTATGCGGCGCTCAAGGACATACCGCGAATTACCGCGGCTGCCCAAAAGCACCACGCATAAACCACAGGGTGGCAAGGCATAGGCCGACCCGTCCCTCACATGACCGTTACCAACGGGTCAGCCCTAAGCTGTCGGTAATACCTGCTTCACAGGTAATACCCGCGCCGCTCCCCGCCCGTAACGCATGGTCTAAACCACCCAGTATGGTAAAGACCATCACTCCCGCCCGCGCCCCGGCCCGCGCGCCCGCACCCGCTCCCGCCCGCGCCCCGGCCCCTGCCCGCGCACCGGCCCCGGCTCGCCCCGCGCTCCCGGCACCCGTTGCCAACTCCGTTCGCGCCCCTCCTCCCCGCGCCATTCCTCGGCCACAAGCCCCACCCATGCCGCTGATGGATGCCTCTCTTCAAGAGGACATCAAACTAGTCAGCGACCTGGCGATGTCTATCGACATCAACGAAGTCCGCGAGCTAGCGCACAAGATGCACTTCGCTCAATCCCCAGCGGACGTGATCCAATATACATTGGAACACGCGAATTTACTTAGCGCCCTTAAGCGCTTCGTTCCCCAGGCCCCTCCCCAGTACAACCACTATGGGTAGTACAACCGCACGCACGAAACCGCGCTCAGTTTCGTTAGCGTCATTCAACGCTAACGGTTTCTTTAGACAACGTGACCTTGTCCACGACTTTTGCTGCACCCACCTTATCGACATTATATGCGTGCAGGAGACCCTTCTAAAACCGGGGAAGGCGAACCCTAGGTTTGCCAATTACAGAACGGTACGTGATGATAGAGTGAACTCCCGTGGGGGAGGCACTCTTATCTATTACAAAAGGTCCCTGCACTGCATCCCCCTACCTACCCCGACTCTTGTTAATATGGAAGCATCTTGTTGCCTCCTAGCTATGACTGGTCATCAACCTATAGTCATAGCGTCCTGTTACCAAGCTTGTCAAAAGCCGATCGTCCGAGCTGACTTAGAAGCATTGTTCTCATTAGGAAGCGCCGTCCTTCTGATTGGCGACTTCAATAGTAAGCACATCCTATGGAATTGTAACGTCAACAATCCCAGAGGCATTGCACTTGAAAAACTAGTCGCAGAACTTAATTTTGACATAATTGCGCCCACTGAGCCCACTCACTACCCTCATACGGAAGACTTTCGACCTGACTTGCTTGACATGGCACTACTCAGAGGCGTAACACTCCAGTTACGCTCCATAGAAGTGGTTCACGAGCTTCACTCTGACCACCGACCCATTATACTGCGACTAGGTCCCGACCCAACAACAGACCTCCCCCGCCCCACTAAGACGATAGTGAACTGGAAGCAATTAGGCGTTGCCCTAAAAGCTATCAGTTCACCGGACCTTGACAAGATCCCTGACAACATCCTGACTAAAGATGACGTAACCCTTGCGATCGATTCGTTCACTAATCACCTCTCCACCGTAGTAGGTGCATCCGCAAAGGAGGTCATGGTGCCGGACGACCGGCGCCTTGTCATTCCAGCGGATGTGAGACGATTAGTGACGGAAAGTAAAGCAGTGACCCGACATTACGACTCTTACCCCAGTAAAGAGAACAAAACTAAGAAACGCCACTTTGAACGCATGGTTCAAAGTCGCATGTCTGAGTTGCGTGATCAACAATGGGGTGACAAACTTTCAAACCTCGTGCCAAGCCACCAGGCTTATTGGGACTTGGCGCGAGGTATGAAAGGAAGTAACTACAACGACATGCCTCCCTTATACAGACCAGTCCCACTAGTCCCAGCGTTCTTTGACGAAGACAAAGCTGAGTGCCTAGCTGATAGCCTAGAGGCTCAGTGTTCCCCTAACGTAGATCACGTTGACCAAGCTCACCTCGATTCGGTGGATGCTGAAGTCGAACGTAAAAGCTCTGTGGTCACCTCTGAACTCCCACCAATCACCTTAGCGACTTACGCTGAGGTGGCGAGACTGATCAAGGCCCTCCGACCGCGCAAATCCCCCGGTGCCGATGGCATCTCCAACAGGGTTCTTAAAACCCTCTCTCCTCCTCTCATCCATCTCCTAGTCAGCATCTTCAATGCTGCTATGAGCCACTGCTTATTCCCAGACACCTGGAAATGTGCAAATGTCATTGGCATTCACAAACCAGGCAAAAGCTCATCTGACCCCACCAGTTACCGCCCCATCAGCCTCCTCAGTGCCTTAGGCAAACTTTACGAGCGGTTACTTGCAAACCGTCTCCAGTCCCATGCTAAGGAACACCACCTTATCCCAGATGAGCAGTTTGGCTTCAGACCCGGACACTCATGCGTCCAACAGGTGCACCGCCTCACGGAGCACATCATTGAGGGCTTCAATAAGTACCCCAAACCCCAGACTACGCTAGCAGTCTTCCTCGACGTAGCGAAAGCTTTTGACAAAGTCTGGCACAACGGCTTGATCTACAAGCTATACCAATTTGGCGTGCCAGAACGTCTTGTGCTCATCCTACAAGACTTCCTTAAAGCCAGAAGCTTTCGCTATCGCGTGGAAGGCACCCTCTCCTCCCCCCACCCAGTCAGAGCCGGAGTCCCTCAGGGCTCCGTGCTATCACCCATTCTTTTCGCGCTGTATACCAGTGACATCCCACGCTCTCAGCCTAACGTCCTACTAGCCCAATACGCGGATGATACCGCTATTTATACCACTGGGTGGCATATCAGTAGAAAGTCCATTCCCGCCCTCCAACGGGCCATCACCGAGATCGGTGACTGGTTCCGTAAATGGCGCATCGCGGTCAACCCAGTTAAAAGTGCAGCTATGTACTTTACTGAGAAGGGCCGCCCCCGTTACCCGCAACCTTTAACTTTGTTCGACCAACCCATCCCCTGGGTTAGTAAAACAAAATATCTCGGAGTCACCCTTGATCGGAATCTCACCTTTAGCGATCATATAACAACCGTCCGTAACAGAGCGGCCTTTGTAATGGGTCGCCTTGGTCCCCTGATTCGCAAAGAGAGTAAAATGTCTCTTAGAAATAAGAAGACACTTTACACTGCCTGCATCCGCCCCATCATGACTTACGCATCAGTAGTGTTTAGTCATGCTAGTGAGGCCCATCTCCATAAGCTTCAAGTCATTCAAAACCGTTTTCTTCGTAGTGCAACCGGCGCTCCGTGGTATATCCGGAACACCGAGTTGCATTGCGACTTAAACCTTCCCTCTCTAGCGCAGTTCAATAAGGACTGCGCCCACCGATACTTTGATCGAGCGCCCCACCACCCGAACCCATTGGTTGTCCAGGCATCGAACTACTCGACTGCCTCTTCTATCCCATTTTTCAAACCCCCCCGTCGCCGACCACGGCAGGTATTAGACGACCCGGATGACCCCATCGCAGCCATTACGTTGGCAGCTTTAGCGTTATCCGCAAGTCGTCGAGGTAAAATCCCCAGGTGTGAGGTAATCAGAGGTCACACAATCAAACACCGAGCTCGCCGGCGAGCTCGAGGCAAAAACAAGGTCACGATAAATTGCTCTCCAAATAGTCAAAGAGTATTATTCAGTAGGGCCCAATTGTGCAACACTGCAGTTGCACAGAGGCATTTTGCTCCGATCCTCCCCATGTCTCTCGACAGCGAGACAAGCCGAGGTCCGAACCACAGTGGTGCCCTTGAGCTCGCTGTCAACCCCTCCTATAATAGCGGTACGTTTTCGGCGTCCGCAGGAGACGGAGGTAGAAAGCGCTTTTCGCCTTCTACGCCCGTCTCGGGAGAAGTGCCGAAGGCACTTCTCCCTCCCGGGCTATTGTAGGGCCAGGCCCTCGCCCAAAACCCGGTGGAGCTGGACGACCGCACAGGCGGTAGCCAGCATCTATGTCCTCCCTAAAATAAAAAAAAAAAAAAGGTAACCATACAAAAACTAACAGTTAATTATTAGTCGTTAAATCGCAAACAATAGTTTTTTTTGCGATTAAAGATCACTCATCGTTACGAATAATGATCCTAATTTAACTGTAATATATCAATATGTTCTACATCATAACTAGCAGTTACTTGATCGTGGGTAATTTAAAGTTGAGTAAATTTACACAGATTACCACCCCCCTCTACTTTGAGTACTACTACTATCCTTTTCTACTTTGAGCTCCCAATCAAAATAATGATTGCTGCAGAACGTGGATTCTTTAGGTAGGTACTCAGTTTGTATATGTGTTTGTATATTTGACGATTATTAATATACACCAGGATGATAAAAAATGGGATAGAAATGTACTGTGTCAAAAATTATGGTAACAAATCCAATATTAGGTATTATTTATCTGACTTCCAAAAATGGTGGAGGTTTTCAATTACATTGTATGTTTCTTTATATGTATGTTTGTTATGCGATTACTCCACCAACTATGACTTGATTTTGATGATACTTTATTTGTAGCATACCTCTAAATTGTTTCCATTTAATTTTCTTCAACATCAGAAGAGTTATTTTTGAGTTAGCCAATTAATGATTTCTTTTGTTTAAATCAGATTCTTATATACTGCTTCCAATCAATTTAATTCGTGTTAGGTAATAAAAAAAATACTCCTTTTAATCAATGGTATAGTTTTTGACCACTGTCATACCTGATGTTAACTGATTATAGAGTTAAAGAGCAAAAGCTAGCTGGAAAGGTAACAGGCTTCCAAAGACTTTGAAACACTTAAGTGGCTGGTGACAGATTTTCAATAAAATTGAAAACGAAGGTAACCTCAAATATATTATTGCTGTTTGGTAAGCTGATAGTAAGAGACAACAATCTTGCCTGTAGGAGATGACGTGGTTGAAGGTATTATACTAAATCAAGAATTACTGTCACTCAAAGATAAAAAGAACAAGAACTACACGACTTAGTTTCGCCTCCCCCTTTTTCCATCGGACGTCCAGACAGAAGGAGAGGCACCATCCGTACATGGTTGACATTCCCAGGACTCGTACGAAGCGCTTCGCTTCCACTTTTGTCCACCGTTGTCAGTTTTCCCGATGAATTCAACATGGGTGTCTTCAAATCGAGAGGTTTCTTCTAGGCAAGCGTGCTCCATCTTAGACCACATAAATGCTTCACATCAGGCAGGGTGTGGTCAAACACGAACCTATCTTGAATAAAAAAAAATAGACAACTGCCGGAACACACCGTGTTTGGCGATAGATTGTTTACTAGAGGTGGTTATCTTGCAAAATACCCGTAACATTTGCGACAGGAATCAAACCAAGGACCTCTACAACTACGAAAAGAAAAAAAAATAGACATCACACGACAACACAATCATGACAAAGAACCAAAAGATGAAACATAGAACATAGTATTAATTACCGTCATAAGAGCGTCGCAGACGCCATAATTCAATAAATGATTTGATTGTATTGGACTTGAAATTGCTCATTTCATTTCATATTTGAACTACAGGATTGTAAATTTTGCGTGATAACAAGAAAGAGTTCCGACTCAGCAAATACCAAAGTGAGCCCTAGCACTTATATTTCTAAATATGATTACAATATTAACTATCGCGTGCTAAGCGACAATCTTACATAACAAACTATTGGAGAAAAAAACTTTATGCCCAAGCCGAGAATCGAATCCGCATCCTCCGATATCACGTCGGATGCCTAAACCTCCTCGGCCACCTGGACTCGGCATTTCTGGCCTAGCACTAATTATCAGTAACAGCTACTGTTTGGTACTGGGCCATAGTTACTTTAAACCAATGTAAAGACTAAACTGTAACTTCCGTAATAGGATTTGAATATATTACACACAGATTGACGGCCAATATACATAGCCACGAAGCTAACACCGCAATTGTATCGTAGAATCTTTATATCTTCTAAATAACCACCAGTTAACTAGTTAATCTATAATCTAAGTAGTTATATTACCACACCTCTCACAAATCAAGTAAAGTAGAAGGATCCCGCCTCCCCGACCATTAAGTGAATGATTTATATACAAATGTGAAATTAAACAGAGTATACTAAATTACGAAATATCATTTACAATAAGTTATTAGGGCTTGCCTGTGAACGATTTATGGAGCGCTGACCCCGGCTTGGATCTGATTTTCTTTGTGTGGGACCTACGAGTACATAAATGTTTATATGACTGATTGAAAGATTGAATTGATTTTGTTTTATCCCTCTAAGTATGAATTTGAGAGCCAGCAATTCTAGGTTAGCCTCAACAACATCTTCGACCACATCATCACTTACCATCAGGTGAGATAGTTGCCAAAGGCTTACCTATCAGGCATAAAAAAAAAAATATATATGACTAAAATGTGAAAATTAATTAAAAAAATTAGCAAAAATACTTCACTCAAACATCGAACTCAGGTACGCCCGCACCGACGTGAGATCATAGGCCATAACCCGAAACAATTTTTGGCTGTGTTTCGATTCCACTTGTAGTTTTTTCCATAAAAAAGTAGTTTCGTCATATTTTAAATACAAAGAGTAAAACTCGGTATTTTGCATCCATATCTACTTTGCATGGGGCGTTTCAGCTGTGAGCTACCATACCAGGTATTGATGGTCTTAGTTGTTGGTGGTTATCTCTATGTGTCTCTTGGACACAAAAAAATGTCGCATTGCGAAGTCTCACACGGATTTTCGTTTTTTGGCCTTCGTGTCTGAGATGCCATCAATATTGATGGAATTTACTGTCAGTGCTGGTTTGGAGGAGGATATATGCATTGGTGAGCGCTAGTGATTAGCCATTGTGGCGAATGGATTTGCCAGCCTAGGTTCTGCGTTACCGAACCAAGCTGTTTCCGGGTACGCCACGTGGATACTCCATTCTTTCTTTTTCTTCTTTCTTCTTTGCATGCAAGTCTTTGAGCGTAATATTTACACTTAGATCAGTTTTATTTTTTTATTTTATGTCTAAGTATGAAAATAAGAATTCCCGTAAAAATGAATTTCTTTAATATTTTGAAAAACAAAGTCTTAGGGAAAACTGGCAAATCAGAAGCATAGATATTAGGCTCAAGAACAAGTATGCGAAATTTCCCCGAATTGAACTATTGGTAGGTATTTTAAATACGCCGTAAGTTCTACGAAGGCACTTCCTTGTAATGTCACCAGAAAGAGGTGACTCTACAAGCGCTCGATCGAATATTCGATAAAAATAACGACGACTTCTTTTATGTCTTACAGTTTAAGTCTTATCACAAAAAGAAAACATTTTATTGCGGCCTACGCTATGGTGTAATGATTTTTGGGTTCTAATTAATGAATTATGACTACCAGGGTTCTGTGTTTTTGGCTTCGTATTAGTTCATAAGCCAAGAGCTAAGTTAAATTATAAGCCATACGAGTATAACGTACCACCTTATAGCCACAGAAGTCAGTCGTCAAGCACTTACTTTGAGTCAAATGCTCCCTGCCGCGCAAACAGTAGCAGACTAAATGCGATTAAATTCTATAGTATGATTGTTTCTTATGTATTTATCTTTAAGGCTCATTACACGGTGAAAGCTTTTGTGGTGTATAACAGAAGAAACAGCGACTTAAATTTATAAAAACAAATAAGTTACTATATTTTTGATTTATCAATGATGATCTGCTAGTCTATTATAAAGATTTTAGGTTCTTGTTACTAAGATTAGTGTGGGTTTGTAGCAATATGATATACCAATTTTAAACAAGCAATTTTTACATATATCATGTATATCGGAAAAGGCTGATTTTAACCAAATTATTTTTACGGAGGATAGGTTTATTATTTATTAAGATTATTTTTAAAGTTTAACTATACAAGTGTTTAACCTAAAACAACTCAAACGTACAAATTTTTTTTATTAGGTTTTCTTTTGACAATGTCATAGAGCGCCATCTCGTACATGCCTCAATACTTTTTGAGCTGGCGCTATAAAAATCACCGCATAAAACTCGGTCGCCCGGGTACTGTGACTGTAAATGACAACATGATGAGATTATATGAGTATCTGATTATTTATCTAGGAGCAAGAAGTAATACAAAGGTTAAAAAAGCACATTTCAAAGTAATGATGGTCTAGCGGTAACAAATACGGGCTATTGGGTCCATGCTTAGAATCCGGCCACGGACAGCGGATAGTTGCTTGATGACGTTAGTATTTATGTTGTCTCGGTCGTGTAATTTCTGGGTGATCGGATTTTAATTGAATCTGTTGCAAACAAAGCTCGCTAGTGTCTCTTAAATTGCACCGCCCCACCAGCACCGTGATCTTAGGGAACATAAGGTGACCATTTCAATGCTAATTTTATTATGTCGGCCTGTTTCAACGAGAGAATGTAGTTGATTGATATCTTAATAGCTATTGGTTTGTCTGTCTGTCCACTAATGGGATGTCGATCGGAGATATTAGGTTGGCTACTCATGTTACTAACTAGTAAAGCTTTTTAAAATGTGTTGTTTACTAATCTTATTTATATCACTGCTTTACTCATATGTATAGCTATATGGAAAGTGTAAGGGAATTGTAGGTAGGTATGTACATTTATAAGTATGTAATAGAAATTATTGCAGTTTTAGTGAATAAACAATTACAGAATTAGTCTAGCCTTTAACTATTCAGCCATATTTTTACATATAAATTGTTTAATTGACGCTGAATTTCGCTTACTTATAAGTTGAACAAAATGTATTATAAGTTGAACCCTGTCCATCGTCATCATCAGATATGATACATAGTCCTTTTGTATGTGCAAAAACTGCATTAATTCACATCGATGTGATAAGTGACATGTTGCCCAGTTCTCCCTTAGTTGTCAAGTTGCCTTTTATATAGTATATAGTATACTTTTATATAACAGTCCTTAAATTCTCGAGCCGGCTTAAGAATATTTTGAGTTTTAATTAAAAATTAACTGTACTCGTAATGAATAAGTACTTTCCCCATAATTATTTTTATTTTTTTATAGCTGTTAGGTAAGCCTTTGACTACAATCTCACCTGATGGTAAGTGATGATGTGGTCGAAGGTGTTAACAGGCTTAACCTAGATTTACTGGCTCTCAAGGACAGCTGCCGGAACACACCGTTAGGTGCTTGGCGACAGATTTTCTATTTGAGGGTGGTCGCTAACCAGGTGGGCATTCGCAAAAATGCCCATCAACCATGCGGTGAAGCTCAAGCCCGCGGCGGGATTCGAACCTTGGACCTACTGCGCGACTGTCCATAGCCAAAGCCGCTGAGCTATCACTGCTTCATAATCTATATTTTCACGCCTTAATTCGTAGATAGAGGGGCATGAGATGTGGCGGTTCCCACACTGAAATGTTGCAGATGGGAATCCTACCACCAGAGAATATAATATATATAATTATTAACAGCCAATATTACATACAACTGGAATGTTTGAAAAAAAAAACTGCCATTAATAAGCTTTTACATACAGCACACGTACAAAAATTGGAACCGAACATGATGAATGTCATTCTTGACAAAAGTGGAAGTTAAGCCCTTTCTTCTAGTGACGGCAGAGTAAGCATAATATTCTGCAATCTGTTAAACATGTACCTCTACATATCTTCTAATATATAAATTCTCAATTAAATATTTTTGTTCTGGCACATATAATCTCAAATATTCATCTAGTTAAGCTCTGAATTTCGGTTTAATTTTTACTCAACCTTTCTTTGAACTTATATCGGCATTAAACAAGTCGTTGACCCGAAGAACAATACCAAAACGTACAAAACAATGGCAAATAAATTTAGAAAAGTCATAGAATAAACAGGCGCAACGACCAGAAGGTACACGAGGAGACGCAAACGACTTGCCTATTTTACCTACGCGCTGCGACTCCACTCTCTTTGCGGCTCAAGTTTCGCTCTGTTATGCCGTTCCGTTACTCCGTTCTGTTATTCCGTTCAGTTCCGTAATTCCTTTCTTAGTGTTAACAGTTTCCGTTTATGGCGGTTCTCACTCAGAGCGATTGGTCGCGTTTGGATGTGAATAGGAAATTGTGTATAGTTACCGTTCATAACGGAACTGTGTAATTTTTTGTGCTAAATTTTTATTATATGTTATTTTTGGGAACAGTTTTATTTTCATTTTTACATAACAGTTGTGTCAATTGTTTTAACAATACCAGATCTATTTATTACCAACTCTTAGCTGTTCATGCAGTAAAAGTGTACCTTCACTCATAATGTGGATCTGATGTCATGAAAACGTTTCTTATGTTATAGGTTATTCAGAACGTCTCTCGATTCTCAACGTTCAATTATGACCTAACCGTCATTGTTTAAATTGTAGATATTCTTGTAATTATTAATAGCAGGGGTGACTATTCTTCAGCTACATGTTTTAGTAAAGTAATCACATACTTTTCAAAGAGGTAGTACCCCGGTAGATATTAACGCTGCAACCGATTCCGACAACATTCGCCACTTCAAAGTAAAGTCCACTTCGTTACGGCGCATTGCTTCACAGGCACTATTCCTATCTTACGTACCTATTCTTTGGCTATAGGGCCATTCCGCACCGTTTATGGCAGTTTTCACTCAACGCGATTGGTCGCCCGACACGAAACGGTGGCAGAATGACCCACGCTATTGTAGTGCATTGTCTTGTACGCCGTTCACTTGTTAAGGACATGGCTTTCCGATATTTAGGACGAAATCGTTCACAAATTATGTCTATGCTAGATGTTGAATTTAATTTGCATATAGATGTGTAAGGTCAAAGCATTTTACTGAAAAATATTGTCAGGCAACATAAAACAATATGTTCCCGAGGGGTAGGCAGATTTGTCTAAATACCCACGTTTTTTCAGACCTGTTCTGGTGCCATAGCCATTGAAGAAGAGCCTATTGCGCTTTACCGGGAACAGTTTAGTCATCGTTTAAATTTTGTAATAGGGTCCTGTTTGCTAGAACAATATATGTGTTTCTGTAGGATGGTACATAACTATAAAAAGAGGAAGTAGTATTGTTCGTAGGCAAGCAAATTGATATGTATGAGGAACATAAAATTAATTTGTAGAAACTTCTCTGGAAGTTTTCGTATGTATCTCAAATGCCTATAAATAATGCGACACTTACGTCACTAATAGCGTTGCAAATCACATTGCTGACGAAACCACTATTATCCTCAATCAGATTTGTTAGTAAAACATTACATAATTTGTTAAATGGCCTTATTTTAATTAATTTCTTAATTATCATTATTAATTATGCTATATTTAGTATGAGGCGTCAGAACACAATGACCGACACAAGATAATATTTAAAAATGTGATGGTTTCAGTCGCTTCCTGTTTTAGGCTAAACCTTAGGTACTATTGTAAGTAGGTAGTGTAGTAGTTAGCCGTTAGACGTTATGATATTAAATGGCCCGCTGTCTGCTTAGTATGCATCAGCACCCTACTCACGTCGACGCGTAAAAAGTTGGCACTATTGCTGCTCGTTCGCGGTGAATTATTAGTGTAATAATTATTTTTATACCTGATACAATAGCCTTTGACTATTATCTCACCTTATGGTAAGTGATGATGTGGTCGAAGATGTTGTTTAGGCTAACCAACCATTACTAGCTCTAAAGGACTGCTGTCGGAACACTTTAGGTTCTTGGCGACATATTTTCTACTTGAGGGTGGAAGCTAGCCACCTAGCCAGGCGAGCGTTTGCAAAATGCCTTACTTTTATGCTATAACGACTGCCATTCCAAGACAACAACCGGGACCGTCCGCTAAACGTGCACTGTAGTAAGTAATGTCACTAGCGGTTACCCATCTAAGTCTTGACCGCGGCGGACGTTGCTTAAATTTTTCAGCAATAATTGTCAAAAGTAATAAAAAATTATGTTCCTCAGTGACCTGTTACGATATCTCACAGGACCATATGGAATAGCTGATATATAATACAGGATCTGTAGGAATTAATACCTTCATTGTTTAGTTCTTTTGTAAAATAGCACTGTTTGAGTACTAGAATATGGGCCGTTATAGTATAACCTAATACAGCAGACTTTTATAATCAAATTAGTATGGTTATGAAAATAAGCTTTTTTTTTGGATATGTGATCACTGATCATTTTCTTTGAATCTTTATAACCATCAGTTCGTCCTCCAAGCGCATTACCCCAAATTCTTACGCAACTCCTCTGAAAATCAATGCTAATTCTGAACTTCAAATATCAATTCATCTTCAATCGCCGTTATAATTTCAGTTGGAAAATAAGGTTGCAGGATGGCAAAGTCAAATATCAATTGACTAAAATTGACAAATAGGATATTTTTCCATCAAGTTTTGCTCATCTAAGAAAAGACCTTCCAAACCTTAAACAATAACAAAATACTGTATATTTATGTAGGCCCTATTTACAGCTCGCGCTGTTTTCGTTCCTCTGCCTTCAATAGTAAACAATTCCGTAGGAGCCTTTCCGCTTATTTCCTTATGGCATTAGCTTAGAATCATCATTACCTCGCTGACTTACTAACTCCCAAAACACTACCTTACACTCCACTGAATAAAGTTCAATTTAGTTCCAACTGTTTTGGGGGCAAAGTTATTCTATGCTGTAGGTGGAACGTTGTTGGGACGGAAGAGAGTAGGTTTTTGTTTGACTTTTTGAAGAAAAGTCGGTATTCTCTCGCAAGAGATGACCGGTAATGCGACAGTTTGTAAGCATGAGCTCAGGATGGTGAGGGGAGGGATGAAGTGGGGTGCAGGGGGATGTAATAGTAAAGAAATATGTACAAGTTGTTGTTGTGTAGGCAGGTCGGAGTTTACTGGATATTTTATTTATCCAGTTCTTTTGGGTAGAGTAAACATATATCATCGTTTTTTGTGAGTGGCGATGTATTCGTGACGTCAGGTAGGTCTGTGCTTTTGGGGTGCTTGGGAGAATTTGTAATGTGAAGTTTTGTTATGGTATTGATGATTTTAAAAGGGCTAAGAATATCGATTGCGGTGATACTTCTATATTTATGGAATTGTGAAAAATATAGACACTAAAAAGTTTTGGTACATTCGAGACAAAAGCCCTAGGGGTCTGGCTCTAGATTCAGAAATACATCGTTGGCAATATCTCCAATACCTGACGTAAGGTGGAGCAAATAGATGTTATTCTGACCCCACTTTATAATAAGGGTGAAAAGCAAAAGAACCATGAAGTACATGCATTTCAGCAGGTCGTGATGTTTTTACTAAGAATTCTTCTTGTTGGGTACCGTCGCAGTGTTAGCTATCCTGCCCCAAAGCAGTAAAGTGCAAAAACTACTGTGTTATGTTAAGAAGTCAGTATCTGTAATTAGACTCGGAAAGAATTTGCTAGTAAATTATTGAAAACATTATGAATAAATTGTGCATCATTTTGTAATTTGCTTTCGTACTATTAAAATATATGGTACTATATATTACATGTATATATGTAATATATCGCCAGCGCCCACTGCCGCGCTGGCAGACTAGCGCATGACATAATAATCATTTTGTTATCTCAAGGTGCTGGCTTCGGTCTCACCACTTCAGGTCGGACCACGTTTGGGTTTTTTCTGTGGAAGAGACAGCAGCCATTCAGAGTCTAAAGTGTAGATATCAATGAACTCACTCTTAAAATTTGAAAACGTAATAGTGACAACTTATGAAATCATAGATCTTGCCAAATGTTTTATTTTAATACTAAAGTTGCAAATATCATTTTAAAGTCGTGGTTTTTTCAGAACTAATAAGGTACAATTAGAAAAAAAATATATAAGGATATTTTTACGCAAATCTCTTTACTTTCTAGACTTTTCACTTAAGAATGTAAATGTAGCTTAACAAAACACTCCAACTTTTATTAACAAGTACTTTATAACAAGGGGGTGGCAACGAAATGTACAGTCAGTAACAAAAATCGTTCGATTTTTAATTATCCTACGAGCCCTGTACGTGATCGGCATCACTTGCATAACTTTTCAGTCCGTACCTGATATTGAATTTTAAGCCTTAAGCTTTAAGAATGAAGGTAGATTTTGATTTAATTTTATATTAAAGACATCGGAAGTAAAATTAGCAGAAGAATGTAATGAAGTTAGGTTCGATTTTGCTGCGCAATTAGCAATTGTGTCTAATGAGGTAAAGGTTCTTTTGGATTGATGGTTGTGAGAGCTACTTATGTCATTCTATTTTTCATGGTGTTTTTGATAATCTAGTTTCTGGATTCTGACTATAGGGAGTGTCCGACACAATTTTTTTGCTATGCAATAACATATCTTGTAATGATAAATACAATATACAGGCACAGAATTCAAACATTTTTATGTAGAAAAAACCTTATTTTCAGAAGTGTTCTGTGCATTCTTTATAATCGTTTCAAGTCGTTTGACACTGTTTTAGAGAATAATAATGATAAGAATATAAATTGTATCATTGACTACTGTCTGACATCAAAACCAACGGCGACGTTACATCACAAACCGGAATAATATTCGACGCATTCGATTCTACATGGATAATCATCAAAAGGTCTTTACTCTCCGAGCGCACGATCAATAATTGTAGCATAAGCAGGAGAATTTGGCAGAATTTTCACTAGATATATTAATAATAATGTGTAAGTCTTAAAAACACCTACATTGTTTATATTAAGAAAAAACTTTCATTTGATGATTGCACTCGGTAATGCTTCGTTATAGAAGGAGAGCAAAACCTTCATGGACTTTTAATAAAATTGTTTAAGTTACAAAATGTAGTTAAAGCATAATTATACCTTTATTTACTAGCAGGAAAAGCGTATTATCCAGCAGCCAAAATATATGGAATGAATGACGAAATATTCTAATATATTTCAATTATGAACTAGCTGCAGCAAACTTCATTTACACAACACCAAAGGCAGTCACATAAAAAATGAAGTCCGAGACAGTGTCTCATTATGAAGCACATTTAGTTCACCTCTCGGCCTCAAAGGCTGTCCGGCCGTCACTCACCCCACCCTCCTTGCAACCCTGGCCTTGCATTACACTATATTACAGTACTTAACTCTATTCTCAAATGCATGCATTAATAAATAGATATAGGCAAATATAATTCTGTTTATAATGGTTCTTCGTAAGCGTCTTGGGGATCGTATTGACCGTTCCACGGTTTTCGGTGCCCAACTTCTGGAATGTTTCCTATCGTCGTCTCAGACAATTCCCAAGGGAAGACATGGGGGTTGCAATACAGGCCTAACAGCCTAGCCTCACGGTAACCCATAATGTACTGATTATTTAACTCAGAGCAAGCGAGCAGAGAAAGAGAGAGAGACTAACTATAATTCCCATTATAGGTAGGCAACCTTTATCGTTTTCGAACAAATCATTAGGTTCTAAACATCAGTTAAGATTGTGTTCCAAGGCTAATCTATTGACAGTAAACAAAAAGAACATGCCTATTACTTTTATCGTAGAAGTTTTCATGTTATCAAGACATGTGGCAAGTGCTATATAGTGCTAAGAAAATTTTAAAATATTGAGGAGCTGACTACCAACATGGTGCCATGCTGCAACTCTGTCTCATGTTTCTAGTCTGACTTCCACTAGTTATTCTACACTTTTTCATTGGTGAAAAACGGTTTCGTTATTTTTGTTTCTTTTACTATTTTAATTGATGCATACTGCTTACAAGATAGATTGTGTCACTAGCCAACAATATGTACTGGTAGTACCAGGGTCCAAGACCTTCACCAAGAGTAGCAGTTATATTTTAAACAATATTCTACGTGCACATTGGCACTCTTTCTTCAGTTGAATGGATCTGGAAACGACTCAATTGATATGAATAAAATTTTAAAGGTAATAATATCAAGATAAGATAAACTGGAAAGAGTTATGCTTGATCATACATTCAAAAACATTCAATAAATATTATATGCGGCGACTTGAGAACCCATTTTTGGAAGTCGGTTTATTACCTACGTAACATATTAGTTACGTTAGTGCGTAACTGATTTTCCAAAGTCTATAATAATGATATTTATAAAAATAGGTTATTTCATATGATACAATCAAACTTACGGACACCTTGTTATGGCACTGAAAAGCTACATTACTTGACCGCGGTTACAGCCAACGTCAAAAAAGTCCTAACTACTTATTGCGATTTTTATATGTTTTAAACTTGCAAACGTTTACGAGACTGCTTAAAGTTAATATACTGTTTATTAGACACTGCATCCCCTACGTAAATAGCTAAAAATAAAGCTAACTCTGGCGTGTGCAGCGTTTCTTTGCGAGCGGGCTTTGAGGCGTTTTTAATTCGCTTATTTCGCTTGGAAATTGTTAGTGTTGCCGAATTAAGGGAGCGGCGAAAGTGTTAGGAGAAGAGAGAAGAAGTATAAAGCGTTTCATGAGCCTTTAACGATGTCATTAATGAAATAACAATATATAAATTCATTTTAAAGTTAAAAAACCATCACCATATGTCCAACTATCACCAACCATACGTCATTCAATAGTATGCTTACATAAAATTTAAGTAATATAAATAGTTTTTTTTTAAATTATATCACAGTAAATTGTCATTCAAGTTCAGGCGTGTTATACACAACGTTTCATATTTATTCAATCATGTATAGAAAAATATTGCTATCTTAATACCATCCCACCGCTCTAATTTTAAGTGATAAGTCAAAGGAATGTTTACATATAAAGTTCTGATGGCAAAAGAGGGGTGCATTATAAAGCTAGGCGGCAAGAAATAAGTTAAAACCTTATAATATGCTTGTTTTTGTGTTTGCATATGGCATATTGTGAGTAGTACTTGGTATGAGGTTGAGAAGACGATGATTTTGAAGCTATAAAAAAAGCTTATTGTTTAGGTGTAAAAAACATATCACATGTATCTAAAGCCTTAAAATGATCGTCAATTATCCTAAACGCTTTCGCTCATCACGTAGCTCGCGTCCTACTTGGCAGAGGAAGTCTGCACTCGTCAGCTCACGATTGTAAAGGCGCGATCTCAGCGTGCGCTCGCCCTAAAAAACTGCTCACTGTGCACTCACCCTAAAACACATTCGCCGAAGGTACTTAAGTCCGGGTCGCTGGTCAAAGGGTGATTTTGTACCTAGGTACTGGTTTTGATTGTCTAGCTAAAGCTTTTGGAGAGCATACATAATTAATAGACGCTGCGTCGCGTCTTGCTAACTTTCAAATTTGAAGACAAAACTATTGTGTTATTGTCTGATTATAGTTTTCAGATGACAACATTCGATCTACAGTTTGATGAGGATACGAGAAGACTTAGAAAGCGATTAATAAATATTTTGAGATAAACCTCATAACCTTACGAAAGTATTGTCATAAAAACTAACGTGAGTTGTCATGATTATTAACTAAATATATCAGCTAGCACTCACGGGGTTTAGTCGAGCATCTTTACTGCTCGAACACTGGTCGGAGATTTCGACTAAACACCATGAGTGCTAGCCGGTATACTTACGAAAGTAGTCTGAATCGGAAATTTTATTTAACTGCCCACCATTTAATCATTTTTGAATCTAAATTCCACGAAGAACATCAAATTTTCAGGTTTATTCCACACTAGCTTTCCGACCGCGGCTCCGCCCGCGCGTGTGTCGGTTATCGCGCAAAAACATTAACCTCTTTTTGCGCGGTTGGATAAAAACTATCCTATGTTTTTTCCCGGGTCTCAAACTATTTCCATACAAAATTTCATTCAAATCGCTCCAGTAGTTTTGGCGGGAAAGCGTAACAGACAGACAGACAGAGTTACTTTCGCATTTATAATATTAAGTACTGATAGTACTGATGAAGTTTACGAGGTAGTGACCTCTGGCATACTTACGAACACACAGACATAAAAGTGATAATATTATGTGTGAAATGGCGAAATTAACTTTTATTACAGTTGTCATACAATTTTTTTTTAAGTATTCCATCATTGTAATTATTGAAGCTGGCTAAGCAGATGCGGTATCAAAACTACAACGACAGTTATTTTCCTTTAGTTATAAAACTTTGGCTACAGATGTCGCTCCCATCTCTTAGAACGGTATTATAATATTAAATATACATGTATATTTAGTCTAGTGATAGACTAAATATATAAGTATAGTTAATACACAGCTAATATGACCTATCGTAGTGATAGTTCACTACGATAGGTCAAATAGCAGAGCATGTCCCGGCCCCAGAGATATATTATGTTCTTGGGTTCCAATTTTTGCCTCTTGTTGTAAGTTAGTTCTCATTTCTTAAACCTTTACGAACTAATTTTTTGTACCCACTTTCGGGTATATTAAAGCACAAATTAATTTAAAATAGCGATTTTTTTAAAACCTATGACGAAATCATTTCAGCCTGTGTCGGGGGTTACTTAACATTTTCAATGAGCGGCTCAAACGAGCATGTCCCGGTGGCCGAGTGGTTTAACCACCCGGGGTGAATTGAATTGGTTTGATTACCGCCTGAGACTAAAATTTAGTGCGCTAATAATTTTTAAATGTGATTTTCGCTTAAAGCGCGGTAGTTTCCAAAATATGTAATCATATATTGGAAAAAAAAGATATTCTTCTTATTTTTAATTATGTTTCACTGGAAAAGACTCACATATTTAGCATGTGGAGGTTGCGTGCAGAAATGAGGTGGTGTTTCAACTGTAAAGTAAAAAAGTGTTCCAAAGACAAAAGGAATTAACGTGGCCAACGAGGCACCTTGCTGGGTGAAATGTTCACAGCAAAAATTAAGCAGAAACACAAGTATTACCAAAGACCATACAACTAGTGCCAGAGGTTTCATATTTGTAGTTTTATTTTTTGTAAGGAAAATATATAATTTCAACAAACCCATACTACCTATTTACATCAGACAAGAGTAATGTAAAACTATTTATATATTTAAAAAAAATGGTAGGAGTGATTATTAGGTAGAAATGATGATGTGCTAATAATAAGGTATGAATGATTAGGTGTACTTATAAAAATAACGTCGAGTGACAGTATCGGTATCAAAGTTGAATAGTTCCCAGCTAAAGAACAAAAAAAGGCTACTGGATTTCAAGGAAGCCTCAGCGAAAAAATGCTCTCAACGAGCAGCATGCCATCACGTATGTCGTAGAAAGAAGGATAATACTGCACACTGTGCGCACAATAGGGCTCAGGTAAGCAGAAGCACTACCAACGAGAGCATCCTAAGAAGGGCTTTCTAACCCAAAGCTTTTACATTTTTTTTGCTTGTGTTGTTAACGGAAACATATTCCATTATGTTGTCCTATGTAAGAACATATTTTGTGATAGTAATATTGATATAATAATGTAAACTTTTACACATAAGTATAAGTAAGGTAACTGAAGTTTATGGCAAAGTTAGAATTCTGCTAATTCCTTACACTGTGGTCGCCGTGGGCAGTCCTTTCCGGGCAAAAAGACAGACTGTCCAGTCCGAGCTTGATTTGAAGGGGAACAAAAAGTTGTAGCTTTTGAGCTGAGCTTTGTTTTTAAAGGCTTAGATTGGAGGGTTGGAAAGAGTCTGCTGTGATTAGGTGCGTTTCTTGATTAGGGTGTTTTAAAATCCGCAGAAAAAATCTCTTTGCTTTCAACATTTCAAGAATTAAAGGTGATGTTAGTGTTATCAAGATACACATGCTTTATATATATTGCGAAATATACAGAGTGCAAAAATGTTTATTAAGTGGGAATAGAACTCGTACCTTCTGGTTTTATGTACTGAATGTAAATCACTTAACCATCGAGACAGTCGACGAAAGCGTGAACATTTTACTCATATCCTTTTATTTTTTAAACGGGATTGTGGCGGAATGGATCTCCTGATGTTTCCGACCCGCACTTGGCTGATTTCTGTTTAATTTCATGGCATAAATCTTTAAAATAAATTTACAGAAGTTTATAACCATCCTGAAGTAACACACCCAATAATATGTCAGCTGTAATAAAACTCTCAGAGGGATCCGTCAACATGAATTCATTGAAACAATCAGTAATGACATTGACACGGATCTTTGAGTCCACGCCGGGTATGATGTCAGCGTAGCGTACTTGTATTGAACCTTACTGAGACTTTTCTCAGGAAATATCTCAGCAACATTTTGAAGCATTAATAGCCGAGCGGTAATACCTTTGGACTGCTGTACCGCAGGCCCATGGTTCAATCCCTACCACCGGCTTGAGCTTCACCGCGTGGTGTATGGGCATTTTTTGTATGCCTACCTGGTTAACTACCACCCTCAAGTAGAATATCTGTCGCCGACAGGTACATTGTGTTCCAGCACATATATACATTGTGTGGCAGCAGTGTTTGAGAGTCAGTTAAATTACAGGCACATGGAACTTACAACTGTGTGTTTCTGGGTGACGTGCACAGTGCAATTCGTCATTTGTGACGAAATGCTTATGTTAGAGGCAGAGGTTACCGTTTAACACCAGGAGGGTCTGGTGGTTGTTCCACCATAATGATATTAAAAAAGTACCAAACGAGCACAGACACAAACATTCACTGTGTTTTATATACACTATTTCATCATGTAATGAGATGGAGAAATCGTTCGTCTGATGATAAGCGTCACGCCTGTCCATAACAGTTTTTAAAGGGATTTTAGAGTGATGAACTTCACTGCACCCGTCACCCTGAGACATAAAGTTGTTAAGTCAGTGATTCGAATATTACTGCTTGGCGGTAGAAAAAGGTAAGGTAGCAATACATCTCAGGATAAACTCGCAAAACGAGTTTTACCTTCGAAACAGCTGAAAGGATTTTGATGATATTTTGCACACTGATTACTTAGATTCTGTACATACATACACTATGTATTATATTTAAATTTACAGAGACTTTACCAAAAGATATCTCAGATTCATGTATCCGAAATCACGAGTGGAACCCAATAATTAAAAAACTACCCGAAAAGCTTATTTCTCTTCAAATATATCAGATGCGTCAGCCCCAATAAGTCCATATAAGGGATCCGTCAAAGATAATGTTGTTGAGACGCGCAAAAGTGACACCGTCACGGATCTATCACGTCACGTCGCGCCGCGTTCGACGTCAGCTTAACGTCCCGATGCTTGTTGAAACGAGTGACGTCTTCTCTGTAGTAAAAATGTTCAGGTTACTTTTCGTGGTTCGGTCAAAAGACTTTACGTAGGACTTTGTAATCACTAATATCATATTGTATTTTAATCCCACTACAGATTGATAATTTTTTATTTTTTTTATGCCTGACAGGTTAGCCTATGACCACTATCTCACCTGATGGTAAGTGATGAAGTGGTCGAAGATGTTGTTCAGGCGAACCTAGAATTACTGACTCTCAAAAATATGATAATTTTGATCTACCACAGTCCTGCCCTAATATTGGAATTGCATGGTGGAACGGCACATTATGCCAATGCCCGCCTGGCTAGCGACCACCCTTAAGTAGAAAATCTGTCGCCAAGCACCCAACGGTGTGTTCCGGCAGTTGTCCTTGAGAACCAGTAATTCTAGGTTAAGCCTGTTATCACCTTCGACCACATCATCGACTAATATCAGATGAGATTGTGGTCAAAGGCTCACTTATCAGCAATTTAAAAAAAGGGGTTATCTCTACAAACCGGATTGACCCTGTGCTGGTACAGTCAAAACAAAATCCCATTAAAAAAAGTCAGGACAACTAACACTACCGTGGTACCTTCCTTAGTATAGGTACTACTAAAGTCAATGATAGCCAAGTAATAGCTATGGACTGAGGTGTTGGTTCTTAGTTCGATGCTTAAGCTTCATTAGTAATTGCATTTTTTTTTCTAACAAAATCAAGTAGACATTCTGGCGCCAAGCACCTAGCTGTGTATTCCGTCAGTTGAAAACCAGTAAAATAACATGATATTTAACTACTATGTCCAAGGGTGACAAGCGCAGTGCAGTTTTAAACCAAATACATCGATTTTAGACAGAGGTTATCCCTTTTAAACACTATCAGATTGTATAAAACACATTTCATGTAAAAAAAAAACAAACTATGAAACCAACTTCAACATGCAAAAGTATGAAATAACTTGTTAAAGTCGGTACCATGATAGTTCAAAGTATCTATTATCACAAAATTGTATGCATGGTACCAACTTCGACAAGTTATTTTACACTTTTGATGTTGAAGTCCGTTGCATTTTTTGGTAAAAAAAAAATTCACTCATTTCAGTGACTATATCATTAATATAAGAAGATATTTTTCAGTTATTGGAGTGTAACTCAAAAACGGCTTGACCAATTAAATGGAACCAAACGACAAGCATCTGATTTCAAAAAAAGAATTTTTAAATCGGTTCACCCAGTCACAAGTTCTGAGGTGACCATACATAAAAAAACAGATGAACTGAGGACCTCCTCCTTTTTTGAAGTTGATTAATTATTAAAATAATATAACAAATACACACAAAACAGTAATTACGCGTATTCATATTTACTCAGTACTCAGTTTACTTAAATATTTTTGATTCTATGATATTATGTTTATTATCGCACTTCCTTATTGGAAGGTCCCTAAAATAGATGATACCTATATCTATCACATATCTGAAAGGTCATAAATACCAATAATTCACTCTGCTCCTCAAATTCTACTAATAATTCACCCACCAGCAATAATTCCCGAGGAAATCTAACTCCAACGACAGATATAGATCAGGCGAATGACACGCCGTCAGAGACATCACGCCGCGAATAGACGTGACGGATGGGGACGTCAATGAGACGTCAATGGACGTCAGCGTCAAAACGGAGACGTCGTGAGATGTCGTGAGGAATAGCTGTCATCTGAATAAAGCTGATTGATGGATTCGTTATATTGATGACGTCTTTATTACATTGATCGGAGAAAGATATAATTTTGTGTTGAGTTATAGAAATGGAATTTTCGAGATCAAAAGAAGTGGTTGGTTGGGAATTATGACTGGCAAAGATGCGATGAGTGATACATTTGGACGTTTGTTAGTTTCTTTCATTTCGTTTTGTAGGTTTCTGATTAATTTGACATAATTTTTGCTGCACGTTGACGTGTAATATAAGACTGGCGGTATGCCTATATTTATCAAAATACTACGAACTATATACAACACGACAGCTACTGCAATAAAAGCATTTAGACAACTTATAAGTCATAGCAGACTCACCGGCAGTCTATTTGCTCCATCGTACTCCCAGTTGGCAGCGTGCTAAGCATGCTGGCAGCAATGCTTATTCGTTGAGCCAAATATGTGCCAGCATTTTGTTATTGAACCGAATAAGTATTTTTTTATGTAATTGTGACGGGTTAAGCACGAGGCACCCTTTATTAGGCGTACCCTGTGCCTATAACAACGATTTCGTCACAAGTCAAAAGAAAAAAAGTTTTTTTTTACTTTTACTTTCTGCTTTTAATCATATTGTACGAGTATACTGATTACCAATAAATAAATACTTAAATAAAAAATTTTTTTTTTTATTTAAGTACTTTACCATAGAAAATAATCATTGGCATGGTGGTAGGGCATTTTGCGCATGCCCGTCTGGCTAGCGACCACCCTCAAGTAGAAAATCTGTCGCGAAGCACCTAACTATGTGTTCCGGCAGTAGTCCTTGAGAGCCAGTCAAATTACAGGCACATGAGACTTAACAGATACGTCTCAAGGTGACGGGCGCAGTGCAAGTCGTGACTTGTGACAAAATGCATCTGTTATAGACAGAGGTTAGTCCGCTTAACATCAGGTGGGCCTCGAGCTTGTTCCGTCAAAATAATAAAAAAAAAAGTTAAAAGACTGAGGTAAGTTCGTTTGCCGCATTATATTGCAAGATTATATTCTTTTCTAAAACAAATCAGTAAGAAACTGAAGTCAATCTTCAATCACTTCTAGCAGTATACGTCCACTAATCACCATCAGTCATTGCTCATTTCCGCTCCATAAAATAGACATAAGAAAAACCCAGAAAAAACAAAAGCATTAAATACATAGGACAAAGCTGTCGTTTTCCTTTCACACCTAATGAAAATCTGACAAAAATTAATAGCCAAAGTTCCTAACGAGAGTTGAAAAAAGCAAAACACATCCCTCTCTTACACTCCATAAAAACACGACAAAGACACATGTCTCCCCTTATTATCTTCAATTAAGAGGCGCAGATAATGTACCGTGACATACGTTAGACGTGTCCAAAAACCTAAGGCCTGCAATTTCTACCTTTCAGTTCACTATCGGAGCTCATTTAGTTTGGTGTAGTGATTTCAAAGACGGTGGTGGCGCGGTTAAGTCGTTGGAAACTTACTCTTATGTCACGTGCTGTAGATGTCACGGCGGCAGCAAGGATGGTATAGTTCGTCACGCGCGTGACAGATGGAATCGCGACTGTGACGGATAGGCGGCCGTTACATGTGATTAGTGATTACAGAGTTTACGTAATCATAGGGAATAATGAGCCTGGATGGATGTGATCATTCCGACATGATACGGGATAGTGAGGGATGATAGTCATTTGTTCCTGTCGTTGTGGAAAATATGACACGAACACCATCGGTATTACCGGTTTGTTATACACACCGACGTTATATTATTTTAAAATAACAACGTGTAAATGTGTATTTTTTTAGAGAAACAAAATATTCTTCTTGGGGGGAATCCAAGGCGCTCCGGTGCGTAAAACCGTGAAAAACGGGTTCAATTCCTGCCCGAGATTTTGTGCTTTACAAATTTTTTTACCTCCACAGTCAGTAGTAATGCTACTAGCGGTCACCCATCCAAGTCAAGACCTGCGTGCGTAGTGTAGCTTGTTCGTTCTGAGCCGATCCACTAAGTTAAGGCATAACTTAATTGATTATTTCAGAGCAAAGCAAGCTTCTTTTCCCTACAGTTTCTAAATATGATTACAAGCACTATCGCATGCTAAGAAAAATCTGATTTACATATTTTTGGAACACAAAATATCTCACCTCCAGTGGAAATCGAACCTACATCCCCCGATTTTATTTACGCACCGAGTCCTTAACTGCGGAGCAGTCGCTCTGATCCGCAGTTTAGTGCTCTAATTGTTAGTTACTACAACCATTTTAAGGAACTAAATTTAGGCTCAGTCATGCGATCTTCGATATCTCAGTGGTTAAGGCGTCGGATGCGTAATATCGGGAGATAACGATTCCCACTCGAGGTAAGAAATCTCGTTCTCTAAAAATTCGTAAATCTTCTCTACTATATACTAGCAACTTTAAATAATATCCTCTTAAAGCACTGTTATTATTCGACACTGCCACATTTTTCAGGTAAAGTCATCCAAGCTAAAGACCATCATTACCCTCACTGCAATAGTGACGTAACCGCAAGACGGGGCTTTATAAATCGCCTTTGTTCCAAGATCGCGTTGCCTGCCCACCTGCATCGCGCAATATCAATCCATCTGGTGCGATGTGGGGAGTTGACTCCCTACGTGCCCCCACCGGCCCCACGAGGGTGGCGCGGGGAGGAGTCCGGTGGTCCGAGTCGACGTCTTTGCTGCGTTTAATTTTGTGCAAATGACGGCTGAAGACAGGTAGGGTGATGTTTGTCAGAGTTTTTGCAGACTATGTTGGACTTGACAGGTGTTTTGAAAACGTGCTGCGTTTACATTATGTAATTGCACCATTTTTGACGCATAACTGCAAAAAATATTGACATTATATTATTTAAAGGGAACCAAGTGTACAAACTCTTAAGAAATTTTACTTGCATCACCTTGTTGCTTCTTGTACCATATCAAAGAATGGAGACAAACGTTATTTTATGGTAAACAAAATTGTTGACAACTTCTAATTAAAGTTACATTTTCAATCTGTTGCAATAACAATAGAATTTCAATACGTTACTTATTACATTAAATATTTACGTTATAAATAATTCAAATTTTTATCAGTACTAATATCAAAAATGCGAAAATAACTCTGTCTGTTTGTCTGTCTGTTACGATTTCACGCCAAAACTGGACCGATTTGAATGAAATTTGGTATGGAAATAGTTTGAGACCCGGGAAAAAACATAGGATAGTTTTTATCCAACTGCGCAAAAAGAGGTTAATGTTTTGCGTGATAACCGACATACGCGCAGGTGGAACCGCGCCCGGAAAGCTAGTAATACATATGCTGCCACATTTGTACATGATGTCACTAAAATCCTCCTAAACGGCTGGACCAGTTGTGACCATTTAGGAGTGTGTTTGAGCGGCTGTGATTTATAATTGGGTCATGTAAATAGCGCATCGGTACATAGTTTTCGGGCAGACATCGTCTGTTTTTTAGATAAAAAATATCTAAAAAGCAGACGATGTCTGCCTTCTTTATATATAACTAGCTTTCCGGGCGCGGCTCCGCCCGCGCGTATGTCGGTTATCGCGCGAAAATATTAACCTCTTTTTGTGCAGTCGGATAAAAACTATCCTATGTTTTTTCCCGGGTCTCAAACTATCTTCATACCAAATTTCATTTAAATCGGTCCAGTAGTTTTGGTGTGAAAGCGTAACAGACAGACAGACAGACAGACAGAGTTACTTTCGCATTTATAATATTGGTACTGATTATTTTGTACGTGTACACGTCGCCGAACTTCTTCTGTACGGCTGCACACATTTTGGTGAAACTAGGTGTTCGGGTGGGTCCGTTGTTGGTTTGAATGATTTTTTCGGTCCAGACAAGTTCTTTCTGGTAAGCTTATCATAATGATATAAAATTTAACATTATAAAAGGTATTACAAAAATATATTACAATAAATTCTCCGCACCGTTTCACCTTTATCACTTTTATGTCCATAAGGTTCTTACCATACGTTTGCTTATGTATATAATTTATGAATCCTTATTCAAGAATCTTTTCAAGCAGTATCAAGGTAAACAAGGTAATCGAATACCTACAAGTTTTTGGAAAACCGTCTCGAGTAAGATTCGGACCCGGTGACTCGGTGCGTGCGTACAAGAGATGCCTTAACCACTAGAAAGTCGAGTCTGGCTGGACTTATGCGAATGTTGTGCTCGGTTTCTTTTGATTTATATACCTATACTTCTTCCTTACAATGACTGAATTATCTTCTACAGTAAGGTAAGGTAAGGCAAACTATGCCTAGCTCATTCGTGTAGAAACTGTTTCACTTTTCTAACTGGACATCAAATACACTTTAAAACGCAGACGCACACATCCAGAAGAGATGCCGCGAGTTTATTCCTCAGGCCCCTTATTATCCAGGGGTGGGGGTCAATATGCACCCCCTACCCCCACAGGGGGGTGGGTTGTCACGTCACTGTCTCGGATCGCCGTCACGGCGGGCGTCTCGTTTGCGTCCATCGGACTACTTTTCAAGTTGATGCTTTGTAGAATAGGAATAGAAAAGCTTCGGAATATTTAATGGTTTGAATATTAATACTTCGTGTGGAGCTTCTGTTTGTTTATTCTATGTACCGATTATAATATATACATTGAATTAACGTGTCACCTACGTAAAAAAGGCGAGCTTATGACCATCTACCGAGCACATTTCCAGACACCGGACTGCTACCGAAACCCCTTTGTAAGACAAACCTAATAAACTTTTTAAGCGATTTTGACGTTACAAGCACGATGCCCACCTGATGTTAAGCGGTAACCTCTGCATCTCTAACAGGTGACTAAATAGTCACAAGTGACGAACTGCAGTGCACTCGTCACCCTGAAACATACAGTTGTTGAGTCTCATGTGCATGTAATTTTGAAGTGCTTCTGAAGTGGGAGGTTTGATTGTGCCTGTAATTTCACTGGCACCCATACCCTTCGAACCGGAACACAGTAGTATGAACATTACTGCTTGACAGCAGAAATAGGTACGATAGCAATACTTCCCAGGACGAACTCGTTCCCAAATAATTTTTCAGCTACTACTTAAGTCTGTTGACAGTTGCATAATCATCGATGTCGAGACTCGAGAGCTATACAAGAAAGCTATATGGTCTATCATGCTCCCTATAAACGCCAACATCATCATTTACCTACAGGTGTGATAGTGGTCAAAGGCTAGGTAATCAGGTATTACTTATCGATGCGTGTTTCGTACTTTGTGCCCAGATAAAATAATTAAACTTTATTTCTTACACATAGCTTATAAAAAATTGTAAATATATGTTTTGCAAAAGCAAATATTTACTTACCAGTCTTTCTTATATAGGGTCGATGTAGATCAATAAAGGGCTTGTTACTGTTAGGGAATATTAAATTAAAACTAGAATTAAATGAAAGTAAATCAAATTGCGCGCTGTATATGGCGGCTACCTTTTGTTTGTTCAAAATGCGCGAAAGTTAGAAAAAAACATACGTTTCACATGGATGCGGTTGTCCCATTTAGATTTTTTATGATTGGTTACATGTTAGTGAAAGTCAGTTGGAAGACATCCACTGCTCAACAAAGGCCTCCCCCATTAATTGTAAGGGGAGTTTTGCCATAATACCCACGCTTGGCAGGCGTCTTGATAGGTGTGAATTTCTCAGGTGGCGTTGCTACTCACCTTAGTCGACACTTACGACGCCCACGGGTGACATTCTTGCCCAGCACCCCACGGAGATGTGATAGTTAGATGTCAAAAATAGATAGTTATAGTTGATGTTCAAAAAAAAACCTTAAAGCATGAAAAAAGCTTCAGAACGGATTTGAATGATTTATTATCTATCATTCATTCATAATAAATATATACATATTTACTGTGATCCTAAATGATGATCATCATTTTATTTAGATTCATAAAAAATATTTACCTACCTAAAAATGGAACCGACTTCAACAGTCAAAAGTGTGAAATGACTTGTTGAAGTCGGTACCATGATAGTACAAAAGTACCTATTATCACAATATTGGGCGCATGGTACGACTTCGACAAGTTATCGTACACTTTTGAGTGTTGAAGTCTGTTCCATTTTGTGTCTCTTGCTTCTTACGGGATCGATTGTCATTCACTCGCAATGACTATATTAAAAGATAGGAAAAACTTTTAAGTTATGGAAGTGTAACTCAAAAACGGTTTGACCGATTTTGATGCAATTTAAATCGAACCAGACGGCAGGCATCAGCTTTAAAATAAAATAAAAAACATCGAAATCGGTCCATCCAATAAAAAATTCTGAGGTAACAAACATAAATAAAAAACAGACGAATTGAGAACCTCCTCCTTTATTGAAGTCGGTTGACTTTATCGACTTCGAGAAAAATTAATCAATTCGAAACAAATTACACCCGCATACACTTAACCCCCTAAAAAGCAGACGTACGGCAAATGCAATATATTTTTTATTCCCGTATGCAATCGCTCCGTCTTACGTCTGCCGGCAGCGGCAATATCAATCCATCTGCTGGGAGGGGGGAGGTATACAAGTATACAGTAGCTTGAGTTCTCAACTTTGAAAAACTTGCCTCGGAAAGTGTTGTGAAAAAACTGAGTGAGTACTCTTAACGTCAGTATATGAGCATATTTGCACCATTTCATGTGAGTTACGCCGTATTATCTACTTTCTGTGGGTTTTTTTCTAAGAATTATAGTATGTTTATACCTAACCGGTCGCGACCGGCGGTATGTCGGTTATCGCGCAAAACCATTAGCCTCTTTTTGTGCATTGGATAAAAAGTATCCTATGTCCTTCCCCGGGCCTCAAACTATTTCTACACCAGATTTTATCGATATCGATCCGGTAGTTTTTAAGTTTATTCGTTGCATACAAAAATACGAATCTTTCCTCTTTATGTTATCACTTATAATATAAAGAGAAAAAATTTGTATTTTGTATGAATGTATTTTGTAGATGTAGATAAAAGCAGTCGCATTGACTAATAGTACCACTAAACTTTTCACAAGTACGTAAAGCATTACATTAACAATGCCGCGTACTGCACACGAAATCATCTATATGTTAGGCTGTTTAACTCTTTCTTTTGCTTTCGTAGCTTTAACTATGCTGCAATGACTTTTTATTCTGTTGGTCATATTTGATTTAATTTAATTAGGAACGGCATATGGAAATTGAGGTATAGTTTATATATATTATTATATTATGCACCCCTGGCTATTAAATAGTACCTCAGTGAAATATTGGAATATAATACAAGTTTGACGGTGCAATAAAGATCTGCAAAATACCGCGCCCTGGTACACAGTGAAGACATATCATAAACTTTTTAAATTATTTAACATAAGAAATTTAGATCAAATTCATTATATATAAAGATTTTTTTGTTTTTTTGCTCGCATCGGTAGGTTGCACGTTCCTACCGCAGAACTTGTTTTTTATGTGATTGTGACGGAACAAGCACGAAGCCCACCTGATGTTAAGCGGATTAACCTCTGCCTATAACAGATGCATTTCTTCATGTGACGAATTATACTGCGCGCGTCACACTGAGACATACAGTTGCTAAGTCTCATGTGCCTGTAATTTTTCAGGCTCTCAAGGACTGCTGCCAGAACACAGTGTTAAGTGCTTGGCGACAGATTTTCTACTTAAGGGTGGTAGCTAGCCAGGCGGGCATTCGCAAAATGCCCTTCCACCATGCGGTTAAGCTCAAGCTGGCGCGGTGGGGATGTAACCAGGGACCTGCGGCAAGGAAGTCCATTGCTATAACCGCTCGGTCATCATTGCTTCAAGATTACATAAGACTATCTTGTAACGTCATATTTGACGTCGATTTCATAAATTTTGTTCAAAATTGTGCTACTGTCTCACGGCTACATTTCCAGGGGGTTGGAGTGGGGGGTAGTGTCACGTCACTGTCTTAAATGACTGTCACGGGTGCACTCGGCTCGTCTGAAGAACGGACGGACGGTCTACAATGCCGCTCGCTCTGAAATTACGTCGTTATTTGTTATTGTAGTGCGCTTCGGGTTTATGGGAGGGGGCAGGGGTGTGCAATGAGGGGGCTATTAGAATTTGATAAGTTTCTGTAAGATGGTGACTTTGTGATTGAAGAGTTCGCTGGTCCTTGCTGTGGTATGAGATAGATGGTTGTGTATTTTAATCTTCCAAGGCATTCACAACCTTAATCCTAGATTGTTGCAATTTATATACGTACTATCACTTTTTGAAGCGCTCGTAGCGTAGCGTTCTTAGTCGTTCTGAACCGATCAAATAAGTCCAACAACGCCCACTGAGATCATGATTTAGATGGGTGACTGCCAGTGGCATTACTAGTTAGCGTTTTCGTGATTCGGAGGGCTTGTTAAGCTGTCGGTCCCAGTTGTTGTTCCCTGTCTTAGGCAGTCGTTTTAACATGGTGGTAGGGCATTTTGGGAATGTACGCCTGACTACCTACCACACTCACCACACTCAAGTGGAACATGTCTCGAAGAAGACCTAACGGTGTGTTCCAGCAGCTGTCATTGATAGCCAATAATTTAAGCAAGTTTTTGACCACCTCATCACATTCCATCTGGTGAGATAGTGGTCCACTAGTACTATATTTACAATAGCTACTAATAAAAAAAGAAAACTTAAAAATTTTAATTTCGATTTCAAAAGTAATGCTTAGGTATCTCCAGGTCTTGGGTTCTGCTGACTAATCTTAGTTTCAGCTTATTCCCAGCTGCGTTCCAATCCATTCAAATTTGTCAACCCATAACGTTATACAAGATAACAAGTTCTTAAGTTTATTGCTCCTATTTTAAGTTCAGCAAAATTGAGAGACCATTGATTACCTTACCTTATTATTGCTGCACTCCAGTAAATTTCATCATAACACACAGAAGTTCTCAAACTTTCTCAAGAGGTGTCAAAGACTTAACAAAGACTCGTAACGTCAGATAGGACAGCTCGCGCTGAACTATAGCAAGTTAAAACACGGAGACGTCACGCTGCCTGGCGCACTGGTATTATCAACTTGCACCGAGATGACGTGAACGTCGCTGTCGCTGCCATGGCCTCAAGTTTGTGAGCCGCTGGAAATTTCACTCTAGACTTAGTCTGGAGATGTGGTCCAAGTAATCGAAGGAACATGTTGAAGTAATCTATAATTTAACACAATCATTAAAAAAATATGTTGATATTGTTTTAGTTATTCATACATTAAAGAACGATGGATAAGAACTCTTTGTGCGAGTTCATCCTGGGAAATACTGCCACTGTACTTATTTCTATCTTCAAATTCAAATAATTTATTTGGATCTTTAGCGATAGAATAAATTAAATGAAACACTATGGTAACCGCGGGAGTTTTTTAAGGACAACTGTGTTGCAGGTACCAACGCCGTCCTCCTTAAAAACTACAGTACATTAATTCCTCGGGTTAATCATGTGTACAAAAAAGTAAAATGAAATATGATTGCTAAAACAATTTTATAAATCTACTAGCGGCCCGCCCCGGCTTCGCACGAGTTATTGTGACTATAAATTGAGATGTAAGCTAACCTATCTTTCAATTTGGATCAAATTGCACACGGTGTGCAAATCAAATTTAAAATCGTTTCAGTAGTTTAAGAGTCCATGGCGGACAAACAACGTGACACGTAATTCTCTCTTTGAGTGTAGGATTCAACTTCAACCGCCAAGATCGCAATACTGTGTACAAGTGTACCTAATTATTATTTAGTAACCGGCTAGGACTCGCGTAATATTTACCGGATATTGCTCCGACCAGTTTCGAACTTATTTGAAGTTCTTCGTCTGGGAGTCACGATTGTGCACAGCGTCGAGCGCGGGCCTCAGCACGTAACTAACCGCGAAGAAGATAGTACAAGTGTAGTGTGTCAACATTCCCTTACCTACCAAAACGACAGTGACAATCACAGTGATAGTGACAGAAGTGACAGTTCGGACGGAGAAATCCTGACTTTGACAGCTGCGGCGCAACCGTCTCAACGCCAGTTACGTGCTGAGGCCCGCGCTCGACGCTGTGCACAATCGTGACTCCCAGACGAAGAACTTCAAATAAGTTCGAAACTGGTCGGAGCAATATCCGGTAAATATTACGCGAGTCCTAGCCGGTTACTAAATAATAATTATGGACAAAACTCGCGACAGTTTTTTAGCTCAAGTGTACCTAATTTCGGAAGTATAGCGTAAATAAATGAATTCATATACTGTAGGTCAATCTACGAGAGCAAATAATTAAAACATTCTCATATAATTTCTATCATGTGACAATTTAATTTAAGGGCCTATAACCAGTGCTGCAATTTAAGAATAATTATAAAATATGGGTAGTTAATTTAATATTACGCTAGTGGTTACATGAATTACTTCGAGTATAGTCTTTTGTTTTGTAGTAATTAGGTTTCAATAAAGTAATTTAACATAGTAACAAAATCATTTCACATAATTGCTAGTATGAATTGAAATATGATAACATAAGGGAAGAATAGATCAAAACACTTATAATAAAAAATGGACTCACCTGGTTTTTTTTTATGCATGATAGGTTAGCCTCTGACCACTATCTCACCTGATGGTAAGTGATGATGTGGTCGAGGATTTTTGTTCAGGCTAACCTAGAGTTACTGGCTCTCAAGGACAGCTGCCGGAACACACCGTTAGGTGCTTGGCGACAGATTTTCAACTTGAGGGTGGTAGCTAGCCAGGCGGGCATTCGCAAAGTGCCCTACCACCATGCATAATAGTAGTTTTTAAGAAAATAAGTTAACAAGAAATAACATCTTAGTTGTAAATAACTAAATGATGCATGGAGTGTGATATGTATAAAAATACAATTTAATATTAAAACTTATACGAATCTATAAAGAGTACGCACCATGTGTCTTTAGAGCGAGAGATATTGTAAAAAAAAATTAACTCGCCCCATCCTGTCCCTTGCGCACAAGCAGAGTCAGTCTTGTCATATAACGACTGTCATTCCACCGTTGACAAGCCACGACTGAATTGTTTTGCAGTAGTTCTGACACGCCATCGTTTCATCTTGGTTTACTCTAGATGGCAGGTTGTTATTGATTGTTCGATTCACCAACAAATAGGATATCATACTTGAAGCTTAGTATGTCAGGTGCAGTCCTCCATTGTGGCGTGACAGATGGCTTCAATCAAAGCAGTGTCATCATATATCTAAATAATTCCTTAGAATAGAGATTCTATTGGATCCAAGTTGCATCTCGCTTCATCCTGTCCCTTGTAGTGCAAGTAGAGAGTCAGTCTTGTCACGTCAGGGCTGCCTCTCCGGCGATGACAAGCCACGACTGAATTGTTCCGCGGTAGTTCTGCTCTGACACGCCGCGCCGCCACTCCGTCTTAGTTTATTCTAGCTGGCGGGTTGTTATTGATTGTTCGATGCGCCAATATCGCAATATTATTACAGTTTAAGTTTTGAAATTGAATATTCTTCGGTGTGATTAGCTTTTAATTAATTTAAAACAATTTTAGAGTATTTTAATCAGAAAACTTTGTTATTGCTTTAAAATATTGATAAATGTTACCTATATACACAATTTGAAGGCGGTTAAGTAGGCAATTATTTGTATAAAACTGTCTATTTCTTTCTTATTTTATCCGATATATAATCTAAAAAAAATATTATACGTTAATCAAAATAACCTAATATAAAGAAGCTATTATTAAAATACCTGTATACGTGTTATGATCTATTTTTGAAGTGGTTCACGCCATTTTTTACTCATCGAACTGCCCGTTAAAATTGTGTCTCGATTATCATTTGCAAGAAATAATTCATATGTGCTTTCTTTTAAAGACTTAGTATAATAATTAGGAAGGCTTAAAACACCATTATAAACTGTCATAAATTGAAAAGCAAACGTGTCTTATACAAGCCAAAGGTTCGAGTGACGTTCTGTCTCTGACAGCGTGTCTCTGTCTCGAGAATTCAGTGAGCTCGCGTCTCTGAGGCTTTCGTCAAGCTCACTGAACTTTTGACTCGGACATTGCAAGGTATAATTTCTGTTTAGTGTTACTGTACCGAAAGAGAAATAATGAAAAAAAAATATCATGTAAAACTGATGAAAAATTATTTTCATCGGTTCCATCGCACTACGATGGTTAAAGAACGATAGGAAAAAAATGAGTTATTACTCTTTGTCATGTTAGCTCAATTGGTCAGAGCATACGCCGGCTGAAGGGGTGGATGGACGCGGGTTCGTATCCAGCACATGACTTAAATTTTTGCACTTGTAAATTTGTGATGTAATCCGCAGAGCATGCGTTATTACAAACATAAAAATATTAAATTATTTCATCTTGCGACAGCGTTCAAGTAAAGTACTCAGGGATATCATAGTCCGAAAAAGGGCGTTTATGATTGTGGCAGTTTAGTAGGAGAATGATTGAACCAATTGGCATGTTCTGATTTGGTGTTATTATTTATGTTATTGCGACGGAACAAGCTCAAGGCCCACCTGATGTTAAGCGCGCTAACCTCTGCCTATAACAGATGCATTTCGTCACAACGTCACCTTGAGACATTGTTGTTAAGTCCCATGTGCCTATAATTTCACTGGCTCTCAAGGACTGCTGCCAAGTACCAGTAACGATAATGTGTTCACATTACCGTTAGGTACTTGGCGACAGGTTTTCTACTTGAGGGTGGTTGCTAGCCAGGCGGATCTGCTGCGCGGCAGCCATAGCCAATGCCACTGAGCCATCACTTCTTGAAAGGTTAAATTTTAATAAACCCTATTATTGTGACTTCGAGACTCAAACTTAGAAGGAAATTTAGATGGAATGCATTTTGCATGTTTTTTACTTATTTTATTTCAATAGGTAAATGTATAAATAATCGGTATGTGAAGATATTTTATTGCAACGTAAATAACAGTTGCTATTTATTAAGACCGACAGTCAGTAGCGTAATTAAATTTTATTACTTCGGCAATGTGAATTAAAATACATCTACCATCATTCATATTAATATATTTACATCTTATTGAATTTGACCCGGTAGTTTCGTATGTGTTATTTGTTCTAACAACTATAAATTTTCTTTGAGTATCGATTAAAATTGACATTTAAATTTAAACAATAACGATTACAATAAAATTTAAATTCATTTTGAATGTTTCATATTAACTTTGTCACGTTTATTACTTTTATAAAAATAATTACTTATTAATTTAATGTAATGTATAAACAAATTTATACAAATGATTTTCTATATTGCTGAAGAATACATATCTGTTACTAAAACTCATTAATATTATGTATTTTTAATATAATTTAACCATGAAACAAATATGCCTTAGTTATTCCACTGAAATGTTTTTGTTCGAAAAGTTTTTGAATTGTTGGCGATTCATTAAATATATGGGTCATATGAACAAATGTTAAAATTGCTATAAAAACACGTTAATGAAGTAATTTGTGTCAGTCATTATATGCATTTTAAATATGAGTAAATATTTGGGTAAGATATGAATGACATTCAAAACCCGCATCATACGTACGAAGCCTGTTTCAGAGGTATCAAATAACAATAAAGTCTATTATTAACCATTCATTATTAATGAATAGACAGTTTTTAATCACAAGTGACATAGATGCCTGCGTTTATGGCCTCCCGCATTGTGTCAAAAGACTGATGCATAATTTACTATCATAAGCAAAACATGTAAACTATGGATTTACAAAAATAAACATGATTAACAAGGTACATAATTGAATTTTTTATCAAGCGTCATATTCAGAGTATGTTTCGTAATTGAATGTTTCTCTTTGTTCATCGGAACTAAATGTGCCTTAATTATTTGTATAAAAAAACAGTACATACAAATTTTAAGTAAACGTGTAGTACGAATGAGCGTGACAAGTTGTCGTGTCTTCAGTGCAGATGGCGCGGGTGGTATCTAAGGAAATTTAGTCATACTATTGAATAAACGCAGTAGCGCAGTTTCCACATTGGTACTGATGCGGATATGTCATCTAGAAAGTTTATTTTATTATCATTATAATAGAATATAATATTCTTCTCTCGTCGTACTCTCATATCGTGCTTTTTTATAGGATATAGGCTGCCTTTGAACTATATCACCTGATGGTAAGTGATGATGTGGTCAAAGATGTTGTTCAAGATAACCTAGAATTATTGGCATTCAAGGACTTCTGCCGGAACGCACCATTACGAACTTGGCGACAGATTTTCTACTTGTGGGTGGTAGCTGGCCAGGCGGGCATTCGCAGAATGCACTACCACCATGCTGTAACGACTGGTTTCAAATACGCGGGGAACGGACCAGTTGACACTTAAACCGCTCGGCTATCGAAACCGGCTGGATAGCCGAGATATCGGTTTTATTTTATCACTATGACCGTTACATAGGGCATATGGCACGATGATTTTTGTGCTCCAAATATTTGTAAATGTGATGTTACTTTAGCGTGGGACATAGCTTAAAATCATTAAAGAAGCATTTTTAGATTGTGTTGTAGTAAGTTATGATCAAAACAATGTAAAGCTCAGTGATTAGATTGCAAAGCTTCTAAATTGTTATAAAAACTCGTTAGAAGTATATATCAATAGTTGATTTGACAGACAGACAAATGACAACCACATTTTGTATTTCCAAGTTGCAGTGCTATTGAGCGCTAGTGGGCGTGTCACCGACAACTTGTCACGTCAATTGAGTATAGATAGACCAAACAGTGTCTGAGGTTCTTTAAGAGGCCTTTATAGGATCCTTATTATCTAATTAAACCTCGAGTGGGAATCGAACCCACTTCCCTCGAATTTACGCACCGGGTGCCACCACTGCGCTATCGAGGATCGCTTGATTGAGGTGAAGTTTTGTGCTCTAATTGTATTACTTTAATCGTCATTAGCGACGGTGCGCAGTCATCAACTAGACTACTAGACTTAATTTGAATGAAAGAAGTGCGTTTTCAAACATTTAACTCTCGTAATGTTGTCGCTACTGTTCTATATTTCAAATTCAATTTTATTATAAATATATATGTTTTATAGTACAAAATGTAAAAGTGTTTTCGTTTAACATGTTGTTCTAGCTTAGTGTCTACAGACATTATTATATACCTACCTATTATTTTGATGCTTTTATTTACCACACACACACAAACTAAATATACCACTACAGCTATATGCTGTAGTGCTGTAGTGTAGTGCTATGTTATTGCTTATATGTATATTGTTTTGTATGTAGGTATATTCGTATATTATTGGTATATATTTAGTTTCACATCCCTTTATAATCGGTGTTATAGATCCTCTCCATCCAAAGGTTTCCTGGAAGAGATTGCTTTTAGTGATAAGGCCGCCCATTGTAACACTATTATTGTTAATTTTAAATCTTCTCTGTTTCATGTATTATGTGGTGTAACAATAAAGTATTATCTATCTATCTACAGCTACTGCAACGAAAGCATTTAGGCAACCTTAAATGCAATGCCCATAGGCCATTGCAGTCCTACGGGCAGCCCAAATGTGGGCTATGGATTACAAAGGTTATTCATTGAATAAGCATAATTAATATTAACAATAATTTTAGTCATGATTAGAAAAATATAGTTTGATTTACGATGACATTTTAGTATTGCTTTCAAAATATTTTTTTCTAAAGTTCTTTAACTGTTCCTGTGCTGTGTATGCTACTTGCAAGACTTCGCTACAGTAAACATTTTCAAAGGCGAATTTAACCCGTCACTGAAGTGAGGTGGAAACGGACGACACGTCGATAAACGGTCCAACAGATCTGCGATTAAAAATAAACGGCTTTGGTTTTTATTTAAAAGCATAACATAATATAATTTGACTGTAACAAAATTTTCAGTCTCCTTAAATATCTATGTATTACTGTTTAAATAAATCTAGAATCATTTTGAGAATTATGCCCGCAACAGATGAGACAATGGAAATGGGTCTAAGCTCTTAAAAATGCGGAGTATACAAGTAACTGTACCTCTTAAATCCCTTATGAAATAAATTGGACTATGTTTTGACCTGATATAATAATGAGAAAGGCTGAAAGACCTTGTTATATTTGTTCAAAATGCAATTCAAAAGTTCTTTGAAAAGCCTTCTCTTACTGCCCGGGATACCGTTTCTGCTATGTCTTTAATTATATTGATAAGTGATATTTTACTTTTAACTCGTATATATTATGTGTGAAAGCGCTTTTAATTGAAAATAAGAAAAGGCGCAATATATTAACAGCATATTTAGTTGTGTATATCTGGCAAACCATACATCAAAACATGTTTTTACCAAACCCACTTCGTCACCAACTATACAACCGAGCAACTCAACTTTCAATCAGCATTAAAAAAAACAATTAACCTCCCCCCGTCTACACAAAGACGCATCAAAGAAAGTCCTCACGTATGCACTTGATCGGGCGTTGCGCTAACATGACGGCATCCATCGATTGGGTGGGTGAGTGGGGGAATTAGGGGGACATTGTGGGGATAGGGGGAGAAGAAAGCTTTAAAAACAGAGAGCCAGCGGCGTCTCCGCGACGGACCAATACGTCCCCGGTCGGCCGTCGATTACCGACGGGTTGCATACACGGTAGAGTCAGCAGATACAAGCGTAGTGATTTGTTAAATGATAATTATTGTTTATTTTGAAAAAAATCATGGTTACATGCTAAATAAAATTAAGTTCCAGATGTAAAATATTCTTCAAAGGGGTGCTGTAGTGATTAAAAAAAGCTCGTTAACGTGGCACCTATGCTATCGGGAAACCTAAAAATGAAATAAAAATCATAATAAATAATTGTTCTAGTTCTTAACAATATTCGTGTAATGTTCAATCTTCACACATTTGAATCCTTATGTAAATCTCAGTGTGATCTTATTATCTTTCTCTTTTATGGTACGAATTAATACACACTAGGAACTTTAAGACTTTTGCGACTTGAACACATGGTTAAAAGTATTTAACGGGTCTTAACCGCGATAAAACAAGTTAGTCCGCTCGTGACCACGACCGATGCAACTTGGTCGAAACGTCGAGGTAAATAAATAAAAATATATACTTGTTTTATCGCGATTAAGTCTCGTTATATACTTAATACGCACTGTTAATGTAATTTTTTTACGTTAACAAAATGTAACTTTGAACAGCTTTCAATTAATTATACATACTATGAAACGTTTATTTTTTTATTTTTGTTACATTGAAGTCAATTATTTTTTTATATTTGGAGTTGCTATATATATTTTTTATATTGTATTTTAAGAAAACTGTGGTAGTTTGTAACACTATAGTTATAATATTGACCATAGCATTAGCATACAACAAAAAAAAATCAAAACTCAACTCTATACGGAATTGTAGTCAAGCCTCAAGGGGCACAAAAATCAGTCTCCAATACAAATGTCGGCAGTTAAAAATATGGTGCCAACAGAAAGTACTAAACATATATTTTACAAACTACTTATTATGTCAGCATTACATTTTTTCTCACCGTACTTTGTGAACTGTATACGGAAACACACGAGAATCGGTAATGCAACATTCGTTATTTTTCGCCACCTTCCCGCGTATTGATTAGTGCTCATTGCGAGTGGGTGCAAGAGCTTTTTGACTTTTTATACGAACGCTACTGTTTACGTGATTTTGGAAGTGAGATTAATAACTGATTCGTATTTTTTACCTGACAGTAATCATTGAGGTAGTGGAAAAAGTATGGTATTCGTAATGTAACGTGTTATCAATATTACCTTACTCCATTACTATTAGCTAACATATAATAATAATAATAAAAATATTTTTTTAAATATTTTAAGAAAACATTAAATCAATATTTCAGAAAAAACACTCAAAAATATATAGAATTGTACCTAGTGTCAATATCGTATTATTTTCCTGCTAAGCCTACATTTAAACAGTGGATATAATATATCAACAATACTGCGGGGGACTGATGTGGACTCGATAACTGTATATGTTCCACTCATGTGTCATAAATTTTCACATACACAAAATCAGTACTAACTATTATCTAAGCAGTGGCGCGTTGCCTTTGAGCATGATAGCAGCAACCGCGGTTTACTCTATTCCCATACGTACTAACGCCACGGGAAGTCAATAACCGGTTTGGCCAAGGGCACAACGAAACAGCTGTTTCGTGTACTTTACCTATTCTGCTCTGGTCGTCATTGGCGGCTTGCGACAAAAGAACGCGCGATGCGGTAGCGGCTTAACACAATACGGCATACCTCCTATACCTGCAACTAAATACAATAATAACGTAGGTAAAAAAAAATGTGAATTGTGAATGGAGTAGATATACCACATTCGTAGACGTGCCACAGCTTAGGCAATAGTTATTATCGTTATTACTGACTTGTGAGTGTGAAAATTAAACATGAGTGGAACACATTCAGTTATCGATACCACACCACCCCTCGCAGTATTGTTGATATATTAATATCCACCTTATATGTATAAGTAATACCAAAAATACCAGTAGAAGCTATGATAGCTACGCCATGGCGTCAGTGCTACGCCGTAGTCGTTCCAGCGCTACGCGAGGGGATAATGCAAGAACTACCTTCATTCTTTTCGAGCTTCTGTCTTATTATCTAAGACCACTTCACCTGTAGGCGCGTGTATCGATTACTGATATAACAAACAATATATAGAAATTACAAAAAAATCTCAGTTGTTTTATATATGGACTATATAATCATAATAAAATTTGAAAATACTTCGCACTAAAAAGCTTCTGAAAGTTTTCAATAACAAAATAAGCATTATGCCTCTCATTCTATCCTTGCATTTTCTAATTATGAAACAGACACGAAGACAGGCACAAGAGAGCTAATTAACAGATTATTTCGTGTGCAAACCGACAAGCCCACTTTAAATCCTAGCGATTTAACACGGAACCCTGGCGGAGACAACTTGAGCTCGGTATAACTTCGCTACAGAAAAACGTACAAAAAACTAATAAAAAGTACTAAAACTGAAGGAAATGCAGCTTATTACTGTGCGACAGACGGACGGACAACAAAACTTCTCTCAGTCGTCAAGTGAAAGTTTTTAAATCAAAGTTAGCGACTGTGGGTAATAGTTATGTAGGACTATTTTGTAATCTGTGGTAATAATAACTTCACTTCTTTGGCAAAAGGTTATGTGTCGTATTAATAGCAAAATTGTGTTTTATTAATAACTCCACGTACGCCGACTGTTAGCTCGTATATATGTCAAATTCACAGTAATCGCTTAGCCGCTAGCCGGTCATAGTAGAACATCTCTTTACTATATTTTACAAATTATGGTATTTTACAGATTATAATAATACCAAGGTGGGAATCGAATCCGGGTCCTCCGATATCGCTTCGGATGCCTAAAAATCCTCGGCCACCTGGACTCGGCATTTCAAGCCGAAATTTCGTGATCCAATTGTACCTATTAGTTTAACCGTCATTGGGGCGGTTTACTATCTTATTACATCTCTTTACTAGCAATGCCGCCAATATAGCTAAAATTTTTTCACCTATGCTTTGCCAGCCGACAGGCGTTTTCCGTAGCTTGTGAAGCGCTTGTAGAGGAGCTTACCTAGTCGGTTTTAACATATCGACTAAGTTAAGCTCGTCCGCTGCGATGATTACAAGGATGGGTGATCTTAAGACATTTATTATTGAGCTACGAGCTTCGGTCGGTCCCGGTTGTTGTCTTAGAACGGCAGTTGTTATGTGTAGCTCAGTGGTTTTGTGCGTATACCCGCCTGGCTAGCTACCACTCATCAAGAAGAATATCTGTCGCCTACAGGTGTGTTCGCGCTGCTGTCCTTGAGAGGCAGTAATATAATTACTGGCTTATGAGAACTGAACAATCAGGTGATGGTCAAATGCTAGCCTATCAGAATTAAAATAATTTGTTTATGAATTTATGGATCATCCCCATTACCACAATATTTTATGAAATGTCATTGTAATTATGATAAATATAGAACCAATATGTTCCATTTGGCCGAGAGACGTAAATTTTTGTCGTCTTCCGTGAAAACCCAACCATAATTCAACCTGGTCATAAAACTTTAATTTGTCATATTTTTTTTAAAGTCGATCAATTAGTGTTTGCAATACCTACTGTACCTTTCTAGTGGAGAGCAAATAAAACCAATTAAAAAAAATTAAGCACCTCAAAATCACTCTTACATTAGCAAAAATTAAAAAAGTTCACTTTTTTATATTCATTTAAATTAACGTTATTCATAATAGCAGTGGCTGTAACAGTTATTAACTAGTTTGGCATATTTCACGAATGTTTCTTTACGTTCGACAGTTCTCCGCGCGGGCGTTGGTTGTGGTACAAGTTATAAATGAATAGTGGTTTATTGTAAATTATTCAGCAGCCACTTTAGGGCGCGCTGAGAAATTTATGCCATTATCGCAGACCGGCAGCTTTATTTTCTAACTAAATTAGTTTGAGATGTGCTTCAATTCAACATTTGAATTTTTTCAATGCAATTTCCTTAAACCTTGCATAAAGTATATTTTCATATATTCGTTCGTTCTCCAAGCTCATTACCATTAAATTCTTACAAAAAATCCTCCGAAAACAATGCATAATGAAATTGATCCGGACTGGAGGCATTCGGCAATGTTTACATTATTGCACATTGCAAGCTTTTTAAAACCACCGACATTTTATCACATTTTGAGTCATGAATAAAATAAATAAATCCAATCTATGTTAAACTTATATTTTAACAATGTTTCTCATGTATTAATGTAATACGTGATATAATTCTTAAGATAAATAAATATATATCCCTAATTTCAAAATTAAGTTCATCGTCGGTATCACTCCAATTCGATAATGAGGCCCTGGTGCGGGCGCTACCACCTTTAGCGCTTGCAACAGAGAGGAAGAGTGTCCCAGAATCCAGGCTAAGAAAATACAACCATTCTTCATAGTCAATATACATTATTCTGTTTCATAAAACTCACTCATTTTCACTATGTATTAGTTCCTTATAACTTGGACCATCAACCTCACCCCCGCTTTTAAATCGCCAACTTTTCGCCGTTTTAATTAAGTTGACGTCGCAGTTACAACTGTGTTGATTTGTTAGCTGGCTACGTTCAATGGAATGCATTTCTTGACTTGCCCCCCACCCACTCCCGTCCATTCGATTCCATCACCCCCGCTTCGCTTCTAAGTTCCAGTGACTGTATGTCATTTATTTTCCGATAGTATTGATTAAAAACTGTTTTATATTAATCGAGCTGCAAAGTAGCTGGCATAGTAGTTGACATCTGATGTAGACTTGAACAAAGTATTAATTTTTTAATCAGTGACATTAGTCTTTTGGTCCTAAATATAGTATAAGTATACATATAGCTGTTCCATAAATATTGTTTAATTTATGCTATGTATGAGTTTAGTATTTACCTAATAAAAACATATAATTTATTGTAAAGAAGGTACTAAGAACATTTACTGAGTACCATTAAGATTAAGAAGGTAAACTGACCTTATAATTCCTGATATAGTTATTTTTTTTCACTTATCTTTTAAAATTTTTGAATCGAAGCATTTAAGTCATTGTTAAGTTATTCATTTTCTATCGTTAATTGCTTGGTGTCAGATTTCTTCTTGATAGTTATAAAACGTTAACCTCATTGCAATCACAGTCAATGGCTTTCAAGGTGTCAGATGTGAAAAAAAGAAAAAGAAAGGTGTACTTAATGAACTATTGCACAAGAAACATACCTACACAATAGTAAAAAATATTCTGCTCCTTATAATCGCATTTCAACACCGTTTTCCTTCTCCACGTTTCAAATCTGTGTTAATAGAGTTCGAAAGCTATAACATAAAACCTCATTATTGCCCGCACGTAAAGAACAGAAACTGTTATTTTTTATTAACTCTGGCAACTTGTTAGTTATTCGATATTTGAATCGCTGCCAATAGGTAACACTGGTTTGGGGGAACATGCTATAGAAAACCACCCCTAACTTCGGGAAAGTTATATTATTAGTGGGAGTTGTTGACGGACTTTAATGAGGATACTCTCATTACAGCTTAATTTTAACACATATGTAAATATCAGATATCTGTACAAAATTTTAACACCATTTTATGTCATCCACTTGAAAAAGTTTATTTGATGAAAAGCGTCATCAATTTATGGACTTTTTATTCGAGATCTTACAATAGAATTGTTGATGATGAGAATGATCAACTGATCATCAAGTATGATTCTCAAGTAAAATAGCTCTATATATTTTTTTTTGCTGAACGTGGGAGTACAATGTAGAATGTATCAATATTAAAACTTGTGATTGGCCATCATGAGAGCCTCGTAGACGCCTAAATTGATGAAATAATTTTGACTTTGAAAAAAAAAATTCATTTAGTGTATTTTTTTCTTAGTAAGCTTAAGGATATGCTAGCTATCGTAACTTTGTAATAGCAATTGAAACTTAATTGATAGACCGTAGATTCCAACTTAAAAATTTAAACTGACATCACTGTCAGGAGAGCTACTTTTACCCCGTGATTTTAACTCGCGGCAAAAATGTTGCCACATTATTCGAAAGAATCTTCCTTTTAAAAGGTTTTTTAACCCTTCCTGTATCAATGTGACAGATTGGACGGGAACTACTTAGTAAGTTATTTGAAACGTGATTTCGGACTGGAACTGTGTGTTCTCGGTTACTTTGTTCATTTATCTCTTCTGCAATTTTGTATTTTTATTTTTAGATGGCATAAAGCATCGCACATGTGAAAGTTTAATTTTACTTCAATCAGAGACACACGAAGAATTTGTAAGTACCCTTCTACTCATCACATTTGTATGGATTATTTGAAGTTTTGAACGCATTTTATTTGATTACCGTATACATCAGCTGATGTACCGGCCATCTTTATTTATACTGGTAGATTTATATCAAATAGGTACATGCAATTTTGATCTAAGATTTTTTATAGAAGCCTGTATTTATTTAACTTCTATATTATTTATAATAAAATCTAGAGAACCAAATGTTTTCCATTTAATACTGTTAATTATGTGTACTTAGTTTCATAACAAAAATAATATAAGGTATGTCATAATTCTTTTAATTATGTCATAACTTACAAAACTCATGACTAACTCATCGACTATGAACTTATAAAATCCAACGGTAACACCAACACCAGCGAAACTAATCACAATCTTTATTTCATATCATAACGAGAACCTGGATGTATATTCATATTTTTAAACAAATAATTATTCTAGTCTAATGTTTAGTATTTTCAAGCATATTTAACAATCAGACCTTGAGACATCACGTTGTTTTTATTATCGTTCTAGTCAATTAACGGAGAGAAACGATATGGTTCTATTATCTTTGCAGTCAATGTCCCCCATTAATATTCAACATGAGAAAATTTCACACCACGCAAACATCTGCGTTTTTCCTCAATCCCTTCCCGCCATGAATATAACATACTTTAATTAACACTCACAAAAAACAGTTTGACCCTTCCGAAACTCCAAAATAACTAACTTACCGAAGACATAACCCGAAATTGGATGGCAGCACGGGCACTACGGGTGTCCTCATCGCACGACGTTCATAAATATTTTAAAAAGTTGCCCTTCGAACAACCCTATCAGTGATCTCTTAACCCCGAAAAGGCTCACGTACACACGAGGACGATATTAGATGGGCAGGTAGGACCAATATTCGTTGAATCCCATCACGGTATTGCGAAAGAAATCAAATTAGATATACAATAAGCGGGGTAGTAGTCCGATTTACATAAGTATCCTTGCTATTCGGTCGGTTACAAGATTGCGGGTACAATATTGGTGTTTACAGTCGCCTTGTCGTGACTCTGCGGCCCCTGATGTGGGCACCGATTTGTTTTTTTTCTCGATACTATTTTGCATGGTAGATACTTTGCGATTCAAGGTGCGACACGCGGTTCGGTTTCGTTTAGATTATAATACAAATATATTTTGGATTTTGAATGTCCGTAATACCTATTGTACTTGTATTTGTGATTTGTCCTTTTTTACAACTACAGCTAGTAGGTACGCATATATAACAATGTAATAGTTGATGGTAAGCAGGTCAAACTTACAGAATACTGATTATTATAGACAGCTCTTACTTCAACACACCGTTAGTGACAATTGAGGGTCTCTTGAGAGTGGTAGCCAAGCGTACAAAAACCTTTCCAAAATAAAATGGCGGATTAATACGTTCCTAAAGAAAGTTTTATATATATGTTTGACTCATTTATTCGTATTTAATCACTGTTACGTGAATTGAGCACTAGTATTTTACTGATTTTTAGATTAGTTTTTGGCTTGCCTGCTCAATCTTATATACTAGAATGTCTATGTATTTAACTGTATATGATAATATCATAATAGATGAAATAGACGTATTAGCTAGTTATAAATCAAACATAATAATCCAATAAAATAAGTCCCACTTTATATAATCAAACCTCTAACATGTCCTCGAAGTAACCCGGAAAATTATTTCCGGTCTCAATAAAATTTTAAGTGATAATAACTAACATTACAGGAGCTTGTCCCGAACTACCCGAAACTATCAACGAACCCCTATTTCGATGATAGTTTGGGAATCCATGCAAATCCACTGGTTAGTATTAAATAATACATAAATAGGGATTGGAAATAAAAATCGGGATAAAATTGGAAAGAACCGGGATGTTGTAAAATTTGTGGCCGATGTAGGGTTGAGGTGACGGGGCAGACAGACGTGCGATTTGGAACTACTAATCAATTTTGAATTTTGATCGATCAATATTTATGTGATTATTAATTTTAGAGGAAACGACCACATATACACTTCATATGCCGAATTTAAGTAGCAAATAAGAATTGTGCAATGCTCAAATAAAACTTGCCTGAAATATACAGAGGGACAAAAATAATGATTAATATACGCAATTTAAACCGTTTAACGTTGTTCAATTACTATATCCCGAGGGAGTGTTTCGTGTACTACAGTAACTATGCACAGTGCAGACCCAACTTTGGTTAATAAGAAATTCAATAATGAACAAAGTTAATAAATTATTATGCATTAATATGTTTTATTAAACTTCGTCTTTTTAAAATATATTTTGTAAAAGCGTGTTTTAGAGTTAAGTAGCTTTTAATTAATGGGCTTTACTAACTACTTGCAAACTTTTGTATTATTTATCAGCATAGATGAACTGCGTGCAGTACCATTCCTTTTTCCGTCACCATGAAAATTAACGTTTTTCCCATACATTTTTAACGTTTTGAATTGAAAACTTGAATGAACTAAAAATACGTATGGCGGATACTTTTATGATTGATATGATTTATAATACCTTAACTTTTATGTTCATATAAACTATAAAAACTCACTATAGGGGTACATTTGAATAATTATGAGTACGAATGGTGAGATATTGAGCTAGAGTACAGTAAAAATAAATGTTTTGCCGCCTTCATGTAGTGTGAGATAGTGACAGAAAAAGAAAAATATTTTCAACGTGCTGCCTTAAAATTGTAACAATTTAAACAAACACACTGTCACTACAAGATTCTAACCACAAGCATAAAACCTCCCCACATTCCTCGTCAACCCCTTCAACGCAGAATCGCGGCCGAAAAGTGTCTCGTCTGCCCCTCGTCCGTGTCCCGTCGGACACTATCTTTCGATGCGGCATTCCGGCCGATATTAAATCCACTTCATTCTATAAAGAATTCCAATGGACTCAGCTATAGTCCCTTGTTCCGGAATGTACCTATTGCGCTGTACCTATTTCTTTAGAGGGGTTACTTTAGCTAGGTTCTGTTTAAAGAAATAAAGTCATCTTTGTGCTTAAAAATTTAAGTACTGATGTTTATCGGCGCTCGTGTTCTTCTTAACTTGCTCGTTGGCTGAGTGGCTTAAAGTGTAGTTTTGGAATTTATTGGGTTTTACGGACAAATACTTTTTTAGTAGGAGAATTCTAGGACTGTGCCCAGTAGGTTGCAATAGGCTTGTTTTCTATAACATTGGATCAAAAATATCTAAGCACTGCTCACCGCTTCGGAGAATAAAAGCGTGATGTACTCGTATATGAATGTTATGTTTGTATTGTTCAAAGTTTTTACAGAGTGGGTATAAGTTTGCATGGTGGTATTTTGGACTTGTCCGTCTAGATAGCTGCCACACTGAAGTAGATAATCTGTCGCCAAGCATCTAACGTGCGTCTCAGATGTCCTTGAGAGCCAGTAACTTTAAGCCTGTTAAGATAAGACCACATCATCACTTAGCATCAGGTGAGATAGTGGTCAAAGATCGAACAATAAATAGATAGTTGAGTTGTTTTAAAAAAACAGAGAAACAACACAATTTGACGTTTGTAATTGAAATAAATTTAGGTTTTTTTAGGTTTAAGGCTAAGCTTTATCCACAATCTCACCTGTTGGTAAGTAGTGATGTGGTGGAAGATGTTGTTCAGGCTAGCCTAGAATTATTGGCCCTCAAGGACAGCTTCCGGAACACATCGTTAGGTGCTTGGCGACAGATTTTCTACTTGAGGGTGGTAGCTAGCCAGATGGGCATTCGTAAAATGCCACTACCACGATGCAAACCAAGTTCACATATTCAGATTAATAGACAGTTATAATGTTAAAAACTAGCAATAGAGGAATCCCTGACTAGCTATCACTTACGCTATAATCTCCACACATTGGGAGTCATGTCAGGGATCGCAGTTTAAGGTTGAGTTTTACAGAAGAAGCTGTAACCTTCTGGTATTTTTTCCTTTGTCGCCTCTTGCTGCTCCCACAACAAGATACGAAGGAGAATATATAGCCGGGCACCCAACGAGACAAACTATTCCTGTTTATTATAATACTTTGATGTCGTTAATTTCCTTTTGTCTTGTTTCAGGTAAGCCACATTTTACTGCTAACGGGGTTTTGAATATAACGTTTGTAATCAGTTTTGAAGCAGTGATGGCTCAGTGGCATTGGCTATGGACTGCCGCCCGTCAGGTTAATGGTTCGAATCCCGCCGCGGGCTGGAGTTTCACCGCATGGAGGTAGGGGCTTTTTGCGAATGCCCGACTGGCTAGCGACCACCCTCAAGTTGAATAACTGTAGCCAAGCACCTAACGGTGTTGTCCGGCAGCTGAACTTGAGCGCCTGTAATTCTAGTTTAAGCCTGTTTAACACCTTCCCCCACATCATCACTTACCGTCAGGTGAGGTTGTGGTCAAAGGCTTATCTATGAGCAATTTTTTTTTTTTATTGCAATTGCTTTTATGCGACATATTTGGATGGGGAGGAAATACAGGAACTAAGGCTAAGACGGGGCTGCAGATAATAATCGTAATTAATTAAATTGGGCTGAGTTGTAATCTACACATAATATGAAATTCTCGATGTTAGCAGGATATAAAAAAGTCAAATATAAAGCCGGAAACTACTTACCCGGTATACAAATCATACTGAACCAGTTTCATTAAACAATTCAGCAATACCTTCAATAGGTCAGAACTATAGAATTCATCAATCCTCTTGACTAATATAAAAAAGTTCCTACAAACAAAGTAATAACACTTCGAACAAAATTCTATCAGTCTCGAAATCTCCCCGAACCTCACACGTGTGAATCTAATTAGACAGAACTCTTATCAACCCGCAACCATTCCGGGAACACGGCGTGTGCTTATTACGTAGGTATCCGCGGGATCACGGGATCCCGGGATGATTGGCAATCCCGGGCGCGGGATAATGCGCCGATTTTAATAGGATCCCGGGCCGCGCCTTGATAAGTTTGCTCGGATTGTGATACAGAACAGAGGTTCGCCTGTACTCTACCTATCTAGTATTACAATAGCTAGATTGAGAAGGTGGGGGTAAAAAAGTAGGTGTTGAACAAGTAAGTTACAGAAATATAATGAATAGATTCAGGCTTTACTTTGCGGAGATCCATATTTAAACATAATATACGGAATTGTCGCTAGATATATTTTAAAACATTTTAGGTGTTTTATTATAATATTAATTTGATGTTTTTTTCAAAATATTTTTTTATATTTGTTATTATTACAGAAATATGTTTCATAGGTAGCAACAATTATGCTTACTGTGCCTTAAGCCGAGATGTACGTCATATTTTCTATTTGAGAGGTAGTTTTTAAGGTCAAGTGCTATATATCTTCACTTAAACAGATTTTTTGAAAAATGTATTTAGTTTCCAGCACTATCTATTTTAATCTTGATCATATTCTCTAGGCCTGGTAAATTCCGAAACACGTTTCTCTACAAAAATCTTGATAGAATAAAATTCCAAATTACGATTGCAACGTATATATCTTGATTATTCATTACATTTTCTGTTTCTCAACCAATGTTCGTGGTGGACTGCGTATGCTCACATTGGAGCGGTAATAACGTAAAACTATTTGTACATGACGATATTTATGAAACTGTATTTTATATACTTGTTATTTAATATCAGATATTTCTTATAACTTATAAGACAACGTTTGAATGCGGACGAATGTTTACTTACTCTCATAAATGGCTACAAATTGACAACACATATATTGTTGCCTGAAGTCTGAAATAATATGCCAATTTTGGTGATTGACTGAATGCATCTCTTTGTGGCAAATGGCAACATTGTGCGTTTGTCTAAAAATGGAATAGTTATTTATACAAGGTTGTCATATGTAAAAATTGTAAAGGATGAAAACTTCAAAATTAAAAAAAAATCGTGTTATGTTATAAAATGGAAGGGTGAAACAATAATAGTTATTGTAGAACCAATTCTTGGTTTGATTATAGATTACATAGATCATAATTCAATCCCAAAATACGTTGAACTAAATATTTTTATATTAACTTATTATTTTACTCGGAAGTTATATACAAAAGAGTAAACATTTATAACATTACTTGATTTAATTGCATTTTAATTTCAAAAACAGAACTAAATATTGTGAGTAGTTTGATCAAAAGAACTCACTTCAATAGAGTTCATGCATATCTTATTAGTTTAAAAACTTACAGCAGCTGCAGGGATGGAGGAGAATATTCGTGGGTTCGATTAACGCTCATGATTCAAATAGTTCCTCACATTGTAATTTTGTAAGCTTACTAAGCGTTAATTGAATGGAAACAAAGTTCAAATTTTCGAATTTGACGAAAATGAACGTTTTCGAATTTAACATATTAGATAAGTAACTTGACCATAGCTACCGCAAAACCGACGTAAGAGTCTACGACGTATGAGATTTTCTTCCTCTATTTTCTAGAATCATTAAAGATGACGATGCGGATGGATTTCAAAACTTAGTCGTGACTTGTAAACAACTCTTGAAATTTCACAGAAACCTCCCTCATAATAACTGACGGACTGTCCACATCTGTATTATAATACAAAGGGGAGACAAAGAGAAAGGGGGTGCAGTCAGGTGACCGGGGTGGAGGGGAGGAAAGTCCAGTGGTAATAATTGGATATTAACAGATAAAGGCTGTCACTCACGCGGTTAGGAATTGAATGAATTCAATTAACTTTCATTTTAAAATGGGATTGTTGCATATTATCGGATTTAAATTTCCTGACGGGCTGATCACCTGTTTGTCTGTATTTTCAGTGGTTTATTGGATGTGTCGTTATGAAAAATTTTATATTTTTGTATCAGTTGATACTTGGAGACAATTTGCACTAAGTAATGGATTATAATTATTAGTTTTTAGTTCCTACAGAAGGAAATGTTGGCGTATGTAAGTTGCTAATGAATTTTCATTTAAGAATTCGAATATAAACAAACAGAAATAAAAATATTTGAGATTTTCGAACCATTGCCTAGAAAATAAATTTGACGTTAAAATCACCTAGCTTGCTCTGCTATCAGATGGATGCATGGATATTTCCGATGATGCTTTACTGCTCTAAACTAGCTCATGGTGCTAAACTCATGACAATAAAGCGTTTTTTTTGAATTTACACCGTTAATTTGTTGATGATATAATATGTATGTCTTTACCCCTAACAAGTGCCTTGTGATCTAAACATTTAAGTCAGTATAAAAATATTGTTTTTCCTATCGTTGTAGTTTTTAACGTTTGCAAATAAAACGTAAATTATCTGCAAGCAACAAAATTGCAACATATTACATTCCTTCAACAAAATTAGAAAAGATAAACCCTTTGCCAACCTCACGTTTATACCATCGCACGTCTGACATAAAGACGCACGCACACTAGCGCCCGGCGAGTCGGTCCGGGCGGCCGGAACTGTCCCCACGGAAACGGCATTAAAACTTTTGAGTGATTTCGCTCAGTCAAACGGTGCAAGACGGGCGAGGTCCGGCCCGCCACCCGGCGCCCATACGTTCTGTATTTACGAGGACAATGTTGTAGACTCTACTGCTCTGTTTGTCGGGTAGTTCGTAAAGTTTTCGTTTTTATTTGCATGGGTTTAGATAAATTGTGTGAGTAGAACAAATGGCACAGTGTTTTATTTTTGAAAACCTGACCGATTTACGTACTTCTTTGTTTGTAACTTTGTTATGTTTTACTAATTAAAAACTTTCATGAAGTTCCATCAGCTATTAATGATCTGTATCATTAAATTCTATCTCATCAATACTATTTTTTACTTAACATAATTAAAACGATACATTTTAAGCCTTCAAATTTTTCAAATTTTAAAACATGACTTGAAATTTTTTTATAAAATTTTGTAAATTTCAATAGTAACTTTGTATTTTAACATTAATATTGTGCTTAACCTTTGCATCTTAAAATAAAAGGATCCATTTGGTATTACATATAAGGACAACATAGCATAAAATATTATCAATTAAAATTCATATCGCATAGCAACGAAAATTCATAAGACTAACGGTCGCAAACTAAGCTACGAATTTATTTTTATCCTCCTTCAATACACGATCGTAATAGAACCTAACAGTAATAGAATTACATAAATATTGGAGTTGTGGCCGTTGTCCTACCCACATAATACAATATTGGTGCCCTAACGGCGCAACGCGGATGTGGCGAGGACCGCGTGTGGACGACTTCGACCGACTAATTTGTGAATAGTTGGTCATTTGATTCAGTTGATGGTCGTTTTCTGTGCTTCATTAGGTTACATTGTCTCATTGTCGAGACTTTGTTCCGGAGTGTTCATGAAACTTTCGAAGTAGACAAGAGAGTAGAATAATGAAATAATATATTTAATGAAAAATATATTCATTATCTTCTATTGAAACTCTGTATGTATATGAATCAAAGAGAGAACATTCAATTAAAAATAAAATATTTTATTCTCATTATTTTTTTTAGGTTAAGGATATACAATATATTCTCTGCCTTAAAAGTTAGATGTTTTTTCACAATAACTTTGTGTGGTGGTAGCACATTTTTCGAAAGCCGGTCTATATGTATATTTTAACACCCTCAAGTAGAAAATCTAACCGTATAATCCGGCAGCTGTCCTTGAGAGGCAGTAACCCTAGGTTAGCCTGAACAAGATCTTGAATGCCTCACCACTTACCACCAGGTGAAATAGTGGTAAAAGGCTAGCCTATCAACTTTAAAAAAATTACCCCGCAATACGTATAATACAATACTTTTGTATCTATATAGTATAACATTTAAGAAGAGGAAATCAAAGAATTTAAAAAAATATTTTAAAGTTATTATAAATATTGAAAAAATAAATATAGTTCTAGAGTTTCATAATAAAAGAAATGAATCAAATATTTGACGTAAATTTACTAGAAATTTATTCACATTTGAAAATATTGTTAAGCTGACATCAAACCTCTCCAGTGACGTAAATTATCACCATTCCAAATAAAAAAGCGCTCATAAATTACTATCACTCAGATATCTCACACCGGATCGGTCTCTCCAATACCATCCTATCCAGACTCAATTAAAAACTCGGGACATTCGACCAATCCATTAAGCTACATTCCCATTCCACTCCTTTTAACAAAAAACGGGACACCATTATCAATTCGACATCGCTAAGCATGTCCACACGTCCTTACGGATGTGGGTGGGGGTTCGAGGAGATGGGGGGTAACCGTGGGAGGTGGGAGGGGTAGGGTGACGTCTCCATCGTCCGGCGCGTCACCGGCAGATCAATGCCGGACAGACCCCACCTGCACTTTTAATTCGCGGGACGAAATGGGAAGAGACGGCTTGCTAGTGTGCACATTGCTTTGTCTCAAGATGTCTGCGTTTTTTTATCGATACATGAATGGGTGAATGTGAGAGGGTGTTGATTATTGGGTTTCCACTGTGCAGTGAATGCTTGTTCTATGTGGCTATCGTTTCAGTATTTTTGAGGCCAACGTGTAGTCTAGAATTATACATATAAAAAATGTTTCTAGTACTATTGAATGCTTCAGAGGAAGTCTGCACGCTTAATGACTCGCTAACATAATGAATTATAGCGCAAAAGTAGCAAATATTTTTTCCGTCAAGAGGCTAATGGACCCCGTACAATGTATGTATTGCCGGAAGAAACGTGTTTGGTTCCCACTTAAAGTAAAAATGCTGCTTTTTAAAATTATATATTTTACTCAAAATTATAATTATTTTTTAAATTTTAATTATCTTTGACTTCAACTTTATATAAATAAAGCTGACTAATAAAATATAATGTACCAAATGAGCAGCAGTGGTATTCGAAACTTTGTGTATGTTACTCACATCTTTATTTAATGATTGATCAGATTTGATAAAATTTTTGGGGAATGGAAAATTACTAAATAAATAATGTGATAAATGAAAAGTTTGTATATACATGAGAATAAAAAATTGGCCCTTTTTATAAATCCGGAGTTAAGAAATAGTTATTCTGGAGTAACTATGTCAACCAAACACCAGACTACCGACATCGAAGGAATAATACTAACCATATATTATAGAATAATATAAATAAGAAGATGATTTCAAATATGTTATCCTATTCTACCGAGCCGAACCCTCAAGACAATTCACTGTGTCCTTCTGAGTACTGAACAATTTTTCAACTTTAAATATATTTTTGACACGTTTCCAATGTCCAATGACGTCTCGACCCCAGCGGTGGGACCGTGGGACGGATAAATTGAAAGGATTTAACTGTAGTTTGACTAGTTGACGAAAGTTTGAGATGGGACTTCTCGACAGGCGTTAAGTAGTTATGGACAAAGATTTGAACTAGTTTTCAGTTTCAATTGGGCACGAGAATTACTGAAAAATATGGATAAGTATATTTTATTATTTTCTTATGTTTTCCGTTCAGATAATTATTATTATAAATACTTCATTTAAAACATTTCAGTGGAAGTAGAACTCTTTGTAAACGAGTTTATCCGGGGAAGTCCTACCACCATACATATTTCCACCGCCAAACAGTAATGTTCGCATTACTGTGTTCTGGTTTGAAGGGTATGGGCGCCGGAAATAACACGCACATGAGACTTAACAACTTTATGTGGTATTAGCACCGGAACGCCGTCCTAAGTCATTTGGCGAATGCCCGCCTGGCTAGTTGAGGTAGAAAAACTAGCACCTAGGGGTGCTTTATACTAATTTTTATTTTTGTTATTGTGACGTAACTAGCTCGATGTCCCCGTGATGTTAAGCGTCTAACCTCTGCCTATGACAGATTGATGCATTTCGTCACAAGTCACGAATTGTACTGCGCCCGTCGCCTTGAGACATAGTTGCTAAGTCTCATATGCCTGTAATTTCACTGGCTCCAAGGACTACTGTAGGAACACACAATTAGGTGCTTGGTGACAGAATTTCTACTTGAGTGTGGTCGCTAGCTTGTCGGGCATTCCAAAAATGTCGTTCCACTATGCGGAGAAGCTCAAGACCGCGGCGGGATTCGTACCATGGACCTGCTGCGCGGCAGTCCATAGCCAATGTAACTGAGCCATTCTGCTGTACTTGAGATTTAGTTTAATTGCTAGGCATTGCCTGATTAACATGATCAAGGTCATCCTGCTTATCAACAAGATGAGATAGTTGTGTTAAGATAACCTTAAGTCATGTTTAATAGTATAGTAGCGACATCCTTACGGGTTAAGTGTTTGAAAAATTGCATTTTTCAAAAAGCACTTTGTTCGGTCAGATAAAGTCAATTACACTGGTCAATAGCTCTACCCTGTGACAGTAAAAATAACAAAGTTAGAGCACAAATTCGCATCCTTCAACCCAGTCCCCGCGATGCCCACCAGATGACCATGCTGCTAAAGGTGCCCGTTGCGTAAAGCCAAGCAACGCGAGTTTAAATCCCGATCAAGACGAAACTTTTCGACTCATAAAAATTGTAGATACTATCATGAATTAGCAATTATATTTTGTCACCATTCAACCGGTCTGCGGCTTCCAAAGTGCCGAGGCATATTTCAAAGTCTGTACTTTGCTTGTCAACCTGATTTTAAATACCATTGACTACATAGCATCAGATATTTTTGCTTTTCATTTCGCCTACCTTTCAATGGACCTGTTCAATTGCAACCTTATCAGCAATTACAGTTTTTATTCGCTCTCATTTTTTTAACCAACAAGCGAGAAAAAATCGTTGTCGCTCTTGAAGCTAAGATAGCAGGGTATTTTCATTTCTAGAGTTCCCTATAAAAAGTTCCAAGAAAGCTCTAAGACTAAATATGGCTTCGAGGGACAGATGGCCTTCTATAATAAGTTCATAAGAGTTTTGTTGTCATTCTTTGTAATTTTTTGCCAAATACTGAAATCTAAATTTAACCGAAACAACTGTTCATCTACACTTACAACTTGCTTCATCATCAGCCGGAAGATGTCTTTTATTGAACGTAGACCGTTTCATTTTATATATATGATTATTAAGCAAAAAAGGCACCAGACGAACACTTTGAATTGTAAAAAATATGGATAAGCTTTCCAATTAATATAATACAATGAAATTGATGACTTTAAGGTATGTAATATAAATCCTAAATATCCTAAAGGTTCAACCCTCTCAACGTTGTCAGGTCACCTGTTCTGGTAAGATTGTTACAAATTCAACAAATATTCATCGTTTTGGCTTTATATTTCATAGCTTTATATATATAAAACTCGCACCCTACATTAAAATATAATTAATGTTATATTGTTTCAGTTTCCATGAGTTTGACATATTTAAATGTAACTGTTACTGAATTACTTATGAAAATTTGTCGATATTATTTTCGACCAAGGATCTCATTTTGAGTGTTAGACACAAACGAAAATATATTAAGAAAAATGGGGGAGTACAAGCACTACTTATGATTGCCTCTTCATAGGAATCGGAGCTCAACACAATATTTATCTTTAAAATTTTAGTAAGTAGATGAATAGTGACTTGATTTAATTGTTTTTGTGTTCCTGTTCTTATATGTATACATAATTCCATTAATTCTAAACACGCCAGTTTTCATCCTTCACTGATACGATTAATGTACCGTTTTTATTGAACTACCTAACACAAACAATTTAACTCTCAAAATTGAACTACTTTTTTCGATAATATCAACATACATAAAACGTCTTGCACCCATACTAATTGACTTTTCATTTCACACACTTAAGGAAGTTAACACGGTTTGGTAATTGTATTATAAATTCAAGTTTTTTTGTATTGTCGCCCTGAATTGCGGGTGATATTAGTAGGTATAATGAAAATGTATCGATACAGAATCCTGTTTTTGAGGGTTAGTTCGCTCTTGACCGGTTTTTTTAGCGGAACTCAACCCTTTTGACGCTATCTCTGACGTCACGTCTTCTCCCGCTCTGGGACGTTACGTCCGCTGTTTAGGACTTTGATAAAAATTGTCGAGCTTGATTTTTTTCATTGTTACCTGTAATCTCGGTCCGGAAAATATTCCGGGGACAATTGTTAAAGGAAAAAGTACGAAACATGTTTTTTAAATACCTTTATTTCAGTGCATATCTAATTATAAATATTATTCACGTTACACAATAATTTTAAATAACAACCAAACATACATTGTGTTGGTATTGAAATTATTGAATTTTCGGTCTTCAAGGGCTTGAGGGTTTATTTCCTGAGTAAGATGTTTCTGTTCAATATTACTGACAAAACAGTATTCAGCATATACGTGAGGGACAATACTTCAGTATAATTGAAACGCGGCGAAATTTGTACCTATATGTGGAGTTAGATTTTTGACAACGATGTTTTCGAGGTCCTTGAGGTTCAATCCCTGACTCAGATTATTATTTTTTGGCAAACAAAAGTTTTCAGCACACACGTGATAGTCATAATTTCAGCAGAATTGTAACACGGCGTTAATAAACACTATAATTCGATTTTATAAAAAGACTATAAGTGTAACTTTACTTATAATGAAGCAAAGAAAGTCAATCTCAATTCTATTAACTTCTATTCTACACTTCAGTATTCTGTCCACGTCCGAGTATTCTTTCAAACTCCTCAGTATGACAATACGTACAAATGTCGCTAAAGTAAACACCCCCTCTCCCCCTATTTGTACACCCCTCAGCTCGTCCGGTTCGTTATCACGTCCCGGACATAATTTAAGACGGTACCGGACTTGATCTGTCCGGTCCGTCAGTTAGGATTGATTTTTAGTGTTTCAGGAGTCCGAGAGAGTTGATAAGAACGGAGTCGGAGATCGGAATAAGTCATAAGTGTTGAAAGAAAAACTTTGATACATAGTAAAAAGTAGTTTTAAATAATAACTCAATGGACGGTATTTCATAATTTATTAAAATAATATACGGGTCACTGACTACCGCCATCTTTCAATAAATTGTTTGTTTTCACCATATCCTTATAATTACTTACTTAAACAACATGGGTACATTATATTGTCCTTCATACATTTTCATATATTTCATTAGTACTATGCTATTGCAGCTCAAAATCAAAATAATTTATTCAAATTAGCCGTCTACGCTGCTTTTATGAAGGTCAATTACAAATTTTAATATTGATATATTTTACATTGTACAGCAAAAAGTTATATTTCTATATTCAATGTATTCTATATAAATGTATACATTCTCAAAACTTGGATTGTATTTACTTTAATTTTAATCGATGAAAGTATTTCTAATATATAATTTAATTTTAATTTTTTTTTTAATAAACTACTACTGTTTGCTATATAACCTGTATAAGTTATTTATGAATGTACTTTTATATTTGTATGTATTTGTAAATGTACTTTTTAACTTTTGTTGGTATGCTATAAAGAGTATTCGTATCGTATTACCTTAGATACACACTTTTACACATTATTTATTACTCCTGAACTTTTCTGTCACTGTTGCAAGCGGAGCAAAGGTATTGGTATCAACTAGGGCACCACGGCTCTCATCAAAAGTGTTTTCAAGAACTATAATAAGCGCCAAGATACCTTAGCTGCCACTAAAACCTTTCCTCCGCTTGATCAATTACATAACCGTTTAATGTTTATTTTTTCTAAAAATAGAAACGGCGATGGCAAGTCAAGACTGCGTCTCGGAAAGGCACATCGCATATTTATTAGCCCCGTACAAATGGATCCGTCAGTCTCGTATGAATTATGTGACATTATGTGAATTATTGAATCGATGCTATTATGTTTATTATTTATGCAATACCAATGATATATTGACACGTTTGATGAATATAAATGAGTGATGTAACGGAGTGATGTAATACAACACTCAACGGGAATACGGACATATTAAAAAGGATTAGCAGATGGCGGATTTTTTTAATGTTTAAATAACTGTCATGCTCCCTTGCACTATACTCGAAGTTTACACTAAAACTGTATATATTACCATGTGTTTGGTTACAGGTATTGTTTTTGTACTGATTACCAAATTTTTAATAAACTCTAAAAGTTTACAAAGACCTTATGAAGTATTTTTCACACAACATAAGTCGATGTGATATAATTTGTGATGTATTATTAGATAGAGCTAAGAATTTGCGGTTAGTAGGAATTACACATAAGAACGTATGCGTAAATAAGTCCTTACATATAGTGGCAAATACTATGGATCACCGTGCAGAAGGACCATGATTTGAATCCTACTCCGGATTCACCGAATATTGGTAAGGCATTTTGCGAATGCTCTCCTGGCTATCTACCACCCACAAGTAGAATATCTGATACCGGAAGCTGTTCTTGACAGCCCGCACCCATTCTAGGTAAACGCTGTTTACCATCGTCGACCACATCATTACTTACCATCAGGTGAGATTGTGGTCGAAAAATAACCTATCAAGAGTGCAAAAAAAAGGCTTAAAATATTTTGACATAATATATTGTCATAATAAAATCACATTTACAAAATAATAGAGCACAAGAATCATATCGGCAGCAATATAATCATATTTGAAAATAAATAAAATCATTTTGAAATGTATAAGATATTAAGTAGTCAAAACATAAAGCCCCTACCAGTCAAACCAATCCTTGTCGCAATCCAAACTTTCTGTTGTAAAACATGTTGATTTACTCATACTGACTTCAATTATTATAAATATGGCGCCAATGTGGGTCAGGCTGCGCTGGGTGCAAGGGGGTGGAAAAGGCAACCCCTAAATGAGGGTGGGTGGGGGTTGGACACCCGTCAATCGATTGTCAAGGAGAGCCGCGCGAGAATACAAGAAGTTTCAAAACGTGTGCATTTTGAGGAATTCCTTTAGGTGTATTTTGAAGAGTATTTTCTGAAAGTATTAGGAAGTTTGTCAATGAAGATGGAATAACCGACATAAAATGTGTTGAATTTTAAAACTATATAGGTTTAAACTATGTTATTTTTTTACAAATTAATGGAGTACATGATTTGATTTGATTCCGCCATCCCCATTCTTTAACCGGACATCCAGGGATACTCAAAAGCGCCACCGCTATATGGTAGATATTCCATTTACCCGAACAAAGCGATTCGCTTCTTCGTTCATTATACGAACCGCCAGGGAATTGAATACCCTGCCTGAGTCTGTGTTTCCGGTTAAGTACATTATGGGAGTCTTCAAAACCCGAGTGAACAGGTATCTTCTGGGTAAGCGCGCTCCATCATCACTTAACATCTGGTGAGATAGTGGTCAAGTGCTATCCAGTTCAGTATAAAAAAAAAAAAAGTTGCCTGAAGAGTTAATTAGTGTAAAAATTATCAGGATGTTCAGGATGTATAAATAATGTTATTTTATATTCAATCACTATATTACCATAGTTTAAAAAAAAATTCTTAAAATCCAACCTGCTCACAACATTCATGACAATCACATAAAATTCCACTCTTTATCATAATAATACATAGAAATGTGTTAATTGATATAAATAAAACATGGTATTTAACTATTCCAAACAAAAATAACTTATTGTCATTTCTGTAAAACCCCAAAGGTGTAATGAGAGTTATCATACTACCCACGATTTGCCTCAGAGGTCTTGGTCCCAAGTTATAGGGCGTGAGCCTCTTGCCATCTACCGGACAGAGTTCAAATTGCTAAAAATTTCTTGTTTACATCACGATATCTTATCCAACTCAGGAAACGAGTTCAGCACATACTGATTTATATCTAATATCATACTCTATGCTACGAGACCAAACAGTTTTATAATTATTTCGTATGTATTTTAAATTTTAACAGGTTAGTAATTGAGGTATTATTAATAAGTATAATTATATTTTTAATGGTAAGGATGGTTGCGTTAAGATTTGATGACAACACAGCGTGTTTATTGATGTCCAAATGTGTAATGTCGTAGGCGGCTTCTGTTCACGATATCAACACTCATCATGTATGCACGATAGAGATTAAAATGAACATAGATATGGCAAATAATGCCTCGTAACAATCTTAAAAGTGTTTTGTTGAGATATTACATCTGTGGTCGGGCATTTCGAATGGTCGTCTGGTTACTTACGCCTCATAGATGAGCTACTTGCCAAACCGATAAAATATAAATGTAATTCTGAGTTTTTTTTTTTATGCTTGATAGGTTAGCCTTTGACCACTATCTCACCTGATGGTAAGTGATGATGTGGTCGGAGATTTTGTTCAGGCTAACCTAGAATTACTGGCTCTCAAGGAAAGCTGCCGGAACACACCGGTAGGTGCTTGGCGACAGATTTTCTACTTGAGGGTGGTAGCTAGCCAGGCGGGCATTCACAAAATGCCCTACCACCATGCTATAACGACTGCTATCCTAAGACAACAACCGGGACCGACGGCTTAACGTGCCCTCCGAAGCACGGAAGGGCTCAGTAGTAATGTCACCAGCGTTCACCTATACAACTCATGACCGCGGCGGACGTTGCTTAACTTTGCTGATCGGTTCAGAATGGTAAAGCAAACTTCGCTTTGAGCGCTTCATTCTATTTTGATGATGTGAATAACGACTATTTATTCGCTAATAAGTGTTGCATGAGATATAACGGAAGAGAGCACTATACTGGTATGAGCCTGACAAAATATCTTATTTATATTTTTAACATCATTTAATTTGTTTACTTTATCAGTGTGTTTATTGATAATGTTTATGACAGAGTACAAAGAAGTGGTCTGAAATATGAAAAAAAAATATTAACAAGCAAAGGAGTATGTATACTATACTGTATCGCATCCACCCCACGCGTGCCACGACTGGGCATTGAGCGACACGCATCACAAACTATTCTAGAACTATTCTGACGCCGTAAATATAGTTTATAGCTCTATCAATCGCGGAGACAACAGCTGGCGCACTCGTTAAGAACACGATGATTGATCTCGAGATCGCCGTGACTGCTTCACGTGAAAGTACCAAACATCCGGAAAAAAGCGGTATTTTGATACCTGACACGTTATTTTCAGAGAAAAATAGCCTAGTTCAGTTCTTAAAAGTTATGTATTTCGTAAATAAGTTGAAACATTATGTCTGAATTTCAGGAATAAACATTGCTATGATGCTGTCAACAATAAACATGTCTCTGCCACAAAAACTACTGTTATTGTTACAATAAAATTTAGTGGTTTAGGTTTGTCAGTGGTAGTGGTCAGAACAACGGTTGCATTTTCCTGCAAAAGATGTAATGTTTAATAATATATAAAGTAATAAAACTTTTTTTTTCATTACACTATAAATAGTGATTCCGTTGCAAAATTTATCCATAGGAATATCAAGTTAACCTTTGAATCAGTTTATAATTGCATAATGAAATTCAAATACATAATATTATATTTTCATTCTATTACACGATAAGAAAAATAGTTATAGAATGCGGTCGAGACCAGCAAGGAAAATGTTGAAAATTGTTGAAAACTGATGTTCTCGCGATTGCTATAAATGATTGACCTGTCGAATATACGGAATGAATTTTTGGTCAAAACTGCGTTAAAATTAGCCATTTTATATAGAAATACAAACATTTACTGGATACTCATAATAATAATGCCATCAAGCAGTATATAAGTTCACAAAACACCTTTTCTGTACCGCTTCTGTACCTATATTTTTACCATTTTCAGTCCTTGATCGTGTCTGTCTGATGCTTGACACGAGTACGGATACAATTTATATGGCCCCGGAATTAACGTGGAACTCGTGAAAAATACACGTTTTGTGTCAACGATGATGTGGCCCTTAATCATGGGTTAAATCGGTGTAGGATGAGTTAACGGAGATTAGCCTCGTTCTATAACGTTTTAATTTTCTTTTATTTAAATTTGATCGTAATGTAAATTGTATCGAGTTTTTTTATGATAGATGTAAGACAGCAAGTACCAAAATATGCATCCCTAGAAAAAGATATTTTAACTGAATACTTGAAGACTCTAAGAATATAACATCTATCCGTAAACTAAAAAGTAGGGTTGTTCCATATTTTAGTCGTACATGGAGTGCATATAATTGGAATATTGACCCTGTCGTGTTTCTATGCGTCAAGTTGTGCGATGAAAGCGAGGAGATGGGAGAATAAGTTTGAGAACATTGATCATGATCACATGTTTATCGAAATTAAGCCCGTAAAATATCGAGAAGCTGGAAACTTGGCGTCTATGTCTGAGGCTATACAGTCTAATATTGAAACAAAATAGGGTATTTGGTTTTCAAACATTTCAATGATCACGTTTTGTAATTTCACCGTTTTTTTGAAAACGCGCGGAAGACATAAAACCAGTGGCCGACTATGATATACAGCCACGGAGCAGACGAAAAAAGAACGCTCGGTGGCAACACTGACGTCTGTGATTTATACAGTAAACACATAAATCTGACTTCTATCTGTCAAGTCTTTTCGTTGTGACAATGGAGGGTGGCATGCAGTACTTGAAGTTGGCATATTTTTGAGACGCGGTAGGATATTTTCACTTTGAGGTTAGGGGTAAATTATGAAAATGATAAAAGACTTATTCAAGTGTTATTGTTTATTCTAAATATGAGTAAATTTTTATACATTTAGTTTTTCGTCAAGTTTATTTAACACCATTATGTGCTAGGTAAATAAAACCAACCAAGATAGAATAACACTTCTAAACAGAAATGTTTGTAAATGTGGAAAGAAAACAGTACATAAATTAAGATCCACGATCAGTAGCGTCTTCAAGGAACAAACGATAGTTTTCGAATATATGTTTATTAATATAACTATATTATCACATTTTCATGAAGGTAAATTCAAAATGATTTATTCTGATGACAATGTTTTATAAAGTAAATATATCTAAACTAACGTGTTCACACTTCAACAATTTGCAGACAGCGATTCAAACGCGCATTTGTGAAATTTTACATGAAATCGTGATTCTAATCATTATTTAGGTGTTGATATGCGTTTTTACCAATCAAAAACACTACAGTTGCATAGATAACCATTGTTGTACAGTTAGCGATGACGTGACTATATTTGGACCGTTTAATCAATCAATCAATCATTTATTTGCAAAAATACAATACTTTCATAATATTTACAATAAGCTCTTATTTTTGCATCGACAATTGAATCCTGCCTGCAAGCAGGCGTGCAAATATAAGGTTAGTTTATACATACTAACACGAATATGAAATAATAAAGTTTAAATACAAATAAAAAAAAAATTGAATAGTAAATATATTCAAGTCGGCTTTTCAAATATTCAGACACAGTATAAAAGCATTTGTCTAACAGCCAATATGTCAATTTAGTTTTAAATATATTGCCTTGCAGAAGTTTTAACTCATTTGGTAATTTGTTATACGCTATGATACTCATGTTGTAAACATTCTTTTCATAGATCCTTTTATGACATGGAGGATGATATAAGAGGTTTTCATATAAAGCCCTTTTCTGTCGTGTGAAGACCTCACTGCGTTTTTTGAAGTAAGTTGAATGTAATAGCAAATACTTTTAAAAGTATCCTAAAAAACATTAAATAATATTTAAATAAAACACTTAAAAAAGCATAAAATTATATATCTAGTGACAATTCCGCCTTATTATTTAATGTTTTTTAGGATACTTTTAAAAGTATTTGCTATTATTAAATATGGATTTCCGCAAAGTAACGCCTGAATCTATTCATTACCTTAAGTTGAATGTGTAAGTATTTTACATTTTTTAAATAAAGGCTTACAAGTGTCTAAAAACCATGCCTTGTTTATAACTCAGATGCATCTCTTTTGTAGTTTAAAAGCTGCATCCGAATCAACAGAGTTTACCCACATAATAAGGCCATAGCTGAGGACTGACGATACATAGCCATGAGCTGCTAGGGCTGTTTCTACAGAAACTGTCTGCCTCAGTTTCTTAAGTTCAAAGTCAAAGTCAAAATCATTTATTCAATTTAGGCGTCTACGACGCTCTTATGAAGGTCAATTACAAATTTAATAATTCAAGGACAGCGATGTTTAAAGTTGTAGTGTTTAACCGCTCTTCGGTCGCTCAGTTGATCAATTCATTCACATTTGGGCTACTGTTTTCCACTGCGTCAGTCAGAGGAAACGCGACTTTGCGACAGAAATAATCATAGTTGTGTATCATTTTGATGCTGGGAAAACACGCGTCAGCTACAATGTTGTAGGTAAGTGCTTCTGAAGTGTCATATCTCATGGGATTTAATCTTTGATTTAGTTGTTTTATTTAAGAATAGACCAATGTCCAGTAGCGATGCAATAGATTTGTGCTTACCTTTGTTACCACTTTTATTGCTTCGTAGTGAAATCATTTCAAGTTTGATATAAATGTAACTTATTCAAAAAGACAAAATTCATGTTATTTTTAGAGTAAAGAAACGTCAATTGGGTTGTCGGATAATAAGCTACTGCTCTTGTTTATAATAAATAACTATGGACTATTTGGAACGTACGTTAACTCTTGCAGTAGTGATGGACAAGTGAAAAAAGTCATAGAATGCCGCGCAGGGGCAATGCAATGGTCCGGATCGCTTCATGGGCTAAAGCAGCAAATGTATCTAAGACGTTTTCCGAATCACTGCACCTCACCTCGACCTCAAGTAGATTATCAGACACAAAACGAAGTGTTCGGCCATCTGTCTTTTAGGACCAATGCCTTCTTGGCTATATCTGATTACAATTCCTGGACACGTTAACACTTTACCAGCAGGTAAGATCATCAGTAGCTAAACTATCAGCTGAAAACATTGGTTGCATTGGTCTCATATCAGCACATTGTCTCTGCCTATACCATGATCACCTGTTATAAGCAAATGTTCCGCCCACCATCCCTAAAAGTGTTTCAACGAAAAGAAGGAGTCATTAAATCTATGTTATAATGATGAAAAGCAAGATACTGGATATTATATAGTCATAGTACTGTCTATTTGTATTTATAAGAAGTTTTTAGCAAGGATCATGCATATTTCTTACCAGATTTTTTTTTACTACTTAAAGGAAAAATTTTACAACTTAGCGTCAGATCCACTTGACAACCCATTTACACCTGAAGGTCTCAGAGGCACGTGTATTTTCACAAAATCGATGCTTTGAAGGCTACGGCTTTTCTTATTAGGTACATTTTCGCCATTTCCCTATAAACTGGCAACCTTGCCCAGCACAAGCCAAGTCGTAACTTGAGCTGGAAATATCCCAACGTGTCACGATTAAAGACGGTAGACCATAGTTTACATCATACTTGGTAACACAGAACTATAATTATGATAATAGTTACTTTTCTCTGAGTTATTTTTGAATGAATTAGGTTGTTTATTTAAAAATATGCGTCGATAAAAGTCCTTTTCGGGTAAGAGAAAAACTACGTTCTGTTGTGTATACCTAATCAGTTGTCTTAAAAAAAATAACAACTTATGGACACACACACATTTATTTTATTTGAAAAAATAAAATTATTAATTTACACTTGATTTAAAAGTTCCCGCATCTCACTTTTGCTACTAATTTGGGCTCTGCCCAAATTTGCTGTTCCACCTGAAGGGTATACTGGTACTGAGTCTGGTGACTCCTGGAGTTATCACAATGAATCTGAGCACTTAATTTTGGAAGCCACCGTTTATATTTGGAGGAAAAATTTAAGTTATGACTTATGAGTCATAACGTCATGTTAGCTTAAATGGTCAGAGCATGCCCCGGCTATGGGGGTGGATGGCTTGGGATCGAATCCTGCGCATCACTATAATTTTTCCTCTCGTAAATTTGTAATTTTGTGGATACTAATGTTTTTCTTATGTTTACCAAGGAGTGCTTAAAATGAATAGTGTGAAAAAATGTAACAAAAAACAGTCGCATAGAATTCTTTGAATTAGTCCACACTAATATGAATATGAATATAACGAGATTATTAATGATTGTTTGTAATCAAATCTTACAAAAAAAATATATTAGTGAATCTTTTTTCTTGTTATTGTGACGTAACAAGCTTGAGGCCCACCTGATGTTAAGCGGTATCATCTGCCTATAAGAGATGTATTTCGTCACAAGTCACGAATTGCACTGCGCCCGTCACCTTGAGACATAGTTGTTGAGTCTCATGTACTTGTAATTTCACTGGCTCTCAAGGACAGCTGCCGGAACACACCGTTAGGTGCTTGGCGGCATTCACTTGTTCTTCGATTTTTTTTGAATATCTTGCTTTTTTTGTTGATAGGCTATACTTTGGCCACGAGCTCAAAGTAAACACGCTTAACGTAGAATGGTAACTGGCTCATAGGATGTGAAATAGCTTCTACTCAAGGGCGTCGTAGCTAGCTCGTGGCTTGCCAGGCGAGTATAATAACTTAACATCATACTCTTAAGCTCAAGCAAGCGGTATTCAAACTATGGACCTATTGTATGGTGCTACATAGTCATTGCAACTTATCCAGCACTGTTTCTAAACTTCTACAACGATCATAATATTTTTATTTTTGCTGTAACATGCTCTGTGTTATAATCATAGAGATATAAAATCTGTGGCCATGTGCTTAAAGTACAACGTAAGTTGAACTATAGGTGTCGCTCCATCTCCATACGATGGTAAAGAATAATTGGAAAAATTTGTGTTATGAGTCATAATGCCATGTTAGCGTAAATGCTCAGAGCATGCCCCGGCTATAAGGATGGGTGGCGCGGGTTTGAATGCTCGCACTTGACTATAACTTTCTACTCGTATATTTGTAAACCTTCAACAATTTTGCTATGAATGATACTTCAACAATTAAGCATTTCAACATACACGCGAGTATATATAAAATACGTTGAACATAGTAAGTAACGTTCACGTAACGTAAAGCGTCTCTATCTTAAATCATTCACGTTCGAGTTTCATGGCCTCGCGTAACGAGCGGCCCAAAGATTAGTTAAATGGTGTGTAGATGAGACGCAGAGTTTGCCGATAAAGTTAATAAGATTGCCGACGAGCGAGTGCTTGTTTTTGTTTGGATGAACATCCCTGTTTTGTCGTCAGTGTAGAAAACAACAGTTTTGTTGTGTTTGTTTATCAAAGAGTTTCAGTGTTGTTGATCTAATATGAGATGTAGTTGAGCTTTGAGAAGATACGCTAATCATCATATATATCTGTTTTTACGTGTTAAATATCTTAAGTAACCTTAAATAAAAATGATATATATTTTATCAATTAATACGGAATCAATTTTAAATGTTTATTTGAACCACAATCGATGGCAGAACAGCATATGTAATTTTAAAAAGCGATTTTGAATAGAATATAATATAATATCATAGATTGTACATTACCTCACACGTTAAAAACAAGAAATAAAGTTCGTACTAGTGATTTCCAAATTTTAATTTCAGTGACGTTGGTGGTTACGTCATGTGACGTCCGAAATACACAAGTGGAACAATTTACGTCGCATCCCACTTGTACGCGAAGGATCATCTTCCGAAATTGCACGACATCAGCTCCGCGAGCTAAATATTTTCGCAAAGACTAACTCTTATTTGTCCATGCTCATATTGTGGCATGACATCTGGTCCCTGTAGTTGTTGTTCTTTGCCCCAGAAAGTGCAACAATCACAGGAGGCCCATAATTCACCCGCCCGCCCTCACCCGCCCCGCCCGCGGGATTTACTGTTTTTTACTTAACTCCGACTTGAAGCTGACTTACAGGCCGACTCAGTCGGACTCAGTTGACTGATTGATGGATATGGAGATCCTGAAATACGTACGTGAGTCGATTGACAGATTGATGGGCATGGAGATACGATTGATGAGGGGAAGTCAGGGTTTTGAAGATAACAAACGTATAATATACATAAAGCATATAATTATCATAGAGCAGAGTAAATTTTGAACCCGACAGGATGCAAATTCAATGTGGCAAGCCAATTTTAGTTATAAGTCATTTAATTGCGGGGTGATTTTTCTACATGTGATTCGTTAACAGATTGCCTTGTTGATCAATTGTCCGAAGCGTTACTTAGAAATCTCAAAGTCCTGAGTACCATGCTTGGATCGGATAGGCATTGGGTTTTACTGAACAAGATGTTTTCTCTAACAGTCGGTATTCGGTAGTCGTGGATTGTGCCCGGTGTAGGACAACTAGCTCACACCCTATGGGACTCAAACATAACTAGCGTGTGAGTTGTGTGGTTTACATGTATCAGACTAGCGCTTAGAAGATTTAAAAGTCTTATTAAAATATGTTACTGAAAGTAAAGCCAAGTTATTTTTTCCCGCATCTTGGAAACTTAAAGTCCTACATAAAGCTTGAGATGGTGTCGTGAGACATTAGTATAAAGTCCCAAATGTTCCTCAACTTTCCCAATTGGATTTATTTATTTATTTATAGACTTTTTTAGATTACTCTTACAGTAGAATACATTACAGTGTTCACATGCAATAAACCAATTGTATTAATAACACGTTCAGTATGAATAGACTTATTCTGGGACAGAATAGGTACGTAGATTTACTAAGTTGATTTTCCACTTTGTGCCAAACTTTTTCTCAGCAATCTCATTTCCAATCCCCCCAATAAAACCCGCTCATTATCACCTTTCATTTACGTAGGGGGTCACATAACTTACCACCCCCTTAGAAAAAGCGAATAATTTCTTTATAAATTATTACGAGCGCGAGAATTGAACTGATACCCTTCAAAGGCGGGTGGCGGTGGGCGGGCGCCGCCCAGGGACGTACGTCGTGATTTATTGAGCTATAAAGTATTATAATTAAAAGCTGGGGAAACTACGACGGGAACTATGGCCCGTTTGGACTCGCAAATGTAGGAGGGTTAAGCGTTCTGCGTTTTTGGAAGCGTTTGACCGCGACAAAGTCAGCTTTTGATGGTATTGCAGAGGTGTGGGTAATCTATATCAACATATATTACATATTTTAAGATTTTGATGTAGATGTCTAACACACATATTATTATATTCTTCGTATGGGTAAGCAAGTGATTTTCGGGTACCCCATGAAAACTTGTGCTTTAGGGCCCGTTTCAGAATGTTCGAGTAAGTTCCGGTCTTACTACCCAGATCATATTTAATAAATAAAACACTATCTTTGCGTTTCACAGTCATCGGCTTAGCCTATCCATCGGTTAAAGCTTGAAACGCCCGGTATGTTAACTGTCATTTTTATGATTCAGTTATTTTATGTGTTGCATAGCAACCAAAAATTTTATTAGGACGTTCTGAAACGGGCCCTTAGTGTTTAGTATTACTATTTACACCGTTTCACACTTCGGACTGCTGTTGAGAATTTCTCAGTCAGAAAATCCAGTAACTGTCCTATTCGGGGGATGAGCCCTGGCAGTCCCTACAAATATACTAATAGATCTCACAGGCAGTCAAGAATACAAAATCTGGTTTAAGGACCTCTTCACACTTACGTAAACTTTATTCACTGGGTAACAAAACACACTGTCCGAGTGAAACATAATTCTTTGTGACAAGGTAATAAGGCATTTATATGTTTGTTCGACCTTAACTTTCTATACCTACTTCAAAATAAGAAAATTTCCTAGTTTAGATATATGTCTGGGGAAAAAGATTAAATGATACATCTTAACCAATGAGGCTGCTAAGGAGGTCATACATGGGGTTGAACTACTTCTGGAGCAAAATTCTAAACAATCAAGATGGGAAACAGCAGATTACCTACAATTTACTACGAAAAGTTAACAATCACAAAACAGTTTGCCTTTGCCCCGACATCAATTATAAGTCAAAATACAACTAAAACAAAAGACGACCCAAAATTATTGCCCAAAAATATGACCACTCACACATACACGATGCACCGTTGAAATAAAATACCTCGCACACATGCACGCAAGCACCGTGGTCCTTACTTCAGTGGCCATTTCTGAAAATTAGTGGACGTGTGGGGGTAAGGGGAGACAATAGCACATGATTTACAGCTACCCCCCATTATGTTTTGACTTTAATAAACAGAGTCCGTGGAGACGACTTGGACGGTAGGGGGCGCTGGTGACATAAGTGTCAGAATTACCAGTGTTTAATTAATCTATGAGCTACGACAGTGCAAGAACAATAATTAGAAATTATTTCTCTCAATGTTAGCATGTTTACAGTTTTTAAGGCATAGATAAGTTCATTGTTATGACATCTTCTTCTTACCTTTATTCTTTATTCTACGTAATTAAGTCTTCATTAGACTTGAAAAAAATTTATCCTGTAGCTAGCTTATGACCACTATCTCACCTGATGTTCAGTGATGATATGGTCCAAGATGTTGTTCCGGCTAACCTAGAATTACTATTTTTCGAGGACAGCTACTGGAACATACCGTTAGGTGCTTGACGACAGATTTGTATGATTTTCTTATTTTTTTAAATGTTTGTCGAAAATGAACTGTATCTATACAACTATTTAATATATTCACATACTTTCGACAAAAATCTCAGAGAAAACGTTTGTTTCAAATGAATTATAAAATTGTCTCAAAAACGACAAAACAAAGAGTGGGCTATTTAAAAATTTGTATTGTTTACTTATTTTTCATCACACCCATATGGAATCTTTTATGGTTTCCGCACATTTCAGGCGGAATTCTTAAAGTGACCGCCACTTTGCAGCGCGTGCTTGTAACTATGAACCTTATTACAATATAGGTTTGTTTGATTTTCGCACTTGCCGATAACGAGCTGTAGTATGTTTTCCTTTAAAAATACATCAAAAGGATAGCTTTGAGTTTTGTTCTAGCTCATCTCATAGGGGGTCTAAACTCTTTTATACTAAACTCGGCAATCTTTTAACAGATTGACGTTTGTAAAAACTTTAATAAAATATTAATAAGAAATCATAAAAAAGACTTTCGGGAACACTAAATTATTTAACGTCTTTTGACCTAAAGTTCCAAAACTCCTGTCAACTTAAAAAAGCTGACACAGAAAACCAACTTCCCAGAAGAACAAGTTCCGCCAAACCTGATAGCTTCAAGTAGCAATCGGTTTTAATTAATGACGACAGACGGACACACAAACTTTTGTCATAGTAGAGAGACGTGACTCGTCGCGATTAAATCGAAGTTGGTGTATCTACTTATGCTGGCCAGAATGTAATTTGAAGTATTGTGACGAAACGTATTAAATAAAATAAAGATTGTATTTGTACAGATAAAGGTTTGAGTACCTAGCATTGCATTTCCAACTGAGGAGTAGATGATAATATATTGTAGACTTCTAGTAAATAAATAATTATGTAGTTAAAGACATCTCACTACACGTCGGCAGAGTAGGGATAACTGTTACTTTGGAATCTCCGGGTTCAGGGTTCAATTCTCGGGCTGGACTGTTATTAGGTTTTTCTGACTAAGACATTTTCTGAGTTTGAATCCGGTCAGTGACAATGGGCTCGTCTCTCAGATTAACTATAAATAGTTTAAGGTTATTATTAGTTTAACATAGAACAATGGCTACCAGATATAAAACTATGAATTAAGATACCTCCTAATTTTATATTTGTAAAACTGTATAAATAGTGCCGCTATCTGCTAAAGATCTAAAAGATTTCAGTAATAATATTGCGTTTTTAATCTTGAGCTCTTGTCCCCACAAGAGCTCAAGATTAAAAACGCAATATTATTACTGAAATCTTTTAGATCTTTAGCAGATATTTAATAATTATGGATTGCAAATTTTAACCTTAATTATGAAAGAAATATTTTAATTATTATAATTGAATGAAACGCTCAAAGCGGGACTTGCTTAGTCATTCTAAACCGGTAACACTGCTGCCATGACTTGGATAGGTAGTGATATTTATACTACTAAACACTTCCGTGCTTCGGGCGCTCGGTTTCGGTTGCTGTCTTTCGATAGTAGTCGTTAAAACATGGCGGTAGGCCATTTTGCAAATGGTTAGCTACCACGCAGCTGTCTGTAATTCGAGGTTGCCAGAACATCATATTCGACCGCATCACCACTTACCACTATGTGAGATAGTGGTCCAAGGCTAGCCTTTCTGTAGGTAGTTAAATAACTTACTTTGTATTTATATAATTTTTACACGGTACAGAATTAGATCGAGAGTGAAATATATTAAAAAAATCATTTTACATTGTGTTGTATTCATACATTATGTCTGTATGTAAGTGTGCACATTCTGGAAACGTATTAAATTATTTATTTAAAAAATGCATAAATTGAATAACAACATTTTCGAAAATAAAAACACTAATTTATTCGTTCAGTTCCATGACTGAAATACCCAAAATACTATTAGTAACTACAAAATACTTATTATAATTATTAAATATTTGTAAATAGACGATGAACCCCGTAGTATAATTTAGCATATCCTAAATTTTAGTTATATTTCGCTTTAGTTAACGAAATTAATTTCCAAATATCTGATAATAAGGCCAAAATACTAAATTTCAATCAAAATGCATACCTTCTGCATTGCTTGCATTCTTTTTAAACATCCAAATGAACTTATCTCGACGATTGATACCTATTTATTAAAAATCAACCAAATCTTTATAGACGACTCGCCGACTTAAAATGCAATTCAGTATACGGCGATCAGATAACCGAATTCCTAATTTTACTACCGAACCATTAAAAATAACAAGACATAAAAGAATACACGCGCCGAAATATTTCAGCGTTTTTCATAATTAGATAAACATAAATTATTCAAATATTTATTAAAAAAGTGTTTCCGTCAATAAAATCCGAACAGTTTTGAATACAAATTGATCAATAGACGAAGAATCAAACATAATTAAATGCTTGAATCGGCTATAAAGTATTTGTTGAACGGCGCCCGCGCAGCCACTTTCTATACATCTGACGTTAATGGTTAAAAACCCGCGGTTTTATTTGTTAAAAACAAAAGAGCGATAGTTAAAATGGCTTGTTAGATAAGTGTCGGCCGATATGTAAATGTTGTGATGGTTATGTCGAGTATTGGAGGTTCTGAATTCTTAACCGAGAGTCATAGCACATTACAAAATATCTACGCAAGAAAACATTTGAACTACGACTGAGGTTTGTCCTACAAACAAGACTAAGTTTGCAATAAATATTACACTTGTTCACGATGCTATAGAAAGCTGAAGGGTAGTCAATTCAATTACAAAATATGTTAGTTTTTCTGAAGATGGCTAACTAATGAGAACGAAAGGAAAAGTCGATCTATGATAGAACCTATGGCTTATTATGACCCCAGCAGCTCAACTTGTAACGTTTAAATTGACCATGTATGCAATTTTTCTAATTTATTTTTGTGAGGTAAATGTAACTGATTGATTTCGTTTTTATCTCAATAAATAATAATTTAATTTAATTAAATTTAATTTTAATTTAACTTGGAAGAGCATATGGCTTGAGGGAAGGGTTGGTCGAGGGAACCCGAAGGTTTGAATCCAACTTTTTTTTTAAGAACAATTATGGCCGAGCGGTACTAGCTATGGACTGCCTTGCCGCAGGTCCATTGTTTGATTCCGAAAGCTAGATTAGATTTGAGGATCACCGCATGGTGGAGGAGCATTTTACGCATGCTCGCCTGGCTAGCTACCGCCCTCAAGAAGAAATTCTTTCATCAACAGTGTTTCCAATTTTACAGATCAATAATAATTCTAAAAAAGATTTATAGGATGTCAATTCTCCTGTGTATTAAGGCAATAAATGGCTATTTTATAATTATTATTATTCCGATATGAAATGCCTTGAGGGCCTGTAAAATGGCAGGCACATGAATGAGATTTAGCACCTGTATGTCTCAGAGTGACGGGCGCAGTGCAGTTCGTCACTTATGGAGAAATGCATGTGTTAAAGGCTGAGGATACCGCTCAACTTCAGGTGGGCTTCATGTTTGTTCCGTCACAATTCCGTAAAAAATAAAGATTCTCAAGACTCAGAGAGTTCACTTTGACTAAAGATGTCGTACAGTGCCCTTCTCACCTAAATACGTTAGTATGCAAACACTAATCCCCTCACCAAAACGGACTTTTGCTGAAGAAACCTACCATCTGGTAAAATTTTAACATGCATTCCGTATGGCTTGACCGTAATCACGCTCAGATGCAATCAAACAAAGTTTTAAGATTAGGAAGAATTTTAGACCATACGGTATGGAATTCTTGGACACATGTAGACCTAGGTGCACTATAGGTCTCCAGTCCTAGATAAAGTTATTGTGTGAGTTTCACTTTTTACAATTTGTATTTTTGCATGGCGAGTGTGGGTGGTTCTATACGTTAACTACTGTGTATATATATTTTATTAATTAAAATATATTGCTCTAATACTAAAGTCGTAATAAAGATAAACTATCATAGTGGAATTGTCGTTAGCTGAATGAATCGTTATTTCATGTGAAATGACTTTCAGCAAAGTACAGGTTTCATCTACTTTATTACTTAATTTTTATTTCAGAAATAACTCCCATTATTTTGGTAATAAATTTTTAGGGATAAGTAAATGCAAATAAAAACAGATATAAAATTGCGATGAGTCATTAAAATAATTCAAAGATCCGCGACAGTGGCTACCTCAGCGCCAAACGAAATTAAATTCTGTCAGAAAACGGGACAACAAATCATGTTTATTTAGACCTAAAAATACCTCGGGGTGGCCATTATGCCGAACAAAACGCGGACTGCGCGCGGACCAACGGTACAGTGTAGAAAATAGAGAAGGAAAGCTTTGTTAGTGCAAGCTATTGATTAACAGGACAATGCTGTTATTTAAAGTAACCTCTTTAACGATCAAAATAGATAATGCGAATACAAAAAAAAAACTAAAATATTATAGTTACGTATTAACTTTTGCGATGGTGCAAATAAACTTGAATGATTTTTTTTTATTGTGATGCCTACCTACTGTTTTTCATTGTATATTTTTCAAAACTATGATCTATAACCACCGATTCTCGTGAAATTCTTGTGAGCAGGTCCTCTTACTATATGAAATAATTTTGATTCATTAATATGGCAAATTTTGTATATGGTGGAGCTATGGGGGTACAAAATATAACAAAAACATATTTTTCATCCCACCATCTCGGAAAGAGTATTTTAATCTTCAATATCTGAGTGGAAAAGCCGTTTTTATTCTCTAGAGGATAAAGTAAATTGAATTTAGAACATCGTGTGCACTAAGTTTGTGAATTAAAAAAAACATTAAACCTATTTACTGCTACCTTTATGGTGCCGAATATATCATACAACTTTTTTTTTATTTGTTAAAAACTCAGACACGGAACCTTCTTGGTGTTCTTTTTTCAATTTGCTTTGTGCGCGGTTCTTTACGCGGCATAATAATATTTCATTTCCTCGCTGAGGTGGAATGAAAAGTTACGTGTTGCACTCGAGTGCAAAGATTTTTCACCTCGTGCTCTTTTGATTCCCTCGCTAACGCTCAGGATTCTAATTTTGAATCACTCGCTGCGCTCGTGATTCAATTTTAGAATCCTTCGCTTGCTCCGTCATCAAAATTGAACACGCGGTTAAAAAGCAACTTTGCACTCTTGTATAACAAATAACTATTATACGCGAGTTATTCAGCTCACAGAGCTACTAGTTTTTTTTTGACTGAGTGAGCGAGATGCGAGAGCTAAACGTCTGTTTCACGTCATATTGAGACATACAGTTGTTAAGTCTCATGTGCCTGTAGTTTTTCTGGCTCTCAAAGACTGCTGCCGGAACACATTGTGTGGTCTTATGTGTTTTCTGCAACCTCCCTCAATAGATAATCAGAAAAGCGGCTTAAGGAAAAATGCACCGATTAAGAGACACTTCTCACGTCGACGCAACTAGAGTTTTGCTGCACATCATGCATACAACAGTTACCACCTTAACCCCGCATTAGTTGCAAGGTTACGGGTATACTTCCGAAAAGAGAATTCCTATGGAAAGGTGGCGACAGGAAGCTGAATATTATGGATTATTATAAATAAATATTCTTAAAAACGATAATAAGAAGATAACAGAAACTATCGTCTCACATGGTATTTATGATTTATTAAAATAAATTTTACATCCCTCTAATTATATCGACATCACTTGCGAGTGAAGTTTCTCGCAGAGTAGATACATAACTGTTTATTTTATTCTGTGTCACTGAGGAGATTAGGCAAGAAGGGACATTAAAGTGAAAATTATTTATTTAGGGCCGCGGCGCTAGATTACATTACTCCATACACATAAATAACGAAAACAATAAGAGCTATTCTAATAAATTATCTTTTTATTGCCGGATTGTGAAAATTTTAGACACTTATCCGGGGGGTAGGGGTGGTGAAGTGGGGGGGAGCGAGACGCGAGGGTTTTGTTCCAATTATTTATGGGCGCAGAGACGGTCGTTTTGAATTCGTCCGTCGCGTCGTTGTGTCGTCCGCCATTCTTATGGAAAGTTCCTTTTTTTAATTAAAACTTTAGTGTGAGTTAATTAATGGTGTAATGCGGACGTCAGTTCGGGGACGATTATCGGAATGACTTCCGGTGAGGACGGTTTTTATCTTGTTTGACAAAAGGTACCATCCAATGAAAGCCATATAAATAGTCCAAGTCAATGTTAATTAAGGTAATAAATTTACCGACAGGTTTTAGAACATTATTTAAATAATACAGTCTCATTTTGTAAAAAAACACTGTTTGGTATTGTATTAAGGATATATCCATCAACTAAAATACATAAAAAAATGGTTTTAACACTATTGATTTTTGAAGAAAGTAGGACAAGAATACCTATTTTTTTTTTTCTTTTCTGTAAAATACTATAAGAAAATAACTATACCTATATTTCAATACGATTTCAATTTGTTTCATGTCTTGAAAATGTATATAACTTATTTAATATATTTTTTAACGAAAAGTTGGATGGTACACGTGTAATGGTACACTGGAAAACTGGAGAAGCTTCTGGTAACAGGAAAGGTGGAAGGCAAAATATCTAGCGGTTGGAGTCTCAAAAGATGGTCGAATCAAGTGTGAGATAAATATGACACCAAGATGAGTGTTGTCATCCACTGTGCCTTTGAAATCTATAAGTGGCCACAAGCAAAGGTTAAGGAGTGATCATCACGATGATCAGCAGTGAGTAAAAGTCTAAAGGAGGTGCGTAATAGTAGTATTCCTGGAGCAACTACAAATATATCACAAAACACATACATTTAAAGCAAGGTTTTCTATATAAACGTAAATCAAGAACAGCTTTGAATGGTTTTAAATTTAGAAAGACATTTATCCATTTAACAATATTCGCAATAAAGTACAGTACCATAAACAGCAAAACATAATCCACAAATTCAAAACCACAATGCTAAACCCCATCAATCGTACCGCAAAACTCAAAAACGACAATCCATTGTCTCTTGTCATGCGACAGCCGACGACGTCGCCACAAATCAATCAGAACATCAGCACAACAAAACCACCAGAAAATATCCCATAATGTCCTCGAAACCAATACGCCACGGGTACCATGAATAATCTAATAAATAATCTTTTCAAACATAATTTATTTGCTTACATTACCCAACGGAAGCCTTGAACGAGCGAGACGGGGAATATTTAACTTTGAACAGACAGAGAAGGCGACATCAAAATATTGAGGCAGAGAGAGATAGAGGTATTTTTCAACCCGTCATAAATAACTGGGACAAAAACAATGGACAATGGATCGCGGTGAGATACGTCTTCTTTAGGAATCTCCTTTGCCCCCGCGCCCGTGGAGGGGTTTAAAGGGGTATTTTAAATATGGATGGGACAGTCTCATGTATTTTATTAATCGCATGCGCATCGTAGTGGTATCTAGGTTTAATAGCAAATATGCTTAAATTGATTCAAAAATGTTTACAAGATTCCAACAGTTTTACTTTTGAAAAAAAAAAGGTTCTTTTTTTTTTTTTTTTTTTTATACTGAACTGGGTAGCACTTGACCACTATCTCACCTGATGTTAAGTGATGATGCGGTCGATGATGGAGCGCGCTTACCCAGAAGATACCTGTTCACTCGCGTTTTGAAGACCCCCATATTGCCGGAAGAAGGTTCTCAAGTCGTCGCATATAAATTGACTCGTATGGCATGACATGACCAAGAAACACTTTTTACTGGATTATTCTAAAGTAGTGGTTTTTTTTTATTGGGTAGGTTCTTTACGGTATGTAACTCTGAAATTGGTATCAATTTAATTTCGTCAACTTCAGTTCATTTACAGAATTATTTGATGAATGTGCAAATAGTTATGTGGGCATATTTGGAGAAACAAGTCGCTCACCGGATGGTCAGCGACACACCTGTCCATTCCAGTTTCAGTGTATCACTGTACATGCACGACACTGCACTGTGGTCGTAACTCTGAGATGTTAGTTCTTGTCTCGTTTGCCTAGTAATTTCACTTGCTACAAAGTAGGTTTGCACACTACTGCTTCCAGGCCGTACATCGGGCACTCACTGTGGTGGTGCCCACAGATACTGATACTTGCCTACCGCCTAATACCTTCCATAATAAATAACATAAAAGACTACCCTAAAAGATATCTCGATGGCGAATCATTTTACTGCTGGAAATGCTGATAGTGACCACTATGGTAGCCGAATTGTTAAATCGATCTCTCGGGCATCACTGCAAAGAGAGTTTTTTCAATTCTCGAACTCACATCTTACTCTGAGAGAAGAATTAATTTTTAAAGTATTAATTTCGCCATCGGACGCCTGGAAGTCTAAAACACTGCGATTGTCGTGGCATTTTCATCTTGCCACGAAGTGGAACCAGCTCCCATATGATGCATTTCCGAAGAAGAGAGTATTTATTCCCTCCTCAAAGTACTCGAGACCTCTGGTGGGCGATGGTGACCTTGCCCATAAAAAAAACTGACCTTGATATTTTGAAAGTGTGAATTCAGTGTTTGAATTAGCATTTCTGAACAAGTCTTGCTACGATCTTCACACCACCGCAAATCTACAATTCAAACATACCACCCTCCTGTCGCGCACCCACGCATCCTTGTCGACTCGTATGCGCAGGCGCACCTGTCAACTGCAATTAAAGATGGCGCCTGCGTCGCCCCACGCCGCGGACTAATTGACTTTTCATGTTCTAAATTCGAATTTAAAATGCGGCTACCTGTGCGGCCAGTGTGCAGTAGCTTGTTGACTTAATGATCTAGTTTTTATTTTATAACTTTTTTCGGCGGGGAAATTTACAAGTGCCAATGGCAATTAAAGCTTGTGATGGTAGTTGTTCGTTTGTTTATGCAACTAACGCACCGTTCTACTACAGATTAATGAGTGCTATGTCCTACATGGATGAACAAAAACAAAGCGACGAGATGCGAACTAGACGCAATGTGAAGAGTTTCAAGAAGTTTTGAGTATCGCGCAACGTAGTGTTATAGTGATGGGTTTTTCGTGCATGGTGGTTTGTATATTTTGCGAATGCTAGCTTGACTACAAACCCTCAATTAGAAAATCTGTCGCTAAGCACGTATTGGTGTGTTTGAGAACCAGTTCTCATTCCAGGTTCATATCGTCACTCAGCAACAGGTAAACCTAAACATGGTAGCGTGTGAAATTTTTATTTAGGCATTAAGGACACGAAGACTACTAAGGTCTCGAAGTGATGAGCGCAGTGCAATGTCAAACAGGACGAGAACGGTGTCAGTATATTTGTAATAGACAGGCGTGACGCTTACCATCAATCAGGCAACTGGTCCATACATACATAAAATCACGCCTCTTTCCGCAGGGGAAGACCACAGATTTCCACTTGCTACCATCATTTTTATACCTCTTTTTAATCTACACTCATCACTCATTTCATACATTAGCGTCAGTTTAGGTTACTTGGCCTGACCTGGCCTTTTTTCAGAACTTCGTCAATCTGATTTCGGAATATTCACCGAGGTCTTCCCCTTCTCACACTTCCGTTGTGATATGTACTGGTTTAATGGTCCATTTCATTAAAAGGAGATTTCATGAAAAACCGTTGAGTAGTTTCTTAAGTACGATAATCTGTTCTATTTAAAGTATTAGTTACGATGCATTTATAAACAGTTTCATTAGTATAATAACTACCTGAATTATATTAAATCACTTTCTGTCCGTCAATTTACTCATCACATCTATTTGTTGTAATACCCAGTTTGTCAGTGTGTCTGTTACATGAACACTTCTGTTTTGTATCTTGTTTTGATCTGCTTTGATATATCACTGTCTTAGTAAAATCTAGGCGCTACATTATACAAAGTCTGGATCTATCTAGATCTACTATAAAGTCAGCTACAGACTTACCCGCAGCTATTGTCTTGTCTATCAATTTTAGTACCAAGATAAAAAAAACAAATTATTCCATATTATGCAGAGAAATATAGGCGTTAGTCAAAGGATTCGAAGCCACGTTATGGTTTGTCGTGGTGGTATCTAAAAATCATGTCAAAATACTTGTAGCTGTCTGTGATGATGAATGTAGGTATTATTGTTTTTGTTTTTCCTATTTCAAATCTCATAGTTTTTTTTTTTAAGTTCTGAGGGTTCTAGCAAGATGATGTAATAGTTAAGCATAAACAAACTGTAGGACAATAACTTAGTTTCAAAGTTTCAAATTTTGTATTACTCAACAACAGTTTCAATACGTTTATATAAAAATAAGAAAATTATTCTCTCTCATATTCCATAGAGAATTAGACCACTCAAAAAGCTATTTCCAACTTTACAGTGATAGACAGACGCACTCAATATACGTATACAATTAGAATTCCGCTTTTAAGAGGTTTCGAATTTACACCATTAATTAGGGTTCCGTAGGAAATGGACGCTATTTATAGAGGATGTTGGGTTGATTGAAATATTTTTCAAGTTGTGTTGATTTATGTTGAGTTTGGACATCAATGGGTTCTGAATATTCTATTACGTCGTTAGAGTCTTGACACATAATGATGTAGGATAAAATACGAACACACTCTTAGAACACGTAAGCCCACTCATCAGTGGGGCTCTGCTACAATTTATTTACTCTACCAATAAAAAACGGCATAAAAAATGCAATAAAATGATTATGCTGATGATCTCTGAAATCATCATTGATTGGAATAGTTCTGATTTTTAAGATAATGCATTATTATTAAACTTAAGCGTCAATATATCTGTTATTATTATAGGTAATGATTAGAGTTTACACTCAAAATTTAAGATAATTAATCCCAGTCATGTGTGAGTCAGATCAAAGGCAAGGATTCCGGAGACTGAAAGAAACAACTTTGAACTGAATGAGAAAAAAAACTTTGATATAAATTGTATGTAACATAAATTTACAAATCATGTTACCTGCTCCGGCAAAACCAAAAACAACCACGGCCTAAAAACAATGGCTATTATGCATCTGGTCTAGGGTTGTCACGTAAATCCACGAACGTCTTATGTCATAGGTGGCTGGCATTTCGCCAGGGCGGAAATACCAATGGCTGACTTACGTACAATCTGGTGGCCATTCAGTCTGATGTCTATGATAGTAATACGAGTTATGGATGAGAAGGGTCTTGTGTCTCTGTCTAATCAATTTAGTTGGTAGTTGCGGCGATAATGTATTGATTGTTATTGTCGTGTTTTGGATGGGGATGACACGAACTTTGCAGTTGCGAATATCTTGGGACGACCCTAATGCTTTTAGGTACTTATATGTATGTATAATTTGTGGAGAATTTTAACAAATATGAAACCAGTGGAGTAAATGCAGATAAGTTAGCCGTTAGATGTTTGGCGAACGCTGCGCCACCTTGCGAAACCTACTAATTTACCGATCTAAATAACTAGCTTTACATAAAAAAATGCATTTCATGCCTAATATTTTGTTAATTTTAATCCTGGCCTGGCGCTAATCCTGCGACTCATGAAACAAAACAGCATCATGATTAATATCTCCGCTGATGTACGCAACACAATAATATGGAGTTGGGTGCGCGTAACGTGATCGTGCGCAGGTATTATTGTATACGCGAATTGGGCGGTCAATCAGCGAGCTGGTCGGCTAATGTGCGTCTGGAGAACGTTGGGTAATTAACGAGGTGAGGAAGTTGGCTTATTGATTGAGGAAATGCAATTTCTGGAGTCGATGAACTTTACAAGATATTTTTTAAATTCGAGGAAATGAGTAATATTTCCAATGAAATCGTTCGCATAACACGCTACTATACGTACTGCGATCATACTTACACTTGGTGGCTCCCCTCATGAGAGGCTTTGTAGCGGACAATCCAGCTGATATAGTATATCTTTAAGTAGGAGCCGTAAGACGAACGGAATAATAAAATCGTAAGAAGAAAGGGATACTTCAGGGTGGGTAGCAGCACCTTCCAAAGAATTGCCATCTAACACTGCGATCCCCAAGACGCCTGCCAACGCTGAACATTATTGCAGTCTCCCTAATAGGCGAGGTATTCGACGGAGGACGACGTCTTCCAACTGTTGATAACGACGATGATGATGACATAACCATATATAGACATACATAGGATAAGTGACAGAAAGATGATATTTATCTATTTCTAAGGATCTTTTTCTATAGAGCATTGAATCTTGTAATTCTGAAGAAGTTATTAAACCTACTTGCCTTCCCACGTGTTTTCACAATATTTATGGCCCCCGAAATAAATAGGTCACTAAACTTTTATATACACACTTAAATCCATCAAAACCATAAAAACTAATGCATGTCATATTTTTGTATTCATAACAATTTGAATACTAATATTGAATACGATAGTGATGGAATATATATTCATAATTTATATTATAATTGATAATTATGTCGAAGAATAGTTTGACGTTTTTGACTGTATAATGTTGAATAATTTTATTTTAATTGTAAATTTATTTAGTTTGGTAACGTATTTTCCTGAATCTATATAGTGTGACGGTTGTACAAAAAAGCTTTATTTTATTTTACTAAAAGGCGATCAACTTTTTCATTGTTTATACTTAGTGAATAGAACTCATAAGTTCATAATACCTATATAATCTTATAACTGCCTGCGAGCTGAAAAGTCGCAAAGTCGCTTTAGAATCCCCAGGTACTAGATACGATCCCGGAATCCGGTGAGTTATCCGGTCTTTCTGGACTCTGAAACTCTGCGCGGTAAAAGGCAATATAGCTCGCCCCGTTGACCAAATATGAATCATGATCAAACGTGAATCGTGGGTGTTTCTACATCCCAGCCTACCCTTTCGCAGAATAACCACAGGTGTATATGTTTCTTTAATGTACAAACTTATCAGTCAAAGTCGTATGTTCGTAAGCACATTAGAAACACTGAAATTTCCATTATAAAATTCTTAAAATAATCTTATTTAAGATTCATTTCGTACGAATGTTGCATAAAAAATTACAAAACATGTTCAGGAAAACGTCAATTAACATAACAAGTGGTTCAAACAATAAAGATGATAAACGGTCGAAAATCTAGAATTTTCTCTACGAAAATACCGAGTAACAATGTTCTGTCTTTCAACGATATCATTAGAAACGTTGCAGAATTATATATTGTCATATTAGAATCCGGCGTCCGTATGTCAATTTTATATATTGTTAGCCCCCGCCCACGGACAAATCTCTTGAAATATTGAAGTAACGCATTATTTTTCTTGTTTTATTACATCGTCATACGAGTTTATGATCGTAAATAATTACGATGATGATTCTTTCGCGGTCACACGCCCACGCTACAAAGTTTCGAGTGCTTTACATATTGACCAAAATAATAATGACGACATAGCCCTTTATATTATTGTTTGTCTCCTTACTACAGGTGTAACTGTTATACTCAAAGACGTCAATTAATTTTAACTGGCATTAAAATTCATTATGTACTGCTTACGACAGTGTTTTTTTTACTGCTAGCCTAACTTTTGACTCCTATCTCACTCGACGTTAAGTCCTGATGTGATCGAAGATGTTCTTCAGGCTTACGTAGAAATACTGGCTCTCGACTTGCCTCTCTGGTGCCTGGAACACATCGTTGGGTGCTTGTAGAAAATATGTCAATATTTTGTTATTCGAAGTGGTAGCTAGCCAGGCGGACGTTAGACATTTGATGGCAAAGTCAAAGTCGAAATCATTTATACAATTTAGGCGTCTACGACGCTCTTATGAAGGTAAATTACAAGTTTTAATATTGAAATATTCTACATTGTAGTGCCAAGTTCAACAAAAAAAATTTGTAGAGCCACTGCGAGAAGAACGGGCAAAAAACTCGGGGCCATTCTTTTAAACGTTTTTTAACAATGTTGTTACATACTATATAGTAAAATTATTACAATATTTGTTTACATTACGTAGGTGACAGGCGCTAGCTTAAAAGAGGCGAGCCAGCCCAAGAATTTTTGTCGTTTAAGTAATCACAAACTGTGTAGTAAGGTTTTTTTATCAAAATGTTCTTCACGTGCAACTTGAATTTTCCTTTTGTAAGCGTTGTAATATGTTTGGGCACTTTATTATAAAACCGCACACAATTGCCTAAGGACCTGGACCTTTTATTTGTATTGTCTTTATTCCTAGTGTTATAAGCGTGATTGTCACTGTTTGATTTAAATTTACTCAATTTTTTATGAACGTATATAATATTTTCAAATATATACAGAATTGGTAGCCAAAATATAAATTATTTAAAAAAGATCTTTCAGGGATTCCCTAGGATCCATTTCATATATGGCTCAAATTGCACGCTTTTGTAAGATAAAGATTGTATCTATCTCAGCTGCAGCTCCCCACAACAATACAACATACGACATAATACTGTGGAAGTACGCGAAATAAACGAGCCTAGCAGTAGCTACGTCGGTTAGCTGTCTGATCTTACGAACTGCATATGCAGCAGAACTAAGTCTTCCGGATAGATCATGTACATGTGGATTCCACTGTATAGTTGAATCCATTTTGATTCGCAGGAAGTCGGTCGCATTCTCAATAGAGAGTTTATCTAGGTCAAGCTTAATGTTTGGTTCAACATAAGTAACATTTGGTAAAGAAAACCTAAAACATTTGGTCTCTTTTGAATTTAAGGGAAGATTATTAGCTGCAAACCACTTAGAGATCATAGATAACACATTATTTACATGAATTTGTTTCTAATATACTATCTTTCCAATCTATTCTAAACATTAGGGAGGTATCATGTGCGAATAAAACTATATCGCAGAATTTTTTAACCATGCAAGGCAGATCATTTATATGTGAAACTAGAAACAGGAAGGGTCCTAAAATTTATCCTTGCGGTAGTCCTATTTTTACCAAAGGCCCGGAAGAAGTATTGCCATTTATTCTAACCTTTCTGCCTGTCTGACAGATATGACTTTATAAGATCCAGAGCTTTTCCACGAACCGGTACCATGCTGTACAAACTGTCATCCTAAGACAACAACCGGAACTGATGATAGTTAAAAGTGCCCTACGAAGCGCGGAAGCGATACATAGTGGTCACGCATACAAGAATTACCACAACAAATGGTGTTTCTGAGTGTGGGAATGGTAAGCAAGCTGTAACCTAGATGATACTGACTCCCTTTAATAGCTGGCATACTACACTGCTATAGGTGTTTGGCAACAGATAAGTTTTATACCTAAGGGTAGTAGCTAGCCAGGCGAGTATACCTAAATTTTCGTACCCGGAATAAAAGGTAACTTTTAGCTTGCAACTGGATATCAACTGCCGACATGTGCGGCCGTTGCCACAGTCCGTAGATGTTGCTACTGAACCACGACTGTTGCAAAATTGTGCTTCGTTCGCTCACAGTTATTGTACCAGGTCGTTTGTATCTTCAGCGAGAGTCCTGCCTTGGTGGTTACCACTGCCGTGTCAGAATTCCGTCTCAAAGCAGGTAGTGCATGAGCAAATAATATTGTGTTAATGTGTGAAGGATAATGTGGCAAGTGAAATAGCTGTGCGAATGAGAAAAGATAACGTCTTGAAGTGACGAGCGCAGTGCAGTGTCAAGCATAACCAGGTCGGTGACAAGACAACTGTAATGGACAGGCGTGATCGCTAAGGCGGGCAACAACTCAGTCTCACCACGTTTTAACATTAAAAAAAAATGTGTGAATATACTATAAAAGCGCGCAGCTGTAATATATCATATAAATATATAATTATCAAGCTTTTTGAAGCGCTCGCAGCGGAGTTGGCCTAGCCGTTCTTATCCAGTCAGTTAACTTAAGCAACGTCCGCCGCAGTCATGACTTGGACGGGTGACCACTAGTGACATTACTACTGAGCGTGCCTGTGCTTTGGAGGGCACGTTAAGCCGTTGGTTCCGGTTGTTGTCTTAGGATGGCAGTCTTTATACTGGTATGGTGGTAGGTAGGTCATTTTGCGAATGCCCGCCTTGCTAGCTATCACCCTCAAATAGGAAATCTGTCACCGAGCGCCTAACGGCGTGTTATAGCTATCCTTGAGCCAGTAATTCTAGGTTAGCCTGAACAACATCTTCGACAACATCATAACTTACCATCGGGTGAAATAGCGTTGAAAGGCTAGCATATAAAAAAAACTATACAAAGTGCATGCTATAATGACGAGAAAACATTCTAGTTTAAAACCCGCTTAAGAGCATAATTTATTGTAATATTATGCGTAAAGAAGTATATGTTGGTATATGCACCTATTTTACTGCTGATAGGGTAACCTTTGACCGCTATCTTACCTGTTGATGGCCAGTGAAGATGTGTTCGAAGGCAAGCTAAGTTTGAAATTGAAACTGATTCTCAAAGACAGTTGCCAGTAATTACTTTATTTTATAAGTGTGTCAGTAACTTATTATTACTTATATTCATTTTCCCACCCTTATCCCACGCTTATGAGGTCGATTATGTATTCAATTTAACAACAGATTCTATTATAGTTATCTTTATCTATAGGTACTGCAATGTACTACTGTGTCAGCCGGATTGTCCACTGCCGAATACAGCCTCCTCTATCAAGGGGGTTTTCCATAATACATTCGCTTGTTAGGTGTCTTGGGGATCGTAGTACAGCTGTTCTTCAGAAGCTGCAGCTGCCCACCTTCCGGTATATTACCTTAGTCGCCCATGGGAAGTGATGGTGGGGGGACGAAGACATTCTATCCCAGCACTCAACTGGTATATCTAGCACTTCATTATAAAATGTTACCTGTTTTTCTCTCACAAGGAATATGACCTTGATTACTTTTGAGTTATATACTTCAGCGGATGTATGTTGTTTATTTCTCAGTTAGCATTAATTCTTTCTCTAAGTCGCTATCACGATATCTGGCAGGATTACGAATAGTCCTAATATACTTGAGCCAGAAACTACAACTATCTGTGCCAGTTATGCAAATAAATGTAATGTACTTAGAATTTAATTTACATGCTGAGAAATAAAGCCATTAAAACTACGTGCCTAATGTCTATTTACTAGCAGCGACAAATTAAAATTAATCATATGCATTGCCTCCGCTTATTCTAGAATAGTTTTACGATCTATTCCCCGGCTATTACAAACTAAAAACAAATAAACAGAAATAAAATCCCACTCAAAACTGCGCAAGCATTTTAATGTATTTCGAAACACAAATAATAATCATCACTCAACGGATCCGACACGAGAAATGTGACTAATATATTATGTCAATAAAAAATATGTCGCGACGCGTCAACCGACGCAGGTTTTAATTTAAAGATACTATATAAAAGACGTTGATGTGTGAACGCGGCCATAGTGTGAGAGATGCCTACAATCCAGCTAAGTTCATTTTGAGTAAGCTTAATCATAGGAAACTGCATCACAATATTTTAATTTACATCTGTTGTTTTAAAAGATAGGTCAGAAGTATTATTACGAAGACGTTAAGAAGTTTATTTATGCGAACCTCGGTATATTGAATGTTGCAAAACTGGTAAAATTTTACACCATAAGTTGATGTTACTCAGCTTTGTCCATATCCATCTTGTATCACGAGAAGCAATATATACGTATTCTCGTATATTTTTGTTTTTGCAATAACGCATGCTCCACGGATTACATTACAAATATATACTCGTATATTTTTAGGTATTGTACAAAAAAAACGCGATGGATGTCATTATGACGATGGCAGGATAACACTTAGTAATAGCTAAGTCACAGCTGTCAGTCTGTTCATCCGACATTTAAAGGGTCCCCTACGACTGTACTTGGCAAAAATTATACAAAAAAGTCGAAATTTTCACGGACAGTTTTTTATCTGTAATATATTATATTAGAAAACAGGACATATGGACAGAGGTTTGATAAGAACTAAGTTTCTACTGTATGGTACTCTATAGTCAATAGAAGTGACTTTTAAAATGCTTTCGTCTTTGGAAATGAAGTAAGTAGCTCGTTACGGTATTCACACAAAATATACAAGTATGGCAGATTGCACAAAAAAACATAAATTCATATTATCTATATGTATACTGTAGTTGTTTGCAACTTATGCTTTACACTCAAATATAATTACACTTGTAATATATTTCACTGTATTACTTGCCAATGCACCTTTGTCAAAAACCTTAACCGCCTCCTAAGCTCCAAATGCCAATTCAAACGCAAGTCGTTGATGATTCGTCACCAAGGAGACATGTTTACGAGAACCAAACAGTATGTAGGCGAACATTAACATCAGACTTTATGACCAGATTATAAGGCCGTTAGTCTACTAAAGAAGCAAGTATCGTGATGGATTCGATCCGTCTGGCGATGTTATATATTTGACCTATTTATGTATTTTTGTTTGTGATAAATTTGTCTGGTGTCATATTTATTTTATGGGCCATATAGATGATAAATAAATTCAATTTTATTTTTGGCTACTAAGTTAGCCCTGGTCCACTATGACACGCGATGATGTGATCGAAGATGTGTTTCAGGCTAACATAGAATTACTTGTTCTCGAAGTCAGCTGCTGGAACATGCGCTTAGCGAAAGTTTTTCTTCATAAGACTACCATCAGCCAATTGCCACTAGGCAGTATAATATTTTTGCTACATAGAAGCCTACAACAAAACGACATGTATTCAATTTATTATATATATTCAAATTATGGCCAAGGCCATAGATGATACAGCATTCATAGCCACCTGTTAGTAGACTATACTAAGGCTCAAAATTAACAATCTAAAGTTAAATGAATTCTTTAATAACTTTATTACTTACCCAGCAAAACCAACCAATGAAACGTGAAATGCCTTCATTATCATAAAACGTCAAAACTAATAACAAATTTTAGATTTGTCCGATTCCTGTCATGCCAAAAATCATCTAATAGTATCCGTGGAGATAGTATTTGTATGTAGTATTAATTTATTATTGTAACAAAGTAGCCACGTTTGTTTTTAGTTTATAGAGCTATACTGCCAAATATAACGGTATAGATTTTTGAATCTTTGATTTAATTTATTCCTCTGCAACAGATGTCTGACCTGTCTTACGTCACATTACTTAAAAGCCACTAAAATATCAATTAAATACTACAGCATTATTGTTCACTTTTTGTGACAAAGGCTATAGCAACATATTTATTAAACCCAGAATTGGTGAAAATGGACTTTAGTAGGTTTTCTTACCTAGAAGAAGACGCGGTCAAAGATGGACCATGCTCGCCTGGAAAATATAAATAAACTCATGTTTCGTTCCTTAGTCGTGACTTAAAATATCGTATATAAAATCTACCGTAAAGATTTGATCGTTTGACCAGAGTATGAGATAATCGTTGCGAAATCAGTACGTTTTTGTTGCATGTGAATCATTCGTCACCACTAAGTTGAATTGCAAAAGACATCCTTATATTAATAGATGTAGGTTTAAGTGCAACAATAAATAACATAAAGGTACAAGTAAAGGTCAATAATATAATAATGAATACTATATGTCTTCTCATAAATATCTATGATTTTTTGTTTGTTATAAGGTAAATTTTAATAGTTTTCATAGAGAATAGAGATAAAGATCAGCAAATATTAAATCTGACCAAGTAGAAGTCTGACCTACTCACGGTGTGCACAAAATATGTTTGTTATATATACCTTATATTATGTATTTACTAGAAACGTTACGGTTTTTGTTAAATTTCGTTCAATTAAGTCCACCATCTGCACTCCCGTTTCTCATTTGACTGATTTTTTAGATTTACTTTTAGTCAATGAAGAAAGTTCTTACGATAAGATGAAATTTTGAAGACTGGTTGATGACCGCGCACAGGACCCTATGAATGAAGTTAAACTAAAATTGGAGCACACAGTTTCGGCTCGAAAGAGCATGTTCCGGTGGCCGAGTTATTTGGGCATCCAGCGCGTGGCATAAGAGGTCCCAAGTTCAATTTCCGACCGGAAAATTGTGCTGCAATAATTTGTAAATTAAATTTATATTTTGGTAAGACTCTTACAAATATTAAAACATATCTTGTGAAAAGTGAAAACTACCTAATTTTCCTGATGTTTTCTAACATATTTATTTTTATCACTCTGTTAGGTACCTACCATCCAGTAAGAAAGTTAAAATCAGTTAGTTATAAAAAAGTAATTACATTTAGTATAAATAAGTCAATCAAAAATTTCGTGAACGATACAAAAATGCATATTAATATTACTTTCATGTTAAATACTAACAATGATGGCGGTAAACCTACCTCCTACTACAGTTTACAGCTTATCTACCAAGAACCGTTTATTTTTATTGCCAATTCGACTCACGGCTTGTCACTTTGGCCTTTTGGCGCCAACGGTCAAACATTATGGTTTTATTATCTACAAAAATGTCTCTTTCCGCTAATTTGATTTATTCAGATACAAGCTTCAAAACTTGTTATGTCTTAGAAAGCTTGATTCATTAGAATTTGTGGCACTTTTAGTTTAAAAATCTTAATTGCATAAAAAGTATTATAAAACCAGTTGAATTGCCAATGAAAATTTCAATAGGATTTGTTACCAAAATGACCTTAATGTCATTTAGAGATTTGTTTTTTCTATAGTATGTCATGTCAGAGCGACACTTGTCATTTTGTGTTTTTATAATTTTATGTTCTGTCTGGCAGAGGTGGGTTTTATTAGCTCTTATTTGATTTAAAATTTGAACTTAATCAAGGTTGCAACTTATTTCTGTTTTTGATATAATTACAAAAACGTCTTATGTGACATTAAAGTTTATTTATTATATTAGAAGTCAAGTTGAACCTACTCTTAATTGTTGTCAATTTTTAACAAAGCTATATAGGATATTCTTTGTTGCAGTAATTATTAGAGATAAAAATGAAAAGTCGTCAAAATCAAAGGATTTTTTCTTAGCAAAAAATTTTTTAGCCTGTGTCCTAACCTAAAAATAATTCTTTGGGTAATTATACTATCTCCAACATACTAAGCGTTGGTTGGTTACTAAAAAAACACTAAATATAGTTGATATAATTATTTCTAGTAACTACCTTTAAATCTTTTAGAGTGAAGTTAGTTTAACTTAGTAATCGAAAGTATTAGATAGTAAGCTTTCAGAATCATACCCTGCGTATGTCCAAAAATAAATACAACTGTAGAATTGTATATTTAAAAAAACAATACTTGATTTTGACATAGATACGGCATTGTATACCTCATAATGATTTTCAACGCCCGTTTAACGACACTCATTAGGATTGTTAATTCTTTTTTCATTCACTATCCTACGTAAACACCATTACAAAAAAATATATATATCCAATGTGAATTTGCGCATTTAAGATTTTACAGAACCTGGATATAGTAACATATCTGAAGGAGAAATACGAGAATGTGGACCTTCTGAAGAATTGCCTTCTTACACTGCGTTTCCAAGCCACCTGCTTAGCGTGAAGATTATGGCAAAGGGCATAATCTTCACGCAAAGGGCTTTGTAACAGAACAGAAACCTAAAAAGTAGTTTAGGAATGAAACTTGCTAAGTCCTAAAATCAGTTACAAAATTTCACAACCGAAAACATTATCCAAACAAGTTTTCAAACCAGTAAACTTATATTTATATGAACTCTTACCAGACCTAATGAGACACCGGTCAATAAACAAAATAGTTTTGTTGCAGTTCCTATTTAAAAAAAATATCGAACTACCGCCTTGCCACATTCTACTGACTCCTAGACTTGGATGCTGCATAGAACGACCTCCTCACCACCTCGCTGCATACTTCAAAAGAGCACAAGTCAACGACATGTATATTCAAAATTAAGTGTTTGGTTACGCGAAACAAGGTTGGAAGTCGCGTGCGTTCAAAAAGCCTGTTAAGATTTAAATTTTCGCGCACCGTAGCGCCATCTCGACATTAAATTGTAATCGAACACTTTACACTGACGGTCGCAGCGAAATATCGCGTTCGGATAGTATAAATATGCACTTATCTTTCTTTTTAGTTAACGTACGTTTGCATTATACAGGCTGAGTCTGTACCCACGTGTGCTGCGAATAAAATTTTAGTATACCCGCATTGTTCTATGTACAGGGTGGGTTTTTGGCACGCGTGTGAGGGAGATAGCACATAGGCCATTTTGTTAAGGCTATAACGAAGCGGTGCAAGTGACTATAACTTGAGTCGGTCGGGGCGGCGGCGGGCGTTGGGAATAGTTCTGCTTTTTATCGAATACTGGTAGATTTTTAACTGTTTTCATTTTTTTGCAGATTGGAATTAAGTGCTTTGTGACCCAGAATTGTAAATGTTTTATTACATTTTTGATATTTGTTTCAATAACATACTTCTAAAAATAGATCTTGCCAGGAACTGTGACACCTAATTTACTTGCCCGTTTTTAAATTGCCCGTGTGGTGTCAGGCTAGAATATCAACCCCCTTCTACACGTGAGTGTCGAAAGAGGTAACACACCAGAAGGTAGCAAGGGCAGCAACGCTTTCTGAGGAACTGTCTGTTATAGCGACAAGACGCTTATCAAGCATGGGTATTATCACAAACCCTTCCATAATGGCGGAGGTTATGTTCAGTAATTGAAAATCCAGTTGATACAGTACAGTACAGAAATAAAGTTAAAACAAATTCGGTCATCTTTGAATCAGCCTGTATATTTTTTTTAAATATGTCACCCACTGATTTTATTCTTCTTTTTCAGGTAAGCCTCACTGTCACTCACACAAGCCTTTTTAGGCATCCAAAGGTAAACTTAATCTGTATATTCAATAATTAAAGTAATAATTGTGACCCGTGATTGACAGGCAATATGATAAATCTGGAACTGTCAGTCCTTCTGTCTGTATCAGACTGATTGACAGATTTTGGCTTTAATTGACATAAAGTTATTTTTAATTGCACGCTTGTCTGTCAGTTTTGTAATACTTGGCTGGTTTTGTTTTTTAAGGATTATTTGAATGACTAAGTCCAGAAGTGAACAGGTTATTGATTAAGTAGTAAGTGCTATGTTTGGTTAGCCATCCTGCGTCATTGAGTTTATAACTCATGTTTATTAACATACATAGATGAAGTCTTCTAGTGTTAAACGATTTAGGTACAGAATCATCATCATCGTTATATTCATAACAAGTACCAAACTTGCGAGTCGCAACTACTGTAATAACAGAAAATATTTAAACATTAAATTATATTTTACAAAACCGCTTAAAAATATATAAAAAAACGGTTTGGTTACGGGGCGTTTATGACATCACGTCGGCTTAACAGAAAAATATTTTATAAGTGTTTCTTAAAATATATTTTAAGAAACACTTATTTATAAAGGGCGTGAAGAGATTTCTTCAAGGTCAGCAACGCGCGAGTGATACCCCTGGTGTTGCAAGCGTCCATAGGCTACGGTTACTGCTTACCATCGGGCGGGCCGTATGCTTGTTTGCCACCTTAGTGGTATAAAAAAAAATATATATATATATGCGGATAAAGATGTTGTTCAGGTTAACCATGAATTACTTTTTTAGAACAGGGAACACATCGGTAGGTGCTTTGTGACAGATTTTCTACTTGAGAGTAGTAGCTAGCGAGGCTGGCGTTCGCAAAATGCCCTCTGAATGTTCTATAACGACTGCTATTCTAAGACAACAACTGCAATCAACCACTTAACGTATCCACCAAACCAAGAGAGCCCACAGTAGTAAATGCCACTAGTGGTCTGGTCACCTATCCAAGTAATGACCGCAATGCATATTGCTTAACATATTTAATCGGATAAGAAAGACTAGGCAAGCTTTGCTACGAGCGCTTCTAGTAGCGAACTCATTAGTAAAATTATGTTACGTTGTAGTTAATCTACTGTACTGTATCAGCTAGATTGTTCACTGCTGAACACAGCTCCCCCCATTATGGGGGGATTTACCACAATCTTGCTTGCCTTTGAAAAAGAAGACGCTTGACAGGCATCTTGGGGATCGCAGTGTGAGAAATTAGTTCCTCAGAAAGCGCAGCTGCCCACCTTTTGGTGTGTTACCCTTAGTCACTTCTTATGACAACCACGGGTAGAGATGGGGTGTGATATTCTGACCAGGCACCCCACGGACCTAAAGTTAAACTCATATACAATATACTAACAAGTACTGATTCGTTAGAGTATTACTTTTTTTTTATGCCTGATAGGTTAGCCTTTGACCACTATCTCACATTTTTGAAAATATTCTATAGCCTATGTTCATCAGGGATAATGAGGGATTCTAATGGTGAAAGAATTTTTCCAAATCAGTCCAGTAGTTATTACTTAAAAATTAGAAATCTTTCCTCTTTTTAACATTAGTGTTGATGTAGATTATTTAACAGTGGCAATAACGATTACAACACTAGGAATAATGATAAAATGGCGGTACCAGGTTTTAAGTCAGCAAAGACAAATAAAAGGTCCTCTGTAGGCAATTGTGTGCGGTTTATAATAAAGTTCCAAAATATATTACAACGCCCACAGAAGGAAACTTCAAGTTGCATGTGAAACACATTTTGTATAAGAAATCACTCAGTTGGTGATTATTTAAACGACATACATGCTTGGACAATTCCGCCTTTGCCAAGCTATCGCCTGTCACCTATTTACATAATTTCAAAAAATATTGTAATAATTTACTTCTTCTTCTTATCCGGTACGCTCCTGACAGAGCGGTCATGATCGCTATGCAGTAGTACTATCAGGGGCAATATTAAACTATATTATAATTACTTATAATATAGTTTAATACACACTGTTGTAAGACGTTTAAAAAGAATTGCCCCGAGTTTCTTGCCCGTCCTTGGCAGTAGCTTTATACATGCATTGCTGAATGTGGCACAATTTAGCATATTAATGTCAAAATTTGGGTTTTTTCCACCCATTCAGGCCGCCTCTAGCGCTTGTACCTTCTGTAAAACGATATAAATTCTACTCTGTGACGTTGTTAATGCACTGGTTGATATTGATTGAGTGAATGCACTTGACATCGTTACGAGACGTGTAGCTCGACTTGTTCATACGATTGCTTAAACATATAAAACGTTTAGTATTTCTAGAATATTCTCTTCATTAAAACCCTCGTGAAACTTCTTAGATCATAATGGTAGGGGGGTTTTTCTGGGTATCTCTAGATCTTATTGCAAGTTGTAAATTCATTAAGTACTTTATATCTCATGTTTCATAGTAGCAAAGACAAAAGACCCAGAATCAAGAACCCAGGGGGCAAGACTCTGGATTTTGATTCTGGGTTTTTGATTTGAGCATAGTAGCAATAGCGTTGATGCTAGTCAAGGTAGGATATAATTTAAGGTTTGACCGGTTTTAGTAGCGGAAACTAAAAATTTGGTAAACATTTCATGTAGTTGTACCTATTAGATTTCAATAGATGCAGCCTTCAAAATAAGGCGGACGGATGGACAGCCTAGGGCAATAAATAGGGTATTGTCGTACGGAACACTAAACATTTCAAATATGATAATGATGCATGGTGGCAGTAAATTTTGCGAGCGCCCGCCTGGCTACGTATTACCCTCAACTAGATAATCTGTCGCCATGCATTTATCGGTGTTCCGACAGCAGTCCTTGAAAGCCATTACTTCTAGATTAGCTTGAACAGCATCTGCAACCACATCATCGCTTACCATCTGATGAGAATGTGGTCAAAGACTATCCTATTGGCAAAAAAAAATGGTTTCAAAATATACAATGCTTTTTCTATTTTTCTTAGTGCCTGACTTGTATAGCTTACAAAGTTTCCATCCCAATGTTGCCTCTACAGACGCGAATTCAAAATAAGACGCTCTAAACCTTGGAATCAATCTATCAATCAATACATCGAGCTAAAGATTGAGATATTCCACTCGTGGGGCAGACGGGGGCCCAGACACACTACAAATTATATTCAGTAACTCGTATTGATGCGTTGATAGCTTAGTGGTAATTAGTGTCGTCTATGGTTCGTGAGATTTAGCCCGCAATTAAATTTGCGGCTCTTATTGACTCTATTCGATTTCTATCACGTATGTTTCTAGACTCACGACAAGTACTCGTATGTTTCTAGAACTCCATGCGCAAATTTTGCTATAATCATGCGGATTGTGAATGTAGCTTAATATTTTTATTCGATTGAGTATTTACTTTCAATTCTTTACCATTTGTGCTTTTAGTGCCAAATTCAGTTAGGTTTACTAAACTATAGTTCAGCTTAAACGACATGAAATATTGACCTTGATCTCGGCTTACGTCAAAACAATTTTATCAGCAACAGTTTGAGCTCATTTAGCTTCCATGGCAATTGATGTTGCGACTAGTGCCATATAAAGAATCTCCTATGCGATCGGCTCCAGCTTGTAGATGACAGTGAAAGTACATGTGCGCATGTAGGTGCGGACAAAGGATAAAAGTCAGAAATCGAGCGTTTAGTGTATAATCTCGGGTTATTTTAAACATTGTTCAAATCATATTGGTGAAATTCAAACTGGAGCTCTGAACTTAGTCAAGCGTTTGAACTCGGTATAGCTTAGTCGCTCGAATTAGTGCTGAAATCCTTTTATATTGTTTTTTTTTTATGGTATTGTGACCGAACCCAACCTGTGCCTATAACAGATCCCTTTCGTCACAAGTGACGAACTTGTAGAATAGAATAACGTTTATTTGCAACACACACAAATATACACAAATTTAATATAACAGCCAAAAATTTAAAAATAAAACAGTGTGTGTCACAAACTCGGCCTCAGCTCAGCATAATGCCGGATGCTGCGAGCAGCAACCGACGCTGGTCTTCCGCTGGGACCGAGAGGTGACCTCCCGCGCGCACATTTAGACAGCATGCGCACATAAAATAGCATATATTGCACAGTTCTACATTTTACTGATCTTATATCAAAAAAATATGTTAAATATATATCAAAAGTAGGTACATACAAATTCTAGCACTTATTTTCTATAAAACTAAACATTATAGTGCACTGGTGTCCTGAACCAACAGTTCTTCAACCATGTGTTCTTCACTTGTAACGAATCGATACATAGTTTAAAGAACATTAAAATTTGTAAAAAAAGGGTAAATAGAAAAAAGTTACATTTGTAAAGAAAAGTAAATTAAAAAAATGGCTAGGTAGGTTTCAAGACCGAGTAGTTATTACCTTCTGGTTTTTAACGACAATATGAGATTCTTTTACCAGTTATTTTACTTGTTGAAATTATCTTCTTTTGGGTTATACCAATAATATACCACATATAATTATGTCAAGCTATTTAGTAATAACCTATTTCTTTGGTGATGCTATGAAAATCCGAGTCATTCGAGCATTTTTAAATCTGAACAAATGCAATTCAACAGAAAAATACAATTGCTTATCATCAAAAATAAACTTAATAATGTTTTATTTACGTGAGGATGTCAAGATCACACTTTTAGTTGCCGTCCCTTGAGAAAAACACACCTCTGTCTCGGTTGAGTTACTGACTCTCTTTATACGTTACTCAGGGGGCAATCTTCGGGTGGTGTTGAGGGGGTGTTTACCTCGCCCGTGACGGATATATCCCGCGTAGACACCCGTCAATCACCCGTGGTATGATGAGAATTAATATTTCACCAGCAGTGGCGGGATGAGCCGGTCTTGATATTTGAAGACTGAGCTTACATCTAAAAGACAATGAAAATTATTTCTGATGTAATACCATTTTATGATTTTTAGTTATTTCTGAGCACGTTGGTTCATAAAACATGTTATATCTTGCTTTATGTGATTACAAGCACTATCACGTGCTTAGCGAAAATCACATTTACAAATTATTGAAGAACAATTTTTTTGTCCTGGGCGGGAATCGAACCCGTTGCATGGGCGGAAATTACAGCACAAAGTTCCAGCTCGAACGAATTTGTTCCTGTGACCAAGTGGTGTAGGCATCCGGCGCGAAATAGGATGACGCGGGTTTGATGCCCGTCTGGATATTAACTTATTAGAAACCGGCTAAGAATCGAGTTATATTAAAGGGAAAATTCAACCAGTTATAGCGCTGAAACTTTACGATAAATATAACGCGGTTCTTCACCGGTTCCTAATGATTTCGTAATTATTGCTCTTTATAGATTAAGCTCAATCTTTGAAAACTTCAACTATCAAAACCGTTTCGTCGTATACACTCGTCAAATACGTGTAGACGTCAATGTGGAATCAATCAAGTTGCCCCTCCTTGGAAGGTGGGGGGAAACGGGCGGGGGGAACAGGGGCCCTTGACCTGTCGCCTGCCACCTTGACGGCTGATGGATGGCCAGAGACGTTTATTGCAAGGTTCCAAACAACATCAAGCCAAGGAAAATGTAAAGCTAAAATTACTTTAATAGCTTTAAAAGTTACCGCGAAACGACAGAATTATGGTTTTATACTGAGTTGTAGTTTTCCAGAAGGTTTTAGTATAAAATAAACAAAGAGAAATTGCAGCAGTATAAAAGGTATATGAATCGTCACTATATGAAACTCATGTAAGTATATATAATGTGAAAAACAGAGTCAGAATAATTTCATAAAATTAGTTACATAGGCGACTTTAAAGTTTGCCCTCATTAGTACAAGTTTAAAATAATTAGACTTGACTTTATCTTTCCATCTAAATCTTTTAGATATAAGTAAAAATAACTTGACATCCCTTTTTAGGGTTCCGTACCCAGAGGGTAAAAACGGGACCCTATTACCGAGACTTCGCTGTCCGTCCGTCCGTCCGTCTGTCACCAGGCTCTCAAGAACGGTGATACGATTGGCCAAGTGCGAGTCGGACTCGCGCACGTTAAAACAAAAAAAGGTTAAAATATGAAGTCTAATGTTGTATAGCTAATGGTACGGAACCCTTTGTGCGCGATTCGCACTTGACCGATTTTATTTTTATTTTCTTCTATCTCATATTAATTAAATAGTAAAAGTTACGTCTTTAATAAGTACTTTCCTTTTTTAAATGAAAGATAGGCATGCATGAGAAGAGTAATATTTTTATTAATATTTGCGTATTTCAATTGGATCGATTGACGTAACCGCTGTTAACATATTTACAACAATTGGGTGTTAGATTTTCGTGCTGGCTGGCAAGAGATTATAAACTAGTAGTTTTTTTAGGTTGTGCCCATCATTGTATATACCCATAACTAAATGTATTTCCTTCCAAAACAAATGAACGGCTAACACGCTTATTTTGATGTTTAAAATGTATACTATCTGCGGCTGACGATGAAACCGGGTGGTAGACGCTAGGGAGACGTTTCGTGGGGAAAACCCTTGACCTGTCACGTTTACTTCGCAGTGGCGAGACCTTGCCAGGTGACTGATGACTTTCTACTGTTTCTGTCTACTACTGTATAAGTTTCACTGCTTAAAATTATTTATACCTAAACACCAACAGAGGTAAATTATTTCGCGATCCTATAAATGAGTTGATGTTGATAAAATTTCTCTGTCAAAACTTGCTTACGTTTTTTTTTTCACTTAGTAATATTTGCAAAATTACAAGAAGAGGTAAAATTATAGTCAGGTGTGGGATTCGAACCCGTGCCATCTACCCCTATAGCTGGGGTATGCTCAACCGCTAAGCCGACATGACATATGATATGACGCATGACTCCAATTTATCCTTTAGTTCTTAACCATCGTATGGGGATTGATCCGCGGAGCATGTTATATTTGCATTAAGCCTGTGAACGAACCTGCATGTTACTACGAATTGAGAAAATTTTACCTTAACTAGATTCGAATCGTGGCACTGTTGTACACGGTAGCTCACGTACTAAGCCTGATCCCGGGTTCAAATTTTGCCCGCTATCCAAGCTGTTGCGTTTGTTGTTATTTTGTATTTTTATATAAACATATAGATAGTATCTATACAAAGGGTACCTACTAGTTGATTCATACAACAAATCATCTCAATTTTATGTCAAAAAATAGACTTGTATTATAGAAACAAAGAAGTATTGAAGCCAAAAGTGCTGTGATGGCTTACATTAATACCATGACCTTGTGTTCCTAGTAATAGTATTTACTGATTTCAAATCACACCTCCCCACTTGTCGCATACAAACCGTTAATGTAAGGACAAATTTCACAAACAGCGAAAAATGACGTGGGTGCTTTTGCAGCGCTGTACTGCAAAAAGATATCGCAAAGCTACCAGCCAACTGATTGATTTTGGAAAAAAGGCTACATAAGTTTTGAAAAGGGGCAGTAGCTTTACATTAAATAAGCATATATTCGTTACGCCACCCCAACACGTAGTTTTTTTTTGTATTTAGGTACTGCTAAATATATTAAAAATTGTGTTCAAAGATGAGGCTCGTTGACAAAAACCGGGACCCCCACCACCGCCGAGGCGACATCTGGTAGCTATTTGTCAAACATCGTTTACTATTTTCGTCGGGCGCGAAGCACTCACTTTGTCATTTGATGCATTTCATATTGTTATGTTGGCGTATGAAGAAACAAAAAAGTATCACATAATTACAACGAAAAGAAACATTTTAAGCACAAATGGAAAAAATAACTTTGGTTGCAATTTTGTAAGCTTGCAAAATTGTAAAATTTTGTAAAATAACTTAGAAGAAAACGTAGGTAGTAGGATTAAAAGTAGTTTTCGTGATAGCAGTGCAGTTTTTGATTATCACCCCAGAGTGGAAAATCTGGCGCCAAGTTTCTTACAACGTGTCCATGTAACTTCCGACAACATCATCACTTACTCGTATCATAGAGAAAAATTAGTATTTTTCTCTATGCTCGTATTTACAGGTGAAATTATCCAAAATGATCAGGCTAGTCTATCGAACACTTGGGAATAACAAATATTTGTCTCTTTACCCTTAGCCTACTTATTTGGAGTCGGTTCAATGTGCATTCTCTAATAACAAAAAGGCAACCCAAAGACAATGAAAGACAAAGTTAAACTGTCAAAAGATTTACCTAGCTTCGTTGTATGGCCGATCATCAACTCTCTTTGGGTATGCTCACATTACTAACTCTCGGAAAATATTGTAAGGAGCCTTGATGTACTTTCAACACTTCACTCGCCTCGACATGAGTAGTGGCATGCTGCTCATTTGGCGTATTGTTTTCGATATCCATAAGCGACGTTGATAATTTATCATCAGGCGGCCCGTCCCCTTGTTTACCACGTATGACATAAGATTTTTCTTAACACGATTTCCGGAGTAGTTTCTAAGGCACCTATTAAAAAATAAGTTATCATCTCAAAGGTGAGATGCTAACTTTGAGATGCCTTTATTAATACGAGGCTAAGAGAGCGTAATAAAGAAATTCCTTGTGCAAGAAGTTGCTGTCAGATTTATATTAGTAAAGTATAGGTATATGGAAACCTTGTATCCAATTCAGACACTCAACGAAACTTCCTGCAATATTAATGTGTCAGTTTTCATCATCACGTCATCGTAACAAGCATTGACAATGTAAGTAATGCGATGCGTCTGATCGTACATACTGACACTTATTTACGTACCTTTATGTCTCTCCTTCACTAAGTAATTGCCGAAAAATATTTTTGTACCCTAACAGGGTGCTCATCGATTAGAACACAAATTATATTTCTATAATTATAAATTCGATGTCTGCTTCTTCTTCTTCTATGTGTACCCTGTCCTCATCGGACGTCGGCGACCATCTCTCGGAACTTATTCCTATCTTGTGCCACCCTACTCAGGTTCAGGTTCTTCAATTCGATGTCAAAGTTGTCAATATTAAAGCATTTTTATTACAGGGTATATCTCAAAAACTTAGCTACATAGGAATCACATTTAAAAATTTATTAATTAAAAAATGTGACATCGAGTGTGAATCGAACTTACGTTATACGTACCGTGTGCCTTAATCTCTGAGCTAGGTAGGGATCTCAAATATCAGTATTTTATGTACCGTCTATCCCCATATTTAATCAATAAATACATTTTTTGATGACCAACAAATACATTATGTTGTGATCAAAACCACTCTTTTTCCTTCACGTTTTTGTTGTGAATCAGATTCCTACTGGAGCAAACCATTGGCCGGGTTTATAGATAATGTTCAAAACATTTCAGTATTAAATATGTTTGGCGTGTGTTTTTCTGCTGGCAATGTATAATTTTCATTAAATGCAAAGAAGTCTTAAACATAAAATATATTTCCACAATTTTCTTTCAACTCACAAACACTCGCAGACACTGAGGCGTCTACTCTTTGACACTTCTATTGTCATACGTGATGTTTCATGTTGACAGCTGCACATCTTGACTTATTTTCTGTCTACCAGACCCTTAAGCTTTTAACAATAGGGTTTGTTATTGTTCAACCTATCTCCAACTGCATTTTGTTCATGTCGAGAAAATTCAACAACATTTTCTCTACCGTTATTTCTCTCTTGTCATATTGATTTAAAGTTGAAAATTGATTGATTTTACTGTTATTGCCAAGTTTGCAGCTGCGTTTAAGGTTCGTTTGATGGAGTGGACCGTCAATTAAATAGGAGAGGGTTCCGTACGTCTTGTGATTGAGTGCAGTCATGCAGATTTGCTTTTGAGATAAAACTTCATCATGTTTTTCTATTATAGTCAACGGGTCTCGATGGGTAGAAATGTCTGAAATTTTATGAAGCTTCTATTAAAGTTCATTTATTAAATAAAGGTAATACAAAGCTGACATTAAAGAAAATACATAGAGAGTGATATTTAACCAAGCGAGGCCAATTTCTTTGTGACAGACAGGGGATTTTAAAGCCCGTATCTATTACTACCCGTATTATATTCTAATTTGTATTTGTGCAATGACAAAAAATGCTGAAAGTAGTTTATGATTGCCGAATGTAGTTCATCTTTATATAATTAGATAAAACAACAAACTTTACAATTAGATAAAAGTAGTACGAAATTAACTGATACGTCTTTTTCATTTTAAGAACTGCTCAGACAGTCAAGTCGCCCGTCTGGTAGCAAGCGAACACGCCGGTCCATTGCAGTTGCAACCTTTCTGGTTCTACTCGACACTGCACTTCGTTCTTGACTCCGACACGTTAGTCTCATGTCTCGTTTGCCCAGTTATTTTACTTGCTACAGTGCCTTTCATATCTAAACGTAGTGTTTGCACACCACTGCTATGAGGTAGAATGTTAGACACTGTGGTAGTACCCAACAAGGCGGGTTTTTGCTTAAAATACCTACCACCTGGCTGAAGAAGCATGTTGAAATTTCCAAAGTAAGCGTTGTAGTTTAAGAATCGTACAGTACGTAGAGATTTATTTTGTAAATTTCGACCGATACTCATTTGCGGTTCATTTTCGACATTGAAAGCTTTTATCCAATAGTCCAAAACCGTTATGCCAGTTCTCAGTTTAGGGTACTTAGTGAATAATACATTAGTACCTGCGTTAATACATCTCCAAATTGAATGTAGCGCAGTGGAGATAATTTGTATTCCATGCTTATCCATGAGACTTTATGGAAAAATTACTAGAACACTTTGTAAAAGGTTATTTAATAAGATTTATTATTAATGTTTTATGAGTGTAAGTTAGATTATAAACGTTGTTGGTTACTTTGTCTGTCGAGTTGTACTATCAGTTGTTGTTAAGAGAACGCGTTAGAACCCAAATCCTTTACGATGAAGTCAGTCACATTATTAGAATTATTATTATTAATAGGCCCACCTCATGTAAAGCGGTTACCTCTGCCCATAACAGATTGCATTTCGGCTCATGTGACAAACTGCACTGCGCCAAATTTTACTGGTTCTTAAGGACTGCTACTGGAACACACTTTTAAGTGCTCGTTAAAATTATGATTGCAGAAAATTAAATTATTATAAGATGTAAACATCTACTCCACTAGAACGCATCGATTCCCTTAGTTATAAGTACAAAGTATTATATACAAAAACGCTTTTACTGTGAAAACGTAGCTGTAAAATAATCAAAGAACTGACATCCCAAAGTTTTACTATCTATGTAATTAATTTTCATCAACTAAACCACAACTTTGAATGACAAAATATTGTATTAAAGTGTAGTTATTCATAACAGTAAGGGAGGAAAAAATCGATGATCAGTACCAGAGTCCGACCCACATCGACTTTGAGCTGTCAAGTTTGATTGAATCAACTGGATGTAGAGTTGTTAATGGAATAGAAATGGCTCCTTGTGCTCAAGTTTCATTTGTTTTTGAAGTTTATTTAGCTGGCGTTATTGTAAGGAGTTTTCTTTAAAATATTTTAACAGCCAAAAATTATCTTTAGTTATAATAGTAAGTAGGTAGTCGATGGTTAACAGGCGTTACCCAAACCGAGAACTTTCTGACAAAGTCAGCTATCGGATCACACTTGTACATTATAAAAAAAAAAACAAGAGAAAAAAATATAGTCATGTGCGTGATTCGATCCCGCACCATCCACCCCTATAGCTGGGGTATGCTCTGAACCTCGTATATGCTTGACTATTTGCAGGAATTTTACTATTTGTGTGTGGTGTAGCTACTCAGGAAAGTTAACATTTGAATTACTCTATTGACATAATTAGGAATCGTATTATGACACATCAAATTACTCTAATACCTATAGATAAGCAATTGTTATTATATAGCCTTAATATTATGTATTTGCTACACCCTAATAGGGTATGTACTCGTTTTATTATGTATGTACATATTGCAATAATAAATAAATAAATATCTGAATATATCCATAGGTCTAGTTATATATAAATATTTGTTCTACTTATTTTACTTAAAAGAATTTTCGTTGAAGTTCTGCATTTGACGACTGAAAAACTTATCAACACCTAGAACGCCTCTTTTCGAGCAAAATTTCATCACCCAACTGTCCAGCGACAAAACAAAACCATTTAATTTCTCACACAAGACCCCTAATTAGACGCCACAAAAAACACCCTGTCACTTCTAGTCGCTCCAAAGACTGGAGTAAATAAAGCGACGGTCGACAAAGACGTCCGTCTGTTGGCGACGTTTGAGCGACGTGTGTCGCCCCCCTCAGTCCCCCTGCCACCCGCCCCCTAGCGTCCTCCTTGAGGGGAGGCGGGGGTTCAGTCCGTCGCCGATAATGATGTTAACTCACCGTTTGAGACTCGGAGAGCTTTGTTGCGTTTTTTTTTCGGGAGTGTAGTGAGCTGATGTGATGGTGATTTGATATCGATGTCCTTGTCATCATGTTGGTGTTACTGATTGGAGTTTGAAAGCGGAAATTGATTGTTGGATGAACTTTTTCACTCCGGATTGACTTTCGGGAACAATGGTAAACTTAATGCCTGCGATACACCGTGCATGTACACTGCACGATTGGGCTTCTAATGATACCTGTTATAAAATCGTTTCTTTGATTTGTCTATCTTATCTAAGTTTCTCTTTAGGAGTAAAATGAAATCAAGATTTTAAAACTACTAATTGCTATTCTATCGAATGTTTGTGATCTAGGATAGTCATATTAAGGTTACTCATATTAATATTTCAGATACGTGTCCCGCTGTTTTATCTCAGAGAACAAAAGCACGTACATATCTCTTATTTGAAATAACCTCTTTATCGTAACTTCGGACAGTTGCCATGGAAATCCCTTAACACAAGTGCAACATAAGTTGCTTCAAATAAATTTCATCAGCACACGAATCCCAGCCGGACTGCGGAGTCGACTTGTTCAGTAAATTGTCTTCAAGAGCTGACCAACCCCCCTTTCACCTACCGGGCGGGGGCGGGGTGGTTCAAAGGAGGCCACCGACATTCCCCCGTTCGTCTTGCTTATGACTGACGTCTGGACAGCTTGAGTGATTGAGAGTGACTGGAGACTTAATGCGCGCGGGCGCGATAGTGACTCCATCGCATGAAACGTGCAAACTCGCATTCCACTTCTAAATACTCTACGTTCTATTCGTTAACTTATACGTTTGCGTTTCGTTTGTGCATCGCGTGAGTTACGTTTTGTTCGGATGCGTTTTGATTTTGCACACGATATTATTATGAATTAAAATACGCGTTGCATCGTTTTAATGCGAGGTGTGTTTGTAATTAGTGATGCGAGCGTGCTTGACGTGTGATTGATGGTGAAGCGGAACACTTCGCTATTTCACCCGCATTATAATGATTTAATGCCCTCCAGGGACAACACGTTCAATTTGTTTGTGATTTGCGGTGATCAATTCGAGCCGGTTGAAAATGTGGCGCTAGAGTGATAAAGTGATTTTCAGGTGTTTTATTTTAAAATCTGAAATGTACTAATAGCAACCAACAAATTTTAATATAATCTTATTAATGTTATTTATTTTAATAGTTGTATTATACAATTCATTTAATATGTTAAGGTCTGTATTTCCCCGAAAGTGGATAGATACTCTCATCATAGAACTTAATAATACTACGTACCCTCATAACAAAATTTAAAATAAAATCTTTGCATTATATAAATGAATTCACCATGACTAAGATGCAAATAACAAACTGTCACATATTTGCGAGATAACGTTCCTTCATTCCTGTATTAATAATATAAGATGAAAGCAAATCAAGAAGGACACGCGCGTCTGTACGGATGGATAGACGGTCAGATGTACAGGCCATCAGTCTGCGTTCATGAACTGCCCGTCATGTGGAGCTGTGTAAGTTTTAGCAATATTTATGTATATATATTTACGTGCACTTCAAAATAAGATTGCAATGAATGTGCTACTTATAACTACAGCTAATTTTTTACCACGTTTTTAAGAATTCCTGGTATTTGAGTTTCATAATAATTGGTAAGTCTTCACTACTTATCAATTGGTGAATGATGATGTCTTACCTAAATATAATAAACTGGATTATCCTATTATGGGAATTTGCATTAAAGATTATCTGCTGAAAGACACCGTTAGTATTTGGGACAGATATTCTACTTGAGTCGTAGCTAGCTGGGCATTAGCAAACTGCCCTAGAAACATAGTGAAGCTTCAACCATCGCGTGAAATCGAAACATAGAACCGAATATTTTGCAGCAATCAATAGCCGATGCCTTTGGGCCATCTTGTTTCTTAAAAGACTAATCTGTCTCTAAATCTATGTAATGGAGTATAAGGAACTGAATTGGTAAACCAACCTGATATAATTGCAGAAATTGGCAATTACCTGTGATGAGTTACTATATGATAAATCATAATTTTAAACAAAGGTACTAGGATTTCATAAAGTTTATGAAGTTATCTTCATATAAATACATTTATAATAATTTCTGTGGAAATGTATATTAAAATACTTTCTATATGCACTTAGACAAGGCAATAAATTGGTTGGATCCGTATCTCAGTTGTCAAGCAGCATCACCTTTATGCGTTCTGGTCTGAAAAAAAAAGCAGCCAGTAAAACTACCAGTAGTACCGTTAAAAAACGAATTATCTTTAATTAGGTATGCAAATTACTCCTGTAAGTACTAGGATAACATAAATTATAAGTACCTTTCCCAGACAGTGATTACTCGTAACAGTCACGTAAACAATGGTAAGGTCACTCGGTGACAATGACCCCGTGACCTCGCCTGATTCAATCGAGATTCAATCAGCGGTTGATTGACGGCAGAGACAGGTGATTGACGAAATTACATTCAAAGTTACATTTATTAATGCTCCTATTTGTTTGTAGTTTAGGAGCTACTGGTTTTTCATCAAGCCTTGTTCAAATGGTAACATAAAATCCTTTTATTGACTATTTCAATTCAACGTAGAAATTACTACATAAATTATTAGTGCCACAGCTTAGGTAAAATTTAGTCCTGATTTTGTGTATGTAAAAATTAAACATGAGTGGAACACATTCACATGTAGATTCCACAACACCCCCCGCAGTATTATTGATATATCCATATATTCACCTAATTTTGAGGCATTACTTCACCCATAGAAACCCATAGTTTATAAGATATAACTACTTACATAAAGTAATGATTTGTGTTCATTATGGCAAAATGTGCTAGGAGAATTAAGGGCTACAAATTCTAAACTGTTTTACTTGAATAGTATTTTAGCGAAATATCTTTTGCCAGTAGTCTTAATCTTCATCATTTATTCTCTTAGGCCAAAACAAAATAAATAGCAAAGTTGACTCTCAATAATTTCGTTTGTTACGAAAATATCTTATTTATGCACGTCTGTTAATAAAATGTGTTGCCAGGCTAGAATGTCACCCCTCCCATTGCTACACGTGTGTGTCGTAAGAGGCGACTAAAAGTAAAATACCGGAAGGTGAGCAGCAGCGCCTTCTGAGGAACTAATATCTTAAACTGAAGAACTGCGATGGACAAGCCGGTGCATGATGCATAACGTCTCCGCATTACAGTTCCAGTGTCACCATTTGTGTGACAATTTACTGCGCTCGACACTCCGAAACATTTGTAGAATACTTGCCACAAGGGTGATACCCACCAATACGGCCTCTTGCTTTAGAGGCCTACCAACAGGTTTGCCACCTGATTATGTATGTGTGGTATCGAGATTAAGGGTACCTTCCCATGGACGAGGATGACTCAGCGCTTAGTCTTAAGGAGGGATGAAAAAGAAATAATTAAAAGTGTCTTGATAACTATACTCGTATATAGATATAATATAAACAAACGAAACGGCAATAGAAGGCCGAATAAAAACTGGACTGCGATAAGACTATAGTACTCATTATTCAATCATTTATTGCAATCATTAGGTTCATTCAAATGCGGTTTACATGCGTTATACATACAGACCAAAATTAGGTGGAATGGTACATAATGACCCTGATAGGGTACAGGAACATGTAGCGGAAAGGGACGATCTATTCTAAAATCAAATATAAATAAATTAAAAAATTCTTTAAGCGGATTTTAAGCAGAATTTGTGAACATTATACTCGTATATACTTTTGGTTTGAACCGGTAAATTATTATATATTTTAGCGGACATTGCGTTTGGTCCTGTACTATACATTTATTGTCTAGAGGTAGACAAAATCAAGATGTAAGTATTCGATGACCAGGAATAAACAGAGTTGAAGAAAAATAGTTGTCATGGCTACCCTTCTTGGGCGCGGGATATGAGATTCAAACAACTTTAATTTAAGTGCATAATTATTGTAGAAAATATTATGAATCCGTATTTATTTTTGTCAAAACGTCAACGGTAATAATACTGCTTCTATATAAGAAAGAAACAACTATCAAAATCAATTACCACACATCAAAATACCTATGTAGGTATAAATCAATAAATTTTAGTACTCCACAAGAGGAGAGTAAACAACACCATATCCTTACTCGAAATGTAAACCGCACACACAGGCACTGGTTAATACGTCTTTAGGTCCTAAATTATTGAACACTCAACGTTTTATTGCTGCCACACATAGAGTTAAACAGAACTTTCGCCAAGAATCGAACCTGCACCCACCTACAACGCATGTTTACAGCTTGGACGCGACGATATATTCCGAATCAAATTGTCGACCGATCATCGTGTCTTGGTCTCTGACTCCTACGCTATAATTTCACACTTTTACAGCTAAAACATATAAAAGAAAACCTTATTTCTTAAAGCTTACAGTCGTTCTGTATTGTTGTGAACAGTTTGTAGGTTTACTGAATCATTTGTGACCTTTTAATGCCTCATGTGTTCCTGGTATGCGAATGCGTACTCATAGATGTAAATTAGGGTAAATAAATGCCTGTGTTTTGCATACGAATAGGTAATATACTTGTTGAGTAAGTTACTATAATTTAGCTTGATATTCCGCCTCAAAGCTGTAAACAGTCCTCTTTTCACTTAACGTCTCAAAAACGAGGACTTAATGAGTGACCTCACTCTAACCTTCTACTCCTTAAACAACCTTATCTTTCTTACAATTAAAAGGAAGTTACAATGTTTTGTCTCCTTTTCATCATCATTAAAAGCCTCAACATCAACAGTTTAACAAAGTCCTTAGGGGGGAATTACCGTAATCCTGATTCTCGGCAGGCGTTTTGGGGATATCAGTGTAAGATGGTGGTTCTTCAGAAGGAATGGCGTTCCATTTTCTGATAATTTTTTTTTCGTCGCCTCTTGCGACTCCCAGACGAAGATATCGGGAGGTGAAATTGAAGCCTGACGCACCGCAAGGGGTTTTGTTTGGGTATAATATGGGTGATAGAGAGAGTTGTCACCTCACAACGTGTGTCAACTAAACTGTTATTATAGGCATACAAGTATAGGTTGTCCTGTTTTTCTTCAACTCCATTGCAACAAATTGATAAGTACCTGTATCAATTTCGATAAGAATTTGTTGATTCGAAAATCTTACAGCAAAATATGCTAACGTCACAAATTGAAAACAACTTATACTATCAAATCATCATGATACAAATGATGGACTATTGTTTTATCTTTTAATGTTCTTTATAGCTTTAGTCATTACATATCGTTCATTAAACAGTATTACGAAATGATATCGTTGTGTTTGTCATAACTCATCGATCAATGATTATAACTGTACAAAAAGCAAATACAAAGTACTTTATTGCATGATAAATATCATATTAAAAATAAACATAAATGCTTTATTTTACTGATCGTCTGTTCGTTACTAGGGAAGCATTTTGTACGGAGTAGTTATTTTTTATTGTTGATTTTCACCTTACAAGCGGGGAAAGATGCTGTTTATTAGTATACAAAACCGAAGTTTTATAACAGTTCCAGAAAATTATCATAATATATGATAATTATAAATATATATTCCAGAAAATTACAATTGATAATACTATTACATATAATATTATCAATTGTAATTATTAAAATTAATTTTAATTTTTGATGTAACTGAACACTTATTTACCATAATTATTTTAGGTATATTGCCCTTAATTTGAAAACGTGTGCGTTTCGCTCGGCAGTAAAAGTAATTTTGCATCTCATATCGTTAAAGCCTCGCTGCGTTGAGTATTCTTTATTTGAACTTCCTAAATCCTAGAATCCTTTGATTCCGTAGGTTTCAATACAAGTATTTACGCTAAATATGAATTTTGCATATAACAGCAATATACCGCTCAGAGCACATACAACTTTACGCGGTGGTTTGCATTTTTAATCATCCACATATATATAGCAACATTTTTCATAAATGGCCATACTAGCTAACTTACTCCTGTTTTGCTCTCATAATTGTTAAGCCTATATAGTCGATGGAGTTCAGTTCCATCTATGAATAAATAAGTATATAAAGTTATATAAGTCAAGCTCAAAAAGACTGCAATCTAATTGAATTTGTAAGAATGTGCGAGTTTTTTTAATTTTGAACTTGATGAGTCTGAAATCAAAGCGGTGACTTTTTTTTTCCTGATAGGTTAGCCTTTGGCCACTATGTCACCTGATGGTAAGTGATGATGTCGTTGAGGATGTTGTTCGGGCTAACCTAAAATTTGTGGCTCTCAAGGACAGCTGCCGGAACACACCGTTAGGTGCTTGGTGACAGATTTTATACTTGAGGGTGGTAGCTAGCCAGGCGGGCATTTACAAAATGCGCTACCACCATGCTATAACGACTGCCATCCTAAGACAACAACCGGGACCGACGGCTTAACGTGCCCTCCGAAGCACGGAAGCGCTCAGTAGTAATGTAACCAAGCGGTCACCAAGTCATGACCGCGGCGAACGTTGCTTAACTTTGCTGATCGGTTCAGAATGGCTTAGGAAACTTCGCTATGAGAGCTTCAAAGACTGTATGAGATTTACACTACTTTACATATATGTACATATATTAGTTGAGGTCCATGCTTCAGTTAAGTCTTGGTCTTGTCACCAAATAGTACTCACGTCAAAAATATGCTTATACAAAATTTAAAGGTTGCGTACATCATTCTCAGTATGTACCGATGTTGTGTATGTAAATACTGAAACGTGACTGATGTGCTTATGAGAAATGCGCCTTAAACAAAATAGCTGCTCCACTCGACTGTATTGATATAATATAAAAATTATACATAGGGTTGTAGAAATAGTCTTATTCCGACCGTCTGTCCGTCTGTCCGTGTAACTGTTGTGACGGAGACGACTTCCTGATTTGTTGCGCAGGTGGAACGGTGCACTTTATGTTGGGGATAGAGTTTGGTAATAGGCGCAGCGGCTTCATTATCTCCTCCAGGTATAAGTGAGCGATGTGACATTCATATTTTGTAAAAAAGCGCTTCTAAAACCTTCAGAACGAATTTCAAGCGTGAACTTTACTTAAGGATTAAATTATTTCAAGTCAAATTTATTTTAAGTTGAGAGACGTTGACTTATCGTTTATATTTATATTTTTAGTGCTTTAGCAAAGCTTGTATATTTGCAGAATACCTATGACTGATATATCAAACATATTACATTTAATATTTTTATTTTTCAATGACTCATGCTCCGCGAATTATATAACAATGATGATTGGAAAACTAGTAGTAAAGTTGAACTATATATGTCGCTCCAACCCCAGATAATAATAATAATAATATTTTTTATATATCCCAGATGATGGTTAACAACGAAGGGACAAATTAGAGTTATATGCCATGTTGGTTTAGCGGTGAGAGCATTCTCCGGCTATAGGAGTGGATAGTGCGAGTTAGAATCCTATTATATTCGTATTTATTATGTTACAAAATATTTTGTTCTTATTGCGACTTTCCAAAGTTTTTGAAATGTCAGTGAATTTTCTCTCAAAAGAAGACATATTTTCTCATCAACCTCCAGAACCAATTAGATTTATTATTAATGTTTGTTAAATGTTAACTACTCTTTGCTAAAATGAATGAGTACGGCGTGAGGTTTTTGAAATTGATAAATTAATAGTTTTTGACAGGATGTAAACGTGAAAATACAGACGCCGAAAGAACTATCTTTTAAACTCTCAATCAATAATAAATGTATATTCGCATTTCACTTTTCTTCCGCATTAATGGATCAGCTACCATTCATTCAGTCAACATACGTGCGTTTTGATTGAGTAACAATAAACCGCTGTTTTAGTGCCACTGTATGATGACCCTTACCTGTCAGGAACCTACCATAATCTGACACGATAGCTGCGCCCGCGCCGACGCGGACGTGTGATTATGACCGTCGACGCATGTGCATTTGGTATTACATTTATATCGTGAAATTTGTACTGAACTACATATATGTAATGTAACGACTGTGTATAAATGTGTATTTGTTTCTTTGTTACAGGTATGTATATAATGTGGATAAGGTGGACTGAAATAAGGTATTTAGTCGATGGAATTAGTAGTCAGTTAACATGTCCCTATGTCCCGGTCTGTTGATATTAAGAGCATTTCAGACAGGGTCCGATTTAACATCAGTTTTCATTTTCATTTTTCAGCGGGACAACTCAATCGGTGTTAGCGCATATGTTAATATTGGTAGTGGTTATATAATTGAGTCGTTTCGTGTGAGACATTAGGTTCGTAGGTACAAAGAACAATGCATTCATAACAGTTGTTAAAATGTTGATATTGTCGAATCTAGTGCGTGGAAAGTAGTGCTGGTTGACTATCGGTATATTTTAGTAGACCGTTTCCCAACCAGCCTCCAGCTCCGGCATCAAACTAGCATGACGACACCATATTGTATTATCTTCTTATCACAACTACACACAACTGCCAAGTTTTATTGTTATATATCAAGTTGGTGGCATTCAGATCCTGGATTGTTTTATACAGATGGAGTTTAATGTTATAAACTCGTGTTACAATATACTTCGTCTGGAACACTTGACTATTTTTCGAAGGACGTTTTTAAAAAGATAATGTACATGATCTCTTGTATGCATATTAAACACCTTCACAATATCGTACTCTGAACTCATCCATGACTGATTTATAAGAGCTGTGTCTAGTGATCGCTATCGGCCCTTTTGTTTCGATCGCAGTGAGGCGTCAAGATTGTGGCCAAAGGTTAGACTATTAGCAGTAAAAAAGGGCTTTGTTTAGGGATCTGATCTCAGCTCAAGTGGTAACTAACTAAATTTTTTGATTAATTTTTTTTTTTTTTTTTTTATGCTTGATAGGTTAGCCTTTGACCACTATCTCACCTGATGGTAAGTGATGATGTGGTCGAAGATGTTGTTCAGGCTAACCTAGAATTACTGGCTCTCAAGGACAGCTGCCGGAACACACCGTTAGGTGCTTGGCGACAGATTTTCAACTTGAGGGTGGTAGCTAGCCAGGCGGGCATACGCAAAGTGCCCTACCACCATGCTGTAACGACTGCCATCCTAAGACAACAACCGGGACCGACGGCTTAACGTGCCCTCCGTAGCACGGAAGCGCTCAGTAGTAATGTCACCAGCGGTCACCCATCCAACTCATGACCGCGGCGGACGTTGCTTAACTTTGCTGATCGGTTCAGAATGGTTAAGCAAACTTCGCTACGAGCGCTTCAAACTACTGACACGTATAGGATTAAGTGGTGGAATTCCGATAAATTGGTTTCCCTCGTGTCAACAATGGGTGACAATCAGTGGCACATATTTTCATGAAAAAAAATACGGTAAATTCTTTCATTATCAATTTGTACGAAAATTTCTTCGATATAGATTTTTTTTCAGAAATACCGTGTATTGTAATACTGCACTGTAATTTCCCTATTAGCTGTCATCATTGTACCTTACTAACATTTGTTTGAAAAAAGGTGTAGAAAATTTATTTCATTGCTTATAAGAGCCTCTGACATGACTAGTCAAAAGTGTTAGTTACGCATAACCCAGAATTGCTGGCTGGTTGGTTCCATTTACCAAAATACACCGTTAGGTGCTTGGCAGCAGATTTTCTACTTGGTGGTAGCGAGCCAGGCTGGCATTCGCAAAAAAACCTTGAACTATTCAAAAATCTACCAATAATATAATCATTTAAATACTACATATTCCTATACCTATATATCTAGTACAATCTTGAACTAGCCTAAGAAATCATTGCACCTTGCACTTCAAGGCTGCCACGGCTTAGCCATCAATCAGTCCCCGCTGCAGGCGCGGCGCGGGTTCGAGTCCGGCGCGAGATCTCGCAGATAACGCCCGTGATGCGATTATTAATAGTGCAGTTGTTTTGTTTTAGGGTCCAGTGCAGGTAAGGCTGCGATGCGTTTCAAGGCGCTTTAAAATAGTTATTCTAGGTAACAAGTGCTATTTGTTAAAACGTTTCAGTGGCATTTTGTAGAAATATATTTTGAATAACCAAAGTTTGTTATGTTAATCTAAAGCTGTAGTCACCAAAGAGTGAAAGAAGAAAAAATGGGCTTAAACACTTACCGTCTTACCACAAAAGACTTAAGCACGCCTTAGACATGTGTTGAACAGATGTTTCAAAAATGTTGTACCACAAAACGGCGCCTAACACGCGTTTAGGCTTAAACATCCCTTAGTCACGTGTTTATATTTAAACAGACGCAAGCCTTGGTTTAACAAGTGTTTAACTCAGTTCTATCATTTTTAATATTGATAATTGCAGTGGATATGGACAACTTATATAGATATAATACATCGTGCACGCGTGAACCCATTTGAGTATTATAGTGGAAACGATACAGATTAACCGATTTTTTTTTAAATAAAATTGTGGATCTATTAAAGGATCACCTACAATGTGATCCTCGGGGTGGATCCTGGTAAGTCCCCAATTACACGTTGCGTGCGCCTCACGGTGCTGGGCTCGTCATTAGGTAAGCACGGAATGTTATGGTTGTATGTGTAATTATAAATCTAATAATATAATATTTATTTAAAATTATAGTTTTTGAAGCCTAATTCATAGCTTTTACTTGACATTACTTGACATTTTATCTATCTTTAAATTATAATGAATTTTTTAGAGATTTTATATAGACGCAATAAACTTAACATTATTATTTTACAAATTAAAATATTAATATTTTTCCGAAACTTCGAATTGATTGATAACTCATAGGAGAGCATTATTTTTGTACTCTTTGCTTGTGTTTTTAATCTAATAGCTACACTCAAGCCTTCTGATGTACTGAATATTCATCTATAATGAATGTAAATAATGACTAAAATATATAATTTTGGTGCAAAAGGATACTGGTATTTCAAATAATTTCTACATGTAACAAAACGTTCCCTAAAGTTACAAAACAGGCAGATGAAACGCGCACCGACTTAGGCAGTGTTTAGGCAAACACGTGTTTAACATGGTTTTGTGGTAAAAAAATTAAAACGCGTTTAGGCGCTGTTTAACTTTTAGACACTGTCTACCTAAACAGGCGTTGAAACCATGTCTTATGATATTTTTGTGGTAAGACGGTTAGTCTTAGTAACTTTATGTTGAAATTTAGATTGAAATACTGACAAAGCAGACACAGGTTTGTACTCTAAATAAGGTAATCTAGGGTTAAGATGGACGTTGACGTCTACGGCGGAACATTTTAAATTATAAATTTATTTGGTTTTGTTGCTAGGTTGTATCAATATTTTAATTGATACGAAGGATTTGGAGAATATTTGTTATCTTATATGTTTTCTTAAAGATTATTTTAGCTGATTTAACTTACGGTTTGTTAACGTCGAGATGGCACCTCGACCGGTTTCGCGACGTTAAATAACCGAACGTTAAATCGGCTAAAATAATCTTTAAAAAATGTGTCAAACTTATGTTAGTTTTAATCAATATTATATGTTATTTAAATGTTTTGAAATAATTAAGTTTGTTTGTTCAGATAAACATGTTACCTTTAAAGTTTTTGGCGTGTTTATAAAGTAATTTTTAAAGGTGATCAAGACAATACGAGTAGAATTATTTTAACTCTCGATTACCTATCATGAAGAATCGTTAAAAAATCTTACAAATACTGATGAGATTGTATTTTTTATGTATGTATGTTATAGGCATGACTTTGAAAAAGAAAAGTAAACTACGAAAGTGCTAAGTGCAGTCTAAACTTAAAATACTGTTATTAATGATTGAGGAAAAAAAATATAGTCATGATACCTTTTGCAAGGTAGACTTTTATTTAATTCAATAAAATCGCACTCGGAAGAGCGATAAAAATAATTTCACCATATTTTTCAATCAAATCGCAAGTATAAATCGCAAAGTCCAATTCATTAACCCAACAGATTTACATTCAAAGTTTCAAAAAGATAATCAGAAATATCCCAAGTCCAACAAGTTTAGATCTAAGACGCAGCCGTCTAGACTACAGCATATCCTAGATCTAGCTGAATAAGGACTCAGGAAAGGTGCCTTGGGAGCTATAAGTATGGTCCGACTTTAAAGAAGTGCTATTCATTTGCATATGCAATGCACTGGAGCTCAGTTTGAGATGATGATGTCTTTTCTAACGGAAGAGGAGTTTTGCTATCTATGGGTTGCGTATTTTTAACCGACTTCATAAAAGGAGGAGGTACTCAATTCATCGTATTTTATTTTTTATTTTATTTATCTAAAAGTAACATTGACCTAGTGACCGATTTTGATATTTTTTTTCAATTTGAAGGCTGATGCTTGTCCTTTGGTCCCATTTAAATTTCATCAAAATCGGTCAAGCCGTTTTTCAGTTACACTCCAATAACTGAAAAATATTTTCCTATCTTGATGATTTAGTCGTTGACAGTGAATGACAATCGATCCCGTAAGTAGCAAGGGTCACTAAAAAGAGTGTTTTTTTTTTACCAAAAGCTTGAACCCGACTTCAACACTCAAAAGTGTGAAATAACTTGTCGAAGTCGGTACCATGCGCACGATATTGTGATAATTGGTACCTCTGAACTATCATGGTACCGACTATGGTACCAACGATATGGTAAGGGTTGCGTATTTTAACAATTTATAGGACTATTTTAGACGGCACTTATGCGCCAAATGAGAAGCTACTAACCTTGGGGTGTTAGTAGATTTTTACTGCACACTAGTAGTACAACAGGGTCCGTTATTATCCTTGCACCCTGCTTACCCAGATAGGCACTAAGTAAACTGCCAACGAGAACTTTTTCAAAGCAGTAATAGCCGAACGGTTATAGCTATCGACTGCCGAGCGGCAGGTCTATGATTCGATACCCACCGCGGGCTTGTTGAGCTTCACCTCCCGCAAAAATCACATGTCCAGCACTCGCTTCCATTGCATAATTGAAAGTACACCAGGACAGTATTCTAGGGTTGTAGGTTCAAGTCCCGAGTGGGATGGAAGTTATCTTTTGCAGCTGAAATAATGGATAATATTGTATTATGTGTTGTTAGGTAATACATTTTGTACAAAAAATATTATTTTATAAAAACGTTAAACAATATAAAAGTATATTTAGCGACTGTTTCGCCTAATATTCCTGCTAATTCGACGGGACGTCAAAAACACCACGTAGCCCAACCGGAAGGATTTTCGAAGCGTTTCGATTCTACACGAAGCATCACGATCAGGTCTGAACTCTTTGAGCACATGATCGATAAATTTCTTAAGGCGAAAGTCACTAAATTTACTTTTATATTTTTATTCAGTGTTTTTCTAAAATATAAATTTAATATTTTATGTAATATTTTATATTTTATGAAGCGCTCGTAGCCAAGTTTGCTTAGCCATTCTGAATCGATCAGCAAAGTTAAGCAACGTCCGCCACGGTCATGACTTGGATGGGTGACCGCTGGTTGGGCATTACTACTGAGCGCTTCCGTGCTTCGGAGGGCACGTTAAGCCGTCGGTCCCGGTTGTTGTCTTAGGATAGCAGTCGTTACAGCATGGTGGTAGGGCACTTTGCAAATGCCCGCCTGGCTAGCTACCACTCTCAACTTGAAAATCTGTCGCCAAGCACCTAACGGTGTGTTCCGGCAGCTGTCCTTGAGAGCCAGTAACTCTAGGTTAGTCTGAACAATATCCTCGACCACATCATCACTTACCATCAGGTGAGATAGTGGTCAAAGGCTAACCTATCAGGAATAAAAAAAAAAAAAAAAAAAACTATAAAATATTTTATAATATTCAATATGGATTATAAGCAAAGTAATGCCTGAATCTGTTAATTATACAAGTAGAACAATAATTTTATATATATACATCTCTACCTGCTCCTCCGGGAATATACAGGCATGACGGTTTTTTATATGTTTCAAAAACACAGTGAGACACTTCTCAGATTTACATTCTAGTCTTTTTTTATCATTAAATCAATTTCTATCTAAACTATCAAGTTTTTTATTCTCTTTACAGACAAAAAGTTTTCCAACTCACTGGCCACTTGAGTAGCCGTCGATTAAAAAACTTGCTGACAGACTGACTGACAGAAAGGTCGAACTAGTACAATTAGTGCATTTTACCGCAGACCACTATGTATATATACCTACGATGAATTTTACTGGTTGTTGCTATATAGCGGAAGCAGGTGATAGGTCAGCAAGAGTACGTCTTGTTGGATTTTGTCTTAAAGCAGTACTGTGCAAACATACTTTGTTAAGGCGTAAAGGGAACTGTAGCAGATTAAATTGCTAGGCGAACGAGACATGAACTAGCGTCTCTGAGTGACGAGCGCAGTGCAGTGTCAAGCAGAACAAGACAGGTGACACCGCAACTCTGAACAGACGTGATTCTTACTATCAGGCGAGTTACACAACCGTCTCACACTCTTCATCAAGTTAAATAATAAAATGTTAGCTGTAATTGTATAAATATTTTAACCAAAAAATGACAATCAATGACTAATATAATAGTGATTTTGATTCGTCACTGCCTAGCCTGTTTATTTCTTTCAGAGCGCAACTACGTTTCAGAATTTATAAATGTATTTACAACTTATTTATTTTAAACAATATGCAGGCCTTAAAGTAAGGGCTTTCGTCCACGTGACAGACGTATTGACCGTGTCTCTACCTGGCGTGACAAACAAAAACTTGTTAAGTACAGAGATAGAAAATTTCTGAGCAGAAATATATCTCAACAAATACTCTTTTTGAGATATATTTCTGCTCGAAAATTTTCTATCTTAGATATTTAACAACTATAAAGCATTTTAGGACCTTATCGCTAAAAAAAGTAAAGCGAAGTACGCGTAACAGACGTATCGGCCTCACTGTCTGGCGTGACGCCCGCGCCCCGTGACACTACAAACAAAAACTTGAGAGACACTTTACAATAGGGGTCACATGTCTAGGTTTGATGCAACTTTGTCTAATATTTTGGCCAAAAATATGCTATGGTTTAATTTAGGAAATATTTATAACAGAAAATGTAGACAAAATTACTAAAACAGCTATTCCAATACCACGTTTTTATTCTGTTTGTCTCATTCCGGGTGGAATCTTGCAAGTCAAATTTCGAGATTTTCGCCATTAGTTTTATTTTTAGGAATTATTGTTGGAATCGGAAGCGCACTGAATGTCGTAAACGTGTCGAATCAGAATAAAAATCAGAATATTATTTTATTTTTCAAAACTGTGTACATGAGTTGTTGTATAAAATATGTAATAGGAGCAACAGTTTGCCCATTTCGAGCATACAATATTTTTCCTTCATACGAAGGATACAATCTTTTTAATTCGAACACAAAACACAGGAGCACACATAAATAAATATAAAAACGTTAAAAGTTTTGTGACACATAGTTAGGTACACATATTTTGATAAATGGTTACATACTATACTCAGTTACAGTAATATTAATTCAAGTTATAAAAGATTGTTCTTAGTTATGTTTTGAAATTGAAGCAATTTAATTGCGTAATATCGAATGGTATATTATTATAATTTTTGGTAATAATGTAAAATTTAATACCAATAATAACTAATATACAGGGTTACTGGTAACTTACGCATAACCTCTTAAGGGTAATTTCAGTACATCACAAGGAACAAGTTTAGCTCAAAAAATTTTCTGAAAACTTAATAAAAAAAATCATTAAGATTTTCTTGTACTCTCTAACACATTTTGGATCTGTTTCGTAACGTAACAAAAGATATAGCAAAAACGGAGCGTGTGCCGCTACGTAACTTAGAGAGCTACGTACGTAGACACGCACACACGTACACGCACACCCGTAGTCAACCAAGCCACAGCGAAGCCTACGCGGTAACTCCACGGTACCTACCTACATCATACATACTGTCCACCGGATGTTTCTTATTACGTGTATGTACACTGGGTCTACCATCCCTTTATACTTAATTAGTAAATTAAATAGCGACAAACCCATAAAATAAATATGAAGTACCTACGTTGCTGGACAAAGTCACATACATATTCACTAGGACTTGTACACGTGCACATTAGCGATGCAGTGTATGTAGTAGCCAGCAGGTAGATAAGTGCAAGGCGCATGGACAATGACGCGACACGACAACGACGGAGATGAGCGCCTCGTGGCGGGGCAGCGCGGCGGCGCGGCGCGGCTCAGCGATCTCCTGCGCACGTAACCCATACAATACCTATTAGTACTCGTGGCACCCAACTTTCATTTGTTATTTGGTTCAGTCACATAAGAAGTCAGTAACTTCAATAAAGTTGGTACACACTACACACACATACGTCTTCTTGATAAGAATCCTAACGCCTAGTGATTGCGTCGCTAAACTCTAAAAGGGTTCAGGGCACATAAAATTACCGTGATTTCAAATGGTGTAGTAATGTGTGTGTATTGAAGCAATGATGACCGAGTGGTAATAGCCATAACTTGCAATGTCTCAGGTCCCTGGTTCGATCACCACCGCCGCGCCACCGGCTTGAGCAACACCGCACGGTGGAAGGGCACCTTTTTTGCATTAGCCCGCCTAGCTACCAGCCTCAAGTAGAAAATCTGTCGCCAAGCACATTAGGTACTTGTGTGTGTTCCTTGAGAGCCAGTAAAAATTACAGGCACATGAGACTATGTCTCACAACTGTATGTCTCAGGGTTACGGGCGCAGTGCAGTTCGTCACTTGTGACAAATTGCGACTGTTATAGGCAGAGGTGATAGGAATCCTATCGCCTAGTGATGTCGTTGTTGACCCTAAACAGATTAAAAACTGCATTATTTTAATCAAGGTGGTAGTACCCACCCAGACGTGTACCTGATGGGAATCCTACCAAGTAAGGGTTGCGTTATTAAACCCTAATTGTCAACACAACTTTTATTTAACATTATAACATCTTAAGAGTTACCTACAGTTTCGGCTCGTTTACGTTAACGGTTACAACCTAAATTAAAATAACGTCAATAAAGGCAGTAAGTAGTACCAACCTATACGTCTGTCTATTAGATATTCTACCGCATAATGATGGCGTTGTTAAACGACAGATTTCCTCACAATCAGAAAATCTGTTGCTAACGACCGAAATTGTTGTTGCCGAACACGATCTTGGATAAAAGTGGCTGTGTTGCTAGCGGCACTACACGGCTTGGTGATGTAGGCATGTTCGGGAATATCCTCAGTATTCTGTCCTCTGTGGCGGCAGGTTTCAGGCACATATCATCACACCACATCTCACTGTCACTCGAACTAATACTCGAAATTAAGCACCTACTGAAATTACATCGTCTTATTATTTGCGAAATCGTGAATAACTATGCCCCGACGCATCTCAATTCGTACCTAACTCGCGAGCGCGACTGACTGATCGATTGCCGCTGTCGCGCCGAGAGCAGGCCAGGCGCGCGGCTAAGATATAAAACGGGTGGGATTCCCGGACCAAAAGACGCGCCGCCGCTATTATTTTGACTTTGATCTTCCTTTCACATGCCGCCGCCGCCGCGCCATCGGCACGCACGGGGCGGCGCGGGCGGCGCCTTTTACCACTTAACCGGCGGATTTTATTAAATAAATATCTGTAAAATTCGACTTTACCAGCAGAGTAGACTGATAAGACCTTACAACATTGTTTTTTGAAGTTTTTCTTTAAAATACAGTAAATAGTAGCAATAGGTACCGTAGAATTAATTATAATACTAACTTAGTAATACCACGGCGCGGCATGCGGCACGCAGATCAAAGTCAAAAGTTTAGGTGGCAGCTGCCACGCGCCGCCCGACTCTCGAAGCCGGCGGCACAGAATATTCATTTTATTGTAGTACCACCGCCTTTACTGACCTTTACTCACTGGGATGGATTCTTATCAGGTACACATCTGTCATCGATAGATGTCTGGCTAGGTAGGTACCTACTACACCATCTTTAGTGAAAATACTGATATTTAGTCTGTTTTTGGACCCGTTTGAGGTTCAACAACCCGATCACTAGGCGTTAGGATTCTTATCAGGCAGACGTCTTTATCGTTAGGTAGGCACTTAATTTACTTAGGCCTTTATTGAATAAAACCCTTCGATTTATGTATGTGAAATGATAGATATCTAGATACTTACCTACTTAGGACTTAGGTAGGTACTGCTAAAGTATTTTTAGATTAGAGATAAACAGCGTGAACAATAGGCTGTAAGATTTAAACCAATAATAGGTAGGTAGGTACCTACCTACGTATAGTTTTGTAAAAACATAAAAGTCAAACATAATATTACGATGGATACCTACCTATGTTGTTTATATCATATGTTCTAGCATAAGCAAAGAAGCAATAATTACTTTTTTAATGTAGACATTCCTAAGCCTGGTTAAGCATGAAGTTCTTATAGGTATTAGGTTCACAAGCTTTCTGTATCAGTTACCATTAAAATCTCTTTGTCAGTTACAGACACGTAACACTGGCATAATTTGTGATACCTACCTACCTACGTATAGTTTTGTAAAAACATAAAAGTCAAACATAATATTACGATGGATACCTACCTATGTTGTTCATATCATATGTTCTAGCATAAGCAAAGAAGTAATAATTACTTTTTTAATGTAGACATTCCTAAGCCTGGTTAAGCATGAAGTTCTTATAGGTATTAGGTTCACAAGCTTTCTGTATCAGTTACCATTAAAATCTCTTTGTCAGTTACAGACACGTAACACTGGCATAATTTGTGATACCTACCTACCTACGTATAGTTTTGTAAAAACATAAAAGTCAAACATAATATTACGATGGATACCTACCTATGTTGTTCATATCATATGTTCTAGCATAAGCAAAGAAGTAATAATTACTTTTTTAATGTAGACATTCCTAAGCCTAGTTTAGTATGAAGTTCTTATAGGTATTAGGTTCACAAGCTTTCTGTATCAGTTACCATTAAAATCTCTTTGTCAGTTACAGACACGTAACACTGGCTTAATCTGTGACTACCTCATAGTACCTACCTACGAGGTACGAAAATACGAGGCAGTCACAGTTTAAGACAGAGTTCGGCACGCGGCACGTGTTTGATGTGTCGGTGTCGCTATTTAGAAGAATTAGCAGAGAAAGGGGACGGTCACTTGTCCTTTGAGCTAGTTAAGCAAGCCGAGCCGACACTCGACAGTCGCGAATTTCACCGCGCGCGCGCCGGTTGTGACGTGACATAATAATGTGACGTATCGCGACCGATGCACATGGCATATCGATATACCTACCTACCAATATTGAATACACCGAAATGGTGCGTGTTTATGCTAGGTGTGGAGACACCGTATCTGAAGCTTGCCGTGAGTTTGTGTTTGTGTGTGTGTGTTTGTGTTAGTGTTACGCTACTCACGACGCAATCCTACATTTCTTCGAGGCTTACCCCGCAGCGAACACAAATGATGCAGCTCAACGCTTCGATGTGTCTCAATTGTTCGCATGGACAGTGAAGGAAAATATCCGTTCCACCTTCATCGCGTCACATTCTGCAACATGCTGCTTGCCGAGAGGCCGACTGTGTTGTGGACCGATGAGGCTACTTTTGGGAGAGTGGGACTGTTTAATACTAGAAACGAACATTTGTGGTGTCACGAAAACCCCCATGAACCCGTACTCTCCTGGGTTCAAGAACAATTGTATTTCAGATGTGGACTGTGTGTGGGTTGTACCGGTGATTATTTTGAACAATTTGCACGTGATAGACTTCGTCACCCCCGGGAATTGAGTTTGAGGGGTGATAATTTGTAAAATGGTATGTAAATATTTTGTAAATAGTTCAATGATTGTAAATAAGAATGATTCCACTCTTTAAATACGCCTACATAAAAAAATAATCTACTTTTTATTGTTTTGCCGGTTTTATTTATAATATTTAAATAATCTAAAATTAATTTCTTCGAACTTAGGTTTAAGTTTGAAGCGTTCGTAGCGTAGGTACTAACTTAGTCGTTCTTAACCGATCAACTATGTTAAGCAACGTCCGCTGCGGTCATGAGTTGGATGGGTGACCCCTAGTGGCATTTTTATAGATTAAAAAACGTGGGAAGTTTTTGTGTACCCTAAAAGTACGCAATCGTGCCTGAATGCTACTTACGCGACAAGTAGACAATTAGACATCACATGTGCGACCGCGCGCCTCCTTTGATGCTATTTGTTGCTGAATTACTTGTACCTAATAGATTGTTTGTATTTTTATCAACTTTTATTTTTTAATCTAGCCAGTTAAGTATGAAGGGATTGTGGACTCAGTGTACATGTAATAAGAAACATCCGGTGGACGGTAAATGTAAGTATGGTGTAGGTAGGTAGGCAGAAAGATATCCATACCGCATATGGAGATGCCGCGTAGATCGCGCTGTGTTACAGAATAACTAATAGTATCTACGGTGCGTCTTGGTTGACTTCGCTTACGTGTGTGCGTGTAGCTACGTTCGTAGCTCTCTGAGTAACGTAGCCACACGTGCTCCGTTGTTGCTTTAACATTTGCGACGCTATAGATTTAAAATTTATTAGAGAGTATAAAAAAATCTTGATGATTTTTTAAATTGAGTTTTCAGAAAAAAAAAATATCAAAACTTGTTCCTTGTGATGTACTGATATTGCTCTTAAGAGGTTTTGCGTAAGTTACCAGTAACCCTGTATAATAACAATTTATCTTGTATTAATTAAGTCAATATTTGACTAAATTAATACAAGATAAATTGTACTAACGAACTATTACTAGCGAATTAACTAAGGATGATTAAAAAAGGAGTAAATACACATGTAAGTGCAGTTTTGGCGTGACAGGGTTATCGACTCTCACTCTGTGACGTGACACGTCAAATAATGACTAGAGACATTTGATTACTTCCCAGTACATTGGAACATGTCGAGCCTAAGTTTGGGACATCATACATTAATATACAAATATTTTTGAAACTTTCGTATGCATATAGTTACAGCATTGTAGTCGGTTCATTTTCTCATTATCTAAGTCAGTCCTTGGTTAACGACTTGTTTAATGTGTGTATCAATACGACTATAGTAAAATAATTCTAGGTTAGGCCTGTTAACACCTTCGACCACATCGTCACTTACCATCAGGTGAGATTGTGGTCAAAGGCTTAGCCTATCAGCAAAAAAAAAAAAAGTCTCTTATAAATTTTCTTTGAAACTTGAGTCTCCTTCTAACCACAATCACTGCAAAACTTTTGAAATATAAGAAGTCGGGATAAAAAAAAATATATATTTATTATTATGCGCGATTTATACACTCAATTTATACCTTTATGCGCTTAAACTTTTATTACCTTACTACTATAAAGTCTTATCTTTTGAGTTAGAGATGACCAATGTACCAATCATACGTCAGTAAGATAAGGGTAGAAACACAATCTATTATATTTCCTAGCAAAAAAAAAACTTATATCAGAATTTACCCTCTAAAATCAAACTTCCCGCGGTAAATTCTACAACGCCTGTTGAAGCTACATTGACAGTTCTAAATCGCATTGTCAATTTGAATCACGTCTTCCTGTTTTGAATTTGGAACGATCAGTCGGTAATTGATTGGATGACGTCATCAATTAAAATGGCTGTTGATTGATTGGCCCTGTCTGGTTGCCATGTCGTATCGTTCCATTTTTGAATGTGGCATTGAGGTACTTTTTGCTGGCAGTGTAATAAATGATTGCAAATGCTTAATTGGTACAAGTTTGTTTCAATGGAATTAATTTGGATATGTATTGATTTATTAAGAGTGGTTTTGAGATTATTAACGTGATCATCACATGGTATAAGAAAGTTATTAAAAGTAAAAACGGTAAAGTGCGAGTCAGACTCACACAACGAATACTCCTTGTAATGGTTATATAGGTATATCCTAATTGTTATATTTTTCGTTGATTTCGAGACCCTCTGCAAGAGTCCGACCTGCACTTGACAATATGTTATTATATGCTGCTATACTACCATGTTGGACAATGAGCATACCAAGTTTAACGCTTATATCTCTTAAAGAACGAGCAAAAACCAAAAACCAAATAACACGATTCTTTGGGGGACTCTTTTGTTTTTTATCATTTTGATATAAATATTATAATATTTGTTGTTTTAACACATACTCGGTAAACATTTCTGTACCTATTGCAGGTCCAAAGGTACAGGCCCTTTAAAGGTTGGATAGACAGGCGGACGTACAGCCAAATTTTAGAAATATTGTCTCGTTGCTTAGTACGCAACCCTAAAAATGAACAGTTTTCACATTGCTTTTTATTTAAATAAAAAGTAAATATAATTACTTTTTATTTTAAGTAAAAAGTGCCAATTGATAGTTGAGTACCGTGGCAAAAGAAGTGACAAAGTTGAATATTGGGACGAGAGGTTTCAAAAGTATCTAAGTGTGACTTTGAGGGATAGTGAGAAATACAGCGTGATAAGAAAACAATTTGGAGCGAATAAGGACAAAGTGACGTTAGTTGAGAAAGGTATGCTAGAATGGATTAGACATGCAGAAAAGATGGATTAGATTGACAAAGCAACTACCAACACAGGTTGAGTGTAAATGAAAAAGTTGGAGTTGTAAGTTCTTGAAGAACGTATTGCTACCAAATCGACGATATTCTGATAATAACCAAGACATGGCCCATATTATACATTTTTCACGTGATAGCCTCTGTTACAAATATAATTAGGTATCCTTTTTTTTCTCAAATGAATCGTTTAAGAATAAAATCCCTCAAAATGTAGCTAGCAATCTCACAGACACGTCAAAATCTAAGAGTAGGATAGAGTTGCGAAAGTCACAGAACGGCGAGTGAAATCCTTGAGATCCGAGATGACCGATTAGCCGGTACAAAGCTGTCAACGGCTTTTGACGTTTATCTGCCGACTGACTGGTGCAAAGGAAAGTGGGAAGGGTATTTTCTTAGCAGAATAAGCTAGGTTTTTTATCCTTCAGCAGAACACGAAACAGTTGTCATTTTAAACTTCCCGGAAATCAATCACGGATACCAAGACTTCTAAAAATATTTCCCTATTTAATGGTTAATGTATTGACCTTTTATTTAGACCGTCCTAAAAAAATTGCCGTATTTAAAAAGTTACGCCCGATTTTCTAGATATTACAACTTATTAATACAATTCTAGCATGAATAAGGAAGATTTTCTTATATTAACTTAGGGGATAAATGAAAATCATGGTTTTCCATGATTTCCCAATATGTCGACGCTTTTGCATACGTTGTGCAGGGTTGACTAGACAATCCTGGATGTAAAACTAATAATCAATAACAGACTTATCTGAATTTGTCCCGTAAGTAAAATTGTTCATATTAATGTCCGTAAAAGTTTGAAAAATTGTTTAAGGTGAGTTACCTTATATGCTCCATCTACTTTTAACACATTAATAATTTATTATATGTGTCCGATTATTTGTTTTTATCAAGCTGAATGTTAAGAGCACTGTATACTTAGTAACTCTAACTTTTCCATGTAATGTAAAATATATTTTCAACATTAATAAATTTGAAACAATATTACAGAAAATCAATGAAAATATTTTAAAATTGGATCCATCAATCCAAATTAATTAACCACCCACACGATCCTCAATCATCCAGAACCTTCGGGAATGATGACGTCCTGTCAAATTTAGGGGTGTCTCAAAGTCGAAAAGCATGATGGTAGTTTTCCACTAAAAATTACAAAAAGTACACAGAGTTTTATTCCTAGGTTTTTGTGGTTGTTATTGTTGCTTAATATTGTAGCTTCAATACACTCGTTTAAATTAAATTGATTGAATTTGAAAGCCGGATTTAAATGTGTGTGTATTTAATGATTTGTAAAAATGATGCGTTTTTTGGATATGCCGCTAAAATATGCAACAAAATCACAGTACCTATAGGTTATTAGAGTACGAAAATGTATTTTTTTTAGAATTTCATGATTATTTTTTTCTATTAAATCCTGTGGTTTAGAATCAAACAGCATGGTTGACAGGTAATGTATTAGAATACTTATACTTCATCACAAAGCAAAGAAAAACAGATACCTAATTAATGATTATATTCAGGCGTTATTTTGTGGATATCCATATTTAATAATAACAGGTATTGTCTCGATCGTGCGCTCGGTGAGTCAAAACCTCCTGAAGATGCTTCGTTAAGAACCGAAACTAGTCGAATATTCTTCCGGTTAGGCTATACTTATACTTCTTTTTACTCACTAGATTTTATACTTTTTTTATATATATTTTATTAAAATATTATATGTTTTCATAAGATACTTTTAAAATTATTTGTAATTATTAGGTAGAAACCAAATTATAATTGTAGTAATTTAAAACTCTCAATGTTGATGTAAATAGCATATACAGCAATAACATTATACTAATTGTATTGTCACTTGCTTTAATTAGCTCTCCGTAAAACACGTAAACTACGCTTTGAACTTTTTTGTGGCCTTGAAATCAAGTGACAACCCTGTAAATACCAGTCACCGACGCGTGATGAATAATATTATAATTACGTATACGTCTTAATATCAATAAAGGCAAATAAAGAGCAGGTAGAGCCGCTAATGCCCGTTGAATAAACATCAATCAATCAATGTGGTCCGACTGTTTGAGGCAAAAACTCAAGGTTGGAGCGTAGTATGGATACGACAGATTATTATTATTTAAAAAAGTGATATTAATCACTTAAAAACCCAACCGTGTCAAAATTTGCAGTGACATTTTGATAATGCCTTTGCCCAAGACAAATAAGATTTGTTCTGAGGTGATTACATTGTGTTACAAATACAACATTGCGTTATTACGAGTAAGTCACTAGAAAGATTTATGGCGTGTACCTTTAAATGGCATTAAGTTTTAGCTTCTTTTTTACATCTGATTGCCCTCGATCGCTATCGCATCTGTTAGTGAGTGATCTTGTGATTGAGGATAGTATGCAGATTCAACCTAGAATGGGAACTGATTCTCAATCAAAGTTTCCAGAAACTTAGTGGCATATTTTCTAGTTGAAAGTGGTATCTAGCCAGGCCAGTATACAGAAAATGCTTTACAATCACGCAATGAAGCTTAAGCCTTCGGCGGGGTCTATAGACCTCTGTGCGGCTGTCCATAGCTATTGGCACAAATCACTTAATGCAAACAAAAATCACAGCTAACGAAGACTATGGCACGGCGACTATTTACATATGTCTTTTACGTAAACGATTGTTTCTTTTGGTATATTGCGACAATGCTAAGGTTCCATTTAGTAAAGCTAAATTTTCAAGTTATAACTTATAATAAACAAGAAATGAATGATTTGCTATATATTAGGTGTAAAATGTGCTAATATAATAACACTTCCAGTGCAGTGAATCATTACAGTTGCGAACATTTCCTGTCGCATCCATATTAATCTTTCAAAAGAGTCTAGTAGAGCAAAAAACGCTCGCCTGACAGTGATCCGTTGAAGTGTAAGGTCGGGCGCACCGACGACAACGCGTCTTTTGTATTTATTTACATTGGTGTTGATGAAAACTGGTGCTGGTTGTCAAGTAGAGCAAGGTGTAGGCCCGTAATCATGCTGAATTAGTCAGAAAAAAGTGAGTACATTGTTATAAAATGAAATCAAATATATTCTATGCAACAGATTTTCCACTTAAGTTAGTTTAGTTTAGTATTTAGTTAAGTACTGATGGTTTAGCCTTTGACCACAATCTCAGATGTTGATAAGCAATGATAAAATTGAATATGGAAAACGGAAATACTCTAGAATGTGATCACGATCAGGTACTCAAGAAGAGTTGCCGGAACACTCTGTTAGGTGTAGAGCCAGAGATATACTACTTATGAAAGGCTAACACCATGCAGTGAAGTACAAACCCGCAGCAGTATCACTACATAACTGCTTCAGAAGTCTCCGAGATATGCCAGATATCCCAGAAAGTTTCGCGGCATATGGGGATTATGGCAACCCATTAAGGGGTCACCTTAATCCCCACGTTAGCAGGCGTCTTCGGAATCGCAGTGAACGATAATAGACATTTAGCGATGTAATATTAAAAACGTTTTTTACCAATTCCTCATTATTGATCGTCAATATGCAGGATAATAGGTCAAATTACAAAAATTGCCAAATATTTTTCAATGACTTGGTAGATTATTTATTTATTTAGGGAGGACATAGATGCTGGCTACCGCCTGTGCGGTCGTCCAGCTCCACCGGGTTTTGGGCGAGGGCCTGGCCCTACAATAGCCCGGGAGGGAGAAGTGCCTTCGGCACTTCTCCCTCCCGGGCTATTGTACGAGACGGGCGTAGAAGGCGAAAAGCGCTTTCTACCTCCGTCTCCTGCGGACGCCGAAAACGTACCGCTACTATAGGAGGGGTTGACAGCGAGCTCAAGGGCACCACTGTGGTTCGGACCTCGGCTTGTCTCGCTGTCGAGAGACATGGGGGGGATCGGAGCAAAATGCCTCTGTGCAACTGCAGTGTTGCACAATTGGGCCCTACTGAATAATACTCTTTGACTATTTGGAGAGCAATTTATCGTGACCTTGTTTTTGCCTCGAGCTCGCCGGCGAGCTCGGTGTTTGATTGTGTGACCTCTGATTACCTCACACCTGGGGATTTTACCTCGACGACTTGCGGATAACGCTAAAGCTGCCAACGTAATGGCTGCGATGGGGTCATCCGGGTCGTCTAATACCTGCCGTGGTCGGCGACGGGGGGGTTTGAAAAATGGGATAGAAGAGGCAGTCGAGTAGTTCGATGCTTGGACAACCAATGGGTTCGGGTGGTGGGGCGCTCGATCAAAGTATCGGCGGGCGCAGTCCTTATTGAACTGCGCTAGAGAGGGAAGGTTTAAGTCGCAATGCAACTCGGTGTTCCGGATATACCACGGGGCGCCGGTTGCATTACGAAGAAAACGGTTTTGGATGACTTGAAGTTTATGAAGGTGGGCCTCACTAGCATGACTAAACACTACTGATGCGTAAGTCATGATGGGGCGGATGCAGGCAGTGTAAAGTGTCTTCTTATTACTAAGAGACATTTTACTCTCTTTGCGAAGTAGGGGACCAAGGCGACCCATTATGAAGGCCGCTCTGTTACGGACGGTTGTTATGTGATCGTTAAAGGTGAGATGACGATCAAGGGTGACTCCGAGGTATTTTGTTCTAGGAACCCAGGGAATGGGTTCGTCGAACAAAATAAGCGGTTTCGGGTAAGGGGAGCGTGTCTTCTCAGTAAAGCACATAGCTGTGCTTTTAGCTGGGTTGACCGCGATGCGCCATTTTCGGAACCAGTCACCGATCTCGGTGATGGCCCGTTGCATGACGAAATAGGACTGTCTGTTGATATGCCACCCAGTGGTGTAAATGGCGGTATCATCCGCATATTGGGCTAGGAATACTTTGGGCTGAGAGCGTGGGATGTCACTGGTATACAGTGCAAAGAGAATAGGTGATAGCACGGAGCCCTGAGGGACTCCGGCTCTGACTGGGTGGGGGGAGGAGAGGGTGCCTTCCACGCGATAGCGAAAGCTTCTGGCTTTAAGGAAGTCTTGTAGGATGAGCACAAGACGTTCTGGCACGCCAAATTGGTATAGCTTGTAGATCAAGCCGTTGTGCCAGACTTTGTCAAAAGCTTTCGCTACGTCGAGGAAGACTGCTAGCGTAGTCTGGGGTTTGGGGTACTTATTGAAGCCCTCAATGATGTGCTCCGTGAGGCGGTGCACCTGTTGGACGCATGAGTGTCCGGGTCTGAAGCCAAACTGCTCATCTGGGATAAGGTGGTGTTCCTTAGCATGGGACTGGAGACGGTTTGCAAGTAACCGCTCGTAAAGTTTGCCTAAGGCACTGAGGAGGCTGATGGGGCGGTAACTGGTGGGGTCAGATGAGCTTTTGCCTGGTTTGTGAATGCCAATGACATTTGCACATTTCCAGGTGTCTGGGAATAAGCAGTGGCTCATAGCAGCATTGAAGATGCTGACTAAGAGATGGATGAGAGGAGGAGAGAGGGTTTTAAGAACCCTGTTGGAGATGCCATCGGCACCGGGGGATTTGCGCGGTCGGAGGGCCTTGATCAGTCTCTCCACCTCAGCGTAAGTCGCTAAGGTGATTGGTGGGAGTTCAGAGGTGACCACAGAGCTTTTACGTTCGACTTCAGCATCCACCGAATCGAGGTGAGCTTGGTCAACGTGATCTACGTTAGGGGAACACTGAGCCTCTAGGCTATCAGCTAGGCACTCAGCTTTGTCTTCGTCAAAGAACGCTGGGACTAGTGGGACTGGTCTGTATAAGGGAGGCATGTCGTTATGGTTACTTCCTTTCAAGCCTCGCGCCAAGTCCCAGTAAGCATGGTGGCTTGGCACGAGGTTTGAAAGTTTATCGCCCCATTGTTGATCACGCAACTCAGACATGCGACTTTGAACCATGCGTTCAAAGTGGCGTTTCTTAGTTTTGTTCTCTTTACTGGGGTAAGAGTCGTAATGTCGGGTCACTGCTTTACTCTCCGTCACCAATCGTCTCACATCCGCTGGAATGACAAGGCGCCGGTCGTCCGGCACTATGACCTCCTTTGCGGATGCACCTACTACGGTGGAGAGGTGATTGGTGAACGAATCGATCGCAAGGGTTACGTCATCTTTTGTCAGGATGTCGTCAGGGATCTTGTCTAGGTCCGGTGAACTGATAGCCTTTAGGGCATCGCCTACTTGCTTCCAGTTCACTATCGTCTTAGTGGGGCGGGGGAGGTCAGTCGTTGGGTCGGGACCTAGTCGCAGTATAATGGGTCGGTGGTCAGAGTGAAGCTCGTGAACCACTTCTATGGAGCGTAACCGGAGTGTTACGCCTCTGAATAGTGCCATGTCAAGCAAGTCAGATCGGTGGTCTTCCATATAAGGGTAGTGAGTGGGCTCAGTGGGCGCAATTATGTCAAAGTTAAGTTCTGCGATTAGGTTTTCAAGTGCAATACCTCTGGGATTGTTGACGTTACAATTCCATAGGATGTGCTTACTGTTGAAGTCGCCAATCAGAATGACGGCGCTTCCTAATGAGAATAGGGCTTCTAAGTCAGCTCGGACGATCGGCTTTTTGCAAGCTTGGTAACAGGATGCTATGACTATAGGTTGATGACCAGTCATAGCTAGGAGGCAACAAGATGCTTCCATATTAACAAGAGTCGGGGTAGGTAGGGGAATGCAGTGCAGGGACCTTTTGTAATAGATAAGAGTGCCTCCCCCACGGGAGTTCACTCTATCATCACGTACCGTTCTGTAATTGGCAAACCTAGGGTTCACCTTCCCCGGTTTTAGAAAGGTTTCCTGCACGCATATGATATCGATAAGGTGGGTACAACAAAAGTCGTGGACGAGGTCACGTTGTCTGAAGAGGCCGTCAGCGTTAAATGACGCTAACGAAACTGAGTACGGTTTCGTGCGTTCGGTTGTACTACCCATAGTGGTTGTACTGGGGAGGGGCCTGGGGAACGAAGCGCTTAAGGGCGCTAAGTAAATTCGCGTGTTCCAATGTGTATTGGATCACGTCCGCTGGGGATTGAGCGTATTGCATCTTGTGGAATAGCTCTTGTACCTCATTGATGTCAACCGACATAGCCAGATCGCTGACTAGGTTGATTGCCTCTTGAAGAGGGGCAGCCATCAATGGCATAGGTGGAGCTTGTGGCCGGGAAGCGGCGCGGGGAGGCGCGCGAATGGTGTTGGCGACGGGTGCCGGGAGCGCGGGGCGAGCCGGGGCCGGTGCGCGGGCAGGGGCCGCGGCGCGGGCGGGTGCGGGTGCGGGCGCGGGTGCGGGCGCGCGGGCCGGGGCGCGGGCGGTAGCGACGGTCTTAACCATACTGGGTGGTTTAGACCATGCGTTACGGGCTGGGAGCGGCGCGGGTATTACCTGTGAGGCAGGTACTACCGTTAGTTTAGGGCTTACCCGTTGGTAACGGTCGTAAGAGGGACGGGTCGGCCTATGCCTTGCCACCCTGTGGTTCACTCGTGGTGCTTTAGGGCAACCACGGTAATTCGCGGTATGCCCTTGAGCACCGCATAGAACACAACTGGGTGGGTCCGGCGAATCCCGGGTGCGAGTGCACGCTGCTGCCGCGTGATCGCCTAGGCACTTAACGCACCTAGCGCGAGCGAAGCAGAAACGGGAGGCGTGCCCGTATAGTTGGCAGTTATGGCACTGCGAGGGACTTCCATTTTTGTATGGGGCTTGGACATCGAGTCCTGAGAGGCCACAGACCTTTTTTAAATTAAAAATGGCCTTGCCCTCTGGTGTACGGTCTAGTACTACGAGTACTAGGTCATATGGACTGCGGTCCTTCCCGCTGTACATGCGGTGAACCGCATGCACAGGGAAGTCTTGTGCTTTAAGGTCGTCACATACCGCATCGGTATGTATCTCCTTAGGCACACCGCGAATCACAACGCGAAGGACTTTCTCCTCTTCGAGCGCATAAGTATGAAAACTTATGCTCTCTTTACGGAGGAGCTTTGTTAGCGCTCTGTGGTCGCTACTGGTGGGCACTTGGACTTTAATGCCCTGCTGCGTGGAGCGGGCATTAGTGTAATGGATCCCACGATCCGAAACTAAACGGGACAGCATGTCCCATTTGGTTTTGTCCTGAATGAACAGGGGTGGAGGCGGTTTTTCGCGGCGCGCGCTCGCGTCCTGAGGGGACGCGGCAGTAGTGGCCGGAGCGGAGGGAGGAGACGCGGGGCGCGGGGCGGGGGTCGGCTTCTTGCCGGAGGCGGGGGCCTTAGCGGGTGCCTTGGCGGGAGGGGCGGAAGTTGCGCAACTAGCGGCTTTAGGAGCACGCTTGCGTTTGCGGTCAACGACGGTATAGCCGTCGTTGTCGGAGTCCGAGTCAGTGCGTAAGGCGCGACTCGGATCTACTTCCATCTCCGTTTCGGAGTCCGAAGTGGGCTCGACAACGGCGATGGAGGGACGGGTGCTCGCTGGCCTCCCGATCGGTGAGCGCGAGCGAGACCTCTCACGGGGAGGGGCTGCCACCGTGCGTCTATTGTCCGGGCCCGGGGCGGGCGAAAGCGGGCTGTCCTCTGAGAAGGACCGGGTCAGAGGAGGGACGTTGGCCTCCGGGATTGAAGTCCCGGAGGGAGCAATAAGAGTGTCCGTGAGGCGGGCACTCGCTTCCTCTTCTAGGAGTTGCATATGAGCAACATACAGATCGGGGTGGCGGAGGGCGAAGGTCTGAAGGACCTGCACCTCACCGTTAGAGGGACGGGACTGCATCCTGAGGGGAATACTCAGGACGCCCTATCAAGGGTTTGAATTCCCTCACACACCTTGTGAGCTCACTGTGTGAGAGGGAGTGTGTACCTAGGGTGTGCCCTAGTTGTGTACCCTCTCCGAGCTTTTTTCTCGGCGGAGAGGGGTGCTCCTAAGCGCTACTCCGGGGTTGACTAGGGGCGACCCCAAGGCCAGTAATCCCGGAGCCCAGCTTGCTTCGGCTGACCCGTGAAGCGGGAAAGGCCACGGTGCAAGGTTAAACCAAAACAACAACAGTGGCCGTTGTCACCGTAGGGTGTCACACTGCGACCGCAGCAAATGGCGGATTTGATCGTTCAGACGGGTTTGGCTGACGCTACCCCACGCCTGAACGACGTCGCTTAACAGCACAAAGTGTGTTGTTACGCGACTGTTACTATGTTGTGTCGGGTAGTAAAGTGGTGAAATGCGCACCGAAAAGTGCGGTCAAAACAAGACCACCAGCCCGATATGATGTTGTTCGTCCGAAACAAGGGACTTGGGTAGGTGGTAATGCCTGACGTCTTAGAGCGCCTCTGCGCGACGGCACGGCGAGCTCGTAGCTCGCGTTGCTCGGCGTTCGGCGGCTGCTCAGCTTCTGCACACAAAACAAAAACTTCGTCAGGACTGCGTATTCCAAGGCACTGGTCTGCAACTAGCGTCGGAACGATGACCCGAGTGAGACGGCAATAGTGCAGGGACTATTGCGGTCTCACTGGGAGATACTGGCGGAGCTGTAGACAGGTGTGCACGGCGTGGCGGCACAGGTCGGAATGAGTGAGAGTCGAGTCGACTTGGTAGACAAATCTTTGGGACTTATATTAACAGTACCCATTAGATTGTCACAAGATATAGTCAATGCATAAAGCCGTGTCTTCACCAATCAATAATTGCTAACTTTTGTGTTTCCAAAACATGTTGGTGTTTGTTTACATATATCATAGAGTGCACTAAAAATTCTAAGTGCTGAAGCAACAACGAGCTTAAATAAACTAGATCCTGGGGTGCCAGATGCTTCATCTATTTATTTATTTATTTCAGGTATCTGGAACACCTACATATTCATCTTTTCAATAAAATTATGTTCATTGTACAATTTAACATGTAGCTTTACTACATTTTAATATTCTAGTTGTATTGTCCCTAGTTGTATATCGACGTTCATATTGTAAATTTTTCAATGTCAAAAAAGTATTTTTTTTATTTCTAAGGTATGCTTTGATTTTATTTTTTTAACGCGACCGATACTTTCAATGCCTACCAATAGGAAAGCGGCGTTTGAAACTTGCAATATGTCACGTGATCGACTCGGCAGTAAATTGTATACGGCAAACTGTTCTATGTCAAAGTTTAAGCGGCAAAGAATTTTTTCTATGAGTAAAAAACAAGTGAAAATTATTAATTTACTGATAATATTGTGCTTTGTTTCTGAAGTAAGTTGATAAATAACGTATCACATAATGATACGTTATTTATTACTTACTTGTTTTAGTTGGTTTTCGTTAATATATTCTTTGTTCTTTTTCGACACGCAAAATGTTACATTTCAAACACTTGCCTTTTACTTATTATGCTTTTTGCTTATCGCGTCATAAATGCATTAGCCACCATCCTACATACAAAATCGAACAAGTAGCTGACATCATACAAATATCAAACAGTCGTAAAAAATCATATAAAACCATCAATAATAATCAAAATAACAGACGTTGTCTACTTAACTAGAAGACGAGCGTCTAATGAACATAGCATTCAGTAGAAACCAAAATATAATCTACACCTTCTCATGTCCTTAAATCGCAGTCTTCAAGGTCTAAAATCCCTTATAATAATTACATAAAATAGTGATGAATAGTAACTTGAAACCACATTAGTTTTCCATCTACCCTCATCTCAAATATATAAGAATTAAGGTGTAAAATCGTTCGTTTGAGATGAAATAATCAGAGATGCGTCAATAAAGATTAAACGGATTCCCAGAGTGGAGTTGGCCGTGACAGACAGACAGACGGACAGATATCCACTCGATGACGTGTGATTGACGGGACGGGCCATTTGTCGTTGGTAGATTGAATCTTGGTTAAGCTTCGGTCTTAGTTTTATTTGAAACGAAAATAAATTGTTTTAAAATATATTTGAAAATGTTATAGCTAAGTAATGTAATATTAGGTTTTTGGAGTTTTTATTTATGAAAATGAATACAACCGAATAATGACTAAATGGGTATTATGGGGTTCCGTGAATCAGATTAAATAATGGAACCCTTATAGGTTAGTCAATTCTTATGTAATTTGCTCGTATTTTCAATTTGTTACCGTCGTGTGGTGTAAACATGATGTATGCGCGGTTCCTATTTTTTGTGTCATTCATGGTGCACTATTGGAGACGCCGGACTAAGGATGTATCAGCAGTCCGGATGAAGACAGAACTCAAATCAAGAAACTATTGATGTAGACTTTATTGTAGAAATTAGTAATTAAAACTACTAAAACACAGCGTGAACGGTTATGAAGCAGTTTGAAAATTATTGAATGTAATTATTAGTCCAATATTTGTTTTTATGTTGTTTTTTTTTTTTAATAAAGCTGAGCGCGCATGTGCATTTCAACTAAATAGTGAAATATTAGAAATACTCAAATACTTATTTTCAAATCAGTATGTACTGAAAATAGTCGCATGATACACACTTATTTCAATCTCGTCGTACGATAGCCTTTGGCTCAGGCATAATAATCTCGTGATTTCTCGCCTACGGCTCATGCTTATGATATCGAAGCCTTGATTCGTTTAATTAGTAATTAGTCAGATACTTAATCTATTTTAAAGTTAAGCAACGTCTGCCACGGTCATGAGTTTGATGGTTGACCGTAAGTGACAATATTACTGAGCTCTTCCGTGCAACGAAGGGCTAGTTAAGCCGTCAGTCCCAGTTGTTGTCGTAGGATGGCAGTCGTTAAAGCATTACCATCTTCAAGTAGAAAAATTTTCGCCAAGCACCTAACGGTGTGTTCCGGCACTTGTACTATTCTAGGTTAGCCTGAACGACATCTTCTATCACATCATCACTTACCATCGGACAAGATAGTCTTCAAAGGTCTTTTAATTATATATAAATAAATAACAATAAAAAAACCTGTCACATTCTACCTCGAAAACCATACCATCCAATTAATACCAATATAATTACCAACAGGTTAAATACCTAGCGGTCAAAAGCTGGCCAGCGTTACTAGATACGTCTACTGGACAGGCTAGTCAGTAGATTAAGATAATATGTCTACTATTTCGTCTTAAATCCCAAGTTATATGTAACTAATATTCTATTGAAATCACGTCAAATAACGTGCACTCAACATACAAGTAAATTTTAAAACATTTGGCCCGTATTTCTGCAATGTCGTTGAAAGCTAAATATACGCGGTATGATTTACAAATGATTGATAAGTCGAAAGCAAACTGTTATTTTCTTTGGCACCTCGTACTGAGTATTAGTTACGAAGTAACTATTATGTCATCTGTGGCGCGGCGGCTAGACATCAGTCAACAGTTGAAAATTGACGCGAGAGCTTGCCTAGTTATCATCTTCAAACCTATACCTCCAGCTGTCGTGTGGGGTGCGTAGAATAATATTTCCTTTGCTAGCCCTTGACGTATAATATATTGATGTAGGTTTCGAATTTTTATACTTACCTAACGTCTACTCCTAATGGAAATGCTCTCGTTGGTAGTATTCCTCCAACTGGTAAAAAAACTAACTTAGGTGCCTTATTTGCAGCAACACTATTGGGGTTTCTCAATTCGAAGCTGCCTTTTAATTTTTATTTAAATCAAAGAGGTTGATTTTTGCTTTTTAACCGACTTCCAAAAAAGGAGGAGGTTCTCAAATCGCCTGTATTTTTTATTTATTTTATGTTTGTTACCTCAGAACTCTGGACTGGGTGAACCGATTTTGAAAACTATTTTTTTATTTGAAAGGTGATGCTTGTCGTTTGGTATATTTTAAATTTCATCAAAATCGGTCAAGTCGTTTTTGAGTTACACAAAAATACCTGAAATATATTAACCTATCTTGATGATATAGTTGTAAAAAAGGAATGATAATCGATCCCGTAAGTAGCAAGGGTCACTAAAAAGTGTGAATAATTTTTTTTTGTGCAAAAAATGGAACCGACTTCAACACCCTAAAGTGTGAAATTACTTGTCGAAGTCGGTACCATGCGCAAAGTTTTGTGATAATAAAGGTACTTACTTTTGAACTATCATGGTACCGACGGAACAGTAGTAGCATGCTGCAGCTCACTTAGAGAATATTATCCCCAAACAAAAAAAAAATACTTTATAAAATACAAAAGATATACAAGTTCCGTAGTTGTAGACTTGTCGTCTACAACCGAACGTCTTTGAAACATCTCGATAATTTCCCCAACTGTCTGTCTTTCATCTCGACAAACAAACTGACAATTATGCTGTTCGTACATCAACGGTGACCATCAATCTGTGTGGTCCTTCCGAGAAACACGGCCGAAATGAACCAAAGGCGAGGTAACTACAGTTGCTGAAACCTGAGCAACGTTGCTGAAAACTTGCAATTCAGAATAAGATATATAACTTTTTAATAGACTTATATTTAATAAGGTACGTACCTAAAATAGAATTCATTGTGTATAAAGAAGCTGTGCCCGTTCTTATGACGAAGACACCGCTATATTAAATAGGTAACTGTTAAAATATTTGAATAGGCAAATAATTTTTTCATGCTGGGCACGCTGCCAACTGGAAGTGGGCTAAAGCATTAGGATTGCCTGTAGGCCTGCAATGGACTTTTGGTTGCCTAAATGCTTTCGTTATAGTAGCTATAGAGTTGTATTTAGTATGTAGTGAGTTGTTTATAAAATAGATTCACTTCTCATGGTTTTAAAGTTCTTGTTTATGCCCGGTGTAAGCGGAATAAAATCAGCTTTCTTGCTCTAGTGCAAAAAGTCTGCTTTATAAGCGCAAATTAATCAAAATTACAGTTTTATGTATAATTGTCCTATGTAGTTAAGTTTTCAATATATTTCGTGTAAGAAGCTTGCCTGGGTATTTAATAATGTCCAGACGTTAATGATATTATTAGATTTTTTTTCGAAACAATACATTCAAATGAAACTTTGTTCAATTATCAGTTGGAATTTTAAAGTTTTAAATGTTTAATATCCTCGGACTGTTTAACTAGTCGGCTAAGGTAACTCACTTGTTGTACGATCTACTGTTTTGTATCTGTATAAATACAAAGACGTATAAATACGTGAGTACATTTCCATTGCGATACTTAATGCAGAACGTCAGTGAAGGTCAGTTAATAAGGAGATTAAAATTAACTGTCTTATTAGTTTATTCGATAGAACATTTCAGTTACATACCGGAGAACAGCAGTAGGCAATACACTCACCTTCTATAACATGGAATTTATAACCTTTAGCAAAACGTGGGTATTTTATTAATGACTGACTTTGAAGACATTTTTTTTTGTGGCGCTAATGATTGATACCCTAAGGATTTCATGTTAAAGAATATTTAAATTTAGAATAGTGTGTCATAAATAACATTTGCTCATATCCATGATACAATATTGTTTATGATACATTTTTAGAAACTTCTTAATACAACTTTGATACTCGAACCATCAATTAATTTACATAGGCTTTGTCTAGTTTCAAAACGAGTTGAGATAGTCGGTACCTTAGAAGTTTTTGAAGCGATTAGTGTAGGTACTGTGATTCCTGTTGTCGAAGCCACAGTTGACGAGGCGTGAAGATCACAAACGAAGATCGTTCGATAGCTACACGGCGCTCGTGCTCTCCTTACCGATCGCATCAATAATAAACCGAAAAAATGGGACCCTCAGATACAGATCAAATTAACGGTCAACCGAGCACAAAGACCGGCCAATCAGCGAAACGATTCTTTCCAAACGCTTCACGTATTTACGTCACATTTCTTCGATTTCGCGGCACGTTCGAGACGTAATAAGCGAACGGGCAGCCGTCCCCCGTCCGTCGCGTCCGTCAGGGGGTGTTCAATGTTCATAGTACCTAGCTGGAAGGGGGTGGAAGGGGGGTCGTTGGAGTTAATGAAGTTTTCTCGGCGCGATTCCCACAGGTCGTCACATGCGGGCCGAGTTTGCGGCACATATTGTAGCACGTCGCGCGCCCGTACACAGATATTGCCCGGGTAAAAATGTTTTAATAAGCGCATCCCTGGACGCGAACGGCCGTTATGTCCGGGGCCGTTTGCGCCCGTCGTCTTATTAATGTCTATTGTTTGGAGTTTTTGCGTTATTGGCGACTATATTGACGGTATGTCACTGCGTACTACCGCACATATACAGCTAACTATTATAGCTACCTAGGTACAGTTAGAGACCTCTGGAGTGAGACATGTCTGAGATGATTTTTGGCGAGTTTCTGCGAGTCGCAAAGCTCATTTTGGGATATCGTCCCGAGGAGTCGAATTATGTGGTTTAGTTAATTTGTCAAGAGTTTGCAAAGTGTTGTTGAGCCTCGCAAAGATGTCACTGTACAAAATAACTTTTATGTCCATTTTAGTTAAAATAGTGACATTATACTAATATACAATACAGTGAAATATAATACTCATTTTGAAGTTTAAATGATATTATATATTTAAAAAGCGTTGAAAGTTTGTTTATTGTTCACACGTTAGCATTATGAGCAAGTGTTATTTTTAAAGAGTTATTTTACGACTGATAACTATTAAAAGTGAGTTTTACGACTACTATGAAAAAGTTTGACTTGAATTTCATTACTTTTTTAGGTTTAGTTTTATGGCCGTATTTGTAATAGATTTGTTGAAATAATAACTAAAATAAAAATATAAAACTTATAAACGTATCAACACGATTTTAAATCAAATATTTAGGCAGAGGTGCTTGGACTACGTTTCGATTATATTTTTCCCTTCGAGCGTGGATGCAGACTCTGGACTGCTCCTGAAAACAATGTTCTTCAGATAAACCCAAAAACTGCAAAAATCTGGGAACAATCTGAGATTACAACGCTTCACGCCATTTGATCAAATACATTATATTAACCTACTTTTGGTGGTCTATGCGGATAAGCGGAATACTGTTTGTCAATCATTCTATCATATAACTGACGATGTAGTAGAAATTATAGGAGCCTTATATTTGGTACACATGGATCCACCAGGCATCTTAATGTAAGATGCCTGGCTTCAACTCAAGTCATTAGCATCTCCTTAACTTAGGGACATACACGATAATGTGTCGTGACAATGAAGCGAAGAAACATTGATACGTTGCCGAGGACAGGACATGTGCGGAGTTCTTAGACCTATATTTAAATTACTTTTACGGAAGATTTCCTACTGAAAAAAAACACTACCTAGCTATCCAGGTAAGCATTCGCAAAATAACCTACCAACGTGTATTTGTAAGTGTTATCTAAGAAATCTTTTGAACCGTACCGAATCAATAATAATATAATTATTGAAACCTTCAAACTACAATCACATATATTTTCTTCTCCTCACACCCATAACCTCTCACCAAAGAGGTTTCACACAAACAAACATAAAGGTCGGAACACATCGCACAGATTACGCGCACGAATAATGCCACTCTTTAGTCGACCATCATAAAAAGACGTCTTAACGTCCGAAACGCTAGCATTCCAGTCACGTTGGACCGAACTGATTGACGGGAGACGTCGGCACCCTCACCTCCCTTCTCCCTACTTGGGGCGTAGTAGGAGGCATGGGGATAACTTGACCTGCGAGCAAGAAACATGTGAAAAATGTCATTAATGCACCGAAGGGAGCATTGGTATTGAGTGCTTATGGCGATTCCATGTTAGCTATAAGCGTGGTGATAGGTCGATGGGGTCAGGCTTTATCTAGAGGTCATCTCCAAGGTACGCAATTTCTAACCAGCTGTGTTTATTTGTAGCAATGGATCATATCAGATATATAATGTATCGTAGTACTACCGAATCCACATGAGTGCATGGGTATGGACACTAAGTAGTTACTGTAATTAAGGGTCGTTAAATGCTTATAATTATGTGTTCAAGTCGAGAAAATCTTAAACATACTTAGTCAAGACTTCTTTTGAGATGGATTTGGTCAAATTTGGTACATGTTTTATTCGACTGGCTTATGATAGTGCTTAAAATCATATTTAGAATAGAAATATAGAAGGATAGCAACATCATTACGAGAGTTAAGTGTTTTTGTAAACGAATTTCTATCATTCAGATGAAGTTCAGACTATTAGTGGCTGACCGCACCGTCCCCTGTTATGGATACAATACTTAAATGAGACCACTCATTTTTTTTATGCCTGATATGTTAGTATTTGACCACTAATCTCACCTGATGGTAAGTGATGATGTGGACGAAGATGTAGTTCAGGCTAACCTAGAATTACTGGCTCTCAAAAACAGCTGCCGGAACTCACCGTTAGGTGCATTGCGACAGATTTTCTACTTGAGGGTGGTAGCTAGGCAGGCGGGCATTCGCAAAATGCCCTACCACCATGCTGTAATGACTGCCATGTTCAAACAACCGGGACCGACGGCTTAACGTGCCACCCAAAGCAAGGAAGCACTCAGTACCAATGTCACCAGCGGTCACCCATCCAAGCAACGGGTCTACGTACACCCGGGGGGTTTGATTACGACGCGAGATGAAATTTTTATACTCAAAAGTTTGTAAATGTATAACAACATATGAAGAAGTTCTGATAAGCAAACATACACATCAACACTGAAGAACAACAATTTTGGTACTGGCAATCGTCAATTCTGTCTCCACTTTCGCATGTCCAGTTTCGTCCAGTTTTACACGGCGTGTAGCAGTAAGCTGTGGACCGAAAGTTTGTTAATTCTCGAACATTCGGAGCTTGCGTCGAACAACTCGCACAAGTTTGGATTGCTACCAGTTTGAATAAATAGCCGGTTGGCATGAAACAGGGTTTTTTCCTTCAGCTTGTATTGCCAAGTTGGCTAGATGAAGTTTGACAATGAGGCTGTATTAGGAATTGTCTGATATGGTTAGTATAGTGAAGATATATAGACAGTTTAAGTTATGGTGATTTGCATAATAGAACCGTGGTCATATGTGTGCGTGGTAATTTGCAATTGGAAAAATGGTCACTGGGCTCACTGGCGTATCAGGTGCTTTGCTTTTCTGGCATTATGCGTCGAATTTAGTTGGTATAGTGAAGAAAGATGGCATAGTTAGAGTCATATAGTGCAGATTTTTTCTTGGTGCTGAAGCTGCACGGTAATAAAATTAGTTGTAATGTATTTAGTATGGTGATAAATTTTTGTTTGACTACAATTAAAAATTTGCTTAGTGGAAGGGCTTTTTGGCAATCCTCGCCTGGCTATCTACTATTAAAGGTTCCCAATAAGGGTTTGTTAAGGTAGCTGTCCTTGAGAGCTTGTTGAACATTTTGTGTTGGGCCTGTTTACTATCCTCAAGCATAACATCGCTTATTTATGAGATAGGCCATAAGGAGAGGTAGTCGCCAAAAAGTGAGATAAGTAGGGGCCAAAAAGTGAGATAGTGGCCAAAAGATGAGATAGTGGCTAAAGGATAAGCAAAAGTAAAATATGGTAGCCTTTTTGGTAGTATTATATACTTATATTTTGTATTAAAACGCGAATGTTTGTGAGTGAGGATGCAGGTATGTAAATATGTTACTTTTTCACACTGATATCTGAACCAATTTTGATGAAACTTTGAAGAAGGACTGCTTAGATCCTATTTTTATAAGGTTAAGACAAAGGATTTTTTTCCATCGTCATCATCATTTTTCATTATTTTGTAAAACCACTGAGCGCAGCTAGTTTATATCATAAGTTGATTATTTCCAAACAACTAAATCACAAAAAACATCAAATCACAAAACTTTACACATAGCCGTATATTCCACTTTTCTCGTTTCGGTTTCATTATAAAAACAAATATAAAACAAAACTTTGCAAGTTATTGTAATTGCAACTATCTCCGTGGAGCAGTTCTTTAGTTGCACAATAAACATAACTTTGGGCAGAAAACTTTTTGAAAAAGTTCGCTTGAAAATTTTTCCCGGACTTTGCGCAGTATTCCAAATTGAAATAATTTGAAATTATCACATAATGCAAACAATCCCTTGGAAGTATTGCAAGATTAATTTGGTTATCATTTGTTGTGGTTTTGCAAGCACATTAGCTAAACTGGCGTTAAAGTTGATATGACAATACGTTCTTATAAAATTATTGGGTTACAAAATTACAACAACAGTAAAAAATAAACTTCGAGCAGGTTGCTCACCCGCGACTATACCGCCCTATAGCCAGGACATGCTCCTTCAATTGAGCTATCGCAATGATTGAGTCATCGCTCAAATATATACTTTCGCTTCTATCGTTTAACTATATGGTCAGATAGTCCTGGTGTTTCCTTGTAATTTTGTATGATTAGCAGACGTAATGCAAAAAATAAAATGTACGAATTATTGGTCTACGTCATCGTAATAAACAAATTTAAAGCTAATTGTTAAAAATAATATGGAAGTCTTTTTTTTTTATTTTTTTTACTATGTCACCTGAATCACACTCGTATATAAAATATGTAGAAGAAAAGTACTTAGAACTCCGCAGTACCTTAGCGATACCCCGTCGAACATCGTTTAACATAGTTGATTGGTTAGGGACCACTAGGCAAGCACCGCTAAGAGATATCATTTGAAAGTTGACTGATAGATGTAACTTCCTTCTCTTATGATCTAACGAAAGGAATATGTTATCACGCTGACTCAACACTACGGTAGGTCAAATAATGACGCATGCGCTTATTGGCCTTGAGTTCGGATCCTTCTCGTGGTTATTTAATAATGTAGCCTTTCCCTTAAGTTTTGTAAAATAATAACTGCATTTTTATTTTTTCACTAAAATGTGATACTTGTATTAGGTATATGAAAATAACTTGCATGAAACAGTATTTAAAAAGTGCTTGTTTTAATATAGCCTGGTACATTATGCATGTTTTTTCCCAATATAACCACTAACTCCACTGATATGATCGAACATGTTGTTCAAGCTATGCCTGGAAAATAGACTCTCTCAAAGATACCTGCCCCACTCACCCCTGTTAATAAAAATATTCTTTATGTGTGGTAGATAACCAGTATAGCGTTCGCAAAATAGCATTACATATGTAAACCTTTGCAGGCCAATAAAACACTTAGGTACACAGTACATTTATATACTTATTATTCCGTCACTCTGCTCACTGGCTAGACTACGTCCTTACACCTAGAACTTCAAACGACGACTGACTGAGTTTTATACATTAAACAAGCTCATCGCCTTCTAGGGTGAAGCAGTTCTAGTGTAAGAAACTACCATACTACACCAACTACCACACTAATACCACTACTACCACTTCACTAAGTAATGTAATGATCAAATATGTTGTTCAGGCTATGCCTGGAATACGAACTCTCAAAGACAGCTGGCGGACACACAGCCGTTAGGTGCTTGGCGATTAATTTTCCACACGTGTGGTAGCTTATCAGAATAGCATTCGCAAAATGGCCGACCACCTTGCATATTACCCGTGATAGGATTGAACTATAGACTTCTTGCGCTTTATTGAACTATAGATACTCACTGCCACTGAACCCTCATTGCTCTCAAGGTTAATGAATAAATAAAAACTGGTCTCTAATTAACTTAAAGTTCAATAAAAGCATCCTTCGTACTACGTGACTTCCCAAAACCAAAAATATTTACAATTCCATACCCAAAACCAACAATACACAAAAAGCCCTTTTGATGGGGCGTGCGTTCCATTTGTTGACATAGTTCTCATTGTCATCCCAGACGTCAGTGTGGATGGAGCGCGCCTGTCACTGCTGTCACTTTGCCACTTGTCACTTTGTCATTCTCATCACCTGTCACTGTGGGACCACCCTGCGCTAGACGTGACGACGCAAGTGCGACTGAAATATGTTTCTTTAAATATTTCGGAGTCATGCCAGTAAAGAGGTATATTTTTCTACCTTTAATATGCTCGCCTTTGACCAATGTCTTACCATTTGTTAAGTGATTATGTGGTCTAGGATGCTAAATGGACCAGGCCTAGAATTACTGGCTCTCAAGGACTGCTGGCGGAACACACTTGTAAGTGCTTGGCGACAAATTTTCTATTTTAGGATGGTAGCTGGTTAGCTTCTATGTGAGCATTCTCAAAGTGCCCTGTCAGCATGCGGTGAAGCTCAAGCCTGCGGTGGGGATCTAACCTTGGAGCTGCGGCACGGCAGCCCATAGCTATTACCGCTCGGCCATCACTGCTTCATTTACTTGAAAGTAATTATATGTCTAAGCCTAATCTATCATGCTTATATTGATTATATTACATTGATACCCGAAAGCCAACGAAGGGATACAAATATAAATTGTATCGCGATATAAAACGTATTTACAAGGAATTACGATTAATCAAATCCCATGAAGGTGATGTTATATTCACAAACGTAGATGATGAAAATGTATAAGAAATGTTTGTACCTACATTTTTAAGGTTCTGTACGCAAAAGGCAAACGGAATACTATTACAGAGACTCATCTGTTCATCCGTACCTTCTTCCACGGGTTTTCTAACAATAAATATATAAATAAGTTTGGTAACTATATATAAACTATTATAAACTGCCAACCTGGCAAATTTTTGCGAGTTTTTCTCAGATCGGTTGTATGGAAGAAATTGCTTCTAGCAATAAGACCGCCCTTTGTATACGTTTATATGTTGTTTGATTGTTATGTTATTTTTAAGGTATGCAAATAAAGAATTTTCTATCTATCTATCTAAACCACCACAATGAAATTTACCTGACAAGAAATTGAATAAAATTATTTTTAGAAGGGCTCCAATACTTACACTGCTCATGTGTAGGAGACCTTAAAAAAATAATGAAATAAAAATAATTGCAACTTAGCACGTGGTACATTATCGCCTACAGCTCATTCTGTGAAGCACAAATTATTTTTATCCACAAAAATAAATAAATGTTGGACTGATTGTTGTAAATTTTAGACTACTCGTATTTGTGTTACGGGTCTATCTCAAAAACTTTTCTGTTCTCTGACTAGTCTAAGATGCTAATATCTTTATACATAAAAATTACGTGTCACGTTGTTTGTCCGCGATGGACTCATAAACTACTAAACCGATTTTAAATTTGATTTGCACAACGTGTGCAATTTGATCCTTATTGAAAGATAGGATAGCTTACATCTCAATTTATAGTCGCAATTACCCGTGCGAAGCCGGGGCGGGCCGCTAGTATTATTATATAAGTTCATCAATTTCAGTGATGACAATATAACCGCATTTTTAACTTCACGTATAAAAGGCTATTATTTCATATTTGACATAGTAGTACATCCAACACCAGAGCTAAAATTAATTCACTTTACGCCACTTTATAATCCACCGACATCAAAAGACAGCCGTCCAAATTAAAACCTCAAAAAATAATCGTCCGTCGTTTTGTTCCTTTTTCGAATCGGATTTCGCTTAAAAGGACGTAAGGTGATCAGTGATCACTCGACCCGACGTCGGAGTGAATGGTATGAATGAGTGAGTGAGTGAACGAGAGGGCAGCACCGGGACACCAGTTGATCAACGGACTCCATGATGCGCCTGGTGTCTGTCAAAGTCAGTCCGGGTAGGTAAGCAAGGAATAGGCTTGATTTATTTCTTGCTTTTTCTTCTTGTTTTCACTCTATATTGATTACTCAAAAAGTTCATATAGTCATTTCATCTAACTACGTTTACTATATACTAAAATGTAAAGAACTGTGTGAAACATATATGGTTAATTAACGCAATAAACAGAACAAACGTTAATTTATGTGAGGGTTAAATTTAGTTTATATGAGGAAATAACTTAGCGAGTAGTTAAAAAGTATTATATTAATTTAAAAAAGATATTATTTTTTGATGCGCTCTTTGCGGACCGTGCCTATTAGTTCTTAACCGATCAGCTAGATTAAGCGACATCCGCTCCGGTCATTTCTTGAATGGGTCACCATTACGCCAATCACCTAGCGTCACCAATACGGTAGCATAAATTAAAATGTTCGATATTTATATGATATATATATACTATACAAGATATAAATACATTCCTTTCATTGTTTTTCATTTTCATCAACATCTATATAATTCATACTAAAGTAAGTGCCCAATTCATTTTATTCTAAAAATGAGGCCTCTACAATAGCAAAGTCAAATGTGAGATTAGTGTTACCCTCACAAAACGTATAAGGCAGTTATAATGAAGAAACAGGTTAAATAAAATTCAAATAAATATTGTTAATGATACCATGAATATACATAAACTCATAATTAAATTATTTCTACCATATATTTTGGCACAATGAAGTAATATATTAAAATACTTGTTTAACCATTAGCTTCACAAAAATATTTAAAAACCATAATTATACTTAATTTGCCCGCTGTGTATACACACAATTGTGTACATTATGATTAGTGTGAATTGATTTGCGTCGAATTCGTGTGGAATATTTAATATACGATAATGAATAAATTATAATTAAATAGGCGCACTTTACGTCGTTTTCGAGTATAAATTTAACAAGCCGCGATTTAGTGGCAGTTTCGTGCCATTCATTTGAAACATGTGTCCCGCCTCTATGAGGTTATTGTTTTCACATTTTATGATCATTCGACAGTTATTATGTATATTCAGGAATGGATTTTCAGAATTTAATGTTACACGATCGCGTTTGATCCGCCTTGTCGTTAGTCGTTATGTCAATTTGAGTAACGGTGCCTGGCGAAATGTCAAGCGAAATGAAAGTCGTAATTTGTATTTAAAGTTCTTTTGTGAAATCAAATAACACATAACGTATTATCTTGGTATTTGTATTAAATACGATGGTAAATGACTGACACAATACAATAAATTTTCCTAGTATATTGGTTTGTAAATCAAAATGTCATATCACGAACTGCCACAATTCGGCTAGAGCCGTCTCCACACTAGCGCAGCGGCTGATTTATTCGCTCGCCAGTGTCGGCGCGAAAACGTAGCTTGTGACGTCACGGGTTTTGTTTTTAAGGCTTTTTTTATTGATGGCGTTTGGATAAAATGCTGAGGATAGGGTTACCATTAGGGTTTGAAGCTTCTTAAGTTGGCGCTTAAATTGGCTATTTTTAGAGCACGCGATGTTATTTACATTGTATCAGAGCAATAAACAATATCTCACATAATTTTATCACCCTGCTTTTTACAATTTTTTTTTTTTAAACTAACCAGGACTTTTTTTTTATTCCATTCATCCTAAATATTATTATGGCTACATTATGCCACAGAGTCAAAAAATTAAGTTGAATATTAGACTGTAGCAATTTAAATTACTACAGTCTAATATTCAATATTCAAAATTCTAAAATTCAATGATGCTGTAGAAGCATAAGGAAATATACTCGTAGTAATAACTATATTTCCTTATGCTTCTACAGCATCATATTTCTACTCATATCCCAATTCTGAGGTGACATCACCTATCAATGACCCACCGAGTCCTGTACAATATGAATTTCGGTAACCAAATAATATGTAGGTATGTATGTACTTTTACAATAATTTTGACTTCGGTTTTATGGCCGGTCACCTGCCTGCCTACCGCATACCTTTCATGGGAACTCTCACTGAATATATACCTACTAGCTACCTTTAGTTGAATAAAAATTATAAGATAAGAAAGCCCAGAACAACTAATGTGCAACCACACCAAACTAAACGCAGCGCAGCGGGACTATTGGTTTTTTTGTGTTCCTCAAAATTTCAAATTCTCAAGTTTATCAAAAATTTTGAAGATTTCTTCAGCGTTTTGATTTTCGTGGACCACGCCCTGAAAAACATTTATTTTTAATTAGCTTCCAAAAAAGGTTAAAACTGTGGTTCGAAATTAGAATGTATGTTTTTTTTGTAAGTTTTTTACGTGATTACTCCGCAAATAACGAATTGATTTTGATAATATTTTTTAATACCTCCAACTTGAACCCATTTAAGTATCATCAACATCGGGGTAGTTTTCAAGTTACAGTCTGTATGGCAAATGCAACTCATGTCGAAGTGAAATGTATTTTAGGCGATAGACAATGATTTTGTAAGCATAGTCACTAAGAACAGCCAAAAAACAAAAACCGAACCAATTTCCAATACATAAAATAGCTTGTGAAAGTCAGACCATGACAATGTGAGTTGCTAGTTGAAGTCACTGAGACTTCAATTAGTTATTTCATACTTTACAGTGCCGGAGTTCCATTCCGTATTTTAAAAAAAATATTTTAATACGCAGGGCTCCATTTAATTAAAAGTATAAATTATAGAATTATCTACATCACATAGATATCATTTTATTTACATCCAAAACATAGGGAAGAAACTGAATAATTAATTATTAAACATATGTATGGAAGTAAACTGCATGAGACATTCCCCTTAAGGCCTCCTTCCTTTAACTAACTTTATCAAAAATTCTCATAGAACAATCCTCAAACAGGTGTAAAACATGTCGATGTTTGTGAGTGCTGCTAAATATAATAACGGGCCCTTAACCGAACCCAGGTGGGAACCCTATACGTGCTCGTCAGAAACGGTGAATGATTTTCGCCGTAACATCGGCCTCATCCCACCATTTTATAGCCATTTGTCAGCCAGCCGGGAAGATGCATGTACCTACAGTACGCGATTGGGTTTTTTTCATTATTTTTCAGCGTTTTTTTGTCATTTTTTCGGCTTTTTAGGCTTTTACGCGGATCCATCGACACGTAAAAGTGTGTTAGCGTCGGTGCAGTTTATAAATCTACTCGCCTCGGGACTTTTTTGGTGTTTCAATTTTGGTTGTTTGTTTTCAGTTTCTGACGATGATCGTCGCTTTATGGCATGTGAAGGGTTTCGCGGATGATTTAACGTTGCATGTATTGGTGTTTACTGTTTGTGTATTAGTTCATTATTGAAAAAAAGTTTCCTGGCGCTTTAGATAAGAAGAACAATAGAATTTCATTGATATATGCTCTATTTCGGGTGCGTGTGGTTCTAAATTCTAATAGTTTAACATTAGGAATGATTTTTCATGAATATGCCACTTGTACTTACAAATGAATAATTTATAAATTTTGAAATATAGTGAACAAAGTTCTGCTGAAAAGGTAACACTCGGGTGACTGTTTTTTAATAGTCAAAAGTAATATCTTTTTGTCCAAACGAAGACAATACTTAAGTATATTTCTTTTTGAAAAAAATAATTAGTTTGGAATTCTTACATTTAGTATTAGTAAAAATGAGAAATAAAAGAAAAAAAATATTTAAAAATTATTGCCATTACCATATTGACACGGAATAATACTTAAAAACTATCTAATTTAATTAATAAATTTTCACTTCGGACGCTTATTAATCCACAGCACCTGATTACGAGTAAACGCAATGGGCGCCTTTACGAAGGAAAAAAAAAGGAGATTCAAATAGAAAAAATGATGAAATAAAATAATTATATTAAAAATATTAAAGTTTGGTATTCACTAAGCATGATAGAAATCATAATTGGATATTGTTATTATATTATTAGATGCAATCGTGACTGCAGTCACATTCCTCCACGCTTAACTTATAAAACGCGTGATGGAAGCGACCCGCAAAAATGTCGGCCAACAATCCACCGGCGCCAAACCGCGGGCTCGATTTATATTTCACTATTATACCCGTGCGGCCTCCGATTTACGATTTCATTATGCACAGCTCGAATTCACGGAAATTTACGCAAAATGTGCAAGGTTTTTATTTTGGCGGCAGTCGACGATCGGGCTGCCAGTTTCGACGGGACCGACCACTTCATTAGTTTGGGAGTGGCTGATTCGATACTTCTTAACCTTCTTAATGAAAATTATACTTTGAAATAAGGATTAAAGTTCCTTTTCAGTAACCATCATGTTACAATATTTACCAAGATTACAAGTTCTTATCAAGATTATGAAATTCAGGACTACTATATCGTCCTGCTTCATACCTAACGATGCAAAGAATAAATAACATGCTAATACTTGTAAACGGTATTACTTCACATTAGGCGATCAACATGCCTTTATACAATTTTATAATGGCAACATTTTACAATACGTTCTTATGTCATCCTTTGGTTGACACTCAGAGAAGACATAATGTACAGACCCCCAGATACGTGGGATATGGGTAAGCATCATATGATACTCAAAGTCAATGTTAGAACTTGAATAATTGTATAAACTGTATCAGCAGGTTCGTCCGCTGCTGAACACAGCCTCCCCTATGAAGGGGGTTTTTGCCATAATCCTCGCGCTTGGCAGGCGTCTTAGGGATTGCAGTATAAGATGGCAGTTCTTCAGAAGGCGCAGGTGCCCAGTATTTTTCCTATAGTCGCCTCTTACGACACCCACGGGATCATATGGGGAGGTACAATTCTTACCCGGCAACCAGTACGTACGATATCCAACTATTTTATGTTTAGACCACGCAGAAAATTTTAATATAATTACTAACACGTAATACGCGAAATAAACCAGACCACAAGACGCATCCTGCACTTCCCCATTACTCCCCTAATAACTTCCTATGAGTTTAAGGCAGCGAGGACGATAAAAAATAACTCCTCCTTCCCCCCTTCCTCTTACAAACTCCACGCTACATAAATAATCATTAGAAAACGCATTCAGCGGCAATTACATACTTGGGGATGAGTCGTTAAAAATCATACTCTGGGGTGTCAAGACGGGGTGGTACTAAGTGTAACAAAGCTAATATGTTAAACAGAATTATACTAAATTGCAAAGGATACGGTAATGTTGACGTTGCCTCGTTCTTCCCCTTACTACTTGTCGGACCAGTAGATTTTGAGGACAAAACTTATTTAATCATAATAAAATGTAATTGGATAAATTCCGTACGGTTTCTCTATCATATCCCATACATGCGTGAATCTATTTTATTTATGTCATATAAGTCACCTGATGATAAACGTCAAGCTTTTCAATCGCTGTAGCAGTGACACCAATCTAGTTCTGCTTGATATTACCCCGCACCTGTCATTCCGAGACGTTAGTTCTGTTAGTAGTAGTACCCTTAAAGCCTAAATATAATCGGAGTAGTTTTTACACAATAATGCTTCGAGGTAGAATATCAGATATTGGGATGACCCACCAAGACGGACTCCTGTTAAAGATTTCGACCACTGGTACCTGTACACAGTAATTATTTCAACTTGGTGATTGAATTTGTACCACTTCTTTACAGTCTTGAATGTTTGTGCCTATTAACTAGACATACAAAATCTGGCTCTTAACTTGGAGGTAAACCGTGAAGTTGCCAAGCATCGGCTAGAACCCACCTTGTTGTTCCACAATCCACCCTTATCGGGTTATGTGCGGGCGCGGGGTGGTTACACGGTTAATAATAGGCTTCTTACCCGCTTTATCTGCAGTATTAAACCATAAAACATTATAATTTATATCCAGTGTCGTTTCGCTATGAAGCCTTCAGAGCCGGAGGTTCTCAATGTTTTGTTTTATTTTGTTTGTGGTTAAAATGGAATTTTAAATGAGAGATATATATATATATATGCAAATGTTCTTCAGTGTACTTGTTTCTATTTTAGTAGGTAGTCTGTGTTACCTGTTCCGGTTAGTAAACAATGTTTTAAAGTTTTTTATCACATTATTTTTTATTGTAGTCAATATCAAATCTCATATCGTATAATATATAACTTGTATTAATGTTTTTTTTGTAACCATGCATAAAGTAGTATATTTTTGACAATTATAAATCCTTTCTGTATAATATTATTTAATTCAATACCATAAAATAAATAATAGTTTTTCTACATTTTTGTAGGCTGAGGTTTAATTTTTGTATAACAGTAATAAACATATCAATAAAGCATCATCTCATTCCCTAAAAACGATACAGCATACAATAACACCATATGTGAAATTCTCCAAGCTAATTCAATTTCATTACACTCCACCCGACTCGAGCCATATTTGACCCATATATCACCCAAACAAAGTTTGAGAGCCGCAGACGCGCTGATACTTAAAAATAACGAGATTCTAGCAAATATTGTAATAACCACCCCTTGTCCTCTCGTATTTAGCTCGGAGCCATTGTTTTAATATTCTTTGCTGACTGTACTGCTCCGTCGTGTTACCGGGTTAACCCCTCGATAAAGTAGAGTTGACTGAGCGGAGGTATAAACAGTTACTCAACTATGACTGTTGTTAAGTTATACTTTGTGATTTGTTTTAATTTGGAAAAGTCACACACAACTCTAAACTAATTTTAGACACTTATCAAAAGCATTTTTGCTGATCGTGAATATAGTATAATGAGAATACTTACCTTAAAAATTATTTTTTTTAACTTTAAGGTAGGTAGGTATTCTAGGTATTTGTCAAGAAAGTCAAAAGTATTTTATTTTTATTAAAACACAATGTTTCCTCCCACTAAGATTTGAAAGTATTTTATCAACCATGCAGACATTTAAAAATATTGATTTAACGTTAAAATAATTAAAACATAAACAGATTTAAATCTTGAGACATTTAACAAATTCCAAACTTCACACAACAAAATACACGCTCTGCGAGTCCAATCTTGTAGATATATATAGCTTGAAAAAAAACTGAAGCTTTAAAAAGAACATGTTTGTGAAATCCATTAAAGGTGGGAAATCGTGATACTGTTTTTCGTATAGTACTGCTATGTCACCACTTTAGCCCGTCAATAAAATAGCGTCGACTGTACCCCTTTGTTTACATTTCATTTCATCGATATTTGCAAAATTTCACTTCGCATCTCTAAAATTTATACGTGTTAATAGACGACATTAACGATTACGGTGGTTTGCGCGTGTGTGCGTGAGGGAATTAGTGTTGTCGAAATATTGTTATTATATTTCGAGCATTGTTGTGTTTGATAATGTTATGTCGGGGATGATGGGAGAAACATGTTGGAAATGGGTTGAAATGGGACGATGATTTGTATCATTTAATGTTAGAAATGGCCGTTGACAAACATTTTTATCGTATAAGAATAACTAGTTTTGTATTTTTTTCAACCTGAGCAGAATTGTGTTTATTTTATTACTATGTATATTATTTACGATATGTGATTACTTAAATGCTGAATAATATATTTCTCCGTTTGAAAGACCTCAAAATACTGTAGTGATATAAATCTGAGATATAATTTTATGGTGAAAAGGCCCATAAAGACTATGGTGGTAAAAAGTTTTTACTCTATATCAATATATATAGCTGCACATACAACGAAGCGCTGTGTATTTGTCTAATATACACGATTAGTTTCAAGATACGATAGGTTTCAAACTTCCAGTGTTATCGGTATAAAATTTTAAAGAAATGTTTTTGTTCTCAACTAACTTCTATCAAGACCTTTTTTGAAAAATATGAGAGGATTTGGGAAAAATAAGTTTACTGTACCAACTGGCAATGCGTGTATAACTACACTTATCACATACAATAATATTAAATCCACCAACATTAACAAGTGTCCGACGATTACACTGATCAAACAAAGCCTCTTGTATCTTAGATATAATTCTCTTGATATAACCGCTATCAGTTTATTTGCACAACAATGACCCAATAAAAGAGGATATTGAGGCTATAAAGTTAAGCATGGGTCAATGTAACTAATATTTCTTGAATGAATAAGTATTATTTTTGTAAACCCAGTTTTCATTCCACGGACATGCCCAATGGACACCAAATTTATATCACAGCCTTGGAACTTATTGCAACACGTGGGCAAAAATTTTGTGAACAAGAGGAGGTCTATATGTATATGTGATTCTAATGTGTAACATTAGAATCATTAGATCAATGTATCTTAGAATACAAATGAGGAGTCCTTCTCCAAATCCAAACATGCATTATCCTTTGACCTGAGGATTTTATATTTGTTACAGTGAATTTTCTGAAAATCTGACCAATTAACACCTACAAAATTCACCTAACCAAGGATAAGGGCTACGGTTAGAAACAAAGGGCAAGCCTTTTCTTCTACGTTACCAAATACTTAATACCTAGCAACTTTTATATTTTACATATTGTTGGAAGTAGATAGTTATATTTTAGTAAATTTGTTGTGGAAATTTGAAACAGCAGGCGGTGCCGTGAAAAGGCTTGTAAGCTTTGCTACAAAGATGATATTTATCGCAAAACAAAGTAAATCTTGAGATAAAGTAGTCACCTGGGACGCGGATCCACCCGTGCTTTGTTGTATCAATATTGCATGATGAGTGGATCAAGTCATAAGGAGATAGCGTATGAGTAGTCCTACATACTTTGATGGGTTTTGTTAGGTTTCTGTTTCTAGTTTGTTAGTCGTAAGAACGTGTGTTTGTGATTAAGGTAATAAAAAAAACCTGCTGAGTTGTTCTAGACCTCGTCTGTTTTGGTAATGATACAATGAATACATGATACATTTCGGTGAGTGTGCAACGGAACTTCACAATTTGATTCCGCCATCCCCATTAAATAATCGGACATCCAGGGATACTCAGAAGCGCCAGCGCTATATGGTGGATATTCCATTTACCCGATCGAAACGATTTGCTTCTTCGTTCATTGTACCTACGAACCGCCGTCTTCAAAACGCGAGTGAATAAGAAATAATCAATATAATAATAAACCTTCTGGGTAAGCGCGCTCCATCATCGACCGCATCATCACTTAACATCAGGCGAGATAGTGGTCAAATCCTACCCAGTCCGGTACAAAAAAAAATGGTTTTCATGAAAACTTCTGCCTATTGGCCACAAAATCTAATAGAATAAAATTCAGGGAAGTTAGTTTATTTTTGATATTCAAATTTAGTCAGCTATCGCTTGTTATGAAATTTTTCGAAAACACAACTGTTTTATCAATTATAAAATCTTCTCATAATGCACTGTGCACGCATTAGTAAAATTTAGGCACTAAATGTTTATGTAACCGCATGAGTTTATGCCTTGTACTATACAACAATTTATCGTACCATGCCGTGATTACGGCAAATCTACTGATTGCACGACTATTGATACAGTCTGCGTTACTTCTCTAATACACTGTTAATGTTTGCCTTGTTTTTGTAAATTTATCTTAGGGATTAAGCTAGGCTGTGGTTTTCACATCTGTACAGATATATCAATGTACTTAGGTTTATGTAAGTATTTGTTAAGATTATGTTTCTAGGACGAGAGATACTGGTGTTATATTAAATGTTTGAACTGTTCTTAATATACTTAGTCAGTTTAGATTATGTGGCTTATTTGTAGGACAATTAAAGGATAAACTTCGATTTAGTTATGTATGCTTATCAAGGTTTAGCATTTACCGTGGCATTAGTTTTAACTAATATATTTTATAAGGGATGCTTATAACGCTGACTAATGCTGAAATTTCAACCCTATCGGACTGCGTATGAATAAAACAGAAGCAATAATGGTTTCTGATGGTTTTCTGAAAAATTAAAAGAAGTTTATGAACTCAAAACTTGTAATTAAAATTGGATTTATGATTTAACTTGTCCTTTTTGATCAGGTTTTGCTAATTTATTGTTATGTTCTTAAGTATATGCATAACACATTTACTGAGGTATTTTCGTTACTAGCGTAATTAAGTGTTTTTTATTAAGAAAAATTTAGAATAAAGTTAGAATATAACTTTGCAGTTTTATTCTAACGTTTACATTTTAAAATAATATGTTTTGGAGTCAACTTGGCCTCAGAAAATATAAACATGTTTAAAATATTTTTTACAGCTACAAAAGAAATTAATTTTGCCTGATTATACAATAAATGAATATAAAACCTGTTGCAATAAAGCTATGTAGCATTTTACAAAATTACAAATTCACGAGAGGAAAAATTATAGTAGTGTGCGGGATATCATAATTTTCATCTATTACATCGGTTACGGTACATCTATTTAATGAATGCGTCTGTGTCCAATTCTCGATCCTGCGCCCGAAGAGTCAAGACCTCCTGAAACTGCTGCGAGTACATTCGAAACGCGTCGACACTATTCGATCTAGACTATCTATGTAGCGTTTCTGACGTCACGTTTCTCTTTCGGCCTAGCAGAACATTCAAGCGATCTACGATTCGTAAAAGAAATAAAAAAAGTCTTAAAATAGTTTTAAATATTGTCTTCCTACTGTCTAATTGCTATTAAAAGTAATAAGTATATCCTTGTAAAATAAGTATTCCAAAACTTATTTTGTAATCAAAATCTCTCTTGATCAATAACCTGTCATATACGAAAAAAAAATACGGTAAAAAAGTTACAAGTGACTAACATAAGTATCTACGCTCAATCCAATACACTCAGCAACAAAAAACAACATATATACCAATAGAGATTCACTGTACCTTAGATAAGTGTCGCTAGTAGACAGGTATCATTATGCGGAATACTTAGCCGGAAGGTAGGGGAAGCGGGGGTGAGGGGAGGCAATTTAATTCTGTCCACGTTCTAATAATGACCGTCATAATTCGTTCAAAGTGTCCGGTCTGGGGACAATTTCGCCCGCTTTCCCCTTGCCCGGTTGATTCCTTTGCATTTCCCCCCCCTTAATTCCATTTTCATGCCACCTTGCACACATTCGCGCTTCATCTGCTTGCATGTGTGTGTAAAGATGTGTTGTTTAGGATTTACTTTACTTTTGTCGTAATGTTATGGTGTTGTTAATACTATTGTTTGTACTGTGGTCACGGAGAGGTTGTATGGTTGGACGTGAACTGCGTTGCATTAAGGACTATATTGCTGATTTGTAAAATAATACCATTATGAGGGTAGATTGATATTTTGAGACCAACGCAAAATAGTTTTTTTTTTGAAACCTTAAATTTGACTAAGTTGCAAAGAACTATGTAATTTATCTTCCCTTTTTTAATTATATATAATTAATAAATAAAAATACTTATAGATAGAGATATTTTAATTCTTGCTATATTTTACATAAAAGTATTCGTAACTATTGACCACAACACAATTATTCTTAATAACTTTTTTATTGGTAACCTGGAATTGTAATTTTGAAGCGCTCGTAGCGAAGTTTGCTTAGCTATTCTGAAACGATCAGCAAAGTTAAGCAACGCCCGCCGCGGTCAGGAGTTGGATGGGTGACCGCTGGTGACATTACTACTGAGCGCTTCCGTGCTTCGGAGGGCACGTTAAGCCGTCGGTCCCGGTTGTTGTCTTAGGATGGCAGTCGTTATAGCATGGTGGTAGGGCATTTTGCGAATGCCCGCCTGGCTAGCTACCACCCTCAAGTAGAAAATCTGTCGCCAAGCACCTAACGGTGTGTTCCGACAGCTGTCCTTGAAAGCCAGTAATTCTAGGTTAGTCTGAACAACATCTTCGACCACATCATCACTTACCATCAGGTGAGATAGTGGTCAAAGGCTAACCTATCAGGCATAAAAAAAAAAAAAAAAAAATCATATATATTTTAATAACTGATTACTGGCCCTCAAAGACACAGGTTCCGGAACAAACTGGTAGGTGCTTGGCGTCAGATTTTAAACTTCTAGTGTTAGACAGTTAGCGGGCATCGTAAAATGCCATACCACCTTTCTATATCGACTGCCACCCTAGGACAGCCTCCGGGTCCGAAGGCTTACTGTGCCTTTGAGCGCAGAAGCGCTCGGTAATAAATGCCACTAGCGGTCAAGCCTAATTTTACTATATAATATGTAACATATTGTTAATAAAACGTTCAAAAGAATGGCCCCGAGATTCTTGCCCGTTCTTCTCAAGGTGGTTCTATATTTTTTTTTGCTGAACGTGGCAGTATAATTTTCAATATTTTAATATTAAAATTTGTAATTGACCTTCATAAGAGCGTCGTAGACGCCTACATTGAATAAATTATTTTGACTTTGACTTTGATTGTAGCAGTATAGATGAACTACTTGGCAAGCCTTATTATGAGCGCTTTTAACGAAAACTCGTAATAATTATTCCTGTATCAATAACAGTAATCACGAAAGCAATAGCTACACATATTTTTCTACAATATCGATAATTATTTCTTCGACTCGGTTGCGCATCGGAAAAAATTCAAACATGCGTCAATTTAAAATACTAACACATCTAAGAACCCTCACACAAACACTCTAGAACTGTGTGTATACACTGACGCCATCTTGGAACTTGAATGTGTTCGTGCATTATCAACACATGTAGCACATATTAAGTTTGATTTATACCTCTTATATCGTAAATGGATTAGAGAATTGTCCCTTTGCTACCACTTGCACTGGAGTTACCATACCAACTCTTGTTTTTCTGGGATAATTACACCTTAAAGGTGTTAGTTTAAATTTTATTTTATAAAAACAAACGTGATTTTCACTCATTTAATTTAATAATACGGCTTAACTCACGTGAATAAGTCAGATCAGAGCAGAGCTCCGAGTTGAGTTTCGACCACATTCGGTGGTCTTTTTCAAGGAGTACTCCGGACGCCCGCGTTGACGTCTCCCTTAGCACTGTAGAACTGAAACTATAGTCGGAGCTAGCTGACATATTCACGTGAGTGAACGTGTATTGCTTACTTTGAATTGTTTTATAAACTTAAAATCAATGAAGCAATGTAATACATAAAATGTGATTGATCATCGTTTCAAAAAGAAGGCTTCGTAAAGAGAGTGTATTGGATTTTTGTGTTATCATCAACAATTTGTGTATTGATAAAATATGATGATGAAATAAGAATCAAAATTTTTACAAGCATATCCAATAATGTTGCCTATTATTCAATAAGTAATATATTTCATATTATCTTTATCTGTATTTCACAGATAATCTTTTATGTAACTACCTACATAAAAATAATGTAGTAACCATAATATACATTTCATAATATTGTTATAAAACGATCCCTTTCATATAAAAATTGTCAAAAATTACGTAGTTTGTCAGGAAATTGATTTAACTTGGTATATACCTATTTATAATTATCAACAATCTGGTCCACAATGTTTCAAAAATCATGGTGACTCCTATGGAAGTGGTTCTAAACGCGCGTTTTACGAGTATTCATAATTGGCACGCGCCGCGGGAGGGGCGCACGGTAAATCTATGGTTTCCGTAATTAACAGCCAGCAATGGTTAATGTGCTATGTTTTTGTTTCAGGTAAGCTTCGTGACCTGGTGTGGGGGAGAACGGACAAGTGAGTTTTTGGAGGTAGAAATGAATCTGTGAAATATTTTCCGAAAAACGTTTCCGGTCAGTCATTTTTGCTAAATCAGAAAAGGAGACGCTTTGCTCGCCCTTCATGCTCGCTCGGTCAACTATCGAATTAAAATTACATTTGTTTCATCAACTGCCATATCTTCCTTCGTTGAACGAAGGCCTTTCTCTCATTAATTAGCTATAGTCCCTTCGCTTGGCAGGGATCTTGGGAGTTTAAGGTAGCAGTTCTTCAGAAGTCACTGCTGTCTAACTTCTTGTGTTTTCCCTCCGTTGCTTCGAACGTCTCCCACAGAAAGATTCGGGTGGGTGTAATTCTAGTTAGGCAATTACTTTGAAAACTTTTCCAATTGAATTATCTATATATTAAAAATCGTCAATTGTTTGAATCCCGCCGCGGGCTTGAGCTTCACCGCATAGTGGAAGGGCATTTTGCGAATACCCGCCTCGCTAGCTACCACCCTCAAGTAGAAAATCTGTCGTCAAGCACCTAACGGTGCATTCCGTTAGCAGTCCTTAGAGTCAGTGAAATTATAGGCACATGAGACTTAATACTACGTTTCAAGGTGACGGGCGCAGTGCAATTCGTGACTTGTGACGAAATGCATCTGTTATAGACAGAGGTTAGTCCGCTTAACATCAGGAGAATCTCGAGCTTGTTCCGTCACAATTACAAAAAATATAAGAAAAAAGTTCCTGATTGTTTTAAATTAATGTTACAACAATCGCCGCGTATCAACTTATTCATAAAAAATATATATTAATTTTTAGATATGAGTACAGAATATTTTTGCTGCAAATATAACAAAGATTGATCTTTTTACAAATATAATAATTGCATGGCTTGATGCCTTCGTCAGTTACAATAAAACTTAATGTTATTAAACCATATCCGCTTTAGTACTCCTGCATATTGGTATCATAGATTAAAATAACAGTTACTACGTGACAATTCAATACTTAATATTAGAAGGCACGTATTATGCCGTTGTATAAAAAGTTGATTGCGAAAAAAATCATTTGTACCACAGTAACATTTGCATTATTATTTAATATAGGTAAAGTACATACAATAATAGAAGTAAGTTAGCGTTCTACATGTTCAAGTTTGAATAGAATCAGCATCGTTGCATTTAGTGACGTAGTTTACACGGAAGTACTGTCTTGTCGTTAATGTTAAAGTCTGAGGATTGATTTTCGAATGACGTTAGTTGAATAGGCCATGTCTCACTTAATTATATAGAAATCTTTGGAACAAATACCTTTACTTGTTAGTACAGTTAGTTTATTGATGGTTCTTACCACACTATGACTATTTTATTTTAGGATATACCCATAAGTTGGGAGAGACTACTCAAGAGATACTAACGTCACTTTAAAGTCACGTGACGTTTAACTTGGTTCATCAACGCAGACCAATACCGCACAGACTAGTGACTTGACCTGTACTGGTTATGGACCGTTTCTTAACAATCCTCAGTTCTGTGAGAAAAATAAATAATATGGGACAAGTCAAGGCGCGGGAAAGACTGGCTGAAGTAAGGTTTTTAGATATTTTTTGGGCAATTGATACTTTTAACCGTTTACACGTATTATTGGATAGAGTAAAGATCTGTAATTTATACAGTTGGAGACAATTTGCCTTGGATTTAATTAAAAGAAGCTTTCGATTCAGGGCAATTCAGGTTTTTATGATTTTCAATGTAAAATAAGTGTAAATATCAAGGTTTGTGTGTAATTTTACATCACTTATTTGTGACCATGAAAGTTTGCTTCAATGTTAATTATTTGTAGCGAAATTAACATTTGTAGTTAGGAGTTTTTATAGTTATTGAAAAAACAGTAAAAGTTTAAACTTAAAAAAATATTATTTTTAGTTACAATGCAGCCTATCAATTCTAAGTCGCACATGCTTTTCTCAAAGTCTTGATAAAATTTGCGAGATTTTTCTCTTGCACCACGGCATCGTTTCTTCTCGTCGCAATCATAAGCTATTTTCTTATACTTAAATTTCGTGTGTGTATCCAAAAAAGGCAATGACTTCAAAAGAATTTTGACATTTTTGACATGAGAGTTTCACACTTTCATCCAATATGTGGATAACATACACTCACTCATGCAAATTGACGTAATATTTTCAAATATAGTTACTAAATATAAATTATTTTTACTAATGAGGAAGAGCGCTCCTATCATGGACAATAAAATAAATAATATTACATTGGCTATACAGGTACTTTCATAAACTAAAGAAATCAAAAAACCAAACACGTGTAGTAACAGCAAAATCAGTAGCAACTTCATTAAAAACTTGCATCTCGTAGTCTAGAAGGAGATTAAGGAACTGCATCGTGAAAAGGCAAGTTCATCAAAAGAAATCCGGCAGAAACCCGTCCATCCTGAATACAAAGAGGCAAGGGGCTGGGAGGACAGAGGACCGCTGCGATATGGTACTAAGAGTCAGTACATAAACTGCTTCTTATAAGTTAATTTCTATTTCTTGAATAATGTTAGCACCTTGTGATACCATCAGTGATGTCTCTATTCCCACCTACGTCAAATGCTTGTTTGTATTGAACACAAAAAGCTATTGATATCATGTAACTTTGAGAACTTGTCTGCAATGTTTACTTTTTTATACCCTCTAGTCTAGCCTGTCACCAATATGTCACCTGATGGTAAGTGATGATGTAGTTGAAGACGTTTCTCAGGGAAACCTAATATTAATGGCTCTCATTGAACACTGCTTGACGACAGATTTTCTACTTGAGGGTGGTACCATGCAAAATGCTAAGTATTAATTATAGAATATTAGCAGTTCTACGGCGTATGCTACATAGAATACTAGTTGTGAAATAAATTCAAATTTAGTTTTAAGATATTTCGTTTTTTAAATGGTTTCAAAACATACTCAATGTATGAAATATTAATAACTGTTTTGTTGTTATTGTAGGAAAAAGATGGGCTTTGTTGTACGAGTAAATTTTAAATATTTTTGTATTATTTTCTTCACTCCTAAGCGCTGCTTTAGAAGTCAAGCGAAATTCGATCCTCAAGTCGGGCGTATGTTGATGTTTCCTGACTATAAAATTGTCAGTAACAGTCTGGAGGCTGGAAATGTATTCAGTAGATGGTGATACGCTCAACCTCTATTATAAATATAAACAATTATATATGGCAAAACGTGGGAGCTTTTGTGTGTGTATATAGGTACTAAATTATATTTGTACTTCTTTCTAATGTATTATAATAAAATATAATATTCCAGAAGTGTCAGTATTTTAGTACTACAGCGTATATTTAAAACAACTAAAATATGAGAAAAAGTTTTCATTCTCAAATCGCGAGACTTCATATACTGACTCCTTGCAGTGAAAAAGAGGAGTACAAAAAACATTTGCTTCTGTACTAACGAAACAATCGCAAGCATAATTGATTTTAACGTAGAGTCGACTGCAAATGAAGGGGGAACCGATGTGAGAGGAGCGGAAGGGGGTAGGGGTAGAGACAGGTGCCTCTTGATTGTATCAAGTGGCTGTCTTTGTACTAACTAGTGGTGAAAACTTTAAGTATGCTGTATGAAATTTCACTTGAATTACTTACTAGTATTATACATCATACACAAAATAATTGTACGATACTATAATAAGGTTCACAATCTTTATTTGTATTCACATTTGAAAGAAAAAGCCAAAATAATATATAACATAGGTATAAGAACCGCCATGCATACTAAAATCTTGGCCTAAAATCGTTGATTATTTTTCAAGAAACACATACTATCAACCGGATTGTTCAATGCTGAATACTGCCTACATCAAGGGCTATAATCCCCAGCTTGGTAAGTATCTTGGGGATCGCAGTATAAGACAACAGTTCTTCAGAAGGCGCTGGCCACCTTCTGGTTTTTTACCTTTAGTCGCCTCTTAAGACACCCACGCGAAGAGATGGCCCCCATCTCTAACCGCGGTGTCATTCTAGCCCAACACACTACGGAGGACACTTCAATACTTTGACTATTTACTATGTATGTACAGTATGTACCTAAATCTTAATTATCTATTCCAACAAAATTCCGAGATACTACAGGAGAGTTTGGTAAATATTGTATGTTTTATATATGTAGAATGAACTTATAGGTAGGGTTATAGATATCGTAAAAATAATACTTAGGTATATCGCTTCATCTTTTTATCAAAACTGAATGAAAATCGAACTCAGCCTTAATGATTATAATATATATAATCTGCAGAACATATATCATCGTAAAATAAAAGAATGTACTTAATAGCTTAATATTTGTTTTCTTTTATGCATTTTCATATTTATTACATCTATTAAAGAGTTTTCTAGATAGTATTTTATTGATATTGCAGAGTTGTGAAATATGAATCATTTTACCGAGAAAAACGACTCGTACAAAAATTAAAATTCACTTGTGAAGAAATGGCCCTCTAAGTTCTAACAATTTCAAATACCTTCTTCTAATATAAAACATAATGTTTTTGTCTTCTAACATTTGTCCATGAAGCTAATTATCTAAATCCATATTTTATTAAATCATGTCATTACACTAACAAGCACAATATCTACATACGTTTTGCAATTGCAGCAATGCACTGTCTCATTATTCATAGATCTGTAATCATTGGCTACTCTAGGGAGTTTGGAAATAGGGGTATACCCTTTATAAGTTATGTAAAAGTGGTCTAGCTAAAAATATGACAGTATATCTGAATTTTTATTTTTGAATAAAAAAAGTGTGCTCATTTTTTTATTTGAAGATACATACAACTATTTATTACCTAGGAATAATTTGAACCATTATAAATTCAACGACTCATGTGGTAATAAACAAATCAGTGAATGTGCGAGGCAAGTTTTAATGCACGCCGTGTTGTTAGAGATCTTTGGAAAAGTTTCAATTTTGGTGCCGTAGGTAAAGGTAATGTACCGATTATGTTCTGTATCATATCTTGTTACAAGTTCTAGTCAGGAATCAGGAGTCAGGAAGGCTTTCAGAAGAGCATTATGTTCTGCTGGATGACGAGTTATAATGAACCCGCTTTCCTGCTCAATCTTCTGATCTCCTAGTGGTAGTTATGCTGAAAACTGTCTATAACATATTTTATATTTGAATAAAAATTTGCAAAATTAGTTACAGTGAAATCACTTATCATCTGGATAAAAATAGTTTTAAAGCTTTGAATAGGTTATTTCAAACATATGTTTGGCAAAAAACCTTAGATAATTATTATACGCAGTAACAATCTAATTTATCAACGGTTCAAGGGTTAATTACGTTTGTAAGGACAAAATATTACTTTTATAAATTTTTCAAAACAGATTTTCTTATAATTTTTTTCTTACATTTGACTTTTTGTACTGATTCGTAATTTTATCTGTTTCTTTGTCGTGCCTTACATTTTTAATACGGCGAACTTTCAGTGTAATTGTATCTCTTTATTTCTTTTCCACCGACTATACAACTAAGTCTACTCTAAAACTTTTCCTAAAGCCTAATGAATCAGGTCTTGAAGACACAGTCTCCCGCGTATTCAAATCAGATACGAGTACATGTGGCTTGATTAAAGCAGGTTTACTGCAATCTGCAGTCGGTACAAGTTCCATACGATTATTGCACTGAGTTTTTATTAAGTTGGAAGACTTGAAACGGTATTCGGTTTGATGGGCTTTGAAAGAAGTTTTCATATTATTTAAAAACTGTATTATATACTGAAACAGATATGAATAGGTTCAGGCGTTACTTTGCGGAAATCCATATTAAATAATAACAAATATTTTTAAAAGTATCTAAAGAAAACATTAAATAATATTTTAATTAATTTATTTTTTAACCATATTTATCACTTAAAAAAGTATAAAAATATATATCTAGTGACAATTCCGCCTAATTTTCCTGTTATCTAAGTAATGTCACAAACATCACGCAGCCTAACCGGAAGAATATCCGACTAGTTTCGCTTAATGTTTTCTTAAGATACTTTTAAAAATATTTGTTACTATGAAACAGATATGTTAAAATATTTTGTTGAATTATTAAATCCTATACAATCATTGTTTTGTTTTTACTAGACTAGTAAAAAGCGGTTGAGAACGTATATGTAGACAACCTTAACAATTTGATCACATCAACTAAAAAAGCATTATTTACTCATTCACGATAGTTTCGTAGCGTAGTTTATAATAATATTAATATTATAATAATACTACGCAAAAAGTTTAGCTTTTCGTAGTAATAAATAAAGTTTGTTATGGTCGGAAAATGTTAAGAAAAAGGGGGGGCAGTCTCTTTTTTAACCATATTTATCATAAAAATGTTGTTCAGTGATTTTAATCTCTGTTTAACCCTTTAGTTTGAATTATTTTAGATACAACAGCACCCAGCGATACAGCGGTGAATATGTGATGTTTATTTTAACTTTTCCTAATCATACAATAAAGCATTCAATACGTTCATATCAGAAATAAAAAAAACACCTAATATTCATATAAGTACTGTAAGATTTTTAAGAAATTTCGAAAAATATTAGCGAATATTTTTATTTCCCAATATTATGTTAATTTAACTTTAATTACAATAAGTCAGTATTCAATTTCAACGAGGAATCAGGTAATTGGAAGCAACACTGGTTGGCAGAAAATGTCTGGCCAAGTCAATCGCTCTTATCAAGTACTCTCTTTATGCACTCGCAAACCCTTGAAGGACCGTATTTCTACTGATTTAGCACGCATATTCTAATCCTTGTTTAGTTTTCTATAAACCTAAGAAAGCTGTGATACAACCACAAATTCAAGTACAAATATAAATTCACATATACATAATAGTCATTCAATGATAGACGAGACAGAAACCAACGCAAACCATGCGCTTTTTACATTAGTATTTATGTGCGCACTAGACACAAAGAAGCCTAATTTATCCTCTAGGCACAATAGTTAAGATAACAAAGCATACAAACAACAAAAACGTAACATCAAGTATCTAAATAAGGGCCAGGCCGGCTGCTGCGACGCACGACCTCCTAAATATTCCGATTCTTCGCTCCCCGATTCATATGAGATGCATGCTGCAGATAGTCAATTTGCTGGACCCGACTGCGCTTCGATTCGAGATATGGTAATCGGGGAAAAAGTCGCATGCGATTCGCAGTGAGATCGCTCCTTAAGCGTCTCTGACTGGCCCTTGAGGCACGCCAGTTGATAAGTTTGGAACTCGAGAGTTTAGGGAAGTGCATAATCTATGAATTGAATCCAGAAGTCTTGATTGTATTTAAATGTGGTTTTGGAAGAGGCTGTCTTGTCGTTCATTTGAAGTTTAATATAGAATCAGTGATTCTTTCAAATATGATTTCTTATAATAATGGTGACATTAGTTTTTCCTTATAAACAATGATTAAGTAGTCTAAGTTTGTTGTCTTAGTATAAAATGTTTTATTTATGGGGCTTTTTCGCTCAATATGCAACTTTGATACTTCCAATCAAACCCCAAATAGTTCACACAAAAAAAGTTTTTTATAATTTATTTAGTAATTGGGTATACAATTCGTCTAGGCTATATTTTCCAATTCTATAAAAAACATGCGTATTATATTTTTTTTAATAATATATTTATTATATACTAAATAGATCGTTTAATTATTGAAAAAACTGAATCTATTGTTTTTCTGTTCTTATTCATATCAGCTTAAAATTTGTTTAGCGGATATCAGAGAGCCTTAATTATGTTTTATGCAGATTTTGACCACCTTGAAGCAGTCATTGACTAAAGGGTCCAATTATACTATTTACACAGTGACACAACGTAAATACTTCACTAGTGATATAACGTGGTCGTAAATATAGGTACGAGAATTGGCCAATTGATAATGTGTGAACGATCATCGTATCTTTTGCTTATTTTTCATCTTTGATGTCTTGCCGGTAAATTACAAATGTGATTTGGATAATCCGGGTAAGAATAAAAACATGTCATGCACATTTTATAAATAAAATAAGATTTGCATCAACTTTGTATTATAATTAGACTTCGGAAAATATTACATTAGGTTATGTTACATTACATATTTGCGCATATGATTCTTGTTTTTAGATTTTATAAGCAGATATTTTTATGTTTTTCGCGTCATACTTATTGATGATGTAAGTATAGTTAAATAATGTTTTTTTATTGCTGATAGGTAAGCCTTTGACCACAATCTCACCAAGTCAGTGATATAATATAATAATCAGGTAAGTGATAATGTGTTTGAAGGTGTTAACTGGCTTAACCTAGAATTACTGTCCCTCAAGGGCAACTGCTGAAACACTGAAACATATCGTGGGGTGCTGAGCGGCAGATTTCATATTTGAGGGTGGTCGCTAGCCAGGTGGGCATTCGCAAAATGCCCTACCACCATATTTAAAATATTATAAAGAATACTTCATATAATAATGTATTAAAATAACCACGGCAAACTTCACAGTATCACCATTTCGCAATGATAGTGGACTCAACAGTGAATTCTATTAAGGAATCATTATGTTCAAAATGAGAGAATCGAGGCCCAATCTTTCAGCACAAATCGTTTATCATTTTTTCTCGACAATGGCTCCGATTAGAGGCACAAGAAGGAGGGGCTAGCCCCGGGCTGTGTTGTGGTAGGTCAGTAAGTAATGAATAATTTATATAGAATTATGGTAATGATATTGGTGTGCGACTTGGCCGTTTATAGATTGAAATCTCAGGTCGAAAGTTTAAGTATCTGTGGTCCAGGGCAGTCTTTCAAACCGTTTATTGATGTGGACTACGGGATTTATAGTAACTGATACCTTTTGTTTTAGAAATGAATTTGATCGTAAACGATTGTCTTGTATAAAACAACGCCTAAATTTGTTTATTGAATGAATTTACTCGATATAGTTGTATTGGCAATTTTAGAGTATTCAAAGCTCAAGTAAGTAATATTAGCACAAAGTTTGGTACAATTACGTAAAGTTAACTCCAAATGAAACCTTTATAGTAACTCACATTCGTGACATATGCACTATACTTGATATGATCTGTAAATGATCTTCGAACAGATCTTCTGTACTTGGAACACGTATAGTAGTTAGGTTAGGTACTGGGTTACTCAGTTATTTTCGCATTAGTACCTAGCTAGCTATATGTATGCTATGATAATATGTCGTATTTTAACCGATATACACAAAATTAAGAACCTTTTTTACAATTGAAGGTTCTTATACCTTTAAGGAGATACCTTCCACGTCACGCGATTATTTCGCCACTTATGAACTGATTTTAATGATTATTCTTTTGTTGTGTAGAATATACTGTTCTCTCCCTCCATTAAAATTTCACTGAAATCAGTAGAATAGTTTTTAAGTTACGAGTGCATGTACTCAATATTTAAATCATGTTTTTGTGTACCTGAATGATTCAAGCCTAGTTGCAGCTCTTGTCTATGGTGAACAGTCTTTAAGGCGAGTGAATTCTAAGCAGAAATAAAAATAGTGAAAAATAAAATAACATAGCCCGGCACCGAATTCTTCTAGTTATTTCATTCTTTTTAGTGTTAGAAATCGGTTTCGTTATTTTTATATATATTTTAAGCATGTCAATTAGATTCCAATGCGTGAAGCATTTTCATCAAATATTATTTTTTAGGACAAATTCGATTATGAAATTGTATACCTTCTTAACTTCGATGCGTTCGCTCTGTAGCTCGTTCTAATCATCTATGATAATTCTCCCAGCTCCCTCATTACCATCCGCAATCACGTCTGTCCCAAAGGTTGTCTTATGTCAACAGCAGACGTCTTGGAGACGTGCTGACGCAGCGGTCAGAGAATCCCCTTCCCCCTTTTGCTGTCTTGCTCCTCGTAGTAGGAGAGCCAGACGGCTTTGCAAGTAGGTGTTTTGAAGAGGTCATTGATCCAGAATTTGTTGTGATTACTTCTGTTATACATATTACATACTTAACACCATTTGCAATTTAAAATTTGTTTTTTTTTTGCATTCTACATATTACATCCCAATACATATATACTTTTTCGTGGTGTACAGTGACTTTGCGTACGACATTTTGTAGAAATTATTTTCTAGGGGAAGGTGTTAAATGAAATGTATTAAACGTAGGTATTTAATATAGTTATGGAATGTACTTAGTAATATTTTTTAACTTGACTTGTTTAATTTTTTTTCATAGTTAAATAATAGACTTAATTTGTGCTACTCAGCTTCATTGTAATTCTTTATGAATTCAAATAAAACAAATAAAAGAAATAACATTCAAAATGTTCTTCTTTCGATTTGAACGAAAACTCTTTGCCTATCCGCCCCTGGTAGGCACGTAGGCCTGGCCAGTGGTCGTCGGAATACTAATTATCAATTATCAGGGGGCAGTCTTGGCAGACATTCAGGGGCCTTAATACACATAATTGGGTTTCAGTTTTAAAACTTCAGTTCTAATTTTGTGAGCTTTATTGGGATCGGTATTTTAATATATCAGCAGCTCCTGTAACTATAACGATCAAAATGGCTATGAATTGTGGGCATAGTGATTACTTAACCTATAGGAAAGTAGTAGAAAGGCTATTGACGACTATCAATCCCAAAATAAATTACTTCACCATAACACTGTTATTTTTACACGGTTAAAGACCATAATTTAAGCTGATGGTAAGACAAGCTACGCTTCAAGCGCTTCAAAGCGTTAATCTTCTGAACTGAGTTCCAGTTTCTTATTTAAGTACTTTATGTGTAAATAACGTCTCAAAGACCAAAATCGCATACGGCCTCAAAACCTTGGCCAGAATATTTTCTGAAGTAGTCAAGTGAGTTACGCTGGGATTGGCAACAATGTTTGATGTTCACGATAGTTTCAAACTCAAGATTGTTATCGTTCATCGTTTACTTTGAAGTTTCAAGAAAATTTTATTATTTGATGATATAAATTCCAGTAGCATGTAAGTATGCCTAGTCACACTGAACATTCTACACCATTTTCAAATTCTGTGGATTTTACCATCGACATGGCGCTAACATACGAGTTTTTTTTTTATGCCTTATAGGTTGGCCTTTGACCACTATCGCACCTGATGGTAAGTGATGTGGTCAAAGATATTGTTCAGATTAACCTAGAATTACTGGCTCTAAAGAACAGCTGCCGGAACACACCGTTAGGTGCTTGGCGACAGATTTTCTACTTGAGGGTGAAGCTAGTCAGGCGGGCATTCGCACAATGCTAGGTCATTGCTACCATGCCATAACGACTGCCATCCTAAGACAACAACCGGGACCGACGGCTTAACGTGCCCTCCGAAGCACGGAAGCGTTCAGTAGTAATGTCACCAGCGGTCACCCATCTAAATCATGACAAAGGTGGACGTTGCTTAATTTTGCTGATTGGTTCAGAACGGCTAAGCAAACTACGCTACCAGTGCTTCAAAGAAATATAATATATATAATAAACACACTGTTTTCTTGTTTCATAATAATTGTTGGAACGCAGCTACTAACTATGCTATTTAATATAATTTACGATCGAAATACGAATTAATTTCAAAATCAGTACCTACCGTTGTTCAAACACACGGTTCAAATCGATTGAGGTTTGGGACAAGATAGATACTTATATCTAGGAGGCATTTGCCAAAAAGCATGATATTTTTACGGGATTCTGGGGCACATTGAAATTACCTTAAATTTTGCCAGAGCTAGACAGATGCCACTGAGACAGAAAATCTAATATTCCGTTTGTTTGATACAGTCGTATTCCAAGTCAACTCTAGAAAATATTCTTGGGTAAGTCTTGGGTACTATTTAACTACAGAAACATTCACCTACCTTGGCTGCACATCCTCTTGTCCACCTGTTGTATACATACTGACTTTCAACGGTGGACCAGAGTTAATATAGACATTGCATATATACCCTCGGGAACTGTTCTTATTGATTGGGATAAAAATAATTCTATTCCGGATATATGTACTATTAAAGTGACCCTCTTATAGAACCTACCTACCTACATTGAACTTATCTACATGTCAATTAAATTTTATTGACATGTAGCTATTACATTTATTACGCTCCATTACAATTTTAGAAGGTGGCATCAGTTCTTGATTACTTTAAACGAGCAAAAACAATAATAAATAATGTCAAATAAAATTTTGAAATACGTTATGACAATAAATAATGTCGATTTGCAGTGAGTCTTGCAATTAATTAAATATGCATACGCTATAAAAGTGCATCTCTTTGAAATGCATAAAATTGTGGATTAAATGACAGGAGGCAGCGATATGTCGACGATTTGTTTTTACGACTATGACGTTACGTGCCAATGCAACCGTTTTAAGTATATTGAATCTTTTTATGACAAAAGATATGTTAAAGAAATACGAGTGTCATTAAAAGATAAGAGATGCCGGCGCTTTAAAAGGATTTTGATCTAATAAAATATATAATTTGTAATGGACGAACTTTTAATAGAATGTTGTATATATAATTAAAAACATTCTGCAGGTGCATATCCCAATAATACTATTATTTTTAACTTAAGTTATAAGCATATTCTTCTTTCTTTAAAACTTTAAAGTTTCTTCTATTTTGATTAGACTAGTATGAGATTAGTCTTACAATTACAATGTCATTGATCGTTGACGAGCTTAGCAACGGCTTTGGTTCAAGCTCTACCGTCCGGAAACATCCAAAAAACTGTGACTAATAAATCAGTCACAGCTTTTTAAATTGCAATTACAAGGTTTAGACAGTGACTTCATTGTGTCACTTCTGCGTGCTCGTCACTCAAACGTCATCACTGGAGTCTGAAATGTTGGTCACCCTATAGTTGGCACTAGCCTCGGCTCCTTGAATTTAATACGGTTTTTCGTTTTTGAAGCTATAATGATATGTAACCATTACACATGATAGTTGTATAGATAGTCGCCAAGCACCTACTCTTAGGAATATACAGGCGTGATGATATGTCATTTGACTCAATAATGTCCCAAATTGACACGTAACTTTGGTCAGGGTCTATTTTTCTGTTGCTAGCTCGTATAACATATTTACGAATTAAAAAAATATACCTATACTACTTAAAATTACTATATCTGTTACAGGTAAACGTGACTTTAATTATTTTTGTGATCTTTTCAAAATAATACGAGCAATATAATGTTTAATCATACCTAAAAACAAAAAAATAAAAGTAAAAGAGTAAGTAATTTCACACACGTCAAATATTATGTTGATAAAAGAAGATCCAAACTAAAACTAAATACTTAATCAAATTGTAAAAACTGGCCAAGTAAGAAGTCAAACTCACGTTAAGGTACAGAACTAAAGTTACAAAACAAAAAGCTCTTTAGTAAAAATTACAACAATTTGTTGGTGACCAATGACGGTTTCTAAGGTAGTTTGAAAGCTAAAAGCTTAATTTGTTTCCAATGCCAGTTTCTGTTCATTAAATAAAATAAAATTTGATTGCCAATTCATTTATATCCCAACTGTCCCAAAAAATCAATCGTGGCATAGAAAGACTTTTCAATAGGTATTCAAACATGGCATAGCAGAACTGTAGAATACGGAGATAAATCCGTTTTTACAGGAGCTAAAAAGCAGTAATTTGATTCAATGTTATCTCGTGGCATCTCAAAGCGCATTACCCATCACTCATCGCGTGATTGATGCCGACCGGCCGCATCCCTTCCGGGCATTTCGACGCCTTTAAACTGCCCTTTTTCATCATTTTTTCATCACTCGATTCATCATTTACGAGATGAAACACTTTTTTGTGCGCGGCGCCAACATCTCACTCTTTTTATATTCTCACTTTTCACCTTTTTCATTTTTGATTGAGTGGCGGTCGTCTGTGCGCTTCCGTCACTTATTAACTCAATTTTAAAGATTTATGCACCGTTATAAATAAAGTTTTGAGACTTTTGAATTGATTTATACGGCCTTAACATAGAGTTGTAGTGTTAGACCGAAGAAGGTTCATTGACATTGGTACCTCGTGATAAAAGCGGTTGCAGATGAAATGTCCTTTTCTTATTGTCGATATGATATATTTTATCAATAATATTGTACAATATTCAGGATTTATGTGGCCGCAGGTGATGCCAGTTATCGGAAAAATCGTTAGGTGCTTGAGGGTCGTATTTGCCCAAGAGGACATTGTCAAAATGCCCTCCTAACACGCGGCGAAGTTCAAGTCCATGGCGGTATTTGAATTATGGACCTTCTGCGTGGTATCGGTATTTTGATCCCCACAGGGCTATCAATGCAGAGGCATTGATATTAAAATAAAGACTACCTAGAGAGCTAGGTAGTCTTTATTTTAATATATTGACAGAAGATAAAAATATTGATAATTAATAATCATGGGCACTGACTCTGTCATACGCTTTGAGGAGTCTTCAACTTCGATACACAAGAATGTCACTAATATAAGTACAGACAGAATTAACGTCTTTACTAAGTACTCTCTTTTTGTTACTCTTAGTTTAAATTTTGTTATTTTTATGGGTTTCTAAATGATGCATGGGGGTCTCTGTAACAGCCGGATCATCCACTGTTGAACACAGCCTCCCCTCTTAAGGGGGTATTTGCCATAATCCCCACGCTAGGTAGGCGCTTTGGGGATCGCAGTGTAAGTTGGCAGTTCTATAGAAGGCGTTGCTGCCATCCAGTGTTTTTCCCCTAGTCCTCGCTTACGACACCCACGGGATGTTAAGGGGAGGTGCAATTCTAACCCAGCACCCCACGGGGCCTGGCATTTTAACTACTTTCATTTCAAAATATAATTTTGTGCACAACAATATTGAAATACCAACATGGTGCTTATAAGACACCCGAGCAATCCCCACTTAGTTTTTCAATATATGTATTTTGTATTCCGTTACAGCTGACAAACTGTTGTAAATGCAAATAAATCTTATTATCTTAGTACCAGAAACGTGTTTTCGTTACGACAGTACTTTGTGTAGTGACTTTAGATGATAATTTAAATTTTTATATAATTATATTACTGTTTTTATCTGCTTTGAAAACTTTAAACATGTTTTAATATTCAATAATAAAATTACCATCATCGTTTAAAATAAATATGACTGATTTGACTCGTATCCTACCTAAAGTCCTTTAAATTTGCAAATTATCGAAATATTATTTATACATATATAAATTGCCCATTAAAATATAATACATAGCATTCATTTGAATATTATGATATGCGTGTCACAATATCTCGATCATTTTTATGAGATTTAAGCAATAATTCTTATTTATTGTATATGAATTTCAACAACTTGTATTGAATTGTGTTGTTATAAATAATAGGATCAGAATTAAAGAATGATAATTTTACGCTTCATTTATGGTAACGATCATTTCAAGGTATTCGTGTATATGCAATAAACAAGTCCATAAGGTTAATTCTCAATTGTTTTTGATAAACATATTTTTAGAATGTTTTCTTGTGTTGTTAGAACCCAAGCAGAAATTCTCAATAAGGACTCAAATAAATTCAACATTTTAACACAAGTAATATGGCAATCTAACATAAAAAGGTTTTCAAAATGCTTGTATGTTTGTTCTCATGTAGCGGAGTTATGTGTAGGTGATAGTATGTTATAGTCTTTAAATAAAATTACCAAGACCTACATCTGGGCAGATTGACTGAGAAATTAAGAGAATTGAGACTTGTAAGAATACGCCCGTAGCAAAAAGAAACCCTGTGGTAAAAACATCTCCTGCAACTTATGGACACAAAACCAAAGCTAAAGTTTTACTTTGTTGTTCCGCTCGTTCGGTTTTTACACAGTAATTTTACAGTGAGTGAAGAAATTCCCAGTAAACTACTGACGATCCCATTACTAAAGTGAATGGCAGCTTCAGTTCCGGATCGTATGTTTTATGATCATTTTAGAAGTACATTAAAAGTCAGTCAAAACATTTTATTACTCTTTTACGATCAGAAATCGGATAGTCCATCTTTTTAACGTTCCCAATGATTTTATACACGATGTTTTTTTATTGTTTCTTGTATGGCGATATTAATTTTCATTGTTATTAAAATTGTTTAATACGTTTTTAAGTGTTTTGTTTCAAAGTTACTTAGGATAGTTTTTGGTTTATTTTGTAACGATTTATTTTATTAAACTGTAATAAACGGTGAATATTTTAGATCTAATCTGACGCACGTATTCAATTTCATATAATCAAAGTTTTAAGGCAAATTTATCAGTGTTTTTCGTCAATCATGACCTTAATATATTTTAAGTTACTATTTAGTCTCATCATGGAATAATGAAATTCATTAGAACTCAAATGTATCCATTTTTTTTTACCGGCGGTATGCCTTTATTAAACAAAATACTATGAACTATATACAACACTACAGCTACTACAATAAAAGCATTTATACACCTATAAGTAATAAATATAATGTATCCATTAAATCCTTTTTTATATGTACGTAAAATTTATCATACATATTATACATCTTCATCAACTTCCTATAAAATAACCAGGTATAGATATAGAGACTACCTAGCGAACCAACTAGTTCATCTTTGAAAAGAACTTTCACAAGGCTCAGTTCTTTGCCCACCTACCTTCCTTTTGCACACCTATCACATACCACCTAATATAAAATAAATTTCCTAACTTAAGGTGGATTCAGGTAAACATTTAAAATACAAAGCTATAATAATATATTTATCTGGTGTTCTCCGACATTTAACACGTCGTATTTTGACGTTCTTTATCGTCGAGAGTGTCAATTGTATAAACTACGTGAATAAATATATTCAAACAGTTATACCTTGTCGCTATACGAGGTTTTGATTTTCGTTCGGACAGCAAAAGGAATGTCGCATCATTCACTAGGAGAAGGTACTAAATGGATAAGTTCATGTTTTTAGGTACTCTGTCCAGTAAGAATTTACGATGGATTCGGTTGAACTATAAAAAGTTAGTTTCTTATTGAGGTGGGGCATTAAATTATTTCCAATATTGAGTTGTTACGGTTTCAGTATTGGAATGTAAGAATGTTGAGTCAATATTTGTAAAAGTTTACTTACGCGTGAGAAAAATCAAGGAAATAATTGTAAACGATCCAGCCACTGAGTTTATATGTTTAACCTATGTCCTCATAAATTGTTTAATTGTGTATTTTTTTTTGTAAGACAAGTTCATTAGTAAGCTTTTGATAATATGAACGGTTATGTAGTGAAACAGTTGTCTACTATACTCAGTATTTGGATCTATCCGCTAAACACCATCATATCACAGTCGGAAGACATCCACCGTTGAAAAAGGGCCTACGCATGGTAGTCGTCTTGGGGATCACGTGATCCTCACGCCTGCTAAAGAACTAGCCCTTAATACAGTCTTCAGAAGGCACTGCACCACCTTTTAGGTTTTTGATCTTTTGCCTTCATCGCCTCTTATGACTCCCAAAGTGTAGATTTGCGGGGCTCGATATGAGTGGTTTGGTACTACATATTGGGTGCAAAACAGGACTTCTTACGATTTCAATATTCACATCACCGAAAGGTCAACAGGCAACGATAATATTTCCCAGCTTGAAGGGTTGGCGTCAGCAAGCTAGCCATGAAACCAAAGCCAAAACTTTTTACAATTACGTCCTTGAATTTTCTTTTGTATTGTTAGCAAAAACATATTTTCAATTTGTATTTTATATTGTAAGAGAAGACTATTGTTGAGCTTATTCCACTCACAATGACCACTCATGGGTGGAATAAGCTTAGGAAGATGATCATGATATACTTAAAAAAATCTTATGCAAGAATTTATTTACAAGTAAATCTCTGGAGCAATGTTTGGAGGATTTAGGAACAACCCTTGATAATATACAAGCATGATGAGAAGAGAAGAAGGGCATGAAGAGATTTCTTCAGGGTCGGCAACGCGCGAGTGATACCCCTGATGTTGCAAGCGTCCTTAGGCTACGGTAACTGCTTACCATAAGGCGGGCAGTATGCTTGTTTGCCACCTTAGTGGTATAAAACAAAAAAAAAATATGATACATATTGTGTTATGAACAAGTCATTTTCTCATACAAATGTCAAGGAACTTCAGCAAAACAAACTTAACATTTCTACTAAACCTCCACATTTCTACTATCTGAAAGGACATTCAAATACATTAGCGTTAAAAAATTCACCCACACCGTCGTCCGTGGCCGTCACGACCACGGATGCTATAAATTAGAGAAAAACAAAGATCGGACAAGGCAACACCGATACACACTCAGCGTCTTATTGATGGAAGCATTTCAAACGCCATTTAGATAGCATACTGGCGTTGACGTATTATTATTGTGAGGATGGGTGATGGGGAATCGCGAATGGAGGTGGCACTTGGTATCGTTGGTTTAGTGAGGACCTCTGTTCAAATAAAACTTTAGATAGGTACTAGGTAATCTTAAATGTCACACTCCCAATTGCACTTTCAAAGTCAAAATGATTTGATTTATGTTTTCCTATAAAATAATAAGAATAGGAGAATTTTTCCAACGTCCAAATCTTATCCCAAGCTGCATGCATGCCTAAAGAGCTACTATTCTCAAATAGGAAATCAGTTGCTAAGCACCTATAGGCGTGTTCCAGCAGCTGTGCTCTAAAGCCAGTTCCAACTGTAGGTTAAGCCTTATAGCCATTCTTAACCACACCATCACTCAACAACAAGGTTAATCGCTAACCTCTGTTTGTATGCTTATCTGAAAGGAAGTCTATCATGTACCTTACGGTATTTCCGTGTGCGTTGACAGATAGAAGGGAAAGGACAACCATCTCAAGTTTCAAATCGCGCTGGCTAAAGTTTGCATAATTGGGAATTTAGAATTCTCGTCTAGAAAATAATGACACATTAAGATTAATTTTGCACAAATTTTGAGGCATTTTATTCGAATTTATTTTTATATATGTACTCGTAGATAATGCTAGTGCAATCTTAAGTTTTTATCTGAGTTTTAAAAAGGTCAATATAGTATTTTTTCAGAATGTATTCGAAGTTATGGGAAAATAGGAAGTTGCTATTAATTGAACATTTATGTCGCAGAAAATGTTTAAAGGACGGATGACCACGGCCAAAACAATCTCAATGTAGGAGCTTAATAGAATAAAATATTCTTGTAAATAATCAATTAAATACAAATAAATAATCAGATACAAGTGTCATAAAGATTTTTTGACCCGTGGGGTGACAGGCGAGAATGTCATCTCGTCCCACCCTTTCAGTTGGTGTCGTAAGAAGCGACTAAGGGTAAAATACCGGTAGATAGGCAGCAGCGCCTTCTGAGAAATAGCTGTCTTACATGAAATAGCCTCCTACTTTGAGATTGGTTTTGAAATACAAGTTTCAAGTATTTAACAAAAGAAAGTACATTAGGAATAAGTAAATAAAGGCTTATCTACACGATCCTCGCGTCTCCCAGACAATTCAACAATGTCATTCATAACTCTCAACGACAAGGCGATGGACCCGTCTCGGGCTCTACGGCGACTGTTATAAAGGTATGCGTGGAATCAACAAAATTATATAGAACCAACCTTCATAAACTATGTGCTTTGTAGGTCTATTGAAAATGTCTAGCCCTGTAAAAAATGTAAAGATAGTTGTAGTGTTTGAACCTACGAAGTTCTACTGAGTGCCAAATGACAACTTCTTTTGCATTATATGTAGTTTTTTTTTATGTTGTAGTACTAATCTCACTAACAGATAAGTTCCTCATTTACTAAACCTCATTTATTTCCACTCATTCCAATCCTGCGCCATTCCACCTGTGTTTGATCGGAGCTTTGTATTCCGAATTTTGGCTGTACTTGTTATACTGCAGTATTACGTAGAGGATACTGCATTTCCTTGTTCCTTAGTAAACCCAAGTCAAAGACATGGTTCATGAAGGTAATGACAGATGAATTAATACTATAAAGCTATTGTAGAAACTCCTTTCAATATTGTTTTCTTTCTCGTATTGTAACATAAATGGATATATCTCTCTAACCATTTTCAATGTGAGGACACGTCTGATTTTTTTGTCATGCTTGCTGCCGTAGGAGAGTGGCTGGCCCAAATAGATGTATTCAGCATGTGTTTTGCGGTTTGTATATAATTTGTGTATAGTAAGTTCAACCGCAAGAAAGGTACAATGTCATTGGGAAACTGCAACATAGTCAGCACTGTATCTCCGTTAAATTGATAAAGTAGTTTATACTAGTGGCTCTGTGAGCTGAAGACATCCCGACTGGAATATGTTATTTTTATGTTTGCCTTTCTGGAAATATTCAAGATTCTAAATCACCCAAAAAAATAATTTAGTTCTCGCACCTCTTCACAAAATTTCATATGCATCGGTTGAGAAATGCGACATGTGGAGGAGAACAACTATTCACACACAAAAGCTTGGACAACCATACAAAAGCATTTTTGTCCAAGCTGAAACGGAGGCGCTTCGGTCAAATAAATCTTTACTTTTAAGTATTATTTTGGTAAATTATACTTATTAACATTTAGGACGCATTTTCTCGAAGGAAATCACTAGTAATTTATAGTTATAAGATTTCTTATTTCTATATTTTAAGACCTAGTTACAAATATCATAAAATTTTAACCTCACTGTGACTTAGGTATATAACCGTAGTCAAATTTTTTTTTATGCCTGGTAGGTTAGCCTTTGACCACCATCTCACCTGATGGTAAGTGATGATTTGGTCGAAGATGCTATTCAGGCTAACCTAGAATTAGAAAAAATAATAAAAACTTTTTTTTCATATTTACCATTAATACTGTATTTTAGTAACAGACCGTAAGATCCTGTCGGTACATAGACCAAATCCAACTAATTAAAAAAAACTATATCACATTGCAGTGCAGACAAAGAACAAATAAGTGGCATCTCTTACACGCATCAACCAATAGGGTGACAAAGCGTTGCATGTCCTCGGGGAATGTCCGCGCGACACGCGGGCCCAACATCGGACAGCGTGTTCACACGATCAGATTGTGCTTGCTTTATGGCATCCAACGGCCACCATTAGCCCTCGCCGTTGCTTGAATTGCCTAATTAGAATTACATGGTCTGCCGTACAGTCAAAGACCGGTTATAGCGTGCCTATTTGTGTAGTGGATCTAGATGGGCGCCGCAATGTTTTTGCCGATCCTCGAAAAGTCAAGCCACTGCATGTCTGGCACTGACAAGTATGTTGTATGTGTACATTACGTGCGTTTTCTGTCTTTAATGCGATCAAAGAAATAATTCAGAGTTCCGATAATTAGTATTATGTTTTTTTTTTATTAAGTTGATTTTGTCAATTTATTTTTGAATATTCAGGGTTATACATTCCTTAAGATATAAAATTAGGTTGATGCAAGTTAATAATAAAAGTAGTCGTTACCTTTTAAGTTTAACCACGCCTGCATGCTGCAGTCCATTTTCATATGAGATTACTTTTTGTATTCGACGCATAAAAATAAGAATCCTAATAAGTTCTCAAGCTTTACTGCTATCGAAATAAATTATAATTATCGGTATCAACTTTCGTATCTTAAAGCTTTTTAGGTCCCGAGGTTATAAAAATCTAACATATGCACGCATAAAAGTATCTTATCCGTTAACAATAAAGTTATCGTTGAATTATCGATACAATTTCCTTGATCCGAGGTATAAAATCGTGCGACGGTGACGTTTGTGTACAATTTACTCGTATATGCTCGCCAGGATTGTCGTAAAGTTGAAGATGTTATGTCCACTGATAAGTGCGATGTCGGTATCGAACTGTCTTGTGTGACAGGTTTATTGTGGACACCCTACCGAATGGCAGGGGTCCTGCAGAAACAGTCATTGATCAGGATTTTGTATCAAAGTTTTTATGAGTTTTGCGAATTATTTCGATGGGTTTACATTAAGTCCGTTTAATTCAAACTCTTAACTTGTTTTATTTTTATGCTCAAAAGTGTTTCAAGTGAAGTAACAAAACGTATCAATTTTATTCAAGAGTTATGGTAATAAGCAGCTTTGAGCAATGCCATAATATCCTGATAAAATTACGTAATTTTATTAATATAATATTCAAAAGGCGATGCTTTCATCAAAACTGTCAATATGAGTTACAATTTTATTACCTTTAATTTTAGAGGAAGAACATACAATACCACAAAATAAAAAGGACAATAATAACTAAACAATTCTGAAATTCGAAAATTAAAAATTAAATAACATATATAAGGAGTAGCAAAGATGATTACATAGTAAATACAGTTTAGCTTGTGATTCATATAATTTTAAGTTTTACTTACTTAATTTATATTTTTTCTATCCTGCATTGTTTGTGCATGAAAGTTCCCAACCTCGTTTGGCGCCAACTCCATGCGACCCCAAAATATATTGACGAATCATCAATCAATACGTCGGCGAGGACGAATCCATCATTTTGTTAATTAATTTATCAAATAACTTACATATCTACTTACTGAATGAGACTCCGTTCAATTGTAACCCTTATATGACTGGAAATACTGGTTGAAATAGTATCTACGATAGTTTTTGTGTCACCAAAAGTGGCAGCAATTATCGGGTGATGTGTTTACCTGTTGAGATCGATCGATGGTTTGCGCAGACGCCGATCGGTGAGATAAAAATTATAAATGATGATAATATCGAAAACATCGTTAAATTTTGGTAAATATTGAAAGCTGGTGGTAGTTTGAAAATAAAAAAGAACGCCATATTGCTAAAACTTGATATTTTAATAGTTTGCAATGAAACCGAATCTCCGTGAGAGTGCAAGCTTTTCAAATCCTTATTAAAACTTCGAGACAGAAAAGTAATTACTTCATGTACTCTTTTATATGAGCTTGTGACGGTACAACCTTTGAGGCTCACCTGATGTAAAGCGAACACCTCTGGCTATAACAGATGCATTTCGTCACAAGTGTTGAATCAACTGCGCCCGTCATCCTGACACGTACAGTTGTTAAGCTCACGTGCCAGTAATTTAACTGGCTCTCAAGGACTCTTCGAAACACACTGTTAGGTGTTTGGCGACTGATACTTGAGGGTAGTAGGTAGCTAGCCAGGCGTGGACGATCCGGCTGTACTCTAACAGCCGGATCGTCCACTGCTGAACACAGCCTCCCCTATCAAGGAGGTATTTGCCATTATCCCCACGTTTGGCAGGCGTTTTGGGGAACGCAGTATAAGTTGGCAGTTCCTTAGAACGCGCTGCTGCCCACCTTCTAGTATTTTTCCCTTAGTCGCCTCTTACGACACCCATAGGATGATATGGGAAGGTGCAATTCTGACCCGGCACCCCACGGGGCAATTGTTATTGCTAGCCAGGCTAGCACTCAAAAAATGCTCTCTCACTATGCGGTGAAGCTCAAGCCAGCGGTGGGTATCGAACCATGGACCTGCGGCACGGCAATCCTTAGCTATTACCGCTCGGATATCCTTGCTTCAAGACCATACAGTAAGGTACATCTTACTGAAATTTACTTTTGATCACAATTTCACCCTATGGTAAGTGAGGATGTGGTCGGAGATGGTAAACAGGCCTAAAATAAGACTGGCTGCCAAGGACAGCTTTGGGAACATAGCAATTAGGTGTTGGCATAAAAAGGGTGGAAGCTAGGTGGAATTTTGACAATTCTCTATCATGCTAAAATGCTACTTTTATCATAAATTAAACAATAACCTCACTTTCTCATTAATAAACAGCTAATGTTTGACATTTAATTGAGGCGAATCATACACAAGAACTTAGCACCTTTGAAGAAAAACTCAAGTAAACTCCTGACACGCTTCAGTTTTCGAAACATTTTTTCATCCACGATCTGCTTGACTTGATCGTTATATTTATTGAGTTCGGCATCTTTAGCGCAAGTCGACTGACATTGGTCGGTACTTTTTATACTCATTTTCAATAATGCACTCGAGTCAAGCGAGACTTCCTGATGATGGTTCATGTATAGTTCTAAATGCATCGAAAATTCTTACGTCTGTTTAGCAGGAAAACTTAGGTGGAATTGATACTAGAATTGATTTTGAAGCGCTCGTAGCGAAGATTTTAATTTATTAAAAAATGTTATTCTAAATATTACTGACGTATTTTCTTGTATTTTTTTGTAATCTTTGTTATTTTTAATGGTTAGAATACCCACTCTAATCTGTAAACCTTCAACCGGCCACATATTATTATGGTACAAAAGATACATCACGAGATAGGTAGGGTAACTGAACAGACGGTCAGCTTAGACTTGGATTTTCGATTTTTTTATAAACTACTAGATTCTACTAGGTGGTAGGTATCAAGTAGCGTAAGGTCCGTCCACATTGTCAGATATTTTGCCTCATAGCTCATAGCAACAGAATCGTGCAAACACTACTGTGTTTAGGCAAGAAGAACACTGCAGCAAGTGAAATTTACTGGATAAACAAGAGCTAAGAACTTACACCTCAGTGTTAAGCAGAATGAGAGCAGTGACAGGGTAACTGTAATGGACAGGCGTGATACTTACTAATAGACGGGCGATTTGTCCGTTTCATTACTCCACATAAAAAATGTACAAAAGCTCTAAAGATAAATTTTTCACTATATGTTAGGAAACAATAGCGCACGGACCACACAGACGATCATGCAGTGACAGTCACCTGATTGATCGCTCGATTGTCCACTCTGTATATCCATCATCGATAGGGTTGACCGTCTGATATCTCGGACGGGCAGACGTTATTTATAGATGTGATGAGATATATCTCAACTGAGATATTGAATTCTTACGGATGTTATATACATGTATTTATGTAGTATAAGGATTGGGCTTTGTTGAATCCTTTTTTACTACGTATATAATATTTTGCGTACCTTATATGTGGAAGTTATATGCGTGGTTAGTGAGCGTCAGCAGGCGAGATCAAGTGGTCAAGTTCGAATCCAGTGAAAGGCCATTTGCTAGCTTGCCTGGATAGCTTTCACCTTTCACCTTTAGATAGAATACCTGCTGAAGTCCGGTATCTTGTAATGTAATACTTATATTTTACTGCTTCATAGAGATAACTTAGCCATATTATTATGTTGAAATGAAAAATACATATTGAATTGTTACCTATTGTGGAAATCAATATAACTAAACGTTACCCGTGTAAATAATTAATACAATATTTCAAATATTTATGGATTTTAAAATATGTGTTTTTGCAACTTTAGAATGATTAACAGATCAAAATAACATGCTTAAAATTTGCCCTAAAGATAGATTAATTATAGGACTAGGTTTACACTAATAGGATCAAGATTCCTTAGACTTCAGTATATATATAGTCAGTATTTATATAAGTATGTATATAAGTCAGTTTTCATGTAAGTCAGAATTTATTTATTAAAGAATATATCAAAAGGACATTGACCCTTGAATAAGTTGCAATCGTCACGGTCTAAAAGATTCCTTTTACAAACAAAACATTAGAATGTCTTCTACAAAGTATGTAGTACATCCAACGTGTTAGCCCTATTTATCTTGCAACGGATACAGTCGCCAGTTGGTCACCGACTGTGACGTCTTGATCGATGGCCACTATCCTAATCCTTTTAGTCAGGAAACTAACTCCTTATTATGTTGCCAATGTAAACTATGATAACTACCTTTTCACTATATTAACTCGGGGACTAAGATAATATTATGATCATTAATTTATAGGGTATGTAAACAAAATTCAGTTTTATTTACATACCTGGATGTTATAAATATTTTTATATTACAAAATTACAAATTAACGATATTTAAAGAACGAGAAGAAAAATTTTAGCGTTGTGCGGTATTCGAACCCGCGTCGTCCACCTTTATTTTTATTTATTTAGGGAGGACATAGATGCTGGCTACCGCCTGTGCGGTCGTCCAGCTCCACCGGGTTTTGGGCGAGGGCCTGGCCCTACAATAGCCCGGGAGGGAGAAGTGCCGAAGGCACTTCTCCCGAGACGGGCGTAGAAGGCGAAAAGCGCTTTCTACCTCCGTCTCCTGCGGACGCCGAAAACGTACCGCTACTATAGGAGGGGTTGACAGCAAGCTCAAGGGCACCACTGTGGTTCGGACCTCGGCTTGTCTCGCTGTCGAGAGACATGGGGGGGATCGGAGCAAAATGCCTCTGTGCAACTGCAGTGTTGCACAATTGGGCCCTACTGAATAATACTCTTTGACTATTTGGAGAGCAATTTATCGTGACCTTGTTTTTGCCTCGAGCTCGCCGGCGAGCTCGGTGTTTGATTGTGTGACCTCTGATTACCTCACACCTGGGGATTTTACCTCGACGACTTGCGGATAACGCTAAAGCTGCCAACGTAATGGCTGCGATGGGGTCATCCGGGTCGTCTAATACCTGCCGTGGTCGGCGACGGGGGGGTTTGAAAAATGGGATAGAAGAGGCAGTCGAGTAGTTCGATGCCTGGACAACCAATGGGTTCGGGTGGTGGGGCGCTCGATCAAAGTATCGGCGGGCGCAGTCCTTATTGAACTGCGCTAGAGAGGGAAGGTTTAAGTCGCAATGCAACTCGGTGTTCCGGATATACCACGGGGCGCCGGTTGCATTACGAAGAAAACGGTTTTGGATGACTTGAAGTTTATGAAGGTGGGCCTCACTAGCATGACTAAACACTACTGATGCGTAAGTCATGATGGGGCGGATGCAGGCAGTGTAAAGTGTCTTCTTATTACTAAGAGACATTTTACTCTCTTTGCGAAGTAGGGGACCAAGGCGACCCATTATGAAGGCCGCTCTGTTACGGACGGTTGTTATGTGATCGTTAAAGGTGAGATGACGATCAAGGGTGACTCCGAGGTATTTTGTTCTAGGAACCCAGGGAATGGGTTCGTCGAACAAAATAAGCGGTTTCGGGTAAGGGGAGCGTGTCTTCTCAGTAAAGCACATAGCTGTGCTTTTAGCTGGGTTGACCGCGATGCGCCATTTTCGGAACCAGTCACCGATCTCGGTGATGGCCCGTTGCATGACGAAATAGGACTGTCTGTTGATATGCCACCCAGTGGTGTAAATGGCGGTATCATCCGCATATTGGGCTAGGAATACTTTGGGCTGAGAGCGTGGGATGTCACTGGTATACAGTGCAAAGAGAATAGGTGATAGCACGGAGCCCTGAGGGACTCCGGCTCTGACTGGGTGGGGGGAGGAGAGGGTGCCTTCCACGCGATAGCGAAAGCTTCTGGCTTTAAGGAAGTCTTGTAGGATGAGCACAAGACGTTCTGGCACGCCAAATTGGTATAGCTTGTAGATCAAGCCGTTGTGCCAGACTTTGTCAAAAGCTTTCGCTACGTCGAGGAAGACTGCTAGCGTAGTCTGGGGTTTGGGGTACTTATTGAAGCCCTCAATGATGTGCTCCGTGAGGCGGTGCACCTGTTGGACGCATGAGTGTCCGGGTCTGAAGCCAAACTGCTCATCTGGGATAAGGTGGTGTTCCTTAGCATGGGACTGGAGACGGTTTGCAAGTAACCGCTCGTAAAGTTTGCCTAAGGCACTGAGGAGGCTGATGGGGCGGTAACTGGTGGGGTCAGATGAGCTTTTGCCTGGTTTGTGAATGCCAATGACATTTGCACATTTCCAGGTGTCTGGGAATAAGCAGTGGCTCATAGCAGCATTGAAGATGCTGACTAAGAGATGGATGAGAGGAGGAGAGAGGGTTTTAAGAACCCTGTTGGAGATGCCATCGGCTCCGGGGGATTTGCGCGGTTGGAGGGCCTTGATCAGTCTCTCCACCTCAGCGTAAGTCGCTAAGGTGATTGGTGGGAGTTCAGAGGTGACCACAGAGCTTTTACGTTCGACTTCAGCATCCACCGAATCGAGGTGAGCTTGGTCAACGTGATCTACGTTAGGGGAACACTGAGCCTCTAGGCTATCAGCTAGGCACTCAGCTTTGTCTTCGTCAAAGAACGCTGGGACTAGTGGGACTGGTCTGTATAAGGGAGGCATGTCGTTATGGTTACTTCCTTTCAAGCCTCGCGCCAAGTCCCAGTAAGCATGGTGGCTTGGCACGAGGTTTGAAAGTTTATCGCCCCATTGTTGATCACGCAACTCAGACATGCGACTTTGAACCATGCGTTCAAAGTGGCGTTTCCTAGTTTTGTTCTCTTTACTGGGGTAAGAGTCGTAATGTCGGGTCACTGCTTTACTCTCCGTCACCAATCGTCTCACATCCGCTGGTATGACAAGGCGCCGGTCGTCCGGCACTATGACCTCCTTTGCGGATGCACCTACTACGGTGGAGAGGTGATTGGTGAACGAATCGATCGCAAGGGTTACGTCATCTTTTGTCAGGATGTCGTCAGGGATCTTGTCTAGGTCCGGTGAACTGATAGCCTTTAGGGCATCGCCTACTTGCTTCCAGTTCACTATCGTCTTAGTGGGGCGGGGGAGGTCAGTCGTTGGGTCGGGACCTAGTCGCAGTATAATGGGTCGGTGGTCAGAGTGAAGCTCGTGAACCACTTCTATGGAGCGTACCCGGAGTGTTACGCCTCTGAATAGTGCCATGTCAAGCAAGTCAGATCGGTGGTCTTCCATATAAGGGTAGTGAGTGGGCTCAGTGGGCGCAATTATGTCAAAGTTAAGTTCTGCGATTAGGTTTTCAAGTGCAATACCTCTGGGATTGTTGACGTTACAATTCCATAGGATGTGCTTACTGTTGAAGTCGCCAATCAGAATGACGGCGCTTCCTAATGAGAATAGGGCTTCTAAGTCAGCTCGGACGATCGGCTTTTTGCAAGCTTGGTAACAGGATGCTATGACTATAGGTTGATGACCAGTCATAGCTAGGAGGCAACAAGATGCTTCCATATTAACAAGAGTCGGGGTAGGTAGGGGAATGCAGTGCAGGGACCTTTTGTAATAGATAAGAGTGCCTCCCCCACGGGAGTTCACTCTATCATCACGTACCGTTCTGTAATTGGCAAACCTAGGGTTCGCCTTCCCCGGTTTTAGAAAGGTTTCCTGCACGCATATGATATCGATAAGGTGGGTACAACAAAAGTCGTGGACGAGGTCACGTTGTCTGAAGAGGCCGTCAGCGTTAAATGACGCTAACGAAACTGAGTACGGTTTCGTGCGTTCGGTTGTACTACCCATAGTGGTTGTACTGGGGAGGGGCCTGGGGAACGAAGCGCTTAAGGGCGCTAAGTAAATTCGCGTGTTCCAATGTGTATTGGATCACGTCCGCTGGGGATTGAGCGTATTGCATCTTGTGGAATAGCTCTTGTACCTCATTGATGTCAACCGACATAGCCAGATCACTGACTAGGTTGATTGCCTCTTGAAGAGGGGCAGCCATCAATGGCATAGGTGGAGCTTGTGGCCGGGAAGCGGCGCGGGGAGGCGCGCGAATGGTGTTGGCGACGGGTGCCGGGAGCGCGGGGCGAGCCGGGGCCGGTGCGCGGGCAGGGGCCGCGGCGCGGGCGGGTGCGGGTGCGGGCGCGGGTGCGGGCGCGCGGGCCGGGGCGCGGGCGGTAGCGACGGTCTTAACCATACTGGGTGGTTTAGACCATGCGTTACGGGCTGGGAGCGGCGCGGGTATTACCTGTGAGGCAGGTACTACCGTTAGTTTAGGGCTTACCCGTTGGTAACGGTCGTAAGAGGGACGGGTCGGCCTATGCCTTGCCACCCTGTGGTTCACTCGTGGTGCTTTAGGGCAACCACGGTAATTCGCGGTATGCCCTTGAGCACCGCATAAAACACAGCTGGGTGGGTCCGGTGAATCCCGGGTGCGAGTGCACGCTGCTGTCGCGTGATCGCCTAGGCACTTAACGCACCTAGCGCGAGCGAAGCAGAAACGGGAGGCGTGCCCGTATAGTTGGTAGTTATGGCACTGCGAGGGACTCCCATTTTTGTATGGGGCTTGGACATCGAGTCCTGAGAGGCCACAGACCTTTTTTAAATTAAAAATGGCCTTGCCTTCAGGTGTACGATCTAGTACTACGAGTACTAGATCGTAGGGACTGCGGTCCTTCCCGCTGTACATGCGGTGAACTGCATGTACGGGGAAGTCTTGTGCCTTCAGGTCGGCACATACCGAATCGGTATGTACCTCCTTGGGCACACCGCGGATGACCACTCGGAGGACTTTCTCCTCTTCGAGCGCATAAGTATGAAAACTTATGCTCTCTTTACGGAGGAGCTTTGTTAGCGCTCTGTGGTCGCTACTGGTGGGCACTTGGACTTTAATGCCCTGCTGCGTGGAGCGGGCATTAGTGTAATGGATCCCACGATCCGAAACTAAACGGGACAGCATGTCCCATTTGGTTTTGTCCTGAATGAACAGGGGTGGAGGCGGTTTTTCGCGGCGCGCGCTCGCGTCCTGAGGGGACGCGGCAGTAGTGGCCGGAGCGGAGGGAGGAGACGCGGGGCGCGGGGCGGGGGTCGGCTTCTTGCCGGAGGCGGGGGCCTTAGCGGGTGCCTTGGCGGGAGGGGCGGAAGTTGCGCAACTAGCGGCTTTAGGAGCACGCTTGCGTTTGCGGTCAACGACGGTATAGCCGTCGTTATCGGAGTCCGAGTCAGTGCGTAAGGCGCGACTCGGATCTACTTCCATCTCCGTTTCGGAGTCCGAAGTGGGCTCGACAACGGCGATGGAGGGACGGGTGCTCGCTGGCCTCCCGATCGGTGAGCGCGAGCGAGACCTCTCACGGGGAGGGGCTGCCACCGTGCGTCTATTGTCCGGGCCCGGGGCGGGCGAAAGCGGGCTGTCCTCTGAGAAGGACCGGGTCAGAGGAGGGACGTTGGCCTCCGGGATTGAAGTCCCGGAGGGAGCAATAAGAGTGTCCGTGAGGCGGGCACTCGCTTCCTCTTCTAGGAGTTGCATATGAGCAACATACAGATCGGGGTGGCGGAGGGCGAAGGTCTGAAGGACCTGCACCTCACCGTTAGAGGGACGGGACTGCATCCTGAGGGGAATACTCAGGACGCCCTATCAAGGGTTTGAATTCCCTCACACACCTTGTGAGCTCACTGTGTGAGAGGGAGTGTGTACCTAGGGTGTGCCCTAGTTGTGTACCCTCTCCGAGCTTTTTTCTCGGCGGAGAGGGGTGCTCCTAAGCGCTACTCCGGGGTTGACTAGGGGCGACCCCAAGGCCAGTAATCCCGGAGCCCAGCTTGCTTCGGCTGACCCGTGAAGCGGGAAAGGCCACGGTGCAAGGTTAAACCAAAACAACAACAGTGGCCGTTGTCACCGTAGGGTGTCACACTGCGACCGCAGCAAATGGCGGATTTGATCGTTCAGACGGGTTTGGCTGACGCTACCCCACGCCTGAACGACGTCGCTTAACAGCACAAAGTGTGTTGTTACGCGACTGTTACTATGTTGTGTCGGGTAGTAAAGTGGTGAAATGCGCACCGAAAAGTGCGGTCAAAACAAGACCACCAGCCCGATAAGATGTTGTTCGTCCGAAACAAGGGACTTGGGTAGGTGGTAATGCCTGACGTCTTAGAGCGCCTCTGCGCGCCGGCACGGCGAGCTCGTAGCTCACGTTGCACGGCGGTCGGTGGCTGCTCAGCTTCTGCACAGAAAACAAAACTTCGTCAGGACTGCGTATTCCAAGGCACTGGTCTGCAACTAGCGTCGGAACGATGACCCGAGTGAGACGGCAATAGTGCGGGGACTATTGCGGTCTCACTGGGAGATACTGGCGGAGCTGTAGACAGGTGTGCACGGCGTGGCGGCACAGGTCGGAATCAGTGTGTGAGTCATGAGTGCGCGTCGTCCACCCCTATAGGGGGTATATATATAATATATATCTCCGGCTATGGCCGGGATATGCTCAGACCAACTGAGCTAACATGACAATGACACATAACTCAAACGTATCCCCTCGTTCATTAACCATCGTATGGGGTGGAGCGACACATATAGTTCAACTTACGTTTAGTATTTTATAGTTATTTTAACTTAAAAACTACGAAATCGATTTTGATGATATTTCTGTGGGACCAATGTGAAATTATATCCTTCTAAATAAAAACAGAATTTTCTAAATATACCTATTTACCGATGACAGAGTTCTGAGGTGACAAACATGTACAAAAAAATAATAGAACAGAATTAGGAACCTCCTCCTTTGCCATCAATTATCTTCTTTTTTCAAGTCAAACAGAAAAAGTCTGTTCAGAAAGAGAGTGAACTTGAGATTTGACTGGCTGGGGCTTTGAGGGGCTGTGCTACATTAATAATAATGATGAAATCAGCTACCAATTGGAACAGTTTATCATATCAAAGTTCTTTCTGAGCCTACTCTGTTACAAATTTGATTTGTATAGTTCTGTTGTGTTAGGTATTGTATAGTTCTTCCTACTTCAAAAACAAAAGATAAATCGCTATAGGTAACTCTGTCAAAATATTTGTACCGAACAATACCTTTACTATAGGTACTAGATTTCTCGTTCCACATTATATCTGATGAGCAAGTCTATAAAGACTATTCTAGCAATCTTCTTGATAATGGGTGACAGCAGGCTTGAAATGTGAAATGGAAGAGCACATCTAAATTCTATTTGATACGTGTTTTCCTTCTTCAAACAATGACTTGTTCTTATCGAATAATCATTTAAATTAATTACCTCAGTAGATTCGACAATAATTTTTGCCTTTGTACCTATCACTACGGGTCGAAGCGCATTGACCACAACAATAACGTATACTAAGGTCTGAAAATGGATTTTGTAGCAATCATAACTCAGCAAGATCCCACGGCGTGCTGCCTTTCCCATACAAGCCTTCCACACACCGTATCAACCTCAAACCGTCGTAAATCCACCTGCTAGCTGACTATTTGTCAATTACCCGCTGCCATATCGCATCGGCGGCCATCTTGCCGCATGTAAATGTCACCGCGTGCGCACCAATTACATTGCGCGGGCGCACGTTGAACGTACCATGTATTATTTAATCTGTGACACTGACGGCAACAGCGCACGCAGCGATACCATAAACCCTCTCACCATTTATAGAAGTGAAATCTGCAACGGGCAGATCGGCAGGCCCAATTAATGCAGACTGGACATCTGATAGTGGGGTGGGTTCTAAAGGGGATTGATTCTTTTGGCTTCGAGGCTCTCTAGGTGTTTATTTTGGTTTAATGGTTTTCATTTTAGTTTATGTATTGTGTGAGAGATCTTTCAAGATTTAAATTAAAAGGCTCTTTCAGTAAGACTCTAGTCGCGCAGAAAAGCGCTTTGGGATTCCAAAGCGACGCTTTTCTGCCCAAGATTTTGCGACCCTTGATTTGATACTCGGGTTATATAACTATTAGGTTTTTCTGAGAAAGAAATATTGAGTACTTAATAGTGTGCAATAGTCTCGAACTGTGCTCGGTAGATGAAAATAAGGAACCAAAATGCAACTGATCTGTCATCAATACTTGTTTAAGCGCCTAAACCTACGGACATAATATAAAACCGTGAACATAATATGATTACTATTATATTACGTACGATTACGTATTAACATTTTAACTTTAAGTAAAGGTAAAGCAGTATAACGTACTTGGCTGTATTTACTCGGATGGGTTTGTTAAACAGTGTCAATTAAGTACAAAAGATTATACCAAGTTTGTCGTTTTAGATCGTATTCTCTAAAATCATTACTACCCGCTAGGCTGCAGAAACAACTGAAAACTTTAATAGCCGATAAACTATGAATTACTAGCATTACTCGACCGACATCAGAGATCAGATATTTAATATTAGTGCCACCCTCGACCGCTACACCCTTCGCTCGCGGCCATCCGGAATGTTCCCGCACCATTGTGGCAGACCACGTTCGTCTACAGCCAGTAACTCCTTGCCACCATGTACAGGCCTAACTTAATATGTGCATCACGAATCACGCATATATGGACCGCGTCTCCGCCCAGCCACCGCTGGCCAATCCTACCGCGCATTTAAAACGTCTCATTGTATGTATATCGACTCGAATAAATTGAGTTCTTGACATGCCATCACGAAGAAGACGCGACGATAATCCCCGCTGGATTTAAAAGCGCTTATCCCCGAAGAAACCCCTGAAAACCTACAAATCAATCGCGCACCCGCACTCCATAAATTAACGGAAACAATGACCCTAAATTATTGGGCCGTCTCCTTTATCGCGGCCGTATTGTTCCTTTTTTCTGAGCACAAATGAGACTCCCTGCGACTTATTAGGTTTCGGTATTCGGCTCGACTCGAGCGATCGCACGTCGCGATAACGGTGCGTGCTGCGCTCGTACGCCGCTCGCCCGTCATTGCGACGGATTCTTAATTATTCAGGGACAATAGCGCTAGTTGCTAATTGATGCGATCGTCGCGAGATCGCTAATGCCCGTATCTGGTGCTCAATCATGCGGCCGCGATATTTTTCCCTTTCGCGTCGACGCATTAACATAAAACAAGGTCTGCGTCCGCGGCGTTAGCGCGTCCATATTTCTGCTACCGTTCGCGTCGTGACGCGGCTCGGTATTGTGCGCGCGATACCGATCGCACGCGCGCACACGATATTTAGAAGTCTTAAATCGGAGAGTTAACGAGACGGGCGGTGGGACGGCATTGTCCTTTTAATGATAATTTTCTCTCATGCCCCCCACTTTTCTAAGTTGACGCGTCGCATTACGGGCGGGGATGGTTTCATAAATATTTTATTGGTTGTGAGCGGGGGCCACCTCTCTCATTACGAGGCCGGCGCGATCATTAGTGGCGATAAAATGCGGTCGAGAGGCGTCTGCTCGGATCGGTGCATTCTTAACACGTTGCTGTCCGGACTCGGGCGATGCCTTTTGTTTTCGCATCGGGGTTTGTAATTACCCCGGAGTTTGGGGTTAATGGACGCACTGGCTCCTTGGTAACTGAATTAAGCACTTGTAAACGTGGACTGCACTTGTTTCATTATTCAAAAGAGGGTAACTGAACGCCTACGACACATTCTATATATTTTCTCTGTATACTATTCTACCACTCTATACATGCAATATGGCTCAATAGACATATACTCAATCCTATGACATTTATCCATTCTATAGCAGTATTCCCAAGGCAAGAAGATGCATAACCCTTAACTACTTTAAAAAACGTAGGTGGGATTTTACGCTTACATTGTACCTATGTCATAAAGAATAATAGTGTTTAATCTTTCTTTGAAATTTTATTACTGTGCAGGTTTTGTGTTAACTTTAAATATAAATTATACAATGTTCCCATGACCACCATTAAGCCTCTATTAGTGCAAAAATGGTAATTGACTTTTTGTTCATGTAGAAATTTCCATAGATGTCAGTTTACTATATAATAAAAAATCTTGTTTTCCTGTGTTGTTCGTGAAAACATGTTGTACTGATTCAGATAAACAACATAAAAGTATCAAGGAGGATGTTATCCAGCTAAATTTCAAAAAATATTTTCTTTAAGTAGAGAGAGACTTCATTACTTTTGTATTTGTTACCTTTTTGAGTATTTTTTCTTTATGAAGTATCATTGAAGTACAATTATTCATTACTTTATTTTTTACGTAGTACGCATGCATAATAATTAACGATACATAATAATTCAGCTAACTACTATATAGTTCGTTTAGTAAAATTATCTTGCTATTAATTATTTTCCCTCTACAAACAAAAAACCTACTTATAATGAACATGGATATCCATCAATAATTTTGAAGTGTTAAAATATCACTAATAAATCATAGAAATATTGTATTACACTCAAAAAATGTCCTATACTTTATTTAAAGTAAGAGGCATTCAATATAAAAAAGTTCGTGAATAATATTTCTCCATATTAAAATATTAAAGCCTTTTTAATTGGTTGTTGTCTTCTACTAAGAGCACCTTTATTTTGTTAGTGAAAATCCTATCAAATAATACATATTACTGAAAAAATTGTAAATAAGGTAATATAGATTATTACTTGCATTGAAATTCCCTTAAAGTGATTTTAATATCACTATAATTTATGAATAGTTAACAACGAAGTTAATAGATAAATTATCAACCAGATATAAATTCCAAATACCAAAGTACCAAGAGACAGGTCGCAAAATTAAAAGTATTCCTAATCGTACATGTATTGCATACCTACCTGCACTTGCATTCATAAAGTTTTAAATGTGTGAAGGTAACAGATATATTCATAATGTGATCATCCGCATCTCATTATCCTCGAGCTGGAAGATCAAAGCCCGCCATCTCTGTCAGCGTTTTCTCCAGGGCTTTATGATAATGACCTCAGTATTCTCCTCAGGCGGTGAAGTCATATCCGTAGCACCTTATTAAAGTACTATTTTAATCAGATACGTTGCATATACGTTTTTTTCTGATAGGCTTGAGCAGCAGGAACACTTGTAGCTTGTCTTTAAGTTATCTGCGATCATTACTTGGATGACTGACCGTAAGTGGCATTTATGATTGAACGCTTCATCGCTCAGGAAGGCGTGCTAAGCCTTCAGTCCCGGTTATTGTCTTTGGATAGCAGCCAATTGACTCTATCACAGGCACTCGAGACTATATGGATGGCCTGTACGCTAAGCAGCACAGGGCCCGTATGATGGGTGTCCATACTTCTCACTCTCATTGGAAGGTAAGCCCATATACCAAAAGATGTGTGAACGCGATGTGCTCATACGGTTTCACAGTATGTTGGCAGGACATTTTGGATAGTCTTTTAGGTCTAACTTTAAAATAAAATAAATCGTTACCATACCGTTTTCTGGAGCCAGTTTCCTAGGTTTTCTGCTATGTCATAGCAGACATAACTTACCAACAACTGAGATATTGGTCTAAAGTTATAACGTCTATATAAAATTATTTAAATTCTAAATCAAATAAGTGCAGTAATATTAAATAAAATATTATCAATAATATTTAATTGGTACCAGTTAGATCGATTACTTCCGGTTTGAAGTCAAAGTGAAACAGTTTAAAATAATTCTGGAAGTAAATGTGTAGTTCGGTCGACAATCGAAATGTTAACAATAGGGTGTGGTGAAAAGTCACGGACACAGGTTATGGTGCAAGTAACAGAAGACCAGCGAGTGGAAAATATTGTTGTCAAAAATTACACTGTTTAAAAAACTGGAAATTTATAAGAGATAGAATATTTTAATATAATATGTACAAGTAAATATTTGTACGTGTACATATACGCATTTTTTTTACGATAGCGTAGATCTATCCTTTCAAACGTACTTTCTTCTTGTTTTGAATATCAACCCCTTCAACTTAACCTTTTAGCCCCTCTAGTTATAATCGTACCTTAACTTTTTTAAACGTGAATTTGCACTAATGCACAACTAATTAAAGATGAAATTATATGTAAAGGGGCATTTAAACTGGGTGTTTGTTTTAAACTCAGTCAAACTTTATCTAAGATATAGGCTCCTGGTATATCAAATTATATTTTTGTATTAATCGAAAAAAAAACTGTATTTCTCATTAGTATAATTACCTATTGAATTAAAATTATAAATAAAATAGGATAAACCAGGTAGGATATGCAAAGATTATCTGAAAACAGTTTAACTATTTGATAATAAATATATCAAAATTACGAATGCGCAATAGGGAAAGAATTGTGAAAGGACACAAGTCCTAATTGAAGTGTTACGACTTTAACGAAAAAATAATATTTAGTTGTTATTAGTGGTTGATATGAACAATTAATTAAAAACAATAGGTTCAAACAGTTTAAAGGTATGTCAGATAATTAGTACTGAATGAGTTTTTCTGCATAAATAATAATTCATTATTGTATTGTTTGAAAGTTAAAGCAAAAAAAAATATGATTCTGCCCGCGACTTTGCTATAACATATGAATCACGCTCTCTCAGGAACTCCTCAATAAGGTATCTATTGTTCTAATTCAGGAATATACGTAGGAATATATGCCCTAAAAGTGAAGATAAGCGGCAACAAGCACTTAGCACACGTACTACTACAATTCTTTTATTAGTAGAATTGTGACAAATTATTTTCTCAATTCTTAGAATATATTTATTTTATAGACTAACTCCATTTTATTTGAAAAACGGCACTCGCTTGTAACTTAACTGTCTGCAATCACAAAATCATTTTTCATAATTTCGATCCAACGATCAATCTTACGTCGTCGGAAGCCACTCAACCTCGCCCTCACACTATTAGGTACAAATCGGTATTATTCGGTAAAAATCGGTATATTTCGTTATTATTTGCTTCACATTTGACTGATGGATTGCCACTGGCCTAAATACCTGACTTTTAATAAAAGGACGTAACTACCACTTTGAAATTGAAAGTTACGCTCGTAAGTCATACATATTATCTCAAATAAATAATATTAAGTAAACTGAATGGCTTGAGTCTGTGTTCCCTGCTATTCTTTATATCATTTAAATTCTAGATATATTTATAATCTATGTGTTTTTTAATTGAGAGTGAACAGGCATGTTTTGGGCGAGCATGTACCATCGTCGACTGAATCGTTACTTAACATCAGATGAGACTGCGGTCAAACGAAAGCCTGATAAAAAAATGTAGTTACCTATATTTTGACATTATTACTTCAGCTTTGAGTGACAGCTCATCCATGGGATCCAAAACTCCATCAAGAACAAAAGGACGTAAAACCTGCACTTGTTATGGAAGTTATGCCCTTTAGTCACTTTCGCTATCGGGTAACCACGCGATACAAACTACACGAAAAGTTATACACGAATTAACGATGATGAAGTGTGCAGGGGGAAATAGGTCATATTATCACGTGACAATTTTTATATCAGTCGTTTATATTTCGGTCAAACGCGTTAGAAAAATGTATATATACTTTACTATGAGTTCTTTGTCAGGCTAGTTAACTTGGTGTTTTCGACTATTTTATTAATAAAGTGAGATATCATAATCTTTCTCTGACTGATGAATTGCCATAGTGATGTGATTATAGTAAAATTCATTATTATAACTATATCATATTATATATCATAGTCAGATAACAATGAATAATACTAAAAACTGTACTTACCTACTAGATCAGTTTTTAGATAGATTCCGTAACAAAAATGGTACAAAAGTGTTAACAAGGTGACGGTCGCCCTTTGTACTTTAGATAAATAAATATAGTTCTGGACGATGACAATGAATGTTAAGGTGCGTAAAAGTTTTTTCGACTAACCTATCTTGAATTGATCCCCCTCTTCCTCGAAACAGGTGAACGCGGAACTTATTTTGAAATAAATTTATAGTTCACTATTCGTTTTAGGATCAACATTCTAGACAAATTTAAGGTTTGTAACTCATATCTGTTTACAATCTTAGACCCATAACATACGGATAAACTGACAATAATCATTGGAGTTTTTAAAGAACTGTTTCGTAAGAACGTAATCCATATAACAAACGAGACAATATTTGTTAAGATTTTGCAATGCTACTGGCTATATTCAAAAGTACTGATCTATTTAAATTAAGGCCTCAAGGTACAATGATGATGAAAACTTGAAAACATAATTTAAATACCAGAAAATCCAGATTCCGTACACTACCTGCACCGGATTGAAACCCAATAAATCGCACGACAAAACAACAAAAACGCATAAATCTAAACGACATCGACTAAAGAGGAATAAATATCTCAAGTCTCTGCACAGCCTTCGGATTCCAGCCGAAGAAAATATCGCACCCGAATTCCCGACTTTGACGGGAGAAAACAAAAAAAAACGAAGGAAAAGAGCGCGAAAACGTCGCATTCCAAATTCAAATCTTGGCTCCTCCCACGTGCGCGCGAGCGACAGGTGAATGCGACTCGTGCAGCTGGCTTGGTGTTGCCAGTCGCCGGACGCACTGATTTGCTGCTTTGTTTTTCGAACCTGGAATATATTATTGATATACAATGGGAATGACAGCGCGCGCGATTCTTGCGACGTCCTGGAATGGAATGAGGTCTCTTTGTAACTGTATGTTGGACTGTCAAGTTATTTTTTGCTAGGTGTCTATTATTGGTAATCGAGCGTACAAGATTAAAAGCCTTATATAACGGCTATATATAGACCTTTGTTAGATACATTTACGTGTAGTATCTGTAGACATCAATTTGCCATTTTATCCCATTACATTACAGCAATCCATTTTTAAAACGGAATCAATTACTTTCATGAAGACCTTGCTAAATATAACAACAAGTAGCAACTGAAAAATGGCATTAAAAGATCGAAACGAAGAGGTCGTGGAGAAAATGTTAAACAGAAAGAGGACCCCGGAGTCAGTGGCGGGTCCATCAGGGACAAGATCATAGAATAATATAGTTTTAGTAATTCAAATGTTAAAATGTAATGGGATAACTATAGAAACTACTTAGATAAGAAAGATACTAACAGAAATTTTAATAGGAAAAAAATAATTATATAGATACATATGGACTCACTTAGTTTTTAAAATATAACACCATAACACTAACCTACAACTAAGTGTTAAAGTCAATGATGTAATGGAGTACGAATTTTGTAAAATTGTGATATGTAGTAACATGAAAATAGATCTAAAAAGAGTACGGACCACGAGTCTGTAGAGCGTTGTTTATTAAATTAAAAAAAATATAACTAGTAAAGCGAAAGAAGTACTTTGTTTCTCAGCTAAATAAATGAAAAGTTATTTGTAATAGTGTCGCCATCTATGATTGATCTGAGAAAGTAGGAGGTTATCCTTCGAGGTTTTAATAAAGAAGAATATTGAAAGTTATAAAAATCTTTTATCGTTTTACCCTCAACCATCATATGCGGTGTCTGCGCCTACAATATGTAGGTATCCTCGTATGAGGGTGCTAGAACATACTTAGGTTGTGTAGTCAGCTTCAGCTCCAGTTCAATGACGCCAACCTTCCTTTCGTTTACGGTATTAAGTTGGCAGTTCTTTAGGAAGCGCTGCTACCCACCTTACAGTATTTTTCTCTTAGTCGCCTCTTACGACAACCACGGGATGATATGGGGAGATGCAATTCTAACCCGACACCCCACGGGACAACAGTCCTTAAACAGAGATAAAATAAAGCCTTGCGTTGCCGTAAAGATCTTGGAAGATACGCCAATCATCAGTAAGACTTCCAAACATTCGGTGCCTTGAAGCTTCAAACTCGTATGAAGCAAGCAGAACGTAAGACATACAACAATGGACAATGGGGCATAAATCAGTATAATTAGTTGTGGCCAGAGAGAGTCATTGGTCAAAACGCATCGGCCACGCCTCTCTGCGGGACGGCGGCGTTAGAAAGTACTACACCACTTGCACTGTAACGAAATATAGCAAGAGAAATTACTACGTAAATGACGCCGAGAGCACGAGAAACGTATATATAAATTATGAATGTAAAAGGGTGGAGATCAACAAAACTGGTGTTATTGACCGATAAGTGAGGAACAGGACAATTTCAGGATGATGAAATGGTGACAGGTCTCTTACACGCGTTACGAAAAATCTATTTTACTATGACGTTTTTAATATTAAAGCATACCCTTGTGTACTGCAGAGGTGAAAAAGACATATCAAAATCAAATTATATCGTTATGCCTTTTTATCCACAATAACAGACGAGTGAAGCACATCTGCTTAATCACACTCCAGATAATAATTTTGCATTGAGGTCTAAATTTCTCGAGATCATAAAAAGAATTGAAACTTATTCACAAAAGGACCGATCATGTTGAAAGGTACCTCACAATTTTTTAATATGATATCAAGTACTATCGCATGCTAAGTGAATAATCACATTTTAGTACAAATTTTGTCAATGGACTGAAATTTGACTTACTTAAGTATATCGTACCCTGAAATTGTATCATGAAAATAATTTCACTGAATTCCAGTTGTTAGACTTCCATAATGTCCAACATTTTTCATAGCATTTGGAAATGCATAGATGCGAGCAGATACGTCTGTCATCCTCCACGTCACAATATTAATGCATGTCTTGGAGTCGCTTGGGTGGCGTCACGAGTACGTTTCCAAGACTTGGTATGAATAGTTTCATTTCTATTAGGATGGGATTGATGTCTTTGAAAATTGCTTTACACTTTTGAATAAATAAAACGAAAAAATAAACAAAACCAATCAAGTGCAAGTTAAACATGCAAACTGAATGTTTCCTTATCATCACATAATGTGGATATAAAAAATCGTATTTATTATACATTTATTTCTACAGTTCAAAATCTAGCAGCTGTTTTATTAATAGTTGCTAGACGCAAAATTTTGAACTAAATTAATACTAACTTTACATAACGCTCGCCTATATAACGATAGATTTTACGATAGTATGAAAACAAATGAAGTTTTTTTTAAGATACCCTTCTGTTGAATTTGCTATTTTTATTATTGGTAAGGAAATCTGCAATAATATCATATCTACTGTATTAAAAATAATTGACTACCTATTACGATTCAAATGACATGAAAAGTCGGACGAAAGTCTATAGAGGTTTGGTAAAAAGATCCTGTTTCGTAGCAGATATAGAAAACTAAATTATAAAGTCGCTGTTAATATTGAATTGCTAAAAATGATATGCCCCGTGGGGTGCCGAGTTAGAATTGCACCTCCCCATATCATCCCGTGGGTGTCGTAAGAGGCGAATAAGGGAAAAATACTGGAAGTTGGGCAGCAGCGCCTTCTGACGAACTGCCAACTTACACTGCGATCCTCAAGACGCCTGCCAAGTGTGGGGATTATGGCAAATACCCCCTTAATAGGGGAGGCTCTATTCAGCAGTGGACGATCCGGCTGATACAGTAAAAATTATATGAAATATTTGATGTATAATTGTTTAACGTATGATTGCTCTATCTCAAATTCATTTAATAAGTCAAATACATTTAAAAATCATTAGAGCACGAAATTTCAGTCACAGGCTGAAATCGAACCCACGTACCTCGATTTCGCACCGGGTGCCTAAACCACTAGGCCACCGTGACTCGAATATGGTCGTTTGACTTGAAATTTTGTGCACTAATTGTATCACTTTGACTATCATAGGGGACGGTGCGTGACTATAGGATAAACAAAAAGTTTGTGCTGTAACAATGTGTAAATGTGGTTTTCGCTAAGCACGCGATAGTGCTTGTAAGTATTCGTATTTAGAAATATGAATAAATAACCTTATACAACAAACGTTTAACAAACCGACGCTCATGTATGAAAGGATTGATGAATGTAGATGAAGCGAAAGAGATTTGCAAGGATCGTAGCAAGTAGAAATCTATGGTCTCTGCCTACTCCTACAGGAAAGAGGTTATGTATATATATATATATATATATATAAGTAAAATTATGTATATACGTAGTGTTATGTATATATGTAAAATGTTCTGTATTATCAACAAACTTTAAAAGATATCATTCTAGATGTCCTCCTTCACCATTTCCCGACATCGCTCCATTTTCGAGATGAATGCAAGAAGATATGTTTGTCAGTCGTCACATCACAATATTATGTGCCTGTCTCATCGCACAGCCTCGTGAATGTCGCGGCTTCTACAGGAGGTATTCTGTTATAGTTGTTGATGTGTATTACTTTGTGTTCGATGTCAGAAAATACCATACATACATACTAAAGTGTGACTAGGGGTTAATGGAAGGACAAACAATATATAGCCTATATATGTATAACCACTTATCATCAATTTTAAAATCTGTCACCAAGCTCCTAACAGGCTACAATAGGAGTTGTCCTTAAGTTGGTAAACTATTTTGAGTATAGAATATCTTTAATCAAATCAAATCAATATTTTATTTGCGAGAATACAGTACAAATCCTTACATGAACAAGATTTTTTAATTTGTCAAGTAGGTACAGCATTCAGCCTGCAAGCAGACGTGCAAATGTTAAAATTCATTTTTGAAATTATAATTTAAATATTCCCTAATACTATAAAAACATTTGGTTAAGAGCCAATCACATAATTGTTTTTTAAAACTATTACCTTCTAACATTTTTATCTTATTTGGTAAATTATTATAAATTGAAATACACATATTATTTACATTTTTTTTATAAATGACTCTGCGGCACGGAGGTTGGTATAATAAATGTTCATATTGTGATCTTTTTTGTCTAATAATGACGTCACTACGTTTAATAAAACATTCTGGATGAGCTTTGGTAAACAAACAAATATCTTTTATACTGCTCGTAAGAATGATGAAAAGACACGTTTTCTATCATTCTTGAAGTGATTTTATAGTTCAAACTTTTACTAGATAATTCTAAGGTTCAATTATTTATTATTATTTATATTATTATGATTAGCCATTGATACGAGATGAATGAATGAATTAACTACGAGATAATATATTTCCACATTTTTTTTGTATATAAAATATACATGTGGCTATTTATGTCCAGTAACTATAAAATTAAATTGAAATAAATTATACTTATGTTCACGCAAACTTAGTTTAAATCTGATTTAGTAAACAAAATACGCCTGTTTTGACCGGAATTTTTCAACAAAGGCACATTAAAATTTTACGTCTATTCAAATAAATAAAAAAATTAATGTCTACTAATAGAGATAAGCATTAATAGTGCCACTTAACCTTTTGACTCTATTGTTAAAAATCTTATAATCTATAGCTATTTTAAATGGATAACAAGATAATACATTTTATGCTAAACTGTTTTATACAGAACAGTAAAACCTAAATAAGTTTCACGCGTAGGCAACATTAGAAAGCGGGCATTCTTATGCAAATCTAATGTTTTAATATACATAAAGAAATATATATTATTACCTAATTTATTTATTATCATTTATACAAAACGACTACATCAAAGTCGCTTTAGTTCTAACGACTATTTAAAAACAATAATATTTAATGTCATTCATAAAGAAGTGTCAATATATTAAAGATTTTATTACGGTAAATACGTTCTTTTGTCTTTAAATGTTGTTTAGTTTTTTTTATCGTTCAAAGTCAACAAGTGGCCTTTTATCTAACTAGAATGGATATGAACCTCATTTTGACACCTGAACTTTTTCAATACAATCTCCTTTTTATTCACTCGTTGAGAATATTTATACATGCCTTCGTTCGTTCTCAAAGCACAGGACAATTTCTTCCTAAACCAATTTCCATTCTAAAGTTCATCAGTTTGAGCATTCTTCAGCTTTCAGCTACCTTTCAAACGCAAACAGTGACATCTTGATGAAAATATAATATCTGTTATAAGCAGACCTTACCTCTCAACACAGGTGGGCCGCGGCCTTGTCCCACCACTATAGCATAAAAAAAAAAACATTTGTTTGTACTATAGAAAGGAAACTAACCATCTTCCATAAAGTTATATATAACTTTATATAGCTTTATATATAAAGATTATCAATAAGAGGGTTTGTGTTTAGAAGTGAGGGACAATGTACAGCAATTGAATTTACTACGCGAACGAGACATACACGATTAAACGATGCCACTCTAACTGTAAAGTGACGAGCGCAGTGTAGTGTCAAGCAGAAAGAGGACGATGGTACTGCAACTTTAAACATTTCAAAAATTACCAATATCACGATTTCAACTTCTGATGACATAGTAGCTATTGTCTAAGCACAAACGTTGCACCAGTAATCTTTAGCTCCTTTGTGTTAGGAGTTAGCCTATTGCCATCTAACGGACACAGTTATAGACTCCAGAGTATTTTGACTACTTTGGACAAAAACACATGGAAATCGAATCTAGGACATCGAGTTTCAAGAGCAATGCTTGACGGTTCTTTACCGTCGAGACTGTGTTAAAGTCATTGTGATCAAATAAAGTTATGTCAAATTAGTTTTTTGATAAACAAAAATAGCTTTTTTTACGTCTTTGTGACAAAACAAGCAGACTTACTTGTTGTTAAGCGGTAACCTCTACCTATAACAGGTGTGATTCGTCACAAGTGACGTACTGCACTGCGTCCATCACCCTGAGACGTAAAATCAAGTCTTATATACTTCTAATTTAACTGACACCCATAACCCTTCAAATTGTAACATTATTGCTTGGCAGTAAAAAAAGGTATGGTTACTTCCCCGGAAGAACTCGTACAAAGAGTTTTGAAGCGGTGATGGCTCAGTGGCATTGGCCATGGACTACCGCGCAGCAGGTACATGGTTCGAATCCCGCTGCGAGCTTGAGCTTCATCGCATGGCGGAAGTGCATTTTGCGAATGCCTGGCTATCGACCACCCTGGCCAAGTCGCCAAGCACCTAACGGCAGCTCTCCTTGAGAGTCAGTACTTCTAGGTTAAGCCTGTTAACACCTTCTACCACATCATCACTTATCTACCATCCAGTGAAATTGTAGTAAAAGACTTAATCAGCAAAAAAAAGAGTACTACCCACTACTAGATAACGTAAATAATTATTTTAAACGACAGTTATTTAGATGTTTTCGTTTCCTATATGCACTGGTCGAGTATTCGCTCATCGAGGACTCCGTACCTCGTACCAACATACATTTGGGTATGTATTGTAGGGACTTACCCAAAATTACGTTATTTTTCAACAGACTTCCATAAATGGGGGAGGTTCTCTATTTAACTGTATGTTGTTGTTACGCTATTACCGCTAATTATTAACTGATTTTGACCGATTAAAATTTCATTCAAATCAGTCGAGGCTTTTTGAAGTAATAGTCAACTGAAAAATGTATTTGCATACTTTGAGATATTAAATCTCAAAGTAAATGTAATTATTGTCAATAGTCAACAGTATTTTTAGGAAATATTTTTTTTTATTAACAGAAATGACTTCACATGACAGAAGCCGGTTCTATTTTCTTTTAATATCTTTTCAATGTTTCCATACTTAAAAGGAAAACATGCCCTATCAATGAAGATTCCGCTGTCTGTCTGTCCACCCGTCCTTATGTCTCTAGCTCATAAACAAAGTAAGTTACAAACCTGAAAAGTAGTTATTTTGTGAAGAATGTTGACCAAAAAATTAATATTTGACTAGACATTTAAGTTAATATTATTTAGAGGGCTTTGAGCCCTCTAAATAATATTGTCATCTTCTCCAGTATACCTCACACGCTGTCACCGGGTGGCGCCAACATGGTGGTAGGCCTCTTAGACAAGAGGCCGTCTTGGTGGGCCGGTCAGGGTAGCAATTGAAATTATCTGGCTATTGATCTTCAAAACGAATGTCTCAGAGTGTCGAGCGCAGGTCGAGCGCAGTGCATTGTCTCACAAAATGGCGATACTGTTACTATAATGGATAGACGTAATGCTTCAGTGAGTACCATTAGGCACCGACTTGTAGGTACAGGTACGCAATCTACCTTTCGGTTAAAGTGGGCGTATTCATATTTATTAATATTATAGAGCTCTATTGGTACGAACAGTCTGCAGTATTACCCTACTGAAGTCAACTGCTGCACATTTAGCGCACTCATTCCCTAAGTCACATAATGGAACATATTCATAAGCCGATAACTGTACGACACAAACCCAAAATACCTAAATATTACCATAATCAAACCACCAGAGGCACCTTAAATAACGCATTAATTAAATAATTAAAGCATATATATCTTAAAACAGTTATTGGCAATGCTAATGTCTAATAAATATTGACGGAATTTCTCCAAGTAGGTTATTGCTTTCGTAATTACGTTATTTATGGTTATAATGGTGCGATTAATGTCGTTATTTAACGCCATTATGGCCTTTCCATGGTGGTCAAAGGTGGGTACTGTTGAAAACTGTCTCAATTTATGTATGAATAGTAATGTATTCAATATATTTTTATGTATATTATTGTATGGTTTGGGTATTATGGTGTTGCAAGTATGTGTGGTATGCCGTCATCATTTTCCTTACCTTATCCCAGAACTAAGGTAAGGTCGGTATGAGTTGTCTTCGCTGACCAAAAACATGGCATATTGTAAAAATGTTGTCTAACATTTTAAGTCTGGCTGTCGATGCTTCTTCGCTTGGCTCGCGTTGATACACTCTTCACGTTCAATTAACTGGAAGATAAACATAGTTAATGAGTGCGTTAAGATAAGAGTGTACCGAATATGCACCAGCACCCTACTCACGTTACTAAAACATCGTGCTAAGTGACTTAATATAAAGAGTAGAAAGACAAGGACTTTTCATTCGGTTCTGCTGACCCCGCTATATTCTACTAGCTTCCACCTGAGTGCATCATTCAGTTATTCGAGATAAACAGTATCCTATACCTTCATGTAAGACCAAAATAATAAATGTACATAATTAAAATTATTTTAGTGGTATCTGGAATGACTTATGTACTTATAAACAAACACACACACACACACCCACCAACTGTTACATGAAAATATTACGGTGTAGCCCTCTCGTCCTATAGAATTGTCTCATCGTGGGACGACTGACACTTTCTCGTCCCAGTAGTTGCATGTTTAAGTGACGTCATTTTTTTAATTCCAAATGCCTTATTACCGTTATCGCATAATGTTTATTTTTTCATTATCTGTGCCTTAAGCAAGATACCTTAAGCATAATATGACAATTAATCGTATTCTTGTGCAATGACGATTAAACTTAAAATATTATTTATCCTTTCTTATCTGTCGAGGTATCACCATGGTACAACGTGATACAGTGTGATTTGTGTGAATAATAGTTTCATACAGCAGCCGATTTTGTAACTGGCAGGAAGTTGCCTCTGAGCAATCAACCTTCTTCGAAGAAGTGATGCGTCTTGAGTGTAGACTTGCAATCAGGTAATCATTTCATCGATGAATATCTCGGTAACTTCTTAGCGTGCTAGGAGAGCATTTGCAAACCAACACAATATGCGGTTTTCTGGCAGCTGTTCTGCAGTCTGGTTTCTGATACCTGCATACTAACTTCATGATGAAAGGTTAGCTTTTAAGGTTTAATAGCACATTAACACTAAAATAAATGTATCTACTAACAGTACAAGTTTGATATGAGATATAAGTAACTACGTAACCCAGGGTAGGATTAAGGTCCGACGCCAGAATCCGGACAGATCCCACCCGATCCCGTCGACAGATCCGATCCGTCCCGTCGACGTGTTCGATCCGTTCCCGTCACGGGACCGACCGAATGGGCATCATCTTCATTAGCAACGAGACGTCTGTCCATTTGTACTAATGTTTGGTTGAGACGTTCGGGTCGTGTCCTATCGGTCAACGTTTCGAAGACTTTGAGGACTGATTGAAATGTATTGACTTGGGTTTTAGGGATTCTTCTGTTTTTTTCAGTGGTGAAGGTAAGTTTAGGTTTGGGATAGAATATTTTTGAGGTCAAATATATTTTTGTAATTAATTTATTGTAACGCCCGTTCTTTCTATGTATGGACCGTGACAGTAATGTACTGGAGTGATTAGAGATACAGTTGTCCTCTCTAATGCACGACTTTAAAATCATCTGTTTATATATACTTGAGAGTATTGAATGCGGCGAAAAAGCAGTAAAAACAATACATAACCAGACCGAACCAGAACTGTTCTGTATTGTTATTATAAATTGTTGTCCTTTTTATTTATATGAGTATAAGTACTCAATATACGTGACTTTTTCATTTTATATTATTATACATGCATACATTCGATATATGGAAATCAATATGTTCTACCACAGTATGTTAAGTTAGATAGTTCAAATGATGATTAAAAAAGACTAAATAAAGTAATTTTATTACATAAGTAACATAAAGATTTATGTTCATGATTTATTTGTCTAGTCTATCTTTCGAACATATTTTGCCAAATCATGTACTTACATCTATATACTAAAATATGTTGTATAGTCGATTATACAAGACAATAAATCACTCACAAGGTAACAATCATCACAATATTTTATAACTTCAAAATACCAAAATGTAAATATAAGAGATGACAATTTCTGATAAACAAAATGAAGATATAATTAATGACTCCTTTAATTGTCGCAGAAGCAGTTTAGAACTATAATATTTTTAATTAATGGCATTTTGACACATTTACTATCAGCATGTTTCTTGCACGCCCACGTTTTGTGCATTTTTAGTAATGATAAAGGTTAGCAGTTGAAATCTAAATTTTTATTTGATTTACCTAAACAAACTAATAAAATAACTTAATTTATCGTTTTATATTTTATTTTCGAGTTAATGTTTGTTATAGAAACATCGCTGATTGTATCTGAAATTTAAATAAATGTTATTAATTGTACAATTTATCAGCTAAAGGATGAACTGACCGGCCAGTTCTTCATACAAACGTCGAATGGTGGTCAGTTCTTTATTCGAGGTTTTAGGTCCAAAATTATCAAGAAAAAACTATCGAGGCTTATAGATAACTAGATATAATCCTAGATAGATAATGAAGAGATAAATCTATACTATGATGAGTCTTGGACCTAAAACCTCAAATAAGGGAGTGATCAGCCTTAGACAAATATATGGAAAAGTGATCGGCCAGTTCAATTTTAAATCAAACGGTAATCAGTGTAGACTTGAGCTCGCTATTGATTGCTCAGGGATACTTAAAATTGTGAAATTACTTCGGAAAATTAATTTCAGTATCAGTGAAGAAGGCAGTTAGACGAGCACAGCTTATCATTCTTTTACAAAAGAAACCGTCATCAGTGATCAATCATGATTCTGGCACTGTTGCGCCGCGGCACGGTACTGCCTAGAACTAACGAGTCAACCTATACCCCCAAAGCTGATGCCCTAACTCCGCACCTTTACGCAATATAATGATGGATGCTAGATTTTGTTTCTTGAATTGACGGCACGCATCAATCAGCAGTTGATTGATGGATACGACACTCAATTCCCGCCGTATTAATTTAACTCTCGTTGACATTGATTGATATTGGCGATATTAGATATTGACGTGATATATAATTACTAAGCAGGACCTACTGTAGCTTATCTGAAGCGATAATGGCGAGGAATTATCGATATTGAAAAATATATCACATCGATATTATAGTAGCTTTTGCTACTGACTGTTGTGCTGGAAGTAGTTTAAACTGTGTTCTCTCAAGAACAACTTAGTAGTAAGAAGTAGGTCTGTATTTTACGTTACCTTCTAGTACCATATTTTGGCTGAAAAAATTAACGCCTTATTCGGAACCTACGACTACATGACATACAAGGATACCAATGGCTTGACATACTTCATGTGTGAAAAATATGAGACTTGCGCTTGGTTTAAACTGAATCAAGTTTAAAACAAGCGCAATTCTGACACGTTTTGACACTTACTTGTCTTAATGATTGTTAAAATTGATTTGTACCGCGTTTGCCCCAGTAGTTTCGTCCCACATCAATAATTTTTAAGTATAATATGACCACTCGTCATATTATACCTTTTTCACATCCAATGAAAAAATATTTCAATTTGTTATCGGTTTTGCGTGATAAGTTACTCATCGTGTACTTTATTACCAGTTCAGATTTTATAATACAAGAAACATTTTATATGTAAAAAAATGTTACCTGTTTGGGAATGTATTCAATATAAAATAATATTTATTGGGAAATATCCATCTGGCCACATTCATCGAATCAAGAGAACGATTGACAGACAGACCGAAATGCCAAAATCTATACAAGTATGTTTAACTTTACAGCTCATACCGAAACAATGAATTTCAATTTTAGTGCTTGGAAACCCGAATATAAGTAGTTAATCTGTCGCCAAGCACCCAACATTGTGTTCCGGCAGCAGTCCTTAAGAGCCAGTAAAATTACGATACTTAGCTGTATGTCTGTGGGTGACAGGCGCAGTGCAGTTGGTCACTTGTGGCACAGTGCATCTGTTATAGGCAGATGTTACCGTTTAACATCAGGTGTGCCCTGTGCTTGTTTCTTCACGATGACTTTAAAAAAAATAGTAATATGAAAAAATAGAAAGTTCTAGAAACACAAATCTATACCTGCCAACGCCGTTATCCAGAAATCAAACAGAGCAGTATTCTAGTGACCCTTAACTATCTCAATTCTACAAAGAGACAGTAAAGCATACTGACTATAATTCAATCTATGGTAGAGCCCCGAAATAGAGAACACTGGAGTGACAGCTACAAATGGTTACTTGTTGCACGCTTGACTTTCTAACGGCTCACAGGCTCTACTTATATGACTTTTTGTTTTATATACATAAGGATTTTTGCTAGTACTCGCCAGGCTAACTACAACTCTCAAGTAGAAAATATGTCGCCAAGCCCCTAACAGTGTATTTAGCAGCCGTCTTTCAGAACCTAGAATGGAAAGCCGTAACATAAAGTAACTAGGTATAATGGATTTCAACACTCTGTTCCAGTAATTGAAATAAATAAATATAAATATATTTATTGGACGAATCTTTAGTGGACGACTATTTTCGATTTAGTATCTATATATTTTAGTTTTATTCCTTGTTACCGCTCCACAGCAGAAATAGCAAAATTACTCATTAATTACTTTATTAAGTTATGGCTTAGTGACACAGCTTTAAAAAAACGTTACAGCAAAGTTCCTGTATAAACACAAAAAATTACAAATATTTTGTTTTCAACATGTGTTGGTGACGAGTTGCCAACTTTTGTTTGGTGGAGTCACAGCACTGACTATGACAATTACATTTGTAATACTGACTTAAAACTTAGTAAAGATGCATATATTTATCTAACTTCCAGCCCGGCATCCCACCGGTGACGAGTGACGAATGTGAGAATATACAGAACCAACGTTAAAAACAAACAGTCATATAACAATCATCACACAACCAAGTAAAATAGTAATGAGGTTTTAGCAATTCGAGATTTAAAAAAATATTTGTACATATTTACTCCCTAAGATTTCATATAATCATAATGTTCCATGTGCATGCAGTATTCGATCACAGTGTCTTGACTCCAGAGGTCCATCTAAACAAAACCAAGCTTACACTCGGTTTAATCGCATGTTTAATCTGCCTGTTACTTCACAACAAAGCTTGATCAACACCGCTATTTGCAAAACTGGCCGTGCATCCAATAAGTCAGTTTACATCCTGTATTTCGCACCAGTTGCCTTTTGCAGAACCATTCATCTACCATTTTACAATGCGTTGCTGTTTTGGATGAAAAAAAATAGCATATCCAATATATACAACAAATACATGTCAGTGTACAATTTTGATTGTATGTTATGGATAAGATTCAAAAAAACAATCAATGAATGAAATATTGCGTTTTTTCTATTTCCTGGCTAACGAATCTCACTGTGTATTTTAGCATATAGGTCCAATCCTTTCGTCTTCAAAACCTAGTGTATTTCAAAATAACTCAGAAAAAGATGGTTTGATCAAATTATAAAAGCTGTCTGTCAAAAGGTCTTGAATAATATCTGTAGATAAGTTTCATTGAATAGTAATTAGTAAAATTCTGACAGATATCGCGTATTTCATTTACAGAATCTAGATTAGCGGCAGGTGATGCACCATGTGCCAGTATTTAAAAAAAATAGTCTTTTGATCCAGACATTTGATTGTATATAAAAACAGATAGTTCTGAGGAAAAAACATCAGCAAATGGTTCAGAATGTTGAGTTGCGGCACTGTGCACACTGCGTTTGACCTCATTTCATACTGATTCAATATTTCTAACGCATTATAAGAAGCCAAAACAATTGTTGATCGTGATATTGGCAACGTGCAAATGTTTTACACGTAAATAATCCGTGAATTTAGTTGAAAACATTTCAACTAAATTTATGATATCATACAAGATGTCGCATATATAACATAACTGTAAATCCAAATGTAGTCAAAACGTATTAAATCAAGTACAATTAAAGATCTTTCTCCATGGACGAATCGACAAACATTTCAAGGTATCCAATTAGGCAAGGCGGGCCAAATTTATGAGGGCTCAGATAGTACCTCGGATGAGCCTCGTCTCGTCCCAGGCTCGAGCAACGCACACGCAACGCAAATTTCATGATATGCAGGCTGAATTTTATATTATTGGTACATTTGTTTTATAAAAGTTATTATTAGTCATACAATAAATAATGCAATTATAGGATTGACCACGAATAAAATCTTGGTTATTTTGTCAAAGAAATGTCAGCCACAAAACCCAAAACGAGCCATACATACTCTATCGTTTATATATCGCTGACTGGGCTTTTATGATGTGCACTTATGAAAATCACTATGATATTAATGTTTCGACATCCAGTCAAGGTTCCTTTTTTTTCATTAATGTGATGCATGATGAGGTAGTAAGCTCACCTGGTGTAAAGTGGTAACATATATCTGCGTACTCAATGATATAAGTATTTTCATTACCATTGGATATAAACATACCTAAACACCACACAATAAAAAATAACGGCTAAACATATGAATTCATCATTATCGGCGATGAAGTTAATTTATATGCAGCTGAAGTCCGAGAAATAAGTACACATGCGAAATCACTTACTAACTACTAAAGACCTAGCTTATGTATGACTGACCTTTAACGTGATGGACCCGTCAAATACCAAGTGAAAATATTTTTCATGCGCCATACTCAAATTTGTATTACGTACCTTAAGGTGCAAACGTCTACACCAACAACCTTGAAGGCCATCCAGCAGCAGCTAGTATTTATGATACACTTATCAAACCCCATTGCATTACAATCTAGCCAACAATAAAGACTAATGAGAAATAACATTATGACTTAAGCTGCTAGTAAAAGTAAAATTAAGTAGGTGTACATCCACACCTATCCTTATTTTCGTCTATATTATGGGGCAGACCAAAATATCATAGGGTATTGTTTTTTTCACATGTAACGGGCAGCTGCTAGTAATAAAATAAGAAAACAAGGTCCGAACAAACAAGTATTCATAAACAACCTCCCATTTTGCTCGCTTCAAGTTCAAAGACATCATAACTTTTTATTTACTTCAAGTGTTCGTTCAATCAGCTCGTAATTTCCCCGCGTCTGTCTCACACCGTTCTAGCAATAGTCCCGCAATCGTCCCGTCCCGTGCCGGTATCGCTACGTCCTGCATTCGACGTAAAGAGCCCTTTGCTATATCAACTATTCCGCATTTAAATTGAGAGTTTTTTTGAAAGCGATATCTTTTTCTTATAAGGGTTTGTTCTCAATATTTAAAATAAAAAAGACTTCCCGGGTCTTCACTGAAAAGTATAAAATAACGTGTTGAAGGCTGAAACATGTAAAACCATCACATTATAAAGTGTTGTAAGTTGGTTGCGTTTTCTTAACTCTTTTCAATGATGCATAATGCTTACAAGATCATGGAAATAAAAATATAAAGAAGTTTTATTAGCCCTTTCCGTTTAGCGTTTTGGAACCCCATTGGAACATTCTACATGATCCACGAAGAACGGGCAGAAAACTAGAAGTCATATTTTAAAACATCTTTTAACGATATACATTTGTTTAATTTAAGCGGGGGATAGGTGATAGCTTGTCAAAGGCGAAATAGTCCAAGCATTTTTGTCGTTTAAAAAATCACAAAATGTTTTTCACGCGCTACTTGAATTTTCCTTCAATTAATGTTGTAATATCTTCGAAAACTTTATTATAAAATCGCACACACTTCCCTAAGAAAGGCCTGTTATTTGTAGTAGTGACAAAATTTATAAACTATAGCCATTACTACCTCTGTGCTCAGTTTCAATCTCTGGAATACTTTTTAATTCATTGGTACTAAAAATCCCAAAAACTATCTGAATCTGGAATTGAACCCAAGGCCTCGAGAATCCGCTAAACGACTCGAATAACGACGAATTCATCGTTATGCTCAATTTCATAATCATTGAATCCGGTTGCAGTATTCATATATAAATGTGATAAGCTACACGTGTCACGATAATAATCCCTAATATTTATCAGAAAACCAATACCAACAGCGCCGGTCTGTAAAAATTTGCAACGCTTATCATATTATTGTGATATCTATCTATACTGTGCATTACTTGTATATATTTGTTTTAAAGTATTTCTGTTTTATGCCAATACCACCCTTCTACCCTAATCTTATTTACCTACGAACATGGCTGGGACAATATTTATTTTTTACCGACTTCTATACAAGATCGGGTATTCAATAAGCAGTTATGTTTTAACAGCCATCTGGTTACTTTTTTGGAACTTTTAGATAGAACAAATATAATTATTATATCAGGGCTTTTACTATGTAATAAATTAAAAAATGTTTTTATTACGAATCAAACTGGCTACGCCTGTGGATCACCCGCGTGGAATTCGGCTATATATTGCTCTAGGGAACTATGCAGTAAATGGCTATGAAAAGTAGCCTACGTCTTCATCCAGGCTCAACAAGGAACATACATTATGTATTATACTACTAAAATTATTCATGTATTAAATTCAAATCAAATACAAAATATAATTACAGAAAATTCCTAATTAAAAATTAGCAAAATTAATATATTCACCATAAAATGTCCCAAATATGCATTCCTCCAATTCCTAAATCTTAAATTATCAAATGCATATATTTTTCCTAATAACAAATCAACTTGAAAACCTAGAAAGCATTTAATTTATTTTCAGATGAAGATTGCTCAGGAATTGTATATGTGTGACCATTGACCTATATATACTTGACGCGACATCTCAAACGAGGATAGTCGACCAGTGCAAGTATGCTCCGGCATACTCTCCACCACATGCAGTTAGGCACTCGTAGAGATTACACGCGCTTTACGTTCGAAAATGGTGTATTAAAAATACACAATTGATAATACACAATATTCGAACGTAAAGCGCGTGTAATTTTTACGAGTGCCCAGCTGCGTGTGGGAGACAGTATGCCGGCCAGCATATTTGCACCGGTCAACTATCCTTGTTTGAGATGTCGCGTCTAGTACATGTAGGTCAATGATGAGTGACACTAAAATTACTAAATGGAACAAATTTAGAGTAGGTAATCAGATTATAACTCTATGAATAATATATTTTGATTACGAATCATATTTTATTATTATTTAAACTTCGTCTTCGATTTTTCTAGGCTACCAAGAAAGGTAACCAAATGGATTTAAAAATATAGGTACTGTGCGATTACAAAAGCAGTTTCTGTTATTTATTTACGTTAACATTTATTGCTTAGGCAATTTTGTTGGTGATTTCTAAATAGACTTTTTTAAATTTCGTGTTTTTCTAGCTGGATGTTTTTATACTTAAACATTTTCCGATTGGGCGTTTGTATATATTGACTTTCTTGAGTTGTTAAATATTTTTCTTTTTTAAAATTGGTTTTGCAAATCGAAATTTTACTAGCGCAATGTTAACGTTGAAGTGAAACATTCATTTTTGAACTCCGAGTGAACCCATAGGCGAATCCTTACACCTAGTTATTCATATATGACAACTGATAACTATTTAACTAACATCCTTTTGCCATCCATCACTGCACACTGACATTTGAGTGATTATTGAACAGATAACGTACGTTTCGATTAAATTTCATTTTACTGATAACATTGCAGATACATTCATAAATACGGTAGGGTGTAACGAAGATATTATTTCGCTGTAGGTTTGGTGGGAGGCAGCTGGCCGGCCATAAAACTGGCGACAAAACTAAAGGGTATGTTCATGTAGTGATAGGATCAAAATAACATATACAGGGTTATTGGCAAAATGCTAACAACCTCTTAGGGTTGACTTCTGATAGTGCTAACAAACATTTTGAGATGCTTTTTTTGTTTGAAAAAAAAAATAAAAATTAAAAGCCTACTCCGAGCCAAGAGCGCGCGCCGCGCTCCCTTTGAATAGAGTTTTTAATATTAACATCGAGCAAAGTAAAAAAAAAATTAAGTAATACTCACAGGCACAAGAGACTTTTAATATCAGGTGGTCCTCATGCTTCTTCCATCAAAAACATATAAAAAAAAGACAAAAAGAAAAAAAAAAACTCAAAATGTTTGTTAGTACTAGCAGAAGTCAACCCTAAGCCGTCTTATTACAAAACACAGACTATATCAAGGTTTAAACCTAGACCAACAAGCCCGAGTTTGTTGCGGTACTAAGCAGTTAGTGCTTGACTTTATTACAAAACGCAGACCTATCGAAGACCAGTTAGTCCATGGTTTATATATTGATCATAGATTAAATACGAAAAAAGTTCATTCTCTTTGACTCCCTTCGTTCACGATGTTCCATGTATTACGCAATATAGATTTAGAATTACTGTTCCCGTTTAAAATATAAGTATAAAATAAATTATAATATATAAAATAGAATTTTTAAAGTTATTTTCATTGATTGTTGTATTACTTACAATAAACAAATCCAAAGCTTTTTGGATTTGTGTGTTGTCAAGTGCTTCTTAATTCTTATTAACTGGAACAAAGTATCATAATATAAAATCATACCCAAGATCATAATGCACACAGGAGGTAGTGGACGTCCCCGTGGGTCATCAGATAACTCATCTTTCACTAAGTCCACAATTTTGTCGCCGATATTCTTTGTAAACCTATATTTGTATTTAAAATCCTCGTCACTTAGGTCGAAAGGGTTCACGCGATGTCTAAGCTTATTAGGTTGCCGGATAGCCTCTAACGACTCCAAATCGTCTAATCTAAGTTGAACATGTAATTTAAACATGTAGGTAATCTAAGTTGTCCAAATCCATTTTTCTTTAAAAACATTAGAGATACAATTCGTAACAAGGAACAAGATAATTTTAAAATGGCGAACTTGACCGCTATTTTTGAGGTTAGTACCATAGTTAAACTAGGGTCATCGGAAAACTAACTTTAGACCATAGATGATTCTCGAATCAACGATAAACTAGGTTTTGTAATAAGGATTTTACTTAAACCATGGTGCTAACCCAGTACTATTGTTAGACCACAGTTGGTCTACGTTTTGTAATAAGACGGTTTTATAATTTTTCCAATAATCCTGTATATCGGCCCTCACTTACGTGGTGAAGATGTCGTCTGAATCATTTCGCCTTGTCTATTAATTTAGCCACATTTAAAATCAAAAGTGTTCATTGCTTTCATTCATTGCTGTATGCTGGATCTAATGACAAGATAGGTTACCAATTATGCAATAAAATGGTAGATATAATCATATTATTAACAACAAATATTTTCAGGAAACATTAAATTTGTATATAACAAAACACTTTATAAGTATATATATAAATAAAGTGACAATTCCGCGTCATTTTCCGATGTGAAATCATCAACGCCAAGTTGAAAAATGTAAGAATTTTCGAAGCCTGTCGATTCTATATGCATCATCAGAAGGTCTTCAATCTTCATGAGCAAGATCGAGTAATTTATCTAAGCGTAATTGTCACTACAAATGTATTAATATTTTATAAGTGTTTTTCTAAAACAATAATTTTTATTTTAATTATTTTAATATATTTGTGATGTTAAAATATGGATTTCCGAAAACTAGCTCCTGGGTCTTTTAATTATAATTACATTATTTGTTACTAATTTGACGAATGCAATAAGTTTAGACTATACAGAATGATAACGTGATCTAGCCGTCAGCATTTTTGAAGGGAGTACTCTGCATTTGTTACTGTTTCCTAATACAAAAAATAAAACGACAACTTATTTTTAATGGTAAAAAAATATTTATACCAGGCAGGTAATCTTACTATAAGTTTGATTTGCACTTATGTATATATTTTTATTATATATATATATATATTATTTGGCTGGCTTATGTATATATATTTACAGTACACATTATATTATGTTACTGAACATTCAGGATTTCCGAATGGCGCACGTTTGTAAAATGGTCTAACACCAACAAATATTGACAACTTCTTATTGATTTATTCTAGAATAAAAAATATAATATGTTTTTTGACTGTCAACATACCCCACACCTAAAGAACGATAATTGATTTTTTAATTGAATAAGTAAATTTAAGAGAAAACTATACTCGATTTAGTAAATAATACGGGATAACTCACGTGAATAAGTCTGATAGCTCCAACTATAGTTTCAACCACATTCGGTGGTTTTTTTCAAGGCCGAACTCTTGACGCCTTGTTTAGAGCGATCTGACTGATTCACGTGAGATATCCTGTAATATTTACTAAAATGAGTGAAAACCACGATAGTTTTTATAATAACAAATCTACACTGTTTATAACTATATGTATACTAACGCTTCCGTTTACCATCTAAAGACAGACCGACATCTAATATGAGTGTTTCTCAATTTGGGAACTGTAACAAGAATAACGTTCAAGAGTAAGAATATTATGTAATGTATTAGTATATTAGTAGTATGTAATTTATTATTATATTTCATTTTACTTTTAAACACTTGTTTGGTCATCAATTTATATTACTGCTTTTGTGGTACAAATACAAATTTAGAACCTATTTAATAGTATTAGTTTCAACAATAAAATCGTTCCTATTCATTACACATCACAAAAATCTTAATCGCAAATCGAATCTCGTGTCAGACAACTTTCGCCGTCGATTATAAACTCGTCCAAAAACAACAAAAATCTAAAGCCCTGAAACCGGATACCGCCGAAAAATGGTCGCGGCTTGGTGTGGTCGCTTATTTCACTGCCCAGTGGTCCGCGAAGCGCGTTCTCTGCGCTAATTGATTAAAACACAGCGTGTCAATCGGTTAACCGGTGCCGGTAAAGATGCACCGATTCGCCTCCGGCCCGTTTCGAATTCGCATTTGAATGAACCCCGTTTGGATCAAAGGGTACGTCTGAACGGGCTATTCTGTTCTGACGTTGTTTGGTTGGGAAGCTGATGATCCAGTGCAGTTACTGGTTTGACCGTCAACGCAACCGGCCGGAAAATTGAACATGTTTCATGTACAGGTCGAATAATGGGCGTGTTTGTGCTAACAACGCTGGAACGTGTAGATGTAGTGATGGCGCAATGTTTGTTGTTGTTACGTTCATTTCGTATCCACACGCGAAACGGAGAAGTAGAGTGTAATGTTCTCTTTCAACATTATTAAAGTTTTATTTTATTTAATTACCTACATACCTTCATTAACCTTTCGGTATAAAAAGGTTTCGAACGATAAAATGTAAACATATTGGCTAAGGCTGCCCTATCCGTTTTCCGTCCCACCCACCTTTAATAATTGACAGTACAAAAAAAATACTTTTGAAACAGCATTTGAGATAGCTGATTGAAAATAGTCTATCATGTACTTAATGTAAATAAAAAATAATAATAAAAGTAGTAGCAATTAAACTGCATAAATGATAACCAATTTATATGTTTATTGTTCTAACGTAAAAGTCACATGTTTTAATTAAACTTAAAACTAATTAGTATAGCTCTGATAAAAATCACTTTTTTTTTTCGTATATATGTTCAAGTCGTGTACTTTCTTCCGTCTGGTTATCTTTCTGTCTGACTGGAAGTTTGCGAGTAATAATTGGGATTACTTAAATTGCAGCCCAGAAAATAAATTTATCGTTAGGTCATACTAAAAGTGCGTAAATGTAAGAAAACATAATAACCGTAGTTTCTTAAACTATCAACTTCAGAGCGAGCATACTCTGAGGAAACAATAGATCAATTTCACCAAATCGCCGTGAAACCGATACGATGACCGATTACTTTGTGATTATCGATTACTTTGTTATACGAATGACAACTCTAACTAAATCGATTCTCTGAGAAATCCCGATTGTATCGAAGCGAAGAAATGGGTCGAATGACAACGATTTGAGTCGATTTCTACAGATCAATTTGGTTTTAAAGATAATCTTAACCAAACATCTCTGTGGTTTGTTAACGAAAGTCTGACTCAGCCGTTGTTATTTTTTTATGCCTTTTTTTGTTATGATTCGTAAAGTTTGCAATGATGTGATGATAAAAAGGTGCTTTAGTAAAGCTTAAGCTAGTGGTCAACTCGTGGTGGTGGCATGGTGCATTAGATAATAGCCTAAGAGTAAAGACCTATCTTTCAAAATACCTATACCTATATGTTTACGGAAAACCTATCCATCCTGGAAGTATTTTCGATCTGAGTCTCGCATATAAACAAGACATTGTAGAAAGCTGTGTGACTTTAGAGAAGTTCGTATAGAGTCCAGTGTTTTTTTTATGTTGTGGTGACGGAACAATTTCGAGGCCCACATGATGTAAAGCGGACTAACCTCTGCCTATAACATATGCATTTCGTCACAAGTCGAGAATTGCACTGCGCCCGGCACCTTGAGACATTTTTTAAGGCTCTTGTGCCTGTAATTTAATTTCACTGGCTCTCAAGAACTGCTCCCGGAACACAGCGTTAGGTGCTTGGCGACAGATTTTCTACTTGAGGGTGGTCGTTAGCCAGGTGGGAATTTGCAAAATGCCCTTCCACCACGCAGTGAAGCTCAAGCCCGCGGCGGAATTCAAACCATGGACCTGCTGCGCGGCAGTCCATGGCCAATGCCACTGAGCCATCACTGCTTCCTCACTGTTTTTGAATCTGTTGCTAAAGTCCCAAGTCAGATGACTTGCTGGTCTGATTCACCCAGTTATTCTATATACTATCTATGATCGCAGACCTTAATTAGGCGTTTGGTGCAAGATAATCTAACTTGATATCAGCGATACCGAGCGATATCTCTGGAATTATGTCAATGATAACGAACTTTGAATAATTGATCCGATGACAAACTTTAATCAATCAATCAGTAATAACACATTAACTTACGATAGCCCCTTTTAGGTTATTTACCGCGATAACATTAGCTATATACCAGCGTATCTGTTATCGGTATTATCCATTTCCTTTTGGAAACCTAATTTGCTATTTTATCATGATTAATTGTTTGTTTTTTCGTCAATAAATTGTTAATCAGTTTATTGAGTGTGATGGCTCGGTACAATTTTTTTTGTGGAATTTTCCATCCGCGGTAATATTTTATTGGTTAAAGTAGTTGATAAAGTTTTATCAAAATGTGAACAAAATATTAATGAAAAGGAAATTTACTTTAACACCGGAAAATGCAATAATCAACTTCTTGAGTTGGTTGCAGATAGAAACGCTTTGAGCTCTAGCATGAGTTCAAGGTCCCGTTCATGATTTACTTGTTGAAATCGGTACCATGCTGATCCCATATACTGACCTCACATTATCGTGGTCCGACTTCCACAAGTTTTCCCTTTTCTTACAGTATGGGTTTGGTAAAAAATAAATGTTTTTAACTCTTTTTATTGTTGCATAATGCGTACAGGAACATTACCACTGACAAAAAACTACTCGACCGTTGTTGATGGAATTTAAAAGGAATCAACTTGTTGGTATTTTCTACTCATCAAAATAATCAAAATCAGTTTATGATTGGCGGAGAAATTGCGTAATAAACTTGCAAGACATACTATCGATATGAAAGAACACATATTCTGCATTTTTTGGAAGTAGATAAAAAACTGTTGTGTCTTCATTATTCTTTCGTTTCTAACGTGACTTTCTCGTTTGTCCACAGAAGAAGCGACCAGCCCCGAGAGCGGCGTGAAGGAGCGAAGCGAGCGTGGGGAGCGGCGTGAGGGGGAGGCATCTCGCTCAGAGTCCCCCGCATCCCGCGCCTCACCCCCGCCAGAGGAACGAGATATAGAGCACAGCATACCCGCCACGCTGATTCAGGATCCTAATGCCGAAAGGTAAATAGACTTTTTGTTATACACCACTTCTGTCTTCTAACTTTTTCCGGTCAACCGAAGCATTTTCCATCGATACCTTACTACTTACTTTTGCATTTTGTCATACGACAACCCAGAATTTTCCAGACTATCGATCTATTTTTAGTGCGCAAAAAATTAAGCTTTCGAGATATCTAGCCCAAGTATCATCCAGCTATTAACCAGGTCACATGCCTCTTTAGCAAGAGTTCGTCTTAGTGGGCACCACCACAGTATCAGATATTCCACTGTAGTATACAAAGCATCACATGCTGTGTTTAGGCGAGAAGGACGGATTAAAGACGAGAAAGACAGCTTGCTCATATTGTAACTATTGCTGTAGAAAAAGTTAAACCTTGTCTCTTTCGTTCTTCTACAACATAAATAATCATTAATCGGTGTTAGATTTTTTTGTATAGAATAAACAATTTTAATTCTGAAACTAGTTTTGAATGAATTGTGTACAGTGCCCCGCAGAACGTTAACAACTGCAACTGCAGTGACTGGCGTGACGCTCATCATCAGACAAATCATAAAAAATACTGAGCCGAAGGAGTTTTAATCTTTTTTACCGAGACTTAAAGGAGGGATGATTTTTTAGATTTACGTTGTGATATGAGCTACGCACCATTTTAGTTAGGTGTAAAACTGACGTATCTAATTAAGCCAGCGTACGTGCGGCAAATCGATCAAATAACTCGTTATCGTTACGGAATATATAATCATTATTCTATTATATACTGTGTGTACAAAGTCTAACACCGATTAGAGATTATTTACTTTGAAGAAAAACTTAAACATTAAGGTCATTTTATACCTATCACGTCACTATCATCATCACATCAACTGTCCACCGTTGAACGAGGTCTCTCTCATTGTGGGGATTTGCCATAATCCCCACGCTTGGCAGGTTTCTTGAGGATCGTAGTAAGAGTTGTCAGTTCGACTTACGACACCCACGGAAATAAATTGGGGGAAGGATGATATACTGACTCGGCACCACAGGGGTATATTTTTTCTACCACTAATAATTACAATTTATACAAGGTGTTTTTATTATCCTTAACTCGTGTGGTACTTAGGAAAGGTACACAATATGCAATACTTACTCCGTCACTAAGTAACTTGAAGCACTGCTTGTTCAGTTCAAAATTAACTCGTCACCCTAGATTGAGATTAATTGTTATTAAGCAGTAATTTCTATAAGTATGAATGATAATATCATATATTATATAAAATAAATACGAGTTGATTAGCTGCTTTTCTGCAGCTTATTCCTCATTCTACTTTAACCACAGCTTATTTGACCTGCAGGCATCTCTGACTCAATTATACTACATTAGCCTGAACAAAATGTTCGACCGCATTATTACTTATCATCAGATGAGATTGTGGTCAACGGCTAGCCTGTCACCAATCCAATATATCAAACACAAAATGTGTTTAATATTTTGGATTGATCAAATATTTTTCACTCTTTTTTTTCAGTATTATTGTGACGGAACAAGCGTGAGGCCCACCAGATGTTAAGCGGAGTAACCTCTGCCTATAACAGATGCATTTCGTCACAAGTCACGAATTGCACTGCGCCCGTCACCTTGAGACTTAGTTGTTAAGTCTCATGTGCATGTATTTAATCTCACTGGCTCTCAAGGACTGCCGGACCACACTGTTTGGTAATTGGCGACAGATTTTCTACTTGAGTATAGTTTTCAAGAAGTAGGTATTCAATGGTTAGAATTCTGCTGCGGGCTCGAGTGTAATCAAAGTGGTAGTGGATTTTGCGAACGTTTATCAGGATAGCTACAATTCTCAAGTAGAACGTTTATGACCTAGCACAAAGGTTTGTTTCTGCAGATGTTTCTTTAAGATACTGTGGTTCTAGGCCTGTTTACCATCCTCGATCACACAATCACTTACTAGTACGAGTATGTGAGATTGAGGTGAAAAAATTACATGTAAGCTGTAAAAACTAGACTCCAAATACTGACATAATCAGCATAATATATTTTGATAAGATTTGATGGTGATAAAGTTTTGCAAGTAGGTGATTTAATAATATCATTGCAAAATAATTCACTTGTTACAGTGCTTAATCCGTAGCATCAAGCAATCTATACACGCTTAAGGATAAAATAATACGCATACTTGTGTCTTGTTGAATTTTAGGGTATCTAATCCTAAATGTAGGTACCACCTAGAGGATCACAGTGGAATCAAATTTCAGAAGTTATGAACAACTTCACTCGCTTGCGATGTAATCGCATCAATCAAGTCATTGCGCTCACTTGATATCGCATTGCAATGACAATGCGGTGGTCCGGACGTCACTCCGCAGTGTCCACTTTAACGATCCCATTGTTTCTCGTGATCACTTGTCAACCACCGTCCACCAACAGTACTGCAATCCACAATATTCACTTTCAATTACCCTTAAACCGAAGACACAGAGATCAAAACTAAATAAGTTCACGATGACGATAAAGTTGTAAATATAAGAGAAATTAATGTTCAGAGCAGAGTGACAGTTATAGTAAGTAGTGTCACTAAAAATGATCCTAAAATGTTTATATGACAGTCCATCGATCCAACTGAAATATATGACTCAAGACATATTACATTGGAAATACCCACATTTAATCTAAGCATTATTTGTGATATATCATTATTACAACGTATGTGACTGATAGGGCATTTAATCTTTTCTTGGAATGTTTTTGATTGAAGTACTAATTGCTAGCTAAAAATTTTATGCATGGATATTTATATTAACATGTTACATATACAGTTTTAATACATAATTAAACGAATTAATTGTATTTTTCATAGTCCTTGTATATTTTATGGGCATAAGATGTACATGATTAGTTTAGATACTCGAACGATCTATTTCAATACATATAGGTTGTATATCACATTTAAAGATCCTTACTTGACTTTAAAATATAGGCATGTATTGAACCGATTTTCAATAAGGCAAGTACCTAAAATAATATAATTGGCCATAACACCTAAATAAAGATGAACTAATAATGGTAATCATTGTTGATGACAATCGCATAATATATAAACAAAGTCAGGTACAGTAAGCAATAATGTCTCAGAAAGCAGCACACAACACTCAAAAGTAAATTAAAAATAAAAGTAAATACATACTTAAAAAACAAAGAACTTAAGTTTGACTCTGAAATGTGAGATATCTGTGAAGTATCATAAATAAGAGCTCAAAATGATAGAGTCAAGATATTGACTTCGTTATAAGAACTACGACAAAGTAAATATCTTATTTATATTTAATTATATTATATTTACAAAAAAACTATACATTTATCATTTTAAGTTTGCATTGTAGTTGGAAATCTGTCAAATAAATATTGTTAAGTAAACATTTATCAACTTTACATAATAGACATACTTGAATTTATAATTTTATGTATTTCAAGGGCAATTAGCATAGTCTAAATTAATTTATTTGTTAGAACGTCGTTAATCATTGACTATGTTGACATTTCAACATTTGTAAGTAGTATATATGATCATAATCACAATAAACTCAGGTGTTTGAAAACCTAAAACATTTTTTCTGTGGCAATCATTAGAACTAATGAAATAACAAATTAGAGTAATAAATTTATGGAAGCAAACATTGAAATTAAATTTCCAGCATATATGTGAAACATCAAAATATGAAAATTTTGTCAAGATGCATAATATGTATATGAGTTAATTTTAATGAATAATGTCAAATAATTGTATTAGTCCACTGACCTCTTTAAGTACTTGTACACTAGGTAAATTGCGTTAGCTTAGGAGGAATTAGCGAGAACGGATTGTCCATACATCCGCTGTATCAATTGTAGGCAAGCTGACGTCATTAAACTGTCTAACATTAAAATGTTAAATATAAATAGTTTTCGGACGGTTAGTCGCAAAAGATCGGTCTTTCTTGATACGATCCTATTGATTAGTATTTTATTCCGTTTTTTCATTGCAATGGAGCGTAGTTGCTGACAAGGGAGCCTTCAGAGTCACATTTTTTTATACCTGATAGTTTAGCCTTTGACCTACTATCTCACCTGGTGGCAAGTGATGATGTGTTTGAAGATGTTGTTCGGACTAACCTAGAATTACTGGCTCTCAAGGACAGCTGCCGGAACATACCGTCAGGTGTTGGCCACAGATTTGTCACAATTCCAATTAGTAAGTTTGTACTAACATGGTTGCATTCTATTCCATCCTAAAATTATGTCATATTATAATACAATATAAGAAGCGCATCTGCTATTTGTGTTAGCATATTTTCTACTATATTAAAAGGAATAGGTAAACATAAAAATTAAATCATGATTAGAATAGAAATCTGTAATTTCCTTCATAAATACAAATCCTCACCTTATCTCATATCCGTCCACATGTCAGGTATGATTGTCATTACCAGTTTGTGATTGTTGATTGTGAAATTAGAAATCAATCCATAATCGTCTCTATTTCCAGTGCTGTAAGGAAATTGTTCTTTTTCAAGATTGTAGGATCTGCTAGTTTTGTTTGTTCGTTGCCTGTTCCATCAATGTCAATTAGTCGCTGTGAAGAGACTTCATCAATCATACACCAGTCTCCGCAAAGCTCTGGTGCTCTATTCTGAGGGTCTATTGTTTACATTTTGAATTTATGTTTGCTTAGATTCACTAGGCTAGTATAGGTCTTGGTTTCGATACCAGAGTCGATGTTATTGATTTTTTTCTAATAGCTAAATTTTCAGTGGTAGTTGGAAGACTGAAACTCGTATCGGTAGAGGGCGATAGGCTTGTATTCTCTTACAAGAGACTTAAAGAGAACAAGCAAAATGTGGGTGCTTAGACACATCTGCTTGTCCTTGTTGAGACATAGAGACGTTTCTAAATATGTCCAAATTATTTCCAATAGTCTGGTTGATGTCCACACCCTTTGATGCAATAATAAAGTTAGAGCACAAATTAATTCATGTGATTTTTGCTTAGCGATAGTGCTTGAATGTATGACGGTTAAAATAAGAGCACAAGATTAGCATCTTATTCAGCAAGTCTTGCCAGCCACGCGGCGAGGGCATCCGGTGCGTAAAACCGAGAGACGCGGATTCGGTTCCGACACGAGATGAAAATGTTGTGATCTAAAAATATGTAAACGCGATAAAACTAAGACAAAGATGTCCTGTGGGTTGATAACTATTTGATAAAGTTTAAGTAAAGTTTTTTATGTAATTTCCCATTTTTAAACCGTTGATAGCAAAGTTCATATTTTATAGGTCATAATTTATAAATTGACATGCATGAAAATCTAGGCTTTCATAACAAACTTTGTTTGTAATTTGAATGATAAGATAGATTTGAAGCTAGAAAGCAATACCCAAATTGATTATTCTTTATTTGATAGTAATAATACTTATGCGGTAGAGTTGATTTCATTTTTGGTTCAGTTGATTTCATATTATAATACACTAATATCATCAATTCCAGAGTTTGTTTGTAAGATTGTCACGCGTATATTTATAGTGAAGGACCATTGATACTTTTCATCTTCATCGTCACCGCTTTTAAACATATGTTAGGTGAAAGTTTGGGATGCAACTAGTCATATCGTAACTTTTGTGTAGTGTTTTATCGCGTTGTCATTTTTTCATGCAAATAAAATTTGATTTTAAATATTTGACTACCTCTGTCACACACATTCTTGGAAGAGTTATAGATACTATTTTGACTAACTTTGAATGTATGCATACAAAAAAACATGGCTTTCTTACATCAAGTTATTTTAAATGTAAGTTTTAACCATGGGCAATATATCAATAAATTATTTTTCAATGTCATATTGTTATTGATTAGATACAATATGCCAAAATTCGTATCTTCTAACTATCATCACTTTAATCGCAACATGATAGCATAATTGATATGCATAAATTTGGTTTTTATCAATCTTTGTCACAATCAACTTAACATGAACCATCATTATCATCAGATCTATGAGGATGTATAATTCATTTTTGCTGTACATAATCAGATACAAAATAAGCTTTAGAGTCATGTGGTTAATCTCTTAGTGATTTACATGTTTCTCATTATAAAATATGAAATACTGTGACAATGTCAATCACCGAAATGATGCACAGCGTTTGCGACCTAAACATTCAAATGCCAAATCTTACGTGTCTATAAATTTAATTGCTTCCTAATCCTACAATAAAAAAGGCAAATGCTAAATATATACTGAGACCAACCGGATTACTTAACGACCCTGCACTTTTATGGTTCCGTTGACATCTTTGATGGTTTTAAAATTTATGCATGTACTGCAAATTTATTCACAGTGTCAGGTGTCCCGTATACTGAATACCCACCCGCACGATGTAGTCAGGTTTGTTGCTCAGTCCCCCACCGCTCCATTGCGTCCCAATTCCACAACTCCGCTTCAAGATATTGTCATACCATACATACAACTGCAATATTTTAACAATCTGCCCTTGCAGATTCACATAAACCTAGAAATTCTTTGTTTATGCCACATAGCAGCCAACTCTTGCCATATTCGAAGGAAAGAGAACACAATAGTTGTCACATAAATACTAGTGATTGATTGACCCGCACCCGTTGCTAATGTTTATAGGAAGCCATAAACAGCTGGCTTTATGGTGAGCTTTGTAAAAAACCTGATTGGATCCTTTTTGTGAATATCGCCAAATTTTAGAAACAGTTGTTGACTTTGTAACTACTTATGAATATTAATTTACGTCTAAAACTTCAGACAAAGGGTCTTTGATTTCAAATATTGGTCTTTATTTTTTGAAATAGGTCGTTTTTCTTCTGCAGCCATAAGTCATTCATTACTTGGTTTTTAGTTTATATCAGTAGGATTGTGTTTCGAGTCACGTATCTTATCATCAGATTCCGATTTCATATTTCAATTTGGTGACACTTTTATTGTCATCGACAAGCCAGTCCGTCCTCCGTTTCCTGACGTGAAAATAAAATGAGCTCGAGAATATTTTCCTTTGTCAGGGCAGGAAATCTGTTCATGATACGCGTAAATCCGTCCTCGTCCCCTGTCGTCCCTGAGTCGTTAAAAGGACTCGTCTCGACGTTTTGTTAACGCGCCATTTCCTTGTCAACGCCATCAACCCTGTTCGGATAATCTTCAGTACGCCAGGACTTCTGTAGTAAAACAGACGTGAGCAAATATCACTTGGCCAAATGGAATTCCGTAGACAGCCTCGTTGTGATGATATTGCGCCTATTGGGCGTCAAGAAAATTCTATGCGTTCTCTATTGGCGTTGAGACTGTGACTCAGCTATGCGGAGTAGCTTCGCCGTGTCAGTCGGCTGTCATCGGAACGATCGCCCGTCACTGCATGTCCACCTCGCGCATCGCACGCACGCTTGCATTACGCAGCGCCACCCCTCGAAGTGGGAAACGAATAGCTGTCTCTCTCTAGAGCGTGAGTTTCGTCGTTCTCACATTGTCTGTCTCTCTCATTAGAGGGGCGTGCGGGGCGGGGGCGCTGCAGGCGGGTCGTAAATCACACGGCGTCTCATTCCACGCGGGACCGCCGCTGCCGCCGCAGGCACCGCGCACTTCCCTCTCGACCGCCGGCGTCGCGCTGCGTCTTTCGCGACTTGTAAACATTTCCAATTATCTTCGGGAAGTCACCATTATTGGTTTTAGTATCAGTGCTTCTAATGTAAAGTGTTATTTTGATGGATTGGAGAGCTCAACAGCTCTCTACGTGTGGAATATATTGAAAACATTACGTCGAAAATGATCGTCGAGCCCGACCATGTGAGGTAGGTTTTCTGTTTGATCAAGTGGTATATTGTTTTTGAGTAATTCATCATCTTTTCTATTGTTTTTTTCTTAAATTATTTTATATAGACAAATTGAATTCGTCGTCCGTGGGTGATCGTTTTTCCTACTTCAGTTTAATCGCTTTTTGAAGTTTGTGAAGTGTGTCGAGCGAGACAAGTTCGTGACTTTTTTCTAAATGAATTTTTATAGTTTATATTTAAAGTGAGTCTAATCATTATAAATATTGTTTATTAATGTTAATTCCAGACGTGATAAAAAATCAAACGTACGTCTGACATTATTAGATACAAGGTTCTAGTGATAAGTAGAAGAATGTTTATATTACTTTAATAGATAGGTATATTATGAATTGTATTTCAAACGTATTCCTTTGTTAAAATTGATATTAATCTGCTTATCAACTTCCTCGTATTATTGAAACTGCTGATGTTAGTATAAATGTGAATAATGTTGATAGAATAACAAATAATTTTTTTGTCTTCTCTACAATTAGATGAGTAGATATTTTACTATACGTATACCTACTCCCAGTTAAGTCTATGAAATTCAACCAGTATCGTTTTTGTAAAAGCCTGTTCCCAATCATACTTTTGTAGGGTTTCATAATATCTCATAAATTAATGGATAAGAAAATATATCTACATCTATTGTGTTTTGAGAATAAGTACCTACCTACCTACCTATCTGTTTCAATTAGTTATTTGTTTTTAATGATAATTCAGTTTCAACTGACCGTGCAGCAATAAATGTTGATTATAAAATTTTATGATTGCTATTATGAGCTATCGTTTGAATTGAAACTTGATTATTCATGTCATTGTGATGATCTATTTGCGTATTTTGACCTTGATGATGTATTGTTAGTGGATATATTATACCTACTATTCTCTTCGTGAATTATTAATTAATAAGTTATTCATTATTATTGTTAATTTTCTATATTTCATTACTATCAGAAGGAAAATCAGTACTAATATTATAAATGCGAAAGTAACTCTGTCTGTCTGTCTGTCTGTCTGTCTGTCTGTTACGCTTTCACGCCAAAACTACTTGGACCGACTTGAATGAAATTTGGTATGGAGATAGTTTGAGACCCGGGAAAAAACATAGGATAGTTTTTATCCGACTGCGCAAAAAGAGGTTAATGTTTTCGCGCGATAACCGACATACGCGCGGGCAGAGCCGCGCCCGGAAAGCTAGTATGTAATAAATTAAACTATTATTTTGATACTATGATAAACAAGCAAATATATTTATCACTTTTTAAAGATATAAATTAAGCTACCAAAGCTATTAGCTTGTCTATTTTATATTCACAATCAACCCATTAATTTATAAAAAAACCATTAAAGAAACTTGCACTCGTCTTGTTTCTGTCGTCGATATTCAAATGCCGGTAACCGGTTTACAGTGACAACAGGCAGCAGATTGAAGGGAAACTGAGTTAATTGGATTACGTTACGTGAAACTGACTTGTGTCATCTTTGTCCACAGGGAGAGCCCGAGATGTCTATCGCGGGAATCGTCGGGCGCGCCGAGGTGTCCTTCCAATGACTCGGTGTATTCGGGGCGCAGCGGGGCGGGCCTACCCCTCCCAGCGGCACTGACAGCCGCACTGCCTGCCGCGCTGCTGCCCCCACACTCTGCTGCCGTTGCCGCTTACCTCGCTGCTGCTGCAGGTGCCGCGGCCCAGCAGCGCCTTCTTATGTCGTGCCACGAAGACATGACTGACGATCGAGGTGATGGTGTACTAGACTTTAGCACAAAACGTAGCGAATCGCCGCAGCTTGACGATGAAGACGATGTCGACGATACCATGAATAAAAATGAAAACGGCCCGTTAGATCTATCAGTTGGAACCAGGAAAAGAGGGTCTAATGACTCGCCTTCACCAGTACCGAGTAGGAAAAGCTCTAGGCCTGCAGAGTTCAAACCATCACCTTCCCCTTGGATGACGCCCGTAGCACCAAATCTGCCTTATTTTGCAGCTGCGGTTGCAGCAGCAAGCCTGTCGCCCAAAGGAGGTATCCCCGGAGACTGGAACGGTAAATTGAAACATGGTGGACCTACTCCGAGCGACGCTACAAAAGCTCTTGAGAAAATGAGCGAACTGAGTAGATTAGGAGGCGAGGAGTTATTCCGTTCTGTACAAAGCGCCGCCCTCGGTGCCGGCCTTGCACCTAATGCTGCAGCTAGACACTCTGCGTGGCAATCCCACTGGCTCAATAAAGGTGCCGACCAAACGAAAGATGTTCTAAAATGCGTCTGGTGCAAAAAGAGTTTTAACTCGTTAGCCGATTTGACTGTACACATGAAGGAAGCAAAACACTGTGGTGTAAACGTCCCCGTCCCACCTTCCTCAGGTGGACCAATGTCACAATCATTGCACCCGCCTTCGAGTTCACCGTCGACTCCATCTCACAACTCTTCGTCCTCTAGTGGTTCATCCAAGCCAAACCAAAACGACTTAAATATGCTAATAAAAGAAAATATGCCAATTCCAAGAAAGCTTGTCCGAGGTCAAGATGTTTGGTTAGGCAAAGGCGCCGAACAAACGCGACAAATTTTGAAATGCATGTGGTGTGCTGAGAGTTTCCGTTCTCTTGCTGAAATGACAAGTCACATGCAAAGAACTCAGCACTATACCAATATCATATCTCAGGAGCAAATTATTTCTTGGAAATCATCTGACGAAGGCAAAGGTTCCAGTTCCGGAAATTCAGGTCCCAATAATTCAGCACCACCTCCCACTGGTACCAGCAGCCACGTCAGTGCAGTACTCACTTGTAAAGTTTGCGATCAAGCATTTAGTTCATTGAAAGAATTAAGCAATCACATGGTTAAAAATTCACATTACAAAGAGCACATTATGCGCTCTATTACTGAGAGTGGAGGTAGGAGACGTCAAACACGCGAAAAGCGAAAAAAGTCATTACCGGTCCGTAAACTACTCGAGATAGAGAGAGCGACACAACACGAGTTCAAAAACGGGGAAGGCAACGGAGTTCCGATGGGTAAACCGATTAGGGATTTCGGCTCGGGAAGCCGAATTACGTGCGAAAAATGCGGCGATAAAATCGAAACCGCCGTGTTTGTCGAACACATTAGGCAATGTATAGGCGCACCGATGTCAAATAGTCAGCGTAATTTTTTGAAAAGCGCACTGCTATCTAACAATGTGATCCCTCCTGACATGCCCGGCCATGTTACCCCTACTGGACGTGATGGACGCAAAAGTATTAATGAAGAGCTACCCTCTCCCGGCTCTGCTCACCATCGCTCCCCATCCTCAGTAAATGATTCGTCCCCTAGTTCAAAAGATCCAAACGCGAGCAACGATAAAAGCTCATCGCCTTCTGTCCTCAACGCTATAGAGCAATTAATCGAGAAAAGTTTTGACACTCGGTCGCGGCACTCGGTCCCTGGTATGCCAGGAGGGGCTTCTCATGCCCCAATCGGTTCTAGTATTCTTAAAAGATTAGGCATAGATGAGAGCGTAGACTATACAAAACCATTAGTAGATGCCCAAACAATGAGTATGTTACGTAGTTATCATCACCAGGGCTATGGACGGCGCGAGCGCAGTGGCAGTGAATCTAGCTCTATGTCTGAGCGCGGGGGTAGTAGAGTTGAATCTTTGACCCCCGACAGGAAGCTAGATGCATACCACATGACTCCTCGAACCACCCCAGACACGCGCGGTTCTCAAACTCCAGCTTCCGAGGACCGTCCCGCAGAGGTGCGAATAAAGAAAGAAATTGAAGATGAAGATCGTGAGAACGGAGTAGATTTGAGCAGTCAACCAGTGCGTGTTAAAACTGAGGTGGACGATGAGGAAGAGCCACCGCGGCCGAGCAGCTCCACTGAGGAGGATATCAAGCCTCCTATGCCAAAACGGGAGAGTGAAGGTCCAAGTCCGGCAGCCAGTCCACGTAGTCCGGGTAGTGACCGTTCTGGCAATACACCAGGCTCTGAACGCAAGCCTGCCTCCAGTCTAGGAGCCCTCTCTTCTATGTTTGACAACCTAGCTGGAGGTGGGCCGTCAGGTGAACCGAGCTCCTCACGCCGTGGAGGCAGTCACCCACTCGCAGCACTACAGAAGCTTTGCGACAAAACCGAAACGAACCCTACTCGGGCGCCTCCACCAGCGCAGTCTCCTGCTGGCAGTGGCCCGCCCAGTATCCTCACGTTCAGTTGGGCGTGCAATGATGCCGTCGTCACTGATTCTATCATGAAGTGTGCGCTGTGCGACACACCCTTTATATCGAAGGGTGCGTACCGGCACCACTTGTCTAAGATGCATTTTGTAAAGGACGGTGCTCTACCCGAGCCTGTGCCAATGAAGGCGCCGACTGGGCAGCCCTCGCCTGGGGCTCACAAGAGCGGGGGTTCTAACGCTGCTTCGCCGCAAGACCCACGCAGCCCCTCTCAATCGTTCGACGAGAGCCCGCACTCCAAGTTCCTCAAGTATACGGAACTGGCCAAGCAGCTGTCGAGCAAGTACGTGTAGAGTCGCGTAGGCGTGAGGGCAGGGCTGCCGGCCATCAGTTGTGATGATACCATATCCCGCTACGTTAAACCTTGCTAGGGTTAGGTCGCCGCGGCGACGCTAAGTATTTCGAAACTCTTTGCCAATTTAATTATTTAGGTAATTTACTGTTAGAGTTCACCGCATAGTTCGGTTAGTGTAATTAACGACTAGCGACTTAAGTATACGCCAAACGTCTTACGTTCGTTTAGGGTTAAGAGAATATTTTGAAAATATTGCCTATAGGTGATCGGTTGTTGGTCGGCTTATCTTCCACACTATGTTGTAATTCCATTTCGATAAATTGTAAATATAAGTCACATTAAGTCATTAAACGTTCGATTCGATCTCTTTGTAAATGTATATTTTTTGCTAATAATTCTAAAAAAATAATGTAAAATTACTTTCGTAATTTTAATTGCAATTTGCCTTTCGCATGTGATTGAGACCGATCGGTCGTGTAGTCGTGGCGTTGAATTTCAGTATTTAAAAAAAAATGTTGCAATATGATTTTTGTGTTACTTAATTTTTTTATGTAAATCAGAGTTGAGGTTAACGTGGTTTTTAGTTTATTCTATGTATATTTTGAATTAATTGTTTTATTGTGAGATATGTCGATGCCTGTAATCTCGGGGATTCAATCTCATACGTTTCGGTTCGCGTTGTACATACTTACAAGTATACAATTGGACTACAATGCAATATAATAAAATCTCTTTAGTATAAAATCGCTCTAGGTACGCTCTCACTGCGAGGAAGCTATTTATTATTTAGTGATAAGTACATAATATTAGATAAACTACGTCTGTGACACATGTATACCATTATACCAGCGCATTATTCGGTTGTTAAATCAACCTATATTTAAAAGTGATAATACGATATACATATTTTCTTCTTATTTGAAAAGGAACGACTACATTCGTATACGTTTAGACATTCGGATATTCTGAGAGATATCTTCCAATTGTAACAACAGTTATACGATGATGTATATACGGTACTTGTGAGTGAAAACTCTTTTATATTTAATTATAATAATAATTGTAAACTGTCTAATGTAAGGTCGGACGATATCAAAATATTACAAAAACATTGTGAGATGAATATTTGTGGTGTGATTTTCTTTCTAATTGTACCATGTTTTGAATTTGGAAGGATGTCTGTCATAGTTGACCAGAAGTTTGTTTGTCGTTAATTATTATTTTGATTTGTTTTATATAAATATCATGTTAGAAATCCATCGCAAGTATTCTCCATGATATTAAAAATTTTAATGAAAAAGTATCATTTTAACGATAATAAGAAACATACGACAAATATGATGTATACGCTAGCTCTGATGAGGGATTTTTGCTCATTCTTAAAAAAAGGTGTTGAAATATTGATTTTACCAAATTTAATAATCTTATTTAATATTTTATGTTGTATTTCAAAATGCAATTAAAAGCTCAAAGAAATATATATGTTACATACTTTAAAATGTTTATTTTATTTCACATTTCCCAACCCTTGCGGTTTTTAGTAACCTGTGCTGTTTAAGTAGGAATAACTAATTAGTAAACATAATATATTTAATGAAATAATATGTAATAAGAACTAAATAAATGTTATCGAAAAATTCGAAAGAGATAAACATTCTTATCGATCACAACATGGGTCAATTATATAGTAGACAAAATAACGTTAGGTTTTGCTTATACGTAAGTCCAAATCACGTGGAGTATAGTTAACGGAACCGACTCCCAACACTGAAAAATATGAAATAACTTACGGAATTTGGACCTTGATAATGTGAGGTCAGTGTGAATCCGCGTGATACCAACTTCCACAAGATATTTCATACTTTTCGGAACTAAACAGTTTTTATTTTTCAAAATAAAGTCATAGTAGTTTTATGGAGAGAGGTGAGTAATCCAAATTCTACATAGGTATCTGTAATATGGGTCACATAACTGCAACGTACATAAGTATATTTATATTAACTGTTCAACTCTCTATATCCAGTACATTCATAGAAAATAAGCTGTGACAGACAGATACGCGAATGATATTAAAGAAGTAGGTACGCATCCTTCATATAAATCGTAGTTCAGGGAGATAAGTATAGGTACGATTCTCGCTCGAGTTGAAAAAATTATACGCCAAGCATATAAAATATGCTACTCGTTCTACCACATTGAAAGAAATTTTACTAAAAACATTCTTTCTCAAATATGTTAGGTATATGCGAAATTATGTCAGTGTATGTGTATATATCCTTTTAAGGTTTGCTTGTTGCTACTAAATTTCATCACGATAATGATCTCCTTGCTCGTGTAAAGTTTTTTTTTTTTATTGCTGATAGGTAAGCCTTTGACCACAATCTCACCTGATGGTAAGTGATGATGTGGTCGAAGATGTTAACAGGCTCAACCTAGAATTACTGGCTCTCAAGGACAGCTGCCGGAACGCACCGTTAGGTGCTTGGCGACAGATTTTCCACTTGAGGATATCGCTAGCCAGGCGGGCATTCACAAAAATGCCCTTCCACCATGCGGTGAAGCTCAAGCCAGCGGCGGGATTCGAACCATGGACCTGCTGCGCGGCAGTCCATAGCCAAAGCCACTGAGCTATCACTGCTTCAATAAGTTTTATAAAATTGGCCACGTGGGCGTATAAACTGTGCTATTTTCTTTAAGATATAAAATTTTCAATGTATGTATTGGTAATTATTAGAGAACACATAACATAACTCCTATTCAAAACGGACACTTCATGACAAATGTATGCAACTTAACAAACGTTTAATTAGTTTAGGTAGTTTAAATTGTTCGAAATTTGCGATAGGCCTTCAGGATAGGTAATAGAAAGTCACAAATTTACTTACTTAAGATGAAACGAGTCTGAAAGAGCATATTTTAAATAGATATTAATTATATAAATCTATACTTAAAAGGAAATTACTAATTCTGTGCCTGATCCGAAAACACGATTCCATAAATTTCTCTAGATAGAAAAAATCATAAATAGGTACAGCCTACTTTTCGCTTCGTCAAGTTTTGTGTCTATGTGGTAAATCGTATCAAAAAATATATTATTTCGAATTAAGCATTATGCAGTGACCATGAGATACATTACCTAGAAGATTTTTTCCGTGTTTAAAAAGCTCAATTTTATATGAATTTATTTGAAAATATTCGTTCACGCTATTTAAATATCGCGTAGTTCTGTTTCATCACTCGCTTGCGAAACGAGATATCTGCGTTCTACACCCTCAGTCTGGCAATTTCAAAGACCACTTCGCCTTAAAACACTAAATAATTGAAAAATATATTACTAAGGGTACACAAATTGAAATTATATATTTTTCGGCAGCAATTGACCTTTATTTAAATCTATTTTAATTTTCAGCCTGCTTGCTATATTAATAAATATGACGATAAACTTGATCTTGAAGTTTTTAATCAGACTAGTACCTACCTATTATTTATAACAGCATTAACGCATGCTAAGCGAAAATATAGAAATTATTTCGGATAGAAAAAGATAATTTCAAATATATATATATATATTTGAAATTATCTTTTTCTATCCGAAATAATTTCTATATATATATATATATATAGCAATACGCTCTTTCCAATAGATACCCTCTAGCATGTAGTGTATATATGTACGAGTAATGTGACAGATGACTCAATTATGGCCTATTGAAATTATTATCAGAAAATAAGTATGATCCCAGGATAAGAAACTGGCGTTATAGTACGAGACCATGGTCTTCCAATCTGTCAAGGTGACGACAATATAGATATTTGCGTTGTAGAAAATCAGCCTTATTTTATATTATAGCGCATCAAAATCCACAGAAACTTCAGTCCTGAGATCACGTAAAATATCTATGTGGCAATTCCTTTTTGTAATCATCTGAAGTAGGTATTCCCAAGGAAAATTAATCTTTCGTAAGTATATAATAACAGTAATTCCGGAATCTGATGTTTTGAACGTTTTTTTTGTTTTTTTCTAATTACGATCATTGATCAAATTGTCACTTACCGACTGGTCAAAAGCCACACAACCACAAAAACATAAAACATTTTTGTAACCGTCTCAGCAACATATTTACTAGACTTGTGATTAGTTAGTGGAGTGACATAGATCGCCGCTTTGGTATCTCAAAGACTTGGGTTCGAATCCATAGTTTGTTATTCGTTTTTTTTTGTTGTCTGGCGTTTAGAACTTTTTGATGTTACAATTCCTTGTACTTTACTACTACTTTATAACCATCAATTTTATTTAACATCACAACTTGATCTTGAAGTTTTTAATCAGACTAGTACGTACCTATTATTAATAACAGCATTAATGCATGCTAAGCGAATATATAGAAATTATTTCGGAAAGAAAAAGATAATTTTCGCGGGACTTGTCGCATTCAAAAATACCGTCCTGGTGCATTTCCAATTATGCTATGAAAGCGAGTACTGGACGGTTGAATTTTTTCCATCGGTTTTGAATGCACGTCTTTTGACGTTGGCGACATCTACCTTAGTAGCTGAACACTACTTACTTAGGCTCGTAGATTTCTAAGCGATGAACACAACACCGAATCGATGAAATCATTTTATACATTAACTAGTATTATGTTAAGGAGCATTGAAAAATGTGCTAAGCGAAAACACAAATATTATTACATTGAAAACGGATAAAAAAAACCGACCAGCACCCATTTTTATAACTTTCAATCAATCAAAATTCACTATGAACATGTTTACTAATCTTAAAATAATGCAACATTGTTTAGTTTGTTGGCGCATATGCACAGAATTTAATATATAAGCATAGTCAAGTTTTTGCTTGCCCGCAGCAATCCTGTAAGACCAAGTTTCATGGTTTCAAATGTGGCCTCAAATTAGATGTAAACCCGGTTTAAACGAACCTAAAATGGCGCCGAAAATCAGAACCTCTCACATTATACCTATAGGTGTGCAAGTGAGAGGTTATGATTTTTGGCGCCACTAGTACCTACTAAAGTAAATATTATAGTCTTGTGCGCAATTCGAACCCGCGTCTTCCACTTGTATAGTCGGGGAATACTCTAACCGCTAAGCCATACATCATTTTGACACATAACTCTAATTGGTCATCTCGTCCTTAGCCATCGTATGGGACACCTTTATTAGCTGACTTAAGTTTTAAGCGTCGTTCTTAATCAAAGTATGGAAATCATTTTCTAACTGGTTTTAGTTTTGTAATCTACGGAGCATGCGTCTTCTTAAAATGTTTGTTGGGACTAGCAGATGTCAACCCTAAGAGGTTGTTACGGTTTAATCTGATTGTAACGTAACAAGCACGATGTTAAGCGCACTATAACCTCTGCCTATTACACATGCACTGCTGTCATCTAGAGACATACAGTTGTTAATTCTCATGTGGTTCGGTCTCATTCTCACGGTAATTTTACTGGCTCTCAAGGACCGCTGCTGGAATATACTGTTAGGTGCTTGGTAACAGACTTTCTACTTGAAGGTGGTAGATAGCCAGGCGAGCATTCGCAGAATGCCCTTCAACGATGCGTTGAAGCCGGCGGCGGTGGGGATCAAACCATGGACCTGCGGCTCGGCAGTCAATACCTATCACCACTCGACTATCATTGCTTCAAAAATGCTTTATTTAGAATTTTATGAAAAATACTTCTCTCGGTCTATATGAAGTGATTGATGGTATGTTATGTAATCTGTGGCACCGTCCGTTATGACGGTTAAAATTATAAAATTAAAGCACAAAATTCTCGTTTGTCCAGCCAGCCTCGATGGTCGAGAGTCGCATCCGGTGCGTAAAGTCGGAGGACGCGGAGTCGAATCCCGCTCGAGACTTTGGACATTGGCTTTGGACATTTTTCTTTTTTGACATTAGTCGTGCAAATCATAAACCGTAGGTTATTTTTTCACCCGTGATATTAATCGTCAATTACCAATAGAGACTGATAATCGGCAAATAATCCTAATCGTTTCATCATTATTTGGAACTGGCCCAAGTAGATGGCAGTAGGTTTGCACCTTATTTCATGGGACTAAAATATGCTTGGGTGTATGCAAAACGTGGGTGCTTAAACATCTATAACTACCCCTTCGGGGAATACAGGTGTGTTCATCAATATTGTAAGTAATATCTGCAGCGAGGTTGTAAGCTGATGCTGGTTTATATATTAAAGTGCCAAACATCAAACCCTTTTAATTCACCTATTAACGTACGTCACCTCGCAACTACAAAATTCACCTGAATATTAATCACACGTCTAAAGCCGCGTACACACCGACCGCATCTTAATCTGTCCCCGAATCACTCAACGCACGTCTCACCAGTGAGGCCTCCCCTTAATCATCGTAATGACGTCATTCATCGCCTTTGCGATGCGACGCGACAAATCGACGAGGATCGAATTACATTGCTGGTTTGTTGGTCGAGGAGTTGGAGTGAGTGGGTGAAAGCGGCAATGTAACGGTAGGTTAGCGAAGGGTTAAGGGGAGATTGATGCGCTGTCAGTCAAAGCCTTGAGCGTTGCTACAGGTGAGGAGACACACGGAGAGAATTTCGGTCTTGTTTTGAAAATTCATTTCAGAAAATACGAGTATGTGGGTAGGTATTGGTCGATAAACTGTAAATGTCCTGTGTAAGGCAAAAGCCCGAGGAGTGCCGGGCTAGAATGTCACCCTCCCATCTCTACTTGTGGGTGTCTTAAGAAGCGACTAAGAGTAACGTACCAGAGGGTGGGCAGCAGCACTTTCTGAGGAACTAATATCTCACACTGCGTTCCCCAAGAGGTCTGCCAAGCGTGGGGATTATGAAAAACTCCCTCATTATTGGGGAGGCTGTATTCAGCAGTGGGCAATCCGGCTGATACAGTACAGCACAAGGGTCATCCCTTATTATCTCGAACTTAAGTATACCTGTAAGCAAAACGTGCAGTTCTGTTTGCGTTCCCGTCAACCTTTGGGGAAATATAGGAGCTCCTTCTAGTAGGAACCCCCAAACATATGTTGGACATGTTTTAGGATTCTGCACCCAAAGGGCAAAACATAATCCTAGGAGGACGGAGTTACCAAGTCGAAATTTCGATTTTTTTGTGTAAAATGTTAGAGAATAGGTATAATTATGACTAGAAATTTAACTCAATTATTTGAAAGTGTATGAGAAGGTAACCTAAATAAGTAACAATTTCATACATTAAATAAGTACCTGTTATCAGAAGATTATAATATTAAATGAATTATTTTAAATCCCTCTTAATCTACAATTTTGGTAACAATTATAGTAAGGTTCGAATCTCACTTAAATGTAGAATTGTAAGTCTTTAATTGTTAAACAATAAAAATAATGTTTAAAAATAAAACGAACTGATCTTTGACACAAAAATTTACGCAGTTTCGTATACTTGGATATTTTCTCAGGTACCTACTTGTAGTAGGTAAAAGGTAAATCTAAATAACAACTACTAAACTGATTTGGATGGAATTTCTAAGGGACCAATCCATATCCGTCCTTTTAAAAAAAAAACAGCGGTTGATATATTATGACAAAGTTCTGAGGTAATAACAACTTTCGGCGTTCTATGGGGGAGGCCTTTGTTCAAAAGTGAACGTCTTCCGGCTGACAATGATGATGAATATAACTTAAAAAAACGGCCTCGCACCGAGGGTTCCGTACAAACCTCTAGTTATATAAGTAAAAGTTATGGTATTTTTATTGCTAATTGAAATCCATAACATGTTAAATATATTAAAATCATATTTATTAATCCCTATAAACTATATATAAAAAATATTTTGACGTTGCTTTGTCCCAAATCTCTAGATTCTGAGTTCACGGTTCAGTACCCTGTAGGTTTTGATTCCCTTTCGGAGTGTTGGAATTTGCGTCATAAACGGCTGTATCTTTTGATTGCGATGGTTTAAAAGTTTTATTTTTTCTCAGCTCTAAGGAACAGTTGACTTGAGTTTTTGATATGAATATCAGCATGATAGCTCCACATATTCCTGTGAAAAACGTCTACGACTAGACGAACAACAAAGTGATGCTATAAGGGTTCCGTTTTTTCCTTTTGAGGCACGGAACCTTAAAAATAGAGAACCAATACTTATTTTTGAAGATAAGTTTACCTCCCGTATATTTCCAGCCACCCTCACGGCCTATTTTGCAAGACAAACGCTCGCGGGCCCACGACCGCACCACCGCGCTGTCTGTCAACTAATAACGACTAATTAAAATGACGTTTTGTTTTATATCATCAAATTAATGAATCCCACGACCCTCCCCCCTCCCTACAAGGGGGGAAAATGGCGTCATTTCAAAGATTTATGACACAAAGAGATGGATAGTTTGATTTATTTGCTATAAATCATTTTTTACAACGAATAATTCTTTGTTGCGTTTTGTTTTTGTTTAATTACAGTTTTGTTTTTAAGATTATTTATGTGATGGTTGTGTGTTGTTATTTGAAGGAGGATCAGTTGATCGGTTTTATTGATTTATGGTATTTATTGTATTGTATGTTTTCTTTACACGGTTTATTTAACGAGTAAGCGGTATTTTTCAAGATGCATAGTGATCATAGCGATTTATCTTTTAATAGGTTTAAAAATTGTGTCCAAGTCAAGGTCAAAGTCAAAATGATTTATTTATGGCGAATACGACGTCCTAATGATGGCAAATTAAAAAAATTAACAACAAATATTCTAAATTTTACAATAGTTCAGTGAAAGTTATTCATTTTCAAAGCCTTTTAACAATATGTTACAAACTTATGACATTGTTAATATTAGAATATTTCTTTAAATTACTTACGTGACAGGTGGTAGATTGGCAGAGGAGGAAACATCCAAGCTTTTTTGTCGTTTTATCACTCATTGTTTTTTTTTTATTTTATAGCTGATGGGCTTGCCTTTGTCCACTATCTCACCTGATGATCATTGATGATGTGGTTTTAGATGTTGTTCTGGCAAATTTTGAATTACTGGCTCTAGTTAAGCACATAACGGCAGCTACTGTGCCGTTAGGTGCTTAACGACAGAATCAAAATTATATTATTCATAATCTAGGCAACAAGTCCATACATGTTTATGCACTTGTGTTTAAAATGTAAGGTTTTATGTTGTAGGGTTTAAAAAACCGCTTTAATATGCATACACCGGGCATAAACAAGAACTTTACGAGCATCAGAATTGTATTTGTCCTAACACAGCTAGCTGAGCAGACAGACAAAGCTAGCCAACGGTTGACAACAATACCACTTGAAGCATTCAGTATTGTTGCATTCAGTACCAATCATTGTTACTGTATAAGTCAACGTTTAACTTATTTTAATAAGCTTTATATTATATTTTCAGAAAAATTTACAGACTTGTCAAAGTTGAAATATTGCATGTACGAGTACCTACTTCAAAAAATCCCATAGATTAATTTAATTCTAGATTATGCTGACCAAAATCTTTGACCACATCATCACTTGCCACAGGTGAGATAGTAGTAAAAGGCTATAAAAAATACATTTTCACTTAAAACACGAATTGTACGCTTTAATAAGATTATAACTATATCAGCTGCAGCTACTCACAACAATGAACCGGCTGAGCGGAAGGTGCGCGACCCCGAAGATATTAGGCCTTAGAAATACTTAGTATAAGACTATAGCCTGCTAAAGTTGGACCACGCTACTAGTTTGGAACGTTCTTATTTATTTAATACAACGGAAGAATATGTGACATAGCTATTCTTGCAAATAGATTGTATTTGCATCATTCAACTTGGTGTCAAAGTACTTGATGGACGGGATGTTACTGCTGTAAGTGTATATATATATAAGCCCGTCTGGGGTCGTGGAACTTTCATCCGTCAACGTCACTACTGACGTCTGTGACGTTTCTATGGTTGAAATGGACAAAAGGGTGTTCAGGTGTATTCGCCCATTACTTGGATATTATGATTATCAACAAAGTGAAGTCTATTTTACATACAGGGTTATTGGTAAAATGCTAACAACCCCTTAGGGTTGACTTCTGCTAGTCCAAAAACCATTTGTTTTTTTTTTTGATATTTTATTTATTTAGATTTTATTTATTTTGTCAACACTGGACCGCACCGCGCTCCATTTGAACAGAGTTTTGAATATTTACATCGAGCAAAGTAATAAAAATATGAAATAATACATTACAGACAAAAGATACTTTTAACATCAAGTGGTGCTTGTCTATTCCGTCAAAAATACGTAAAAATGAACAAAAAAAATTAGCAGAATTACAAAAATACAAATTTACGAGAAAAAATTATAGTAATTTTTTCTCGTAAATTTGTAATTTTGTAATGTAATTCGCTTAGCAGGCGTTATTGCAAACATAACAATATTAAAATTAGCAGAAGTTTGACCCTAAGAGGTTGTTAGCATTTTACCAATAACCCTGTATACAGTATTATTTTATATATGACTACTGCTGAATAAACATGATTTTCATTTTATCTATACTAAATATTTCTCATAGTTAAGCTCACCAGTTAGTAAGCGACGGAGTACCCGAAGAGTGACCCCAGATGTCAGATGCACTTTTGTCTAGAAGAAATCTATTCACTCTAGCTTTGAAGATACCTAGATTCTTAGTTAGTTTAGTTCTTAGGAAAACAATAAAGCGATTGGAACTTTGGTACCTGTAGCCCTAGCACGAATAACTTGCGAAAACGTAACCATTTCGTTAACGTATCGAAATGTCACCATTTTGTATAGAATTTGATCAGCGCCCCTACAGTCCATAAAAGGAACTAAATTTTGGGAGATTGACAGGTTTTGACATCTAAAGATGTCGTGATTTTAACGTGAACGTTTCGTCACGTAAAAAGAAATAAAACGCCAAAATTGACAAATATCAATCATAGAGGAATTTGTGTAGGCTGTAAATGAATTCAAACCTCTTTTGGAATTAATCATTAGCTCTTAGAAATAAGGCACAATTAATTTTATTTACGCCGGATGACGTCACTTTTGTAATCCTATCGAGTTCACGTTAGCCAACAAACGATGCGTTGTGCTGTCAACCATCGCCTCCTGCGTAAACGTACTGTAAACTCGATACGTTTACGTTACGGACTATCGAAATGTTCATGCTTGGGCTACTGGGCTGTACGGTGGCGTAGATACGTATTAGAAAAGTAAACCGATGGCGTTCTAATTTTTTGAAGTTTCCACAAAATACGGGGTGTAGTGCGCCGGTGGAGGTAAGAGCTACGCGACCAGGATTAGGTCGTGCAGCCGATTGTGCGCCCGATTATTCAGTGTTAGTTAGGGGAAACACGTCTGAAGATGCTGATGGAGTAGAGCTAGCTGGTGGGTTTGATTATTTCATCCACAAACTAGATAGATTTCTTAAAATGCCTAAAATTTTTATTAATAGACGTGAATAATTAAAGAATAATGCTTACAAAGTACTAGGTATATCTATATCAATATTATTTTTATAATAAGACTATGTTCACTAACATTTCTTTTTATATCGTCGTATGCCTTTATTTAACAAAATTCTACAAACTATATACAACACTTCAGCTACTAAAATGAAAGCATTTAGACAACCTATAAGTCATAGCAGACTCACAGGCAGTCCAATACTCCAGCCCACTACCAGTTGGCAGCGTGCCCAGCATGTTGGCAGCATTGGCCCGTTGAATTGCAATCGTTGAGCCAAATAAGTACAAGCATTTTTATCACGCATCGCATCGACCTAGCGCTCAGATAATTTTTTGAAAATACGATGAGCTTCCGGTCCCCACGGACCCAAAGTCTCTATACCAACCGGCTCAAATACTTATGTAACCCATACCAAGGTTAGCAATATTAAATTGATTTATAATTTTTTTCTAAGTGATTTGTACTTAAAGTTAAAAAAAAATGTATATAGGGAGCCACTCTCTTATTTTTTAAAGTGAGAACCACAGTTCTGCTACTACTATGTTATGGACAATATCGTCACACCGTTTGGCACGCGTAATTCGAAAGCGAAGCTGAATACATCTGAATAAATTGTAAAAGAACCAATCGACAGCCTAGTGTTTTTTGAGAAAACCAGTTTTTTTATTGTTTCTTTCCTTCGAGACTTGTAGTACTTTTCTTAAACTTCGAAACAAACAACATTTGCAATACAGAATCTAGTCTGCTTTCTGGCGAATTTGATCTCGCTCAACACCCTGAAAGAAAGAGACCTGGAATGAGTTTCTTCAAAAAATGCGCATTCAAGCTTCAAAATAATGAATTTCATACATCTAAACATAATTAACTTCTGTTACTGTAAATATATGACTTTGCTAGCACCATAAATCATTTGAAATACTTTAAATCAGTCCACAAATTTATGTACATAATTGTTATGTTCCAAATTACTATGTAGGTAGTAGGTGCAAATTTTTTTCAATATAAAAACTTATGTGGCAAGTTTTTGTTTTAATTATTATATTATTGGCACATGAGACTTAACAACTATGTCTCAAGGTGACGGGCGCAGTGCAATTCGAGACTTGTGACGAAATGCATCTGTTATAGGCAGAAGTGAGTCCGCTTAACATCAGGTGGGCATCAAGCTTGTTCCGTCACAATAACATAATAAAAAATAATTTTGGTTGATCTAAATGCCAAGCATTTGAATGTACCCTCATAATTTCACCTTCCGCTAACACAAATTGATATCAATACAAAACTGCGAAATTTATCGCCGTGCAAATTTATTGCACCGAAATCGCATATAATTTGATTAATGACAGTGTCACGTTTTTTGTCCCGTCTTTTGTCCGGTGTGCGGGCGATAATGGACACATGTCCCGCCATCCATCAGTGGCACCGTGACGGCGGGGACAGATGTCGCGGGGCGTTTGTTTTCGAGTACCCTCGCTTTCAATTTTGCTCTGAAGCGACGCTAGTGGAACTCGAAAGTGATCTGCTGCGGTCATTTCGTGGTGAGATTTAAATGAGGTAGAGGATCTATTGTAGTGTATACTTCGTGACTTTGTGATGTACCTGGGTATTGATTACGTCGTCGACTGTGTTAGATATCAGTGAATGCATATTACAGGTCTGTATTTATATATAAAAGTATTTTACTAATGGTTTAGTTCGTTAACCTGGTATCTATATATATATCAGACTTGTCAAACACATATACTATGTTGTCATAAAAACTAACGTGAGTTGTCATGATTATTAACCAAATAACAACATATACTATGGGTAGACACAATTTATACCTATTTAGTATCAATTACTTCTTAATTTGAATAAAAGACAAAATTTACAGTAGTGTAGTGAGTGACCCCGTGATCACGATCACTGCAAAGTCTTTGAAACGTGGGGACAAAAATAATGATAAATATACGCAATTTAAACCGATTAAAGCAGAGAGTTGAAATACTAGAGTAGTTATATCCGAACATCACTGCTCTAAAAGCTTACTAGAATTTATTTATCTACATACCTACGCACATGTATACGCAGTTTGTAAAGACAAGGAAAGAACGTTCAAATATTATGCGTCATATCTGTTGTAAGAAAGAGATAAATAAGCAATTCGTGTAACCACCGAACCGCCACGAGACGTACCGATCACCATTACCTACACTGCGATCTCTTTCACTCTCTTACACCAAACGATACACATATCTCGCTCATATATTTCATTGAGATTAGTTCCTAAGACAAAACAAAATGACGATATTTTCTATTTTATTGATAAAAGCAATAATTACGCGTGAAATAAAACAGTTTTCTTCTCTCTCACAGTGCTTGTAATAAATGGTGCAGAGTTTAAAGACACAAGGAAGGCATATTGTCAACAGATCATTCCTAAAAAACACGATTAGCGGCGAAGTATTCACCAGACGCTCGGAAGTGCAAGACTGGTAGTGACTCTGTTAATTACCCTGAATTCATCTAGTAAATATGGAGGGCACACAACTCATCTACAGGTAAAAAAATCTTAGGTTTAAAGTTGTTTAATTACTATGTGAAATAAGTAACATGTTGGAGTCGGTACCATGATAGTTCAAAAGTACCTACCTATTATCAAAAAATTGTACGCATGGTACCGACTTCGACAAGTTATTTCACACTTTTGAGTGTTGAAGTTGGGTCCATATTTAGGTTAAAAAATTTTTTACTCTTTTCAGTGACCTTTGCTACTTACGGGATCGATTGTCATTCGCCGTCAATGGCTATATCACCAAGATAGGAAGATATTTTCAGTTATTGGTTAGTGTTACTCAAAAACGGCCTGACCATTTTTGATAAAATTTTAATGGGACCAAACGACAAGCATCAGCTTTCAAATAAAAAAAAAATCAAATCGGTTAACCCAGTCAAAAGTTCTGAAGTAACAAACATAAAAAAACAGACGAATTGAGATCCTCCTCCTTTTTTGAAGTCGGTGAAAAATGACGTAATTAGGCGGAATTGTTACCATAAATATTTTTTGTATATTTATTATTTTTAATGTTTGTCTAATTACAAACTTCGACAGTGAAATTGTCACACGTCAATTTCACGTCTGATTAGATTTATTTAACCGTTATTTTAAAAACATTACATTAAACAAAACTTGAATTACGTAGATAATAAAACACTGAAAACAAATGAAATAAACTAAGCTCTGTGATAACAAAAACACTCAGTCAGTGTTCGAGTGAAAAAGAAACACTTTTCGTCAGCCTTTGAAGCAGAATAGGCGAGACAAATGACGGGGCGGCGAGCGACATCAATCCACTTATTACGGTAACCTGGCGAGAGGCGAGTCAATCATTTATAGCGATCACAATCTGATCGTTCGCTTGACGAGCGGGCCATTACAGCTACTACAATAAAACCATTTAGACAACCTATAAGTCATAGCAGACTCACAGGCAGTCCAAATGCTCCAGCCCACTACCAGTTGGCAGCGTGCTCAGCATGCTGGCAGCATTGGCCTGTTGAATTGCAACGCTTTTTCGTTTATAATTGAATATGTAACAGTTGTTGCATTACCTGAGACATATAGTTGTTAAGTCTCATGTGCCTATATTGACTGCTGCCGGACTACACCATGGGATTAAGCTCGAGCCGGTGCGGTGATGGGGATCGAACTTTAGAACTGCGGCACGGCAATCCATAACTATTACCGCTCGGTGATCATTGATTCAAATACGAGTGTGCAGAACTTGATTTGTTTGTTTTCAATATTGGCAAACTAATTTTTTTTTCAATTTCAGCAAATTTTTTTTTTTCATTAATTGAATTAATGTTTACATTATTAACAAGAAAATTTAAATTCAGCTAGTTTATTAGCAACCATCGCGGCAGTTAGACGTTTTTCGATTAATATTGAAAATGTTAAAACTATTTTGCTAATTATTTTAGCAATAGTTTAATCTTTGAATAAAGAAGCTATTCCTACAATATCTTAAAACAATTCTTTAATAATTAAATATATGTATCTTTTTACCAATACCAATTAGTGAATGTCAATGCTTGCAAAATAACTCAAACTATCTCACAAAGACACAGAAGAATTAGTATGAAACGCTACTGCTCAGCACACTTACTCAATATATTTCACACGCAAAGTCTTCCAATATAAAATGGATTTTATATTTTATATTGGTCGAAGTACAAAGTACGTATAAAACAACGAGTGGACAAGTGAACGAGTATATGTGAGTCCACTCACTTCAGGCACATACGCGCACAGCGTCTCACTCTCTCATACACCCTCTCTTACATAAATCCTACGACACACATACACACATATTCTACACTTTACATCTTTAATATAAGAACTTAGTTCGTAGTTTAGCTTCAAGAAAATTCTTATACAGAACGTAACGGGCAGATAATTATTATGCAGCCTCATATAAAAAGAAAACTTCTTTTAAAATTTGGTAGATACTGCAACGCATTGTTCTTTAATTTAAACTTAATTTTACATTGCCTATGTATCTATTTTTACTTTGTCATGATCAACACAACGAACTTTTTGCACACAACCGCACTCGATCCCCAAGATACACGCTTAGTGCCTAGTTTGGGGCTCGCTGTCATGTCAATCTCAATAAGAATTTTAACTATTCTAGAATCTAAATTATCGACTGTATTTGGTTATATGTATATCTTTTTGGCAATAAAATTATATCATCTTAATGTAAAGAAGCCTAAGAGGCAGTACAAATCTCATATAAAATCAGATGTCATTCAATAATACACTAAGTACAAACAAAATTAACCGAATAAAAAAATATACACAGTGCAGTGACACCAAAAATGTTATAAACCAAAGTGCGTAAGTTTTGGCTAAAACATAAAATTACAGCCAAAATAAACAAATTACCCCCAAAAGATAATAAAGCACAATAACCTTCATATTTTCACATATTCTTCTCCAGTTTTCAGTTTCCAACACATGAAAAACTTGTCATAAATAAGACCCGAAAAAGTCGTCATTCATCGTCCAGACTTAACCCTCCACCGATCTCTGACGATGACTGATGGCTAACACTTCCGCTCGGGTCTGCAAGACTCCTATGTATAAATATACCCGTCTATAAATCAGGCGACGTTGAGTGACATTGACGGGTTGCATGAAATGGCGAGGGGTATTTTAGACCGAAGATGTTTTTGACGTTTTGCAAGTGCGGTAGGTTAGGGTTAGACAGTGTTGGCTAATTAGAGAATGCTTGGATATTTTAAGTAACGGTCTTAATTTAGATGTCGCTGATTCTTTGTCTTATTTTATTATTGTGGTGATTGAAGTTAGTTTATTTATAATAATTGTTTCCTCATCTTTATACCCTTATCTCACATATTTGAGCTCTGTAACGTATATGTTTGGGTTTATAGCTGGCTTCAGGCTGACACCAACCATTGTTGGGAACGATTATGGTGATGATAATCATCCGGCCACGGCATCTCGGTTATTGAAGATTCTATAATTGATCTATTGATTACAGGCCTGGACAATGCGGCCACTAAGAATAACGTGCTGGTGACGGTTACAAAGTGCAGCTTGTTAAGGCTGGAGAGATCCACCGTTACTTCACTCCTGCCCAATTCTGGCTGCCAAAGCGCTGCTGGCCTTAGATAGGCAGCCAAAGGGCAGGCTATTGGTGGAATGCAGTTTGGTGCATGTTGTTGCCGCTGATACGCATCCCCTGCTCTTTTTTAGGTATATAGGGCTGGTTCACATTTTTTTTTTTTTTTTATCGCTGATATTTAAGCCTTTGACCACAATCTCACGTGATGGTAAGTGATGATGTGGTCGAAGGTGTTAACAGGCTTAACCTAGAATGACTGGCTCTCAAGGACAGCTGCCGGAACACACCGTTAGGTGCTTGGCGACAGATTTTAAACTTGAGGGTGGTCGCTAGCCAGGCGGGCATTCGCAAAAATGCCCTTCCACCATGCAAAATCACACCCAGTGTAACACAGGTAACCACCTAGGTTTGGCATCACCAATGTTGGTTGCCGTCAGGCGGCCAGCGGACGGCTTACTCACGCTGCATAATATACGCGAGGTTTTGGAGGTCTTCCGTTATGGGGGGCCGCAACTGTGCTCCTCCGTAGACAAAATAGAAGACCACCGGGACCCACGCCTCTCTTTGAGTTACCAAACGGGCCGGCTCCGAGACGACCTGCCTGTTGGCATGCGAGAAAGTTTTGATGTCCGATTAATGCGACAAGTCCAGTATAGTTAACCTAACTTTAACCTTATGAGGGGGTCGATGAACTTAACCTTACCTTAAGATTGATCTAAAAATCTGTCACTAAGCACTTAACGGTGTGTTCCTGCATCTGTCCTTATGAGGCAGCTCCCATTCGTCAGTAAGCTTGTTTACCATCATCGAGCCACATGTTAGGTCATACTGAGGACAAAAATAGGTAACTTTTCGGTAGTTAAAAAAAAGGAAATTCCGTAAAGTATAAGGATGTAATAAAGTAGTAAGGATGTTAGCAAAACAAGACTGTCGTCGATGCTGCCCATTTGCCACATTTTTCCCTTAGTAGCATTTTACGAAATTAAAAAAAAAGATGTCCTGGGGTGCCTGGTTAGCATTGAACCTCCCCATATCATCCCGTGGGTGTCATAAGAGGCGACTAAGGGAAAATTACTAGAAAGTGGTGAGCAGCGCCTTCTAAAGAACTGCCAAATTACACTGCGATCCCCAGGACCTAGGGATTATGGCAAATAACCTGCCAAGCGTCGAATACACCCTCAATAGGGGAGGCTGTGTTCAGCAGTGGACGACCCGACTGATTATGCAGTCCTGGTATTTTTGAACATGTCTAACATACACAACATGGCTCCGATAAAAGTAATAAGTTTGAACTTTGACAGGTAATGCTTTGGAAGAATGTAATGTTTTTGCGGAAGCTATATAGTTAATAGAGTGTATATCTTTATTTTCTCAAACAAAGAAACAAAATGTCTAGTTGTTTTCTATTTTATATACCTCATGTATATGCTTATATCCCATCAACAGGCATAAGGTCCACCATTGAACTAAGGTCTCCCTCATTAGGAGGCCCTAGTCATAATCCCCAAGTGTGTCTTGGATAATAGAAAGAATAGAATAGCGTTTATTTAAATTTATGTATTTGTATATTAATTAGAAATTGCACTGTAAGATGGCAGTTCTTGAGAATGCACTGTTGCTCACGTTCTGGTACTATTTTTTATATTTTTCCCTCCGCTCCACGGGGTACATGCCATATATTAAAATTTTTAATGTCAAAACATCCAAAGAACATGTAATAATTTTTTTCATCATTTCAAGCGTCACAAATTGAATGACAGTCAACCGTGTGCCATGCAGTATTGAACTTTTATAAATTAATTTTTTTTCTGTTAAATAAAAGTTTTTTAATTATTAAGTGTACCTAATTATTTCACTTCAGCTTAATCTATGTAATTCTAAAATGAGTCCTTAATTTCAACTAAGTATATTACTAAACATAGACAAAAAACAGAGTAAAAAGTTTAAAACATTTTCATAGTTTCATTTTATAGTTTTTTGTATGGTCTCAAACATAAGGCTGAATCGAGTAGCCTCAGAGCCTACAGAGTGCTGTCAATCGCGTGTCAATCAATGCCGACAAAGGGTCGATCAAGTGACGAGGCTTGAAGGGGTAAGTTTTATCCGGAATTGTATTAATACTTAAAAATAGCTTCTGACACACAAAAATTGTTTCCTGCGAGATTCAGAAACTACATTTCACCAATTTAACCTCTTCGTTCAGGTATATTTTCGGCAATTTTTTGAAGCTTAGCAAAATTTGCTTAGCCATTCTTAATCGATCAGCTAAGTTAAGCAACGTCCGCTGCGTCAGGACTTGGGTGGATGACTACTAGTGACATTACTACTGAGCGCTTCCGTGTTTCGGAGGGCACGTTAAGCCGTAGGTCCCAGTTGTTGCCTTACGATGGCAGCCGTTATAGTGTGTTGGTAGGTAATTTCGCGAATGCTCGCCTGGCTAGCTACCACCCTAAAATAGAAAATCTGTTGCCAAGCACCTAACAGTGTGTTCCGGCAGCTGTCTTGAAAAGCAGTAATTCTAGGCTGGCCTGAAATACAACTTCGACCACATCATCTCTTAGCTAGCGCCTTACAGCTATATAAAAAAAACTTGGAACGACTCCCCAAATTTTGGACTGTACAAAATCAATTAGCCTTTTTTTTCTGTTATGCGAGATGAATAAGGTAGACGTGTGTGTGTAGTGCCTTGGTACTGCATCAACGTAGTCGCCTCGTATCGTGGAAATACTCAACTGTACGAAACGCGAGCTGGCATTGTCATTTAGCGTTTCATACAATTGAGTAGAGGCAATGCGTTGTTGGCGACAAGTATATCAGTGCATCGCCAACCATAAAGCACGGTGATGTCATAGATAACATTACCGTGATAAAAGTGCCAAACATTGCAGAATTCAATAATATGATTTAAATAGTGGTTTGAGCATACTCCGATTAAACGATATAATATAGGATGTAACTAACGTCCAATTATAATGTAGTTTTGAAATAGGATCAAAACATCAAACAGTTTTGCGTTTGTCGGCTGTTGCGTTGCGATACATGTCCCTCAAAGAGTAAGCCAAGCCTCAATGGGCCAATTGAGACGTGTAGTAATTTAATTATCTAATTTATTATGATTTCTTGTTTTTCATGTCAGCCAAATTCATTCAAGATAGTATCTTAATTATTATGATTAATGAATAAAAGCTATTTTCGTACAATGGTAGCTGTTTATAAAGTTAAATCAAGTTGAATAAATCCTGAATTTGTTTAAAGTTTTTTGTCGCCTTAAAAGGACGTAGTAATGTATCAACGCTTTTGGTTCCTTAGATTCGTCTACGCTTTATGTTATACATATAGGGTGACTCAATTGCCATTAACAGGGTAAAGTACTAGACTTTAAGAAAGTCATTCCAATACATTTAAAATTAGTTGGCCCTCAGCCCAACTCGGAGCGTCGCGGTTTGGACGTGTCGCTTACGTCACCAACAGACACACCTTTTTAAAATGGCGTCAAGGTCGCCACGTCACTCAGCTTATCAGACTCATAAAAAATCAGCAGCAATGTGAACTCATTTCTCAAAACACAAGTTTAATTTCCAACCTTTCATAACCATTCCTCATGACGTTCAACTCATTAGCCGGTACAGCACTTAATCGATTGAAAAAGTACCCTAATTTCCGTAGCATTTTGAACTCTACGCTTTCGCAATAAGACTGGGGGTTCAGAGAGGGTGGTACTGAAATATGAGTGGTACAGTCACGTTGAACATTGATTGATGGGTCGTGACTGACGTGTGCACGAAACCGGGGTGGGTTGGGTGAGATGCAAGGCAAGAGCGGTAGCGGAGGGTATGACTGAAATTAAAATTTGGAATAAGGACCGTTATTAGATGGACATCGATTGAATAAAACTAACACTTTATATGTAGGTACGTATGGCCTATCAGACCTATTTATTATCACCCAATACTACGCAGATTTGTTTACACATTTACCCATTAGGTATGGTTCTTTCCCGCAATGATTTAGGTACATAATAATACGATAGTGCTATTTGGACAAATATGTGTCCGAGTTCGGACTTTGTTGGACATTACCAACAAAGTGTTTCGTTTTAAATTGCACAAGACGTATCATTTGCTATTCTTTATAAAGTAATGTAGTACAAAAAGTAATGTATTATATAACCTTAATTTCCATAAAATTAGTCTCAGTCAAGTCACTGAAGAACCAAGAAAAACGGTTTCTCTTGGTTGTATCAACCAGCTACATTTGTGTCAAAGTCATATTATATAAGGTAGTGATTAAATTTTATACTAACACTTTTAAAAAGAACACGAAAAGTTATCAAAAGACCTCTATTTGTATATTTGCAATGCATAGAATTTCTTTATTTGCCAAAATAAGTGCATTTCTCAACAGGGAGAGGATCCAGTTAATTGTTTTACAAAATAATTTTCACTCAGCGGCAATTTTAAAATGTTTATTATATAATTTCAGTACCTCTTGGATACATTGTGTAACTCGCTTAAGGCTTTAATCTTGTACCACACAGTCCTGAAGTTTGTTTTGTACGAAAGTAAGCACCGGGCCATTATAGTGGTGACTCTCAACTCTTTTAGTTTCAATTTTCAACCAGTATTGACTACAGTGGGTTGACAACGATATTGAACAGTTCTGACTATTGATACTTACACATCGAATGATTCCTTATCCGAATAATCATTTTTAAAATATATCTTAAAATAAATGTAGTAAAATGAAAATATTTATAGGAAAGGTAGGTGAAAATGTTTACAAAATAATGGATTAAATTTCACGATTGAAAGAGTGTTATGTGTTTCGCTGTCTAATTACTGGGACCAAAGGAGAAAATACCGCACTGCTATAATAAAAATCGAATTTATTGGCTGATATTAATTATATACGTTTTCGATCCATATTAACATTTAAAAGTAATCTTGATGTAAAAGTTCAGAAAAAAAAGTTTAATCATGGCAAGCATGATCCCATTTCATTAAAAATATTCATTTTTACCTGTGTCACCTTGTGTGTGTAAATGTTAGGCTTACTTTAGATCCTAACTTCAGATAAGACAACAGTTAAAAGTTATTCTTAAGCTGTCTATAGTAGTAGACTATGGACTCATGGAATAAAGCGTCACGGGCAGCATTTTGAATGTGGATAGCGAGGCAGTTTATGGTTCAGTTTAACCTGCTAGAAATTATATTAATAGGTAGTTAAAATAGGAATGCTGGGTGGAATAAATGATTGAAGCTCGTCCAATACAACGACAGTTTTATCCCCATGTAGAATTTATTTTAATAAAAAAAATATACCTTCTGCTAGATAATAAAAACAAAACTGATAAGAAGGAGGTATAGCGTATTATGTGTGTGTACCAACAACAGTGAGAGTTGTGCCCAAAATTTTAAAAACAGTGAAGGCATAGATAAATAACATTTAGACCTAATACCAAAATATTGGTAAAAAAACCTATCGAGGTCGATTTTGAAAAAGATCTCCGGTGAAGTTTCATACAAATTTTATTTAAATTCAAATCTCTATACTGACCCGTAGGTTTAGAATGTCTCCCCCGCATTTCTTCCCGTCGTCGGTGCCGTAAAAAGCAACACCTGCACCTTCTGAAGAACTGGCACCTTCTCAGTGATCGGTAAGACGCCTGCCAAGCAGCTGACGGTGTGTTGACACAGCTGTCATTGAGATCCATTTCCATTTGAAGTTAGGGCTATTTTACTATCTTCTTCTATTATCATGACAAAAAAACTGTTGATACGAGTATCTGATGAACACCACAACTTGGTCTGTGTTTCTATGGCTGATGTATTCGGATGAAAAATTAGTAAAGCCAGGAATATAACGGACACAGAAGACAAGTTTATAATATACGCAATAGGACCATTTCAGCAACAAAAACAATAGAAAAATTGCACGAAACACATTCCGATTCCTTCAGTAGTAACAAGTAGTAGTAGTAGTAGTCACTAACATCCATACACGTCTCAATTCAATACTGGTGGTAATATTGGATGAAATACTTCCCGATTCACCACTAACGGTAATGAAAAACTTATAGTCGTCAGTTACTTATTGGTACAAAATTATACCGATTTCACCACCATTGGTAATATAAAACAAAACCAAATTATTTTAGGTTTATTGTAGGTTAATTTCATGTCAGAAAATCGGATAAGTAAGGTAGTTTTTCAAGTTTTAAATTCTGTGTCTGATAATAATGCCCTGTTATTATCAGACATAGAACTTAACACTTGAGAAACTACCTTACTTATCCGATGTTTCTAACATCAAATAACATATTTTCTCACGAGCCTTTTAAACACATCAAAATATTATATAATAAATCATATAGTAATCTTCATTTTACGACCAAGCACATGTTTGAAATTAAGTTAAGTAGTTCTTACGAAGAGTTTTTTTTGTATAAGTATGCACTCCCGCAAACTTATCCTTACTATTTTAGGTTTTGACGAATCGCTTGTTTTCTTTGGCTGAAGAAATTTTCGGTGTCAAAGAAAAAGTATAAAGAATATAGATGGGATGAATGCTTTTCTGAAAACACTTTGACTAATATTTTGTCTAAAATGGCTTTTAAATGTTTTTTTCTTAATGAATGAGAAACTAGTAATTTTACAACGAGTGCATAAAACAAGTCGTTTTAGTAAAGACGTTTAAAGCCCGGGCCAAATGCGATGTTCTGGCAATAAGTCAAGGCTAACTGAGTTTTATGAACGAGTTTTACACTTGCATTTTCAGTTCTATTACGAGAAAATTAAACAATTATATTGTTAAGAACATATACGATTATAAATATATATTTATTTCAATTGGAACTGATATTTTAACAATGTTCTACTTGAATTTTAAGTTTCATGAATTTGAAAATAATATATTATCTGCACGTCAGAAGGAACAATTTTTTATTTCTAATCTGTGCCCCTAATCTGAAACTGCATTCTTTGAATAATTAAATTAAATTATAATTATAATGCATAAGTGCATATAAATTAAATTAGATTATAATTTTTATGCACTTATGCATCTAATCAAAAAATATTCATCGTAATCAATTCATAATTAACGGTATTTTTTGTTGGATAGATTATACTTCGAAATAACATTCAAATTTCTTTGAAATCGGTTGAGTTTCGTAGTAGGTAATTGAAATTTTTGTCAATGCTAAATAGTATTTTAGGCGAATTAATGATCTTGTAAGCAAATTCCACCACTAAAATAAAGTTTATTTTTTTGGAGACGTACCTGATTTCTAACTTAGTAAAGTAAGAAATAAGTTATGGAAGTCGGGCCATGATAATGTTTGAATCAGCATTGTACAGATTTCAACGAGTTATTTCAATCTTTCCATTGCAGGAATTCAGTTTTCTTTTTTTATTATGTTAAAAAGTACTATAGAGTGATAAATATTGCACTGACTTCCATTTGGGCCGAATTTTGGTTTTTCTATACATACAAGATCAAAAATATATAGGATGCTAGAATACTACCAATACTCTCAAAAAATATTTTTAGATTAAGTATTGGTAGTTTTCAATCCCCAAGGCTAATTAAGCTATTTCTAAAGTGTTGCAATTTCTACTGAAGGAAACAGTTCCTAGCTCTTTTTTTTTTTAAATAATATATTTTCTCAAACATTACTTGGTAAATGACGTGACGTTTTCAACGGTACACTTCGAGAAACAGGATTTAGTCTTGTTTACTAAAATTGAAAAATTGCATAACGGTTTTTCCATTACACAATCTTGGTATTAATAAAGATTAGCCCTTGAATCCTTTAATTAATTATGATTAAACAAACAGTATGATACGAATCGATTTATCGATCACTCAATCAGCATAATTAAAAAGTAATTCGATGCACTATATCAGTCACAAGACTGATGATGACACTGCTAAAAATAACAATAACAGTTTTTCAATTAAATTGCTAATATCTGCACAATGATATTTTATCAATATATAACGATTTTTTATCACAGCAAGTGCAAAGTCCTACATACTATTGTTGTAAAGAATTATCAACATTTCAGTTTTTCATAAAAATAAAATAAGATAGTAAAATGTACGGTGTTAAATAAAAATACTTAGAAAATACAGGCCAGTGCATGTTTATTTAAAAAGTATTATTATATGCTTTAGTAAAAGTAAAAAAAAAACTAAAGTTTAGAATTTTTTGTGGCAGTTCATAACAGAGTATATAATTAAACTTTTTATATAAACATGCGCCGGTCTTTATTTGCTTTGACTTTTATCTAATTTGTGTACTAATATGTTTAAGGTTAGTATGCACGTTGAGTTTTCCATATTAACCTAGTTTCGTCATATTTAAAATACCAAGTAATCAAACTCAGTGAATTTTCACATGTATGTCAATGAGCCTAACATCCATGCACATGGTGTACCAAACTTACCAAAAAACCTACCAAATTTTCGCAGAATTATGTATTTTGCAAAATTATTTTGAAATATCGTTTATTATTGGAATTCTTGTTGTAACATCTATAGATCATAGTAAATTATGTAGAAAGGGGCATAAGGCAGTATCTTACGGTGCGGATGATATTTTGAATCCCAAACGTACAGAAGTAAGAATTTAGAGTTAAATCATGTAATAATGTGCCTGAAAGTCGTTTTCATGTTGTTCACTTCTCTACAACTTGCTCTATGTTTACTCAGGCGTCTCGTCCGCGTCGGTAGGCACAGATGCGCGCACGCAGTCGCCTCTGTGACGAGACTTGACTGACATAAATCAATTGTCAGGACAGGCGCGGTGAACTTGCCAGAGTAATGGCGTGCAAAAGAATAGGAAGGATACGCTGATGTTTCATTGAGTACTGAATAGAAAAACTGACTGTTATATTTATTTGTTTTCACTAGAATGGTGTAGGACAAAATCGGTTTCACCCTTTATTTTTATAACTACAACATCCGCTTGATATTTGTTACGCTGTATTGCACCAAATATGATTATCATCAAATCTCTGAAATACGTTATTAAAATCAATCTTATCCCAACGGAATAATTAACTTGAAGAACGATTTGACATTTGCCAGAGATAGTGCTACCTAGCCTAAGGATACAACTTTATTATCAGGATAGCAGTTTTCCTATCGTCAATATGTACAGTTTTTTCCGGACTTTATTTAATGCCAAATTTTATCAAAATCTGCTTAGTAGTTACGAAGCATACACATACAATTTGTAAACAACTAAAACATACGCATTCCTTTTGTCATATAACAAGTGAGATTATACCTACGTGTGTATTCGAGAACCCCGTGGGATGCTGGGCTAGAATGTTACCCCTCATTGCTTCCTGTGGGTGTTGGAAGAGGCGACTAAAGGTGAAATACCGGGAGGTGGGCAGCAGCGCCTTCTGATGAACTGATATTTTAAACTACGATTCTCAAGACGACTGCCAAGCAAGATTATGGCAAATGGCCCTTATTATAATGGCCCCTAATATGGGAGAGGCTCTGTTAAGTAGTGGTCAATCCGGATGATTATTACTGCAACGTTCCCAGTAGTTCGATTGGGCAGTTCCATGATGGACTAGTAATTTTTTTTCGTTCACTAGTTCCATGGAAATAACTCACGTCGTTGGAGTGAGTAAAGTGATACTGAACACGGTCACAATCACCTACCACGTACTATTGAAATGAGACTGTAAAATATTACAGTATATTTGAAATGAGACGGTGGTAGGTGATTTGTGACCGTTGTGTTGAGTATCACTTTACTACTACTAGGAACGTTGCAGTAATGGCATGTCGCCAATTCATCACACTTTTCCCACAATTGTTGTGTACGGTTAGTTCTGTGTCCTTCTTAGATTCCAAAGAGGACACCAAATAGATTCATTCAGCAGCCGGTAATGACGGGCATGATTGTAATTAAAAACTAATATCAATTTTGCAGTCTTATCCACTTAATTCCAAAAAAACAAAAGGGCGCTCACACGCCCGCGACTTAACAAGACGCAAGTGGTGCCGACGACAAAAACATACTCACCATTTACAAACTAACTGCTAATGAATCTGTGGTACAGTCATAACCTTATCTACGTCGTGGGAGCGATCGATTCCATCAACATAAGTAAAGTACGTTGGGGTCATTCATGCAATATCATGAACGCAATAAGATTTAATGGCAACATTTATTTACACGCCACACTGATAATCTCACACCATTTTATGCGTACATTTTATTTAATTGATAATACTTAATTGTTATCAAATACTTTCTGCTTTGGGTACCGTAGTAGAAATAACTATACCTCAGCTGTCCATTTGTTCGACCCTTAAAAGGCTGTATTTTTAGAACGGTAATACTTGGCAGGTTGAATTTGCAAAAAATATATGTTAGTAAAGCGTAGTGCCTCAAAAATATTAATTATATTTTTTTTAAATAAAAGTGAAATTTTGAACGTTATTTATCCTTTTTGCTCTGTTGTAAAAACGGTAATACATACAAGTGTCAAACTTGGGGTGATAATAATCCAATATCTGACGTAAAATAATAAATATTTAAAAACAGTCAAGTGCATAATTGCGAGTTACGTCTAAGGATTTTAATCTGTATAGAATAAAAAAAAACTTACTGTAAATAAAACCCAGCACTACATTAAAATATTAATAATATATCTAAATTTCAACTATTGCTTTGAATTCAGTTTGTGTTTTGTAGATTCGTTTTGTATAACATCACATCGCTGGTGATGATATAGAAGTATGAAGAGATTAGTTTTGAATAATTTTAATGTAAGTAATATATACAACGAATATGAACATCAAATATTTTTGGTAAAATATCACACTGCCAAATGAACAAAAATCATGAACAAAGTGGTTTTCATACTACCACCCATTATATATACTGTGTCACCAAGCACTTAAGCAAGTGCGAGTCAGAGCAACTTGCTCTATTAGAGTTCCGCATCGCGATAGCACGTAACGGAAAAAAAAATGTTAATTTAATCACAGCTTTTAAAAGGAATTAGCAAATCTGCACGCTTTGTATTTGTAGATTATATACAAAGGTACATAATATTTCGAACATATAACTGGAGAAACAGACAACAATGGGGTCTCATTAGTAGAGCTCCGTTTAGGTCTTTTGGTTACTGAATCCTAAAAATATCAAAATTATAATATAAATGTATATCTAAAATTATTATCAAAACGTTTTTTAGCTTCATCCAATTCAGTTTCTTGTAAATTTTACATGCTTAAATATCCCCTAGTTACCGTATAGTTCATACTGTGACGTGACGCACATGTCAAGGTTGGCGGGGAACTCAAAGGAACACAAGTGGATAAGTGCTTTGGACATGACCGTGTTGGGATAGGTCCACGTGCACTTGACTGCTTTTGACTCTATGATTTTAAAACTTATCCATAAATGTCGGTTATGAATGAAGGTGTTCTGAACGCAATATCTGCTTTATCTAAAAGAAAATAGTGCGCATATTTCACTATTTGACATAACACGAATTGTACGCTTTTGTTAGATAAAGATTGACTTATAACAACTATACATCATGCGACATCTGTGGTCATATTATGGCCTAAATATATGGCCATAATAACTTGCACGTCTTGGCAGTTTACAAAATGTATGATTTTTACTAGTGACAGAAACGTTGGACTACTATCCTTACCTATTGGTAAATGAATAATTATATTTATTTACCAATAACATTTTGGTCGATAATGATAAACAGAATTACCCTGGAAGGTAATGGTTCTCAAGGGCACCTTTAAGTGCGTGGCGACAGAAATTCTACTTGAGGGCCGATGGGAGGTAGATTTAGACCCTTCGTATTTTAAGAGGCGATTCCAGTGAGGTAAAATACCGGAAGGTGGACAGCACCTTGTTAGGAATTGTCATCATTGACTGCGATCCCTAAGACGCCTGCCAAGCATCGGGATTTTGGCAAAACACCTCAATGAGCAAGACCTTTGTTCAAGAGAAGACGTTCCAGTTGATGTGATTATTGTGAAATATTCAAGTAGGCACCTATGACGGAGTAATGATGCCCATTAGATACACAACAGTGCTCATCAACTCTTAGTCAATCTTTTAGTCATATATGTCAAACATAAATGGGGAATGTAGGAAAATTATGTTATGTTTTCTTATTGCTTTTAATCGGACCTTCAAAGTATACCACACAAAAAAGGTTGTAACATCGAGTGGTTAAGTAAGCTTTTAGGTAACTGGATGTTACTATACTACTATAGTTCTTGTTCAAAATTTACAGACAATTTAATTTTATTTTATTAAGGAATTTTCTTATTGTTAATATGCATAGCACTATATAGCACTATAAATTGACTCACTGCCACGCATCTAACACCAAGCAACAAACAGTTTAGTCCGGCAGCTGTCCTCAAGAGCCAGCACCTATTCTACGTCAAAACTGTTTACTATCTTCAACCACATAATCTTTACCATCAGGTGAAACCGTCATAAACTAATTTCTAATAGTAAAATATTTTCAAAATTTTAATAATAATAAAGTAGACTTCAAACGTAAAATACGCATTATTACGGATAACTCAAATTTAAATGGGACCACATGACAAACTTCATCTTATGAATATAAAAAAACATCAAAATCCGTACCCACTGTGAAGAGTTATGAGTTAAACACACACATTATCAAAATACAGTCGAATTAAGAACCTCCTCCTTTTTTTGAAAGCAGTTAAAAAAATATTAATGGGCGATGACGTCATAGATATACGAATAAAGTACTGACTTTGACATAATTCCCTCTCTTGGCAGTTGTCTTTAGGATCGTATTGTTAGATGACAGTTCTTCAGAAGGCGCTGTGCCAACTGATGTGAATGTTAACGTCAGTTTACTTAAAAACTAGTATACTGTAATGGACAAAAGACACAACAATACAAAGGACAGAAATACCTAAGAAGGTACGAGTAAAAAATTATGTGTTCATTAAAAATTGTGAGCACTTTTTCAATAGAAGAACCAAAAGATTGAAAGAAAAAACATCTGGTGCCGACTTCACCTATCGTGAGCTTAGGGCAAGAATTAGATATATTATACAAATACTGCTCAGTTACAGTAACATAATACCAGTAAACGGAGCATTGAAACTAGAAAAGATATTGTCCCAAAATATCTCTAAAACAAACTCAAACACACAATAATAACGCTATGTTACACTCTAATTAACAAACTGTCACTCGCAACGGTGGCAGGTAAATGACGGCGACGGACGTGACAGTGACATGACAGTGACGTGACGTTGACATGACGTTGACGGGTGCCGACGATCTCGCCGTAATGAAATTGTGACATTGGGCAGGTGTAAACGTTGAGAGGTAAGCGAATTTTAAATAAGTTTTTTTGGGCTTTTGCAGTATTATATGTTTCCTAGTATACATTTAATTTTATAATTAAGTCCTGTCTCTAATAAGATATGTTACATATAAATGTTAAGGTGTCTGCATACATCAATTTCCCGTGGGGTACTGAAGAAGGTCACCCCCTCATCTCTTCCCGTGGGTATAAGAAGGTGGGAAGCAGCGTCTTCTGAAAAACTGACAACTTATACTGCGATCCCCAAGACGACTGCTTTATGGCAAATCCTCCTTCAACGGTGGACATTATGGTTGATGTGATGATACATCGATACTTACATACATTTCAGAAAGCTCTTTCAAAACTCTAAAACTTAATTTTATGTTAGGTTGGTATACTATTTTATTGAAATTTAAAATAGAAACGTAAAGGGTTGTTTGCAATAAGACATCGTGGGTATTGACGGATAAAACAGTTTAAGAAATCCTCTAGCGTGACGATTATACACTGAAAGAGGTAGAGTATGTATGTCCCATAATAGGATTTTTGGATGGCAAGGCGGCGGTACGTTTGTTGTTTATATATTTTCCTTATTTAAACAGTATATGTTTTCCAATGGCTTATCAGTACTAATATTATAAATGCGAAAGTTATTCTGTCTGTCTGTCTGTTACGCTTTCACGCCAAAACTACTGGACCGATTTGAATGAAATTTGGTATGGAAATAGTTTGAGACCCGGGAAAAAACATAGGATAGTTTTTATCCAACTGCGCAAAAAGAGGTCAATGTTTTTTCGCGATGACCTACATACGCGCGGGCGGAGCCGCGCCCGGAAAGCTTGTGACGTATATCTCTTTCAGTGAGTTTTCATTTGAATCATAGTGTGCACTATGAACTTTTATTTTAGTTTATAGGTATGACATTTTTTTCGTATAAAATTTAAGTTATAATTATTTTAACCACTAATTTGAAAAGTTTACTACACATGGTCGACAAACTAACAGTTTTATTTTATTGTTTTAATTATGTTTAATAGTATGAAAACGCTTACAGTCCATCACTTGTACTATTTATTAAATGGGACACATTCAGATCCTAAATCGACATTAATAATAAACACATGGCTGCGTCAGAATATTCATTCCTTATCTGCATTCAAATATATTTTTAAGATTGCTAGTAAATTCATGTCAAGGTGTTATGTAGGTTCTATCAATTGTATTATCTGATATATAGGTGCATTATGAAAAATAAAATGTAAAGTGTGAAAAATAAATATGCTGTTTGAGAGCAATAATTCTAGGTTACCCTGAACAGCATCTTGGACCTCATCATCACTTACCATCATATGAGATAGTGGTCAAAAGCTAGCCTATTAGCTATAAATAAAAATAAAAATTTCATGTTTCTCTATCTTGTTTTTTTTTTTTTTTTTATTTTTATGCCTGATAGGTAAGCCTTTGACCACTATCTCACCTGATGGTAAGTGATGATGTGGTCGAGGATGTTGTTCAGACTAACCTGAAGTTACTGGCTCTCAAGGACAGCTGCCGGAACACACCGCTAAGTGCTTGGCGACAGATTTTCAACTTGAGGGTGGTAGCTAGCCAGGCGGGCATTTGCAAAGTGCCCTACCACCATGCTGTAACGCCTGCTATCCTAAGACAACAACCGGGACCGACGGCTTAACGTGCCCTCCGAAGCACGGAAGCGCTCAGTAGTAATGTCACCAGCGGTCACCCATCCAACTCATGACCGCGGCGGACGTTGCTTAACATGACATTTTATTTATTGGGGGACTATACTGCTCGCGTCCGTAGGATTTAGCTCTCGATGTCCTACATGTGTCCCCTGGGTGGCGCCAAAAGAGCAGTACTTTTCAGGTGGTAGGCTTATGCCGCGGCGTGTTACCACCCACCAGACAAAGCCATGCCGTCAAGCGGCGTCGCGTGTGCCGTCGCGTTTCGGCATGATGTTTGGTGAAGCCATTATGGGGAACGGGTCGGAAACAGTTGCGCTTATTGCTATAGCTAGTCGTGATACATCGAAGGTCAATTTACCTGGCAGCCAATCTTGGAGAGCAGCGGGATCCGAGGCACGGTTTTCCGCTGGCCGACCGCAGATAGTTGGGGGCCCAAGTAGTGAGCCAGCCACTCATGAAAGGCTGCCCCGCCATCTCGCGAAAAATCCCGGAGGTGCGCCATCGTGCTGGTTGGCGACCAGATGAGAGGACCCGATGGACACCTCTGGGGGGGCTCGGGCGTCCCCGCGGTCTCCAGGATTGGTTCCCATAGGGTGAAAAGGCTTAATTTGTGTCACGGGTTGGTAGTATGCGCCTCGTTTCCACTTCCGTTTCCCTTTACCTATTTTCACTCCCCGAAAAAATGAAAGGAAAAAACAGAATTGAGGTTCAACAGCGGAAGCACGTCCTCTCCCTCCTAGTGCACCTCTCAAACATTCGAGGCTTGCACTCAAATATCAACTCGGTCCACCACCATCTCGAGACCGCTAAACCGAATATTCTGTTCCTCACGGAGACGCAGATCAAATGTCCAGCTGACGCGGCATACCTTGCCTACCCTGGTTATATGCTAGAACATAGCTTCAAAGCCAGGGCGGGAGTTTGTATGTATGCCCGCGATGACATTTGCTATCGGCGTCTCCGCAACCTTGAAGACCCCAAATTTTCAGTCATGTGGGTTCTGGTGGACATTGGCATGGAGAAAATTCTTTATGCTAGTGTCTACCGATCACACAGCGGAGATGAGGAGATGACCAGGCTCACAAATTACCTCAGTGAGGCGGCGGATGTGGCCCAACAGAGATATCCTTCTGCTCAATTAGTGCTTCTGGGGGATTTCAACGCCCACCATCAAGACTGGCTATACCCATACCAGAGCACAGACCACGCTGGTCGAGAGATGCGCAAGCTTGCCTTGACGCTAGACCTCACACAGCTGGTCCAAGGAGCTACAAGGATACCGGACGTTGATGGCCACACAGCCAATTGCTTGGACCTTCTGCTGACAACAGATCCAGACCGCTACTCAGTGTCGGTTTCATCACCTTTAGGTAGTTCCGACCACTGTCTGGTGAAGTCTGTATCAGTCTACTCCCCGCCCGATCCCAGCCCAAAAGGCACGCGGCGAGTGTGGCGATACAGGTCAGCAGATTGGGATGAGATGCGTTGTTTTTTCGCGTCTTACCCTTGGAGCCGGGTTTGTTTTTCTTCTAGCGATCCCTCAATTTGCGCGGATGCTAAGACAGAAGTATTACGTCAAGGTATGGAATATTTCATACCATTTTCTGACGTCCCGCTGTCCAGCAAAGCTCGCCCATGGTTTAATGCTAAATGTGAAGATGCAGAAGCGTTAAAGCATGAGGCCTACTTAGCCTGGGCTGATGCTCGAACCCGCAAATCTAGAGATGTACGTGAAAAGAAGAAAGCATTTAACCTGGCTGCCAAGTCCTGCAAAAAAGCCCTTAAGAAGGCTCGCTTCGATCATATACGCCGAACAGGGAACAAACTTGCTTCTTACCCCTCGGGTAGCAAAGCGTTTTGGTCCCTGGCGAAATCGATCGAAGAGAACTTCTGCCGTCCCTCACTGCCTCCACTGCTGAAACCCAACGGCTCCTTAGCGCACACTGCTGAAGAGAAAGCAAATTTATTTGCCTCTCTGTTTGCAGAATCTTCACGTTTAGATGCTGGCAATGCTGTACCTTCAAGTCTGCCAAACTGCGGGACGTTAATGTCAGAAATCCGCATTCGACAATCTGAAGTACGCAAAGCGTTGCGCAATCTGGACGTGAACAAAGCTAGTGGTCCAGACGGTATACCAGCTGTAGTCTTGAGGATGTGTGCGCCTGAGTTGACTCCAACATTGACTCGCCTCTTTCGCTTGTCTATGACGACTGGTCAAGTGCCTAAGTCCTGGAAGCTTGCAAACGTGCAGCCCGTGCCCAAAAAGGGTAGTCGCGCAGACCCTGCCAATTACAGGCCTATTTCAGTCACTTCCATACTGTGTAAAACGATGGAACGTGTACTGAACCACAGGCTCCTGGCATACCTAGAAGTTAATGATCTCCTCAGTGACCGACAATACGGGTTTCGCCGAAACCGGTCTACTGGGGATCTTCTTGTGTATGCCACTCACATCTGGAGCGAAGCCATCGAGAACCACGGAGAGGCGCTTGCTGTTTCTCTCGATATCTCGAAGGCTTTTGACAGGGTTTGGCACGATAGCCTTATTAGCAAGCTTCCTTCATACGGCCTTCCTGGTTTATGTGTTTGGATTTCAGATTTCTTGAGGGATCGGTCGATTCGAGTAGTCATCGATGGCTGTTCTTCTGACCAATTGGCTATTAACGCCGGAGTCCCTCAAGGATCAGTACTCTCCGCAACGCTTTTTCTGCTGCATATTAATGATCTGCTTAAGCCCGGTATTTTTGGGTACGCAGACGACAGCACCGTTGTGGAGAGTTATACATCTAACGCACGAACCAGTGCATTACAAATCCAGTCTCATAGGGAAGCGATGGTCCAGCGCTTGAACTTTTCTCTGAAAGCAGTCTCCGATTGGGGCGATGCCAACCTGGTTAAGTTCAATGCTGCTAAAACCCAGGCGTGTCTTTTCTCCGCCAAACGGAGCCCTTTTCAGCAGGCTCCTACTTTCAGAGATGTGTCCGTGCCGATAAGTAACCATCTCGAGCTTCTTGGCATCTCATTAACACCGACTCTCAATTTCGGCTCCTATATTGAGTCTAAAGCCCAGCTAGCCTCAAAAAAGCTTGGTGTTTTGGCGAAGATGAGACAATACTTCACACCGGGACAGCTGCTCAATCTTTATCAAGCGCAAGTCCGGTCGTGTATGGAGTACTGTTCTCACCTTTGGGATGGTTCTGCCAAATACCAGCTGGAGACACTGGAAGCTATTGAGAGGAGAGCCAAGAGACTCATAAACGACGACCAACTTGTAAGCAAGAGACTCCAAAGTCTCGAGCATCGCCGCAAAGTCGCTTGCTCATCGGTTTTTTATCGGATACATTTCGGGGAGTGTGCCACAGTACTACATGATCTGATTCCGCCATCCCCATTCTATAACCGGACATCCAGGGATACTCAGAAGCGCCACCGCTATATGGTGGATATTCCATTTACCCGAACGAAGCGATTTGCATCTTCTTTTATCATGCGAACCGCCAGGGTATGGAATACTCTGCCTGAGGCTGTGTTTCCGGTTAAGTACAATATGGGGGTCTTTAAGAAGCGAGTGAATAGGTATCTCCTGGGTAAGCGCGCTCCATCATCGATCGCATCATCACTTAACATCAGGTGAGATAGTGGTCAAGAGCTACCCAGTTTGGAGTAAAAAAAAAAAAAAAAAAAAAAAAACATAACAAGATATGGAAAGAATGACAAAACTGAAATATAGATCTTCTGTGTGATATAGTTGTCTCTTTCTTATCATTTCTGTAAAGGGCGTCTATCTAAAAAACGGAACCAGTCATAAATTCGGAATGCTAAAAATGCTGATTCATAATGTAAGTCAACTATTTACACGGAGAATGAACAAAGTGGTCCATAGTCGGAGTTTTTACTTATAACTTGAGATTAATTAAATTTCTGTTCCTTTTATTTAAATATATATATATAGCTATAGTAAAATTGAAACTGATGTTATGCAATGTCTCTTCTAGTTTATTTATTAAAAATACTATGTACCTTCCATTGAAAGTTTTGTTTAAATTTAATATTGTATGATCTGAGTTGGTCGAAATAAAGAATTATTATTATTATTATTAAATATCCACCACTAACGAGACCTATGTTGTGGTGGAGAGGTAGACATTTGGACCAAGCTCCATACATTTTATTTTTGATCATTCTCCATATACTTAACTTTAAAGTTAATTGGAAATATTTGTCTTGTTTGTAGTACAACGTTAGTTGAACCATAGGTGTCGCTCCATCACCACACGACGGTTAAGAAAGAATGGAATAATTAAAGTCATACATCATATTTCATGTTGGCTTAGCGGTTAGAGTAGCATACTCTGGCTGTAGGGGTGGATGGTGAGGGTTTGAATCCCGCATATGCCTAAGACCTTTTCCTCTCCTAATTGTGCAAGTAATCTATGTTCAAAACAATATTTTGGTTGCTATCGAGTTGTTGCAATGAGGAATCTTAATAGAGCGCCTGTCCCACACTTATCTTGTTTTTTAACTGACGCGGACGCAGCGTTGTCAATTTTCAAAGACAATGAGTAAATGAGTACAAAACTGTTTTAAAACAAATCATGTCTGTAACAGTATTGTTTTAAATGAAAACTACTTTTAGTAACACCTTATAATTGATAAAGTTATTGCCTACATATAATTATATAAGTAAGTAAATATTATTTAGTCAGGGTGATTATTCTTGATAAAACATAAATGGTAGATAGGTAAGCATAGATACTTGTATAATATCTTTGTTATTATCTAAATACCCATCTTTACCATAGTGAAGAGAGTCGGATCATATGCTAATTATATTATTGCAGCAGATATATATCTTGAAAAAGATATTATTTATTTATTTAACCTTTTTCGTTACATTACTTAGCATTGGTAAGTAAAATCTGTACAGAAGAACATACATAGCATTAAAGCATGTCACACAGTGTCACAATACAAGTACAACTAAGCTACTACATTACATCTATATGTACTCGTTCTATATTGTTACCTTTTAGTTCTTATCACAAATTGTTTCCATCGTGTGATCTAATTGTATTATTGAAGAGACCTATATATTGCAAACACAGGGAGTCCTAGCGCAATATCCAGGGTTTGAAAATACACGCCTTATTAAAAATAAATTTTATTATGTGGATTTATATTTTATTTGTAACTTTATTTCTAAGTGAGTAATTGATATTTCGTAGCATTTTTTTTTAATGATATTGTGACAGAACAAGGTCGAAGACCGCCTGATGTTAAGCGGACTAACCGCTGCCTACAACAGATGAATTTCGTCACAAATCACGAATTGCACTTTCGACTTGAGACGTAGTTGTTAAGTCTCATGTGCATGTAACTTTACTGGCACTCAAGGACTGCTGTCGGAACGCACAGTTAGGTGCTTGGCGACAGGTTTTCTACTTGAGGGTGGTAGATAGGCAGGCGAGCATTTAGCAATATAGCATTCAGCATAGCGCAAAATGCCCTCCCACCATGCGGTTATGCTCAGGCCGAGGATCGAACCATGGACCTGCAGCACGGCACTTCATAGTTATTACCGCTCAGCCATCATTGCTTCAAAATATTAATGTTATTTGTAGTACAAAAATATTAATATTATTATTATTATATGCAATGTCCAAGCTAAAAATCGACCAACATCAATTACCTCAACACAATAGAAGAACATTTTGGCAATTTCCAAAAAATCCCATTGTACATTAATTTCGGTACACCGCCCACGGTCGTTAGCAGAAACGCTGCAACTGCCAAACTTCAATAAATCAATTTAATACAAAACTATAACAATTATACAAAGACGCGACCGTGCTTCTCCGTGCTGCGACAGGATTTGCATTAGTGATTGCATTAATCATTTTTCTTTATACAATTCGGGCAATAAAAGCCATAAAACTTTGTATGGTGTATCATTAATTGTCATTGACAGTTGACAGCTATGGGGGATGATTGACAAATGTCAGGCGGGTGTACGTGCCATAAATTTTCGTAGCTGTCAGGATGGCTATTCTTTCTGTTCTATGTGAGAACGAGACAGCAATGCTGATGTGGTATTTTTTCATAAGGGTGAAAGCATAATTGTTACATTGTAATATTTTTATGGACATAATGTTAGTTTAGTTAATATAAAACCACGGTCATAGGCGGCCTTTGACCACTATCTGTGTTAGTGAGATATTAGTTGTTAGTCAGTGTACCGTTCAAACTGCGGCTATTGATATAGATAGATGGATACACTCTTTATTGTACTCCAAAATAACATTACCATTATAAACAATAACATAAACTTAAGTTATGTTATACAATTGGCGGTCTTATCGGTAAAAAGCAATCTCTTTCAGACAACCTTTGGCTGGAAAGAAATGATCAGCCATGAGAGATGACGGTGGTGTGTAATAATAATAAGATTAAAAGTAATAAAGTTAAATAGGTACTTTTTGTAAACTATAAATTTTTTAGTAATATATAAATTAATCACACATACAATATACCTACTTAATATAATACATACATTTATATATAAATAATAACAAACTAAATAAATAAATATGTAGAATTAGGCGTCCCTAATTTTGTCTATGAATTTTTTTATCTGTGATACCTTGGCCACTATCTCTTCATACCTGTCGGTAAGTGCTGATGTGGTTGAGAACGGTAGATATACTAGAAGTACTGTCTCTCAAGGAATGCTGGTGAAATACACTGTAAGTTCTCGGCGATAGCTTTACTACTTGAAGGTGGTGGCCAGCCAGGCGAGTCATCGCGAAATGCCTTTTCCACAATCACAGAAACTTCGAACTAGCGTTGTTAGTAATTTTACCTGCACGCAGCAATAGAAAAAATATGTTATTATCAGTACACATATTATAAATGCGAAAGTAACTCTGTCTGTCTGTCTGTCTGTTACGCTTTCACGGCAAAACTAATGGACCGATTTGAATGAAATTTGGTATGGAGATAGTTTGAGACCAGCGAAAAACATAGGATAGTTTTTATCCGACTGCGCAAAAAGAGGTTCATGTTTTCGCGCAATAACCGACATACGCGCGGGCGGAGCCGCGCCCGGAAAGCTAGTTTAGAAATACTTATAAACTTGGACATGCCCAAAGAATGATGAGATGAATACCTAATTTGTGTATATATAGCCTTTGGGTTTGGCCACGGTCATAGCTACCAACTGCAGAATATAAACATTAGGTATAAATAAAATATTCAATGGTAAAACAATAACGCAATAACTGTACAAATCTGTGGGACATCTTGTATGACAAAAAATAGAGCGCGCATCAAAAGGCTTTTGATGTCAAGTTTCTATTATGATTGTTTGTATTTTTTTGTATTGGTGTGCAAGTGACTTGTGATTTTTGTTGACGTTTTTATCTGTTACAATGAAATGGTTTCGAAACTCATGAATTTACGTTTGATATGCTTGATTGACAAATCTGGCGCTGTGTCCTATGTGAGTGAAGAAAGCAACGCGATGTGAAGCTACTCGACGCGATGCTAATGTGACTCAGCACGTTTACAAGCGGGACATCGACGACGCAGTATTGTGGATGGCCTATAAGTCATTTACATGCAATGCGCGATGCGACAACGTTTAACACTGCATAAAGTATGTTATTATCAATGTTTGGCCGTCTCCCCATTCGCAGCAGTCAGTCTTTGGTTTTTTTATTTGCGTAGGACACAGACTTAAGTAGCGCGTAGTGTTGCTCAATTATTCAATAGAATTCCGGACATGCATACCGTAAGAGAACATTATCTGTTCTAGTGTCAATCAACATGTCAATATACCTATCAATTTCAGTTTCAATCGATTCCTTAAAATAAAACTGAGCGATATCTCTTTTGGCGTCTATCACGCGGCAGAAAGCGGTATCTGCAGTCGCCGATCGGTGATCCTTCGTCAATTGTCAGTTACGACGTTATCACTGACGCGTGTCAGTCAGTTGGCTATAGAATGATACGTCACTTTCTTACGTTTGTCTGTTTTAATTTTACTTTGTTATATATTTGATTGGGTACGGTGTATGGGACGTAGTAGGGTGCTTTTACTTTTTGTAGTTAAATGAACTGCATAAACAATATAGTTTATATCATTTTTAATACTGACGGTATTAATTAGGAAGCAAAACTCAATGTTTTTGACAAAAATAAACCAAAATTTTTTTTTTCTTATTTGACTACTATTTCATTGTAATATTAATTAAGTCGAAAATATTTGGAGGTTAAGCCTAGAATTAGAACTGGCTCTAGAACAGCTGCTGGAACTCAATATAGAGATACTTGGTGACAGATTTATTCTTTTATATTCGCTTGAACTAGGCAGCTATTTTAGATACGTACTACTAAATTTCTTACTAGCTTGACCATCAAGCAGGGAAATAGTTCCCCTTTTTCTTGACTCAATTCAAAAATCTATATCTTTCTAAGCCCGATGTGAATATGACGTACATATTTTTGTATATATAGTCTATTAAGGTTGCAAACTTTTCAAATAAAATATTTTTTTTAATAACCAATTTATATGATAAATACTTCTTGATATTACATATAAATAACGCAGGTACCACAACTTCATTACAATCAAAAATAATAAAAACTAATATATTATACTCATAATGGTATCGATTGTATATAAATTCTAATAAAAAAATCTTTAAATTCTTCAAATTCGTACCACGCTTGCGAATGATACTATAATAAGTATTTATTCTGTGCGTGTTAAAATTCAAATTAGTATAACGCTCTCGAATAACAGTCCTTAAAATTGACGTTGTTTTGAATTATGGTGTTTTTAGGCAAATTTAGTCGTCATGTAACTTGGTGCTTTCTAAACTGATGCAAAATTCCAATTGAATAGAATGATCCTATTTTCAGTATACCCATTTTAAGTGTTACGAATGTGTAGATAGAATAAGAACTTAGATACTTTAGAGAATATTAAATTTAAATAACTTGCGTAGAATCTACACCAATATCTATGATAAATTTGACCCAATTCCAGTGTCATTAAAAAAAACATTAAAATTCAATACGCTTCTTTATCACTTTTTTATTTCATATACATTTTATGTTAGGATATTAATTTTCAATGGGTATATACATTTTCTAATATATATTATTTCGATACAAAACCTCAGAACGTAAATAAATAACGGTTACAAATGAAATATAATCACTACAAAAATACTGATTCTGACACAAACAATACGGAAAACTTATTTCCAATAACCCTACATCACAGGCATCACTCACCACCAGTATTACGTTCCGTACAACACCCCAACCACCCCTAAGAAGCACTAAATAACATCCGCCATCAGCAAGCACCATAACTTACACCCCCAACCCCCCAGCTCCCAGAAACAGGGGATATTTCCATCAAACGCCGGCAAAAATACAGATTCATTATCAAGGCTATACATCAGGGGGTTGATTCATAACCGATAAATCAATGGCGCGAGGGTAGTAATAGGCCAAATATGGTAGATTAGGAAGGGAACCAGCGAGAACCGGTGTGAACCGGCGCAAACCGGCTGTTGGACTTTATGGAGCGGAGTTTTTGTGAGTTTGGGCATTGGCCTGAATTCAAAGATGTCATTTTGTTTGGCTTAGTTTTCAAGCCGTGATGAAAAGAAAGTACATATATAATAATTGTTAATTTCGTTTTCTGCAATGCTGTAGTTAAGTTTTAGTTTTTCCGAATCGGAATGAAAACATTTGATAAATCTACAGAGCAAAGCCAACCTATCACGCAATCAGTCACTACGTTTCGAAGTAAAGTTAAGAAAAATTGAATTTATGAATAAAAAAAACTCGCGAACACGGCTGACATGATACTTGTATGAATATGTATTATGTGACTAAATAGTAAATTGTGAATGCTTCTACAATAAAAAATGCATGCATATAATCATGCCTGTATTCCCCGAAAAGGTAGGCAGAGGTGTGTAAACACACACGATTCGCCAATTGTGTTTTGGTTCCATGTAATATGGGGCGAGCCTATTGCCATTCACAGGGCAGTTTCAGGGTCACACAAAATGTTTTCAATAACACATTACACGAAACACAAGAACATATTACGAATAATATTATGTTCACGCTAACAACATATAAGACAGGAACACACGAACATATTGTATGAAACACTAACAGGACAGTAAGATGGTTTCCAGCCCCGTTGTGCGTCTAATGCACACAACACCCTACTCACGTGAGAAGTGACATGCTGTTCATTTGGCGCACTTTTCCCTTAGAAGAAATGGGGAGGTGACATTCTAGCCCGGCACCCCACTTATTAATTTATTCGTACACAACATCTCTTTATTCTATTCCGTAGTAGGTATGCATGTGTTTATTTTTATCTATAAAATCTATTATAAATCTGTGATCATATATGCAGATATTTTTTACTACGAAATCAACACGGAGTCAAATATTTTTTCTATCCTTTTTTTAGAGTAGTTTGATGAATTTTAATAAAAATAAGAAAAATTATCACTAATTCAATGAAATTGGGTAACAATATAAGAATCTTTTTATATCATATCCGTACACGCCATTTAATGAACAAAAGGTTCAACAGAAGTTTGCAAATCATCTTCGTTTTACCAGATAAGTATCTTTTAGCACCATGCGATTGGAGACGAACTTATGGCCATCTACTGGTCACCGTTGCAGGCTTTGGAGAGCTAATAAGTTTTTTTTCAGGAAAATCTAATAATTCTTTGATCCAGGGATCAAACTCAGGATCTCCAGATTTAAAGCATCGCTTTCAACACTCCAACGACTCCTTAGATCCAGAATTCATGAAACAAAATTAAGGATTCATTAGTGAAGATAAAAAAACGCTTATAATCTATAACTTTTGTATTACAATTATTCGCCAACAAAGAGCTAAAAGTTTCTAAGCACAAAATCTAAATTCACCTAAAATGTCCTACATTAAAAGAACCGTCTTACACGTATTTGTCACTTAGCGTCAACTTTTTCAATAACATCCGCGATCAAAAGCCGGGACAATGATGACTATTAATTTACCAATAAAGCCGCATTATTCGGGTAATTTTTCACCCCTGGCAACATTTGTCCGGGGTGCGTCAGCTACGGCATTTGTTACTTGTTACTGACGAGACTGACGAAAGTACTTACCAAGAGCTAACAGTTTTATAAAAGCACGTAGCGAAGCTTACCTAGATGTAGTTAATTCATCAACATGTATTTTTATGTAAAATTGGCAGATAAGCAGGCTGCCCACCTGAGAGTGGTGTTTTACAACACCAAGGTCATTGTTGATGCGCTCTAGACTCCTAAGAAATTATATGCTACCCCTTTTGTATAAAGCTATATGGTAGGGCAGACGAAAACCTTTGCAAGGTTAAGCAATATTTTCTAGGTAACTTCTTGGATGGATGACCGCTGATGACTCAGTGATTCCTCGCTTGCGGAGGGCATGTTCAACCGTCAGCCTCGGTCACTGTCTTAGAATGGCAGGGCTAGTTGTCAAGCTATCTTGGAGTGGCCTGAAAGCTAGGTGGATAGTTATAAATAGAATTTTGTGACCTGTAAGGATAACTGTATACTTACCCTAGAACCGAGCTAACCGTTACCTATACCATTTCTTAACTATATTTGCCCGATGTCTTCATATTAACTGAATGTCTGTAAATTATTTCAGCGGAGGACAGAGAAAATACTAAATCATTAATCTTTAAAAAAACGATAAATTATCCATCTTAGTGAAAGTCGTAAATTATACCAACACTACTTCACATGATGGGATGAGGGTAAGAAGAAGATAATATTTTTTCTAAATAAGAATAAAAACAAAATCGCGTGCTAAGCGAAAATAACATTTACAAATTATTGGAGCACAGTTTCTTTTGCCCCTGGCGGGAATCGAACCCTTGTCCTTCGATTTTGCGCCGGATGCCTAAACTCCTGCAACGATCAATGCGAGCACAAAGTTTCAGCTCAAACGACTATGTTCCGATGGCCGAGGCGTTTAGGCATCCGGCGCAAAATCGCAGGAGGCGGGTTGAATTCCTGCACGAAACAAAATTGTCTGCATTAATACGAGTATGTAAATAAGATGATTCTTACCTTGAATACTTGGGAGGCAACGTGCCACAAATAAAAACAAATTGAATCATCACGATTATCACGCGAGTTACAACCTCACCCCAAAACGTTCATACTTAGGGTTCCGCACTAAAGTTATTAAAACCATAAAATAACATTTTTATAGTTCCATACGAAACGTGGTTTGACTGGCACACCGGGCATAATAAAATGAAATGAAACAATGCTATGATTTATTTTATACCTGTGGACCGCTTTATGCACCGGCGCTTTGGGATTAATTAACTTTTTTGACTATTTTATGACAATTTATGAGATGTTTGGACGTTTTTTCCTTTTATTTATGATGTATAGATTTAGTTTCCTTGTTTTTGGAGTCGGTAATTATAAAGGCTCCATCAGGAGATGAACTATAACCAAAATCATAAATATGTCATTGGTTTCTTTTGATTTTCGAATGTCTTATTTTGAGTTAAATGCACGTAATGATTATAATAATTAAAAAGCACAATTTTTAAGGAAGTATTGATTGATAGGTATCTTTATTTTTATGTGAGTATCGACCAGATTGTTCTCTGCTGACTTCATTCTCCCCAGTAAAAGGGGAGGGGTTGAAAAAATCCCCATGCTTGGCAGGTGGCTAGGTGACCACAGAGCATCATAGCATTTTCTCAGAAGAAGGTGAGCAGCAGCGACCTTCAGTAATGTCATAGATATCTACTTGGAATTGATTTGGGCCCTATGTATTTTTACCAAGTTCAAGAAAAGGTTTTGTCAATTCGACACGTACGTATGTAATATTATTTGAAATGCAATATATATACTTACAATATGATAATATATTAGGGGTTGCAAATATATATTGTATTTAATTTGTTGGATTGTGAGCATATTTACCGACTTCAAGAAGAGAGGTTATCAATTCGACACGTATGTACGCTACATTAGTGGAAATGCAATATATTTACATATGATACTCTATGAGGCCTTCCAAATGTACTAAATTTTATACATGTATGTATGTATGGTTGTCCACGCACTTTCCCGTACGTCAAAACCCAAATAAACTTGATTTTTTTTATATGCATGGTATGTTATCCGTTGACCACTATCTCACCTGATGGTAAGTGATGATGTGGTCGAAGATGTTGTTCAGGCTAACCTAGAATTTATGTCAGATCATGTTTTTGTTTCTTGTCTTTTTGTGCATAATGCGGTCAGCAATCGACAGGCAGTATTATTTATTTCAGCTGAAACGACACTATGACGCTGATCTATAAATATCCTGATGCAGTGGCGCAAGTGAGGCGCTGGTTTTATTGTCATCAAAGTTTTACAACGTCAATCTTATTTACATGTATATGAATTTAACTGTACAACAATATATTAAGTCATTAAAGAGGATTCGAGAACCAAAGAATTCTTTCTTTCTTCTTCCACTTCTTGTGACACGTTGACCTAGTCAACAGGATAGCGATCTAAGAGTTATATATATATAATAAATAGCCTATCAGATAACAAATATAGAATAAAAAATGAATAACTACAGTAGAGAAAAAAAACGTGGTTACATTTTTCGTCATTAATCAGATGAAAATTTTAGTAAAATATGCAAGTGTAAATCTAAATAAGTAGGTTATTAAACTTTAATGTCTGGACTACAAATTTCTCTAGGAACTTATTGACATCAAAGTATGACGAGTGTCAATAGATACGCAAAAATTTTTGGTTTTTTTTTTTTTTTTATGCATGATAGTTTAGCCTTTGACCACTATCTCACCTGATGTTAAGTAATGATGTGGTCGAAGATGTTTTACAGGCTAACCAAGAATTTGGTACCGACTTCAACAAGTAATTTCACACTTTTTATTGAAATCGGTTGCATTTACGGTAAAATAAATTTTGCTAGTGTCCCTTGTTACTATCGTCGATTGTCATTCATTGGCAGTGACTATATCATCAAGATCAAAAAAAAAAATTAATTATTGGAGTGTAACTCGAAAACGGCTGGACCAATTTTGATGAAATTTAAGTGGGATTATACGACAAGCATCAGCTTGCAAATTAAAAAGAAACATCAAAATCGGTTCACTCACTAAAAAGTTGTGGGGTAAAAAACATAAAAAAATAAAGACGAATAGAGAACTCCCTTCTTTTTTGAAGTCGGTTAATAAAATATATACAAAGAAAAGAAAAAAAAGGTTGGTAACCCTTTAAATGATTGCGCCAGGATGACCTCAAGCAGAGACAAATGGCGGGGCAACGTGAGGCGTGTACTGTCTGCCCCCTCCACCACTCCTACATGACGACCACGACCGCTCTGCCAAGCGCGTATCGACTTAGAAGAAGAAGAAGAATAAAATACATTTATTTGTAGGTATCATTTCCATATTACATTATATTCATACGGTTTTCAGAAATTATGAAGATCCATTTTGTTGCTACCATGAGTGTGCATTGACGTCTACGTAAATAGCTCTACGCAGTTTCCGGTTTGCAGTACTGCGGCTCTTGAGGAAGTCACTAAAATCACATTTTGTAAAATGTTGACATTTCACTAATAGTTTTACATTTCTCTCCACACTTCCGCCACTAAACAAACCGAACAAACCCGATGACCTCACCCGTTCGTGTAGCACATAATATAAACAACATAAAATTTATGGTAACACATAAATTTCATTAATTACATTCACAACGGTGATTAATAGCGACTACTATGTAACGAAAATATATTTATTAAATATTAGCGTGTCTTTCGATATGATAACCAATTTGGTTGGGTGAGAGGCGGTCAATGTTGTAAATTATCTAGTTGACAGCTATGACGATACACAGATAATATTAGTATTAGGTTATATATAATATTGTTTTCACCTCAAAAGCTCGTTATAGTCATGTTTGTCTATCGAAAGCTGCGTGCAAAAGTGCTTTTTATTTTCTAGCGTAGAAAAGGGCTTTAAATTTCGAACCTTTAAAACAGTTCCAAAATGCTACTTTGAGGCTGTAGTAATATTTGCTTTTATTTTTAATCGACTTCCAAAAATGAAGAGGTTCTCAATTCGTCTGTTTTTTTATGAGTCAAAAGTTCTAAGGTAACAAATTACCTCAGAACTTTTGACTGAACCGATTTGATAACTCTTTATTATTTGAAAAGAAGCTGATGCCTTACGTTTTGTCCTATAGTTTTATCAAAATCAGTCAAACCTTTTTTGAGTTATATACTCAAATAACTGTAAAATATTTTCTTATCTTGAGACAGTGAATGACAATCGACCCCGTAAGTTAGCAAGGGTCACTAAAAAAATAGAACCCACTTCAACACTCAAAAGTGTGAAATAACCTGTCGAGGTTGGTACCATGCGCACAATATTGTGATACTAGGTACTTTTGAACTATTATGGTACCGACTGCAACCAGTTATTTCACACTTGAGTGTTGAAGAAGAAAGTGTTATAATTTTTTAATAAAACAAAATCACTTATTTGGCATTATAGCTAAGCTTGGACATTTTAAGTGTTTCAGCAGCAAGACTACGTGTAGCAGAGTAACTTTGAAACCTTTGCTTCGCCCAGGATTCTATATTTGAACAACTCGCTTCTCCCATAGCATAGAACACAATAATAATACGTACCCATAGCTTAATACTAGAATCATTCTTTTTTTTTATGCTTGATCGGTTAGCCTTTGACCACTATCTCACCTGATGGTAAGTGATGATGTGGTCGAAGACGTTGTTCAGGCTAACTTAGAATTACTGGCTCTCAAGGAAAGCTGCCGGAACACACCGTTAGGTGCTTGGCGACAGATTTTTCTACTTGAGGGTGGTAGCTAGCCCGGCGGGCATTCGCAAAATGCCCTACCACCATGCGAATTCGTTTCCTCAGGTTTCGTACAACTACTTGCTCCAAATAACTGTGCCTTAAATTTTTTGAGGTAATGATAGCCGAGCGGTTATAGCTATGGACTTCCGTGACGCAAGTCCATAGTTACATCCCCACAGCTGGCATGATCTTCATCGCATAGTGGGATGGTATTCCGCGAATGCCCGCCTGGCTAGCTACCACCTTCGAGTAGAAAATCCCTCACCAAGCACCTAACAGTGTGTTCCGGCAGCAGTCCTTGTAAGCCAGTAAAATTCATGCACGTGAAACTCAACAACTGTATGTCTCAGAGTGACGGGCGCAGTGCAGTCACTTGACGAAATGCGTCTGGTATCGGTAGGGGTTACCACTTAACATATGGTGAGCCTCATCCTTGTTCCGTCACTATCAAAAAAAAAACCACAAACAAAATATAATGTACAAGGGAGCAAAATAATATTTTAAGGGTAGGTGAGCTATTTTGAATCCAAAACGAAGTAAAAGTTCCTAGAGAAGGTAGTATCTGAAGTGCAAAGGCGGGTTCAACTAGTGTCCCCCAAGCAAATTTTTTTATTTTTATTTTTTTAATCTTGATAGGTTAGCCTTTGACCACTATCTCACCTGATGGTAAGTGATGATGTGGTCGAGGATGTTGATCAGACTAACCTAGAGTTACTGGCTCTCAAGGACAGCTGCCGGATCACACCGTTAGGTGCTTGGCGACAGATTTTCAACTTGAGGGTGGTAGCTAGCCAGGCGGGCATTTGCAAAGTGCCCTACCACCATGCTGTAACGACTGCTATCCTAAGACAACAACCGGGACCGACGGCTTAACGTGCCCTCCGAAGCACGGAAGCGCTCAGTAGTAATGCCCAACCAGCGGTCACCCATCCAAGTCATGACCGCGGCGGACGTTGCTTAACTTTGCTGATCGATTCAGAATGGCTAAACAAACTTGGCTACGAGCGCTTCAAAAATTCAAAAAGCAAAATAATTTCAACAAGCGTAAAAGTTATACACTCAAATATCAATTATAAAAAAAGGAATCGGCTCGTCACGCTGCTGCTACACAGGAAATAAATCAATGCCTAATGAGCAGCTGCAGCACAGCACGGTACAGCAGCATCGCACGGTGTAATAGTAGATTGACGAACGGCGGTAAAACATTGCAGAATTTCCAGGTATTCCGTGTCAATTAACTTTTAGTTTTTTCTGACAATTAAATGATTATAATATCAGTAAGCTGCTAGTCTAGTATATGAAGTTTTACACGGTTATAATTGGTGGCAATAAGCGTTACCCTTATTACAATATAATTATTTTTATTTATTTATTTGGTTCACCAAACTAAGACCTTCTTATTTAGCTATATAGGTAATGGAGATGATGCTAACTAGAAAGGGAATGATGAAAGTAAAGGTAACGATTAATTTGACATTTTCCTTTGAAATCGAAGACCAAATTATGGAGTTCCAATTTTAAAATGACGATTATTTCCATTACCATTCTAGTAACACATTAATCTTTAATCGAATGTACGAAAATAGACTAAAATAAACAAACAAATTGTTAGTAATTAAATGCACGTTCTTCTCGAGGTGAACACAACAAGCTATGCTTAAATTCAATATATCTAAAAAATAAATATAAAAAAATTTAATTTTACAATAACCAATTATTAAAAATTGTGTAATAACATTTTGTTAAAATATTTTTTTGTATTTTTGTTGTATTTGAGTGCAATTTAATCATAGCTTTTAGTTGCTTAACATTTTATAAATATATATTTTACTGGATCGTCCCACACACATGACTCAAGGATAATTCGAAAATATCCAAATTAAGACATAATATTTTGTAGTAATCTAACACATTCGATAAAATGGAGATTTCTCAACATAAACGGCATCACAAATGTGCAGATAAATGTTATTATAATGTGAAAATGGCTGAATGACTAGGGCATAAGTATTTTTAATTTTTAAAACATAATTGGAATTTTTGAAATTAAAAAATTTATGAAAAATACACAAAATTGGCGTTATCCCGTCGAAACTTTCAGGTATATTCAAGTGGACAAGTCTGACTCCTAAGATAGAAGCGTGTGACAGAGCTATGAGCTGTACGATAAATAATAGATATAATTATGTACTATTTATCGTGTATTATCGTTTTGGAGACTTTGGAGTCAATCAATATGTACAGCATATAAGGGATCTGAATGGAATCCCTACATTATATCACTGCAACCCCTAAGATGCCTGCCAAGCGAAGGGATTGGTGTTGTGATTAATAGAAAACAAAAGAGGAAAGATGATACGGCACGACAATTTTCTTCGGAATATTTTGGAAGGAAATATCGATGGGAAAATAGTCAGAGGAAAGCGACGCGCTTCGAACAATTATGACAAAAATAATGTCTTGGAGTTTAAAAAAAAACTTACGTAGAGGCGCAGAGGTCGATTGCCATATAGTAGTTTTTCGATAAACGGGAAAGAGTCAAAAATATATTGAACAAAGTTTACTCTTATTAAGCGTTACATTATCAGCACTCCGGTTCCCTGGAGGCAGAGACCATATATTTCTTGCTACCATTAAAATAACACACTTGCTGCCTTCACTCTCATCAAACTCTGGATGATTCCTTTTTCTTGAACGTTTCCAATGCGGTCAGACAGAAAACTTACGTTTGCCAGGGAAGCCCACAACCACTGTTCCATGCACATTCACCGTGTATACCGGCTTTATTAATCTTGTGTACGCATAATGGTAAATAGTAGGAGAAACAGGCTATATAAAATTTTATTAATAGATTCAGGCGTTACTTTGCGGAAATGCATATTTAATTATAACTAATATCTTCAAAATATTATAAGAGAAAAAACTAAATTTATAACTAATTTCTCGATCGTGCGATCGAAGTGTCAAGGCCTCTTAAGGATGTTTGGTGTAGAGTCCAAACTAGTCGAAAATACTTCCGGTTTGGCTAGGTGGCATTTATGACGTCACTTGGGCTTTACAGTATATTTAGGTGGAATAGTACGTAATATTTTTAAAGTATTTTTGTAAAATAATATTTTGTGTTTATTTAAAATATTTTTATATATTAGGTATCTTAAGCTCGTGGCAGGATGGGAACAAAGACAATTAGGTACATATATTGCCTCACGCCTCACATATGGACTAAATCAAATGTGGCCTTTAGTTAGTTGCAATAAAGAAATTGTTTTCCTAGATAGATCAGCAAATATATAATTCCTCAGAGAACACCAAACATTTTTTTTCATTTCAAACATGTAGACAACCAAACACAAAGTCCAAACCGAAACTTAATAAATCCAAAAATTATCTCACATGACACACTCCCTTCTAGATACGGGTGACATATTTACGACGGCGGTTTTAGGACATAAAACTAATCCCTACGACGATGAGGGGACAAAAGGGGGCAAAGGAGGCAAGGGGGGCAAGAAGGGACCTTTATTTCTAACATTCGTCACATAGTAGCAGTAAATTATCATACTCTGCTATGATATGACGTGGGCCGCCCATTAAAACGCTTTTGATTTAGATGGGGCTATAAAATTGATTTATGCCTTCACGCCAACAACCGTAGTACTGAAGCAACTATTATATTAACATTTTCGTGGATAACCTTTTTGATTTTGCAACGTAATACGTCCAACATACTGTTAATGAAAGTTGAGCCCTACTGTTTGTAGATAGAGCTGGTTATTGATTGCCGGTGCGAAAACAAATTAGGTCTTTTTTAATTGAAAAAAGTAATTCACTTGTGTAGTTGCATGCGTGTTGAAAAGTAGGCAATGTGAGCTCTAGTTTTATTAAACTAAAGTGCAAAGTTGATTGAATTTTTTTGCGTGATCAGGGCATTGTTTTTGGATATCGGTGCTGTAATTTCGACTATTTTATGACGCTGTACTTGGGTATAATATGTTTCGTTAAGTTAGATGACAGCAGGGCGATATTATGAGGGTGATTTTGTTATTGTATCGCATTTTGCGATCTAGATTGTTGGACAAGTGATGGCTTGCGGATGCGTGTTTATTTACAAAATTTGTGAAAACTCAATGGTATACATTTTCATGCGGGTATTGGAAACGTGCTGGATTTACAAATATGAGTTTTGTTGCAGAAAACTGCACTCTTTTGATTCTTTTTTCTATTTTTATAGGCCATATATACATTCCCATCTCAATTATAGGTAAGTCTAGAATGTTAAATAGACGGAATTAGCTCTAATGAAGCACAGCTGCTGGAACACAATATTTGATGCTTGGAGACAGATTTTCTACTGGAAGGTGGCCGAGCATTTACCAAATGCGCCACTACCATGTAGTAAAACTTAAACCTGCTGCGCAGCAGTCCATGTCTATTACCACTGGGTTATTTATAATTCTGTGTTATTTATAAAACTAAGTAAGAATAGTAAATATATTATTATATCGTCTCGCGTGAAGAGAACTAAAAGACGGACAACAATAAGTCTGTAAACAAATAAAAAAAAAATACCTGTATTCAGATGCCAAGCGTGGCAGTTATGAAAATTTCACCCGCTCCTTGAGAGGTATATGTTCAAAAGTAAACGTGTACGCTGTTATGGTATACAGTTCGGCTTAGATCACAAATAATCCAGGGAAATCTGATACAATTTTAAACTTTGTTACACTCAAACCTTCATTTGTAAGCTAATATATTTATTTGTAGCTTCAGAACTCTTTGAATATGACTGTTCCATACAAGAATTTGTAAGACTTCTCGGCTTCATAAATAAAATATGAAAGAGTATACACATAGTATAATATATAGCTGCTTAGGTATATTTTTTACCAGGTGGTAGGTCTTTTTAGCACGAGTCAACCTTGGTGGGTACCACCACAGCGTAATCTATACTTTCTCAATGCAGAAGTGTGCAACTGCAAACACTTGGGTTATACCCGTGAAGGGATTAGGCTTGCGGTACGAATCGCTTAAAATAATTTGACCGCCACCATCTGGATCCCACCGTATGAAGTTTCCCAAAGCGCTTGCTAGTATTACCTCGTTGGACTCGAGGCTCAATTGTGGGTAAAGTATGCACCAGTTTATAGATCCATCGATGCCAGCACCGCTAGTAGAACTTTATCCTTTTTTATTCCTTTATCCTGTATCTATGTATTAATATTTAACTTACAGCCACATTAGACTTAACAACTTTGTCTCAGGGTGATGGGTGCAGTTCGCCACTCGTGATGACATCTGTCATAGGCAGAGATTACCGCTTACACCAGATGGGACTCGTACTTGTTGCACTACAAAAACAAATAAAAATCTTCAAATTTAATATTTTCTCCATTCTATTTTCTTCCTTGTTGTCATATGAAAACATGTACAGTCACCGCGGTTTGTTTGGTAGCCATACGTTCTCCTTTTATTTATTAAAACCTACTAAATTTACGACCTTAAGCTATGTACCCATTAGAAAAATCCCAAGACGCGGCCCAACAAAATGCATTCGTCAATAAAACCCTGAACATTATTTATCTTCTTTACGACTTACATCAGTTGGGATTGGTGACGCAAACCTCATGGGATACCACTATAAACCAGGTGTCACCTGATTGGAGACACGGCTTTAAATCCACCATTTTATTGTCTCTGAGACTTTATGACCCATAAAAATCTGAGGTGACAATTGCTCCAAAAAAATTTACATCGCCACAAATTAGGTGGGCAACGAAAAATGCTTTGTCGGCCTAGTTCTATAATGCCGTTAAAATTTAATGCCACTATTTTTGATCGTGTGTTTACAAGGGAAAACATTTTTATTATATCTGAAGAAAAAAACACATTACATACAATACCATAGAACGTTTCATGTTTTCATGCTAGATCTAAGGGTACAAAAATTTGTGTGACATATAGATAGTACAAAAAATATGAATACATTCAGGCGTTACTTTGCGGAAATCTATATTTAAAAATAACAAATATTATAAGAAAACATTAAATTATTTTTTAATAAAACACTTAATAAATATAAAATATAGTTGGCGGAAAAAAAGTGTTTTTATTAAAATATTAATTTAATGTTTTCTTAAAGTATTTCTAAAATATTCGTTATTATGTTAGGACCAAAAATTTTCATTATCATTACTTAATTTTTTTTTTGTTTGATGAAACATAATTGATCCATACGCATTTTGATAATGCAATAAACAGCATGACGGACTATCCTGAAATCCTGCACCAATGTAAAACAATATAAGCCCAACTTGCTCTAATTTTTTTATAGCTAGTCTTTGGCCACTATCTCAAAGTGATGTTATCGAAGAGGTTATTCAGGCTTACCTAGAGTTACTGTCTCTCACGGACAGATGCCGAAACACACCGTTATTTGCTTGGCCACAGATTTCCCACTCAAGTAGTAAATCTACCAGACTGGCATCCCCAAAATGCCCTACCTGTGCTATAACGACTGCCACTCTAAGATAACAGAGACTGACGGGTAGCGTGCCCTCCGAATCATGGCAGCACTCAGTAGTAATGACTAATAATTAGGTGCATCATCGTTAAGAAGTTTAAAAATAATTATTGCAAAAAATAGTCTTGTTTGTAGTACAACGTAAGTTGAACTATAGATGTCGCTCCATCCTCATACGATGGTTAAGAACGAGAGGACAAATAAGACTTATGAGTCATATGTCATGTTGGCTTAGAGGTCAGAGCACACCCCGGCTATAGTGGTGGATGGCACGAGTTTGAATTCCGCATGTCTATAGTTATTCTTCTCCTTGTAGTTCTGTGATGGTGTTTTTAATCTCAACCTGCGTTTCGGGAATATAGAGGTTTATTATTTTTGTACATTTTTGTTACCCCTGTATTATGTCATGCACAATTCAAGACAATTATACGTGTGCTGTGCTTATTACAATGTATAATACATATGTTTTATTACTATTTTTTATTATTATTATTTTCTCTTTTTGGACTCCCTAAACCGCAATATTGTAAATCCTCTCCATGCAAGATGGCCTGTAAGAAATTGCTTAAGCGATAAGGCCGCCCTTTGTCCAATCTAATGTATTAATTTGTTTGTTTTTTATTATAAAAACTATAGTCGGAGATATTTGACTGATTCACGTGAGTTATCCCGTATTATTTACTAAAGATAATTTGTTTGTGATAATTTAATTGTTTTCCTTGAGTTTGTTGATGAATAAAGAATTTTGTATTGTATTGTATGTCAATATTGTTTTTAAGATATATAGCGTGGCGCGTAAACAATTGGCAACTTTTCGAAGTCGTCACAAGTTCACAAGTAGCTTCCCCTACTATATAAATCAGTTTGTCAATCCGACGTGGTGTGCGAGTTCACGAGAGAGTCACAGTCGTGAGCGTGATGTGCGTGATTCGATGTGACTATTGTATTTTTTTTAATATGAACTGATACGGTTTTTACACGACTGCCCAAAAAACGAGTGTTTTATTTTCAAGGTTCATGTATGTATGTATGTTTGTGAGTTTCTTTATGCCACCATAACTTCTAAACGGCTTAACCGATTCTATTGTATGAGATATCATCAGATAAGTCTTAACCCAAGTAACATTGAGTGCATAAAAAAATAAAAATGTAAACTGGCGGATTTTTATGTTATATTGTGAGAAAAATATATTTCTTTTTCTTCCAAATCCATTGAGTAAAGTATCTAAATGAAGGACTTTCAAACGATTTCAGAAATATTTATAACTTGCAGTTTCTATTTCAATGCATCAATAAAAAGCTTAACAAAATTTAATAATTAGCAGTCGGGTTTTTTACTTTTGTAATTAATTTTTAGTGTTCCATACCCGAAGGGTAAAAACGGTAACCTATTACTGAGACTTCGCTGTCCGTCCGTGCGTCTGTCACCAGGCTGTATCTCTAGAACAGTATGATGATGTATTTCTGTTGCCGCTATAGCAACAAATACAAAAGATGGCCAAGTGCGAGTCGGACTCGAGCACGTTAAAACAAAATAAGGTTAAAATATGAAGTCTAATGTTGTATAGCTAATGATACGGAACCCTTCGTGCGCGAGTCCGACTCGCATTTGGCCCATTTTTTTTTCATTCAGCAAAATCTTGAAGAGTTCATTGTGTTTTTTCAGTTTTATTATAATTTTCACTGTTTTGCATATATTTTATTTACCTTCTTAAATAAAATATATCCTGTAAAATCTATACAGTACTTTAAAATTTTTAAAACCAACTTTAATAAAAACAGAAAGCAAGTTGCATGGCCCGTGAACATTCGGACACTTAGCAAAGTAGTACATAGCAAGTGGCGTCCCCTACTACATAAATCAATTTGTCAGTCCGACGACGTGACACGAGGGTTCACGCGAACGACGCACGCACAATCGTGAACTAACTTTTTCTTTACTTTTTTGTCGTATGCTGTTTTTTTAGCAGATTTATTGATTGAGTACATTATATTCGGAATTTATAAGACTTAGTGTAATCGTGTTTATTCATGAGTTATTACTTATTCCTTCCGATTTTTTTCTTGGGAACATAAATGTTTGTCTTGATTATGAATCTGTGCTCAATATTATTTTTTTACTTGAGGTTTGAAATTTTTAAAATAAAAATAAATGAACTTGATGAATCACAAAATAGAACCCTGTGAAACTGTGGGATTGTAACTTACATTTTGACAACAGAATCATACAACTCATCACGTCTGCAATATAACCAATGAGAATGTGAATTAAACATTAAACACCTAGGAGGATATTTCACAAATCATAAATATTTTACAAAAAAATGTTTAGGGGCATACAATTTTGTACTCCAATAATTTGTAAAATATGATTTTCACTTAGCACGCGGTAGTGCTTGTAATTATATTTAGATACCTTACAAGGATGTTGTACCGCATGGTTTGGCTTTCATTTCATAGGAGAAAGAGTTTTTAATGCAGTACCATACTTGAAACAGAATTTCTAGAATATGAGACCCTATTATAAAGCCTCAAATAAATGTCCGTCCGTCCGTACGACCTTTACATGGTGTATCTTGGGAACAGTAAAATGTAGCTGATTAAAATTTTCACAGAATATGTCTATGGTGGATTGCCTATAAAAATAGCATATATTTAAAAGCAAAAAAGGTCCCCATTAAAGAAATGCGATTAGTTTATTGTTTTTTGGTATTAAATATATTATATACAGCGTCAAATTTGGTATGATTATAGTCCAATATGTAAGTACCGTTTGAAGACAAATAATAAAAACAGTCTGCAGGTCGGACTTCTGCTAAGGATCTCGAACTATACCCATATACATTTGTTTGGTATTTAATACATTCTGTATTGGAAGCCTCGGTGTCTGATTCCAAGTAGCGGCCGGTTTTACTGTTGTTTTTTAATGCCTATTAGGTTTGCCTATGACCACTATCTCACCTGATATTATGGTAAATGGTGATGTGGCCAAAGATGTTGTTCAGGCTAACCTAGAACTACTGGCTCTCAAGGACAGCTGCCGGAACACACCGTCAGGTGCCTGGCGACAGATTTTCTATTTGAGGGTGGTAGCTAGCCAGGCGGGCATTCGCAAAATACCAACATGCAATTCCGGTCAAATTAGACCAAAACATAGGGATGAGGTTACAAAATTGGTACACACTCAGCTGAAAATTGGTAGGATTGTTCAAAATACTATTATAAATGAAATGTGAAAAGGCCTCATCTATCCGACACCTGGAAAACATCTAGTTTTATCCAATAGGGATTGGTGGGATCTAGTTGTAACCGGCATAATATTGGCTAAACCCAGTAACAGCCACTAGGGTTTGGTTGGACGGCATGTTTAATACATTTAATTATTGTTGATTTTTGAAGAATAAATTAATTAAGTAGTAATTTTTAATTATTAAAACAATCTACGCGTCTACTACAAATGATATTATGATATAATTAAATTCTCAAATTGCACGACACTGTAGTATTCATTTGTACCATATTTTAAACAACAAAGTTTTTTGATCCTAACAGGAAGTTATATTTTTTCAATCTTCTTCGATCGTGTCAAGTTAACATCTTTCGCAGTATATATATATATATGTGTGTTTAACATTACATTTTTATGATTAGTAGAGTTGATAGTATGTTATTCAATTCTACTGTACTACTGTAGAGCATCGAGATCTACATTACCTGATTGAATGTTACAGTTCTGAAAAGAGGTGCTTTAATGCTAAAAACTATATGCTGATTGTAGTGTTATGCAAAACATTACCTATAAGTGTTGCACGAGGCACTGCGCCTCAAAGTAACTTGCACCTGGTCTTATAATCACAGTAAATAATTGATTTTTAAGCAAACAAGGTGAAGCATTTTCTATGCTGCAACCATACTGGGTACTTTTTCTTCTAAATCCTATTAATGGGAATCTACAGTATATATTAGATATATTTCTGGCAATATTTCTTCAATACCCTTACATTCGTATTCTAAATGAAACGATCGTGCGATTACACTGCGTGTTTACTCAATAATTCGATACAAGCTAATTCTTGGCCCGAGTTATAAGTGATGGCGGGTGTATACCACAACTCGTGTCATTAACGCGTCTTGCGGCCATACGGCACCTTACGCGAACGCTATTGTCAATAGTTTTTTTTAGTATTGAGATCTAGCCAAATATATTTTTTATTCCCATAAAACCGCATTGTTGCTATTTTATTGAAATTGTTCTCTAGACTGCCAATAGAAAAATTATCATGCCTGTTTGTCGACAAGGATGTAGGAAGAACTTTCTAAATAATGACATTTTGTCAGAGATACTTGTCGGTATAATGTTATACCATGATTAAATTAATACATAAGCTTACGTTTATGAGAATGGAATATATTGTAATAATTATTGTTAATGTCACTAGAAAGTTTAAAATATTGATTGTCTTTCAAACTGAAATTTGATTAACATTGACGTTTCTGCCGTATGTGAATGCGTAAGTCAACCATAGAGTTCACAGTATGACAGTTGATGAAGCGTGTGAGCAATAACGCTTAGACGTTAGACTTGTTAACAGCAAATTGGCATTTTCTCGAATTTAACTTATTTTACTACACCAAATTTTAACTACTTCCCAAAACCAAAACAAAATCGGAATATTCTGCATTTAATTACAAAATTAGATTTTGTTGAATAATATTTTGCAAAAGGATACGAACTATATGTGAGAAGTGAAATGAAGTAAACAATGAAACATGTATATATTATTTTATTTCCTTTAAACTACATATAACATAGCTCGTTTTTTACATATTAGACTTTAGGATTTAAACTTCACCTTTCAGTTTATCTAGTTAAACTTCCTAGCAGTCGGTTTAAGAATTTGGTTTGAATTAACGGATTCTTAATATCGTAACAATCGGTGACTTGCACCATATTCAGGCATCGTTTGCGATCCGGCCGCGACTCGTCATTTCTCGCATTGTCGTAATCCGCTGATTTACTAGCGACATTAATCAGGTTGACGGCCGATAGGGACTAAATCACTGCCACACACCATCTGCGAACGACAACAACCTTAAAGCAAACTACGCAAAGTTCAGATTACCCCAGAAAAGTACAAACATCTTGGTTGATATTAACACTACTGCATGTTATAGCTTGTAATTCTTTTTGCGAATTTTGTGCAGTTTTTTTGTTTTGTAACATGTTTTATTTGTCTAGCGCCCGGCGGTGTTGCCATTGATTTATCGGGGACGTTTCCTGTTATGCCCGGTTCAGGGTTTGACTGCAACTTGAGATTAAAGATTTTCTACGGTGTTGAGTTTTGAGTGATATATGTCGTTGATTTATTTTTATGTTCTGAGGACAATGTCCTGTGTAGAACGTTATGGGGTGGAAAATGATATACCAGTAAAATGAAATATACCTATTGAATGTATGATTTTAGTAATATATTTTAGTGATATAAGAAATTAATTCCGAATTTAAAGAAATGAGGTGAAACTCGTTATTAGGTATGTATATATTTTATCTTGATTTAAAATTTAATATTCAAGCTCTTTTCTGACATATATAATTTTATTAGGGCTTATTATAAAATAAGCCCGCATTTTTAACATAACGATGTGTACAGATCTTGTTAGCATCGATGGTAAACATTGTTCTCTTTGAAAATAAAGGGCTCCATATCTGATAAAGTCGAAGACATTTTTGAATATATTGTTTATTGGATTGTGATGGAACACGTACGAGATCCATGTGTTTGTAAGCGGTTTCCTCTGCCTGATATGGATTTCATTGAATTTGACGTAGTGCACTGCATACATCACCCTGGAATGATACATACAGCTGTTAAAGTCTCATGGACCTGTAACTGGCTCTCAAGGACTGCTGCCGATACATATTGTTGGGTGCTAGAATTAATTAGGTATCCATTAGGACACCTAATTAATTGATATTGAGATCTGCGATAGCATACAAAATATATTGCAGTGTTATTCAGAGTTCTACGCGTGTCCTTGGCTGTTCGAACTTGCTACGAATATTGCTCTAATATACAATCAACGAACTATAGTTATCCAAAAATCAAAAAATATTTTTTATAATAATCTATTTTATGATGCTGAGCTAGAATTATTTACTTCCCTCACATGTCTTGCTGTAGGTGTCTTAAGCAACAGCTAAGAGTAAACTAGAAAGCTCAACTGAAAACCTAGTGACACCTTTGTTATAATTTTCTAGACGCCTGGCAAGTATATGTACAAGCCAAGTCTCCTTCCTCCCTCGTAAATTTATATATTGTCTTATCAGTCATAGATAAAGTTTAACTTAGAAAACACCTGCAAGATTTTGTCTTTCAATATGTTCAATCCATAAATTACAAACCATTACAAGAGCAAGCTCTGATGTAGATTAACAGCTTGTTATCGGCAAGTACGAAAAACCAACAAACATAGATTGAAAATATGTTTATATCGCGCAACATGGCGATATCGATATCCACTCTGTTTCAAAATGAGCAAAAATTACAGAGAATAAATGCTATTGGCATGCATATTGTTGGATTTCAAAATCTTGCTGTCGGATAAATAAGCTGAACTAATTTATGATTTTAAAATAGATTAAAAAAAATATGTACGATTGGGAGACAATCCTGTAGATACTATTTCTATATAGTCAAGTAGAAAATCTATTGCCAAACACCTAATATCCATATCATCACTTACCATTATGTGAGATAGTGGTCAAAAGCTATCAGCTTTATAAAAGTGCAGCAAATGTATGCAGGTAATACGTAAATTAATTGTATTTTAACACTCGAGCCAAAAGGTCCACCACGCACTTTCAATTTGTCGCTCAGTACTTGACTATCAATTTTGGTGGCAGAAGTAATGAGAGAGAGTATTGAATTTATTCCTAGGCTGCTACTATTTTTGAGCAAAATATCACCTGCATTTAAATATTTGCCAAAAGCAAGCCTTTAATCATCAAGGTTGTGTGACGGCAACACAAAATACTAAAGTAGCATTTATTCTGATACATTTTTCACGCCAACTAAACTTTGAAATTATTTTGCTGGTAGTAACCAGTGCCCGGTCAAAGACCTCTGTTAAACGTTTTTTTAAACCTGGTAGGTTAGTCTTTGACCACTATCTCACCTGATACTAAGAGATAATGTGGTCGAAAATATTGTTCAGGCTAACTTAGAATTACTGTCAACTCTTACTCTACTAATCTCAACGACAGCTGTCAGAACACATTTTTTGGTTTTGGTAGCAGTAGAACTTGTATGTGCAAGTTCGTCCGAGGAAGTACTGTCATACATATATCTACCGCCAAGCAGTAATGTTAACATTGCTATGTTCCGGTTTGAAGGGTATGGATACCAGTGAAATTAAAGGCATATGAGACTCAACAACTGGGTCTCAGGGTAATGGGCGCAGTGCAGTTCACCACTTGTGACGAACTGAATCTGTTAAAAGCAGAGGTTACCGCTTTACTCCAGGTGACCCTTATGCTTGTTCCATGCGATAGCATGCTTTGCGACTGATTTTCTACTTGAGATAGCGACCAGACTAACCAGGCCGGCATTCCCAAAAAGCGCGTGGAGAGCATTCCCACCTTGCAAAGTCTAATATACAGCAACAACCTACTGACATCGACGTTAATAGTTGTAGTTGCTAATAGTAATGCTGCTTTTGCGATGCATTCGTCTCCTAGTTTTTACTAAATATAAAAATCCTGATAATCTTGACCTATTTAATAAAGCTTAACCTCTAAGAATTCTTGAAATATATCGACATTATAGCCAAAGTAAACCAGTCTAGCAAATAAAATCTCCAATATATATTTCCCAACAAATTGTAGGCCTAATTAATGATTCCACTCAGTTAAATTTCGAACAACTCACGCGTGTTTTTGAGCTTTAAAAGTGAGGCAAGTGTACGCAGTCCATAATTATTCATTGTGTTTTTAACACCCGCGCCAGAAGGCCGCGCGAAATTGTAAGAGGCCACTAGCGCGGCGCAGCGCCTCAGCTATCTCGTAAAAATTGTGCCCCGAAAACTATGGAGAGGAGAATAATTAATTCACAATTTAATTTTAAGCTACGAATACTTTGTAGTGAATACAGATGATGCTGCAAGTGCGTAAGGAATCTGCATTATGGCGATCTAGACGATAATGATGTGTTCAAGGCTCTAGTTACAAATTTTAATGTACACAAACAATATAAAAATCATTTTATTACGAACTTATGAAATATTTCATTATACTCAATGGATTTTCAATAAAATATAAGTGGCATTAAGTTTATCTTATTAACTTATCTTTTTTTCTTTAGTTATTACAAACTTAGAAGGATCTACTCAAAATAAATTAGAACAATTCGCTTCACGCCACCTATCACACAAATTATTACAAAGAATTTGAAAACTACATTATCTTATCTATACCCACACGAAGCAATTATCTACTGACTCATATTACATTGTTTCATATCAAGGCGGAATTACGACTCACCTGTGAAAAATATGTTCGTCTCGTTTTTGTAATAGAAAATATTAAAAATATCTAAACAACACCCTCTCTACGCATCTCACGCTTATCAAAACTTTAAGACATTAAAACAACACCAAAGCGATTGCATCTCTACACCTTTCCTGTCCGCATCCGAACACAACCATCTTCTGACTTGTTAATGCGGCCAGCCTCCTATCTTAGCATATTGCAAGGCTCTAAATAACGCCATTATTCCCAACATCCACCCGTCCAAATACAGAAACGTTATCGCCAAGAAAATATTTGATGGCTGCGAAGGCAAATTGAATTTATTATTTAAGTGTAATCAGGGGGGGTGCTGCTCTGAATATTTATGAATCGGCCATTGACGAATATGAGAGTGGGGTAGTGAGGCCGCGAGAGCTTAGAGCTACGTTCCACGGTAGCGGGTTGAGGTATGCCTTAAACACTACACTGGAAACGCTCCTCAAGGATTTTCACTAAAATTTCATATTGGTAGTGAGTTAAGTCCCCACCAAGGGACTGATTGCTATTTTGGATATTTATATTAATAAAAAATATTTTAAGAAAGCATTAAATTAATATGTTAAGAAAACACTTCGATAAATCGTGCGCTCATAGAGTCAAGATCTCCTGAGGATACTTCGTGTAGAAGCGACACGCATCGAAAATTGCTCTAGTTTGGCTGCGTGGTGTTTATGACGTCACGTTAGCTTCGGGTTCGTTCGGGGTTCACTGCTTCATATGTGGAGTTGCAAAGGTTACACATTTGACCAAAATCTCTGTGGACGTCTTCATTTCACATGTCACAGTTCAAGATCTTTATCAAGCAATTGGGTTGTTTTTATTAATTTTTAATTAATTTAGGGAGGACATAGATGCTGGCTACCGCCTGTGCGGTCGTCCAGCTCCACCGGGTTTTGGGCGAGGGCCTGGCCCTACAATAGCCCGGGAGGGAGAAGTGCCGAAGGCACTTCTCCCGAGACGGGCGTAGAAGGCGAAAAGCGCTTTCTACCTCCGTCTCCTGCGGACGCCGAAAACGTACCGCTACTATAGGAGGGGTTGACAGCGAGCTCAAGGGCACCACTGTGGTTCGGACCTCGGCTTGTCTCGCTGTCGAGAGACATGGGGGGGATCGGAGCAAAATGCCTCTGTGCAACTGCAGTGTTGCACAATTGGGCCCTACTGAATAATACTCTTTTACTATTTGGAGAGCAATTTATCGTGACCTTGTTTTTGCCTCGAGCTCGCCGGCGAGCTCGGTGTTTGATTGTGTGACCTCTGATTACCTCACACCTGGGGATTTTACCTCGACGACTTGCGGATAACGCTAAAGCTGCCAACGTAATGGCTGCGATGGGGTCATCCGGGTCGTCTAATACCTGCCGTGGTCGGCGACGGGGGGGTTTGAAAAATGGGATAGAAGAGGCAGTCGAGTAGTTCGATGCCTGGACAACCAATGGGTTCGGGTGGTGGGGCGCTCGATCAAAGTATCGGCGGGCGCAGTCCTTATTGAACTGCGCTAGAGAGGAAAGGTTTAAGTCGCAATGCAACTCGGTGTTCCGGATATACCACGGGGTGCCGGTTGCATTACGAAGAAAACGGTTTTGGATGACTTGAAGTTTATGAAGGTGGGCCTCACTAGCATGACTAAACACTACTGATGCGTAAGTCATGATGGGGCGGATGCAGGCAGTGTAAAGTGTCTTCTTATTACTAAGAGACATTTTACTCTCTTTGCGAAGTAGGGGACCAAGGCGACCCATTATGAAGGCCGCTCTGTTACGGACGGTTGTTATGTGATCGTTAAAGGTGAGATGACGATCAAGGGTGACTCCGAGGTATTTTGTTCTAGGAACCCAGGGAATGGGTTCGTCGAACAAAATAAGCGGTTTCGGGTAAGGGGAGCGTGTCTTCTCAGTAAAGCACATAGCTGTGCTTTTAGCTGGGTTGACCGCGATGCGCCATTTTCGGAACCAGTCACCGATCTCGGTGATGGCCCGTTGCATGACGAAATAGGACTGTCTGTTGATATGCCACCCAGTGGTGTAAATGGCGGTATCATCCGCATATTGGGCTAGGAATACTTTGGGCTGAGAGCGTGGGATGTCACTGGTATACAGTGCAAAGAGAATAGGTGATAGCACGGAGCCCTGAGGGACTCCGGCTCTGACTGGGTGGGGGGAGGAGAGGGTGCCTTCCACGCGATAGCGAAAGCTTCTGGCTTTAAGGAAGTCTTGTAGGATGAGCACAAGACGTTCTGGCACGCCAAATTGGTATAGCTTGTAGATCAAGCCGTTGTGCCAGACTTTGTCAAAAGCTTTCGCTACGTCGAGGAAGACTGCTAGCGTAGTCTGGGGTTTGGGGTACTTATTGAAGCCCTCAATGATGTGCTCCGTGAGGCGGTGCACCTGTTGGACGCATGAGTGTCCGGGTCTGAAGCCAAACTGCTCATCTGGGATAAGGTGGTGTTCCTTAGCATGGGACTGGAGACGGTTTGCAAGTAACCGCTCGTAAAGTTTGCCTAAGGCACTGAGGAGGCTGATGGGGCGGTAAATGGTGGGGTCAGATGAGCTTTTGCCTGGTTTGTGAATGCCAATGACATTTGCACATTTCCAGGTGTCTGGGAATAAGCAGTGGCTCATAGCAGCATTGAAGATGCTGACTAAGAGATGGATGAGAGGAGGAGAGAGGGTTTTAAGAACCCTGTTGGAGATGCCATCGGCACCGGGGGATTTGCGCGGTCGGAGGGCCTTGATCAGTCTCTCCACCTCAGCGTAAGTCGCTAAGGTGATTGGTGGGAGTTCAGAGGTGACCACAGAGCTTTTACGTTCGACTTCAGCATCCACCGAATCGAGGTGAGCTTGGTCAACGTGATCTACGTTAGGGGAACACTGAGCCTCTAGGCTATCAGCTAGGCACTCAGCTTTGTCTTCGTCAAAGAACGCTGGGACTAGTGGGACTGGTCTGTATAAGGGAGGCATGTCGTTATGGTTACTTCCTTTCAAGCCTCGCGCCAAGTCCCAGTAAGCATGGTGGCTTGGCACGAGGTTTGAAAGTTTATCGCCCCATTGTTGATCACGCAACTCAGACATGCGACTTTGAACCATGCGTTCAAAGTGGCGTTTCTTAGTTTTGTTCTCTTTACTGGGGTAAGAGTCGTAATGTCGGGTCACTGCTTTACTCTCCGTCACCAATCGTCTCACATCCGCTGGAATGACAAGGCGCCGGTCGTCCGGCACTATGACCTCCTTTGCGGATGCACCTACTACGGTGGAGAGGTGATTGGTGAACGAATCGATCGCAAGGGTTATGTCATCTTTTGTCAGGATGTCGTCAGGGATCTTGTCTAGGTCCGGTGAACTGATAGCCTTTAGGGCATCGCCTACTTGCTTCCAGTTCACTATCGTCTTAGTGGGGCGGGGGAGGTCAGTCGTTGGGTCGGGACCTAGTCGCAGTATAATGGGTCGGTGGTCAGAGTGAAGCTCGTGAACCACTTCTATGGAGCGTACCCGGAGTGTTACGCCTCTGAATAGTGCCATGTCAAGCAAGTCAGATCGGTGGTCTTCCATATAAGGGTAGTGAGTGGGCTCAGTGGGCGCAATTATGTCAAAGTTAAGTTCTGCGATTAGGTTTTCAAGTGCAATACCTCTGGGATTGTTGACGTTACAATTCCATAGGATGTGCTTACTGTTGAAGTCGCCAATCAGAATGACGGCGCTTCCTAATGAGAATAGGGCTTCTAAGTCAGCTCGGACGATCGGCTTTTTGCAAGCTTGGTAACAGGATGCTATGACTATAGGTTGATGACCAGTCATAGCTAGGAGGCAACATGATGCTTCCATATTAACAAGAGTCGGGGTAGGTAGGGGAATGCAGTGCAGGGACCTTTTGTAATAGATAAGAGTGCCTCCCCCACGGGAGTTCACTCTATCATCACGTACCGTTCTGTAATTGGCAAACCTAGGGTTCGCCTTCCCCGGTTTTAGAAAGGTTTCCTGCACGCATATGATATCGATAAGGTGGGTACAACAAAAGTCGTGGACGAGGTCACGTTGTCTGAAGAGGCCGTCAGCGTTAAATGACGCTAACGAAACTGAGTACGGTTTCGTGCGTTCGGTTGTACTACCCATAGTGGTTGTACTGGGGAGGGGCCTGGGGAACGAAGCGCTTAAGGGCGCTAAGTAAATTCGCGTGTTCCAATGTGTATTGGATCACGTCCGCTGGGGATTGAGCGTATTGCATCTTGTGGAATAGCTCTTGTACCTCATTGATGTCAACCGGCATAGCCAGATCGCTGACTAGGTTGATTGCCTCTTGAAGAGGGGCAGCCATCAATGGCATAGGTGGAGCTTGTGGCCGGGAAGCGGCGCGGGGAGGCGCGCGAATGGTGTTGGCGACGGGTGCCGGGAGCGCGGGGCGAGCCGGGGCCGGTGCGCGGGCAGGGGCCGCGGCGCGGGCGGGTGCGGGTGCGGGCGCGGGTGCGGGCGCGCGGGCCGGGGCGCGGGCGGTAGCGACGGTCTTAACCATACTGGGTGGTTTAGACCATGCGTTACGGGCTGGGAGCGGCGCGGGTATTACCTGTGAGGCAGGTACTACCGTTAGTTTAGGGCTTACCCGTTGGTAACGGTCGTAAGAGGGACGGGTCGGCCTATGCCTTGCCACCCTGTGGTTCACTCGTGGTGCTTTAGGGCAACCACGGTAATTCGCGGTATGCCCTTGAGCACCACATAGAACACAACTGGGTGGGTCCGGCGAATCCCGGGTGCGAGTGCACGCTGCTGTCGCGTGATCGCCTAGGCACTTAACGCACCTAGCGCGAGCGAAGCAGAAACGGGAGGCGTGCCCGTATAGTTGGCAGTTATGGCACTGCGAGGGACTTCCATTTTTGTATGGGGCTTGGAAATCGAGTCCTGAGAGGCCACAGACCTTTTTTAAATTAAAAATGGCCTTGCCCTCTGGTGTACGGTCTAGTACTACGAGTACTAGGTCATATGGACTGCGGTCCTTCCCGCTGTACATGCGGTGAACCGCATGCACAGGGAAGTCTTGTGCTTTAAGGTCGTCACATACCGCATCGGTATGTATCTCCTTAGGCACACCGCGAATCACAACGCGAAGGACTTTCTCCTCTTCGAGCGCATAAGTATGAAAACTTATGCTCTCTTTACGGAGGAGCTTTGTTAGCGCTCTGTGGTCGCTACTGGTGGGGACTTGGACTTTAATGCCCTGCTGCGTGGAGCGGGCATTAGTGTAATGGATCCCACGATCCGAAACTAAACGGGACAGCATGTCCCATTTGGTTTTGTCCTGAATGAACAGGGGTGGAGGCGGTTTTTCGCGGCGCGCGCTCGCGTCCTGAGGGGACGCGGCAGTAGTGGCCGGAGCGGAGGGAGGAGACGCGGGGCGCGGGGCGGGGGTCGGCTTCTTGCCGGAGGCGGGGGCCTTAGCGGGTGCCTTGGCGGGAGGGGCGGAAGTTGCGCAACTAGCGGCTTTAGGAGCACGCTTGCGTTTGCGGTCAACGACGGTATAGCCGTCGTTGTCGGAGTCCGAGTCAGTGCGTAAGGCGCGACTCGGATCTACTTCCATCTCCGTTTCGGAGTCCGAAGTGGGCTCGACAACGGCGATGGAGGGACGGGTGCTCGCTGGCCTCCCGATCGGTGAGCGCGAGCGAGACCTCTCACGGGGAGGGGCTGCCACCGTGCGTCTATTGTCCGGGCCCGGGGCGGGCGAAAGCGGGCTGTCCTCTGAGAAGGACCGGGTCAGAGGAGGGACGTTGGCCTCCGGGATTGAAGTCCCGGAGGGAGCAATAAGAGTGTCCGTGAGGCGGGCACTCGCTTCCTCTTCTAGGAGTTGCATATGAGCAACATACAGATCGGGGTGGCGGAGGGCGAAGGTCTGAAGGACCTGCACCTCACCGTTAGAGGGACGGGACTGCATCCTGAGGGGAATACTCAGGACGCCCTATCAAGGGTTTGAATTCCCTCACACACCTTGTGAGCTCACTGTGTGAGAGGGAGTGTGTACCTAGGGTGTGCCCTAGTTGTGTACCCTCTCCGAGCTTTTTTCTCGGCGGAGAGGGGTGCTCCTAAGCGCTACTCCAGGGTTGACTAGGGGCGACCCCAAGGCCAGTAATCCCGGAGCCCAGCTTGCTTCGGCTGACCCGTGAAGCGGGAAAGGCCACGGTGCAAGGTTAAACCAAAACAACAACAGTGGCCGTTGTCACCGTAGGGTGTCACACTGCGACCGCAGCAAATGGCGGATTTGATCGTTCAGACGGGTTTGGCTGACGCTACCCCACGCCTGAACGACGTCGCTTAACAGCACAAAGTGTGTTGTTACGCGACTGTTACTATGTTGTGTCGGGTAGTAAAGTGGTGAAATGCGCACCGAAAAGTGCGGTCAAAACAAGACCACCAGCCCGATATGATGTTGTTCGTCCGAAACAAGGGACTTGGGTAGGTGGTAATGCCTGACGTCTTAGAGCGCCTCTGCGCGACGGCACGGCGAGCTCGTAGCTCGCGTTGCTCGGCGTTCGGCGGCTGCTCAGCTTCTGCACACAAAACAAAAACTTCGTCAGGACTGCGTATTCCAAGGCACTGGTCTGCAACTAGCGTCGGAACGATGACCCGAGTGAGACGGCAATAGTGCGGGGACTATTGCGGTCTCACTGGGAGATACTGGCGGAGCTGTAGACAGGTGTGCACGGCGTGGCGGCACAGGTCGGAATCCGTGTTTTTATTATTTCTTGTTACGTTAGATATAATACCAAGTTTGACGATTGTGTTGACATGAAAACATCATGATCATTAGCCGGATGACGTCAAATTGCCAATGCCAGTCCACAGCCAACACACAGAAAATGGGTCGTCCATAGAACGATACATATACGTTCATAGCAATACATTATAAAGATGTGCAAAACAAAAATATTATTATTATTATTATTTTTTAAATTTCAACCGTATTAAGGTTTTTAAGTACCGGAAGATTTGAGAAGAGGTGGTGTACCAAATGCCTGTCCCATGAGGAGGGTTTTTCCACAATACCCACGCTTGGCGGGCATCTTGAGGATATTTTTGTAGATGTATAGTTTTTAACGTATCATCATCATCAGCCGGAAGACGTCCACTGCTGAACAAAAGCCTCCCCATTGATCGCCACAAAGAACGGCTATTAGCCACTTATATCAACTTGTAGCAATTTTTAGATTTATATAGCTATTGCCATTGGCTTTTACGTATACTTCTACAAATTCACAAATTGGTTTTTTAATTCTAAAATTCATTTTAATTTAATTAAATTAGCACTTAAAATTAAGCAGGAGTAATTAACCTACAAAATAAAATAATTTACACATACCCATTTTTACTGACACATTAAATATATTATAAACGAAGATATATATTCACATGTAAGAAAAAGGAAACAAAATTTGTTACCATTCACACAACCCTCTCTAAAATAGAAATAAATAAATATAAGTCAAGCTCCAATATCAAAAACGGTACAGCCTGTATTTATAGAGTTATGAGGACAAACACAAACAAAGAAAAACATTCTTTCTTCCTCCTCCTTTATTTGAAGTCAGGTAAAACTTATAAAACACAAAATGTTAACGCTCTCCGCACTTCTCTCTTGACTGGGCCTCAGCAAAGTTTTTTTTAACCAAATGTTTGGCGGAAAAGTGTTGGCTTGGGACGTGTAGAGGAGATAGGATGAAACTAACGCGGCTTACCTACAGACTATTTGAGTTTTGATGATTGGATTGTCAATGTTGTCGTCTTCACTGTACACAGTTGTTTTATTTTAGATGTTTAAAAAATGTGTTAAGGTTTGGTAAAATTCACTGGAGGGAAATTACTGGTTTCAGCGCCATCTACCGCAGCGTTAAGATTACAAACATGTTACAGAAAAGTTTATCATTGTAATGTTATATGCTGTAAGTATTTGACCGTGACAGCACTGCTGAATTATATTTATAAATAATTAAAACTGTCCTGTATAAATATATTTTGAAGTACCTAATTAGTATACCCGTGGCGAGCAGGTGGGTTGCCAGCATGTCACCCCACCATTTCATCCCGTGGGTGTTGTTAGAGGCGACTAAGGAAAAAGAAATAGCAGAAGGTGGAAAGCAGTGCTTTCTGAAGAACTGACAAATTCAAAGTCTAAATCATTTATTCAATTTAGGCATCTACGGCGCTCTTATGAAGGTCAATTACAAATTTTAAATTTAACATATTGCATAAAATTGATATACTTCATTATTCTAGCAGCCCCTGCGAGAAGAACGCGCAAGAAACTCGAGGTCATTCCTCTGCGATCCCCAAGACGCCTGCCAAGCGTGGAGATTCTAGCAAATCTCCCCAATGGGAAATGTTGTTCAACGGTAGACATTCCGGTTGATGTAATGATGATGAATAATAATTATGAAATCGACACAAAACTCCCGATCTTGGATTACCACAGGACTTAGCTGCTTCGATAGATATCTAGTTATCTTAGGCCTGTATTCTCATCAAAGACATCTTAATAATTGAGTTGCTACATTTTTTTTCGGGTGGAATAAGATTCCTGCGAGACTTCAACCCGCAACGCAACGATATCTGAAGGAAACTTGGAGAAACATTTCTATACATATTCTGGTCCCATGTAACAGGACGCGAGCCTATAGTCATCAACCGGTCAAAATTCCAGACTGCGAACATCTAAAAATGTCTTTGTTATAAAATCTCAATAAGTATCTGACTTGGGATCAGGATTTTCTAGATTCCAAACGCCATTTCACTAGCTATACACTATCATTATAATTTTAGCAATGACATACAAAATACGTTCATTTTATATTTTTAGCCTATTTAATAATTAAAAATAAACATGAATTAATTTGAATAAAAATTTCCAACCAAACCTCGCTCCATTCCTCCCCACCAAATAGGGGAATCAAAGATTAAAATTTTAAGACCAATTTTTGTCACGGTTAATTTGAAAAACGAAGTAGCAGCGCAAGTACCGAACTTACCGATCGCTAAATTTGACTTTACAATCGTATAAATTCGATAAAACGGGTTATATCGATGTTTGCAAACATACTCTATCTCAAACTCAATTTATTTTTCTGAAAAATATGTTCGATACCTGTTTTTTTAAATTTAATTTTTATTTAATCATCAAATCATGATAATGCCGATTTATAAACCGATTTGAAGATGTGATCCAAGCCATATTTTTTACTGTTACTGGCTACAGCTGTAATGCTGAACCCAAACAAAGCGAGGCGTATTCTACATTCAAATCATAACGAATATCATACTCGTTCGTTATTTTTTACTTAATGTTTTCAAATATCAAATTAGTTTTATAATTTAAAAAAAGAATGTATATTATCAAATTCTACAGCACGGTTTACATAGTACAATCCAAGTGATGAGAGCTACACTTCGACACTGCGTTCCAAGAATTTATGGGCTCGCGGGTCGAGTTGACCGTCCTTCTGTCAGACGGAGGGTTAGAACAGTCCCGCAGTACTGCAGTACTGGTATTCTGTGGTCTGGCGGTCCCACAATGTAGTAGGATAGTTTATGTAGTATTCACTTCAACTTTAGTGCGAAGCCTGATCAAGATTTATAAAATTTTTCTTTAACGATCTAGAAAGATAGATTGACAATAGGTTTTTGAAGCCCTCGTGGTGAAGTTTGCTTAGCCGCTCATTACCGATCAGCTTCGTTAAGCAACGACAACCGCAGTCATGATTTGGATGGGTGACCGCTAGTGACGTTACTATACTGAGCGTGCACGTTTTTGGAAGGGCATGGTTTTGATTGTTGTCTTACGATGGCAATGAATAAAGTAAATGGTGGTAGGGCATTTTGTGAATGCCCGCCTAGGTAGCTACCACCCTCAAGTAGAAATTTTGTCTCCAAGCACCTAACCGTGTGTTTCGGCGGTTGCCCTTAAGAGCCAGTATATTGTAGGTTAGCCTGAACAACATCTTCGACCACATTATTACTTAACATCAAGTGAGATAGTGCTCAAAGGATTAGCCTATCAAGGATAAGCTGAAAAAACCCCTTAAACTTGCCTCACAAACATGGTGAAAACCTTTATCAATCATTTGTGGGTATACAGGCAAATAAAACAAAAGTATGTAAGAATTAAATTACAGGCACATGAGACTCAACAAATGTCTCAAGGTAACGTGTGTAGTGCAATTCGTGACTTGTGACGAAATGCATCTGTTATAGGCAGAGGTTAGTCAGCTTAACATCAGGACTCGAGCTTGTTCCGTGAGTTCCGTCACAATAACATAAAAGAAATATTATAGATGGTAGGCCATCTTCGTGAAACATTATATGTTGCTAAAAGGTTTTATTATGGATATGACCGGTAGGCAATATGAAATATTAAGCCGATCACTTACATAGTGAACTACAGAATGAAAATGAAAAATACTAAGCAATCTATAAAAATATCGTCAGGCAAATGTACTATGTAAAAATAATCAATGAAGCGCAATTAAAACAGCGATGTGATAAGATAATTTCTATTTTTAACTTTATCAGTTACTTATATCTTTTATTAACCGCGCCCATTAAGCCTACTTTGATAAAATAAAAAATATATATTTTTAATATTTTGTAGAAGCGGTGATACCCGAGCTGTTATATAGCTATGGACTTCGGTGTCGCAGGACCATGGTTCTATCCCCACCACCGGCTTGAGCTTCATCACATGGTGGAAGGGCATTTTGCAAATGCTCGCCTGACTACCTTCAAGTAGAAAATCTGTCGCTAAGTACATCACAGTGTGTTCCGGCAGCAGTCCTTGAGAGTCAGTATGTAATTATAAAATTACAGGCACATGAAATTAAACTATTGTAAGCTTCAAGGTGACGGGCACAGTGTAGTTCGTCACTTGTGACCAAATGCACCTGTAATAAACATAGGCTACTGCTTCACATCAGGTGGGCATCGAGCGTATTCCATCACATTCCTATTAAAAAAATATCTTAAAAGAAAATCCCGGATATGGAGTTAGAAATATCTATAAATACTCCCAATAATCAGTATATCACCCAAAAAAAGAGATTGCCCCAAAAAGAAAATCGTAACCAACGTAGCAAATGAAACAGAGCACGAACATTTTCACCCTACCCTCAAAACACAACCAAATTTATACCTACAAAAAGCGTAATTATAAGCAATAAATAACTGCGTACACACATACCTACTTAAAGGGAGACACTCAAAAAATTTATAGCCTATTCCTTAACAAACTCGACGCGAAGAATAGCACTGAACGGAGAAACAAAATAAAAAAAACAGCGGATCACTCCGGCTGGGGTGAATCAAATACTTTCTCGATCGGGGAAGGAATGAAGTGAATTTATTTGGCTCATTGTGAGGGTAACTTTAATTCTAGAATTTGCGATAAGTCTTTTTATATCACACGTTGGGCGCCAATGTTCAAATGGAAAGTTTTATTAACATTGATGTCGTACTTTAACTAACCTTGGTAAAAAATAATGTATGTAATACATCTCCTGAGTGCTTGTAATTGATACATTAAAGGACAAGAATATTGAAATTCAGTATTTTAGCGATCTGTTGTGTGGACCTATTCAGTCTAAACACACATATTTATTTTATTTGAAAAAAAAACAAATTATTAATTTACACGTTGACTTAGAAGTTCCCGCAAATCACTTTTGGTACTAATTTGAGCAGAGGTTCCACCTGAAGGGTATACTGGTACTGAGTCTGGTGACTCCTGGAGTTATCACAATAAATCTGAGCACTTAATTTTGGAAGCCACCGTTTATATAGAGAAAAATACTGCTGACAACGCGTAAATAGGTTTGTGAGGGATTCGGGCCTAGGTCAATAATATATTAGATGTAACAGATCGTAGTCAATATAAATATATATTTTTTATTAAATATAAAATTTGAAAGGCCAGCCTAAGGCCACTGTTACACCTAATAAGCGATGATGTGGTCAAAGTGGTTATTTAGATGAACCTTGAATTTCTGGCTCTCAAGGACAGCTGGATAGTGCTAGGGCGCTTGCTCATAAATTGTCTATACTTGAAGGTGGTAGCCAGCCAGGCGAAAATCTCAAGCCAGCGGTGGGGGTCGAACCATGGACTTGCGCCACGGCAGTCCATAACTACACACATCAAAAGTGCCTAGGGATCATGTACATTTTGAACTATAACTGATTTGTTTGGCAGAAAAACGAAAAAAATAGGATTTTTGCTATGTTTATTGTAGAATTATATTTATAATTAATCTGTGTCATTTACACTAATCACACAGTAATATCCCTGCCTCAAAGTGATTTTGATGATCTCATTCAAATCGCTGTGCTTGTATCCTCAAAGTGATTTTGAGGAATGGCCGCGTACCTTCTTTGTAACCAGTCAAAAAGCTGTTGTGGGGTATGCAAGCATCCATACTTTGCAGAGCTTCTTTGTAGCATATCCCATGCATGTTCTATGGGGTTGAGGTCTGGCGATTGAGCAAGCCACGGGAGAACAGCATCGGGAAGAGTACGAGTTACGACTCTAGCCGTGTGTGGACGTCCATTATCGTGCACCAGACGAAACGAATTACCCAAACGGCTTCGCTTCGATGATCACTTCTGGAACAATACCCCGCATAAATCTGATCATTGAGGTTTCACCTGATCCAAATGAGATCCGTTTAATACTTACTTGATTTACACGAAAACGTACTTGATCCCTAGGCACTTTTGAGGTGCGTATTACCGTGCTGCTATCACTATTTCTAAAAAATATTGAAATTAAATTTTGTTATTTTATCATATTAGGTTTTATGGACGCAACTAATCAAATATATTAATGATAAAATTATAAATAGAAATCTTATCACAACGCTGCTTTAATTGCGCATCATTGCTTATTTAAAATTATACTTTTGCTTGACGATTTATTTCTATTGATTGCTTAGTTCTTTTAATTTATTCATCTTTTGTAATTTCTAAAGGATCTTTTGAAAGAAATTGGTATTTTAACTTTACCGAGTCTATGTCTACATATTTTATATGAAAATTTTATGTATGTTCGCAAAAATATAAGTAAATTTAGAATAACCACTAACATCACTAGGAATAAATATATAAAATAGCGGTGCCAGGTTGTAAATTACCAATGACAAATATAGGTAATTGTTGGTTTTATAACAAAGTTCCCAAACACATTACAACGCTCACAGAAGGAACGTTCAAGTTGCACGTGAAAAACATTTTGATTAAAAAATCCAACTACACAGTTTGTGATTAGGTACTTAAACAACAAAAATGCTTGGACGATTCCGCCTCTCTCAAGCTATCGCCTGTCCCCTACGTAATTTAAACAGATATTGTAAAAAAAATATTATATTGTATGTAAGACATTGCTAAAAGAAGTTTAAAAGAATGACCTCGAGTTTCATGCCCGTTCTTCTCGCAGTGGCTCTATAATTTTTTTGCTGAACATGGCAGTACAGTGTGTTCTACATTTTTTTTACTATTTATCTACATTTCAATATTAAAATTCACCTTCATAAGGGCGCCGTAGATGCCTAAATTGAATAAATAATTTTGCATTTGAATTTGTATATATCTCACTCTAATTAAGATCGGCTCGGCATAAGTTTCATAACTCATTATGCTACCGGTCATATCCCTAAACAAGAAATATCTATTATAAACATATCATTCTTTACGATAGATAGCCTACCATCCATACTCGCTACATACTTTTAGTATATTTGCCTGTATATACACAAAGGGGTAGGCAGTTTCCTCCATGCTCACGTGGAAATTTTAGGGTTAGCCTATGTTTCTAGCTCGTAATAACTATGGACTGTCATGCCGTTGGTCCATGGTTCGATACCCACCGCCCGCTTGAGCTTCACCGCATGGTGGAAGAGCATTCTGCGAATGTTCGCCTTGCTAACTACTAGAGTAGATAATCGGTCGCTAAGCACTTAACGTTGTGTTCAGGCAGCAGTCCTTGCGAGCCAGTAAAATTACAGGTACTTTAGACTTAACAACTGTATGTGTCAGAGTGTCGGACGCAGTACAGTTTGTCACTTGTGTCGAAATGCATCTGTTAAAGTTACAGGTTATCTTTTCATAACAGGTTAGCATCGTGGATGTACAAAACGTGATGTAAAAAAAACTTTCAAACATCATGATCAAGCCAAAAAGTGGTCTAAAAGTGTTATTCAGTTATTTGATTTCTCTCTTTTTTGCATAGCAACGGTGCAATGCTACAATGACGTACTTTATGCACACAATCATTTTATCCTTATTTACTTAAAGTTGATTTGTAAGCGATATACCACGCGAGGGAAGGTCTTCAACATGTTAAATCACGAGAACTCATCTGAAATGTGGCAACGAAAATAAACAGATAAGTTAACATATAAGTTACCATATTATGACCTACAAATCTAAAAACGGGAGTCCAAATTTCATCACCGAAAATCCTCAAACATCAAAACAATTCGTTCTGTTTATTCTCAACTTACTTCACAAAGGCTAAGCCGCCCGCGCACTGTTGACACAAAACCAGCGCACACGCCGCGCCGCCGACTCAAACGCGACGCGGTGCGTTTTGTTTGTAGAGATCTTGAGTAGATTTCGGCTAGCTTTTAGAAGACAGGTCTTGTGTTAATTGAATGGTGATAAGGAACTTAAAATAGTTTTAGGCGAACGTTGAACGCTTTGGCGGGAAATTTGTAATAACACGACTGCCCAAAAAATAGTATTATTTTTTTTTATGCATGATAGTTTAGCCTTTGACCACTATCTCACCTGATGGTAAGTGATGATGTGGTCGAAGGTGTTGTCCAGGCTAACTTAGAATTACTGGCTGTCAAGGACAGCTGCCGGAACACACCGTTAGGTGCTTACTTATAGAATTTCTACTTGAGGGTGGTAGCCAGGCGGGCATTCACAAAATGCCCTACCACCATGCTTTAACGACGGCCATCCTAAGACAAGAACCGGGACCGACGGCCTAACGTGCCCTCTAAATCACGTGCACGCTCAGTAGTAATGTCACTAGCAATCACCCATCCAACTCATGACTACGTCAGACATTCCTTAACTTTGCTGATCGGCTAAGAACAGCTAAACAAACTACGCTACGAGCGCTTCAATTAGGTTACAAAAAAGTGTGGAAAGCAGGTAAATATTGCATTTCTCACCATAGACGTCCGCTTCCAACTTAAGAGTAAAAGAGACTTGAGGTGGTGAAAAAAAATTTAGTTTCTGTTAGATTTAGTACCGATCTAGCGAATAAATAAAACAAAATAGTATATTAATTATTGGTACCGTTTAAGGGTTACGTACTATGTGTCTACATAGAGTGACTATTTACTTAATTTGAAGATTTGTTGAAAATGTCGTCCATGTTTTGTTTCCCTGATTTTCGTCACTTTGAAAGTGAAATCCTCTTATGAAAGATATGATGCCTCGCAATTATTATTTAGAAAAAATTGGAATTGACATCTTTAAAGAGTACTCCTTAATAAATAATATTTTTTGATATACCTGTGATTGTCTAGAGATTGCACAGCGCTGTGACGGTCGAATTCAACGCCGCTGTCACGGCGGGAACAACGTGACAGTGAACAAGATAATTGCATGGATTCAGAATAAATATATACATATTACGAGTATGTACCTACAATAATTTTGCCAACAAATCCGTGCTGCAGGTATTTTCATATCTGTTTGACAATTAGTAATAAAATATGTGAAGTGCAGCTGTGTTTTAATTAATTTTCTCCTCAAAGATTTCTCATTTTCACACCTTTCGCTAACATAATATGGCCAAATATATTGCGATGACAATTTTGAAATCGAGAACAATCGCATCCGTGTGGAAAGAAAGATTTTCTATTATTCAGAAACAACAAAAGGTCGTAGCCACCACTTGCAGCTCCCTTTGAAATTGAACTTTTTACATTATGGTAAGTTTTCGTTTCATTTACAAGCTCCTAATTTATCCCAATCACTCCCTTGTAAAACGAAAGCGACTAGAGCCACAACACAGTTATACTCCTAGGACGTGCTCTAGGGCTATATAACTAATGTTACACCAATCATTGTAACTTAGTTATATGCGTTATTAATAAGGTGTATATTATAATCACTACTTAAATAAATATGCAAAAATTGTCGAAATTTAGTAACTGCGTTTCATAAATTTAACTTTAATCATAAAATTTACAAAAATATAAACAAAAAGTAAAACAATCTGGAGTCCCCAAACGAAACGTATTTTTGTACGTTTCTCGTAATTTACTCTTTCTCGTAACTGCTCGAATAATGTTGATGAAATTTAAATGGTATTAACTGAGAGGTACTTAGCAAATAATCATCAAAATCGATTCATAATTGGTGGAGCAATCGCAAAACACACATACAAAAATAACATACAGTCGAAGTAAGCTCTTCCCACTTTTTGGAAGTCTGTTATAAAACTATTATATACCAAATGAACAGGAGTTACGCTTATCATAAAGGTAGATAACTACCACGTAAATTTTTGTGGGTTTGTGGGTTTTTTAGAGCCAATCAGACTCATATTTGGCTGGTTTTGTAGTTATATTGTACAGAAAGTAGTATACAGAAAATTAAACAAACTTCTTCGGCACAACATGTTATGACAAAAATGAACATGGTAGTTATCTACCTTTATAATAAGCGTAACTCCTGTCTATTACAAAAGCAGTGTAACTATAGTGCGTAACACTGCACTCCACGCTATAATCTTTCGTCGTATTCTCCCAGTGGTTCTACTTGCTGCACGGCCCTCTAAACATGAGCACTTTTTTATTTATTTAAGCAGTTACGTATTTGCATTCTATTGCTTGAAAGCAGAATATCTGACACCACCCACCCAGGCGGATTCTTGAGGTCTACCACCTGGACATATATTTTATGTTGGCATAGAACCTTGGATGTTCCTTGGGTCGCAATGAATCTACTTCCCAAACTATCGAAAGTTTTCTTTGTAGCTACCAAAACTATTAGAATCCAACACCGTATTGTCATTATTAGAACTTGCTGCATAAAAGCGCATTTTTTTCATCTGTTTGTATCAATTGAACTAGTAACCAACCTTTAACTATGGCAGCAATAATACTTAGAAATATTTAGGGCAATTATTTCACGTAATATATACACATTAACGCGTGATGGATACTAATGATAATAGCATGTAAATGTTGCCAGTGCGTCACAGGAGACGTCAGGGTAACGCACTTGTCCGTGTTGCCATGATTTAGTGTCCGTACACCATCTGCTTGCCATATTAAGGATAGTTTATGGCGTTTCAAGATGTATGTAAAGTCTATGGTAGGTCTTCGGTAGGATATTTTTATGGTTACTTTAGTAAGCCGTTATTTAAAACTAGATCCATACGCTGCTTTGGCAGCGCCGTCAGGGTTCCTTACCGAAAGGAAAAAATGGAGCCCTATTAATGAAAATCACTGTGAATGTCTGTTTTTATGTCACTGATCTCTAGTTTGTAAACAGAAGTAGAATATAAAAAGTTGACCCAAAAGGTAGATATTGCACTAGAGATTCAATGATGGTGAAGCAGTGATGGCTCAGTGGCATAGGCTATGGACTGCCGCGCAGCAGGTCCATAGTTCGAATCCCGCCGCGGGCTTGAGCTTCACTGCATGATGGAAGGGCATTTTGCGAAGTCCCGCCTGGCTAGCGACCGCCATGAAGTAGAAAATCTGTTGACAAGCTCCTAACGGTTTGTTTTGGCAGCAGTCCTTGAGAGCCAGTGAAATTACAGGCACATGAGACTTTAAGAACTATGTTTCAACGTGACGGGCGCAGTGCAATTCGTGACTTGTGACGATATGCATCTGTTATAGGCAGAGGTTAGTCCGCTTAATATCAGGTGGGCCTCGAGCTTGTTGTGTAGCCGTCACAATCATAAAAGAAAAGCGTTTCAAACGGTTTTTTATGTTTATATTCGAAGACGTACAAGCCGGTGCCTGATGGTATGCATCACGTCCTTTGAGTATACTTTCCTTAGAGGTATACTCAAAGATCACGTCTGTCCATGTACAGTTACAGTGTCACCAATGTGTGTGACAATGCACTGCACCCGACACTCCACGATATTTGTTTTTGAGTCTCAATTACCTAGTAAATTTTACTTGCTACAGTGCCCTTCAAGCAGTGTTTACACACTGCTGCTTGACACACAAGACGGCCTCTTGCTTAAGAGGCCTGCCTGGTTTGTCACCTGATGACCTGAGACAAGCAGTGCCTGGGTGGTGCCAATCAGTACTATCCATTATATGAAAATGTAGCCGGAAATATTTTTTTTTTATTGCATTTTATTATACTGGATGTCATCGTCCGACTCTTTTAATAATTTCTTTTTAACAGGGTTCATTGAGTGAAATTACATTTTTGAAATCGAAATAATGTAATAGAGGGCGGTGAAAATTGTCTATTTTAGACATTTGTTCATTGGGAGTCTGTCTTAAAAACAGAACGAGTTAGAAATCTAAAATTTAAGTCTAATAATATAAAATAATCCTGTGATTTAACTCCACTGGATTATATTTTGTGGAGCTAATTTAAGGACAGAGTCTTTACGGAGCCAATCGAATCGATTGCAGACTCAAATCTCAAAATCCGTCATGTGATTAACGAAATAGACTTGCCATATTGCCAAAAAGTGATTAAAAACTTCGATGAAAGAATCGACATCTGTCAGCGTGCTCGGTGTGGACATTTGCCAGATATCATTTTACAATACAAACCTGATTACACAATTCCTGTACAATCAAGTTTAAAAAAAATAAACCGTAAAAATACCTATTGTAAACCTTAAGACGTTTACGACTTCAACTTAATCGTGACAAAAACATTAATAGGTATTATATATTTACCACAACGTCTTGGCCAAGTTACATTGGTCGGTCTCACGAGTGGACTGAAGAGGCAGGTCACAAGTCTCGAAGGGTGAGTATTTTCTCAAACTATCCGCATTTGATCTTGATATGTATCGTCTCGGCACTTGCCTAGCACTGGATTCCAGGAAGCCGCTAATCTAAACCAACCTCTCGATTGAAATTATGATAAATCCTTATTTCAATATCAATCCCCTCGTGACCATAACCAATGGAACTTGGCCGAGACGTTGAGGTAAATAAATAATATACATGTTTTTATCGAGATTATGTCCCGTTAAATAATTATTACGTTGTGTTTAAGTCGCTATAGGTTACTATAGTTATTTATAGAGTTATTTTAATTGTAAAATTAAACTACTGAACTTATTTAGGTGAAATTTATGGAACATAATTTTTTTTCATACAACGAAAAAACTAAAAATTACGAAGTATGAGATTACAAATATTAAATAACAGTACCACCAAACTAAATTTTTTTTTCTAAAAAGATGAAAGATTAAGTTTTCCACACCTCAGAACCTGTGTTATCCAAGTAAAATTAATGAAATATCGTTAAGCAATTTATTGCACAAATAATTTTTTTAATGTTATCATGTTGTTTTCTTTCAATGAATTAATTGAGCCACGTTGTAACTCGTAATAATTACCTAAAATTACCTCAATTACACTTATCAAAGGAAATTGATGATTGATTTGTTATAATTGATATCAATCAACAGTTTTATTTTAATCCTTATCGGATATGAAATTTGACCCGGATTTAAACATTGATTAGATAATGATAATCAATTGCAGTTAAGGTGAACGATAACGTCTATTGAAAAGAGAAAAACATTTTTTGTAAGATTTTTTAAATATATTAATATTATTGAATTTACTTAGATTGAATTGAAATAATCTTTTAAGATAGTATGAGCAATGTTATGGTATAAAAAAATAATAGCCAAACACAATAATAATAATAGAAGAATGCTTACCATAACTACCAACACGAATTTTTTTACAATGACGAAATAATTTTTCATTTTTCGCCAACAAACGTGAGTTTTTATCTTATTTTTTTTACAACGGTACATGTTTTATTTCTGTCTCAGATATAACCTGCAACATAGCATAGGCCACCATCCTCCACCTTACCAAAGGGTTTGTTTAATTGGACAAAACATAACCTACCAACTATATAAAAATACACAAGATAAAGATAAAGATATATTAATTGTTCATGTAGGTTAAAAGTGGCTACTTTTAACCTTCGTGGCTCTTAGTGATCACGAGGACGGCCAGAATCATCACCATGTGCTGCTGAGGTAAAACATCACTTTAAATGCTGCTGAGCTATCAACTGACAGAGAAGGGGGAGAAAAAATAAAAGAATTAAAGAAAGTAAATAGTTAAGAGTATAAGAGCCGTTGCTTTTGATTCCCTAATTCAGGAGGTAACTACTATAAACATAGGATTCCGGACATAAGAAAATATGTGCCTTTAATATATTAAAATCATTGAATTTTATTTAATAATATTACATAGCGACTATGGCAATAGGCCTATCTATTATCACACTACTCACAAGAAAAACAATGAAATCAGATAGGACTTATTGCCAGTTCACAGTCAGCAGATTACCCTCGGAAACGTATTACATCATCTTTAATATAAAATAGTACGGGTATTATGTATGCAAAATATGCAGTAGATACATAGTGTAACTAATATTATCCAAATTGCTAACTAAAGTTATACAAGGGGGGGGCACAAAATTTCGTCTCAGTCGAGTGATCTTCGATAGCCCAGTGGTTAAGGCTCGAGGTGGGCAAAACCGGGGGAAGTGGATTCGATTCCCACTCGCAGTGAGAAATTGTGTTCACTAAAAAGTTATACATGTTATATGCTCCAAATTTTGCGTATCATAATTTAATATCTAACTAAGTAAAACATAATGTTTTATGATAAAGTACTAAAATATATAAAACTTGGTTATAATATTATATAAACATATTGAATTATCCGCAGCCGTGGACGTCAGCGTTCACCTTAAAACTTGGTTTACTTGTTTTTTATGTTATATGCTTAACACTGCATTGCGCTCATCACTCGGAGACCTACCTTAGTTTGTATGTCTTATTTGCCCAGTAATATTACGTGTTACAATGCCCTTCGTTTATAAACATAGTAGTGTTAGCACACGAGGTAGAATATTTGGCCGCACTTGGGAAAACTATAACCTGTATAATTAATACTGTAGATAGACTTGTTTATGTATATGAAAATATTTTTTTTTATATAAATATAATAAAATGATTTTGTTATTTTCACACGAATGCCCAAAAAGGGAGAGTTATGTATTCAGGGTTCATATATGTAGCTATGTTATGTATGTATGTTTGTGAGTTTCTTTATTCCAACTTAAATTATAAATGGCTAAATCGATTTTTATGTATCAGATATCGTTAGATTTTTCTTTATGACGCAAATAACACTAGGAACATAAAAAAAGAAAAAAAGCTATACTAGTATACTATAGGATACTGGGCGCCATATTGTGCGTTACATTTTTTTTTACCTAAACCCACCAAGTTAGATAGTAAAATGAACGTTTTTTTTATTATATGAGCGCCTTTTAATTAATAATTAGGAAAAATTGCGTTTCATTATGGAAGGTCTAAAATTGCATTCACTTCCTAGATGTCTGCTCATGGTTGGCCAATTTTTCCGTTTTGACATACTTCGAAAAAGGAAGAGGTTCTCAATTCGGCTGTACGTTTTTCGTATCTTCGTTAGACGATTACGAATTAATTTTGATGTTATTTTTGTTTTGTCATACTTCAGACGTGGTCCCATATATATTTTACAAATCAGTTGTGTATTTTAGTTTTTAACAGAAACAAGTAGAAAAAATAAATATGTCAAGCAAGAAAATAAAACCAAATTGTGTTTTTTACTTTTCAACTGTAGAAGAATTTTTTTAAGTAATTCTAAATGTAAGAAACAATATTTCTGAATAATGAATAAAAATTATATTTTAAAGCTTACTGGAAAACCAGAAACATAAATATTGATGAAAATAGATATTGTTTCGGATGGAAAAAGATAACTTCCAGCGGGACTTGAACCCGCAACCCCCAGAATACCGTCCTGGTGCATTACCTGGGGCGCTGGCCAGCGCCCCGCTTCCTTAGCATAATTGGTATCGCTGGAAGTTATCTTTTTCCATCCGAAATAATTTCTGTTTTCGCTTAGGATGCGTCAATGCTGTAAAATAATACTAAAATAGATATTGGTTTCAAGTTTCAAGTTAAAGTAGTATGTTCTTTATAAACAAATTTACCGAGTATATAGTTTACACTGTGACAAAACTACGTTTGTATTTTTTTTTTGAAGCAGTAATGGCTCAGTTGCTATGAACTGCCGCGCAGCAGGTCCAAGCACCTAAGGTGTGTTCCGGCAGCAGTCCTTGAGAGCCAGTGAAATTACGACACATGAGATTTAAGAACTGTCTCAATGTGTCGGGCGCAGTGCAATTCGTGACTTGTGACGGAATACATCAGTTGTAGGCAGAGGTTATTCCGCTTAACATCAGGTGGGCCTCGAGCTTGTTCCGTCACAAAACCATTAAAAAAAAATATAAAAAGCGCTCTGCCACGCGCTATGTATTCACTATCCTTAACGTTTAACGATTTATTAAACATTAAGTAAACGGGTAATTTATCCTTAAGCTGAGTGCGCACTGTATTTTTTCCGGTACCGTCACGTCTAACGACGTAACCATGTAGTTGAAGTTCATAAATCGAACGGCGAGGCGCCGTTACCAGGTTCGAATCCGGAAAGCATGCGTCTTGTTGATTTGTGATGCAGATGGATGGGGCGGGGCGCGGCTTTGATTCTCTGAACTGAAATGGATACAGATTTTCAAGTTCGTGGGAAAAAAGAGATTTGAACCATGTTTAAGTATCCGTAAATGGTAATTTTTAGGGTTCGGTACTAAGCAAAATACTCTATTACCAATACTCTGCTGTACATCTGTCCTTCGGATGTTAAATAATTTAAAATCCGATTTTTGAGTCCTTTATAGGTAAACAAAATTGAAATTTTCATAGAATATGTATTATTGTGGGGAATTACCTAACAAACAATGAAAATGCCTAACAAATATGAAAAGCGGAAAGTATCGTCTTCATAAAAACTGAAAGTTTCCTCTGCGATCCTCAAGACGCCTGCAGAGCGTGGGGTTTTTGACAAATCCCCTCAATGGTGGAGACTTTGTATAACCGTGGACGTTTGAGGTGATTTTAATGATGACAGATTAATAATGAAGTCAATGAACAACTAAACAATTAACTAAGAAAAATTACAGGTATATAATGAAACATAATTAATATTATTCCTTTTATTTATTCTATTTTATACACAACACAACAGACATTTTTATGTTGGCAGTTGTGGCAATCGTTTGAAATACGAGTATTTATCTAGCTTACGATTGTTTATGAACAATGCATCATAACGTAGAATACATAAACTTATCGCTATTTACTATCTGCATTGAAGACCGCTTAAATTATAACCCCAAAAACTTAATGTATTCATAACATCGCGACTCGACACACATGTAAAGAACCGCGCACACTCGCGACCACACGCGACACGAGACGTTTTTTCGAGTTAATGACGTGATTTATTGCTTCCTCCACGCGGATTAACCCGCCACAATGTTCGCGCCAAATGTGACGCGACGCGGGTGACAGTGAGCATGCCGCTTTATAATTGGGGTACGGTGTGAGGAGTTTATAGAATCTTTGAGTTAATACAAATGTGAATGAAGTAAAGTAGGTCAAAAGTACCTTGAAAGAAAGGGATAGTAATCGAGAATGGAATGAAGAAAATGTATAGGCGGCAATAAACATTGTATGCTATGGTTTCCTTTTAGGGTTCCCTATGGAAAAAGGAAATGGAGCCATATCAATGTCAAGCTGCTGTCTGTTTGCGTATGTCACGGGTTCCTATAAAAGCTGATAAACGGAGTACCAAATTAATTTCTAAATATTCTGTGCAACATTTTGACCCAAAAGAATATTAAATTAGATTTCAAATATTAATTTTTTTCGTAATCAAGCATAAAGTATTATCATCGTCTTCAGCTTAGTAACATTGTAGTAAAATAATATTGTAACGGCTATGATAGTTGACATTTTTATGCTATTTTTGTCACGGGGTCTATCTAAAAATAAAGGATTATGTACTGTTGTACTGTTTTTCATAATTAAAACCAGCAAAGTTTTATTTGGAGTTTCGCTAAACTTGCTAAGCTGAAATAATTTTTTGATATACATAAATATAAAAATATTGTATGGTGGAAAAAATCCCTCGTGAGTGAGTTCAAACTGCACTAGGCCAAATTTTGTAAATGATGGGTTTGGTTCTATTAATTTGTTTGCCTGTAAGTAACAGATTGTTAGGGCAAAGACGGAAAAAAGTCGTGATACACGATGGGGTTCATTGCTGACATTTTTATGAAAGAAATGTGATGATACTTACGTAAAACTTAGTACCTTTTACTGTTGATGGTCGGAACGTTTTTTTTACGTTTATATCTAAAGGCTCTGCAATTATATTGTTATAAAATGAAGTAAAAATCTCTTCAAGTAAGCTCTCTAGTGCTCTGAATGGAAGAGTTATTTTCATCCCAATAACGCATATACTGAGCCTTCGATTTATAAAACATAGAATACAGGTATCTAAAGTTCACGGTCTCGCCTATTTGACTAAAAAATTGTTGAATTATATCAATAATTCCTTATATTCGCCCTTGCTGTTTGATTGGAAAAATAGCTCCATTAATTCATTATATTTTACTACCGTCGAACGGTAGGCAAAACTCTGTCATTGTGACCCGCGCCGAGTAAACGTGGTGCTCAATCCTTCCGGGCTTTTTCCGATTTTAAGTCTATCTGTGTCGTGCCCTTGCTTTCCATATCTAGACAATAATACCTACTGCTGCAAGAAGAAAAAGCTATTTGAACTCGGTAATACCGACTGCGTGGAAAAGCTGTGCCTATTCTGCGATGGATGGTGCTGCCTTAGGCGGGCATGTATAAAAGGTTGGTGGAGTGTCCATATTGCTCTCTTTAGACTACCTAGCCTCAGTACATCATACAGTGCATTATTATTACCTCCCCAAGACTTTTGTGAAGATCGCAAACCTTTCGTATAATTTTTTATTTCGTTTTAATTTAGCTTGACACCTTTATATTATTTAACTTTTGTTGTTATTCTTGTCCTGTTTATTTAAATGAGTATTTGTACCTTAAAATGATATAAATATAACCAATACGCATACTACGCGTGCTACTAGATAGTAGACAATTTACCTAACAATTTATTTTGATATCCTCGTATACTAATAAGTAACACAAAAATGATAATTATTATCACAATGCAATGCTTTAAAATGAATGATTCATGTCTTCCTTCACGCAGGATTAACTCCTAATAATACGTGCCAAATGTGACACGAGTTTGTGTGAGGCAGTGTGCGTGCAGCCTTATAATTGGGTCGAGAAAAATAAGTCCTTGTTGCACTCATAAATCTGTCAAAATGGTATGATTTTTGACAGATATATGACTGTACTTTAGCTCTTCTAATTGCTAAGTTATTGCTTTGAGAAGCATTTCTGCTGTTGTCGTTATTTTTTGTTAAAAGAACCGATTTTTAAACAGTGGTCTTGCATGACATTATAATAATTTGTCTGTTTCATATAGATAACCAGATAGGTAATATTGTCGAATACTTTTGATTGAGAACTATCTGAACCGCAAAATATGTCAGGATTATGAATTATTTGAATCGTATTATACATACAGATTGCTTTTAATGTTGTTCCTTGTTTACATAATGTATAAAAATATATAAAATAAATAAATTAACTTACCCGCGAGTGTGAATTGGCGGTCGAGCGAGAAAGGCTTTAGTATATACTTATTAAACTGTACTACTATTTTAGTAACAATTTGGGGACATTCTGTAGAACAGCCAGGACAATCAGCAACGACTCAAGCCGAGGTCCGTACCACAGTGGAGACATTGAGCCCTCTTTTAAAGCGGTGCGTTTTCGGCGCCCGTATGAGAGAGAGCATTGCGTATAAAGCGCTACACGCTTTCTACACCCGTCTCGGTACTGAGTTATAGAGGGTAGTCTCTCCCCAAAGCCAGATGGCAAATAATATCCAAGGCCAAAAATAGACGAGAATCAATAGGTATGCACAGAGTAGCCACCTATGTCATTACGATAGTGAATAAAGAAAGAGTTGGCAGGCATAAACCAAGGTTGTAGCATCCATAAATTCTATATACTTAGTATATAAAAAGCAGCAGTGTCTAAGAAAAGCTGAACAGTTGTAACATAAGATCAAAAAATATCGATATTCTGCCTCTCAAGCGCCACCTATTGACTTAATCAGAGACAGATATCTATGCGATAGCTAGCTCGTGCATAGAAAACCAAAACAGTGTTGTGTGAAGGTACAGTCAAGGACAAAACAACTGGCTTTATTTATATTTTTTTTATGCATGATAGGTTAGGCCTTGACCACTATCTCGCCTGATGGTAAGTGATGATGTGGTCGAAGGTGTTGTTCAGGCTAACCTAGAAAATTACTGGCTCTCAAGGCTAGCTGCCGGAACACACCGTTAGATGCTTGGCGACAGATTTTCTACTTGAGGGTGGTAGCTAGCCAGGCGGGTATTCGCAAAATGCCCTACCACCATGCTATAACGACTGCCATCCGAAGACAACAACCGGGACCCGATGGCTTAACGTGCCCTCCGAAGCACGGAAACGCTCAGTAGTAATGTCACCAGAGCGGTCACCCATCCAACTCATGACCGCGGCGGACGTTGCTTAGGTTTGCTGATCGGTTCAGAATGGCTAAGCAAACTTCGCTACGAGCGCTTAAAAATAAATGATTAAGGTCAACTCGGCGAAGACCGGCATACTTCATTTAAAATGTTACAAATTTACTTATTTTGGCTATTCTATAACCTTTAAGTCAAATTTTGTTAAACAAGATAATAAGATATTTAGTTGATCTGGCAATAAATATGTGAAAATTACATAGAAACCATCGGTCACGGAATAACAACCATTTTTGTAAACACAGTGAAAATAGACGGATTTGGCTTCCATGTCGGATAAGACCGTCTAGTGGCAAATTTACTTAATTATCGACAGTTTTTGTAGTTATAGATAGTGTGTACGAGTGCCAGTTCTTGTAACAACTTAATTTGTGCACTCTAACTCTCAGGAATAAGGTTTTTTATAGCTTATTTCGCGAGATACAGCATTTGTCGGGTAAGACAGATATACTTCGCAGTTCCAGGGGTGCAAAACATATTTCACCTTGAATAATAATTAATGATTTTTTATAGTAAAATTTTATTACAAAAATTCCTAGCTTATACGAGTACGTAATCAATAAAATTAAAAATGTTTCTTGTAATAGTTTTGGATAAACTTAGTAGAAAAAAATAAACGAGTGCATATTATTAAAATAATGAGATTCAAAATCGTAGGTAAATACCTACTCACCATAGAAACCGCGCCTGAATAAAACCTAAAATTACTAGCAAGGTTTATTTGGGTTTCTTTGAACAAAATTATCAGTCTTCTATTTAACAAAAACGAAAAGAAATTACGATTTAACATACTTTGAAGTGTAACCAACCAGGAAGGTAATTAAAAAAAAGCTTAATTAGACACCAAATGTTGACGACTTCTAAATGTGGCGAAGACCGGCATATGACATTATTACCCTCCAGATCCTAGACGGATTTCCCCACTAGATATTGAGAGGTTACTTTTATTTTCATCAAGAATAACGTAGTACAAAACGTGTATAACACTGATGTCATATATTAATTAGATAGATACATTCATAAAGAATGAATTTACTTGCATAGATCTGAAAAACAACTAAGATTTAAACACTCTTTAACATTTTTGTTAGTACGTGGTACGCTCCCAATGCAAGTCGCGCACCATACTAAATTAAATAAACTATTTTTTTCCGTTTGCACTACATGCACCGCCATCTCTGTCAATGTATAATAACTAGAACGGCTTTATTAGCCGGTTGATTGTGTTGCCACCTTCGAAAGTCTGCTGAATTTGTTGTAATTCTCGTTGTACGATCTTTCCCGACAGACGGTCTTCGCCGAGTTGACCTTATATTAAATAATATGATTAATTCGCATTTCAAACATTGTTAGATCCTATGTTAGAAGTTATTTTTATATATAATTTCACCAATCATCTCTTATTAAACAACTTTAAGCTTTCAATTGTGACTACGGAATAATTTTACTCCAACCGATTAGCTTTGCATGGGAATTGTCACTGAATCCAGTGAACGCGATATACTTACCTACGTAATACGAGTAGGTACCCGGTTGAAATTTAATGCAGTGTCCCTCTGAACTTCGATATTTCTTTATTTTGACACGACGACGCTTACTTCGAATAAATAAAATTCGACAAGCCATTATTTTGAATTAGGTTAGGTTAGATATTTAACAGTTTAATATTATCAGAAACTTGGTCAACAATACGTTTCTGATAATAATAATTAGGTAAGGTTACGATGACTTGTCGAAGTAGTGTCATGTCAAAGTAAAGAACTGTTAAAATTCAGAGGTACACTCAATATTATTATCGGGTATTTTGACCAATAATCAAAGAGCAAAAAATAAGCCGAGGTACTCCATACTCAAATAAAAAGATAAATTTCTCAATTTGTTTCTCATTAAAGTAGTAGCTCATAACATTAGATTAAACTCAATAGTCTAAGATTTTTTTATCCATCCTACGAGCGTTGGGTTAACTTTTGACTACTATTCCACTATTTTTCATTGCTGATAAGTGATGATGTGGTAGGGTATGGTAAATAAGTTCAACCTAGCAAGAGTCTACATGAAAGATCTTGAAGTTAATATTGGGCTTAAAATCAAAAACTGCATGAAAGAAAACTATTTTCGTTGTGGTAAAAAATTAACATATATTTTTGTACTCAAAAATGTAGTAAGTACTTACTTAATAGTAAGATTTTTTGTAAACCTTTCAAATGACTCCAGTTTAACAAGTATTGTCCCTGAATTTATGAAATACAAGATATAAGTACTTACCTATACATATTTTTATTTGCGGTTTTCGCCTTGACTGTACGAAATATACCGCGGCATAATCAAAAAGCAGTGCTTATGCACAGTTTGTGTGCTAAGTGCTACACTTATCTACGTCGGCGAATGTGTAGCTAAGTGTTTATCTTTAACACATGTGTGTGAATTATCTAGTTTGTGTGGAAACTGACGTAATCCTAAGGAATAGCGTATGTGACGTACAGAGTAAGGAAAATGAGTTTACTTTCTTTTGAATGATTATAGACTGAGCTTGATGTCAAGTAAAGTAACTTTTGCGGTTCTAAGAATCTAATTCTACTTTATTTGATAACTGACAGATAGTCTTTGACTATTAAACTCGTAGTAACGCCTGTATCTTCTTAAGAAGCAGGATGAAGTATCATTTTATATCAACAGCTGTTATACGTCCACCGTTGACCAAACGCCTCAACCATTAGGGGAGGATTGGCATAATCCCCACGCTTGGCAGTTACTACCGAGCGCACAATCGAGACATGTCTCGATGGTGCGCACGTTGAGTCACGACCTCCTGAAGATGCTTCGTTTAGAAGCGAAACTATTCGGATATTCTTCCGGTTAGGCTGCGTGATGTTTGTGACGTCACGTAGATAACAGAAAAATTATGCGGCATTGTCACTAGATATATATTTTTATACTTTTTAAGTGTTTTATTTAAATATTATTTAATGTTTTCTAAGGATACTTTATAAATATTTGTTATTATTAATTATGGATTTCCGCAAAGTAACGCCTGAATCTATTCATTTCTATTTATTATTTTCTTAAATCATTTCTTTTAATATATTTTGTTTTTATCAATCAATCAATCAATTTATTTCAGATAATTCACAACAGTTATTATTAAATATGGATTTTCGCAAAGTAACGCCTTAACATATATCATAATAGGTAATAAATAAACAAAAAGCCCATACACACGTGGTAATAATTTAAAAACGGCTCGTGTATGCTAAACATTCAGAAATCGCATCAATCAGCATTAACTAGAGACAAACTTCTCGCATAACTAATGATTAGCGACTCTGTTTCCGAAATGAATGTAACAGATACATCCCCAAGCGGTCATATTACAATGGTCACTCCACCCTTAGCCAACGATGAATATAATTAATACGCGTAAATTATAAACGAAAAAACATGTGCAATTAACGAATGAACATAAATTAAACACACATTTTTTTCAATTTGTATCTTATATATTATATTATATGCCGGTGCCCAGAGAGTAAAAAATCTTAGTTGGTGCCGGGCTAGAATGTCACCCCCACATCCACAAGATACCTACCAAGCGTAGGGACTATGGCACCATGACAACCTCCCCCTTCCCTTTGACAGGAGACTGTATTTAGTAGCGGACAATCATGTCACATTATCAAAAATGTGCATCTCCTTGAATAACGTTAAAACGTTATAATACTTATTTTCTAATACAAATGAAAATCAAAATTTACGGCTCAGGAAAATAATATCACCATCGTAGGTAAGTTAGGCAGGAACATATTATGTATAGTTGTTTTGGCGGGAAATTCAAAATATGAATATTTTTATGGTTATGCTGTTAGATCATCTGCTACTACTACTATTGTATTAGATCGATTATAAAAGGATCGACAAGGAGAAGAGTTTTTACAATATCAAATACTAATTTTAATATTTTTATACTACACCCACTCAGAAAGTGTATCATTCCTCGTTCAAAAACGTATTATAAAGTTCGTCATTATTCCCTTATAAATGTGCGGCGGGAAAAGTTATATATGGAATTTCATACCTTCCCTCCGTAGCAGTGAAGGAATGTTTACCTAAAATCCATACCCGCCCTGCTAGCGTTCTTTTGTTTTTTAGCTGCTGACAATTGTCAAATCTCAAGAAGGTTTTATATCAAATAAATAGAAAAAAGAAGTGGGATTTTTATCGTACTCAATTATCAATGAAAAGAGGTTGGCAATATTTCTCTGCACTATGGGTACGCTTTTTACTATTCATAATTTTCCGAAATGTCATCTGACAGTAGAAGTGACGATTTTATAGAGATGACGCCACCAGAAATAAAAAAACCAGCTTCAGAACTTACTTCAAAAAAGGTTTTAAATCAAATAATTAGAAGGAAGAGGTGAGATTTTTCTCGTACTGGATTTTCACTGAAAGGAGGTTGGCAACCTTTTCCGATAAAAATACGCGGTAATTTATTTGTTTTGTTATATTTAGTTTTTTACTAAATTGATAATAAAATAGCACGCTTTTAATTATTCTAAATAATTTTTCAAAATGTCATCGGATAGTGAAAGTGACTATTTTATAGTGACGGCGCACAAAAAAATCAACTCAAGAAGTCATATGGAACTTCCTTACTTCCTTCCGTCTCGGGACAAACTTATAGGTACCTAATGATTTTATTTTCCTCGTAGGTGTAGTATAAAGCACTACGTATCACTCGGGAAAAAGTTCTATTTATGTTTTCGAGTTCCCATTAACGGTGTTTGATAGTGTAATCTCTGATTACCGCACACCTGGGGATGTTGCCGGGACGAATTGCAGATGACGCTTAAGCTGCCAATGTATTGACTATGATAGGGTCATCCGGTTTGTCCAATACCTGCCTTGGTCGGTGACGGAGAGGTTTGAAGTATGTTTGAGGAGGCAGTCGAATAGCTCGCTGCCTGGACAAACTGAGGGTTCAGGTGGTGGGGGCACGATCAAAACATAGGTGGGCGCAGTACTTATTAAACTGCACTACAGTGGGAATGTTTAGATCGCAATGCAATTCGGAGCACTGTAGATACCACAGGGTTCTAGTTGTCTTGCGTTAAGAGACCGATTTTTAATGACTTGGAGTTTATGTAGGTGGACCTCTCTAGCATGACTGAACACTATTGAAGCGTAAGCGCTAAGATTCGCAAATACCATGATCTTTGAATACAAAACCTAGATACAATAGTGAAAAAACTGTTACAAATTTTTATTTTGCGCCACAAAGGTAATTCCATCTTCATCTATATTACCTTGACACTATCGAATGCAAAGTCAAAAAAAAATAAGTTATGCAAAACAAAAGACGACCAAGTCGCATTCTAATAATAGAACGCTATCAATAATCGACTCAAAGAGATTTCGATCAAAAAGGCCCGATTCATAATCACGGGCAATTATATCGGCCGATTTGATTTGTGGAGATTTGAGTATTTAAACCTCTTTTCTTTATATTCAAGCTAAATTGGACGAATTCGTTTGAATTCGGAATGGTTTTAACGCTTTTGTTTTAAGTCATTGGTGTATTATGGGTATCCGTCTATTGGAGAGCATAATATAATGGAACCTTCTTAATAATCGATGCGCTCGTAGCATAGTTTGCTTAGCCGTTCTTAACCGATCAGCTAAGTTAAGCAACATCCGCTGCGGTCATGACTTGGATGGGTGACCGCTAGTGGCATCACTACTGAGCGTGCGCGTGCTTCAGAGGGCACGTTAAGCCGTCGGTTCCGGTCGTTATCTTAGGAAGGCTTTCGTTATAGCATTGGTGGTACGGCATTTTGTGAATGCTCGCCTGGCTAGCTACCACCCTCAAGCAGAAAATCTGTCGTCCTAACGGTGTGTTCCGGTAGCTGTACTTGAGAGGCAGTAATTCTAGATTAGCCTGAACAACATCTTCGACCACATCATCACTTACAAAGTGGTCAAAGGTTTGGCTATCAAATTAGAATATAAAAAAATAATTGATAGATTATTGGTATAAAGATGTATATATAAAGAAGAAGATATATTCAAACCGAGACACAACAAGGCAGACATTGCCAGAGGCCTTATTGTGTCCTTCTCATGTCCTGTTGCTGTTCTTGAAATACATATTGTATAATTGACCGAAAATTAGATAAATTCCTTGTGTTGTGTTATTAGATGAAACAAATTATACTGTTACCACATGAATGGGACAAAGGTAGACAGAAGAATGAAATGTGTTTGGAAAAAAAATGTCATGTACCTATTATGATTTTTTTATGACGTAACCTACGCACCTTATAAGCTCTGAAAGGTTTTGCTTAACATTCGAGATCTGCGTGGAAAACTGCTTTTTATCCGCTAGCGTCGAAAAGGTTTTTGAAATTTGAACCTTTATTAAAGTTCTACTGTTTAACATTCAACAAAATAAATTTTACTTGTTGTTTTTAATATATATAAACACATAATAACCATCCAGCATTTTTCTGGCTGTAATAAGGTAAAAATGTGTGTATGTTTTTCAACTTTAAAGCGCTTTGCTCAGGATTCTATTTGGAAACCGTTCATTCTGCTCGTGTTTCAAACGAGCAGATCAAGCAGTTTCCAAATAGAATCTTACGGCCTTATTAGCGTCACAGGTTTAAACCTGACCTTAGAACCAGTTCCAAGAAACATTACTATTATCGTCAAAGGTTTATCTGCTAGATCTAACAGTAGATCTACCTCTAAACCAAGTACACCCCTAGTTCAGATATAGTTTAAATATGGCGGCCACACTATACATCAGCTGATTGGCTTTTCTTTGTCTGTGTTTGGGCTGTGGCTGTGGACTGGTATTGTTGAGTTGTTTTCTAGCAAAGGTCGTTTCGTGTATCAAAAACTGTATTAACGTTGTTATTGCTCTGCTTTCAAAATGATTAGAGGTAAATTAATGTTAATTACTCAGTGCTTTCAGGCAGAATATCTAAGATTGAGGTAGAAGTTGGAACCCACTAAGAAGTACCTAGTCTTAAATCTAAGTAAAGAGATCTTAAAACATATATTAGCAGATGTTTCTATTTTCGTTATATATATTTTACTTTTAGGACACTGAGAGCGAATACTTTCTCTTCTTCGCTCCAATTTTTACTACGCTTTTTTCCATTTTATTCGCTATGGTAATAAATGTTTACACTTTTTATCAATATAACTTGCAATCAAGTTAAATCACTCCAAATTAAATCGCGGGAAAACTGACTGATATAGATTAGAAAAAGTTGAAAACACATAATTTTTAGTACTCCAGCGTAAGATAGATGGCGCTATATTAAATAATTCATCCGATTTTCAGTTAAATGAACGCAGCAATATTTTATCTTTAGACGAAAATTTAAAACTCTGGTCTAAACCCGAGACATTCACGTTCTAGTCTAAACTCGCGATAGTAATAAGATAAGGATTAAGTCCAATGTCTTGTTTTGGAGCAGAACTTAGTAAACCTAGGTTTAAACCTTCAACACTAATAAGACTGTTAGAGTCCTTCGCTTCCTCGGGTTTCGTTTCAAGATTTGCGCCAAACGAAACCGCCGTATATACTGCATACACTACATTGCAGCCGCACATAACAAGTAAATATTTCAGTCAATTGAGATTTGAAAACACTAAATCAAAGTTACTGAAATTTGAATAAGGCCAAGTTGAAGAATTTTGCCTATTGATTAACAACATTTATTTATTGATTTAACATAAACGTGTAAGGAAAGTATTTATAAATAAATTAATTATGTGGTTAATTCCCACAATGTATAAACAAATAATATGTAGGTATATGAAAATATTCCTTACATACTTATCAATATTTTCTATACAATCATTAGACCATATATGGGTGCCGTTAGAAGTCTGGGCCCTATTATTAGTCGAGTGCCGTCCGTCCGTCTTATTCTTTTAAAACGTAAGAGGTTGTAGGATAGAATGACAAGTAACAACTAACTGTTTAAAATATATACAAGAAAAGTAATTTATAAATTTTTTGGTTTTATTCTGACGTAGAGAGTGCCTTATTATATTACAAACTTAAATATACCATGTAGTAAAAACCAGCCATGTTGTGGTTGACCTCGAACTGAACATCTCAAACCAAATTTAAAAAAAATATTTTTGGGAAATATGATTACTTAATATATTTTGTTTGAATGGGACTACGAATAACTCGTGTTGGTAAAGAACACTCTGTATAAGACCGGCTTGTACTTGGCTGGTTTTTATCGTATAAAACCCTACCCAAAAGTATTGCCTTTTTTATATGGCGTATAGTATATGAATTATAAGATTTAGAACATTGTCTTGCTTGGAAGCCTACTAAATACATAAACAATTAAAAAAAACCTTAATCATTGCGCCTGTATACCCCGAAGGTACGCGTACTCCGTCGGGGTAAATGGCACACGTACATATGATCGTGAATAACAAAGACGTGATTTTAACAAAAGGCGTTTAAAGGTACGTTTCGCCAGACATATTTTAGTACTTAGTTACAGCTAGCGAGCCGACTGCCATCTAGCAGGCACAATTCCAGACTCGCTAACAGTTGATTAATACGCTAGTAGAAAATTATATTGAGCCCTGTTGTGTTCTTAATGCGCAACAATGCGTTGACGAAAACTGCGTGATGCTCAGTTAGCACACAGTAGCATTATGAGAGGTCACTTGAATGCAAACAAAAATGTATTATATGCCTTTGGGAGAAGGATAAACGACATATACGACTTCCTTTTTTATGAGTTGATAAACAGACTGTGATGTATTTACCGTAGTTGGTTTTTACAACATTTCATTCACATAATAATATTGCAATCAACTCAATATTGCAACAGTTTAAGGAAAGCTGGAATTTATTATGAATTATTATTAAAACTCAATACCCAAAAGTAAAGAGCATCATTTAGCTAGTTAGTGATCACGCCACCCGGTAGGTGGCTCCCCATCCCTCGCCACAATACCACCCCCTGGCCATTCCGTAATTTTATCGGGTTATAAATTTGAATTTGTATAATGCGCCGGCATTAACGCATGATTTATACAACTTGACTCCGCTAAGATTTCAAAGATGAAAAACAATAAATTTTGTAGCCGTAACTATTGCGTTTAATGGCAATAGGGAGGCAGGGTAGTGTGGATGTGGTACTCTCTACCGAATACCGAGCTGAGTTTTCACCAAGAGACAAGAATTTCTATACGAAATAAAATCTATGAAAGTACAAAGGATTTCTCACTTTTTTAAATTATTTTTTTTGTATTTAGGGTTCCGTACCTCAAAAGGAAACAACCTTTTAAAGAAACACTTTTTTGTTCCTCTGGAGGTATCAAGCTGAAATTTTATCAAATACTCAGGGCTACTGTCCTTTGAAGCAGTGAAAAATTCAATCTTCTAGGCCAACGCAATCAAAAAATACAGCCGTTTATGTCGCAAATTTTCGACACTCACAAAGGAATCAAACCTACAGGGTACTTTCCGTGAACTCAGAATCTTCAGCTGCATTTTAAGTAGTAAAAAAAACCTTTTGTTGAAAATATAACCCTGGATTTGTTGAAAATATATCTTAAAATATAAAATATTGTCGACATAAATTGTACATACGAGTAAAAGCATATCCACACTATCCTACCTAGGCGGGGAGTTGACGACTTTTTACTTGGCCCAATTTATGCGTTACATTTAGGAGCTTCTCGTATACAAGTCGGTTAAATATTTAGCTTTCATCCTAATTTATACGATGATACGGCTGTACGGTATAATGCAGTAAGAGACCGCTTTCCGTGCGGTAAATGCGTTTGATTGATATAATATGCTTCATGAAGACTTGGAGAAAGTTTTGAGTTATAATGAGTATAGTTCAAATTTGAAATGGTGATAAATAGTAGAGGAACTTGAAGATCTGTGGTTGTGAGTATTTGAAGGACCCTTATTGGTCTTATTTTATCCTTTTAGTGTTCTCAAACTAGAATTTAACCTGAATTTGCAACCTTTTTGGTTGTCACGGGCTTTTTTTTTATTGCTGATAGTTTATCCTTTAACCATAATATAATGTATATACTATTACTAAATAGTTGCAAATCTGTTTGCAACTGTTGAGTAATAGTATATAATTAGCGTCCCTTATAACTGTGTTTCCCTAAGCATGTAAGAATGATCCCCATAGCAACGTAATTACTTCTTGGTTAACTTTAAAAATGGCACGCACCCCGGAGTCTGTGGAACATGAACAAAACCTGATAAAAAAAACCACAATATAACATGATGGTAAGTGGTGACGTGGTCGAAGGTGTAAACAGGCATAGCTTAGAATAACTGACTCTCAATGATAGACGCCGGAACACACCTAAAGGTGCTTGGCGACTGATTTTCTAGTTGATCATGGTAGCTACCTACACAAGCGAAGCAGTGATAGCCGGGCGGGAATAGCTATAGACTGTCGTGCCGCAAGTCGGTTGTTCAATCCTCACTGTTAGCTTGAGCTTTCATGCATATTGGAAAGGCATTTTGTAAATGCTAGTCCAGCTAGATACCACACTCAAATAGAAAATCTGTCACCAAGCACCTATTAGTCAAGTCCAGCAGCGTTCCTTGAGACCCAGTGAGTAATTTTAAAGTAACATGGGACTGATGGGCGTAGTGCAGTTCGTAAATTGTGACGAAATGCATCTGTTATAGGTGTTCCGTCACAATACAATGAAAGATGTTTTGTGCAAAAATATCCCAAGAAAGTATAATAAGAATCGTTGATTTATTTATTTTAGCTATAGAATCATCAAAACAGTCAATAGCAAATAAATTATACTGTTTTAACAATATCACTATGTATTATAATCAAGATAATAATAATAATGAAATATACGATTCTGAAAAGGCATTGATCTAGTAATTATTATTTTCTGTATAAGTTACTTGCATTTTGGACGGAGTGGTTAACGTAATCGTCACGAAGTATACACTAATTTTATACATATTCATGGAAACAATCTGACGCCAAGCAATTTATGCTGTATCCTCGTAGCTGTCCTGTAGGGCCAGCTGCGATTATTTTTCTAAGCTGTTTGTACTGTAAACACTTACGTACTTTCATAGACGGATTTCCTTTTCTATCAATGCAAACATAGAAAAATTCCCTGAAAATATTTTTATAATAACAGTAGGTTTGCAATAAAACTGAGAACACACTTAACAACTTTTTACGATCACATTTATTTGGATTAAAATCAACTTAACAATTGATAGATCTATTGTAATACACATTTAAATAACATTCAATATTTGATCGACATTTCACATTTTACGACTTAACAATAAAAATTGTATAAAATAGTAAATAAATTTATATTGTGCATTAATCTGGCTCTTAAAATGATGAGATCAAAAAAAACTCAGTTTTGACATATTTATTGTAATTTTTTGAAAGCCTCCGACTTTTACTGTCGTATAAACATGACTATTTAGTACACTTTACAAGATTTTATGTGGTGCTAAGAAAGTATGGAGAAGACTTCAGCTAGGTCAGTCATTTTATTACTGATACGTGAATATAATAATCTGAAAATAAAATAAAAATTGAACAATTCCCTCTTTTTTTTTCGAAGACTATATGAAACAAATAAAAAACATATTTTATATAGATATAAAAATATATTTTGCTGAGAGGCATTATTAAATTGACCTAGAATGGACTTTAGCTATACTGCTTAGTTGTTGGGGTGTTTTGCAAATACTTATCTCTAGCTAGATGACTAATATAATTATGACTAAAGATGACAGTGACAATATCAGTGATAGTGACAGAAGTGACAATTCGGACGGAGGAATTCTGACTTTGACAGCTACGGCGCAACCGTCTCAACGCCAGTTCCGTGCTGAGGCCCACTCGACGCTGTGCACAATCGTGACTCCCAGAGGAAGAACTTCAAATGAGTTTGAAGCTGGTTGGAGCAATATCCGGTAAATGTTACGCGAGTCCTAGCTGATTACTAAATAATAATAAGATGATTATTTGCACTACCTTAATTAGGAAATCTGTCCCCGAATACCCCACAATATGTCAAGGTGCTGTTTTTGACAGCAGTCTGTGATAACCCTAAAGCGTTTGATATCACGACCTATTTTCACGAGAACAATAACTTTAAGTGGAGAATAAAGTAGGCATCGAATCCTGTCAGCCTGTTTCAACTGTGGTCGTTGGTGTTGATAGTTGCTGAAGTTTAGCTTATGGATATGTGGAGAATCCTTTTACGGATACCCTGTTTTACACAGGGTAATGCCGGACTCTCCAGAGGGTGTAAAGAGTCCACTGGTCCTACCTGCCAAACTCCACTGTGTTCCGTCTTCTTGCATAGGCAAGGGAAACATTAGTCCGAATACGGACCCTCCTTGTACGAACCTTTTCCGCCTCCATGCACGTGTTCCGTTATACCACCACACTCCTTCCAGGTGTTCTTATAACTGTGTCACTCGAACCCTGTCAGTGGACTAGCGTTTAGGCATAAACCCGACGCCTGCGCTCTCCATCGATGTCGTTCGCTATATTCCTTTTGGGTCATGACTGCTTCACAATAGGCTTGAACCGCATTCCATCCCCTGTCGCTGCCAACCATCGCTCTAATGATTCCTGACAACGACATGACTTCTTACCACGTATACAAGCTCAGACCTCTCAATGACCCACCTTGGACACTTCGAGAGTATGTTGCGCTGAGTCTTCCGCTCTCGTGACACACCGGTAGGTGCTCCCTTTTCGCAACGTTGCTCAGGTATTTGCCAAACAGTCCTATGCCATACTAATAAACCTTATCCTTCGTTATCCCATCAGGCCGTCAAGTAAAGACTAGGTATGAGTACCTACATAATACTATTACTTAAATCCTTTTTATTTACAATCAATACACGTTTTATGGGATTTTCCTTTTACGAGACACTTCATACAATAACTTATTTATATTAAAGACAGAAATTTGCATCATGGTCTTTTGACTATGGTTTAATACACCTATTTTACGTCAAATAAATAAACAACATGAACACAACATTTAATTACAATATCACACTGTACTTGATAATAAACAATCACAATGGATGGTAACATTTTTAAAACTACGAGGAGGGCTTCGTACACAACTGCCAAAAAATGGAGTGTTATGTTTTTAGGATTAATGTATGTTTAATGCATGTATGTTTGTGAGTTTCTTTATCTCACCATGACTTTTAAACGGCTTAACTGATTTTAATGTGTGAGGTATCATTAGATTCATCTTAGCGCGAGCGATTAGATACATAAAAAATAATGGCGGATTTTAGACGCAATATACTGTAACAAACATCTTGTTTTGTTAGTATAACCTATACTTTGGTTAAGGTTGAGTTTTCTCAAGTTGCCTCGTACTACCCTCCAGTTATTAATACTATTTGTTCAGAATCAAAAACTTGTTGCTCATGAACGCTCCAAATATATCCAGACATCCGTTTACAATTTAACACCAACTACTATGATATAATCTGTAGCTCATAGAAATAGCTGCTAATAGGCAGGGACACACACAAGGCGATTGATGGCCATCGTGTCAAGCCAATGTGATCTACGACTGTTATTTTGTGTCACTGTGGTAAGTGAGGACTGAATAACCCAAAGACGTAGATATCTCTACGTTATTAAACTTTGACGTATTAATTTAAAAAAAACTTTTTTTTATCACACCATAGACCAGACTGCGCCCGTCATACTGAGACATAAAGTTGTTAAGTCTCATGTGCCTGTAATTTATCTGGCTCTCAAGAACTGCTGCCGGAACACACTGTTAGGTGCTTGGCGACAAATTTTCTACTTGTGAATCACCTGATGGAAAGTGGTGGCATAGTCAAAGATGGAGCATGCTTGCCTGATGGAACATATACCTACCTGTTTAATCTAGACTTGAAGTCTCGCAGGCTATAATTATCATGAATCAAGAACGCTATCAAGTATATAATAATATATGTTACATTCTTTTCCTTAGTTCACGTTATAAAAGTAGATGCAAAAAGCTGTGATGGTAATGCTCGATGGCTAGCAAGGAATGGCAACCCTAAACGGATACCAAGTTTCCATACGCCTTTTTGTCATATAGTGGAAAGGAGATGAGAAATCATACCGTGCCCGTTCCCTGGCGGTAATTTACGCACAGATAAGTCACCACCATGTCTGGAAAAAGTGATCCAAGATTGTCATTGTCATCACTGTCGCTCATAAAGACTGAATAACCGCTTTTAGAGTGTTGTACCCAAACCGCAAGACGGCTAGACTCCACTGTCGCTCTATGTGTCCATCCGTCTTTATGTAACGAAAGTCTAGCTGGTCCCCAGTAACCTAATGCTCTTTTTTGCTTTGCTCGTTGTTGCACTTATCGTGACTGCTCTGGCCATATGAACCGCGAATAATTTGTGCTTCAAGCGCAGTAGTTCTTTCTTAAAATAATCTAATTTTTATACCCTTTGACCCTATACCATTCCATATTTGGACTGGTAAAGCTTTTCTATTTGCCATTTATGCAGTTAGGCCGAGCTTCAATGGGGTTGAAGGATTTTGTAAACAATATATTGCTGAGAAGATATAAATCATTATAGAGTAAAATATACATTTTAGTACCTAATCATAACAAACATCCAATAATGCACAAGCCATCCTTCTATCTCTATTTTTACTTAAGTATTGGTAGTTTTTGGATGGGTAGTCTGTTCAGAAAGAGATAGTTAATCTAAATTTTTATTCATAAATCCGAAGTCCAATCTCTTTCTGAACATATTTTACATTAATTTTTCTGAAAGTTTCTATGGAGATTGGCCAAGAAATTACAAGGAACGTGCTTACAATCGTACGCCAACATTATTGCACGTTAAGAAATAAACGAAGACACACTAACTTTTCCTTCCGAAACTCACCAACCGATATATTTCAAATTCTTCTTATAAGAGTGGAGAAATTAAAGGTGATGAATAAAATACAGAACTCAATTAGCTCTCAAGGTGCAAACGCGTTCCATTCGCAATATATTAAAAGATAATTCTATCAAAAAATCCGTCTTGCCGTCAAAAGCACCTTGTGATCCCGTAGGATCAATAATCGACGATTTGGACTACTATGTGAAACATCATCAAATGTTAACAGCTATCCAAGTGGTTGGCTTTGTTCACAAGAAAACCTCAATTTTACTGGTATAAAAGTATTTTCTCGTGAAATAACGTCAATAAGTTCGCGTATCCCATCGTATCACTTAAGAGCATCAGGCAGAAAACAGTATGACGAGCACAATATAAATTTATTATTATTAAGTTTTCTATCATTGGCTCTACTTGCGAGCTGTATACCGGTATTCAATCTTTGATGTCAATCCTAGTTACACCACATATCAACAAATTCTCATATCTGACACATGCACATTTTTTCGTCGTTAATAAAGCAGTTTAGCAAAATGTTAAAAAATACTCCACTTCTTCTATTTACATATGTATCTTCTATCTGATCGCTAAATCACAAATGGTGCTAATAAGGACCATTTCAACAGCTTGCGATATAATTCACACGGAATTGTTGTCGTCTTGACAATAATACAGTTTGAAGATTATTAAGTAGACCATGTCTACCTCAGGCTTTTCGTCTAAACATGTATGCCTGTTATATCTTGTATGTGTTAAACGCGCATGGCGAGCAATACCTGGTCGGCGCGGCGAGCGCGTTCTGAAATCAGATTGAAGATGTTCTGAAAAAATGCTTGGTCAGGAGTACCTTGTACCGACGCTTATGTATAAAAGGATTGATGAGTGTAGATAAAGCGAAAAAAGTTAGGATCGTAGCATGTGGAAATATGTGGTCTCTGCTTACCCCTATGGAAATGATTTTATGTATGTATAAACAAATATATATCTTTATCAATTAATTTTCTGGTTTTGCTTTACTTTTTGTTTTTTTTTTTACTCATAAGCCAAGCTCATTTTTGCATGCCTGTGTTGCATTCTTATGACAGATCAAACCAAATGTAGATTCGCAGACGCTTTTAGAATAACCACTATGACATCTGCACATCAAAGTGCATCAACTCTCATGACAATACATCTATTCTTGACTTGATTAATCAGTTGCATCTATTTCTAACCTGTCAACTTGCATCCTCTTGAATCCTTTCCTTTCAATTTTAAACTCTATACTTTTACGATAAGGACCAAATTTCCCTTTGAGTTACGATGAATACATCAAAGACAGTCTGTCTGGTCGTCCGTCAGTGCTTCCTAGTTATTACGGATCGTTAATTGTGCATAATTCTAGGCAAAGGAACATATGTGTTTTGACTAATTAAATTGTGAGTTTTATTCTCATAGTCGTTGGTATTGTAGGTAATACAAAATTAATTATGATTACCAGAAATACCACCAGTGACGAGACTTCAGCAATATAGATATTTTGATTATAATTTATGGAAACCATAATTGAATGGTGGTTGGGAAAAGGGTTTTGGTGTATCTCTATGCGACACTTTCATCTTAACCTTATATAGGCACCTAGTGCTTAAAACCGGAAGGATCGAGTACCATTTCCGGTTGAGATAAAAAATTTGGCGGTTTAAAAACTTGTATATGTGATTTTTACTGATCACTCGGTAGTGCTTGTAACAGTAAATTCGAATTTTAGGGGATCACAGCAGGGGTAGAATAGGTATACCAGCTATCAGTCTCTTCTTGCGCAACAATGGTGACGAGCCCTATTCTTTACGCTACACAGCAACAGCCTCCTTAAACGTCTGCTTAATGGGCTGCAACATATTCAGCGCTATAATTTATTCTTAATCGATTTTTATGAATATCAAAATGGAACAGTATAAGCCGAGCTAGCTTTCCAGTCACAATATTTAGCAATAGTTAATTAACTGTTACTAAATACCCCCACACGCTGTCAATAATTCAATTAAAACTACATTGGACGAGCAGCCGGCTAGGTTAATGAGATTACTATATATTATTTATTGTTAATTGTGTTCGTAAACAACAGTTGTAGCAATTAACTTGAAGCCGATCCGATCGATTTTCATTTAATGCGCTGGAGTTATTTCATGGTGTTTTATGAAATTAGGTCCTGCCCTCGGATGTCACATATAATCAAGCGCAGTATGGATCGTAGTCATAGTAATTTACTGTACAAAAATGTTGATTAAATTAACATTATATTTACAAGTATAGTAGTATCTCATATATTGCTTACACAGAAATATATATTATAAAGTAAAAATTATGTATTAATAACATTTTGAGGTTCATTATACTTTCATCCGTTTCAATAATAAAATCGAACAATCTGTACACAGAACATTATAATATGAATAATGTCAAAATATTCATATTAAGAATCGAGTTGACACTTGGATGCTTTACCGTTTTCATTATAAAGCTTAAAAGTTAAAATTAGCATTTAGATCAAATACTAATATTTGTACGCCTGCTTGAAGGTTGGATGCACTGCTAAATATTTTCCTAGCATCTGAAATTGTATTTTATATTTTTTTTTTATTCGTCAGGCAATCCATACTGTAAAAAAATAATCGGGATAAAACTACAGTTCCAAATATGCAGCCCTTAATATCGACTTTGAGAATTCGGATAGGATAACAATACATTTGTATTGTTTCAGTAAATTACCGATCTATTGAAATTCAACGGATTGTATAATACTACTACACTCCATTTAAATTGCCGCCATCTGCAGTTAATATGCCCAAAAACCTGACGACATTACCTCGTTGAATGACCAAGCTTGATGTGTTAACCGAGTAAGACGCCCGCTGTTTGGTTACCTGTAGCTTCCATTAAAGGTCTGGACATTTCTATTAAAAATTGACGTGCATCAAAAACCGAAGGTTCTATGGTTCCAACTTCAAATGTAAGAAAGATGTATCTCTTACCAAGAGATTTATATTTCTCCGAGATTTTCAGCAGCTTTTGCCACCGCATACACTGACTAGAAGTGCTGTTAAACGGAGTCCCATCTCGTTAACAGCACTTCTGTCGCCAATGTATCAACACAAGTTGCGTCCCATACCAGCGAGCGCCCCCCCACGACTCCATGAGATCAACGTCATCCGTTCAGGCCTATAAATACAGCTATTACCAAATTTCCATACTGATGATTTGTACGTTCAATAATAGGCCTATAAATTAGAAATGGCTCTTTTGATTATATCAAAAAGATATCGTAAGGATAATGCCAGTATTAGCGTAGAGGAATAGCAGAGGAATTCATTTTCAGTACGGGTTTGTTTACTATTTTATTATTATCAATATATTGCAACTGTTTCAGTTTCAATTACTTCCTAAAAAGGAGTACGTGGTCAATTTGACGTAATATTTTTCATTTGTTGGATATTTCCGCAAGCTATGAACCAATTCGGATAAATATTTTTTTGTCGGTGTTAGGTGCGATCAAATATAAAATAAATTTAGGAATTTACCACTACTGTGGTACCTTCTGGATATGACCTAAATAATAGAGTTCTATATTTATATTTCAATCTATTTTGAATGTAGCACCTATCTACTACTGCCTAACCAAGTGGTAATCTTTTATACGTCATTGTTATTTGTCTACACTACAGAAAACAATAAAGTATTGAGTATTGTATTTTATTTACCTATAACCCACAGTAAGACGTAGGGTACATACAAACGAAGCCTACCCGTAAAAATAGAATCAATAATTGACCGTAGAGGGGTGTGCCTTCGTGAGTGTAAAGGTCAGTATAATAAAACACTATGTTCCTACCTAGATTGCTAATTACTTTAAGGCAGGTGTATATATAAAGTAGAGAATCCGCCTCGGAGTTAAAGCTGTCATTGTCTAGGGATAGCTTGAAACCCTCGCTCCACTCAGGATTTTCTACTCAACTCTAATTTGGCAGTTATCTCTACTCTTTCTCCTAACTCTAGCTCTAACTAATCCTTCGCCTCTCGACATTCATAGGGCATTAAGCATTGTCTAACGTGACAGGCGTCGCATGCTTTATGCTTTGGCTTATTTCTTAATAAAAAGCAGTTGAATGCGAGCAAGACCTGAGCCGGGGCCTTACTCTTGCTTGCGTGGTCTTATGCTTGTTTCATCACAATAGCATTTTAAAAATAGCTGTCACCAAGCATCTTATAATAAATTTCGGCTGGAGATCAGGTTCCATTATATTCCTTTTGAAGCGCTCGTAGCGATGTTTGCTTAGCCGCTCTTAATCGATCAGCTAAGTTAAGCAACGTCTGCTGCGGCCAGGAGTTGGATGGGTGACCGCTAGTGACATTACTACTGAGCGCGTCGGTCCCGGTTGTTGTCTTAGGATGGCAGTCATTACAGCATGGTGGTAGGGCATTTTGCGAATGCCCGCCTGCCTAGCTACCACCCTCAAGTAGAAAATCTGTCGCCAAGTATCTAACGGTGAGTTCCGGCAGCTGTCCTTGAGAGCCAGTATTTTAAGGCTAGCCTGAACAACATCTTCCACTAAATCTCACATCATATCAGGTGAGATAGTGGTCAAAGGCTAGCCTATCGGCTATAAAAAAAAGATTACACGTTCTTGACATATATACCTCATCATCAGTTTCAAATAGACATAATCTGGATCCTCAACATCTCATCTCACCTACCTCTTGGTGAAATGTAGATGATATGCTTGACCCAGGATAGAGCTCATTATGAGTGCTTAGCGACCAATTTTCTACTTGAATCATATATAAAACCTCATTTGTTGTGATGTGACCTAAATAAAACAATAGAAATGAAAGCTTTTAGCTTTTCGGCTGCAGCTTTGCGAAAAATTGTGTTTTTTTTTCATTTACACGAAAAATTCGTATTGTAATGTGTGAAAGTGTCATCATATTTCATTTTGTGCCGGATCACTTAGCTTGAGACTGTTTTCATTGTTAAATTTTTCGAAATGCGGGTCATTCTTATTTTGTATTGTTAAAAAAATATTTAAATTTACATTGAAGAAAGTGCTAGCATAATACGGGATAAGCTCTCAAAAACGGCGGAAAGACAGGCAGCCGCCGTTGAAGATTTCTGTAGACCACACCAAAAATCCGTAAAGCCTCAAACACAACGTAATAGAGCCGACAAGGGGCAGGTCACACCACCCAGCTACATTCCGACGACAAAACCTATAGACTTCGCGATCAACGCATTCCTCGAGTTTCTAGCGATTGAAAAAGCCTCGCGAGATGTAAACCTGGCAACTTGCAAAAACATCATGCAAGCATATTGCTGGGAAAGCGAGGGTTTGTTGGACGTGAGGCTTGTGGAGGCGGAGGTGGCCATATATGACAATGACACTTCTCGAGTCATAAAGGGAACAATGTCAGGTCGGTATAAGGCCGCATTCAGCTCCACTGGAGGTTTTGTCAAACTGAATGAAAGCGAAACGCACCGCACCGGCCGAAACATCTTTCATACACCACCAAACGATCCCATCGTCGTAACAGCCCGGTGCACAAAAATAATGCTGCAGGAGAAAATCCTATGGCTAAAACCATATCGGGGGCACTTGATCCAGCAGCAGCACGTGAAATATGGACGATGCCAAATATCACATGCATAAATGGGGTTCCAGGATGTGGGAAAACAACTTGGATAGTTGACAATTTCGATGCTGAAAAGGACATCCTAGTCACCACTACAACCGAAGCAGCCAAAGATCTGCGAGACAAGGTAGCGCAACGCATCGGCGACGGAGTAAAATCCAAAGTGCGTACCTTGGCCTCCATATTGGCCAATGGGTTCATGGAGCGTAGAGAAAAACGTCTTTTAATAGACGAAGCTCACATGAACCATTTTGGGGCCATCATAATGGCTGCACGGTTGCTGGAGGCTGAGGATGTCATCATCATCGGAGATGTCAACCAACTGCCCTATATTGACAAAAGGGGACCCCTTCGATATAAGGTACAGTAGTCCAAAGACATTGGTTTCCATTAGTCAACAACTGTTCTGCACCCATAGAAACCCCATGGATGTGGCATACGCCCTCAGGGAGGTGTACTCGGGCATTTACTCATCGCGATCCCAGGTTCATTCCCTGAAGCTAGAACGTTATACAGGTGCAAATATACCAACTGACCTCCAGAACACTCTCTATCTAGTGGCGACACAGGAGGAAAAAGCCTCCCTTGTCAGCAATGGATATGGGTCTGGTTCAGGGTCCTGCACCTTAACCGTACACGAAGCGCAGGGATTGACTTATGAGTCGGTAATCATCATACAGATGAGGGAAAGAGTCACTAAGCTCCGAGACAGCGTTTCTCATGCGGTAGTAGCAGTGTCACGCCATACAAAATGCTGCGTTTACTATACCGATGACAGCTCGGACGCCATTGGAGGCTTCGTCAGGCGGGCAACGGAGGCAAACTATAAAAACATAGTCGATCACAACCTAAAAATGGCTATACGAAACAGAAACGAAGATATCGTGGAGGCTCTTATCAAAACATGAAGGGCATTGCCGGAATCTGTGGCCGGACCCTCAACGACATACTGAATAACGTAATATACTACTATACAAACTAGATATAAGGAGAAAATATATATATATATATATAAAAGCATGGACTCACTTTAGCTTTATGATATATATATATATATATATATATATAAATATATTTTTATAACTAACATTACGCTAACTTCCCTTCAAGAGAAATATTGATAAGTTGGAGAATGATGTAAAATTAAGAAATGTATTTAAGTGAAACAAAATCAAACAAGTGTACGGACCACGAGTCTGTAGTGTATAGAATGTGTTAATAAAAAAAAAAAAAAAAAAAAAACGAATAATGATATCTATTGGTATATATTTCATTTTGATGGATTATTACACATATCTAGAGAGATAATTTACTTAAAAATTCACATCCTGGAAAAAATCTTGAACATTTTTCGAGCTCTACAAGCTTGGGAAATCGATATCATGCTTAATTCTGAACCCAAAATTTCACGTTTCTATGGAGAAGTGACCGGCCAGTTCAAGATTGATACACAACAAGAATTGGAATATTTTGAGCCATATTGCCTTGACGTCAGCAACAACGGACACGAATCCAACACTAGTGGCCAGTGTCCGGCCTGTGCCGACCAGATAGTGGCCTATGATTTAACGCTCAACTTTTGACACAACTAAGCTTTTTGGACACGGCCGCCTCTTGCCTATAAATAACGTCTTACGTGAACTTCAGCCGATGGCGTTGGATGGAAGGATACGGCGATGTAAAGAAAACATTCATTCCTCCACGCACTGTATAACTAAAAATATTTTATTTTATTGAAATATAAATGATTTTATGACAGCCATTATCACGTGGCGAATGAAATTTTGGTTGGAAAGCGAAACTCAACGCGCGTGTCCATAGTTCGCCTAGAAACGTTATTGTTTTTACCGTGGCCACTTCTTCTTTCCCTCAGTCTTTTTACTTATATATTTTGTCTTATGCACTTACGTCATTACGTCAAACCAAAATAATGTGTAACGTGCAGTGCTTTAGTAAGATTTTCGTTTGTAAGAATTAAATTTGTATTTTATTGGTGTAACAATAAAGAATTATCTATTTATCTATATATCATCTTATCTAGATGCTACCATTTCTTTCTTCTTCAGAAAAGATAAAGATATCCCTGTTAATATTATTGCTATTAATAACTTCAAGTTTATTTGTAATGTTTTTACACTTGTACCACACAGTATTATGTTTTGGGTGTTCATGATAAAGTCCATATATCAAGTATTTGTTTGAGTACACATTTGATTTGTTGTCTCCTGACGTCTCCAGAGATTCTTTTGGATATTTGTTATTTTTGATGAAGGCTTTTGCGTCATTGCTATTTGAATGATGAGAATTATCTTTGTAAAATAAAAAAAAATACAATACAAACAAGAAAAAATGCTCACATCTATAGAAACAAAAGTGTATAAGCACCTATATTTTACTTTTTTATACCTATATTTAAGTAAATAGGTAGCAGACTAATATCAGAATATATCACTCTGGCCGGAACGTATGTAAGAATTTACTTTTACAATTTTTTGTGTTTTTTTTAAATATAAGGTATAAAATTCGCATTATTAAAATTGTAGTGTAAACGCAAATTGTAGGAACCAATAAATTATTAAGACATATTCATTAAATTTTGTCTAAATTGACTTTAGAGATAACCAGTATAACGTGATCGTTCCTTCAGTAAGATTCCGTCTTGCTAGGTACCACGGCAGTGTCAAATGTCAAATGTCAATAAAAATTGTACACACAACAGATTTCAGAACAAGATAAATCTGTGACACAAATACTACTGTGTTAAAGTGTGAAGGGCACTGTTGTAGCTAGTGAATTTTTTTTTAATTTTTTTTATAGCAGATAGGTTAGCCTTTGACCACTATCACACATGATGGTAAGTGATGATGTGGTCGAAGATGTTGTTCTGGCTAGCCTAGAATTACTGGCTCTCAAGGACAGCTGCCGGAACACACCGTTAGGTGCTTGGCGACAGATTTTCAACTTGAGGGTGGTAGCTAGCCAGGCGGGCATTCGCAAAATGACCAACCACCATGCTATAACGACTGCCATCCTAAGACAACAACCGGGACTGACGGCTTAACGTACCCTCCGAAGCACGGAAGCGCTCAGTAGTATGTCACCACCGGTCACCCATCCAAGTCATGACCGAGGCGGACGTTGCTTAACTTTGCTGATCGATTCAGATCGGCTAAGCTAACTTCGCTACGAGCGCTTCAAACTGTAATTACTGGGTGGACGAGACATAATATCTAACTGAGTGACGAGTGCAGAGCAGCAGAACGAGGACGGTGACACTGCAACTGTATTGTGTATGTATATTATATTTGCAACTGTATGTATATTAATGGACAGTGGTGACGCTTACGATCAGGCGAGGGAGTAGTCCGTCTTAGCGCTTAATAACATAAAAAATGGGAATGACAAACTGTATGGTATATAACGTATCTAGAATTCGCACTTGACAGAGACCATGTACTCACGATACGAGACCACCTCTTGCCCAACATTGAAACTGGTTTCCAATTGCGTTTAATTACAATTGAAATTCATTCAATTAATTTATGGGATTAAATTATTTGATTTCAGGACTCAATCAGTACTCAGTACTAATATTATAAATGCGAAAGTAACTCTGTCTGTCTGTCTGTTACGCTTGCACGCCAAAACTACTGGACCGATTTGAATGAAATTTGATATGGATATAGTTTGAGACCCGGGAAAAAACAAAGGATAGTTTTTATCCAACTGCGCAAAAAGAGGTTAATGTTTTTGCGCGATAACCGACATACGCGGGGGCGGAGCCGCGTCCGTAAAGCTAGTAAATAATAAAGAATTTTGTCCCATGCTGCGATGAAATATAGGGTAGATCCCCGATCGGCGCTCAAAAACAGCACCGTCAAAACAAGGCATAAATGGCGTAGTATGCCTTGTTTTGCTCTCAGTCGCGTGTGACCGCTCCAATCGGGTGACGTGTTACAATGCCGAAGTGTGCAGTGAAAACATGCAAGTATTATATGTTAAAAGTGCAAAAAAAGGATGGCGTATCGTAATTTCAGTAAGTATTGAATTGTTAGCCATTTATTTGCATATTTACTAATATTTTTGTATACTTATTGGTATTTTTACTAATATTTTTCTTTATTTGCAACCACGCATTGTGTACGCATCTATCCCTTTCACTCTTGCTCGGACTTTGATGAGCAAAAACGAGACGAAACTAGTGCTTTAGAACGAGGCAGGTACGAGAGGATACGGAGTCGTCATTCCCTTTTTATTTTTTTTGTTCGTTACACTTTTGTAATATTTTTGAAATACTTCGTTTGTTTTAGTTATCCACAAAATATAATAGTATATTTGATTGAAGGTCCCATGCATCTAATAATAGTCGAGCATATTGCCATCGACCGATTTACCAGCTTTTAACTGCTATGGGACGAACACTTAAATTACTGCCCGACTTAAAATCAAACCAAAAACACGATGCAAGGTGCAGTTCCTTGAAATTAATCCGACTCAAAACGTCTACATGCTTGTAGTATTCACTAAACTAGAGAGTATTCATTTTTTCTGCGGTTTTTTTTGTGGTTGCTCGTTCCTACACTATGCCGCCTATGCCATAAGAAAAAAAACGGCCAAAATCCCTAATTACCCCTATTAATGTGTAGGTTTGGAAAATATATTTGTTTTACAGTAAATCTATTGATTGAACGGTAATTTCATATGAGACCGATGTGCAGCAAGGATGTAAACGGCGCGCGGCGGTGATCAGCATCCTAATTCTCAGCTTCAGCGTAACTTAAAATGGTATGCTGTTTTTAGCCCTATATTTTGGCCTTTTCGACGTCCATTTCGAAATATATTTGTAAGCTTAAATATTAATAAGATAGATTTAGGTAGAAATAGGTTGACGATCAAGAAACTGTGCTCTCAAAGAGTCGAGATCTCTTGATGATGCTTATGTGTAGCTTCTAAATATGTCATGAATTCGGTCGTTTAGGCTACGTTGCGCTTATGACGTTATGTCATCTTAGCAGGAAAATTAGGTGTAATTGTTACTACATCTGATAAATTACTATGTGAAATTAAATATTTTTATACGTGTGTTTTTATTAGTTAAACCTTTTTTACTGTCGGTTAAGATAATTTATAAGTGTTTAGTAATTTTTATAATGAAGCTGTTGAAAATCCTTGTGAAATAATTATAAAACATCATAGCACTTAATAAAGAAACCAGTCTGTTAAATGTTTATTTATTAAACAAACACTAAAAATGTCGAATCCTCGAGTAGCATCCGAAATAAAATATGACCTAAAATATACCTCTCTTAGATTTATTATCTTAAAAGAGAACAAAAATAAAACCAACAAACACAAAAATGACAAAAAACATCTCAGCATCGAACCAGTATACATAACCCCAGAAAGGTTATAAAAACTGATGTGTTTTGAAACTTCCTCCTCGGATCTTATCGCAAACTTTCTTCCCGGTCACCCCTTGATGACCACTTCAGACACTATAAACGCATATATTATTATAATAAAAACATATATTATTACAATAAAAACACTATAATTTTGGACACTCGCTCGTTGGGAAGCGAGCACGAATTTTTATTGACTATAAGTGTTGACGGTGAAGAAAGTAATGTTGGTTATTCGGCAAGTTCCGTATGTCTGAACTCTGAAGCCAGCCCACTGGCAAAGGCAATTGAACTGCAACACAGAGCGTCTAGGGTTCGATTGTGACTATGCTTGAGCCCATGGTGGAAGAAATTTTGTAAGGCTATTTGCTAGACCTTAATCACTATCTCACTTATTGTAAATGATGATGTGAGTGAAGATTTTCTTCAGAATACAGACAGCTGCGAAAACACAGCGTATGGTGCTTGGTGATTTTCTAGTTTAAGGTGGAAGGTAGCCATGCTATAATGGCTGACATCCTTAGACAGCAATTGGGACCGATGAAGACATTTCATTATACAGTTACTAAATATTAATTACAAATACTTTATCGATTAATTGGACTTGTATTACGTCGAAGGGTGCTTACTCCCTCATTTGAGGTTTTAAGTCCAGAAATAGGTATGGTATCGATTGATCTCTTAATTATATGGGCTTGTGTCGCGAAGATTTTTTTAAAATATAATTCAGTTGAAAGCTATGAGACATAAAAATATTATTTAAAAATGTTTCCAGGCTCATAGCAATTAAGTTAATTATCTTTTTAAAAATGTGTTACGATACAAGGCGAGATTTAGTAGAGATCAATCAATATTATGCTTAGTTCTGGACCTAAACCTCAAGTAAGGGCGTAATCACCCTTTCATTTTTGTGTGGAAACGTGAGCGGCTAGTTCACCCTTAATACAAAACGTAGGTAAATATAGAAAATTTCAGAGCCTGCTTCGTGTTTTGGAATCAGGCACGTTATAGGTTATATTTTGTAGAATATTATTTATTTTTTTTATTTCTGTAACGTATGCGGTTTTTATAAAAAACATATTCATAATTACCGTTTTGCTCGCTCACTTCACCTTAAAATGTCCTCTGAAGCACGGACCCACTCAGTAGTAAATGCTCCCAGCAGTCATCTATCTAAGTGATGACCAAAACGGCGTTGCTTAACTTAGTTCGATTAAGAACGAATATGCAGTCTCTATTACGAGCGCATTAAAATTTGCGAGTTCCCGCTTGGCTAGATCGCTCTCAGCTAGGAAATTTGTCGTCAAGCAAATAGGGATGTGTTCTGGAAGATGTCTTTAAGAGCCTGTATAAGTTGAGCCTGTTGACACTTTCAACCAGACCACAGCTTAACACAAAATCAATGCAATTAAAAAACACAGACTCTTCGGTAGTTCGCTATAATTAATTCATATTGAGAACTTTATAGTTAATTTTTTTTAACTAATGTACCTTTTAATTTGCCTAGTGAGTGCTTTGTTGATCGTTATTAGATATGAATTTAATTCTAGATTAGAAAAAAAATACCTACATTATCTAACCGTTATGAAAGTGCGAAGTAAAACAAACACAAACAATTTTGCTAGTATTAAATTAATAGGATATAAATTGCTGGATGACACTTCTTTCTATGGACGATATTGCGAATATATTGAAAACATTAAATTCCCTAATATTTTAGAAGAAAATATATCTAATGACAATTTCGCATAATTATCCTGCTAAACCGATCATAGCACGATCTGGATTTCTCGATCGCGCGCTTCAATAGGCAAGACCTCCTGCTAATGCTTAATGTAGAAACGAAACACGTCGAACTTTCTTCCGGTTGGGCTAGTTACATGGTGTTTATTAAGTCACGTCGTTTAGCAGAAAAATTAGGCGGAATTGTCACGTATTTCAATATTTTTCTTAAATATTAACATAATGTTTTCTTACGATACTTTAAAAACATTAGTAATTAACTAATATCATTTCCGCAATATAAAGCCTGAACCTATTAACTTCTTTGATTACCTAACATACCCTCTCAAACAAATAACGCTTTTAAACTGACTCAGCAACGATTCTCACAATATATGATCAAAAAATCCCACAATCGACAAAGTTATTTTTGTCTCCGTATCATTTCGAGAGCAAAGCGAACTAACCTATTTCGTCGTTCCGCGCGCACTTTTCAGATGTGGAACCCTAATAAATTGTATACATATAAAACTTTACGACAATTACGTTCGTCAATGGCTGAGGACCATTCTCGAATTACTGTCTTTCTGGAAATTTCTCGAGTAAAGTATGTACGAGAAATGTGCAAATTAGTTTTGATTGCTTTTATCAAATTTGGAGATGGCTCGGAAATTTGTGTCTTGAGTTTGATATCAATTGATTTTGAGAAACACTGCGTGGTTACTGGTTATTTACATTATGTTTATTTAATATTCAAAGAATAAAAATCCGATACGCAAATAAGATTTGGTTATGATTAGAGTATTTATCTATAGAAATACTAGCCAAAAGAATTGTTTTGTCTTCTTGTGGATATATTTACAGGCAATCCACAGCGCATCATCATTGAAGCGCTCGTAGCAAAGTTTACTTAGCCGTTCTTCAGCTAAGTTAAGCAACGTCGGCCGCGGTCATGAGTTGGACGGTTAACCGCTAGTGGCATTACTACTGAGCGCTTCCGTGCTTCGGAGGGCACGTTAAGCCATCGGTCCCGGTTGTGTCTTAAGATGACAGTCCTTATAGCATGGTGGTATGGCATTTTAAGAATGCCCGCCTGGCAAACTACCACCTTCAAGTAGATAATCTACCCAACCACCTAACGGTGTGTTCCGGCAGCTGTCCTTGAGAGCCAGTAATTCTAGATTAGCCTGTACAACATCTTCGACCACATTATCACCAGGTGAGATAGTGGTCAAAGGTTAGTTCTAACAGCTATAAATAAAGATTTCTCTGTAGGTTACTTATGGGGTAAGATTCCTTGTGATATGAGACGTCTGGTTGGCTACCAATTTAATTGCTACAGTGCTACAAAAAAAGGTTACAGTAGCGTGATGTTTAATCACAGTTAGTGATATTTTATCCAATATTGTTATATAACATATATATTTTTATGTATTCTTTCTATTATTGATAATTTAATCATTTATGTTATGATTATGATTGTTCGTTACGTATCTAATTCCGTTTCAAGCCAAAACAAACGGTTAACATTAGGTTACCGCTAACTGAGATAACGCTTTCTACTTAATTAATTTTATATAAGTATTATAAATTATTATATAAAGCAATGATAGTCGAGTGGTAATGGGTTTGGACTGCCACAGGTCCATGGTCCATGTTCTGTGGAACTGTTCGATTTACTACCTGTAGATTTACTACTTTTGCAGTGATAGCTCTTTGGCTATGGACTGCCGCACAGCAGGTCCATGGTTCGATTCCCGCCGCGGGCTGGAGCTTCACCGCATGGTGGAAGGGCATTTTTCCGAATGCCCGCCTGGCTAGCGACCACCCTCAAGTGGAAAATCTGTCGCCAACACCTAACGGTGTGTTCCGGCAGCTGTCCTTGAGAGCCAGTAATTCTAGGTTAAGCCTGTTAACGCCTTCGACCACATCGTCACTTACCATCAGGTGAGATAATGGTCAAAGGCTTATCTATCAGCAATAAAAAAAAGCTCAATTTCACCACCAGACTTCCCGACAAAGCATGATGTTTCATCAATTTCATGTCGACGTCTGGAAGTCCAAAACGTTGCGATTTTCACGGAATTTTCAACCTCGCACTGCCACATTATGGAACCAGCTGCCAGGTGAAGTATTTCCGACAAATATACTTAGGAACCTTCTAGAAGCGAGCATGTTCCCACCTTAGAGGCCGGCAACACATCCTAGAGACCTCTGGTGTTGCGGATGTTTCTCACTCTGACTCTGACTTACCTGGATGACTCTCAGGGCGACGGTCGCAGTGTAATTTGTCCAATATGTTTCTGTTATATAGGCAGAGGTTAGTGTACTAAACTTTAGGTAGGCCTCTTGATTGACCCGTCATAATAACATTAAAAAAAAATAAACAATGGCTTATAACATCATACGAACCACATGTATCAGAAGTTAAAAAAATCTAGTGATTTATTCATTTTTTCTATTCTTTGCTCATTCCTTATTTAATATCTCAAAAAACTCGTACATATTTGCAAATTATGTATTAATAAGCTAGCTTCCAAATAAATTTCATGAACTTCTTTGGCCAGTAATTCTAAGTTGAACATCATCTTAGTCAAATCTGGGTTTATCAACGGACAAACATACATACAAACTTACAAATACTCAGGAGCCAAAACATGCCAAAGAGGCCTTGCTTCGATTGTTTACAGTCTTATGTCACATATAGACAATGTATAAATTTTCATAATTTCCGATCGTTACAATTTTTCTCTGCAGTTTAAGATTTTTTTTACTTCATCGGTACAACATTACAAAAACTAAGTAATATTACAACAAAACCTGTTATATAATTTAAGCAGTTTATTTTTAAATGGCACGATTTAACACAGATCCGTGTTGAAGTAATACAGATTTTGAAGCACTCGTAGCGTTGCTTATTTAGTAGTTCTTAACATATCAACTAAGATAAGCATCATCCGATGCGGTCATGACTTGGATAGGTAGTGGTATTACTACTGAGCTCTTCCGTGCTTTGGAGGGCACGTTAAGCCGTCAGTTCTGGTTGTTCTTTTGGGATGATACAGCATGGTGGGAGAGTATTTTACGAATGCCCGCCCCACCAGCTACCTCCATCAAGTAGAAAATCTGTCGCCAAGCACCTAACGGTGTGTTCCAACAGCTGTCCTTGAGAGCTAGTAATTCAAAATTAGCCGAAATAACATCTTCGACCACATCATCACTTACCATGAGGCGAGGTAGTGTTCAAAGGCCAGCCTATCAGCTAGAGATAAAAAATAAAGATCGAATCACTTAATAATTTCATGATATTCTGTTATAGGACATTGCATTGTAATTTTCCAGTAAACTTTAAGTTTTGAAGCAGTGATGGCTCAGTGGCATTGGCTATGGAATTCCGCGCAGCAGGTCCATGGATCGAATACCGCCGCGGGCTTGAGCTTCACTGCATGGCGGAACGGCATTTTGCGAATGCTCGCCTGGCGACGGCATTTTGCGAATGCTCGCCTAGCGACTACCCTCAAGTAGAAAATCTGTCGAGAAGCACCTAACGGTGTGTTCCAGCAGCAGCCATTGAGAGTTAGTGAAATTACCGGCACATGAGACTTAGTTGTTAAGCACATATCTCAAGGCGACGGGCGCAGTGCAATTTGTGATTTGTGGGGAAATGCATCTGTTATACAGAGGTTAGTCCGCTAAACATCAGGTGGGCCTCACGCAATATCATTAAAAAAGTAAAAGATAAACATATTTTTGGTAGAATTTTCACCAGGTTTATTTTTTTTTAAGCGGCGGTGTACCTTTATAATATGAATACTACGGTTATTTACTCATGTGCCCTTATTAACAAAACACTTCAAATTATATAGGTTACTATAGCTACTACAACGAAAGCATCTTGGCAACCTAAAGGCCATTGCGGGCCCACATGTTGTGCATATGCTCCAGCGCACGTTGGCAGCGTGCTCAGCATGCTGGCAGCATTGCCCCGTTGGTCTGCAATGCTTATTCGTTTAGCCATCGTCGCAGCATTGCATGGACCAAGCGCTCTGAACAGCTTTGGAAAATAAAATATTCTCCCGGTCTTCACGAACCCAAAGTATCTTCACCAAATGCCTCAAACATGAAACTTCTACCGGGATTAGCTCTGACTGAAGCAGTGCAAGTGCATTGGCATTTGCATTGCTTGAGTCGTTTGTCACTCTAGCTACTGGCATCAATTCGTCTTGTTACCTCCGCAGTGTCGAGTATGGGTGTTTAAACGTTTAAGGGTATATTTTAGACGAACGCCCCCACACAAAACGCAGCTCCAATCTCATTTTAATAATAGCGAATAAAACTCGATGATTTTTTACATACGTAATCACTACCCTAATATCTAGGTTTGTAGTGCATCAGATTTTCATTAAATTATACAGTTTTGAAATTACACTAGCTCAAAAACTCGAAATTTTAGATAAAAGAAAGACCCAACTTTAAGCATGTCTTTCAAGAAAAATAAACATGTTTTTAATATTTCTATTGCACCACAAACATGGGGAATATAATGAACTTTCTATAATGGGAAGTTATTTATACATGTGTACTATACTTTTTAAATAAATCTAGAGCTACGAATAACTGGCTCAAACTCCTAAAAACGAGTGCTATACACTAAACGCTATATAATAAAAATGTAATTATTAGTCCAAAAGAAAAAGGATTTAAGCCAGTAACTATAGGTCTAATAATACACTATATTTACATGCGAGTTTTTTTTAAATAACAAGTTGAGTTTATATAAAAGTTCACGCTTTGGCTGGCGGGTATATGTCCTTAAGACACTGTAGTAAAATAAATTGCTGGGCGAACGAGACATTAGAACTAACGCCTCAGAGTGACGAGCGCAGTGCAGTGTCAAGCAGAACTATAACGATGATAATAGCTGCAGTGTCATCATACTTAAAGGGCAGGCGTGACGCTTACCATCATGAAGGCGATTTGACTGCCTCTTTACTTGATAACAATTTGTGTTCCCGTAGTCGCCTTGTATGACTTCAGAAGGATATAGGCCAGTCCATATCATCATCATCAGCACGGGTTCGAACACCCCCATGACTATAACTTTTCCTCACGTTTATGTCATTTATGACATTTGTTAAAATTGTCGATTTTGGAATAATGTGCATTAGTAGTCAATAACTTTAAAAAACGAGCAAAAATATTTTAAAGCCGCGAATATCAGGATCATGTAGAAGTTACCAAACTAGCTACAAGCGCGATAATACAATTCAAAATTAGATTATTTCACCACATGCGTGACTTTCCACCTTAAGGCGGGAGCTACAATGTGGCAAATATAATAAACAACTCATCATCGCCTTAATCCTAACACACAGTCCGCCGTGGTGGATGACTTAAGGCGACGGTGGTTAGATGAACAGTGATAATGATATCTTGATGAGTGACAAGTGACAAGTGACAAGTGACAAGTGACAACCCTGTTGATTGGGAGCCCGTGGGCCGTTATCTTGGTTTATGATGAGGATATACGGCGTCGGGATTAAAATGTAGGTTTATGGTATAATTTATGGCAGAGCTTATCGATATTATAAAGTGGTTCTTGACATACAAAACATTGTAAAGCTGTACCAGTCATATTTTTAAGGTTAAGTAAGAGAGAACCCTATTAAACAATAACAAATCTTCTACTTCTTCTTGACTATTCGAGCGCACTATCGAGAAGGCGTTCTTGAGGCAGTCAAGGTCTCCTGAAGATGTTTTGGTAGATATCACACAGCTATAAAGCCATAATAGTCAGCTGGCCAAATTAGATAGAGATAAATACCTAAATATATCGGCATAATATACAGGATTATTGGAAAAATGCTAACAACCTCATACGGTTGACTTCTGCTAGTCCTAATAAACATTTTGAGATGTTTTTTTTTTCATTTATTTGTTTTTGAAGGAATAAGCACGAGGACCACCTGATCTTAAAAGTCACATTTCATCAACGGTTGTTAGCATTTTTCTATTAACCCTGTATATATAATATATATAGGTATAATAAGTGCCCGCCGGGAGCTCGCATACGTAGCTGCGCACTCGCCCTGATGATGAGCATCTAACATGCTAGAAACGTGAGTTTTTTGCCGGTTAGTGTATAACATTTAATAATGGTACAATAAGTGTTTGAAAAAGCACTTCTTCCTATCCGATCATGTCTAATAGTAATAAAATAAAATAAATAAAATATATATATTTATATTATTGCCTTCAAAAACTATCTAATTACTAAATTATCACTAATTTTAAAAAGTTTTTTTTTATTTTTATGACCTGATGGTAAGTGATGTTGTGGTCGAAGATGCTGTTCAGGCTAACCTAGAATTACTGGCTCTCAAGGACATCTGCCGGAATACACCGTTAGGTGCTTGGCGACAGATTTTCTACTTGGGTGATGGGTAGCCACCAGGAAAAATTTAGACAATAGGGCTATGCTCAGCTTTTGCAGCAATGTTCTCTTTTCAGACAGATGTTCTCTTTTGCAATTTCTTGGCGTTTGTGACGTCACGTCGGCTTAGCAGGAAGATTATTGAAAATCGTCACTTGATACACTTTTTATATTTAAAAGTGTTTATCTAATATATTCATTTAATGTTTTCTCAAAATATTAAAAAAATAATTATTGTTATTATGTTTTATGCGAGTTTGAGTTTTCTCTCCTGATCGGTCCGAGTTCGTGCTTCTGATAGATTAGGTAAGTTAGTTAAGTTATTATTAATCAGCAATATTTTCTATACATATCATTTAGTAACACAAATAATAATTGTTTCGCGTTTAAACAAGAAACAAAACATTACAAAAATAACTTGTTTTTGATGAGGACACGTCGGGACAAAATAATGATAAATATACGCGATTTAAACCGTTTAAAGTTGTTTAATTACTATGTGTAACAATCGCGAAAACCTAAGACAACATTAAGTTTTTTTTTCTTTGATTTAGTATATTATATCAATACAGACATATTAATGCATTTAATATTTTGAACACTTTTAATATATCAGCATTTTATGGCGCATTTGATATATTGTAAAAAAATCGTAAATTGCAATTTAGGAATATCGTACGCACCGTTTCGATCACTCGTGAATTAACGAGAAGTATTTATGGTTAATAAAAGTTGGATCGCTTCTGATGCAAACTTGATGGCCTTTGCTTCTGTTGTGAATTTATTTATTAAAGTACAATATATCGTCGCATAAAACTGAATTACGTTTCTCATACCTTGAGAATTAGAAAAAAATCTCGTAGCTCTAAATTCAAACTTACTCTGGACAAACAATAATTTATGGAGCTGACTGCCATCCTTCAGTAATGGAACTAACTCCAAAAAGAAGAGCTCTAAAATTGAAACATACTCGTACTTAGTACTTTAGCGCAGATTTGTCTAGTACACGTAGAAAATTATGACGGTTTTCAAATGCAGTACGTAACTTGAAAATAATAGCGTATTGCTATGATTTACTATTTACGTCATTTTAGTTTATCTTATATTTAGTGTTTAATTATTGATTACTTATTAAGTGCTTAAAACGGCAAAGCAGAACATTAAAAATAGTACGAATATTGTGGGTAAAATATTACACATTTAGTTTTCAATTGTTAGTTGAATTAAGGAATACCTGAATTAGTTGTATTAAGGAGTTCCGCCCTCCCCCTTTTTCCATCGTACGTCCGCGCTTCGCTTCCGCTTTTCTCGTGCGTACTGCGAAGGAGTGGAACTTCTTACCGCTGTCAGTTTTTCCCGATGAATACAACATGGGTGTCTTCAAATCGAGAGTAAATAGGTTTCTTCTATGTAAGCGTGCTCCATCTTAGACCACACCAATGCTTAACATCAGGCAGGGTGTGGTCAAACGCAAACCTATAAAGAATAAAAAAAAATACACATACATTTGTTAGGTTTTAAGTTTTTGTTCACCAGCACTCTAATACTTAAAAAAAGAAAGTCAAAGTTATATTTTGTAACAGAAGATATTTATCGCTTTTATTAATGATGCCATAGATGAGCCATTTCAAGAATTACAGGCGAGAAATTTGCAGTCATTATTTTTAATGAAGTATGGAAATACTTAATTTTTGAAAGCATCCGTACTTAACATTACATTATATTTTTTTAATTAAATAAATTTAACAGTTATTAAACTAAAAGGTTACGACACTTATTTGTTCAAAGTCAATATAGCTTCCCGACATTGTTTTTACGAAATAATATCGTTTATGATACAATTTTGGATACATTATTAATTTAATCTCTTTAGAGATACGGATCCTCTCACCAGTTTGACATTAAGACAGGAGTCCAATTCTAGTAAGTGAATAAACATTTCATAGAATCAAACTTTATTATGAGACTAAAAGGGAGAGACCTGCTGCACTGAACACAAATGTATTGGGGCTAGGGCAAGAAGAACAGAAATGGCTATGAACAAGTGGTTTTTAAGTTAATTCATTCGATAAAACTTTTCATGAACATTATAATCATGTTAACATTAACACTCGCTTCTTCAGTCCGCTTGTGACCACGACAATGCAATTTGGTCGAAACGTAGAGCTAAATAATATAGACATTTTTATCGCGATTGAGGGCCGAAGTACTCATATGTAAGTAATAATAAGTATGTTTTTCAAAGTGTAATAACAGTAAATAACATTTAGTAAGCCTGATCAAGGATCTTTGAATATATTTTGTCTATATTAATCTCATTGCTAAAAATAATTAAGTGCGCAGAATTATATAATTTTGTCGTACTGTTAAAATATACTAATATTGAATCGAATGCAATCATTAATCGAAATTGCTGAAAAGCTAATTAATATGAATGATATAATTGAAATAATGTAGATCAAAGCTGCAGAATAGTACCCAGGCAACTCAGTTGCCTTTCACACTGGCGGTTTATAATCATAAACCCAACGCGCTTGTTTTGCAACCACCGGGTTTGATGCGCTTGCGCCGATACATTGCGGTAGCGTGCGTTTCTATTGCTACAAAATAATATGTTGACATTTTCTAGGTTTTTTTTTTGAATTATCTTTTATTTATAACATAAACTTTTCTTAGTATGAAAACTTACCAGAACCTGACTGTCCTGAGACATATTGGCCTAATATGATCGAAAAGTATTTCCATGAAAAGTTGATACTTTACTGAGTATAAATTTAAAAAGTTATTAAATGGTACAAATTATATCTGTATATGGTTTAGTAGGTATCCGCTTTATTATTATAGATAGTAAAATATGATTCGTTGTAGTTCTGTAATAAACTGTTATGCTAACAATTATATTTTCGTAGACTTTGGAGCTACGTAGCCAAGAAATAAACTTGCCTAAGCGCACTAACAATTCTTTTTTATTCAGATTTCTTAACGTACATCAATTACTTATTATTTATTATTATATTTATTACTATATTTATGATGCTGATCTGCTGGTTTTAATTTACCAAAAGGTAAATATACCAGATCCCATCACTCAGAATTTTTATTGCTGACTATACTGGGTCATTTTCTCAAATGATATCTGATTCCTTATCCATACAATCCCCGTACCATGATATGGTCATCCATAAAATCCCTCTACAATAACAGCCGTATTTCAGCAACGTGCGCATGAGTTCAGTCTAAAATTATGCCTTATGGCATTTGGAGGAACAAAGAAGGCAATCGAAGGGAGTTATGTCGTGAACTCTGAGTTCACACTCAATATTATTTCTATCTTTTAATTTTTTTACAAGAGGGGAAGTGCTTTTTGCCAGTATTTCTTGATGGATGACACCGTAGTTGGCGATATTCTGTCTCAAATACTTATTTATTTATAAACAAACTTTACAAGTCAGTTCACATTTACACGGAAGTATTACAAAAAATAGTGAAAATTTTAAATACTACTGTATATAGGATTGAATAGTGCTATAGTAATCGAAGACCCGGGGCGAACAGTGTGGTGTAACGTCGAACGGTGACTACTCTAACTACTGTAAAGACTAACCATCAAGCGAGTGACTTATCCGACTCTTCACCACATAAAACACAATAATCACATTAAAATTATAGCTTTAACATACTTTTGTCCTTATTCAATTAGAAAAGAAAGATTTGATTTGACTTATTATTGACACACGTGTATATAAATGTACAAATTATAATTAAAAACATATTGTTTCTCGTTAACGCACCAATAATGAAAACAAACCCCAATCAGGTCAAAATCGAACGTGTCAAAAGTTCGAAAGGATCGATTTTGGCGCCTCAAGAATCAATATAATAACCGTAAAACTTTTATTGAAAAAAAAAACGATCCACGACGATTCCAAAATTGATATTGTATGTAATGCAGAGTTAACGACTTTAGTGTTAATCGAGATATTATTATCGACATTGGTGATACCGATATGCCACTCACCGATTTCGATGCAGTTTCAGTTAAAAATCGAGTGTAAATGGTTTTTAAATTAATAAGGCTATACTGTAATTCGGTATTTCGGTAATAAACCCAGCACTATGTTGCGCAATTTGAAGTAAAAAGAGACGGGGACCGTTATTTCTGAGGAAGTTTTTAGTCCCTACATTTTGTGATGAGCTTAACAATATAAAATGTGTGTAGAATGTTGGTTTATATTTTTAAATGATTTGCACTGCACATGATTATAGTAAAAAACAGTTTTTGCATGACATCGATACTAAATACATTATATTATTTTTTTTAAATTGTCATTACAAATGTAAGTACATCAAATTTATCTGATATCGGACAAAGAACTAACCTTCTCGATTATAAAGTTAATCAAACGAATTGGTTTAAAAACTGTAACCTGCTCTCGGGGTACTAACTATTTTCCAATTATTTAATTAATTCCCTTTTCATCCCATAGATAGAATAACGTAAATTGGTTGATTTCAATTGTTTCAGTCATATATTTCTAAATCGTTGATCTCCCATGCCACTTCTTAAAAGCGAATTTTGAGAACTCTTATGACGTTTGATACTTCATTTATGTCAACAATGTTCGTGGTATTATTTATTTAAAAAGCAGTAATTATTATCAATTTATAACATTTGAACCAAAACTCTCAAAATCAGATGGTCAAGAACAAAATTTGCTTACTTAATTAGTTACATGTATGCGCATATTTGAAACTTTTTTTTTTTTTTTTTTTTTAATCTTGATAGGTTAGCCTTTGACCACTATCTCACCTGATGGTAAGTGATGATGTGGTCGAAGATGTTGTTCAGGCTAATCTAGAATTACTGGCTCTCAAGGACAGCTGCCGGAACACACCGTTAGGTGCTTGGCGACAGATTTTCAACTTGAGAGTGGTAGCTAGACAGGCGGGCATTCGCAAAGTGCCCTACCACCATGCTGTAACGACTGCCATCCTAAGACAACAACCGGGACCGACGGCTTAACGTGCCCTCCGAAGCACGGAAACGCTCAGTAGTAATGTCACCAGCGGTCACCCATCCAACTCATGACCGCGGCGGACGTTGCTTAACTTTGCTGATCGATTCAGAATGGTTGAGCAAACTTCGCTGCGAGCGCTTCAAAGCCTCCTCTGATTTCGGAAGTCCGATTTATGCTCACAGGCCATTTATTTTTCTTACCTAGTCTATGGTCTACTCTAGAACAATAGACAGTTTATTTCAACTTTTACTTCTATTTCCCATACATCATTTAAAGTATTAAAGCCGGGTGGATGAGCATATTTTAAGTTTTTTAGTACAGTCGGCTGCATGTTACGTCGGCTGCGTCGTTCAAAGTTGTACCAGTAGATTTTATTATAGTCTATGAAATCACACATGAAGTTATATTAAAAAATTTATGTCATGAATTCTTCTATATAATGATTTTCAATTTGATTATAAGTGATGTGAATAAATAAAAAAAAAACGTTAGCACTATCCTCATAGTATTGAAGCATCAATAGCGACATTTTACTTTGGAGTGTTGAACTCTCGAAGTGTTGGACGCGATAACGCCACGTTGTAGCCGTAACCATAGTTACGTATCTTTCACCATATACATTTGGTAAGATTGCAGTGAAAAATTAAAAAGTAGTAACCCCCAATGTTGAAACTTAGACAATTTTTTGATATTGTTTTGTGTATGATATAAATTAATCGTCGTTTTTTTTCTCTAAACATATAACTGATCTATTCCCTTCTAATGACTTTCATTGGCATCTGTACTACCAATTGTTCGAATACATATTTACAAAACAGTACATTGATATCAATGTACTGTTTTGTAAATATGTATTATGTAATGTTATAATATGTATTATGTATGATGTAATGTTAGAGATATCTCTAACATTACATCATTCGAACAAAATAATTTTAGAGGTTATCCACCACTATAGTTGTGTACTTTAATGCACTTACTCCTATCATCTATTTCATGATCCCGAAGCGTCTCTGTTTCCGCTTGAGCAATAATGTTTTCGTAAGTCTGCCCGGATTTCAGAATGTTTTGTTGTTCTGCTCCAGAGGTAGCATTTCTCAACTGATTCTCGCGAAATTCCGTGAAGCGATAATTAAGTAGGTACTTATATGAATTTAAAAAAAACACAACAGATGAGTACCCCTACTTGAAAACGTAAAAAGAAAACATATTTCAATCAGGTCTTTAGCCACAATGAATGTTAAATTGCTAATAAATGTAATGCTCATGAATATTATGAGTTAACACAAACAACCTTACAAAAACATTCTTTATCAATACAATGAAGAGATTTTTTGTACCTTTTTTTTGCTAGATACGTTTTCTACTAGATAGGACAATTCCAATAAGCTTTGTTTTGTGTTTATTACTTTCATATTTAATATATTATGCAAACATATTCTGTGAATAAAATCGACAGCTATAACGTTAAAAAATTGAAAGGTTGCGTGCGATTGTCCATACAAATGTATTGTTTAGTGCAATTATTTTTATGCTTAAAATATAAACCTGCTATAAACACGCCCCTGCCATTTCCTTTATCGGCGACTCATTTACTACACTCGTTACTAAAGTAAATACGAAGTTTCTAAAAATGCCCTGTTTTCCAGTAAGAGGACCACCAGACACCAAGCACCTAACGGCAGCTGTCATTGAGAGCCAGTAATTCTAGGTTAAGCCTGTTAACCTTCGACCATATCATCACTAACCATCAGGTGAGATTGTGGTCAAAGGCATAGGTAAGCCTTTAAGCAATAAAAAAATGACATATGTGAAAAGTTTTTAACATACAAGAAAATGATTTTAGCCTAGATATTCTTAAATAAAATGAAATAGCTAAAACTATTTAAGTCAGTCCAGTTTTGAAAGAGAAAATAGGGGAACATGAAATGTCGTTTTCGTAAAAAAAAAACAAATCTCGCACGCATCATGCCCTCTTTACTAGTACAACGGCAGACTGACTCGACGAAAAACGTGGGTTTTTACGGTAAGTACCGTTTCCTTAAATATTAGACCTTAAAACTTGAATTCTACTTGCAGTTATAATTTATGCATTAATTTTAAGTTATAAGAAAGGTATTGTACAGCTAGTTATAACATCTTGTGACAGACACACTCTAATATAGAACTGACTGTACGCATCCATATAGTCACTCCCTTCTCTTTGTTGTACAACAAAACGGCATAAATCTCGGCGATGCCCGAAAATTTCTATGTTTATAGCAATAATTAACAGTCTGGAGCCGTGTCACTCGCTCAACCGATATGATGTATGGTCTGTGGGAGGAACACACCGACGGAAAATATCGGAATTTCTGTGCGGCATATTTTTTTTTGTTGTTATGTCTGACAAGTGCCTTTACAAACGATTTTGAAATTTATTTCAATGAAAATATGAAATCGTGATAATCACCAAAAATTATCAGCATATAAATAAATCTTGATACTACAATGACATATTATAATATATACCACATTTGTAAAAAAATTACACAAGGGATAATAAAACTTTTTTATATCTGATATTTAAATTAGTATCAGAGTGGGTGCGAGGTTAGTAATTGTTTTTTTTTTCATCCCACACTCTCTAAACGTACAACCTGTTTTGATAAAATTAGGATGAAATTGAACCAGTTTTAAGTTTGGTACTCCTTAAAATATAAAGATTTATTCCTAAACTAGCGTTATCAATCAAAGAAAAAGCTTTTTGTTTTAAAAAATAATCATATATAAAATTATTTTAAACTTTATAGCATATTAATCCTGTGACACCATAAATTATTTCTTTGGCAATAATATTACTCCAGTAGGACTTAATCCAAGAACTCTAGGCTAGCCTGAACATCAATTATCGACCACACCATCACTTACCATCAGGTGAAATAGTGGTCAAAGGATAGACTATCAGCTAAAAAAAAAAACCTAAAATAAGAGTGGCGGAAAAGTCGGTTTCTGTCCTAATTTTGGATGCGCGAAAATTACATTTATATACGAGTAATATTGAAGAATAAGCTATCGAGTAATTAAGGTGCGTTCTTACTTTAACCTATTTGAAACCTTCAGTATCCTGCACGCAGCCTAACAGTTTCACGCCTTATATGGTTATTTATCGCCTTCATAATTATCAAGTTTCGATGGCCGAACACAACGTACGAGTCCCTAGCCCCCACCAACAGAGACGAAACTTGATCAATGTATTCAGAGCTTTATTTATGTGATTATTTCATTTAAGGAAGCAATCATAGCCGAGCGGTTACAGCTATGGACTGCAGCGCCGCTAGCCCATGGTTCGATCCTCACCGCCGGCTTGAGCTTCACTGCATGGTTGGAGGACATTTTACGAATGCTCTGGCTACCACCCTCAAGTAGAAAACCTGTCACCAAGCACCTAACAGTGTTCCGGCAGCAGTCCTTGTGTGCCAGTAAAATTACAGGCACATGAGACTCAACAACTATGTATCAGGGTGACGGGTGCAGTGCAGTTCATCACTTGTATTGCAATGTATCTGTTATAGGCAGAGGTAACAGCTTAACATCAAGTAGGACGCTTGCTGGTTCAGTCACAATAAAAAAAAACTTAGGAATATCAGTATGGAAGATAACAGATCCAAGAGACAAATCACTGATGTCGGTATGAGAGTTATAATGTGTGAAAAATACAACTGCTTGAGTGTTTGAGTGTAAAGTAACGAATTATAACGATAGGAAATATTTGATCCACGAGCGTAGCGGGATTATAGCCGGTTCGAATCGCGCTAGTGGTTGAACTTTTTCCTTTCTTTTTTACAATGTCAGTTTGCTTAAAGAGAACACACTTTACCAGACGTGAAATCTTTGATAACAATTTGAAGATATACAAATGAAACTAAAACTTCTTTAGTCAAAAATGTCGAATTTTAGTTTGCAGTTTTAGGGAAGTCTATTCACAGTACTTTGCATACAAACGTAGTTTATTTGTATTTTTATATATTTTTTTTAATTTTTTTTTTATGCCTGATAGGTTAGCCTTTGACCACTATCTCACCTGATTGTAAGTGATGATGTAGTCGAGGATGTTGTTCAGGCTAACCTAGAGTTACTGGCTCTCAAGGACAGCTGCCGGAACACACCGTTAGGTGCTTGGCGACAGATTTTCAACTTGAGGGTGGTAGCTAGCCAGGCGGGCATTCGCAAAGTGCCCTACCACCATGCTGTAACGAATGCTATCCTAAGACAACAACCGGGACCGACGGCTTAACGTGCCCTCCGAAGCACGGAAGCGCTCAGTAGTAATGTCACCAGCGGTCACCCATCCAAGTCATGACCGCGGCGGACGTTGCTTAACTTTGCTGATCGATTCAGAATGGCTAAGCAAACTTGGCTACGAGCGCTTCAAAACTATATTTTGTAAATGAAAATTTTCGATTAAATTTAATTCGATATTATGAAATAAAAAAAAACAATACAACTAGATTACTCTGAATAATTTGGAAAATACATTTTTTTCCCGAAAGGTAGCAAAACACAAGCATACATAGGCTCAAGAAACCCAAATTTCAGCAAGTTTCAACACCTGGTATTTAAATATTTGGTAACGTAAGTTAATCTGGAAAGTGCCACGATATCATTTAACTTCACATCTCCTAAATGAACGATATTAACACATATTTGAGCTTCTCCGCATGGTGGAATGGCATTTTGCAAATGCTCGCCTGGCTAGCGACCGATCAAGTAGAAAATCTGTCGCCAACTAACAGTGTGTTCCGGCAGCAGTCCTTGAAAGTCAGTAAAATTACAGGCACATGAGACTTAAGAACTATGTCTCAAGGTGACGGGCGCAGTGCAATTCGTGACTTGTGACGAAATGCATTGTTCTGTCGCATTATCTCGAGCTTGTTCCGTCACAATAACATCACAAAAAAAAATATGTTTCCAAATTTCAATTAAGTATTTGAAATCATTTACAAATAAGTTAAATTTTAAAACGAAATAATGGCGTCCACATAGTATTATTATTTTCGGACAGTTTTATAGTGCCTCATAATAGTTTCATACTACGATAGATAATCAACAAGTAACTAAGTAGGATTTGCGCTTTATTTTACTTGTTTACCAACCGCATTCGTTATTTGGACGGAAGATACTATTATTTTAGGATAACCTCAGTCATATAAACAGATAGTACTTATTCATATCAGTAGGTAAGTATTCAAAAACAATAACATTGTAGAACATATGTAGATATTTTATTTGTGACATGAAATTTGTTTGGCTCTAGGTGAAATAGAAGAATGGAAAGTAAGTTTTGAAGCGTTCGTAGCGAGGTTTGCGTAGCTGGCAAGAATAACGTAAGAAGCAAGCAACGTCGCGTCGGCTGCGGTCATGATCGCTAGTGACATTACTACTGAGCGCTTCCGTGCTTCGGAGGGCACGTTAAGCCGTCGGTCCCGGTTGTTGTCTTACGATGGCAGTCGTTATAGCATGGTGGTAGGGCATTTTTTGGAAGTAAACTGATAAAAAATATGTAGGTTTTCTGCAGTTATAAATTTCAGGTTCATCACTCATTTTGTCCATTATGTATAAACATTGTAGAAACAAACATAATATTAATGAATAGATTCAGGCGTTACTTTGCGGAAATCCATATTTAATAATAACAAATATTTTTTAAATATTTTAAGAAAACATCAAATTAATATTTTAATAAAACACTTAAAAAATACAAAAATATATCTAGTGACAATTCCGACGACGGTCTTGAGTCTTCGAGCGCACGATCGTTCTCGATCGTGCGCTCGAAGAGTCAAGACCTCCTGAGGATGCTTCGTGTAGAAACGAAACGCGTCGAAAAAATTCTTCCTGTTTGGCTGCGTGGCGTTAGTGACGTCACGTCGGGTTACCAGGAAGAAAAAATTCTTCCGGTTAGGCTGCGTGGCGTTGTGACGTCACGTCGGGTTACCAGGAAAATTAGGCGGAATTGTCACTAGATATATTTTTGTATTTTTTAAGTGTTTTATTAAAATATTAATTTGATGTTTTCTTAAAATATTTAAAAAATATTTGTTATTATTAAACATAATATTAGTGCGATTATTATAATAATAACAATTAATAATTATGATCTCTTTTGACATTTAGATACTGTACCATGACAACAGGATAGCGGTCACCATTCAAACCCAGGCCTTCGATTCCTAAGGTCGGGGCAACCTCTATAAAACTGGTACAGGGTATGAATATTGTGAATCTGAAAGTAAGATATGTGTTATTCATTGCAACATATTACAGTATCTGCTGGATTGTCAACTGCCGAACACAGCTTCTCCCTTTGTTGTTGTTGGCAGATTCTTTGCTTGGCAGATGTCTTGGGATCGCAGTTTTAAGATATCAGTTCCTCAGAAGCTGCTATTCACCTTCTGGTATTTTACCTTTAGTCGTCTCTTACCACACCCACAGTTAGCAATAGGAGGGTGACATTCACAAGTTCGAATGTCATTCGTGGTTCATATTTTTTGATAGATACCATATGGCACTGAAGATTCTTACCATATCATTTTCATAGGGTCCGTTCCATTTGCCTCCTCTTACCTAAAACCCAACAAAAAGAACATACTAAAGGGCATGTTTTTACTTATAGCACAAGAACATACTTATAAAAAGAATTACTTCTAGTTATAGGCTTCAGTGCTTTACCACATATAGGTACGACATAACCTATACGACATTCATAATCCAAAATAAAATTATCTGGAAGCGGATGGAAATTGGCCTCGCGTAATTGACGCGATCAGCTCTTGACCTAAGATATCATATCACATTACACGATTCAGTATACCTATATATAAAAAGTACATGATGAATGTTACGAACGTTATACATTAGTTATTTATCAAACGTACGGTTGTGGGCTTCGAAATGTTTACGACAACTATTATTTTTGCGATTGCTCTGACGGTAAGAAACTGTTTTCAATAATCGTTATTATTTTTATTTATTTATAATCACCTAAATTTTATGTACTACCTTTCATGTATATCTACATAAGTATAAGAAAGTTGTATTACTCAGTAATATCTATATACGCAACAATAATAAGTTTGTACGTTAAAATTAGTTCGTTGACGTTTAAAAATTACTGAAACTGATTGATTGATGTCTCATGCAATATGCGCGTAATTTATGAGAAAACAATACGATTAAAAAAAATAACGATTAAACCAATTAACACCATTTTTTGGATTTGTGTATAAAATTCCTTTACGCATTCCCGTTCATATACGGGGGAGGTCGCGCGGGGATATGTCGGACTTGACGCAAACTACTCCCACAGCAGCAAGTGCCCTACCGACTAAAAATCACACGGTGTCCGTGAACCCGCCTTAATAACTAGAAGTCCAAGGTCACACTGCGACGGGTCAGATGAGCAGCTCTGCCGCCTCCTACTTCAACCGAAGAGGACAGGGAGCGCTATACTGACAGTACTCTTCACCTGCGGCCCACCGCATTCGCCACAGTTGCGGTGCCATAATACCACAACCATTGCCCGCTACAAAATGGGCTTGAGAAATAAGTACTAGAGAAGTGACCCCACCTTTAGTTTCCTTCGCATCATCATGGTGACCCACCCACAGGGCCACGGTTACTAGAGCTCTCCTACTACGACAAGGCGGGAACCCACGGGGACTATTGTCAACCCCCCTTCAGTCTAATCGTACAACATGACACGTACTTATCTTCATTTTGTCCTATTTATTTTCATTACAGCACAAATTTCGTGTTTATATCCTTCTTACAACAGCCCTTCTTACAACAGCCCTTCTTACAAGGCCCAGTTGGTACCTTTGTTGGCCTCAATCGGCCTCTTTGTATATATTAGATACCTTCTGTGTTTGTTTTTCAACTGTATATATGACCATGCCAATTTCTACCCTTCAACTCCTCTGTAACTAGTCCTTTTTTCCAGTTTTCTTTTGATATGTTTATTCCTAATCTTGTCATTCATAGTACACCACACATCTGACAACTGACATATCTTCTTTTATTACCCTTTTATTATCCAAAGCTTTCAACAGGTTTTATGATTGCCTCAAAAATAATCATTTCACACATAGTAATAGAATTTAATTATATAGTACAGGTTTTTATTGAAATACTTATATTATTATTCAATTTATTAGGCACGCAGACAGGCTCTACTTCTTGGAGCAGACTATCCTGCTGCTTATGTTCTTTGAGTGCCTTCAATTAGCACTCTAGCTAGAGCATCAACTCTCTCCGACAGGCAGGTGATTGTCTAAGTCATCTGCAATAAAAATTGTTCAGTGATCAGTTTGGTGATCAATCAAGATTTATAAAGGCTTAAATATAAGTTTACCGCGGTAGTCCATTCGTTTGGCTACTGCCCAGGAGTTAAGCTTTTGGAATGTGGTAACATTGCTTTAAATTGAATGCTTTGTCCTCCAGTTATAAATCGTCTGGAAGAGATCCCTCTAAGCGATAAGACCGCCTATTGATACTCAATCATATTTTGTATTAATATCTTTTTCATTGTATTTTTATGGTGTCTCAATAAAGTGTTATCTAACTAACTTTCTTTGTTTCAGGGATGCTTTGCAAACTCCCCTGCTACTCCAGCGACTAAAGTAGTCTGTGGAGAAGTACCTGATGAACTTGTAAGTATCTACCACCATATAACCATGTTCCCACCCATAATGAAATATAAATGGGCTTGATGCAATGTTTCCACGTACATACACAATGAACTTTACAATATTTTGTAATTGTATAAGTTTTAGTTTCAGTTTTGCCTCAACCAAAAGTCTAACGATTTGGTATAAAATGACAGCATTATTTTTCGCCGGAAACTATCTGTACACAACGACAACCGATATGAAAAAAGGAAATTTTATTTAAGAGCAAATATATTTCTTTACAATATTAAATAGTAACTAAGCATCAAAGCCATCGATTAAGACAGGAAAGTGCTAGCCATTTCTGTGGACATTTCAAAGACAAGTGACAGGGTCGGGCATGACTGCCTTGTAATCGAGCTTTCTTGGTTTGTCTTGCTTATATATAATGAGCTTGGCCTATGTTTCTTGAAGGAGCTTGACTGATGTCTTTTCTTGCTTTTATTGTTACATATGATCTGCTAAATCCTGATTTTTTTTGGTATGTGGATGATGTCATAGTAGTAGAGAGCTACATAATAATGAAAGAAAAAAAGTTGCTCGTATTGTTTCTAAATATCGAGCACGAAGTCGATAAGCAGGTTTAACCTAGAAGGAAAAATGTATATCAAGGGCACCTCAGGGCTCCAAAACTAAATTTTTGAGCAAAAGTATTTACGTAATGTGCACTAAATTATACAACCATTTAACAGATACAATGAAAGCTATGACATTTATCAAATTTAAAAATAATCTAATGGAACTATTACTGAACAAATGCAAATTATACAATTGACAAATCCTTAAGTGATGAAAATCTTGACATTTTACCTAAATAATAATTATTGCATGACATAATAGTAATTAGAATATAATTTATTGTATCATATTGATCTATATAATATTGTCTGCCTGAAAATGTATAGTTTCATCATTTTGACCAAAATGTAACACACAGCTGACAATAAACAATTTTGATTTTTTTTTTAACCTGCTGGAACTCAATGTTAGGTCTTTGGCGACAGATTTTCTATCTGGGGCTGGTAGCTGGTAGAGAAAAAAAATGATTTGTACAAGTATCAAGCTATTTATATAGCTATCTGCAATTTATCAAAATCGTTGATTCCAAGGGCGGTCAACGTCAATACTTTTTAAAGTAGTGTTTTGTTTGTGTTCAAGTAATATGTAAGGTCAAGGTTTCACAGATAAAACAATCCGCTATCCATATAAACGGGATAGACTGTTAGCAACACTAACTAATGAAATACCAATTGATTATCAGATAACATACTCATTATTTTTACTTTTGAAAACTACCTATTACAAAACTGATGCAAAGCATGAAAATTCATGTAAATTAAACTACAATGGAACAACTATGAAATGAAATACCTAAACTATTGTTTTTCTGAGCATCTTGTTTACGGTAAAAATAGACAACACTCTTTCATATAAATGCATCGACTCTACACGTCGTATATTTGATATCGAAGCTAATTATCATGTATTATTTACAGATTTTTTCTTGTCTCAACTACCCAACGGTAGTCAGCGAAGAGATTTCGAAAAAATGTTCTGAGGTAAATTGTATGAAATTATAACTATAATAACATATACATTAATCATTTAAAAAGATCAAACTAAGAAATTTTCTGCCTAATGCTAAACTGATGCCATTTAAATGTAGCGATATTGTGTTTAAAAAATTTCAATCACTTAGAATCAGTGAAGTTCACTAGAACAGTTGATGTTTTTGTACCGGGTACAACTCTCTGTCCCGATCTCGAGATTAACATTTAATGACCTTAATTATTTTTTATGTTATTATCTTTTTGTATTATCGTGACAGAACATGCACCACGAGGCCAACCTGATGTTAAGCGGTAACCTCTGCTTGTAACAGATACATTTCGTCACAAGTGACGAAACGCACTGCGGCGATCATCCTGAGATATACAGTCGTTGAGTCTCATGTGCCTGTAATTTTTATTGCTCTCAAGAACAGCTGCCGGAACACATCTGCAGGTGCTTGGTGACAGATTTTCTACTTGAGGGTGGTAGCTAGCTAGGCGAGCATTCGCAAAATACCCTCCCACCATGCGATGAAGCTTAAGCCGGCAGTGGGGATCGAACCATGGACCTGCGGCACTGCAGTTCATAGATATAATGGCTTGTTATTGTAAATTTATTCAACGGTTATTGATTCATAACCCATAATCACTTCCTCACTTCAAGATTATACTTTATCTATCTCACAAATATTGGTAAAGGAATTTGGATCAGATGGTAGCTAAGTCAGTTGTACCATAAATTTAAATATTAAAGACACGGTAATGTTTAGATAACATTACCATGTCAAAGATTATCTTAGCACTTCGTGACTGCACATAAATTTCCATCAGTCACCTATTATTATTTTAAGTTTTAATTAATAGAATTTTTTCGTATCCAGCCCAACAGTTTCACATGCATCTTCCGAGAAGCTGGGTGGTTGGATGGTGAAACAATCAGCAAGAAGAAGATGTCCGAGTACTTCGACAAGTTTGCAGCAGAAAAACCAATTTACGCTGCTGCTGTGACAGCACTGAAGACAGCCTGTCTTAGCAAAGACTTGCCACCACAAACAAATAGCCTTGACTCCCCTAAATATGACATCATGCATTGTATCACTACTTCTGTTGTCAAGGTATGGTTAACTATTTTATTTAATGTTATTCTAGCAATTTGCGTGCCATTCCAAGCACTCGGATAGATAACAGATTTATTGTCAGATTTCCATATATGTTTTAGGCTAGCGTTTGCCTACTACTCACTCAGTAATGATTTGTTCGAAGATCTTGAACAGACTTTTTAAGCTAACATGGGAAAACAGTGATAAGAGCATGTCCGTATTCCCGTGTTTCCTATTCCTTGCTGTTGCAAGCAGCTGTTGCTGCTGAAACACACTGCTACAGCTTGGAAACAGATTATTTACTTGAGTGTGGTGACTAGTAAAGGAACATTCGTAATTGACCCTCAACCTGCACTGGAAGATTAATATATGATCTGGTCAGCTGGTTATGATAGTGTTTGTGATTATGAATATTTTCCGTACATTTCAGAATATGGCTCCGTCCCTATGGAAGACTGATGAGAAGTGCATCTACGCCCGCGCTTTCGTTAACAGCTGTCCCATATGTCCGGCTGAATGTTACAACAAGCTGGTGCCTATTGGAAGCTGTAACGCGTGTAACGCTGCCTAGATCTACTCAAATATAAGCGAGACGACGCCAATGATGACGATGAAATATATAAAATAATAAATTGCATGAAAAGTACAAATAGTAGAGGTCACGATGACATATCAACCATTGCTATAAAATACTGCTCAAAACATCTCTTCACTTCAATCTTAGCTCACTATATATTTTTGAAGCTTGCCTATTTGTAAGAGAGCACCCTGACCAGTTTATATTAAAAGTTAATACACGCCCACGTAAAACACGCAACAAAATTGAAATATTCTCACATTATGAAAGTCACGGACAGTGTATTTTAAAATCGGCGTGTACTTCATGGCTCCTAAACTATATAATAAGCTATCAGATAATAATAATAATAATATTTATTTCCAAAAAATAGACTTATACAGTACAAACTAAGTAACATTTAAAGAGTTTCATGTTGAGATTTGTATGAATATCGATGGGTCCCAAACTAGGCAGAGCCTGTGTCTTGGGTACCCTTAGTTATCCTTTACATTAAAGCAATTAGTGTTTTGCGCGAAACTGTACTCACATTTCCATTGATAGTTTAAAAGACTGTAAGCTGAACATATTTAAAAGAAAATTAAATGATTTGTTGACTGAAAAATGTTATTACACAGTAGACGAATTTATTAACGATAAATTAATATAATATAATAATAAATAACTATTTGAACATTATTTAACTTATAAATTAAACTTTGACATTACCTAGAATTTAATATTACCTTAATTATGAATTTATGTGAAAATTATTGAATTATTGTTAATTAAATCCTATTGTAAATAATTAATTTTATGACTATTGTAAAATATTGTACACCAATTATGGTATATTACAGAGGCACGTAACTTATAATATAGATATTATCATAATACTATGATAATATTTATATTGTAACCTGTAATAATGCAATGAATTTGATTTGATTTGATTTTGATGTAATATCAATAATTTTTCAATAAAACTTTTCGTTGTTTTCATATATGCGTTATATATTTACTACTGTTCAAAGTGATATCTATAACATTTTAATCACCTGTTTATTCGTTTAGAACATTCTTGAAAACATTGGTCTCAGTGCCTGTTTTTAACTTTGAAAGGCCTCTTCTGGTCCTGTAAATCTCAAATAGTTTTTGAATTTTGAGAAAATAAAGAAATTGCTGGTTTCTACGTATAGATCTGCTGGATGCTTCACAAGCTCTACCTTTTCAGACGCCAAAAATAACGCTGTAATTTTTGTAGTGAGCACCGACATTGTCATGGTGCAACAGGATGCGTCTAGTGGCTGCTGATGTGAAGTATGAAAAGGCCAAATGTCAATACAATACATTACCTTGATTAGTTAGTAGTTTTGCTCCCAGAGTGAGTTACGTTGCTAGACTTCGAACGGACGAGTGCTTTCAGTTGAGCGCTTTGCGTTTGGGGTGGTAAATAGCGCTTAGACTGATAATACAGCCCTCGGCGTATAAAGCGCCTGCCTGCAAACACATAAAGGAGAATTCATAATTTATAGTCGATTTTAAAAGTCTGAAAAAAATTGTTCAGCGCGCGAATGTTAGATTTATACGTTACTGCTGTGATCAAATTCTGCGCATCAGTATTACTGAAGAACTCGGAGCATTGTCTTCAAAAGTTGATAGCAATTCTACGAAAACACAAATTGTTGGTATATATTTCGCTTTCATCTTATGACTTGTGATTTATGTTAAGACTACGACTACGAATACGTGGTAATATATGAGTGTCAAGGTTCGTTAGGTTTTAGGTATATATAACATAGATGGTTAGTATTTTTGGACTGTAGGTAGGTATTTAGTAAAAATGGATTCTTTACGTTTTATAATCGTAAGCGAAAAATGCAATGGTTGACCCCAAGTCAAACGCCGCAACAGTGTCAAAAAGTGTCAAAGCAAAGCTTACCAATAAAACGGTAATGGTAACTATTTGGAGGTCTCAATCATGAGGTTATTTACAAAAGCTTTCTCCGATCTGGTCAAGCACCAACGGCAGATGTCTACTGTGCCAAACTCCGAACAAGGATAGCAATATTAGCAGTGAAACAATAATGGTGAATCGATCTTCACCATTATTGCTCCATGATAACGCGAGACCCCATACAGCACCAGAAATCGTTTTAACTCAACTCTAAAACTCAACAGGTAGGGCACAAAACAGTTTTTATTTCGGTTACCTACTCATGTATTGGAGCCTTCCTGATAAAAAAAATACTATCCAATATTGATCTTTGAGTCAACGTTCCACAAAAATTCCAAATTTAAAATTTCTATTTTATAACCAATGACAAAAGAAAGAAGAGGACTAGAAATATGTGATCTTTATATTAATTAGTACATTATAGATATACAATGCATTTTATCACAGAAATAAAAAAAATTGTATGCATTTCACTCCCACGCTTGTGATTGTATTAATGTAAGAAGAGACAACATTACTTTTACAGCTTTCTAAAATTGCAACAATAACATATGGCGTCACTATGGTCATGCCCATCGGTCAACCCGCCATCTTAGTTTCTGGTTGTTGAGTAGAACTAGAGATGGACATTTAAAATATACATCGATGTTTTTCGATCGGTTGCATCGATGTTAATAAAATGTATTAATACACACATCGATGTTTCTTAAACATAGATTGTTTTCGCAATGCAATAAAAAAAAAATAGGTGTTTTAAAGAAAACTAGGTAAGCACAAGGAAAAAATATACAGCCTGATGAGTAGAAGAGCCGGAAAATGTCTACTACAGTAACAGTGCCTATCTACTTCCTTGACACTAAGCACGAGTGCGTATTATGACAGTAAAATCGGTGCATCTTAGATTTTGCACTGAGTGTGTTTAAAAATTATATTTAAAACAATTCACGAATGTCGATTAAACGTAGGCAAAAATTATAAGATCAGATAAGAAAATATTTCACTCGTATTGTAAGTATTACTAATAATTATTGATACCGTCCAGAGCAAAGATTATTTTTTGTAGGGTAGTTAGAAATAAAATAAGTTATCTGTATTGCTTTATTGAATACGAGTAGATAGAATATGGCGATGAAGAAGTAAAAGACAAAACTCAAACGTACTTAGAAATGGCTCAAGCGCAAATACGTAAAATTGTTAAGTGTTTATTTACGCCATTACTAATGAAATGTGTGCTGTTACTAACTTCTACATAGGTCATATCAGATCAGTTGAATAAGTCAACTCTATATTGACCTAAGATTTCATATCAACATACACGAGCATATTTATAAGAAAACATTCTTAAAATGTTTAATCAAGTTTAGATTACCAAGCGAACGGTTCTTCAAAATGTTAGCGAAATGTATTATTTTGGCGATGGCCCTGTCGGTAAGTGAAATTTTACAATTATACGTATTTACTTCATTTTTAGAGACATAAGTCTTCAACAAGTTATTTCAAACTTTTGAGTGTTCAAGTCAGTTCCATTTTTTGATATTTTTTTTCACTGGTTTTAGTGATTGCTACTTACGGGATCTATTGTCATTCACTGTCGACGACTATATCATCAAGATGTTATCAGTTATTGAAGTGTAGCTCTCGGCTGGGCCGATTATGATGAAATTAAAACAGAACCAAACGACAAGCACTTACTTTCAAATAAAAAAATAATTATCAAAATCGGCTCACCCAGTCAAAAGTTCTGAGGTAACAAACACTAAAACAAATAATATACAGACGAATTGAGAACCTCCTCCTTTTTTTGTGGTCAGTTAAAAGCAGTTAGTGTTGTTATTCAGAGTCAACTAACAAACACACTTTCCCATGTATGATTTAAGTATGTTTTTTATGTTATTGTGATTGGACCAGCTCACAAGCTTTGAATCTTCAACTAGAAGTGCCTGAGGTTGTACGCTCAATAATTTTAAGAAGGATCATTTACCCCTGAGGTTATTCGTCCTTGGAACTCGTTGCCTCTTACTACTAAACGTTCACCATCAATTAATATTTTCAAAAAGTTTGTATAAGATCATTTTCTTTCTCCATCATGTTTGTCTAAATTACTGTTAGCTATAAATTGCTACTCAGTTCTTACTTTTATAGTTATCTACTACTTACATGATTTTACTAATTACTGATGATATTGATGTCAGTATATGTATATAATGTATGATCATATACAGGGTTATTTTTAAAATGCTAACAACCTCTTAGGGTTGACTTCTGCTAGTCCTAACCTTGTCCTATGTTCATCCTTACCTTCTATACCATTACAACACCTTTGCTTTCATCCATATTCACAACATTCTTTAATTTGCGGATGACTGCCAGGCTAGCTACCACGCTCAAGTGGAAAATGTGTCGCCAAGCACCTAACGGTGTGTTCCGGTAGTACCTAGTTAATTATTTTTCATCCCTCCTGATAAGATGCTGTAGGTCGTAGTATTAGCTACTGAACAGTGCGCAAGTGCCACAGAAAGATTTTGTATAAATGACATCATTGTATTAAAATGGATGCGGCCTGTTTCAGGGATGCTTTGCCTACCCCTCTAGTGCCCAAACTACAAAGGTAATTTGCGGGGAAGCTCCCACAGCAACTGTAAGTATTCACCATCATATTATCGTCTCTCTACCAATAGTCTTACTCATATAGGCTTAATGTAATATTTGTTCAATGGATTACTCGATATTTTATACGTGTAAGTTTTATTACAAAATTACAAATTTATGAGAGGAAAAATGTAAGTCATGTGCGGGATTCGGACCCGCGTCCATCTACCCCTTTAGCCGGGGTATGCTCTAATCCAATTGAGGTAACATGATAATGATTCCATAACGTCCATGTAAGTTTTAGCTTTGACTTTATGACCTATCACTTACCCAAACGGAGTAGTCCTGTTTCTTAGGCTGGGAACTATCAGGACACAACAAAAACAGATGAATAAATTAAAAGTTATTGAGTCATTGAGAAGCCGTACGAATGGCTCTAATCATTTCCCAGTCCTATAAACTCTGATTGTGTCAGGGTCTTTCAATATTTTGAAGCGCTCGTAGCGAAGTTTGCTTAGCCATTCTGAAACGATCAGCAAAGTTAAGCAATGTCCGCCTCTATCAGGAGTTGGATGGGTGACCGCTGGTGACATTACTACTGAGCGCTTCCGTGCTTCGGAGGGCACGTTAAGCTGTCGGTCCCGGTTGTTGTCTTAGGATGGCAGTCGTTATAGCATGGTGGTAGGGCATTTTGCGAATGCCCGCCTGGCTAGCTACCACCCTCAAATAGAAAATCTGTCACCAAGCAGTGTGTTCCGATAGCTGTCTTTGAGAGCCAGTAATTCTAGGTTAGCCTGAACAACATCGTCGACCGCATCATCACTTACCTGACCACTATCTCACCTGATAGGTGAGATAGTGGTCCAAGGCTAACCTATCGGACATAAAAAAAAATACTACCTTATAGATTTTTTGTTTCTCGTGCTGACAGATTATTTACTTATAAGACTTTCTCATAGAATTAAAACTGGCTATTGCTAAAAAAACACTAAGCACGCTTTAAACAAATGTCTTAAAAAGATTCAATTCCAAAGGTATTTTTTACAGAATGTTAACGTGTATTAATCGATATCGATTTTCTGAAGTGAAGTTTTTCTGTATCCAGAATAAAATCCTGAATCGGTCATGATGCTCCCAACCACCCGGTTACGAGCGTTTGTCATGTGACAGATACAAATTATAAGCTATACCTTTTAAAGGTATCAAGTGAGGACAATGACAAGTCACCCGCTTGATGGTAAGCGTTACGCCTGTCCATAACAGTTGCAGTGTAATCATTCTCGTTCTATGTTACACTGCACTGCTATAGTCACTACGAGACGTTAAATCTTATGTATGCCCTGTAATTTCACTTGGTACAGCACCCTTCACGCCTAAACAATAGTGTTTGCATACTACTGCTTTGAATAAGTGGCATAACGGTGGTACCCACCAAGACAGACTCTTGCTGAAGAGACCTACCATTACAAATGTAAATCTATGGATGGAAAAAATGGAGCATAATAATCAAACCTATAGTGTCACAATATTCCCATATATTCATTTAATTTCTCCTGTTGGTAAGTACTAAGTGCTACTGTGATCGGTCAGGAATTTGTCATTTTAGGAAGTTGCCATTCTCAGAAATTGTCGTTTTCGGAAGTAGTCATTTTAGGAGGTTGTCGCTGTCACCCCGAGGGAAGCTATGTCTTGAGTGTAAACATTAGATTATTTACGTCAACGAAGAACAAATATTTTTGTACATTAGTAATTTGTAACGGAAAACATACTACCGTTTAATTTGACTAAATAATCATGTATTATTTACAGATTTTTTCTTGCTTTGACTACCCCTTGTTGGTCAGCACCGATATTGCAAGAAACTGTTCTAAGGTAAATTGTATTTATGCATGTTTAATAAATATTATACGATATGAAGTGGCTCTTTAATTGTTTTCCTACACATAACAAGTGTGTATGTAGTAAGTAATGGTTATGTCCGGAAGAAGTACTACCTTTTTAGGGTTCCGTACCCAAAGGGTAAAAACGGGTCCCTATTACTGAGACTACGCTCTCCGTCCGTCTGTCACCAGGCTGTATCTCAAGAACGGTGGTAGCTAGACAGTTGAAATTTTCAATTAAAGATGATGTATATCTGTTGCCACTATAATAACAAATACATAAAGTTAGCCAAGTGCGAGTCGGACACGCGCACGTTAAAACAAAAAAAGGTTCATATATGAAGTCTAATGTTGTATAGCTAGTACGGAACCCTTCGTGCGCAAGTCCGACTCGCACTTGGCCGATTTTTTTAATAATTTACCCGACCTAGCAGTACGTAATTTGTTGCCTGTAATAATGGTTAAAACAGAGATACTTTAGTATCTAGTACAAAAATATTGCAAATGCCTCTACTCGTAGATGTTTTCTTGTAATAAAAAACGGAAGTAAAGTCTAATTTATTTGAATTGCCTGCTGATGATGATTTATAATTAAATAAAGATAATTTAATTGTGGATTTTTTTGACATTCTATCGCTTATTATTAATTTGCAGATATATTTTTATGTATTTATATAGGGTTATTGGTAAAATGCTAACAACCACTTCGGCCGTGATTTAGGGTTGAGTTCTGCTAGTCCTAACAAATATATTGAGATATTTTTTTTGTATTAATAATAAATATGTATTTTTATGTATACTTCTACCCAGGAGTGCCCACTGTAACACTGGACCGCGCCGAGTTCCCTTTGAATAGAGTTTTAATTATTTACATCGATCAAAGTAATAATATATATGAAATAATTCATTACAGGCACAATAGATTTTTGACATCAGGTAGTCTTCGTACTTATTCGGTCAAAAACACATAAAAAAAACACAAAAAAATATACCTAAAATTAAAAAAAAAACTTATCATTTTCAAAAAAAAAAAAAATCTCAAAATGTTTATTTGTATGTAAATTATTTTGTATGCATGTATATTTAAAATTCCTACGCTGCACCGCAAGGTAGAACATGCTGAAAACTTTAAATACTAAAACATATTCTATAATTCATTACTTAACTATAAATTGTCATTTTTATGTCATACATAACGCACTGGACGGTATCGTCCATTTCTATTGCTATATTTTTTTACGATGCGCTTAGTTTGCGTTGTTTATGTTTTTACGCCGTTTTATTTAAAGTTTTTCGCAGTCGGGTTTAATTTTACTTTTTCTTTTTCTGTACATATTTTGCTGCTTTTAGTTATGTTACGTGATTTTGACGGAACAAGCACGAGTCCCACCTTTTTTTTATGCCTTATAGTTAAGTCATTGACCACTATCTCACCTGGTGGTAAGTGATGATGTGGTCGAAGATGTTGTTCATGCTAACCTAGAATTACTGGCTCTCAAGGACAGCTGCCGGAACACACCGTTAGGTGTTTGGCGACAGGTTTTCTACATTTTCCACCTGATGTTAAGTGGACTAACCTCTGCCTATAACAGGTGCATTTCTTGCGAACGTATTGCACTGCGCCAGTCACACTGAGACATACAGTAGTTAAGTCTCATGTGCCTGCAATTTTTCTGGCTCTCAAGGACTGCTGCAGGAACATACTGTTCGGTGCTTGGCAACAGATAAAAAAAATATCCTAAGTCAGTTATGCTAAAGGTGTTAAATTGTTTTCGTTGTTTCATATTCAGAGCAACGACCCTCCAGCATGCTTCTATAAAGAAATGGGTTGGATGGATGGTGAAACAATCAGTAAAAAGAAGATTTCAAATTTCTTCGATAAGTATGCAGCACAGAAGCCAATTTGGGCTGCAGCCGTGAGCGACCTGAAGACAGCTTGTCTTACCGAAGACCTGCCACCTCAAACAAATCGGCTCGACTGTCCTGCGTGTGATATCACGCATTGCGTCACCACTAGTGTTGTGAGGGTAAGGTTATCAATGTTATTGACTTGGTGACTGTGGCAGGTCTTTTTAGGGTTCCGTACCCAAAGGATAAAAACGGGACCCTATTACTGATACTTCGCTGTACGTCCATCTGTCATCTCAAGAACGGTGATAGCTAGACAGTTGAAATTTTCACAGATGATGTATTTCTATTGCCGCTATAACAACACAAATACTTATGGGTAAAAAAATCAAGTTTTTTGTATGGGAGCCCAAACAAAAAACTTGTTTTTTTTTACCGTTTCTTGCTCGATGCTACTAACGACAGGTAGACGCTTTAATTATTTACTGAATATTCAGTTATATTTTCTCTTTAAATATAATTAATTAAAATATGTAGCAAACTTTTAGTACTTTTAAGACCCAATATAAGTAGGTAATCTGCGATTTCCCGTTTACATATTTTTCTTAATTTTAGTGTTTTGTTCAACTGTTTATACATAATATAATGTCCCAAACGGGAGACCGTATTTACAACCATGTAACCATTAAATAATTATCTTCTTTATATACTGATTATGAAAGTGTTGGTAAATGAGTAAGAAGGTTCTCCGTCCGTTTCAGAAAGCGGATCCGTCCCTATGGAAGACCAGCGAGAAGTGCACCTACGCCCGCGCGTTCGTTGACACCTGTCCTATATGCCCGCACGGATGCTTCGGCATCGTGGTGCCTATCGGAAGCTGCAACGCATGTTACACCTCTCCAAGATCCACTCAATAATCTAAAATAAAATATATGCTATTGTAGTGTCTACAACTTATAAAATTAAGAAATATATTGATTGATTTTTGCGTTGTTAAAGTTTTTAAAAAGTGTACCTAACTACATAATCAATATAGTTTATACTTCGAGACATATTTTACAATCTATCACGGTTCATGAGATACAGCCTAGTAACAGACAGACGGACAGTAAAATACTTACACTTACTCTTTGGGTAAAAAATTGCAAAAAATCCCTTAAATGCACTTCTTTCGATCAGATCGAATCTAGTTGTCTTATTGATGGCCGCTCTGCCACCTTTAATGGTTAAAGTGGATACAAATCTAATTGAACATAATATTATTTATGTAATGAGCGATTTCGTTGCAATCTATAGGTTTACCTTTGACCACTATCTTACTTGTTGGTAAGAGATGATATGGTCGAGATTGATAAACAGGCTTCTCTAAAATTACTAGTTCTCAAGGACAGCAACCGGAACGCACATATTCTACTTGAGAGTCGTGACAATCCCGGCGAATATTTGCAATTTAAAATTAGAGCCGATCAAATGTTAGAAGTCGGTGCTATCTAACGTTTGCTTCATATACTCGTATCATACGAAGAGGAGATACTTAGATTATGACATATGTTATTTTTTTATTGCGATTGTGATAAAACAACGAATGATGGAGTGTGAATGAGGATGTAGTGACAAAATTGAGAAAGGTATGTTAAGATGGTTTGGACATGTAGAAACAATGAATGAAATGAGATTGACTAAACAGGTATACGTGGGACAAGTAAACGGAAGTGTTGGAAGGGGAAGACCTAGGCGAATGTTCCGAAATCAAATTAAGACGTTTTGAAAAAAGGACAGGTCAGGAGTGCCCTAGACCGACGCCGACGCTCATGTATGAAAGGATTGATGAATGTAGAAAAAGCGAAAGAGATTTGCAAGGATCGTAGCAAGAGGAAATCAGTGATCTCTGCCTACTTCTATGGGATAGAGGCGTGATGTTATGTATGTAAAACAAGCTAGCTGATGTTAAGCGGACTAACTACATTATTCATAAAGCAATGGTAGCCGAGCGGTAACAACTATGGATTGACCTTGAGCTTCACTGCATGGTGGAAGGGCATTTTGCGAATGCTCGTCTGACTAGTCACCATCCTCAAGCAGAAAATCTATCGCTAAGCACTTAGCAGTGTGTTCCGTCTGCTGTCCTTGAATGACAGTAATTCTAAGTTAGCCAGAACAACATCTTCGACCACATCATCACTACCATCAGGTGAGATAGTGGTCAAATGCTAACCTATCAAGCATAAAAACTAATCAGAGCATTCTTTAGCAGTTAATACAAGTCAAACTTGTCGTGATTATAGTCCAATATCTAACGTATAATAGTAAATAAACTATATAACTATAGTTATAATGATATAATAATATAATGGTACAATATTTTGATTAGTATTATTTATTGCATTGACGCATGCTAAGCGAAAACAGAAATTATTTCTAATGGAAAAAGATAACTTCCAGCGGGACTTGAACTCGCAACCCCCAGAATACCATCCTGTTGCATTATCAATTATGCTATGGAAGCGGGTGCTGGTCAGGCGAAATTTCTCCTGCTATTTGGGTAGATGTCGCCAACGTCAAAAAGACATGCATTCAAACGGATGGAGAAATTTCGGCTGTCCAGCACCCGCTTCCATAGCCTAATTGGTAATGCACCATGACGGTACAATATTTGTTGGTACGGAACCCTCGTTGTGTGATTCCTACTCGCACTTGGATAGTTTTGTAAACCTACATGATCACTCTATGTATCAAACAACTAATACATTATCATCACGCCTCCGAACTATAATTTAAACTCTAATCACCCACAGAGCCAAACCGACAATTACTATATAAATAATATCTCAGATCTACTCGATTAAACATCTATAGCAGATATAAATTTTAATAAAAAATACGGCCCCAAGGCATCTCTGACTTCTAAAGCCAAAAATGGATTGCTTGTTGCTTGTTTGTTTGTTGTTATCAAAATAAACGCTCGCGCTGTAAGCAGTTTTTCTATCAGCGTACTCGTTATATTTCCTTAGTTTACCTTGATGATCAACGAAATTACTACGGAAGAATAATTTTTGTCCACAAGCCGGATTTGAACCCGCTACAATCCGTCACTAGAGCCTTTTATTTGTTTCCTTTGTTTGTAGTATTGCACGTAAAATCAAAACAATGGTAAAAATAAGTGTTTGTATACACAAACAAACATTCCAATATTAGGTTCAAATAAAAATATTTTATTCTTTGTTAAATACTCGGCTTCGTACGGGTATTTTTAACAAAAGGAAAAAAAAATACTACTTCTTTGTTAATATTATATAGCCTATGTTCATCAAGTATATAGCAGTAGTATATAAATTTATAGCAAAAATTATAATATATAGTAGTATATTATATATACCTATTATACAGCAGTATATTCAGCATATTCCCACCTTAATGGCCGGCAACTGCACATCTCCGAGACTTCTAGTGTTGCGGATGTTTGTGGGCGTCGGTGATCACTTAGCACCAGGTGAGCCGCCAGCTCGTTTGTCCTCCTATCGCATAAATAAGGTATAATGAAGGATTCTATGGTGAAAAAGGTTTTAAAATCGGTCCAGTAGTTTTTAAGTTTATTCGTTACATACAAAAATTCACAATTACAAATCTTTCTTCTTTATAATAGTAGTGTCGATGTAGATGGTTTTTAAAATAAGAACCAAAAAGATACGTATAATAAATTTATAAACATTATTATATAGATAGACAGCAGGTTAATATTTACAGCCATATACGTTTTGCTACTGTTTGTAAACAGACTAGCGCCAATATTTTGAAGACCGAGTATCTTTAATAAAATAAATTCTAACGAACAATATTAGTATACTCACTATATTAACATATTGAGTACTAATATCAATGTGAAGTGTGGACCACTCAAAAGGAACAAATAAAAAATAAACCTACTCAAATATACCAATAGCAGGGCTCTGAAACTACGATAGAGAACTTACTAGAGCTCTACGGGTTTAATAGCTACGGCGACGAAAAATAAATTATTATTTTATACTTTTTAATCTAACTATAAGTATTGTTTTTATTTAACTTTAAAATAATAATGAATTAAGTCGCATAATGTACAGCTTAAGCTTTGTAATGGGACTACTTATATCAAACCATCTAATTCATCTTTAATATAATTGAGATTTAAATGTGATATTACGTGGAGTTAAAATGTCACTTTACCAAAACCCAATTGGCGAAACGTGGTTTAAACACCACTGCCTACCACTTCCGGGAACACAGGCCTGATTCGATGAATGTTTATATCAATAACATATATAAAATTAATAGTATTTAATAAAAAAAAACTTCATTAAAACAACACAACAATTTCTGCCGTCCACTCCAAGCGTAGGTACGTACCCTGCATCATAAATCGACGAGCCCTGATGCTGTTCATCTATCCGCCCCTCCCATCAATGGCGTCTAATTTATAATCTGTAGCTAAAATATTTATAATCTGTACGGAGTTTATTATAAAATCTGTGATTTGGTTATTGTGATCGTAAGTTTGATCGCAGATATATTGTATTAATGTTTTATCTCGTATTTTATAAGAACATGGCAATTTTGTTGGCATTTCTACGGTAAAAGGGGCGTGGTAGAAGTTGTAGCCTTTGTACGAGTATGTTTCATTCTGTCTCGTGGCATTCTTCAATGCTGTGTTTTATTTTAATATTAAAAAGCAGAATGAAAGCAATTATATAAGAAATTATGAGATGAATTTTCGGTATGTTTGACGAAAAATTTATCAGCGTTTCCAAGATATTCATGAGGTTCACGTAAATACACGGGTACAGCACCGTTCAGTACTAGATTTTGGTGGCTAGATATTTCAGAAATATATTGAAAAGTATGTTTAACAAACACAATGCATGATCAGAGGTTATTTTTTTCAATTTTCAATTTATTTTAATAATGCAACATGGTAACCACAGTCGATTAAAAAAATGGTAAAATTTTATTTGGAACAATTAATGCTATAAAAGTAAGTAATTGGTCGTAAAGTTAATTAAAGTTAACAAATATAATATTAAGTTAGGTCTTAGTGCCGCCAAGAAATTTTCCGAAAAAAATCGATGTAGTGACAATATACCGTTGAAGTGGCCTTATTATTAAATTAACTAAATAAACCTAAAACCATAACTGGTGAAAAGTAAATGTACAGGCAAAGATTTCAGCCTCTACTCCCTTTGGGTGATATACGAGCGTGAAGGATTAGATACATAGGTATTTTCTTTTAAGAAAATCCTATTCAAGCATATTCAGTAACAGCAGCTAGGTTCATAATTTGTAGATAAAATCTCAGCGTAGAACAAAAGCAAAGCTCATGCACAAGATAATCATAATGCGCGACCGGTAATTAAGTTTCGCTATTTCATTTTGCTCATTCAGACTGAGCTGCATGGAGTCAGGATATGTGATTGATATTTGCAAGCATATATTGTCAGATATATACATGCCCCGTGGGGTGCCGCGCTAGAATTTCAGCTTGTGGGTGTTCTAGAAGGCGACTAAAGGTAAAATACCGGAAGGTTGGCAGCAGTGCCTTCTGAGGAACTCATATCTTAAACTGCGATCCCCAAGATGCCTGCTAAACGTGGGGCATGGCAACACTCAATGGGCAAGGCTGTGTTCAGTAGTGCACGCTCGCTTTTTTGTAAGCAGCTTGAATGTTCCTTCTGTGAGAACTGTAGTCAGTCGGTATGTGAATTTTCATAATAAATTTATTATGAAAATTCACATACCGACTGACCTAAAAACGACTCTTTATATATCTTTGCTCATTTAAAACCTGGTAAGTACCGCTACTTTTTCTTTATTCCTAGGATTTAATACTGAGGTTAATTTTAATTAAACGGTGCCCTTTCATTTAAAATTACACACAATTAATAAATGGTTAAGATAACACACAGTTTCAAAGTTTTCTTCTTTCCAAAGAGTGCGTTTTCCCGTGGAGCCTTAAAATGCCCCTCCATGTGGTGAAGCTCCAGGCCGCGGTGAGATTCAAGATGCTGCGCGGCACACCATAAACATTAGCACAGGGCTATCACTGCTTCGAGTTTCAGTTTTTAGGTTTTAGTGTACAGTGCCTCACGTATGCCCATGAAACTTAGAAAATGTTGTTAAGATCCACATAATTATAAGCAATCCTTGTCTTGTCCAAGTCCTCCCTATAAATTACAGCGTGGTCCAAGTTATGTTTAAAGAAATAAAAGTAGCAATACATTTTTTGTCAAATATACGAAAGTAGTATTTCATGCTATTATAGAACGTATCTACTTTCGTGCGTGTTCATGAGCACGAAACTTGATAACCCACTAATGTTACATTACATTTAAACACAAGATTTAAAATAACACAACATTATATATCGCATAACTGATTTTTCGCCGAAACTCTGTTCGAAAGTTAGTCATTATGGAAATAACATTAGTAAGAGCGATTCCAAAAATATGGTTTGACGCTAGATGATACGAAGAACTGACTTAATTTATCGATCAAAAATTATCTACAAGTCTATGCCTAAAGTCATAAATCTTATTATACCTGTGTAAACATCCCATCTATGACTAGCTAGACTCATACATCTTCCGAGCAGAATACTCATGACCGGTAAGGTATTCCTAGAAATGGATATACAAAATTTAATGTAAAGTATACAGATCGAGGTAAAGCCGCCAGGTTGCGATGACAAACGAACAGAAGGGAAGACCCGCCCGAACTTGTTTGAATTTTGATGAGAACACATCTTGCATTGACGTTTTATGTCTTTGGTGATTTATTTAATTCCTATGCTGTGGATTATTTATGTGGGTTTTTAAGTAAGGAAAATCAAAAGACTTACAAGGAAATGTTATTGAATGTGAGAGAGTGGGCTTTGTAGATAATACCTTTAATAAACAGACCTTTGTAATGAACTTCTCTATTCAACAGTATATTTCGCCTGGGCTTACTGAAAACCTGTTTTTGTCAAAAAAAAATTGTCAGCCTTGCTACAGACAAATTTTATATTTTGCGTGCATGTTCTTGAACCTGAAATACAGGGTTACTATAAAAATGTTAACAACCTCTTAGTATTGACTTCTGCTAGTCTTTTTTTTTTTTTTTTTTTTTTATACTGTACTGGGTAGCACTTGACCACTATCTCACCTGATGTTAAGTGATGATGCGGTCGATGATGGAGCGCGCTTACCCAGGAGATACCTGTTCACTCGCGTTTTGAAGACCCCCATATTGTGCTTAACCGGAAACACAGACTCAGGCAGGGTATTCCATTCCCTGGCGGTTCGTATAATGAACGAAGAAGCAAATCGCTTTGTTCGGGTAAATGGAATATCTACCATATAGCGGTGGCGCTTCTGAGTATCCCTGGATGTCCGGTTATAGAATGGAGATGGCGGAATCAAATCATGTAGTTCTGTGGCACACTCCCCGAAATGTATCCGATAAAAAACCGATGAGCAAGCGACTTTGCGGCGATGCTCGAGACTTTGGAGTCTCTTGCTTACAAGTAGGTCATCGTTAATGAGTCTCTTGGCTCTCCTCTCAATAGCTTCCAGTGTCTCCAGCTGGTATTTGGCAGAACCATCCCTAACAAACAAACATTTTGAGATGTTTTTTGTTTTTTGTTTATTGTGTTTTAATGCCTACTCCGAGCCACAAGCGCCCGCCGCGGTAACACTGGACCGCGCCGTGCTCCATTTGAATAGTCTTTTGAATATTTACATTGAACAAAGTATTAAAAATACGAAATAATACATTACAGCCCAAGAGACTTTTAACATAAGGTGGTCCTCGTACTTTTTACGCCAAAAGCACATAAAAAACACAAAAAGAAACATCTATATATTTGTTAGGATTAGCAAAAGTCAATTCTAAGAGGTTGTTAGCATTTTACCATAACCCTGTATATACTACTGGTCTGTCACTTTCGTAAAATTAAGAATCTTCAAAATTATTTGCCAAATTCATTTTGTACGGAAACACATAATTTCACATTAAAATAAAACAATAACAGGCAAACCACATGCATGGACTTTAAGGTAAAAGAGATACATTCAAAATTAGAGCGTGTTTGAACACTGAGTATTTAAAGTATGGCGAAACTATGGGAAGTGCTATGAAGACACTTACCTGAATAAACAGATAAATTTAATGTTTCTTTTTTGTTTAAGGTTAAGCCTTTGACCACTATCTCACCTGATGGTAAGTGATGATGTGGTCGAAGATTTTGTTCAGGCTAACCTAGAATTTACTGGCTCTAAAGGACAGCTGCCGGAACATACCGTTAGGTGCTTGGTGATAGATTTTCTACTCGAGGGTGGTAGCTAGCCAGGCGGGCATTCGCAAAATGCCCTACCACCATGCCATAACGACTGCCATCCTAAGACAACAACCGGGACCGACGGCTTAACGTGCCCTCCGAAGCACGGAAGCGCTCAGTAGTAATGTCACCAGCGGTCACCCATCCAACTCATGACCGAGGCGGACGTTGCTTAACTTTGCTGATCGGTTCAGAACGGCTATGCAAACTTCGCTACGAGCGCTTCAAAAAGTGGTAAGAATGCACCGACACCTAGAGTAGTCACGTTGCTCAACGATATGTTAGCACAACATCCAAAAATTGACATATTTTACGATACGTGTAATATATTTCGACAGAGTGTAATTAATTAACTCAGTAGTTTGTCTATGTGAGAATGAATGAATAAATAAAGAGAAACACCCAACCTATCCACCAACTTTTTTCCTCTCCTTCTTGTCATTAAATGACAAGAAGGAGAGGCCTAAAAACCGACCATGAGCGAGCTGAGCTCACACGCTGAGGTTTCCGTCCTTAAACATAATGATATATTTGTTGTACCTATGTATACTAACTAACAACCGGACCACCTATCGGGGTAGACATATGACCGCATTTTTGTCCAAGCTGAAACGTAGACGTTCACGCTTTGCTCGGTCAATTAAAAATATGACTGAAATACTGACATACTTTGCCATAACTAATTGCGTATTATATCCGGTTACATATTAATAAACATCCAAATCGAAAACAGTCTCGTCTTCACTCTTTAATTTTAACATCATTTACAATTTATTCAAAATTAGTCCATAACATTATACTATAAAGTATCAAAATGCATCGCACCGTACAAACCCATCGAAGATGAACCGAAAGCTCGCATTACAACAAATCATTCACCGGCTCACCGACAATTCCATTCTCCTATTGATTTATACCACATTATTATTAACTTTTATCATAAAAAACCCCAACGAGTTATATACTTCGTGTTTGATCTGATAAAGCCATATTTATTATGCTTTCTTTTAATTTTTTTGATTGTCAGCTGCTTGAAGCTCAGCCCTTTTAGAAATTATACGTGCTAGTATCAAGATTGCGTATAAATCAGGTCAGATTTGACGGGTTTATCTATGGATCAACATGCATAATTAATTTTAATGTTTTCATTTCATAGGGAAATTGTACCGTCTAATATATTTTTTAGTTTTAATGTTAAAGTTTTGGAGATGGTTACGTGTGAAGTATGAATAATTTAATTGCTCTTGACTCACTTGCCTAAAGTTTCAGTTATCTGCTTATTATTACAATATGCTTGTTATGTACAAAGCTTTTGGAGATCCAATCTATTTATTATTTATTTATAAGTTCATAGGTAAGAGGTAACAAAATATTTAAGAAATTGAATGTGTACTTATACATCACAAAATTTCACAGGTCTTAGATAGTTTGAGGAAAAAAAGCTATGGAAAAAAATATTATTTTATTTTTCCTATACCAAGACTATCAGTAAATTCATTGTGAAAAGAAGTAGCAGAAACAGTATTACTTCGAACCCATCCGACTTATACTCTTGTGACGTACGAACAATTGTCAAAGCACGCCATTCACAATGGAATCGACATTTGAGAAATGTATTCGATCTACCTGAAGACAATTTTCAGGGTACAATTCTAAACAGAGATCTCACCTACCGAATAAAACACACGTCTAAACAATATGTAGGTGTCACTGGTTGATAGGAGCTGTCTTTCAAACTATCTACTCCATTTTATGGAAAAACTTCGCATATACGCCATATTTTGATACCGAAATATATGCCTTAACATCAATACATAATGACCCAATTTTGTTTGCAATAGAAATCCATCTTACGCCCTTACAGCTGAATTTATCAACAAAAGCTAGCAACAGAAGCTAACCAACCTCGAGTATTTCACGGCATGCTCTGCACATTGCTGGTTAAAATCTAATAGTATCCATCTGGAGATGGGAAAAATTGTCGATGGACGTTAAAATGAGTTGAATGTTGCGATTATAAGTGATAGTAGAAGTAATACAGGTACGGTATGACGTCCCGAGAGAGTCGAGATAGGTGTTGAGGTTATCCTGAGCTGGGATAGATCAATGATATGTCAAAATCGTGTTATACTTGTGGGATTTATGCAGACTAGTTTCAGTAAGCAATGGCGACAGTGATAGATTCAAGCGAGGTGTGGAAATGTGAAGATCCCATGTGGTTAGATGCAACATTTTGGTTTGCAACAGACTTGTGTTATGAAATTTGAACCTGTATAAATTTTAGCATTTGAACCCTTCGTTTTTCAATTATTGCGCATCGCCCAGGCATTATTTATTGAATAGGTGATGTAAAACAATTATTGATTGCGAGTTTTTTTTCTTGAAATAGGAGGACCTTGTAACGGTGTGGGTTTCCCCAGGGCTACCAGTCGACTCAAGGGAACTGTTCCTTGTCACGGAGGTACGGGGTGGTATTGGGTGATTCAGGAACAGTGGAAATCAAGAATAAGTTTAACCAGGAACAGTGAAAATTAGGAACACGATGATACTATTAAAATAATTTAAATATATTATGTTTACTGACTTATGACTTATGACCATGAGAAATAAAATTTTCTGGGAATAATATAATCTTTTCTTGAAAGTACCTAAGTCGTTCAGAAATATTTCAGATGGCAGCTGATTGCATTTAGTGGCAGTGCGATGCAGAAAATGCATGATTTTGGAGTTCCAAACGTCGATATGATATTGGTGAATCATCAGCGATAGCGAGTCGGTACGTCCGATGGCGAAATTCAACTTCAGGTATAAAACTCAACAGTTTCTCGTAACACCTCACTGATTACAGAAAAACATGCAGTATTTTCCAGACGTCATCACGGTTGGTGGTGTCGTAACTGACAGCAAATGTTATTAGTCTATTCCAGTCGGTTCTCAAGGATCCTGAACGGGATCGATAGTATTAAAGCATATTTTCCATACCGCTATGATCCTAAAGAGGGAAAAGTTCAAATATTTATATTGTATATGGTTTTAGTATTCTTTTGCGATTTCATATCACCTATCATTTGCTTTTATTTAGACACACTGCAATTTACAGGATCACTATATAATATATGGTAATGAAATGAGTAAAATACCGATTCAATTCTTAGCTTCTAGATATTCGTTTTTCTCCTTATGGCGTTAGGGTGACCAAATACACATTAAATAATGTAAACTTACTTGTAAACACTTGGTAACAAAGACTTTCCGTTACAAACAAAAGCAATAAAGTCTATCTCTTACGTAAAGCGCTTAATCAAATAAATTCTAACCATTAAAATCCCACAAATCACGATCACAATCAGCATCATCCTTTACGTTAACTACATATTACGAAACTCTTGTCAGAGCTTTCAAAACAGCATTAAATTAAGTTTCATTGTCTCCGAACTTATATCGGATCGGATCGCACAAAACACCGTACCTGAGTAACCCAATAATTGTGTACATAAATCATTTGAACGACTCCTGATAATTCGCCTGGAGAGGCAATTGTTTGGTACGAGTGATAGCTGTACAGCGAAGTAGGTAAGGCAGATCTTAAAGAACTTCCAGCCAAGCTGACAAAGTCTAAAAGTTTAACCACTTAAAGATATTCCAAATGGATAAAAACGAATATAAATTTACAACTACTATATGAAGCCTTTTGAATATCTGCTGATTTTGAGGCAGTGATGGCTCAGTGGCATTGGCCATGGACTGCCGCGCAGCAGGTCCATGGTTTGAATCCCGCCGCGGGCTTAAGCTTCACCGCATGGTGGAAAGGCTTTTTGCGAATGCCCGCCTGGCTAGCGACCACCCTCAAGTTGAAAATCTGTCGCCAAGCACCTAACTGTGTGTTCCGACAGCAGTCCTTGAGAGCCAGTATAATTACAGGCACATGAGACTTAACAATTATGTCTCAAGGTGACGGGCGCAGTGCAATTCGTCACTTGAACGATGAACTGCATCTGTTATGCCGCAGAGGTAACCGCTTAACATCAGGTGGGCCTCGAGCTTGTTCCGTCACAAGTTCATAGATAATCACATGCCTCCCACTTCAGGAATATACAGTCACAATGCTGTTTTATTTGGAGACATCTCCATGTGGACGTTTTCCTGGCACGGTGTCTTGGTTGGTAGCTAACTAGGCGAGCATTCGCAAAATGCTATTCCACCATTCGGTGAAGCTCACGTCGGCGATGGAGTTCGAACCATGGACCTCCAGCACGGCAGTCAATAGCAATAAGAACTCGGCTATCACTGTATGATAGGAGCATGGTATTTATTGGCTTCACTTGTTTTGTTCATCGTGGTCCATCTTATCTTCTATAACTGAGAAATTGGATGAATTATTCATATTTAGTTTCAACGATCCTCATTTTTAAATCGCTAGATTGTATACGAAAAAATCTAAATATATAATTACGCCCCGTCCGTACGTTTGGAGCACCGACATAATTCACCTCTAACGTAAGGGTTTGAACAGACGATAACGTGATACGTGCGAACGCGACTTTTCTATTCGTACCTTTTGTGCCCAAAGACGCGATAATGTGCCTGATGTATGTGCTTTGTTGAGACATTTTTGCGTTTGTCATATTTATGTTTGATCTTTGAAATTAAATTTATGGCTCCCTTTATTTCGGATTCAAATTTATCGGACCCCATGGTTTTGAGCCTTTTGAGGTTTTATTATCAGGTAAGGAAACGACAAAACCAGGTTGTGAGGAGGGAATGGAAACGAAACAGAAATTTATTATATTTAATAAATGAAATACATAAATCTTGGATTTAATGTAGCCCTTCATAAAAATATGACCTAATGTAAAACATGTGTTTGTCAATCTGTTAAAATGTTACCTACTTCTTTATGGGTGAATTATTGAATAGATTTCTATGAAATTTTACACTTAGCTATAATTCCATTAGCACATAAAAGGTAAAGAGTAATTACATATTGCGATTTAGTATATGTACTTAGTTTAATTCTTCCACATTAGTGAGGTATTAAAAATAGCCTAGCTAGGTTTACCATTTGAATAATAAATATGTCGCCAAGCACCTAACGGTAAGAACAGGTTGTATGGTGTAAGAAATTCGATATATAGATAAATCTGAAGCTGACGGAGTTACAGATTTTACTCTCTTCAAAATATTCAACAAAACTCTCAGTAGGAGTCCGGATTTTCGAACTCAGTCTGTTAAATAACATGCCTTTGGTTGAATGCAATAGGGCTGCCTATTGCATTCAACCAAACATGCATAAAGCCAACATACTTCTGCAGAAATTGAGAGTTTATATGTCCTCGTACATATGTGTACATGTATGTCTGCACATGTTCTTTCTCATATTTATCGAACTGAATTAAAAAACAAAAACCAAGTATTCCGCAAAAAATATTCAATCAGAGATTGCTAAAGACAAATCATGAACAAAGGACACTTTAAACTTGAAAACAATAAAACGCGACAAATAAATCAACATTCACGGCTTCGTCATAATAATATCCCCCGCCCTCTAATAGATTCCAGCTAAGTGCTCTCTGAACAATTTTATGAAGAAAAAAAAGAAGTTTTTGGGCAAAGAGTCCTCCATTCATTAGAGCGCACGTAGGGCGATGTCACGTGATGATTTAAAGGTCCGCTCAGTAATGGCGCGATAAATAACGTGGTCACAACGCCAACACGCTTTAAGTAGAGGCGAACATGGCGCCACTTAGCGACCAGCGCCATCTAGCGACAACGGTAACTATAACGTCGTAAATTATTCCCTGGACGTTGATTGCTCTGTGTAATTTCTTGTTTTATATGACAGAACAGAGAAAAGTTGTTGTAAAAAATATGTTTTTGACCTAAGATAAAGAAGAAATGTCAAACGCTGAAAGATAAACAAAAATAATAATCATAGAATTTTCCTTAGGCATGACTTATTCATATCAGACTTTTTGATCAAATAGTAGTTAGCTACTTTGAATAACATTTATTACTGGTGCACAAGTAATATTATTATTGTGAGTATCAAAAATATATTGAACCTTTCATGAAAACTAAGGGTCATTGTAGTTCAAGTCTCAAGCGACAGGTGTCGCTACCAGTGTGGTCATAGACCATGAAGATATGAACACGCGCAGGCGCAAACCTTTCACTTGCCTCACTGGTTCATTACCTTACCAAAAGCTACTGAAGTAATATTACAGATGGCTCTGTTCAAGCGGTCAATGACCATATCAACAGATACTTTCAATAAAGTTGAGATAGAGTTAGACCTAGTTACACGTAAATTGTAAAGATGGCGCGGTCTCATCATTTTTTTTTATTTCTTCAGTAGTCTAGCTCCTTACTTAAAAATCAGAACTCCAGATTTTTGAAGGGCAGAAAAATGTGCCAATTAAATAGCATGACGCTACTTTTGTCGACTAGTAGGGTTGCTATTCATTATTATTAATATTGTCATTGCTATTTCTTTGTTGCCAGCCTTCCTTAGGAGTTCTTGTTGTTACTATACCCTCCTTTTCGATAACATGAAAAGGTTTAAGGGCTTTTTTGCGTTCAAAGTACAACAATACCTTACAAGCGAACGTTAAGATATAGTTGCTTGCTACCAATTTAGCACATTCTTGTCTTGGTCGGCTCTGCTGACATCCAAGAACACGGTGCAGTCTCATTTTAAAGCCTGCACTGTACAGCTAAATTACCATCGCAACATTTGGAAATAAATAAAAATAATTACTTACGAGTATATCTACGTTTTGATTAAGTTGCATTGATCTTGGGCACGAGGGGACGGCACCGTTATGATGTTAAGCTGAACATAACCAAAATATTTTTATATACAAAAATCGCTGATAGTACTCGACATGATATAAAACTTATTAAACTTATCTAGGTGATTCATGATTTGCTGCATTCACAACAAACACCTAATCACCAGCAGCCGTACAGCAAAGATCCGCCTCCGAAGCAAGACCAAAATTGTTCTGTTATTAGATTTATCGGAGGAGGCAACAAAGGCACTGCCTCATCCGCTGACAGCTTTATGACGCTCACAGTTTTTGCTAACAGCCACCTCCATCGCTTCATTTTATTTATAGCTTAAGTTTTATTAATTAGTGATTTTGGAAGACATTGAGGTATGGCGTTCGATTCGGCGGGTGTTTTGGCTGTTTGATTGAGGATCTTATTAATTAATGGTATTTTTGTGTTACTGTTTGGTTAAATTACTGATAATGATAATATTTATTGGTAATATTGGTGGATTTGGATGATGATAAATGTTAAACTTTTAAGTTTTTCATGCAAGTGATGATCAATACATTATATATTATTAAAAACTTTACTTCTATGAAATTTTCTTTCACACATTACATACATTCATTTTTTACCGGAGTACATTGCTTATATTCATAAAATTCCCGAAAAGTACTAAGTAATTATGTTGTGATATGTTCAAAATAATAGGTGTAATAATTAGGAAATTGGCGGGTTACCATTGAGCTTACCCGTAGGTTGCCGGGCTAGAATTTAACCCCGAAACCTTCCTGTGATAGTCTACTGCCTGAGCAGCAGCACCTTCTGAAGATCTGCCATGTTACTCTGCAAACTCCAAGAAGCCTGCAAAGCGTAGAGATTACGGCATAAGTACCTCTAATGGAGGAGGCAATTGTTCAACGGTGGACATTATTGCTTTCAATGATACTTAGAAGCATTTCTCACAACATACTAAGTTTCAAACATGATTTAACAAGTCTAATCTTACAACTGTCACTGTGAACTAGAAACCTTGAAACCTCATGTTGGGTTGCTGCTAAGTGCAAGCTGGACTCGCTCACAGAAGGATCTATACAAATACGCAATTTACTAAAATATTATGATTATTAACATTGAAAATAATACTAAATATTATTATTTTCAATGGTACTCATTAACAAGTCTGTGAATCACGGCACAAAATAGGTTATTACAGATTATTTTCATAGACTCCTACTTTTGCAAAAATGGCATTCTTTGATAATTAACAAATTGTGACAAATGTATATATAATGCCGATGTTCACCTAAACAAAAACTAAGACATTGTTTTTATTATATTGCGATTACTACTCGCACAAGGCCACTGGCGCTAAGCGGTTACTTCTGCCTAGAACATTATATGCATTTCGTTACACGTGACGAATTGCACTGCGTCTATAACCCTGGGACATACAGTTCTCAGATCTCATGTGCCTGTTATTTCAAATTTACTTACTGACACTGGTCCTCCAGGACTGCTACTGGAACATACTGTAGGGTGCTTGGCGAGAGATCTTTTTACTTGAGGATGTTAACGAGCATTTATAAAATGCCCTTCCACCATGATACTCAGGCTGGCAGTAGGGTTCGAACTGGAAAAGTGTTTCATTTTATATCAAATCGTCCCCATATTGTACTTCTTATTTCCATGTTTTCTATACATTAATAATGTTTTGTATAAAATTATATGAAAATATAATCAACTGCAATCTTTTAAAAAAAGAACGGACGGACGACAAACTTTGTATTGCATCCATTAAATTACTTACTTCCTATATGGCATATCTTATTGCTAATGTATACTATCTATAACAGTAAAACCAATTAACATCCCTATAAAACCCAAAACATGAAGATCACATAGAAAACAAACAGGCACACCACCTGGTACATTAGCTACCCCTGCCTATGGGGAAAAAGCCGTATCAACCCTGCTGCGGGCCGATTCGACCCATAAATAATAAATACTACACTGCGTCTGTAGATAATGGTAATTTACGGCGACCATGACGTCAAATCTTTGGCAGTGGTTAGATCGACGCTGCAGGGTCGACGGATGCCGGAGGGTTAGCTCGGTTCGAATTGATGGCTCAGATATACCTAAAAACTTGTTTGGCATTTCGTGTGTGGAAACTGTGTTTGAATGTTATACATTTTTGAAACGCTCTAAGTGGAGCTTGTATAGGCATTCTTAACCGATCAACTAGATCACCGTTCGCTGCGGTCATGACTTGGATGAGTGACCACTTGCAGCGTCTACTATTGAGTGTTTTTGTGGTTTGGAAGCCACGTTAAGTAGCTGACCAGATAGACGGTTGTTCAGGTAGAAAATCTGTCACCAAGAATTTAACTGTGTGTTCCGGTAGCTGTCCTTAAGAGCCAGTAGTTTTAGTTTAGCCTGAACTACATCTTTGACCACTTTATTACTTACCATCAGGTGAGATAGGGGTCCAAGGTTAGCTTACCAGCAGCTATAAACCGTTATGTATCGGTATTTAATTAAAACAATTGAATCTATTTGTACTCAATGCGAATACACATTTGCCGAACTTTAGTGTTAAATTAAAAAAATTATATATCTTCTAACTAAAGCATGGACGAAATTGCTTTTTTTGACAATTTACTCAGTGTGAACTTCCAGTCATTTTTTGCTTTAACTTTGTGCCTTTACTCATGGTAATTGAATACATAGATATGTTCGGATAGGAAAACGATGCCTTTCAGCGAGTTGAAACCGAAACCCCTAAATATCATTTTTAAATCCTAAGGAAGAGGGTACTATTTAGTCCAATTTTTCCATCCGTTCGAATGCACGTCTTCTTGCCTAAAGGTGACATCTACCCAAATAGTGTGAAACTATCTACTTGGTCTGGTAAGTGGTTGGTTGATATTCGATTAACTCTGAACACCAATTCAATGTTTTGGAGGTTGTGTGTTAAAGCCACTCTGAAGTCATCTTTTTTCATCCAAAAAATATATACTAGTATATTTACTTTTTTTTTATAGCTGAAGCCTTTGACTAATATCTCTCGAAGATGTTGTTCAGGCTAACCAAGAATTACTGGTTCTCATTGACAGCGGCCGGAACACACCGTAATGTGCTTAGCGACAGACAGATACTTGACGGTGGTAGGTTTTTCTTTTTATTTATTATCATGTAAAAAAACAATACGTTATTAGATTTAAATAATAAGCATTCGAAAACCACTAAGGTTTGTGATGAATTCTACACAAGAGTCTACAACGACGACGCACAATCTACATTACTTAATAAAACAAATAAAATAAGCATTTAAATATAAAAATAAATAAACATAGTTATTCGTAGATAGAATTAATGGAGGCGGCCTAGCCAGGCGAGCATTCGCAAAATGCTACCACCATGCCGTAACGACTGCACTATCCAAACAACAACCGGGACGGACGGCTTAACGTTCCCCCGAAGCATGGAAGCGCTCCGTACTACGGAACTTCCATGCTTCGGGAGGCAGTCAGTAGCGATCACCCGTCCAAGTCATGACCGTGATGAACATTGCTTAACTTAGCTGATCGGCTAAGACAGCTAAGCAAACTTCGCTACGAGTGCTTCAAACATTTTTCTGATTGGTGTAACAAAATAAAGCGGTCTATTTTTATAAAATAATATATAATTACCTTGTGGTTGTTCAATCCTGCGCCACGATTTTAACATTGTATCCCTTGCGCACAGTCCACAGCTGTTGCTATTAAGGCGATAATTGCGCCCAATTCTTTATAAGCAGTGCATACTTCAAAATAATTCCTTTATATATTTTCGTTTGGTATTCAGGTAAGTAAAGAAAATAATTAATTACTTAAATATTATGTATGTGGCTATATTTAGGTACCTTCATCAACTAAACTTATCAGTGACTCGATCAATTTATACCTCTCCCCATCTAAATTACTCCAATATCGATTTTCCATAATACCGCAGGTTCATCGATTACGATAAATGCTGAAATACGAACAAACGTTTGTCACTGGCGCAAATCGAATAAATTACAAAGATATATTATTATTAAAATTTGGTCGCTAACTTTGGGACATTAACTTCGAGGTGGCGCTGGGGTCAGGGCACACTGGGACTTGTTAAAGTTTGCCACATATGACTGTGAGTTAGCAAAATGAGTTACCTAGCTTTTAATTTAATGTATTTGTGTTTTTCCCACACAATTTGAGCTAGTTTGCGGTTTAAGCTCAGGCATGGGTATTTACAGTAATTAATTATAAAAACGTTAGGATTCATGAAAATATCATATTACATTAATAAGATGTTTGCTATTTATTCTGGAATTTTGTTAAATTGAGAAACGTATTCTTTCTCTAAAAAAAAACGTTTTCTAATTAGTAACCCATCTGAACCACAATAACAAAGCCATGGTAAACGTGATTTTTGATTTTTTTCTGCCTGTTAGGTTAACTTTTGACCACTATCTCACCTGATGGTAAGATAACGAAATGATACCGTATTAAATTGAATTGTATCATATCATAAAGATTGAAACGCAACAAGACGACAACGCGGGCAGTTTATATATTTTACGTAACATTTAAATTAATACGAGGACTTATTTAGATTGATTTGGATCTCAGTTATTGAACAAACTCCTTATGTTAAATATGGGTATGCTCTGAGTGAATCACAACCTAAAGCCCAGCACACCGCGTTGTCTGACACCCGCACAAATTAACGAGTTGCGAGCCGACCGAGACGTGCGATCGTTCCGATAACGGCCCATCCGACCCGATACCGAGCCGACACCGAAGCGGAACTGGCCCGATACCGGAGCGGAAGCGCGTAAATCATCGGTGCCGTCTTAACTCCAGATCGATTATGATTGTGGTGAATTATTACTGATGACCGTTTTTGGCTGATGCTTATGCTGAGGTGGAGGTGAAATTAATATTTAGTCTGCGAGAATTCTTTTTAAAATTATTATTGTCTAAACTACTTTTATTACTATAGCGCTGCAATACTAAGACCCCTATTATATTTATAGAATCACAGATAAAGTTGTCTACACCAAACAAAAGTTTACAACGTCTAAATTGCCCACTAAACACCAACTCGTGTTGGAAACACAAAAATTGGCAATGATTTCCTATTATAAAGAAATAAAATAATAAAGATAACATGCTCTAAATTGTCTATTAATTATCTATTACTTATTTATTTTTGTCAAAGCTATATATATATTACTTATATAGTTATAAAATAAGGAAGAAAAACTATATAATACTATCATAATATCTACATACCATATCGCCTAAACTAGTCTCTTGTACACACTCAACTTACCCTCACTCAGTTTCATTTTACTGCTCTTCACACTTTAACAAACTGTTTATATGTGTGCTATCCTATGATCAGTGCAAGCAAACAAATACGTATTGCAGTATGCAGTGGTCGGATGGATGCAAATAAATATTTTTATGGAGGTACCCACATTTGAAATCTTATTCTAAAATTATGTGCACAACTCTGGTTTTAAAATGCATGTTACATATTATGGTCAATACATAAATATTTCCAAGCATAATGTTATAGTGACAACCTCTGTATGATTCTATAGTGTTAATCGTCAATAGTGTGGTGAAATAACATTCCTATATGGAATGGTGTAAACAACCTTGGTGTACTCCGGTCAGAATTGATACGATATGTTTGGTATGTTTTACGTTTTTTAATTATTATTTTTGCTCTGGTATTAGGTATGTATAAAAATTTATATTTCGTTCTCCGCAGTTCCCAATTTTATAATTGGTTTACTATTAAGTTATTGGTATTACTGAGGGAAATTTTAAATATTGATCTTATATTTTTTTGAGTAAGTCACGTCATACCATATTCTTTTATAAAAAATAACAGTACATTAAATACTAATTGTAAGTATGTTCTTAGAAAGTTTTTTGTTAAAATGTTTTATTAACTGCTTCTGCTATATTATGACTAACATTTATCGTAATATCCCATAATATTGTCAGATCAATGTAAGAAACTGTTTTGGCACAATAAAGTATATCATTATTATTTGTGTTTCTAACAGGATTTTACAGTTTCCAGCTTTACAGAAACTTTTTCGTTAATTTTGTTGCGTGGAGTTTATATTGACCCTAATATTTTTTTATTTATTTTTTTTATGCTTGAGATAGTGGTCAAAGGCTAACCGTGCCATTGACCACTATCTCACCTGATGGTAAGTGATAATGTGGTCGAAGATGTTGTTCAGGCTAACCTAGAATTACTGGCTCTCAAGGACAGCTGCCGGAACACACCGTTAGATGCTTGGCGACAGATTTTCAACTTGAGGGTGGTAGCTAGCCAGGCGGGCATTCGCAAAGTGCCTTACCACCATGCTGTAACGACTGCCATCCTAAGACAACAACCGGGACCGACGGCTTAACTTGCCCTCCGAAGCACGGAAGCGCTCAGTACTAATGTCACCAGCGGTCACCCATCCAACTCATGACCGCGGCGGACGTTACTTAACTTTGCTGATCGATTCAGAATGGCTAAGCAAACTTCGCTACGAGCGCTTCAATATTACACTATTGTCAATTGACAATAGTCATATACTATACTAATGCCAATACAATTAATAGTATTCTGCTTTTTATTTTGATTTTATTATAATATGCTTACTGTATCACAAATACGTCGACTACAATTTATAATATTACATTTCTTTAACTCTATAGGTACGAGTATACAGAATTTTGAATTAGTAAATTTTAAATTACCTATAAACGAATCTTAGGGTTATTTGAAAAACAACTAGAATTAGATCTTTATATGGCAAGGTAATTTACGTATTATTTTCTAATATGTCTCTTTACAAGACTCACTGTACCGAATCAGCCTGCCACGCTTCCATTGATAAGATACGGGCCTACGAAATAAAAATGTACCATAACCTTTGGTGAAAATGTTTTACATTTATGATATTTTCCATGAATCTAAAACTAATTAATTTTCTTCAGACTGTTGAATATAGAGGCTGCACTTTACGACTATGACGTTACAACATATTTCAAGCCGTTCCCAAAAAAAAAAACTATAGATCTACGCCAACATACCTCTCGCCTCAATTGATTATAGTTAAAATAATTCACTGCAACTAAAAACTTTAACAAACACCTACATTCACGTGAGAAAATTCCGTATAATATTATTACAACACATCAAGTGGCGTAATGAAACAATCATCGAGTCGATATATCTGTCAGCGTGTGCTGCCATCTATCAATGGAAGCGGGCAACTCTGGCAGCGCAAAGGTGTAATGTACGCCGGTGATTGACAGATGGCGATAGTGTGTTGGTTTGGCGCGCGCGGGAAAGAGTGTTTCCCGATTTGATTTAGATCTTGTTTATCTTTTACCTTATTTTATTTTGTAACTGGAAGGTGAAAATGGTATATTTGATAATGTGAAATTTATATCTGTATATAAAAGAGGTATTTTACACAGTTATTGATTTTTTTTTGTGTGTATTTGATAAACTTGTAAAACGCATAATTTGTTGTATTTAATCAACTGTGTAAGGTTTAAGTCGCGTATATTAATTGTAGATTGTTTCACAAGGAAGCAAAATAATATTATAGTATATTTTACGATGCCTTTTTTTAGAATACATAGTAGACCGAAGGATGCTGAATCCTAAGAGCTGCGAAGGATTTGAAGGATACGGTGCAGGAGTCAAAATATATTTCCATTCAAGTGATACATTCTGCTTTTTATTACCGTCAATGAGAAAAGAAATTTGTCAGTCGAAACATAATTATCTTAATATTGTTCGCAAGATTTCTTAGGTAACAGGTTATACAATATACAATATAGAAGTTAATGTAATTCTTTTAGCGTCACTACTTGAGACAGATGCATTTTTTTAAGTATCAACATAAACCGAATTTGAGCAGGTATTATATTATAGTATTCCTTAACAATTACGAAGGGGGAATGTTATTCCCTAATTTAAAAAAAAAAATTTGTACAAAAAATACTTTCGATCCGCGCGCTCTTTTTTTTCCACCTTACAGTCAGTTATTTGTTCATACAATGTTCGTGGTCGACCTCTTTGGTGATTGGAACATTTACTAACCATATTCATATTTCAAATTTAAATAAACTTTACTCCCTAGGAATATATAGAGCTACTTTGGTCTCTGTTTACGAAGAACCTTTTTGTTTTAAATCACAATTGCAGGATTTGCAGTTCGCATAATTTATAGTTCAGTCTGGAGTGTGGAATAAAGCCCAATAGGTGGCATTAGGTTCTCCGCCTATAATATGTGACTTACACATATCTGTCAAACAAGAATTCTTAAAAAACTCAAGCCTAAAAAATTAACGAACGTGCAATGATATTCATATATCGAAAATTTAGCTGATCGACACTTGGTTCTAGTAAAATGAATACTGGTTTAAGAAACTCAGTGAGTAAAGATTATTTTTTATTTCGTTAAGAACGATACTGACCGGCGACTATGCCTTGTTTGCCGATGTCCTAGCTAGTCGAAGTCTTAGTGACAATAATTTGTGTTCACACAATACAAATTCAAATTCAAAATCATTTACTCAATTTAGGCGTCTACGACGCTCTTATGAAGGTCAATTACAATTACATATTTTTCAATCAATAATTTGTGTGCACACAAATTATGTCACTTATCAGTTACAATTTTATATTTTTGTTCATTAGCTAAACAGTAATGATAATCTGTCACATTGCCTAAAACTTTTTATTTTTTGAATTTATGGATAAAACTCAGTTAAATTTCAATTGCACTAAAATTAATAATAACAAATATACTATAAATAATTTAAGAAAACAATGAATTATTACTTTAGAAAAGCATTTAAAAATATAAAAGTAGCTATATCTAACTAGGGGCAATTCCGTTAATTTACTTGTTGCGCCGACAAGGTAACTTAAAAAATGCTCTCGTTGTTAGTATACCCCCTACCTTTCAGATAATCAGAGAACCCTGTTGTGTCCCCAATGTGCAGCAATGCTCCATTCACATTACCGTGAGTGCTGTCTGCCTTGCCGTCGCTACCAGCGATATACAAGATAATAAATGTCCCGCAACTGTAATTATTACGCGGCCCACACTTGGCCATACACTGTTCATCACAAGCTTGTCTACCACCAGCAGGCAATGTCCCTTTTTTTCCAATAACTCAATATATTAAACCCCAGATATTCCACCATAAACCATCTAAATCCCAATATCCCGCTAATTCTTGTGCACATAACATTTTTCAAGAGTATAAATCAGAGTTCGGCCGTCAGTTCAGTCCTATGATCAATATCTGGCATGATGTAGTGATCGCTGCTATATATCAGTCTTGGAGCGTTGCTAACTTGGCTGCCTCTTCAAAATTATCGGGGCTTAGCCTGGCGATGAATGGAAGAGTAAGATGCTCCACTTCAGTGGTGTACACTTTGAGCATATTATTTTACGACAAAGAATAAATAATGAATAGATTCAGGCGTTACTTTGCCGCCCATGCCCCGACAAGGAACATAACATAATATACATTTAGCCCCGGTATGAAGCATAAATTCATAAAACTGATAAAAATTATATTCAAAATGTAGAACATGACTACAAAGAAAGACTATCAAGATGAGCTATGTTTCAAAAAACCCAGACTCTTAAAATAAATGCAGTTTTTCTTTCAACAATATAATTGTACAAATTATTAATAACAAAAAAATTCTTACCTACACCTAAATAGTAATTAATTTAAATGTTGCTCCAAAACAATGTTACTACAGTATAATCTCACAAATCCGGCACTTCAATAGACCGATACGTCCAATAATCCGGCATCTACCATCCAGGTCTCCCTCGCCCCTTTACAACTGTGTTTGTTAATCATGACCCATGAAGAAATATGTGAAGCTGTACAAGAAGAAGAAAAGCTTCTAGAAATATTGGAGCCACTAACTACTACTTACAACTAAAAAATTAAACCAGATAAAGCATTTAATTGTTTCAATACCTGCATAACATGGGAAGAAGAAAACGGCATATTTGCCAAAGATATTATAATTCTTCGAAATATGCGAGAAAAGGTTTTTAAAAGACTACAAGTTACACAAAAGCAGACCTCAATTAAGATTATTATATATCTATGTAATTACATGTTGGTTTTGAGATATGTTACTCTTACAATAAACCTGTTGAACAAGAACACAAATATGTACACACATTATATTCTCTGTATGAAATGCTTTATTTTATTAATTATGTTTTTTTCTCTATAATCCAGTAATTCAATATTTCAATAATCTGAAACCCTCTGGTTTTTGAGATTAGTTAGTGAGATCATACTGTATTTTTATTGTAAGTACAGTAAAATTATCATAATCAGAAGCATGCATTGTAGAGCATCTCACTTTTCGTACTGTTAGCAAGTAGCCAATCTCGTCCATAGACAATTTATTTGCTCGCATCACGAGAGGATTTAGCGCACTATCTTAAGGTAAAAATGTATAACTTCATATTTACAGTCGAATGAAACGCTGGGCCAGAAGTAACGTTTAGAACGCCACGCCGTGTCGGCTTTATAGGCAGCTAAGACTCTCAACCAGTTGCTATAGGAAAAAGTCAAATTTTATTTCCAAAAATGGCCTATCATTTTCCGGAATTACATAATATTGTTTATACTGATTTTTTTGTGATGTACGGTATTTATTCTACGAAAAAACTCGAGAACGGGCGCCTGTTTTTTTTCCCAATTAAACGTGGTGTCTCAGGTTCGACCTTACAAATGCTATAAGGCTTTCTGAGTTGATACATAAGCAAGTCAACTACCTACCATAGAAATAATATCTTATTCTTAAAAAAAGAATAATCCATTAGAACACCCAAATGTTTCGTACACAGTTCATGCAAGTAATCAGTCGCCAAAGCAAACAAAAGAAAAGATCTAACATAATTGCATAGCTGCTGTTAACGTAGAGGTAAGTAATACACATGTTTTAACGCAATGAAGTTGTTGTTACTTAAAATATTTTTTATATTAAATTTGGGAAAAAACACTGCCACATGTTATTTTTTTTCAATTGGCATGAATACTTACGAGAGAAAGTCTTATTTTGACCCTATAGATAAATATATTTACCTGTTACCTATTTGTGTTATCAATTCCGCCGCGGGCTTGAGCTTCACCGCGTAGTGGAAGGGCATTTTTGCGAATGCTTGCCTGGCTAGCGACCACCCTCAAGTTGAAAATCTGTCGCCAAGCACCTAACGGTGTGTTCCGGCAGCAGTCCTTGAGAGCCAGTGAAATTACAGGCACATGAGAATTAACAACTATGTCTCAAGGTGACAGGCGCAGTGCAATTCGCCACATGTGTTATAGGCAGATGTAACCACTTAACATTAGGTGGGCCTCGAGCTCGTCCCGTCAAAATATCTTTAAAAAAAATAACATGTGGCAGTTTATTCCTAAATTTAATAATAAAAATATTTTAAGTAACCACACCTTAATCGTGTTATTATAATCGTGTATTGTTGACCTCGACGTTAAATGTGTGTTCACATTGTGAAAGTCTGAAAGTACGAGTAACTATATGTTGTTCTTGTTTAACACTGTGAATTCAACCCCACGTGTGATTGATCCGGGTACTCCTTGGGGAGCCTTTCGTCAAGACTGATGGACTCTGGCCGAGAACAGATTGTACGTAGCTAATGATGATTTTCAAAGTAAGGTACTTATTATTTTATCAAGATTTTTTATTCCTATTTATTTAGCCTTTATTAACAAAATGCAATGAACTATATACAAGAACAGCTATTAAGACAAAATACATGTCAGTACAGACTCACAGGTAGTCCAACTGCTCTTTTCTGTTTTTTTTTATTTCATCTTAGTACATTTTAAATTTGCTTATGCAGTTTGGAACTATCATTAAAATGAATGTTTTGGCAGCCATATTTGAGAACCTGTAACTCTAAGTCGCACTGAACTACAAATTACAACTTTATGATCACTTACCGAAAGGAAAGGCAGGCAAATTTTGGTAGGCGTTTATTATTTGTATTTAACTGTATTTTTGGTATAAATACAGTAATACCCCGGAATTAAGCGATAGGTATAAGACCGAGCGATAACCGTGTAAGTCGAATTCGTGTAGGTAAGTGAGGGTAAACTACTCGAATTCGACTTACACTTTGCATTTAAAAAATCACTGTTTTGCTTTTTCTTGATAGATTCAAATGACTCATTTTGAACCTGTCGTAAAAGGGCAGAGAGGTTGAGAAGATGCGTGCGCAAATCAGTCAGCGTATCTTCGATATAGCGTAAAACGGGGTAGCATAACTTGGGGTATTGCTGTATTTACATTTCGTAAAGAATTATTACATATTCGATATCTACTATGAGAGTGATGGTTGTTTTTTTATGCCTCTTTGGTTAGTCTTTGACCACTATCTCACCTGATGGTAAGTGATGATGTAGTCGAAGATGTTGTTTAGGCTAACCTAGAATTACTGGCTCTCAAGGACAGCTGCCGGAACACACCGTTAGGTGCTTGGCGACAGATTTTGTAATTGAGGGTGGTGGCTAGCCAGGCGGGCATTCGTGCTCAGTAGTAATGTCACCAGCGGTCAACTCATGACCGAGGCGGACGTTGCTTAACTTTGGTAATCGGTTCAGAACGGCTAAGCAAACTTCACTACGAGCGCTTCAAGTTGTTTAAGGTGCCATATAACAAAACGATATATTCCTATTGAATCATTAACAGTCATACATCTGTATCTTCTACCTTTATTTTTTATGCATCACAGAAACAATCTAGTATATTTAGGTAGGTCTTGACATAGCAATTAGGTATTGTATAAAAACCATTATTTTTCTTTATCATTGACATTTGTATATAGTACAATTATTTTTGTGATTTCTTTGTCTCAATTATAATAATTTTATTTTTTTGACATTAATTTTATATAATTCTCTAATATTTATCATTATCATTAGCGTAATTCGTGAAAGCGGTACTAATTGAATAAATAAATAAATAAATAAATTAGCAAAAGCTGATGTTCATTTATTGATTTGAATTTGAATTCAAAAAACGTATCAGTAGGTAATTAAAACTTAATATGTATTTTTATTGTTTTTATAATATCTAGGGTTAATAATATAATTAATCTTAATAGGATTAGTGTCTCGCATTCATTATTAAACTAGCATGACGCATACTAGCAACTATATTAAGTATCTTAAATTTACATTCCCCCATAAAAATCATCCCAAACATCCTTCCGGAAGTGCAGAAAATGTCCTTTCTCTGCCATAAATAGCGAAAACATTGTCGTTAATTATGAAACTGAGACAAAAGGCGAGTGGAACTCAAAAAACTAATGGAGCTATCCATCACCAGATGTCGCCGGCGTCGCCAGCGTGAGTGGATACAAAGTTTCAGATGTTGTGTTAAAATATTTGTGGAAATTTTAAGGTTTTAAAATATTTTCTTACAAACTAACTTAACTTTCTTTTGTAGTAAATGATGTATGGGTACTTAGAAGAACATTTCACCAACCCAGCGAAGTTATTTTGGGTTTTCTCTTAGAACATATATGAAACGGGACTCTAATACTATGCATACGCTGTCTGAACTTGAAAGAAAATTAAGAATTGTCATCATACAAATATCGTGTTTTATGCATAAATTATTGCTTCCATTAATACTTGGTGGGATTATGAAAATGTAAACTAACAAATGATAAAAACAAGTGCGAGTGGGTAACGTGCAGTTTTTTTTGTATCAAATTTATATACTTACATGAAATATTGTGTTTTACGTTGGTTTGTAAACCTCAGTTTGCGAGTCTGATAAAATGTAGGTAACAATGCTTTTTATTCTGTTCTGCTCTTGACAAAAATTTGCTGTGATTTGATTAAGTTTTCCCATCCTTGGGACACCTGCTTTGTTCTATTTGTGAAGGCCAGGGGAGCGATTTTTAATTTCATTCAGTGACTAAATATCGGCAATATGACCTAATCAATGATTATATATAACATATTTCTAATAAATTATATTTTTGAAACTCACTCGAAACTGAAATTCTCACACCTATGATATTAATTAGGAGTGGCGCCTCGTAATTAAAATCACTGATGAGTATTTTATCACTAACGTTTCTCAAATAACTTGCAAACCTTCTACATATTATATTGCGTTTTGTGAATGTCAACGTGGAAAATTTAAATTTATAAATTTAAAAAATGCATTATAATGCTATTTAGTAGGTAGAACTATTTAACAATCGCTATATTAAAGCTCCATATATTTTGTCAAATTCAAAATTATTTATTCAATTTAGGCATCTACGGCACTTTTATGAAGGTCAATTACAAATTTTGTTCTCAGTTCTCTCAGAAATATGTACTTAATATACTTTATTGTTATATGATTTGTAAATTAAGTCATCAATACTCAACAAAATACTTACGGTGTAACTTTTGTTTACAATACAATACAATAACTCTTTATTGCAAACCAATTTACAAATTTTACATATATTAAATAATAACAATAAAAACCCTTACATAATGGTATTACAATGGGTGGTCTTATCCCTATAAAAGCAATTTCTTCCAGACAACCTTTGGATGGACAGAAACAAAAAAGGGAATAGGCGGTTGGTGCAACTTAAAATTATATATAAGACGTTTACTAGTAGGTACTTTAATATACATTCTAATACATAAATACTATGAACTATATACAACACTACAGCTACTACAATAAAAGCATTTAGACACCTATAAGTCATAGCAGACTCATAGGCAGTCCAAATGCTCCAGCCCACTCCCAGTTGGCAGCGTGCCCAGCTTGCTGGCAGCATTGCCCCGTTGAATTGCAATGCTTATTCGTTGAGCCAAATATGTGCCAGCATTTTGATCACGCGTCGCATCGACCAAGCGCTCAGATAGGTTTTGGAAAATATAAATAAAACATATAAAAAATAATATAAAATAATATAATATAATAATATAAAACATAAATATCAATAAAAATACATTATTACTATACATATACAAAATACATATATATATATATATATATATATATATATATATATATATATATATATATGTATATATATATATATATATATATATACACATATACATACATATCATATATAAATTAAACACGAATATATAAATATAAACAAATATCAAGCAGAAATTGATAAATAATAATCCTTTACTGAAGTCTTAAATGTTGAAAGCGACTTGGCAAGCCTTATATGCACAGGCAGTGCATTCCACAATCGTACAGCTTGGACTGTGAAGGACTTATCCAAGAACTGTGAAGTATGGGGAGGCATTTTCAGTTGGAGGGTCTCAGAAGATCTTAAGGATAGGGAGTGTGAGTGATGTAAGAATTCAAAACGCTCTTTGAGATAGGGAGGAGTACTTGGAATGAAGAGAATATTGTAAAGCAAAGATAGGATATGAGCATTCCGTCGCAGACGAATAGGCAACCACTTCAGCCTTTTTCGAAAGTCGGAGATCTGGTCATATTTTCGTAGGCCAAATATGAACCTTATACAAAAGTTTTGTAAGCGTTCAAGCTTATCTAGCTGATCTTGGGTTAAATCGAGATATGATATGTCGGCATAATCAAGTATGGGCAGCAAAAGAGACTGTGCAAGCGCAATTTTAGTGGTAATTGGTAGGAAATTCTGTAATCTCCTTAGAGAAGAAGCAGAAGCAAATATTTTGCGGCTAGTTTGTGCAATTTGAGGCACACATGAGAATCTGCTATCAAATATCACTCCAAGATTTTTCACAGTATTGCTAATTGTTATAGCCGTTCCGTCGAAAATGACTTGTGGAAGGCGAAACCAGTCAATTAGAGAGATCATTCGCGAACTGCCGATGATAATAACTTGGGTTTTCGCCGGATTCACTTGTAGGCCGTATGAGTTACTCCAATCGGTGATACGTTGTAAGTCAGTGTTGATGATGTCAATTGCAATTGGCAACATTTTTTTTTTTGTTTAGTTTATGTTTAGTATTTCTCTTGCCGAGAACCCCAATTTTTTTCACTGCCACGCACAAGCTCCATTAAACTTTTATCCTGCATTAAATCCATCTTTTTTTCTACTGCTTTTGACAATATTTAACGCAAATTAGTGAATTTTAAGTGTTCTAGGCGTCTCTAAGACCGGCAAACGGTGTTAAATTTAAACGGTAAATCAAAATGGAACGCAATCATAGGTTTGTCTATATTATCAGCAGTGTTTTTTTTGTCGGTTGGTTTACTGATATAATAAAATACGATAGTAGAATATCGGTGATATTAATGTCACCGATGATTTTATAATTACCAGTGCATTTGAAATCATTGGTGACATTCAAAAATCACACCCCAGCAGATCTTTTTATGTATCTTCTATGGTAAAAGATTTCATAAAAATTAGAGATTCCAAATTTAAATATCATTTCTGACCAGTGAATTATATTGAAATATAGTACAACTCTATATCCTGCCGCCTCAGCCTATATGGCTGTAATGCCTTACTTTAAGACCAAATGTCATGTGGTCATGCAAAATTGAACAAGTGGTCGAAAAAACAAACCCTGTAGCTTTTCTAGAACTGTTGACTTTAGGATATTTCCTTTTCATCCCTCCCTCAGTTTTCAAGCACGTTATGGGTTTATATTGTTTTTTTTAAACATGCAAATCTTCCAGCTTACAGAAAGCGCCTATGGATATTTTTAACACCCGGAGCATCACAAATATTTACGGAATATTCAAGGTCTCTGTTGACTCACCTTTTGAAGAACCCCATGTTGTGGCTGCTCGGAAATACCGTGAGAGAATGCTCATTCTTTATTCAAAACTAATTTTATCTCTAAAATGCTACTTTTAAACGAGTTTTATTTCTTGAGTGTACACGTAACTATGCCATCTTTTCGAGCCACAACTTATAAACTACCCTTATATAGCAGTTCATTAAAGGTGTAAATTTAACACAAAAAAAGACTTCAAACAAAATATTCGAAAATTAAAAGTGCACTAAAATGTTAATAAACCAAACGTATACAGTTTTTTACACGACTGCCCCTTTACATCGACAATTGAAAATGAGAATATCACCAATAGCTAAATGCGTATATACACATTATTAGGGATAACTCAAATAGATACTACTCGTCAGATTAGTATTTTAGTTATCCAACATTAAATAGAGACACACAAGCATCAGCTTCGCATATGAAAGCTATGCACTGCCGTATCCCAGGTCCATTGATCGATCCTCACCAACAGCTTGAGCTTCACCGCAAGGTGGAAGGGCATTTTGCGAATGCGTGCCTGGCTAGCTACTACTCTCAAGTAGAAAATCTGCCGCAAAGCACCTATCAGTGTGTTTAGGCAGCAGTCCTTGAGAACCAGCAAAATTACAGACACATGATAAGACTAAACAACTGTATATCTCAGGCTGACGGGCGCAATGCGATTAGTCACTAGTGACGAAATGCATTTGTTATAGCCTAAATTAGTTCGCTTAACATTAGGTGGACCCCCAACTTGTTCCGTCAAAATTACATTTAAAAATCAGTCGAATTACAAACCTTCTCATTTTATTGAAGCCGGTAAAAAGTATAGCATAGTTACTATAACAAATTGTATTAATCTCTTCCTAAACATTAGCAAAATACCTAAATAGTAGCAAGCCAGAAGCTTTACTCGGACTAGTCGACCTTACAACCTGTCCGCTTCATCACTACCCTGGCCGTGTTTTCATTAGCCGACTTTAACGTATGACGCGGCGGGGGACTAAATCTTCATTTTTGACGTCCCGTGGGTGTTCGCGGAGATCTACGGCGTATGGAATAGACTATAACGTTCCTTTGTTTGGAGAAAGGATCATGTGTTTGAACGGTTTTAAAACGAGGGATAATATTAATAATAGTTTAGATATCAACGATTAGGTCTAAGTAGTTACCAAGTTGATTCAGCAAGTCTGCCTTAATGGGTACCACCTCAGTGCCAGTTTTAGAAGTGCTCGTAGCGTAGTTTGCTTAGCCGTTCATGATGGTAGGGAATTTGTAAATGCCCGCCTGGCTTGCTACCACCCTCAAGTAGAATATCTATCACCAAGCACTTAACGGTAGCTACCCTTGAGAGCCAGCAGTAATTCTAGGTCAGCCTGAACAAAATCTTCGACCAGATCATCACTTACCATTAGGTGAGATAGTGGTCAAAGGCTAGACTATAAGGTAAAAAAATATATATTTTGAATCGTAGTAGTAGTGCGCAATAACTACTATGTTTAGGCATGAAGGGTATTGTAGCCCGTGAAATCACTGGGCAGACTAGACATTAAGACTAAAGATTCAAGTATATATAATTTTATATGCAAATCTTAGACCACTATCTCACTTGATGGCAAATGATGGTGTTGTTGAAAATGTTGTTCTGAACATATATCTGGCCGAGCGGTTTAGGCATCCAGCGCAAAATCGGAGGACGCGGGCTCAATTCCCGCCCGAGGCAAAACATTTTGTTCTCCAATAATTTGTGAAATATGAATTTCGCTTAGCACGCGGTAGTGCTTGAAATCATATTTAGAAATACGACTCTCAGGTACAGGTGTCGGATCACACCGTTAGGTTCTTGGCGATAGATTTTCTAGTCTAGGGTCGCAGCTATCCAGGCGGACATTCGCAAATGCCCTACCACCATGCAAGTTATGAGCGTAAAGCAGTGTCAAGCAGAACGAGGATGATGACCACGTGAACTTGAAGTCAGTATTTTGAATCACCATGGTACTGACTTCCACAAGCTTATTGATACTTTTTGGTGTGATAAAATAAAATAAATAAAATCTTATTAAAATATATTAATGAGCTTATTTGCAAAGCAGATTGCAAAAATGGAACCGACTTCGACAAGTTATCTCACACTTTTGAGTGTTGCTGTTGGTTCTATTTTAGGTAAAAAATATTTTTCACCATTTTTTGTGACCCTTGCTATTTACGGGATCGATTGTCATTCACTGTTAATGACTATATCATCAAGATAGGAAAACATTTTTCAGTTATTAGAGTAACTCAAGAATGGCTTGACCGATTTTGATAAAATTTAAATAGGACTACACGAAAAGCATCAAAATAAAATTAGCTTGCAAATTAAAAAGAATCATCAAAATCGGTACACCCTGCCAAAAGTTCCGAGGTAACAAACCTAAAAAAACGGACGAATTGAGTACCTTCTCCTATTTCGGTTAAAACTGACTCGTTCGGTTAAAAGTGATCGTGAACTTCGGAGTCACTCCGTGACCACACGATCACTGTAAAGTGTCTGAAATGTCGGGACAAAAATAATTATAACTATACGCGATTTTAACCGTTTAAAGTTGTTTAATTACAAAGTGTAATAATCGCGAAAACCTAAGACATCATTAAAAATGACAATGTTATTTCTAAATATGATTACAAACACTATCACGTGTTAAGCGAAAATTATATTTTACAAATTATTGGAGCACAAAATTTTATGCCCAAGGCGGGAATCGAACCTGCGTAATCCGATAACGCGTCGGATGCCTCCTGGGACTTGGCATTTCTGCCGAAATTTTGTACTCCAACTGTATTACTTTAACCGTCATAGGGGACGGTGCGCGGCCATCAACCAGACTACTAGACTTCATCTGATCGAAATAAGTGTTTTTTCAAACACTTAACTCTCAGTATGATGTCGCTACCCTTCGTTATTTCTAAATATGATTACAAACACTATCGCGTGCTAAGCGAAAATTATATTTTACAAATTATTAAATTTTTTTTATTTTATGCCCAACTAAGGATATTTTTATTTTATTTTATGGCAATGTTAGTTTAGTTTTGTGTCTATTCCAGTGTTGTATAGCAAGGAGCACATGTCTGGTCCTCAACGCGGGGACAGGTCTAATGTTGATATATCGCCGAGAGTTCGGACGGACAGACGCAACAGAGATGTTAAATAATAAGGTTGCCGCTCGCTTATTTATACGAGCCTGGGGGTTGGGGTTTTTAGGTAACGAGACATGTTGGCAAATGTATGTGAATATACACCATATGTCATGAATTCAAATTTTAAACATTCTTCACGGATTTATTATCAGATTTAGGCGGTACTTCGTGGTAGTCCATATTTAATAATAATGTTTTAAGAAATTCCACCTAAAGTTCCTGCTAAGCCGACGTGGTGTCATAAACGCCACGTAGACTAATCTGATGCATATTCGAGGTATGTCGCTTCTAACGAAGAAGAATCATTAGGACGTCTTGATTATTCGAGTGCAAAAACGGGAATGGTTTTTTTTCATTATTTTTACAAGTTACTGCTAGTAAAATATATATTTTATTTTTTGTTCGCAAGATTTGAAATACTCTTATATTTTATTTACTTTGCACGTAAAAACTTTAATTAATTATGAAAAAAAAAATGCAATAAATAGATTTTTAAATTGCTAGAGCAAACAATTTTTTGTAGTCGAACGCGCTATCTTGTGAATTTATCTATTATTTATGTATCCATAACATTTTCGCCGTAAAGAGAATATAAGAAGAAGTGAGTTTTGTTCTTTTATATTGACATTAACCGTCGTAAGGGACGGCTGCTAAACAGGACTTCACCAGCTGGCGCTCAGTATAAGTCCTTTTTCTGACACTCAGCTTTCTTAATGTTCTTTTTCAATATAAAAAACATAGCAAAATAAAAAAAAACGGTATCGCTTGCTAAGCAGATATATAATTTTGGAAGGTGTTATTGCACCTAGTCTGAATAACCAAACTATTCTGGTCAAAGGTAATAAAAGAAAAAAGTAAAACGTATATGCCCTACTGTATTTATAAAATATCTTAAACGTTCACTTTATTCAGATATACATATTATTATACAGAAAACATTTTTTTTGTTACAATTCTTTCAACATTAAAAGCTTACATTATAAAGATACCAGTGTCATAATGGGCGACCTTATCCCTAGAAGCGATCTCTACTAAGCTATTTTTAAATTGGTTACCGAAAATCGAGATAAGTACGTACAGGAAAATCAAGATTAAGTTAACTTCCGTCCAAATGACAAAATGTCAAGAAACCGAATCTATTCAGAAATGTATAAAATTATGTTAGCTATAGGTATGTATAAAAATAACGATCAGCTCCCAGTCACAAAAAATCGTGTCGTAACATAAACTGAATATTATAATGTAATTGTACCTATTTTTACTTTAAGTTTGATTTCAGAATGATCAAGGCAAACATAACACCAGAATAGAACTAATATTTTAACATTTATCAAGAAGAACATACATCTCAATATGATTACGAATACTATCGCGTGCTAATCACGTTCTCAAATATATACACCAAAAAAAAAAAACCAGCAATCGAAACCGTACCAAACATAATGTATCAGTTGAGCGAGTCTCGATATCTTAGTGGTTAAGCCACTCAGTCTGAAAAATAATGTAAAATGGGTACATTTGCCACTAGAGGTGAAAATTATTGTACCTTACAAAGTTTGTAAATAAAAAAACACGTTACCCATTGTGGCATACAAGATGCTGTTTGAAGCTAAGAGGCAGTTGTAACTCCATCCGATACTTGGTGAGTTCTTGTAAGCCGTGAACAACCCAATACGGTGAGTGCTGAAGGTTATCTAAAGTTTATATAGGCAAAGACAAAACCAACATTTATTACCAAAAAAAAGCTGAAACCTACATATCATAGAGAAATCCCCAACCAATCAAAACCAAATCAGTACTTTCCAGAAATTAACTTCCCCGACCACCAATCGGCCAACTCCGAACCGAAACTATCTCCACATTTTTCCCTATCTTCCTTCATAAACAGGGATCAGGAGCCTTACCCTTTCGCTATAAATCTGCCGGTGACCCCCCTGACTCTGTACCCTCCGTCTCCCTTGTTGCAGTACAGACAAATAACCAGTAAGGGTAATTATAAATGAGTATTTGGTACAATTATGTCAGAAATCTTAGTTTGCTCAATAAAATAATCTTATTTCATTCGTTTCTAAGTATTCAAATTCTTCCTTGTACAATTACATTAGTTATTTTGTACGATTAAAGATAAGTTTATTTTCACCAAAAAGATCAAATTAAATGTGATGTATAAAAAGTAATATAGGTGAGAGTTTTAACATTTTTGTCATTATGGAAATATTAACATGGAATTGCTTTTTGTTAAGATTTCATCAAAAACTTTATTTATACTATCTCCGTCCTTTTAGACAGTTTTTTTTTTATACCGAACTGGGTACTTAACCACTACCTCACCTGATGTTTAAGTGATGATGCGATCGATGATGGAGTGCGATTTGTTGTTGTGACATTAAGAATTTTAACTGCAACAAAGAAACTACCCAAGAAGTGGGGGTATTTTTCATAACCTCCACTTTTAAGCTCTATTAGCAATTGTAGTATAAAAAGGTATTCAATATTCTAAGGAAACAATGCCTCTCGAACTCAGTTTTGGTGATTCACGATAATTTTTTACTTCATTGGGTGGCTGTCTAGTAGCATTCTCTAAGTGCCCTACTACCATGAGGTGAAGCTTAATTCCATCGTATAATTGTTACCATGTACGTTCTAATGGCAATCCATAACCATTACATACCATTGGGATAAAATTGCTTCATACCTTAAGCTTTCAGATATATTTGCTAACGTAATATAATATGACTTCCCTTACTGGAATCGCTGTGTCTTATCCTGCCACAGCCGCGAGGTGGTTTTGAATGGAGATTGAACCAATTAAAGTAATCGCCGTAGCAGTCGGCGCTGCCTTGGATTAGTTCTGTGGCCAAGAGAAACGTGGAGACGCTCTTAGAAAATATTCACCAAGAAGCTCTTGAACATTTCATGTTACTGCTCTATGGCATAAAAAAACTGGCCATGTCCGAGTTACGCCGAGACTTCTATACCAGGATTTTGATATTTCCATTTTTCAAGTATTTATATAAAAAAAGTACTCTGATGTGTTTTTATAAATTTTATTTATAAGGCAAATTTCTGTATACGTTTTTGAGATAGTAGTTGACGCGGTGGTAGTTCACTTTAGCAAGATTCCGCTTGGTGGGATTATCACAGATATTCTGCCTGAAATATGCCAAAGCAGTAGTGTGCAAACTGAAACTGTGTTTATGCGAGAAAGACGCTGTAGCTAGTGGAATTACTGGCCGAATGAGTAATAAGAACTAACTTCTCGAAGTGACGAGCAGTGCAGTCTCATGCAGAGGGGGAATTGTAACACGCACTCACTACATACTAAATTTAAAAAGTTACGAAAATTGATGTGAATCTAATAAAAAAGGGAATATATGAGTATTTCTACTGTTTTAGTCCCATATATTAAAGAACTATTGCTAGGTGCAGGGTTTAACTTCTCTTTTAGCAAAATCCAATATCTCTGAGCACCAGGTCTCCAGTCCAGGACTCGCCACGACATTGGCTTCATATTTTTGATTGTAACATGAAATATATGTAACTCGACCTTTATACAATATCCGCAAACAAGAAGTGAACTCTTGACATTGCCACAACATTTTTCATTGCCGTTACTATTTTTGGAAAATATAGTCAATGCGAGGTGAACCAGTAACAGGTAAAGATATTTTATTATAAACTTAGCCTTGGAAATCTAGAAAAATATATGAGATAATATAGGGTGTCTCAGTAAGAGTGCACTTTTTCATTTTAAAATAAAAACAAGTATTTTATGACAGAGTTGTGATATTTTTATTGTATTGTAAAGAAGACATGTTCCGATTAAGTATGGAATAAAATATCCGGCAAATGACACCCACGGTTCCGATGACAGGCCATTACTCTTTTCATGAAATGTTCCATGACTTTATACAGAGATGTGGCTGTATCTTACCGATGGCGCTTTGGATTTCCGATTTAAGCTCAGGAGTTGTTTCACTCTCGTGTTTATTCGCATAAACCCGAGATTTCACAAAACCCCAAAGAAAAAAATAGCACGGCGTTAAATCGCACGATCTTGGTGGCCAGTTGACATCAGCGTTTCGTGAGACAATGTACTCAATCAGATTGTCTCACGAAACGCTCAAATCATCAATCAATTCAGCTCAAATCGGAAATCCAACGCGGCATCGGTGAGATACAGCCACATCTCTGTGCAAAAGTCATTGAAAATTTCATGAAAAGAGTAATGGCCTGTCATTTGCCGGATATTTTATTCCATACTTAATCGGAACATGTCTTCTTTACAATACAATAAAAATATCACAACTCTGTCATAAAATACTTGTTTTTATTTTAAAATGAAAAAGTGCACTCTTACTGAGACACCCTTTAGAAAGATTTTTAATTCTTCACTAAGGACTGTAAATATTGCTCTAGGCCCCGATTGCTGCTGTTAGTCTTAATACTGCAATAAAGTTTAGCTCAACATATTGTAATTATAATTTCTTGTCAAACTTTTGAAAGAAGAAAGATATTTGAAATCCTAAAACTTAAAAGGTCAAAGAACTGATTACCGAAGGGAAATAAATATACTCAACTAGCTTTCCGGGCGCGGCTCCGCCCGCGCGTATGTCGGTTATCGCGCGAAAACATTAACCTCTTTTTGCGCAGTTGGATAAAAACTATCCTATGTTTTTTCCCGGGTCTCAAACTATCTCCATACCAAATTTCATTCAAATCGGTCCAGTAGTTTTGGCGTGAAAGCGTAACAGACAGACAGACAGACAGACAGAGTTACTTTCGCATTTATAATATTATATAGTACTGATTGACAACCACAAGCCCAAAGACTGAGTGAAAGTAGGCCTTAAGTACGCGTTGTAAATGTAGGTGGACCAACGACATCGTGAACATAGTTGTGAATCAATGGACGAAAATGGCTAAGTTTATCATCTTGAAAACCATTAGGAATGGCATTATGTGGTTAGTGTTTGTTGAAATACCGCTTTTAAACTTCGAGGTCCTGAGTTCGATCAATATCAGTAACAGCCTTACTAAATGTCAATAAAAATGATAGTCTGGAACGGTACCCAGTAGCAATAGGCTTTCCCTAAACATGTCTAGCGAAACTTGGGTAATCTGCAATGGCAAACTCACACTTATAAACTGGACATGATTCACCAAAATAAATTACGAGTACATTTTTCGCCCCACCTTGACTTTCGAACGATTTTTGTGTTTTTATTGAGATTGTGACCGAACAAGCACTATTGTAAGTATGTAGGTAAGTGTTAAGCGGACTAACACTACCCCTTCCGTCGCCGACCACGGCAGGTATTGGACGACCCGGATTACCATCGCAGCCTTAGACGCAGACGTTGGCAGCTTTAGCGTCATCCGCAAGTCGTCCAGATAACATCCCAAGGTGTGCGGTAATCAGACGTTACACAATCAAACACTGAGCTCGCCGGCGAGCTCGAGGCAAAAATAAAGTCCCGATTAGTGTCTCTCCAAATAGTCACAGTATTTTTCCGTAGGGCTCATTCTCAACAGTGCAACACTGCAGTTGCACCGGGGCAATTAGTTCCGATTCCCCCAATGTCTCTCGGCAGTGACTCAAGCCGAGGTCCAAACCACAGTGGTGCCCTTGAGCTTGCTGTTAGCTACTCCTTTAGTAGCGGTACGTTTTCGGCGACCGCAGGAGACGGAGGTAGAAGGCGCTTTTCGCCTTCTACGACCGTCTCTATATAGCCCCGGGCTATAGTAGGCCTTCCCTCGCCCAAAATCCGGTGGAGCTGGACGTCCGAACAGTCGGTAGCCAGCATCTATGTCCTCCCTAAAAAAAAAGTCGATAGCTATTACCGCTCGGCCATCACAGCTTCAACTGCAATGAACTGGTGGATGCATTAATGTTTGTATAGACGCTTATATAGCTCGAAGCAGTCCAAAAAAGACCAAAAATAATAATTTGTCAACCTGAAGTACAGCACACATGTATTCATATTTGGGTGTAAAAGGAAATACAAGCAAGTCTCAAGATACTTAGTCACCTCTCAGTAGCATTTTTGACCCTCTAAATAATTATCAAAACTTTTACCGCTAACAGCGACTCCACACCTTCTTCCCCTCAGGATTAGTATCATACAATACAAGCAACGAATGAATCCTTTTATTTATTGCTATTTATTATTATTGCATTCTGTATTTCTCTAATATTGTCTTGTGTAAATTCCGCTTAGCGTTTTGGGCGGCGTTTATTTTAAATATTATTGCTAATTAGTTGTGTCGCTTTTAGTCTGATGAGTTTTTGTTTTTGTAGTGATTCAAGTGAGGCGCTGAAAAAAGCATTGTTTTTTTACATGAAAATAAGTGATTTAATACGATTAGCTAGCTTATATGGTTTTCTAAGTAACATAATATTATTTTAATTTGATAGGCTAGCCATTGAAAATCTCACCTGTTGTTGAGTGATGATATCGCTGATAGGGATTAGCAAACTTTAATTAAACGTGTCTCAAGAATAGCAGCAATAAGTAAGCAGACAAGAGTGCGTATTCATCTGCTTGTACCTATTTAAACATTCCATGGTAAACATTTTCTCCTTCTTTGTACCTAAGTACTTGGTGAAAAGACGTCAGTATTATTTGTAATTTCTAGGGCCCTTATATTTTTTTTGTGATGACCTCCGTTATTGAACTTTTGCAGTCAACTCCTAAAGCGTTTGTCTACCCTAAAATAATCTAAAAATATTTATCTCTTTAACTGCATATATCTAGGAAACAAATCGCTGTTAATATATTCCTTCGTAACCGACATACAATCAATTCTATTGCATTTGTAGTGACCAATTTAAACTTAATAATTAGCAAATCTAAACAGTCGTTGAAACTCCTTAACTTTATCTACAAATAACATATTTTTATTCATTTGGGATGGGAAGTGTTTAGTTTTACTTAACCGATCAATTAATTTACGTGGATGGGTGACCTCTGGGAGCATTTAATGTTAAAGGCTTCCGTTTTAGGATGGCAGTAGTTTTAGCATGGTGGTAGGTCATTTTAAGAACACATAGCTTATATACATAGTTATCATTTGTCGCCAATCACCTGAGTGTTTCGGTAAGTGTTCTCGAAAGCGAGTAATTCTAGGTTGGCCTGAACACAGCTTAGAGCGTATTATCACTTATCATCAGACGAGGTAGTAGCTAAAAGCTTAACACCTATAAGTTTATATTACATTTGTGGATTCTATACAAATTTAATACCAATATCGAATTACACCCTTCGATTCAAACGTCACCATCGTTCACGTATATCTTAGAGAAACGTTTTGGCGTTGTTTAAGAGACGTTGTAATTTAAATGATTAGGCAGATTTATGGGCGGGCGGTGGTGTAGGGCGGTTTTGGTGGGATGACTGTCTTTGTGTGCTATCGATCTGTAACTCTTTATTGTAAATGCGTAGAGATGGAACTTCTTACGAATATATAGGTAACCTATTCCTAAGTCATTTGTAGTGAACAATTGTTTATTGATCTTTATTCTTACGTCCATAAGGGGCAAAAAAGGAAACAAAAAATAAAATTGTAACTTAGATTTGCGCGTATATATAGTATATAGTATATAGGGTTCCGTTCCACGTAAGATATTTTTAATTGATTGTAGGTATGCACAGAAAAGAAAAATACTTCTATGTAGGTATGTACGAACAATAAATGTATTTTATTTCGTTCAGATTTCAGTTTGAAATTGTAATACTTACAAAGCAGGCAGTACACTCGTTAATGAACAGGAATTTCAAATTTCAAACTATTTTGGTGTTTGATGTAGACCCCGTAACAAAACTTGTCTAGGAGTCAAGAAGAAGACTAGAAGTCTAGTCTGCTGCACAATTTCTACAGCTCTAATATTGCATTATTGTAAATTATATTACACATGTGTATTTTTTCCTACTTAATTATATGTTTAACGTCAGAATTTTGAGTAACCAGTTTCGATCTACTACTAGGCATCACAGTGCTAATTTCATATTTCTGACTAAAAAGTTTGGAAGCAGTCGGGATTAAGAACGTACCTGACAGACGGCAATATACTAGTTACCACAGAAAAGAGATAGTATTTTATATCTCTATGCTAGTTACCCATGATATCAGATCTTAAAACTACGGCTAAGGTTGTGTTCTAAGGTATATCCCTTTCTTTGGTTGTTAACAGAGCGACAAGGCTCGTTATGTGCCAGTGCACATTTGTTGCTATCTTACGGCGAGAAGCGGGACGGTGCCTTCTGAACCACGGAAGCAATCAGTAGTAATGCCAGTAGCGGTCCCCCATCCAAGTCAAGATCGCAGTGGCCGTTGTTTAACTTAGTTGAACGGTTAATAACGACTAAGCAAACTACTACGCTACGAGCACTTAGATTACCTTGCAGGGTTTCCTCAGTCGCGGTATGTAGTTATGATAACCACTGGGTTACTACTACTGGGGTAAACAATCACAGACATTATTGGGCTGTAATTGTTTACTATCAGGCATAGCGTTGGTTTTAAATACAGGTACAGTATTTTTTTAATAGATTGATGGTAGCACATTGGTAAATTGGTGAATGTTACCACCCTATAACCACGTTAATGTTATCTATACAGTATTTCAACTTCATAGAAACGGACGAAACGCGAGTTATACCTAACGCGCCTCGATCTCGGCCCGCGCTCGGCCCGCAGACAGTCTCGAATGTCGTGACTACGCCGCAGTGACGAGCGAATGGTTTGTTGTTTTTTAACAATAACCGCGCGATTTTTTCACCAAAAATAAGTACAAGTACATATTTACATATAAAATATGACGAGTAAGATATATTGTGCTGTTTTAAGTTACATGAATTCGTCAAAAACGCATCCAGAGATAACTTTTTTGATTACCTGGAAACTGAAAGGTAATACTATAAAATTATTTTACTTAATACTATAAAACAATTTTACTTACTAGTACATATAGTTGACGGTACATAATGTGTCTTTTTAATGGACAAGTATTTCCTTTTATCCCGCGAAAAAATGTCTCAATTAATAAAAAAAAGTGAATAGAGTGAAGGAAAGTGATTGACACGAGTGAAATAGGTAGTAGTTATAAGCAAGTTATAATAATATTACAGGTAGTTATTAGAATTTGGATTTTTAATACCTTAAAATATAATAACATTTCGTACGTCTCACAAATATTTTTCGGTCGCCAATTTTTAAGAACGATTCAAACATAAACATGGTTTTATGTTTAAATCTATCTACTGGTAAAAAAAAACAACACGCATTTTTAGTGAACACTTCCTGTTCAATTCACAGAGTATTTTATTTGTTTATATAAAAAAAGTATGTTTACAATCACAAAACTAAATAGAAACACAAAGTAGGCAAATGTAATTAAAATGCTGGAGGCGGGCAGCCCTATCGCATGTTTACGTACAGCGCGGCTGTAGGTACTTGTTTCGAAGACAGAGCCGAGTTACACTACTGTAAAGATAACATTACCGTGCTATAACGGTTGCTGTCTTTTGGAGTCAGTAATTTTAAGTTTTCACACCGACAATTACCAGCGGGTTCCCCATTTTTGCCATATAAGATCTCGTATCAAGTCCTTCTGGAACAAAATACGAGAATTGAATTTGTTCTGTCCTATTTATAGACACTGGATTACTGTCCACCAGAACAAAAAAACTACATAATTTATTACAATTTTATTCCTATTATTGTAAGTAATCTGGTATTGCAATTTTACTATCATTTAATTTTACCAAGTAGCTCTATTTTAATTTTTCTGTGTACGATATACTTTTTGTCTGCAATAAAGATATATTTATTTATTTATTGTTATATTATATTGTAGAATTATACTACCTACTATCTTACTAGTACTATTAGAATCACGTTCACAAATTTTTACAAAGCAAACTTTTTATCTCGCGCTTCTATCAAATCCGCAATAAACAGTACAACCGTGGGTTCGATTCCCGCTCGAGATAAAACTGTGTACTCGAAAAAAATGTTTTAACCTATGATATTCGTTTAGATAGATATATAGATAGTTTAGCGTGCCTTTGAAATACACATTTAGCTATAAGAATCCGTTGCTATTGTTATCTCCACTTTTGAAATGGTCAGTAAAACTTAAATAGCGCTATAATATATTTGAAGCGCTCGTAGCGAAGTTTGCTAGCCGTTCCGAAGCGATCAGCAAAGTTAAGCAACGTCCGCCGCGGTCATGAGTTGGATGGGTGACCGCTGGTGACGTTAAGCCGTAGGTCCCGGTTGTTGTCTTAGGATGGCGGTCGTTATAGCATGGTGCTAGGTCAATTTGGGGATGCCCGCCTGGCTAGCTACCACCCTCAAGTAGAAAATCTGTCGCCAAGCACCTGACGCTGTGGTCCGGCAGCTATCCTTGAGGGCCAGTAATTCTAGCTTGAACAACGTCTTCGACCACATACAAATACAACAGCATAAAAATAAATAAAGTTATTGCATAATTACCTGTTTAATCTTGAAAACTATAAATGTCAGTATGTATTACGAAAACAGCCATGTTTTTTAATAATCATAATCATTATTTTATACACAATTACCGAACATCTTAAACAAATTCTCATTACAGCTCTCTAGTACTTGGAAATGGTGATGATAATGGTGATTGGTGAAACTAACTATAATCATATGTCATCATTGTCAAGACATGGAAGGGCGACCGGTGTATAATGATGTTACATACTAACTGTTTAGTAATCTGTGACATAATGGTGTTCACTTCGAGTGGCGTATGCGGCTGAAAATACGTGAATAATGAAAAGGTACCTACTTTTTGAGTTTATTTTTCGATTATTCACTCAAATCACTGCCTACAATTCTTTACACGACTGCCCAAAAAAAGGAGAGTAATGTTTTCAGGGTTCATGTATGTATGTATGTTTGCGAGTTTCTTTATTCCACCATAACTTCTAAACGGCTTAACCAATTTTGATGTATGCGAAATCGTTAGATTCATATTGCTAGCGCAAGTACCATTGGGTACATAAATATAATAAAAACTCTAACCGGATAATATTGAGTGTTATTTTTTTTTGGTTCATTCAAGCCTTCGTATTAGCTATCAAAATGGGCTTACAAACCTGATTCCTTAAAATATATAGCTCGCAGTTTTCATTTCAATGCAACGTTTAGCAAAAATCAGTAATATTTAGTCGTGTTTTTTTAGTTTTTTTAATTAATACTCTACGATCGAGAAAGAGAAGCGTAGAGTTAAGCGCTCGTAGAGTCAAGACCTCCTGAGGATGCTTCGTGTAGTAGCGAAACGCGTCGAAAAATTCTTCCGGTTTGGCTGCGTGGCGTTTGTGACGTCACGTCGGCTTAGCAGGAAAATTAGGCGGAATTGTCACTAGATATATTTTTGTATTTTTAAGTGTTTTATTAAAATAATTATTTGACGTTTTCTTAAAATATTTTAAAAATATTTGTTATTATTAATATGGATTTCCGCAAGGTAACTAAGTGAATCTATTCATTATCGTATAAACTACTATTCGTAAGACAGCCACAAACACTCTTGGTCGTTTAAGCGTTCTGGTAGTAGAAAAAGGTTCAGAAGAAGTATATATTAGATTGAGCCACTTTTTGACTACTTTTGTAGTAGATTATGCAACAATGGGATAAAACAGAGTCTTACGTTACGGGCGACATCCTGAATCCCGAGCGTAAGGAACAAGTTTAACGTAACCTCCCGAGCACAGCGCAGAATAGACTCGAGTTAGATAGATCCTTAGTGGACTGAGGGATTCAAGCTTGCCTAACACGAAGACAGCTTTATCCCGGAGGCGAATACTCTACTTTATACACCTTCTGTGGGAAAAAAAGCTAACGTTTTAGGACCATAGCATTTAATTATACATAATACGCATGTAGAAGTTTTGGTGTTAAGCGGTTAAACTGCTATGCTATTTGGGTATTTTGATGCTTTTAATTTTTTTTTTTAATTCAAGTCTTGACAAAAAGGAAGTTAGGTTAAATGAGGTTTTACAATTTTCATAAAAAGTATTCTGCTTGTGAGGTCATAAGCAGCTTGAGTTTTAATATGACCCCTTTAATAATGGCGAATCGTGAAAATTGTCATACAAATTTTGAAGTTCCGAATTCTAATAATGTTCTGTTCAGTGGTTCTCATAAAATCCAGTACTATATAATACCCAGCCCAGTCCTTAGGTCTATAATTAGACTTAGCGTATTATTTTCGGGGACATGCTTCAAATATGACGAAAATGTGGATATGCTTGCTGACAGTATCGCTATTATAATCATACATGCATATTGGTATTTAAATTCTAATTATGTACCTATTGAAATATTAATTTATTAATTTTTGTAATTTGAATTCTAATCATTTTATTTTCATGTAATTTTATTTGTATTTAATAATAACAAATACTTTTAAAAGTATCCTAAAAAATATTAAATAATATTTTAATAAAACACTTAAAAAAGCATAAAATTATATATCTAGTGACAATTCCGCCTAATTTTCCTGTTATCTACGTGACGTCACAAACATCACGCAGCCTAACCGGAAGAATACCCGACTAGTTTCGCTTCTAAACGAAGCATCTTCAGGAGGTCTTGACTTACCGAGCGCACGATCGAGACTCAATTTATTTGTATTTATGTTATTTGAATATTATTATTTTCTCTCTATTATAGTGGAATTTAATTTGGTCTAACTTGTCTACACTTGTATTTATTTATTCTTTATACTTTTAATTTGAATTACCTACTTTATATATTATCTGTGTATTAATAATTGACCTGATGGTGTTTTGAATTTAGTCTGTAAGCCACATTGACTGTTTTTAAAGAAATTAATAAATAATGATCTACTTCAGGTTAGGTTTTCATGACACATAGGTATTGAGACTTTTTCGAGCACGTGGTATACAAATATGTTCACGACAATAAATGTAAATATGTATAGGTACATTGACTTAACATTTTTACAATAAATATTAAATATCAGCGTTAACATACAATTCACTTCATGGTTTACACTCCCACTAGCTGGATTCATTAAAAAGTCAAGGGCGTGATACACATGGATAGTATGAGGGCCCGGCGGCGGCGGGATTACATGAATATGTTAATCCAAGACTATTTGCGAAAATACCTAAGCTAACCTAAGCAGTAGCGTTACTGCTTCTTGTAAGAACTCATGACGGTTTTCCACAAGATAATACTCAAAACGCTCTACTGTAGCAAAAGCGCAGTATCAAAAACAGTTTTATTGACCATTTTTTTCTTCATCCAAAAGTACAATTTGAAAAAACTTCAATTAACTTGATTTAATTGCTTACAATACAGTGTTGCCAGAAGCATACAAAAACTTGCCCGATCTTGCAATCATTGCCATAACTAAGCGCCATAACCGTAGTGGGTTTCCATAAGAATAAACTGATAATTAAATAATTATTGACTGCCAGTATCGGAGTACAAACTTTTAGCAGATGTTTAATGTATAGGCCTCGAGCATTATTCTTGACCCTAAATGTAGGGTAACCATGCTACATCAATTTTATTTCAATTACAAAAGTAAGTAAACATTTCTAAATATGATTACAAGCATTAGACTTCATTCACTTGAACATAATTCATCTGATCGAAAAAAGTGTTTTTTCAAACACTTAACTCTCGGTATGATCGTCGCTACCCTTCTATATTTCTAAATATAGTATATTTATGTTCAAAAATAAAATAACATACACAAGCAGTATTATTAATGTAAAAATATAATTTTAACTTTTACTATTTTCTAAATAATTATGTTTATGAATTGATTAGCGGTTATTAACTGTTTATCCAAATTTTAGTAAAAAGAATTGTCAATTTGGCTAAATGTTATTTTTTCTTTGTGTGTTTTGTAACGCGATTTCTCCGCAAATTATGCAATGACTATAATGTTTTTTTAGCATGACTCCCGTATCGGTCTTATTTAACACTTATAGACATCGATTGAGTAGTTTGTTATAGTCAATTAATTGAAAAAGTATGTGAAAACCTGGATGGTTTTATGATAATTGATCGATGGTGAACAGTATTTTATTATCACTAAAATACTGTAAGCAGTACGCATCACTAAAACGAGAAAAAACTAGTAAATAAAAGAAAATCGACTTCCAACATGAAAGTATGAAATAACTGGTGAAAATCGGACCCTAAATATACGAGGTCAGTTTTTTAATCAGCATATAACCGGCTTCTACAATTTATTACTTTTCCATGCTGGAAAACAGTTACATTTTTATATCTTTTTTAAATTTTGTTTTGAATTTTGAGCGGATAAAGGTTAATATAATGTCCATAATTAATAAAATTGTGATTTAAACTACATTTAGTTATCAGTAACACGGCATCCATACATTGTCGATATTCCAAAAATACGCACAAACCGTTATAAATCAAGTTTTATAATGCATACGGCTGAAGTATGGAACACCCTACCAGCATCTCTATTTCCCGATAGATATACTATGGCAGTTTTCAAGCACACAGTAAATAGGTATGTGCTGGGCAAGCATGATTCACCGTCGACAGCGTCGTGTCTTTCCATCATTTGAGACTGGGGTCAAATGCTTGCCTATCATAAATTAAAAATACTCAGTAGACTTTTATATGCAAAATACGGTAAAGCTATGCTTATGAAGCGTTTAAAGGGTTAACTACTCAGTAATCTGGATTGCAATCTAGATGAAGAAGAAGAGATATCGTAATCTAGTAATCCGGGGTCGCTTCTACACGTACAGTAAATATCGTGTTATTTTATTCCACTGTTCCACAGTTTATTTAATCCTACTTACGGTGCACACGTACGTGTTAGAAACATGAACGACAAATCTACTCATAAATCCTCTTCAATTGTTCTTGAATTATCGTTAAAGCGAAGAAGAAAATGCAAGCGGTGGACGAAAAATTAGTTAGAGAACGAAAAAATTAAGCACACGTGTATTTGTTAGACCGAACAGAGATGTATAGATAGGTGGTTGAAGCAATGATGGCCGAGCGGTAATAGCTATGGACTGCCGTGCCAAGGGTCCCTGGTTCGATCCCCGCCGCCGGCTTGAGTTTCACTGCATGGTGGAAGGGCATTTTGCGAATGCCCGCCTGGCTCGCTATCACCCTCAAGTAGAAAATCTGCCGCCAAGCACTTAGCAGTGTGTTCCGGCAGCGGTCCTCGAAAGCCAGAAAAATAACAGGCACATGTGACTTAACAACTGTATGTCTCATTGTGACCATCGCAGTGCAATTCGTTGATGATTTGATTTGCAATTCGTTGATTGACGCGCATGATGAAATGCATCTGTTATAGGCAGTGGTTAATTCGTTTAACAACAGGTGGGCCTCGTGTTTATTCCGTAAAAAAAATATGGATGATCTCCACAACTATTGATGTGCCTGATACGTGTTAGATCGTCTTCTTAATTTAGTTTGTACATACTTAGTCATATAAAATATCTGATAGTCTAAGAAATGTACAAGAACCGTATAGCGAGACATGCTCGATCCAGATCTAGTTATATGTCGATCAAGATAATAATAATAGCCGAGTTGAGTGATGGAAGATCATTTAGCGAATGTGCATCTGTTTATATACGACCCTCAAGCACAGAATAAAAAGGAACCTCAAGTAGAAAATCTGTTGCGAAGTGCCTAACAGTGTGTTCCGGCATAACGTAACCACTTTGTCTTAGAGTAAAGTGAGCTGTTTGCACCTTTTACAGGCAGAGGTTATAGCTCAAAATCAGGTTGGTATCGTGATCGATGCGTCACAATACCAGTAAAAAAAAAATGTTCGCCTCGTGATAATTACCATCTACACTAACAACACGTACAATTTTGATCATGGTCTCTGATTTTTTCCAAAAAAGGTGAAGGTTCTCATTTTATTTTATTTTTTTTATTGCAGATAGGCTAGCCTTTGACCACTATCTCACTTGATGGTAAGTGATGATGTGGTCGAAGATGTTGTTTAGGCTAGCCTAGAATTACTGGCTCTCAAGGATAGCTGCCGGAACACACCGTTAGGTGCTAGGCGACAGATTTTCAACTAAAGGGTGGTAGCTAGCCAGGCGGGCGTTCGTAAAATGCTACCACCATGCTATAACGACTGCCATCTTAAGACAACAACCGGGACCGACGGCGTAACATGCCTTCCGAAGCACGGAAGCGCTCAGTAGTATGTCTATGTTACCACCGGTCACCCATCCAAGTCATGACCGAGGCGGACGTTGCTTAACTTTGCTGATCGATTCAGAACGGCCAAGCTAACTTCGCTACGAGCGCTTCACTTCATCAGTATTTTTTTTTCTTTTTTTATGTTTATCACCTCAGAACTTTTGATAGGGTAAACCGATTATAAAAGTTCTTTATTTGTTTCAAAGCTGATGCTTGTCGTTTGGTATCATTTAAAATTCATAAAAATCGGTCAAGTCGTTTATGAACAAGACTCCAATAACTCAAAATATTCACCTTTCTTGAATATACATGTACAAATATAAATTGTTTATTTTCCAAAAAAAAACAAACGGGATAAAAATATTTACTTAAATAATAAATTCCTAAGGTAAATAAAACAATATAGTCGTTGACAATTAATGACAATCGATCCCGTAAGTAGCGTAAAAATAGTGATTTAAAAAAAAAAAATTAAATTAAAATATATAATTTTTTAGTTAAATTTTAACAACAAAAATAATATTAGGCTTAAAGTAAAATGTTAAATACTTTAATGATGGTAAAGGACAGTCCGAGTAATAAAAATCTTATGGCAACCCTGTAACCACATACTAAAATGAAAATAAATCAATTAAAATTATCGAGAATCGAACCCTGACACATTGTAAGTAAATAACGACTTTTTAACTTCCTCAGTGCCGTGTATTATTCATTTTGCCGGGTTAAAGTTGTAAATACGAGTAATTGCGGACTTTCACGACGTAATGCATTTTTTTAAATTCTCGGCTTCCGTTGTTGAAGGATATTGATGCATATTTTCGGTAATTGTATACTTTCGGACAGCAGTAATGGCTGGATGCGTTTTTTTTAATAGTTTTGTTCATTGCACAATGCTGGTGTTTCCGAGACACTTACATTACTTGAAGCCATATTTTTGTTATTGTCATATAAATTTAGACTTGAATCATGTGTTTATCTTTACCTACAAATAGTGCTTAATTGCGAAGTAAACTGCGTTCGATAGAAAACCGAGAACGTGGTTCCAAGTCCACGATGATTTGGTGATACCTGCGTTATGATCACACACATGGTACGAATTCAGGTATTTATATCATAGATAATGATAACAATTGAATTTAATCTATAAATGCATGGATTAAGTGGCCTCATCAGATCAGTTGTAGAAGATTTGGCTTGCTAGAGTTGCTAGACTACGTACCACTCTCAATGTAGAAAATCTGTCGCCATGCACTTGTATGTTGTGAATTAAACTATCTAGAATCCTGAAATCTTTGCACATACCCATGTGTGGCGAATCAACTTTGTGGCAAATGAACAATAACCCGTCTTATCACTTCACATTTAAATTATAAATGTGAGTACTTGTGTCACGCTGGAACGGCTGAACTGATTTGGATGAAACTCGGAATATAGATAGTAAAGGATTTGGATTAATAACACAGGATCTCTATATCATCATCTACGTCAATTTTTATTATCGTCTGCATCAGTAAAATTGCGGGGTGCAGCTAGTGTAATGTATGTATCCACGAATGTTATAACTGCAAACACAAAATAGGAAATTATTACTATTTCACAGTAATTTATGAAGCGCTCGTAGCGAAGTTAGCTTGGCCGTTCTGAATCGATCAGCAAAGTTAAGCAACGTCCGCCTCGGTCATGACTTGGATGGGTGACCGCTGGTGACATACTACTGAGCGCTTCCTTGCTTCGCAGGGCACGTTAAGCCGTCGGTCCCGGTTGTTGTCTTAGGATGGCAGTCGTTATAGCATGGTGGTAGGGCATTTTGCGAATGCCCGCCTGGCTAGCTACCACCCTCAAGTTGAAAATCTGTCGCCAAGCACCTAACGGTGTGTTCCGGCAGCTATCCTTGAGAGCCAGTCATTCTAGGCTAGCCTGAATAACATCTTCGACCACATCATCACTTACCATCAGGTGTGATAGTGGCTGCCAATCGGCAATAAAAAAAAATAAAAAATATTTCATGCTATAGGAATTATATAGTGTATTTGTTATGTTACTTTGAAAGACTGAGTGAGGCACATCGTGATAAGAAAGCGATGTGGAATGAATGAGGATATAGTAAGTATGCTGAGATGGCTGCACGAAAGAAGATCGAAAAAGCAAGAATATGTGGAAAATTGATTAAAATAATTAGAATCGAAAGACTTATGATAAAAGAAACGTCATGATGGCATGTATGAATAATATTATATTAAGACAGTAATAATATGAGAGAAGTAATGATAACTGAGCGTTAAATAGCTATGGACTGCCGTGCAGCCGGTCCATGGTTCGATCCCCACCGCCGCATGCTGAAAGGGCATTTGCATATTCACCTGACTAGCTCAATCAGAATATCTGTCGCCAAGCACCTAGCAATGTGTTCTTGCAGAAATCCTTGACAGCCAATAGAATTACAGGCACAAATAAAATTTAACAACCGTATGTTTCTGGGTGACGAGGGCAGCGCAGTGCGTAAGTGCGCAGCTTTTGACCAAATGAGTCTGTTTTAGGTAGAAGTTACCGCTTAACATCAGGTGGGCCTCACGCATGCTCCGTCATATTCCCATACAAAAAAAGGTGTGCGAAGAAGTAGTAAGTGACTTTACACATACATGCAAGCTCATCGAGTTTCTTCACACTGTAGTACTATATCCGGAGCAAGTTCACCCACGAGTGTTACACAATATAAAAGTGAATGTATTTATCGGACAATCACATGGATTCGATGTCAGAAAGTTCATTTGGTCACTCATCTCGTTAAAATTTAACTGTTGCAAAGTATCTATTATTATAGTATCTAGTTAGTAGGCCCCTACTAACTCTAGATGGACTGACGACATTCTAAGAGCCGCGGGTAGGTAATGGTTACATGTGGCTAATAGCCTTACATTATGGCATGCATGCGGGGATCACCTCTGTTCAACAGTAGAAGTGTTCCGGCCTATGTTGCTGATGAAAGTATCTAAAATATGTGATATTTCGTCACATGTAATAGAGGGCGAGCCTATTGCCATTCGTCGGGCACAGTTTCAAGATCATAAAAAATGTTTTCTGGACGAAACATAGGAACAACATATAAAACAGGAGAACAAAACATATTGTATGAAACCCTGGCAGGGTATTAAGATGGTATACAGCCCTGTTGTGCGTCTAATGCTCATAACACCCTACTTATGCCCACGTAAGAAATGGTATGCTGCTAATATTATGCTCATTTGGCGCACTTTTCCATTAGTCGCCTCATACGACACCCACAGGAAGAAATGGAGAGGTTACTTTCTAAACCGGCACCCCACGACCTTTCTGTTATTTAAAAATCATGTTAAACTCTGAATACTGATAAATTTCACCACATTAGTTTACTTTATTAGCAACCGGAACAAGTCAACACAGACTACCAACTCCACCACGTGGCCGAATCTTTCCTCTCACTATTTATAGATTGTTTATCTTACAATCCACGGTAACGTAGCTCTAATAAATGTTAACTTCATTGACACACAGAGATAGTGAGGTCAATTTCTCTATTATTACTTATATAAGTTCTTAAAAGCTTGCTGAATGAAATGTTGTGATAAAGATCTGTTTGTGGTTCCGTATAAGTATAAACAAAGTATTTTTACTCAGACTACGTCTTTCATCCGTATCACCTATAAAGGGAATTTTAATAGTTTGAACCGAAGCCGGTTAAAATGTTCACTATAGTGAAAATTCGGGGGTCCCTTTAATTTGAACTGTTTGTTTTTGATCATGCTGGCATACAAGAAACAGTTTTTCAACTTTAAAATAATGGTATTTTAAATAATGGTATTTGTTTATCAATATATATACAGGGTTATTGGTAAAATGCTAATACCCTCTTAGGCTTGACTTCTGCTAGTCCTAACAAACATTTTGAAATAATTTTTAGTTTTGAAATTATTATTATTTTATTTTCATTTTTTTGTGTTTAATCTCATGAAGGAGGTATTTTCGTTATAGGTACTTTGGTTTCACTATGCATTTAACAATATTAGGTAATAGATGGCCCAGAAGAGTAAAGTGCCATAAAACGTCTTCCCAACCCAAACTAAAATATAACTTTGCTTTGTAAACGCTAGTTAATAGGGGATATAGTCGCCGGCGATGGGATTAAAACCATTAAAGTACCTTCTGACAGTCCATAGCAATTGCCACTGTACCATCACTGCTTCAAATGTAACCTTTTTGAGAAAAATATGTACATATATCTGAGTCATCCGTGATTCACGCGTAAACATGTAAGCACAGCGACAGTATTTGAAAACGTGAAGATATAATAAAAATTAAACGTGAAAATATAATAGAAATATAAAAAAGATTTGCATGAAATATATAATTCAATGCTTGTTTTTTAACTTCAACAGTAGACATAATCACAACTAGATCAGGATACAATCTCACGTCTTCGTCTTGAAATATTCTTAAAGAGCTTATATGAGAATTCTAAGAATACATTTTAATCTTCTTTAAGAGTCACACTTATGTTACGAGTGCTCTGATTCACTTTGAACTCTTTGGTCAAAACTAGGCTAAGATACCACAACAAGGATATCTGCCCTACTTTGGGAGTCATAAAAACCATTTACATTCAAAGACCTCACACGCTTGACCCTGCAACGATTTCGTCATCTAAATGTGCAAACACAATATAACTGACACTTAGCTTCATATAAAGATCTTATTATGCTTCACACATGGGACGTAATAGCTTTTACTGCTTAGCTTATAAAATTATGTGCGATTGCGTATTACAATCTCTTATACTATTTCGCCAAGGAAGTTCAAACGGAATATAAATTGTAATTGGATCGTATCCATTTAAAACGCCTCCAGATTTAAAAAAATATAGTTATTTTAATGCTCAAAACAAAAGTGATAGCGTATCGGTAGTTAAAACCGGAATATAAACCCAAAGAAGAAAGACCAATGCATTCCTTCAGATGTAATGAATACTACGCAAGACAGATCCTGAGTATTCATAAACCGGAAACTGTCTGGCGTAGTGCTTGGAACTTTTTTTTGCAGTTCCATGAATCCCGCCGCGGGCTTGAACTTCACCGCATGGTGGAAGAGCATTTTGCGAATGCGCGCCTATCAAGTGACTTCCCTCAAGTCGAAAATCTGTCGTCAAGCACCTAACGGTGTGTTCCGGCAGCAGTCCTTGAGAGCCAGTGAAATTACAGGCACACGAGCCTTAACAACTACGTTTCAAGGTGACGGGCGCAGTGCAATTCGTGACTTGTGACGAAATGCATCTGTTATAGGCAGAGGTTAGTACGCTTAACATCAGGTGGGCTCGCTTGTTCCGTCACATTAACATTAAAAAAAACTCCATAATGTAACCTTTGGCTGAAGTGATTAATAATTGATTAAAACTAACGTAAGTTTGACACCTTTTTAAAGATTATTTTAGCCGATTTAACTGACGGTTTGCTTATCAGTGCATGCGTCGGCGCAGTCGTGAGCGCACGCACTCCGTGATGAAGCGACTCTGAAGGTCGCGAATCCGGTCGAGACGCCTTCTCGACGTTAACAAACCGTAAGTTAAATCGGCTTAAATAATCTTTGGCTGATAGCAGGTGACTAAGGGGAAAAAATTGAAGGAGCAGCATGCAAACTACTCACGTCAACGAACATGTGCACAATATGGTGTTACTGTACAGTAGAAGCTCAACCGTATTCGTGAAATTGGACTGCTTCGCAAAGAGTCCCCAGTGGGAATGTTACCACAGGTTTAAGTTTCATCGTGCAGTAAGGTATTTCAAGAATGATTCTCTACTAAAAAAAGTATCATAATAAGTATCATACCTCCAAGCACATGTTCATGTGTTCTGTCAACTGTCATTGTTCACCAGTTCAGACTATAGACATCTTCAACTAGGTCATAATTCCATTATCATCATCAGCCAAAAGGCTTCCATTGTTGAACAAGGTAGGATAAAGACAAATTCAAAGCGTATAATATATGCTTTGATAAGTAGGTATACTAATACCCCGCCACAATGCAATATTTTTCATCAGCGATGTACAATAAAAACCTGAAATTATGCAATTTTATGTGAAATGTGATATTTTTAATGATTATTAAACACCAAACATTTATAAAAATAATGCAATCAGTACTGTTTTGTTATTTATTCATGAAGTAAATTTATATAATTTTTTTTAAATATGGTTTTAACAATATATTTTTCTTATTAATTGTCTGTACAAGACAGCTACCTACTACCAATATTACTAATATTTTTAAGTGTAAAATCGATATATTTAAATCATAATATATTGTATTATAAAGAAAACACAATTTTACTTCCAAAGATAAGGTGCCCTGTTTAAATTTACGAGGCAACGCGTTGAACTCTTTTGAATGGCCGTAACGACTTATGCAGAATGTCATAACGACATAGTGCCTTTTAATGGCTTTGGATAGGTAGGTGATGGTTTTTGCTCTTTTAAATATAATCTAGTAATAAAACGATCAGAGTTTAGTAAGCCTGACGTAGGCTCGTAAAATATACTATATATAGATTATTGAAGAAATGCTAACAACCTCTTAGGGTTGACTTGTGATAGTCCTAACAAACATTTTGAGATGTTTTTTTTTTGGTTCGATTTTTGGGCGTTTTTTTAACACAATATTTTGACTGAATAAGTACGAGCACCACCTGATGTTATAAGGCTCTTGTGCCTGTAATGTATTATTTAATATTTTTTTATATAGAAAGAAAAAGGGAGCGCGGCATGGTCCAGTGTAGCCGCGGCGGGCGCCTTTGGCTCAGAGTAGGCATTAGCACAAAAAAAAATTTAAACAAAAAAAACCTCAATATTTTTGTTATGACTAGCAGCAGTCAACTCTAAGAGATTGTTAGCATTTAACAATAACCCTGTTATGTATATTTATATTATTATTATTTATATTTATTTATGTATATTTGCATCTCAAATTTGAGATCGATCTTAAGATGCTGTTGTTGACAGATGTTCCTTACATTAAATGTCAAAACTGCATTTAAAGATCAACTTTGAGATACTTTTATTATTACTAGCTTAAGATGGGACGGAATGCCTGTATGATCGCAGGTATCATTTTTATCATTAAAGTCTATTCCTGTCCATTATCAGTATAGACACTTGCCCAAAATGGTTCTACGCAGCAAAGGATTTACATACATACAAAGGCAAGCTTACTGTGTTTATATAAATATTGTGTGACATATTTTGCTTCGAAGTAATTGGAGGCGCGCCTAAGTTTTTGTCTTATCATCCTGCGATGTTAGAAAAAATCAAATATAGTTGTATGATATAGATTTAGATGTTTTGTTTAAATCTGTTTGACCTTTCTTTTATGCTCCATGTACCTATGTGTTTGCCTCACAACATAGTTAAGATTACGTATGGATGTTCGGAACTTTCTCAACTTTCCTACTGCTGACCCTCTTACTAAATTTTTAGCAATGCACATTATTTTAAATATTAAGATCAAAGAACATGCCGCACTGCACATCACTGCAGAGATAAGGATTGCCTTGTCTATATTATTCGCAATTAAAATGACAAAATATGACTAAAAGCTCGAGTGACATTGCAGAGGCACTATATAAACACCAGCAATTTCATAATATTATTCCATGTAATCTCCAGATGACCAGACAGAGTCTTTAAAGCGCTTGCTTAGCCGTTCTTAACCGATCAGCTGCAACGTCCTCTGCGGTCATCACTTGGATATGTGACCGCTTGTAGCAATTCCTACCGAACCGAAGATGTGCTTCGAAGAGCACGTAAAACCTTTGGTCTCGGTTGTAGTTTTAGGATAGCAGTCGTTATAAGTAGATAGGGCATTTTGTGAATGCCCGCTTGGTTACTTTCAGATAAAAAATCTGTCACCAAGCATCTAACAGTGTGTTCCTGCGGCTACCCTTCAGAACCAGTAATTCTAGATTAGCCTCAACAACATTTTCAACTGCGTCATCTCTTACCATCAGTCTGTGTTACTAATCCTTTACGTCTGTAAAACAAGCGCAATTGACACCCATATGAAGATCGTGTTCTTTTGTCGACTGTATCGTAATATCACTCGTATGTCAGGGTCATATATAAAATTTTAAATAAATTTTCCTTGAATATATTATTGTAAATAAAGAGTTTATTACACTTATTAAAACTTACTTACAAAATTAACCTCGAGAGCGTCGTCGGGTCAAACTAATTTACATATTATAATAAAGTTACTCAATATTCTTATTTTGACAAACATACTATCGTGGTTGCGTATGTTTTAGCAATATATAGTTTACGAAAAAAAACCTAGTTAAGTATGTGTTTTGACGATATTGTTCTGGTGTTTTTATTCACATGTCTTTGATCACTGTAATAGGATAAATTCATCTTGAATTTAATCCTAATTGGTTTATTTCATCTCAATGACGGTTCGTTTTAAACAACAGAATCCTTGGAAACCGATATAGGAAGTGCCTTCAGGCAATTAAAAACAAAACTAATTTACCTCCAGACGAAAAACCTAGAACGATTTCTCAAGGTCAGCTATCAAAGCACCTTACGGTGTGTTCCGGCAGCAGTCCTTGAAAGCCAGAGAAATTACAGGCACATGAGACTTAACAACTATTCGTAGTAGGGCATTTTATGAATGCCCGCTTGGTGATCTTCAGGTAGAAAAACTGTCGAACGAAAAAAAACCTAGTTAAGTATGTGTTTTGACGATATTGTTCTGGTGTTTTTATTCACATGTCTTTGATCACTGTAATAGGATAAATTCATCTTGAATTTAATCCTAATTGGTTTATTTCATCTCAATGACGGTTCGTTTTAAACAACAGAATCCTTGGAAACCGATATAGGAAGTGCCTTCAGGCAATTAAAAACAAAACTAATTTACCTCCAGACGAAAAACCTAGAACGATTTCTCAAGGTCAGCTATCAAAGCACCTTACGGTGTGTTCCGGCAGCAGTCCTTGAAAGCCAGAGAAATTACAGGCACATGAGACTTAACAACTATTCGTAGTAGGGCATTTTATGAATGCCCGCTTGGTGATCTTCAGGTAGAAAAACTGTCACCAAGCACCTGATGGTGTGTTCCGACAGCTATCCTTGAATGCCAGTAAATCGAGATTAGCCTAAATAACATTATTTCTTATTTAGACATAAAATAATAGTATTTTATGTCTAAATAAGAAATAATGTCATTTTTTACAGATATATTATCAGTAGTTGTTGTTTTAAGATTATATTTGACGAGAAGTGACGGATAAAAAAGTAGATTTGAAGCTACTGCTAAACTACCAGTTTTAAATTTTAAAATAGAACTGTGAAGAAAATGGCCTGTGACGAAACAAACAGCTGCTGTGAGCAGGTGGAATGTTAATGAAAGGATGGATTCGTCACACTTTTATTATCAGAGTTGCACATCTGTGAGTCATCCGGTCTGCAACTGCATTCAACTGAATATTACGTAAAATTGCATACTACATTTAGGTAGGTATGTATAGAGTGTGTTGATCCATAATCCGTATATTTGCCTGCTTAAGAATATATGATTTTTCCCATATCTTCCATACTGGAGACGTCATAAAACTCGGGCCAAATGCGAGTCTGACTTGCACACCGAATATTCCATACAAGAATATCTTGGCTGTTGTTTATTTTTCGTTGTACTTTAGATATTGGGCTATTAATGCTATCATGCCAAGTTTGACGATGGTAACAGATTCCAAGACGCAGCAAAAAAAAGACGTTTCTCGAATGTGCCGAGCTCTTTTTATTTTTACTTCTTAATATTTTATTTCAATGAGATGCTGGGTTAGAATTGCACCCCAATGTCTCCCAGTAGGATTTGTAAAAGGCAATTGAGGGAAAAATACCAGAACGTTGACAGCAGCGCCTTCTAAAGAACTGTTACCTTTTTTTTTATTTTATAAATCTCCACTCGACAGAATTGCTTTGAAGCGCTCGTAGCGAAGTTTGCTTAGCCATGCTGAACCGATCAGCAAAGTTAAGCAACATCTGCCTCGGTCATGAGTTGGATGGGTGACCGCTGGTGACATTACTACTGAGCGCTTCCATACTTCGGAGGGCACGTTAAGCCGTCGGTTGTTGTCTTCGGACGGCAGTCGTTATGGCGTGGTGGTAGGGCATTTTGCTAATGCCCGCCTGGCTAGCTACCATCAAGTAGAAAATCTGTCGCCAAGCACCTAACGGTGTGTTCCGGCAGCTGTCCTTGCGAGCCAGTAATTCTAGGTTAGCCTGAACAACATTTTCGACCACATCGTCACTTACCATCAGGTGAGATAGGGGTCAAAGGCTAAACTATCAGGCACAAAAAAAAACTACAGGGTCCGTGCCTTTTTTTAAATTATGTTATTTTTTTTATTTAAAACAAGAAATAACATACTAGATGAACAGTCTTAAAAGAAAAGTTATTTTTCCCGTTAATGTCATTAGCACCAGCATCCAGAGCAGACCAGTATCCTCTAGCAGCACCCGTTCACGAGTTGACGCATGTGCCAGCCATCGCCTTCCTCAACCATTTTTGAGCGACCCGACACACAACACCGCCGCTAGACAACACCTTTATGTGAGCATGACCGCTCCGGATACACGTGCCAACGATTACAATTATTACATAGATTGATAATTTATAACGGGATTACAATAAAACATTAAAAAGAAATTAAATATTTTTGTCATTCTCCAAAATGTCAACAATTACTTTATACTGCGATGCCCAAGAGGCCTTCCAAGCATACTGTTGGGTTCTTGGCGGCAGATTTTCTACTTGAGGCTTTGACAAAAACTAGCAGTTATTCGCTAGATGCTTTTATAAAACAATGGTTATTTATTATAAAGTAGTAAGATATAAATATGATAATTGCTGTGTATGAATAAAAAAGTGAAGTGGTAGTAGCGGACATTTCAAGTGAATAAGGCATTGTAAATAGAAAGTTTGTATCTTAATTCTTGGCAATCGAGATAAGACACTTTTGTTGGATAATCATAGTCAACAGCTTTTTATTGACTCAGCCCAACTACGAACGATATAGACTTGATGTATATAAATATTTTGTATGTAGGACAAGTATTGAAAAAACTGCCTAAGTGCATATTGGGCCTCGATTTTGATATGAAAAACATAATTTATCCCATTTTTTGATTGGATTGTGATGGCACATGCACGAGGCCCACCTAATGTTAAGCTGTAGCCTCTGCCTATAACTAAGTCATTTTTCAGTTTAGCACTTCCCTCTGAGTCTGAGACATGCAGTTGTTAAGCCTTATGTGCCTGTAATTTCATAATCACTAACTGGTTCTCAAGGAATGCTGTTGGAACACACTGTTAGCTAATTAGGGACAGATTTTTGTCTACTTGACGGTGGTGGCTAGTCAGACGAGCATTCGCAAAATACCCGTCCACCATGCGGTGAAGCTCAGGCTGGTGGTGGAATCAAATCATGGACCTGTAAAACCATTTTGTTTTGCAGCAACATAACATTAGGTACTAGGGTAAAGATTTACTAATTTTTAGAGGTGAATAGTGACGTGCTTTGCGACTGCTTTTCTCCTTGCGATTGAGGGCTGGTAGACAGATAAACGCTTGATGAGTTCAGTGTCATCGGGCACTGAAGATTTGCATGGTGGTAGGGCTTTTGCGAATGCACGCCTGCCTAGCTACCACCCACAAGTAGGAAATCTGTCGCCAAGCACTTAACGGTGTGTTCCGGTTGCTGTCCTTGAGAGCCAGTAATTCTAGGTTAGCCCGAACAAAATCTTCGACTACATCATCACTTACTATCACGTGAGATAGTGGTCAAATGCTAACCTATCAGGCATAAAAAAGGAAGATAAAGTCTGCAGTAGGATACAAACCCGTTACCAGTGTTATTAATATTTATGAGTGTATTAATTAATGCTCATAATAGTGATAATTTATATATGTTTTAACGAAATTTATTAATATTCTAAAGGCTGAAAAGCCATAAAATAATTTAAATGTGTGTTGTCCTTTGTTAAAGTCGAAAACTTATTTCTATACGATTAATAAATACATAATTAATAATAATATATATCTAAAATATATTTTGAGGTAACATGAAAATAATATATTAGAAAAAAACACTTCTTTCCTAATAAATATAAAAATATCTGGCGACGATACCAACTATTTTTCCTGCTAAGCTTTTTCGTGATCATGCGATCGGAAATAAAAGACCTAAAGATGATGCTTCGTGTAGAATCGAAACGCGTAAAATATCTTCTGATTTGGGTGCATGGTTCCAATGTATATATTTTAACATTATTTGACATATGTAACATGTTTTTTCTTAAATATTATTTTAATGTTATCAAAAAATATTTAAAGAATATTTTGATGCATATGTTTTATACCAACCCCAGTAAGTGAGTGGAGTAAAGGCAGGAAAGATTGGACAGTTATGAATGTTAGGTAATTTCAGTATCACGTACCATATAATTTCTTATACACTTATTCAGCGAATCTGCCAAACTAAAAAGTTGTTTAACAACCAGTTCGAAACTAGTTAAACGCCATATAACGGCTAGCCCATGTCTAGAACCCATCGAGTTTGCCCCACAAAACACCTCAACTTTTTAACTCTGTACCACAATAAATATTCCATTACTTTCTACCACATACATAAATTATTATACGACGCATTTTATTATGAAAAAGTTGTAAAGAGTTATCGTATGTTGGTAGACATATAACCTGTTGACCATGGTTACATAACTTCTCATCTCTTGACCATTCACTACCGTAAACAGTCGATACCTTATGTCGAGGGCTTAAGGTTCAAAATTAAGACGACTTTGTATACAATCTGCTTACGTTGAGATATAAAGTATTACAAGACAGTACAAAGCATACTAAAAGCAGGATTGAGATTAAAGTCACAGATTATGTATAAGTTTGTACGTAATTAGCATATTGTACTTTCTAATGGGTCCGCCAAATAACTTTTTTTTTAAATGCTGTATAAAACAAAAACTACTGAATAATTTTTTAAATTTATTTTTTTATTTGAAAGTACTATCCTTCCGGTTAATAATGGAAAATAATTTCATTCAAATGGCTGCCTCGACTGGCCATGCAGTAGCCTACACGATCGGTCCAACTTTTAAGCACATTATCGATTGTGTGCGGCTGTATTTCACCAATGGCTTCACGAATATTGTCCTTTAAAGCTTCAATTGTCTATGGCTCGTCGGCGTAACACTTATCTTTGACGGCACCCTACTAATATCAGTCCAACGGTGTCAAATCGCAGCTCCGAGGTGGCCAACCCAAGTAACACGTAATCTGTATATTCACTGAAGTAAAGACTGATTTACGTTTTAAAATCAGTCTATCACTTTAAAACAGTTTTGACTTAGTTTAAATGCTTTTGAGGAGAATGTGGTAAAATGTATAATGCTTGAAGCCATTGTATGGTCGAAAAAATAAAGTTAAGTGGCTTATAATCATACTAAAACATTGATTACTTTTAATATACAACACCTTAAACAGCTTTTACACTGACAAGAAGGTTAAGACCTTATATTAGTACGTAAGAAAACCTAATACATTAAATAAACGTTGTCGAAATATACTATAGTGAACTTAAATATATCAAAACATTTTTAAGATTAAACGCATTTTTATGATATTTTCTTATGCTTATTTACTGCTAAGCATTAGTTAAACATTTAATAAAGTTTTAGCTCTGTTATCTTCTTACATTATTGTTACTTTAAAGCTTTCAGCACTATTTAGATAAATAAAAATGTAATTTTATGACTATAGGTCATAATTTGGCCATAAAATCATGAGTGATATGATTATTTTCATTTGAGCGTTAGTATACTCATTGGTAAATTTATGTCGCACGTGTAACGTTGTTGTCATGAATAAACTGTGGAAAAAGACTAAGAGAACAGGTGGAGTAAAGAGAAAGATGAAAACGGAATATTCAAACTTTATATCTGGTTTAAGTAATGAAAAACGTGTTCCAAACAATGATACTCTTGATACACAAAATACAGAACAATCGGTAGTTGTGTATGAGCCAAGCACTAGTCAAGAAGTTCCATCAAGTGGTTCCGTAGTACATTTTAGATTTGAAACTGAAAATTATTTTGCAAAAGTGTTATCAGAAGGTACTTCTTTCTATAAATATATATAAAATAAAATAACTTATTATATATTTAAACCTTGTTATTTTTCGTGTAACAAATATTGTTTATTTAGGTGTTTTAGTATTTCGTTACAATTGTTCAAATTATATATGTTTACAGATTATATAAATAAAAATTCTCTTGTGAATAATAGGTCTATCAATTTATATCCCATGTCCCTCTGCAGTTGTGCATACGATGGAGTAAATTTTCATCTGTTTCTTTCTTTCTACTGGATCCAAGAAAAGTAATTATAAGTTCTCTAAATCATTAATGCTGTCAATTGTTTTTAGCTTGAAAGAAGAATTCTCGGTTGCATTTTTGGCATCCCCTAAATTGACAACAGATTGATCAAGATGGCGGCTTATTGCCATTGTAATGGCTTTTTCAATTATTGTTTCTATTTCAATTATGAAATTGCTCAATCTGTAGGAAAATTTATTTTACATATCCATGATTTTGTTTTGGTTTTCTATAATTGTATCCAGTTTGTGTGTGTCAGGTTGAGGTGGAATGACTGGCTCCGAATTTACTGCTATTTCATTTGGGTCTCCTAAAAGCCAAATAGTATTTTCTGCTATTGGCTGCTGCTGAAGTTGTGTTACAACGGATGAATTTGGTTGTGAATGGATTATCTGAAAACAAAGACAGAGCGGTTTGATACATTTATTTTTTTAATTTAAGTTATCGTGGTCACGCCGGTGTTTAAATTAATAAAAAAAAAAATACACAAGATTTAGCGAATGAGCGCGCGTTGTCACAGGGACAGGAATCAAGTACTAATACAAATAGTAATTAATGAAATCAAGACTGCGCAGCGCAACCGCTCATTTAGCTAATACTATCCTTCTCACTCCCACCCACCTATCATGAGGTCGCACGTCCCGTTCGTTCTATTCGGGCACATGATTCAGGGAATTCCCCAACTCATTTATTGTGATAGTGATTTTATTCTTACACTTGTCAAATTACCTAACTGGAGACACATAAAATATGAAAGACGTGGAGTAGGGTACCATATGATTAAGGGATTCTAAATTATTATTTCGGTACCCTGATTAACACTATAGCAATCCATTTTTTTGACGTTCAAGGGTAATGAACATTATAACATGCCTAAAAAGTGTTACAATAATGCTAAAGATATCACTTAGATACTTTATAAGTAGGTTAAATGACTTAAGCGTTTTTTTTTACTACAATAAGACTGACAACATTAAAATATACTAGTTGAAAGTTTAAAACATTAATATTATCTGACGCCATTTGCTTTCTGTTTTCTCTAATATAAAAAATAAAATTATAACACCCACATGAATGAAATACTACTTATTATGTTTTTCTTGTAAGCGAAGTACTGATAGAAGCAATTTTATCAGTTAAAATTAATCAAATCGTTAAAAAAATGACAAAAGGTGTCATATGTCGATTCTAAATTTGTCCCGATTTTTATTAAAAATGCATTTTTGTGAGGGCGCGTGAATTATAAACCACAAACTTATATATATTTTCACATAAGACTAATACCCCTAGCTCATTTGCATTCAAAACAAAATAAAATTCATACTTACCTTATGATAAATCATTTTCAATGAAGACACATTAAAACATCTCCGCACACAACACCATGCACTGCAATACACTTATCAAAATAATCAAATCGGACATAAGTTTCGATAAGTTTTTTCAAATACTTTTATACATAGAAAATAAAACGTTCAGCCTTAGAATAAAACGTAACTTTGGCATTGTAATTCAAAAAGCTGTTTAAAAGCTGTACTAACGTTTAACAAAATGCTTTTTACATTAGAATATGTTATCTAACAACTTTACTAATGTCTGTCTTCAATAACATTATAAGCGCTGGTTAGCAGCACTAATAATATTTAATAATGCTCAAAGCCGTATTATTTGGGGCCCAAATTGCGCTTATAAGACACTTATAAACTTTTATACGGCTGATATAGTGCTACATATGCTGCTCATATACTGCTTTGCACGTAAGTCCATGCTGTTGTACGCTTCTTATAATGTTGTTTTGTGTTACTTGGGAAACGACGTTAGCTCTGCGGCTGATAATGCGATCTTCAAAAACAGGGCGCAAAACATCGAGTGTAGTTTCGGCTGTGTGGCACGTAGCGCCGTCTTGTTGAAACCAAATGTTGCCAATAGCCTCCTCTTCAATTTTTGTAAAAAAAATTGCACAAAATAACGAACAAATGGAGCTGACGGTGCTTCTCTTCTTCCAAAATCCGTACGCAATTTTCGCACTCATTCTGCAACATTACCATGATTTTTAAAGTAATCTCGCAATATTTCCCAGTGATTTCCGAAAGGATAAAACTAATTATCTGTCAAATCAAACATGAGCTAAGTGTTACCATTCAGGAAATAAGCACTAGTTGAAAAATAACGTTAGATGGCGGACCCATAATTATTGTCAGTGCCTATCAAGCAGTTCATATATTAACTTGTATTTAATATATGAACTGCTTCATATTTTAAATACAAATATATTAACTTGTATTTAATATATGCTGCAGGCGTGGCGCTCATATGATGTTAAGCGCCACGCCTGTCCATTACAGTTGCAGTGTCATCAATCTACATGACACTGCACTGCGCTCGTACCTCGCTTGCTCAGTAATTTCACTTGTTACGGTACTAAAATGCACTTGCTTGCACACTAGTACGCTACTTACATTTTTTTATTTTATTGTGACGGAACAAGTTCGAGGCTCACCTGATGTTAAGTGGACTAACCTCTGCCTATAACTGATGCATTTCGTCACAAGCCACGAATTGCACTGCGCCCGTCACATTGAGAGATAGTTGTTAAGTCTCATGTGCATGTAATTTTACTGGCTTTCAAGGACTTCTGCTGGAACATACCGTTAGGTGCTTAGCGAGAGATTTTCTAATTAAGGGTGGTAGCTATTCAGGCAAACAATCGCAAAATGCCCTTCCACTATGCGGTAAAATACCACGTACTAGGCGTAATATTGTGCAAGCACCCACCAATATGAACCTACACCTAGTAAAATATTAATAGATGTTAGATGTAAGATATTACCAAAAATAAAAAACCTGGTTCAACAGTTCTTTCACTCCAACAGCCTTTATACACCCACAATTGGACAACGACCTCCACTATTACAGGGAGGGTTTGCCAATGTCCCTACGCTTGCTGTACGTAGGCTGCTGCCTTCTTTTTGGCTTTAGTTGCTGCTTTCGCCCGAAACCACACGGGGAACACGAAGACACGATAACAGTTGGGGAGCTACGTACCTATAAATGAACAACGAGACTACATTTTGATAAATATTAAAGGTTCTAAATAGATTCAGGCGTTACTTTGCGGAAATCCATATTTAATAATAACAAATACTTTTAAAAGTATCTTAAAAGAACATGTACTTCAATTCACAATTTTTGTAAGGTTCTGTACTTCAATTCACAATTTTTGTACAAATTAATTACGAAGATATTAGTTAAATAATTCAAACAGATCAATAAGTGATCTTTTTCTCAATTTCTCTATGGGATTCTGATGGAACAAGTGGACGGAACTAAAGTTAATTCACTACTAGCTTTCCGGCCGCGGCTCCCCCCGCGCCTTTGTCGGTTATCTTCCTAATCCACTAACCTCTTTTTGCACAGTAAAAACTATACTATGTCCTTTTCTGGGTCTCAAACTATTTTCGTATCAACTTTCATCCAAATCGGTTCAGTAGTTTTTGAGTTTATTCGTTGCATACAAAATACAAAGATACAAATCTTGCCTCCTTATAATATTAGTATAGATGTCACAATTTTTTGAATATTCTGAATTTTTACGGCTCATGTATATGCATTCTAAATTTCACCGAGTTTGAACACTTGGTATTTAAAATATGACCAAAATACGTTTCTATGAAAAGCGCTGCTTATTCCTCAATAACATACATTAAAAAAACAGCTGTTTCAGATAATAACTAAACAGAAAATTAACAATAAACATTTCTGGAATGCTAGATATAGGACCACAAACCTTTCGAGTCGGTTACATCGGTGCGTCTTAAGTTAATTATAGAGTGAAAGTCTTAATAGCTTTGTGCTATCCTTATAAATAAATAACCTGCTGCAGAAATTGCCACTTATTTGATAATTCGACTTTATATACATCCTCAATTCTAATAGTAGTAATATAATCATGAATTGGAGTAGTTTTATTGCTGATAAGCTAGCCTTTGTTATTTCACCTGATGGTAAGTCATAACAATGACATGTCAAATTAAGCTCACGTTCCGGCTCACAAAAGCCAAATAACTACTGTCATAATGACATAATAGTAGAGAAATAAGACGTCCATAGCAAAAAGTATAATCGAGCGTGTGTGAATGAAAGTTTTTGTACAATCATACAAACAGTAGCACAACATTTTAGAGAAAGATTACAGAATTGGATTACCACTCTATAAGTAGGTAATAGAATTTAATAGAGTATTTGTATGTAGTTATAAGAGCGTCGTAGACGCCTAAATTTAATAAATGATTTTGACTTTGACTTTGTTACTTCTTAACGATTAAATGGCGGGACGAATTTTGATGAAATTGCGTATGGAGGTAGATGAAGCGCTTGGTTAACACAGGATAATTTTCATCATCATCCATCACCACGTGGGTAAAATCGAGGGGCGTAACTAGAACATTCATAAGTTTGGTCTCCATTCGACTTTATTTTAGCGTCAGGTTTCTTGTAATTCCTTCTAAATTGTGAACGTATTTATACCCTTACTGTTTCTTGTATCTATAAGTAGTTAAGTGTAAGTACGTTACTATAGACGTATGTAGTTATCTAGTTGCAGAATAGTCAGTTTGAAGCCGAGATGACAGAAGGACCATCTTAAATCAATATTTTTATATTTTTTATTATATATTTTAATTAAATAGAAAACGTTTATTATTCTAATTTTTGCATTATCAAACAAATAATTAGGAGTACGTTGTGTTATTGTAAGCAAAAACAATAGTATCGGTTTCGTTGTGACTTAAGCAGTTGTACTAAACACTCAATTTCACTCAGTGTTATCCAAAGAGATATTTACATTGAAATCCTTTTATTTTGAGTTTGTTTTACATTTCACCTTCAGGCGCACCACCCATTGTCCGAGATCTCACCACAGACTCAATTCGGTGCTTTTTTTAACTTCGTTGGCTCTTTCGACATCTAACGAAGAAATAGCTGGTCTCATTCTGTGTCCTCCTAAAATTTAATGAACAATATTAAGTCAGGCTTAGGGCCAAAGGTACCTCTCCGCAAACCCGATTATTAATTTACGCAGTTAAACAAAAAAAACGCTAAAAAATATTTGAAAGTAGCCGTTTCATATATCATCAACCTACCGCTTTTCACCTCTCGCTCTCTGTTACTTAAACACTCAGGCAGACATTATGCTGCGCCCGCGCAAGATTGATCGTTCACCTTCCTTGCATAGATCTACGAAAGAAGAAGACCTGGCGCAACAATATATATACAAATTAAGCTAGGATTTTCTTTGTCCAAGCTGAGTAAAATTCAACATTTGGATATAACTCTGATATGTGAAACATTTAACTTTTTCTTAAAAATAGTTAGACATGGGGAATGCGTATGGACCATACTAAATGCATAAAATGACTTTAATCCTTCAATACCTTTTATCTGGTTTCACTTATTTAAGTTATTATCACTAAGTCAAGTTTTGTGTATTTAAAGAAATTTTAATGTTTTTTGTGATTTTAATCGTATGAATAGAAGTTTTATTTATTATTATTTTTTAACATCCATATGACCTAAAATATTTCTTCCGATTAGCTCATCTTTTTTTGTGATTTTATTTAAATAAATTCGTTCTCGCTATTTAAATATTGCATAGTTCGGTTTGCCCGCATGCATAGCGAGGTCTTTCCGTCTACTACGCACTCTAAGACTACTTCTTCTTGAGTTATTTTTTCTGTTACTTAACAGTAATATTTTAGCTGTTAGCTCCTTAACATTTTCTTCCCAAACAGGCAATTTAACTCTTGATAAGGGTCTCTAACAGTATAAAAAAAAGTACCATACATTTGTGTTAGTACAGAACCCTCGGTATGAGAGCCCACTTGCTCTTGGCTGGTTTTTTTTAAATAGACAGGTGAATTATGACTTAAATTGATTGAATTTTGATGTTTAGTTGTATCAACTAAACATTTCAAATTAAATTAATGTATGTCACTTCTATACGTTCCGCAGTCCACCATATGAGTAGGAAGTGCAACGGTCATGCCGGTGAAGGTAGTCCGAGCAGTCGGACACCATTATGCGATTAGCTATTCTATACTTGAATCCATACACAAGTCATTCTGGCCTTTTCTAACCGGCTTCAAAAAAGAGAGGACGCTTTCAGTTTTTTTTTATATTTTTTACCTCTTAACTTTCGACTGGATGAACCGATTTTGATGATTGTTTTGAGTTACACTCCAATAACTGAATAGCGCTTTCCTATCTTAATGATATAGTCATTGAGAGTGAATGACAATTGATCTCGTAAGTAGCAAGGGTCATTAAAAAGTGTAAAAAAATGTTTTACCTCAAAATGGAACCGACTTTAATACTCAACATTGGGAAATTACTTGTCGTATCGGTACTATGCGCACAATATTGTGATAATAGGTACTATTTAACTATCATGGTTAGGAGCAGTCGCTGTAGCATGGTGGTAGGGTATTTTGCTAATGCCCACCTGGGTAACTACCACCCTCAAGCACATACAGTTCCGATAGCTGCCCTTGAGAGCTTGTGACGTCATCACCAGAAAAACACATCATTTATTAAGGTGAGATGGTGTTCAAAACGTCATCAAGCTTTATATACCTGAGCAGAGGCTCCCATTTGATAGGGGGATGAGCTTTTTGCCGTATACCGGGAACATTTTCTTGATTATACTGACAAGTTAGCCTTTGACCACAATCTCACCTGATGGTAAGTTGATGATGTGGTCGAAGGTGTTAACAGGCTTTACCTAGAATTACTGACTCTTAAAAACAACTGCTGGAATACACCGTTAGGTGCTTGGCGACACATTTTCTAATTGAGGGTGTTCACTAGCTAGGTGGGCATTCGCTAAATTATCTTCCACCATCCGATGCAGCTCAAGCCCGCGGTGGGATTCGAACTATGGACCTGCTGCGCGGCAGTCCATAGCCAATGCCACTGAGCAATCACTGCTACTAAATAAATGTCAACAAACTCGCTGCTGGAGTACTACCGCGGGTACTAGCTGTACGCATTTGGGTTATTGTTAAGTCAGCTATTTTGCTAACCGTTCGAAATATCAAACAGACTTACTTCTATCCATCTATCTGAATTTGTAGAAATATATTGCATGGTGGTAGGGCACTTTGCGAATGCCCGCCTGGCTAGCTACCACCCTCAAGTTGAAAATCTGTCGCCAAGCACCTAACGGTGTGTTCCGGCAGCTGTCCTTGAGAGCCAGTAATTCTAGGTTAGCCTGTACAACATCTTCGACTACATCATCACTTACCATCAGGTGAGATAGTGGTCAAAAGCTAACCTATGACGCATAAAAAAAAAAATTGTCTTGGTACGTAAGGTGATAATGCCCATCTAGGCATTTTCTACACTGAGAATTCTACGACCAAGAGACCAGAGCGTATATGAAGGTAAAGCCACTGTAGCTTATTGACATCGAGGTCAGAAAACCTTTCTCGAATTACATACAATTTACTGCATATTTCTGTTGTCTCACTTAATTTATCAGACCATAAGTTACTTGTATTGTTACTTCACGAGGGGCCCAATTCTCTCATGTTTGAGAATACATCGATTATAAAATATCTCGACTATAGACGGTAGATGTTATATTCATACATATAACTTACATTCAACCAAAATCATAATTCAGGACAGGTACATGCTTAAACATTGGACTATGTAAATGCTTAACATCGCCTGTTTTTAACATGTGGTTATTTTTTTTTGATGATGATGGCATCGCATCTATTGGCAAGTTATGATATGGTCAGGGATGGTAAAAAAGTAACCTGGAAGGTACTGGCTTCTACGACATCTACCAGAACACACATCTAGGTGATTTTGTTATAGATTTTCTATGGCGGTAGCTAGTCCGTCGAACATTCGGATGATACCATATTATAATTATACCAGCATCCAAAAGGTGATAGGCAACTTCAATAAGATTCCAGATTATTGGAAGGTATCACCGCAGTATTAGATATTATACATCGAAGCGGTAGCGTACAGACATTGTCATGTTTATATGTATAAAGATTAAAATTACTGGGTATACGAGACATAAGAACTGAATAACGCTTTTTTTTAAATTCCCTATTTTTTGATTCACTATCCCACCTGATAGTAAGGGATGATGTGGTCGAAGCTGTTGTTCAGGCTCAACTAGAATTACTGGCTCTCAAGGACAGCTGCCGGAACACACTATTAAGTGCTTGGGGACAGATTTTCTACTTGAGGGTGGTAGCTAACCAGGCGGGCATTCGCAAAATGCCCTACCACCATGCTATAACAACTGCGATCCTAAGACAACAACCGGAACCGACGGCTTAACGTACCGTCTGAAGCACGGAAGCGTTCAGAAGTAATGTCACCAGCGGTCACCCATCCAATGACCGCGGCGGACGTTGCTTAACATTGCTGTTCGGTTCAGAATGGCTAAGCAAACTTCGCTACGGGCGCTTCAAAATCTTTTTACGCTTATCATCAGTCAGGCGAGCGTCTTGTTACTTCATATCTTAAAACTAATTTGTTATTACGTACTCACTATGTAATATATATATCGATTTGTCATCGGCTTTAAACAACATCCAGCGTCATTTTTCGACATATCTCAAGATTGGGAGAGAAAATACAAATAAGTCAGAATTGGTCCCTTGCACTTACAAGAGTTGTATTCCACAGATAATGTTACGCTTACTATGACGTTAAAGTGAATGTTACGTAGGATGATCTACAATTCTACATGCCTAGCCCTTCTTACGACACCGCGAAACAGGTGTAGGTGACGTAATAAGTATTCTTGGTCCATCTTGGAATGGACACTCTTGAAAGCATCCTATTAGCTCTAATACCTAAGTGTTGAACATACTGCAGCTACTATACTACGACGGAAGCTAACATACAATTAAGGTGCAAAATGGTGTCTGTATTTGTGTTTTGCGGTTCCGTTTATCCGATTTTTTTATGCGTTATAGTCAATCATTTGGCCGCTATCCCATCTGATGGAAAGTGATGATGAAGCCGAAGACGTAGCATGCGTACCTTGAAGATACCTATTCACTCTAGACTTGAAGATTCCCAAATTATACTGTTCAGGAAATAAGGACGCGGGCAATGAGTTCCACTCCTTCGCTGTACGGATGATAAATGTGGAAGCGAAATGCTTCGAGCAAACTGGAGGAATGTCAACCATGAAGACCATCAGAGCGTCTTGTTGTCCGAAGATAAAAGGGGCATGGAGGAATCAACCCGCGTAATTTCTGTGCAAGCTTTCTGTTAGAAGATCATTATTGGGTCCGTTTGTCTGTCCGTCTGTCCTAGTCAAGTGCTTTTCATGAACATAAATATATTGTAGGTAAGAAGTTGTTAAGTTATAGTCAATTAGGTGACTGAAAAATATATTTGTACATAGATGTGTGGTAATTTCAACTCTTGTCGATGGTGAATAGTATTTTAGATGAGTGAATTATCTTGTAAGCAGTATGCATGACTAGAGAGAGAAGTAATTATTTTAAAAAAACCTAACTTAAATTTTCGAAGTCGGTTGCGTTCTTTAAATGAAGAATGAAAAAATAATACTTTTCAAGCTTATCCTACTTACAACACTTAGATGTGTAAAATAACTTGTTGAAGTCGGACTATGATAATGTGAAGACAGTGTTTGGAGTCAGCACGGTACCGACTTCAACAAGCTGTTTCATATTTTATAGTGTTGGATATCAGGTTTTTTTATTTCTGTTACGCTAAGCTTCGCACCACACCTTTACTGAATAGTAAATAATGATGTTGGGAACAGATTTAACCTTCAAAAGCTCACAAGGCTGCCGAAATACACGGTTAGATGCTTAGCAACACATTATTTAAAGGTGGCAGCTTGCTAGGCGGGCATAAACAAAATGCCCAAGCACTATGCTTTAACATGCAATATTTTCAACTAACTTCCCAAGGGGAAAAGTTATCCATTCGGAGTATTTCTCTTCTATTACTGTAGCCTGATTATCTTCTGTAGGATATTCAAGAAAACTGTAACCTAAATAAAAAGACAGTAACTATGCAATTACCAAACAATGGGCACTTAAACATCTTTATTTATTTCAAAATAAAAGGCGGAAGTCTCTATAGATAAAGAAAAGAAAGACAGACAATGCAGACCTGAGTTTATGTTAATCAAATGCAAAGTTAATAAAACGAAAATTACATGGCAACTCTTGTTATGTAATTATGCATCGTTTTGTATAATTTTTGCGTTGAATTAATATAATGGATGAAATTGGCGCCTTCTTAAAAAACCTATTAAATTAACAAGTTTAATGTATTGATTATTTTCGTGTTTTATTTTTATGTTATAAGTTGACGAACAAGGCGTTCACTCGATGGTAAGCGTCATTCCTTTCTATTTGATTACAGTTAAAGTGTGAACTATATTGTTTTTTTTTTGTGCTTGATAGTAGCTTTTGACCGCTATCTCACCTGATGGTAAGTGATGATGTGGTCGAAGATGTCGTTCAAACAAACCTAAAATTGTATTATCAAATTATCAATGTAACTGCACTGTGCTTATAACTCCAAGACGCTAGTTCTTCCTCTAAAATAGTAGGAGTCGTCGCTATTTTTTTCTATCATCGTAAGACAACAACCGCGACGAAGCACGGAAGTGCTCATTAGTCATGTCGCTAGCGGTCACCAATCCAAATCGTGACGGTAGTGGACGTTGCTTTATTTAGCAATGCTAAACTTAGAACGGCTATGTAAACTTCGAACTTTGGGAAATTAATCCAACCGACCATCGCATTCTAACTGTCAAATATGAGACATTAGTATTGATTTTATTGTGCATTAAGTTAACAGAGGCAAATAGTAATTACAATCCTATCCAATCCGTCGTACAAAATAACATAACCTCAATGTATCAAAACATTAGGTGAGGAAAAAAAAATCTTCAATAGGTCACTAAATTGCTTAAATGTGATAAATGAGTCCCAAATACAAATAATTACGTAAAAACTATAATTATCTGTCATAAATCTAAAAACCTTAAATCTTCGTTTTAATTATAAACATCGATTAGCAAATATAAAAAAACGTAGGTATTTTACGTAGTGTTGAATTTGTCATCTCATTTGCATACGTCTGAAGTATTTTGTATGTAAATAAAAGACTTGTGCTAGTAAACAGAAAAATGAAAGTATCAAGAAAAGGTATATATATCAACTTACTAAATTAATTATTTTGTTCGACAAGTGCAAATTTTAGATGGAGGTATTTATATAATTTTGCCCATACGTATCTACATTTCTATAATACGTATATATAAGTATATATCTTATAAATATCATAGCATTAGTTAAGTATACACTTAACCGTTAAGGGTCTCACATTAATAACTAGTCTTAAAATTGTCACGCATACAAAATATCAAACAACAGGTAAATAATTAAAACATAACATACTAGGCTAGAATGTCACCCCCCACCGCTAAGTGTGTGTGACGTAAGAGGCGCCAAAAGGTAATTATACCGGAAAGTGGGTAACAGCGCCTTCTGAGGAACTAATATCTTAAATTGCGATCCCCAAGCCAACTGGGGATTAGGGTGAACCCCCCCTCAAGGCTCACTTAAGCAGTGGACAATCCGGCTGATACATATGCAAAATATACTTAAATACGAGTAAAACAGATCATTTTTTTATTCTATCGTGATGGAACAAGCATGAAGCCCACCTCGCATTCCTCGTACTAGAATACGAGGTATGCGAGGTGGGCCTCGTGCTACCTTTGCCTATAATACATACAGTGGTGATCTGTGCCCATTACTCTGAGATTTAAAGATGTTCTGTCTCATGTGCCTTATAATTTCACTGGTACCTATAACCTGCAACCGGAATACAGTTATGCGACCATTACTGTTCGGTAACAATAGCCATGTTGGCATTACTTCCCTGGACGAATTCGCACACAGAGTTCTACTGCTTCTGCAGCAAATTTGTTGACTTACTACATTGTGGCGTATGACTCGAATATAGTCGACATAGCTTATAAGTTAGTGTTGAGATAGGTATTAGAGACACTCATTATGTAGCCACCAGAAGCAAAACACGTTCTACTAAAACACAGTATTTTATTATATTCCATAACGAATCTACTCAATATAAACCTAAGTTAGCACAGGCAACCCCCCACATTACTACTTGTATTAGAAGATAGGCAAAATAAGAGATTATATTACCGACAGAGGAGAGTGTTGATGGCACTAAAGTAACGGCACTACATAAATTCTTAATAGTGTCGATACCACGTAGTGCCACCAAAGTATTGGACCAGAGTTTGTAGGAGGTACGCAAAGCTCGGTGTGCCTAATACTTATATTCACCTACAATGCTTCTCTCTTTCTTTCGCATAGCCACGTATAGCTCTGTACTCTTCTGACGCGGCGCGGACGTACAATAATCCGGACGGATATGACGATGTGCCTGTAGCTTTCTACCTAAAGTGCGGAGTGAGTCAAGCATGGTAGTGTATTTATTTTTCTTACTTTAGACCTATGTCACAGAAGTCTCAGCTATGCATATATTATGGTCTTTTCTAATAACATACTGTACCAACCGGATTGTTCACTGCTAAACCCAACCTTCCGCATTGAGAAGAAGAGGGGGGAGGGCATAATCCAAACGCTTGGCAGGCGTCTAAGGGATTTCAGTATAAGATAGCAGTTCCTCAGAAGGCGTTGCTGCCCACTTTCCGATATTTTTCACTTATTCGCATTTTCCGGCACCCCACGGGGAATACTATAAAGACTCTGACAAAATAGAAGAAAAGACGTAGGCTCGTAAAACGTCAAACTGAAGCCACACTTTTAAACATGTGTGCGATAAAAGTGTTGCCATATGAAAGCAAAAATATCTAAATTGTAGGATTTATGGGAGAAAAAAATTTAGAAGATATAAATATACGGCAAAATTTGTTCGTAAGAATACCTCGCAATAACATAATATTATTTATATCGTGCAATATTATTATAATATTGCACAATCTTCACGATTATTGTTTAATATGTTTCGCATTTTTATAAAAATATTCTAGACTTTGCGTTCTCTAGGACAATAAATAATTCACCAAAGGCGTATTAGGTTAAGAATATGGTATGGTTTCGCCGCAGGTGCTGTTTTTTTTATATTTTTTGACGGAATAAGCAGAAAGTACATTAAATTCAATACTTACGTGTGAAAAGTAATTCCAGATAACTATTTCTTCACTGAATATTTTCTTTTTATACAGTGTTTTAACACGCAAGTGGGCATTTTTGGTTTATTTATTCTTTAGTGTGACGTGTGTAATGTGCGACGGTCTATCGTGAACTCAGAGTAGGAGTGCACGATATATATCGATATTACAAAAGATATTGATATATGATCACGGTATATCGCTTCCAATATGTATATCGATACATCAATCGATATTATTCAACCGATACAACACCATAGCTCACTTGACATGATTGACCAAAACCTTTACATTTTCACAAGGGATGTTAGCAAAGTTGTTTTTTATGTCAAATTGATCGTAAACGTTGCTAACACCTGCATACTGCTAATTATTCTGATCATAATGTGTACACATATTTAGGAATATAGTCCGGCTTGTAAATGTTAACCTATATCATATTTGTTATTTTAGTGATTGTATTCTGTTTTGTGTATAAACAATATAAATAAATAAATAATTAGATACTGATTTATGGTTGGCAATGTATTTAAAAAATAAAACCACGAATTGTGAATAATTAGCCTTCAGAATTTGTTTACAACAAAACCTTCGTAACGGCATTTTTTTATGCAAGCCTATATTTTTAATCCAAGGTGTAGAGAAAAAAATATTGCGAATTAAAAAAACAAAGTTGATTTGTTTCTTTACCTTAGCTGTTTTTACTTATATCAACCTGTCAAATATTTAATATTATAGACTAGCTAAATTAATTAAACAAGAAAAACATTTTCTACGATATATCGAAAATATCGATATGTTTCTCCGATATATCGCAAAGTATCGATACAACACTACGATATATTATATCAAAAAAAATATCGATACTTTTTTGTTTGAACATCCCTAACTCAGAGTAATAAGTAAGAAAGAGGGAGTCTAAAGAAAATCAAAAGTTACAATAAATAGGCTCTAAAATTTCACTTATAAACATTAGCTTGTTTATTTAAAGTATATAACCTTAATAAGTAGTGATACGTACACCGACTTTTGAAAACTGCACACTTTTGGAAACAATCTAAAATGTATGTCTGGCAACACTTTTGTTTACATTTTTATTCGAAATTATAACTTAAATTGCGTTGATTAATATATTAAATATTAAAGAAAGTACATTATATTCAATACTTACGTGTGTTTTAATACTCAAGATGGTTTTTATTTTATTTATTCTGTTATGTGTGACGTGCATAGCATGTGATGGTCTATCGTGAATGAGGACAAAATTGGCCGAATTTGGATACGTTTGTGTGAGTGAGTTGTGTCTTACATAAAGTTGGCCGAATTTGATGCTTAATTTTTGTTTTCCGTTCGACTCCCTCTTTCTAATTCATTTTTCTGAGTATAAAGATAAAAGTGTAAAAAATATTAATATGTATAGAAAATATTCTCACACCTCTATTAAAGTTGGATGACGAAATGTTCGGATTTGCATCGAATAGGTCAGTATGTAACTCGAAGGTCAGGGAAAGTGTTGGCAATACATTGTTTTGATGGTCACCATTGTCTGATGGAAGCAGGAGCTTGCAACATTCAGAGCGATTCTTTCATAGGTGAACCAATAACCGACCAGATCTCTAGACGTAGAAGAACATTTTGAATGTTCCATAGTAATTAATTTATAGTAATGTAGCCGTTTATGTTTAAATTACAGAAAAATATGTATCAACGTAATAAAAAAACGTGGACAAAACTCTCCTACACAAACGCTCTCGTGTAAAGGCACGCGGGAGCGAAGGGTGATGTTAAAGTTCGGGGTATATAGTTACTATACAATTGGAAAAGTAATGTAGGTCCTATCTAATCCTATAAAACTGATCACTATGAATATTTCTGGTTACGGAACCCACTAAATATTATTAGCTCTTCCATCGAAGTCCATACAATACCAAGTAATAAAACAACAAATAAATGCAGTTGGTTTTTTTTTATTGTTGTAATATTATTAACATAATTTGTTAAGATCATCAAAAAAGTTTACAGTAATCTCCTTGAAATTTCTGGTCTCCAAGTAGACACTACCTAAATCGGTAAATTTATTAGCCACAAATGAACATAATAGTTAAACACTATAGGAATATATTTTCTTTATTAATATTCAATCCTGTAAATAAATATGTGATGAAATGTAAGTCAAACTCTAAAACAGCATCACATTTCCGCGGCGGGTGTGGTTTAAAATGTGTACCGCGCGCCGCAATTACCTTGACGTGAATAATCTGATGCGATCATTTTTAAGCGACATGTGAATTATCCAATGCATTTGAATTTCGAAGATTATGCATGTTTTGCTAATTGTGAACTTGATGAGTCCGAAATCAAAGCGGTAACTGTATGAAAGTATAAATTAGCCGAAGAATCAAATCACCGATTTAGCTTTCAGAATTTTCAAGTTAAAGTGGCAATGGGCAGGCCACATTGCTTGATGAACCGATTACAAAAGAGGAAGAAAGGTTTTCCAGTAGTTCACCGTATTACAACAGAATATGTAGAAGTCATTTTTGTAAAGAAATAAGAGATATTTGAGGCGCCATTTGAGGGGTAGGTCTTTTACTACCCCTCAAATGGCGCCCCTCAGCTGAAACATTTATTACTGATTAAACACCTACTTTCGATGTTCTTCCTATTTTGGGCAAAATCTTCTAGAACTACAAGATAAGTAGCTACGAGTACAAGGTAAGCGTCACGCCCAGCCATTGCAGTTGCAGTATCACCGACCTGTTCTTTTTGAAAATGCACTGCGTTCGTCATTCCGAGACGTTAGTGTCTCATTTGCTTGGTAATTTAATTGGCTACAGCGGGTTACATTTTATGGTAACAAAAAATTTTACCCTTTTTAGTGACCTGGCTACTTATGAGATCGATTGTCAATCACTGTCAATAAGTATATCATAAATATACAAAAATACTTTTCAATTATTGGAGTGTAACTCAAAAACGGCTTGACCGATTTTGTAATTTAACTGAAGCTACACGGCAAGCATCAGCTTACAAATAAAATAAGAAACATCAAAATCGGTTTACCCAGTCAAAAGTACTGAGGTAACAAACATAAAAAAATATGTAGAGGCGAATTGAGTAGTCCCTCCTTTTTTAAGAGTCGGTTAAAATAACAATATCTTAATACTAGATTACGTTGCACTATATAATATTTGTATAGTTACCGAAACTAAATGCATGTCTCTAAGTTTTCTCCATTTATAAGCCCACACTTCAAAGCTATTGAGTAATAGGCAGAAATACCGGACGTACATCCATTTCTATATGTTTATGACCATATTCAATCAGTGAATCATTATTGAGATTTCATACATGTTATATAACTCATTTTGTAATTTGTTTTTTTGGAACTTTGAAATCGATTGTTAATGGATGTTTCTATTAAAGAATTTCTGATTTTGATACTCTTGACTTTAATAATTAATGTTTGATATATTACTTTGTGTATTTTTTATACAATCGATGGATATTTGTATGATCTGAAGGCCAGTTATCATAATTTGAAAGGTAATTATAGCGCCCGTATATAGTGTATTTTCAATATGCAAATAGTGTTTTCTTCACACTTTAACGCTCTAGTGCTGTAATGTTTTACTATTGCAAAGAGTCTTTCTCCCATGGGATCCACTTCCGTGTGCAATTTTAAAACACGTATATATTAATAAATGTGGTATATTATTATATTGTTCACTCAGAATATTGATATATAAATAAAATATATTTTACTCTCACCGTAGTATATTTTTTTTCAATTTAAATATCATACTTACTTATTATAATTGATTTTTAAAATTTTAATATTTTTCTAGTTTATTACACATTTGTACCTTATTATATTTTAATAAATTACATATTCCCTTAATTACATATCAACCTATGTTCTCGTTTTGGAACAGAGTTAAATTGTGTAAAGAATGACCAACAAATATAACCCACTTTTAATAACCTCTTTCCTCACCACTGACTTATTTGTATATGTAGATCAAAATCACCAACATTCAAACCCAGAACAAGTAAAACCAGTAATTAGAGTCCAGATCACGCACACATCTGTAGAATCTGTAGAACCTCTCACGCACCTATTGCGTAACCAAGGCCTGCAGATACATAATAATACTATACCAGAAGATACGTCTGGAGAAAGTGCATGGTGCACTCGGATCAACGCTAAAATATTCGCTAATTTCGCTTTAAGACAGCTGACGTAATTTGAACTGTCTGCGACCCAAACGCAGTCACTTTAGACAATACTGGACCTTATCTAAAAAACTCTAGATATACATCTATTCACCTCTATAAAATAGTCTGCAAAATTAAAACAATGGAGCCATCGACTTTATGCAGATTAATTCGTTTTGGATATTTTATATGCTTTTAATTATTTTCATTAATATCTAATTACGAAATTTGGCCGAATATCACATAATCGCATTTCTAAATCTTACCTTGAATCAATATTCCTTTTGAATTAAGTTACGCATAACTTAAGTGTCATATTTCGTTGTTTCGATTAGATAATACCATTCCGATGTAATCGTTGAAAGCTTCAGTAATTATGACAAATTAGACATCATATAAGTTACGCACTAAATTTAGTTCACTAGGTTACGCTTCCTTGAGTTTCCGAGCATCATGCGGTCGGGTGGTCAACTGTACTGCTGTTTTGAAACAAACCTGACTCATTTATCCAACGGCAGAAAGTAAAAGTGAACCGGCAAAAACAATGGCCGCTAAATCGAGTTTACGGATAACATGGATATATCTGATAGCGTTTACCTTCACTTCATATATCGAGAAGTCGATCGGTGAAGTCATCGCTTCGCTTTCGACTCGGACTTTCGATAGGGTCGCTACTCGCTACCTCACATGACATGTCGTTCCGATAATGTGTTTTTCGAGTTCCACTTACGGTATTACGATTGTTGCCTTACCACTTGAGTCAAGTACGACACGAGAAAGTGGCGTAATTACGGGCCAAATTTGATCGGAATGAACGACACGTTACAAAAAAGGAGGTTTTATTTACAGAAAACTTATAACAATAATATAATACATATTAACATCTAGGATGCGATCACATGATTTACATTAATGAATTGACTGGGGTTTAATGGTGAGGAGCGCCGTAGGAGGATGAGGGAGATGGGACTCCGTAAGAGCCGGAGGGGGCGCCGATGGTGGTGTAGGAGACTGAAGGAGCAGAGTAAGAGATGGAAGCGCCGCCGTGTCCACCGCTGGAGAAACCACCGTGACCACCGCTGGAGAAACCACCATGACCACCGCTCGAGTAACCACCGCTGGAGTAGCCACCGCTGGAGTATCCACCGGAGTAACCACCGGCGTAACCAGAGGCGTAACCTTCCTCAGCCTGGTGGTACTGAGCGACTTGGATGCCTTGCTGCAGATGATCAAGCTCAATGCCTACGATTCTTTCATAAGGCACGCCGTAGACGGGAGCAGGGGCGCCATAGTGGGAAGAGATTCCATGAGAAGAGTGTCCAGAAGACTGCGAGTAGGCCTGGTTCTGGATTTCGTCTTTCAAGATGATGTGCTTGATCTTCTCCAATAGATGGGGGTCGACATGGTAGCCTTCAGAGGTCTGGTGGCCGACGGGGACTGGGGTGTAGTGACCACCGGAGCTGAGGCCTCCAGAGACGACAAGGGATGATGGGGCTGAGTAGCTGTAGCCGACTGGGGGCTCAGCAACGGCGCAGCCGATGAGGGCGAGGGCGATCTGTGGATGAAAATGACTGTTAAAAATTTGATAGTTATTGTTGAGTTAAACTACATTGGATTTGCATTTTTGCTTTGGACTTATTTTTATAAACATCCTAACGAAATATTATCCGGAGCAAGATTTTTATTCGCCAGTCAATTGTTTTTCTATACGGTTAATATAAACAAAAGAGATAGTATTTAGGTAAAATGTATGAAGTTAATTTGAGTGGTTTGGTTAAACTTTATGTAAGTATAAGACGTCCACAGCAAATCCTAATCTGCATATGTATAATCCTTGATACGGTTACGCAAGCGCTCGCAACCCGATCGCGTAATCCGAAATTGATCACAATCCTTTGGTCCTTTCACTGACACTTCACTGCACTCCGTAATCCGAAACGTAAATATATATCCTCGAAACTTACAATGCTCCACTTTGCCATGTTTGTTGTGTGCGGTTGTACAACCCGAGATGTTGTGATGCTTGAGAAGCATACGAGTGCGCTTTTATACGGGGATTCTGCTACTTTTACTTTGGGCTGATCGCCGCTGGACCATCGAGGACGATCGTAGGTTACAAATGAACTATTTTTTTTTCGGGTAAAAGGTTAGGCGTGGTCTGATAGATAAGGTATAATTGTACGTAATTTAAATTACTTTTTGGTTTCTTTTATGTAAAGCGTGTAGGTAATTTTATGGTCTAGGAAATTATGCGTGGGGAATAAATTTTGTTGTTATTACCATAATTTACTTAATTTTTAGATTTAGGAAAAAAGATAGAGTTTTTTTGAAAAATAATAGTAACTAATCACGTTTTTAAAAATATATGGCAAATATTTTGAAGTTTGTAACTAGCACAAGACACATCTGTAATTCTGCACGTACGTCAGTGAATATTGAAATTTAGTATACATAAAAACAACTTCCCAACTTACTCGTAACATATTATTAATGCTTAAGAATTATTGTCAGTTGGTTAGTTTTTTGTTTGATGGTGTGTCTTTTTTAATTCGGATCTCTGTTTTAATAATAACGTGTCGATACAAGGTACGCCCTGATTCCATGTAATATGGGTCGGGTCTATTGCAATTTATTGAGCATAGTTATAGACTCAGGCCTGTTACTGAGAATGTATGTTTAAGAGTAACCCAATAGCTGACCATAGTAACGTGTCGATACAAGGTACGCCCTGATTCCATGTAATATGGGTCGGGTCTATTGCAATTTATTGAGCATAGTTATAGACTCAGGCCTGTTACTGAGAATGTATGTTTAAGAGTAACCCAATAGCTGACCATAGGCTCGCCAATGCGGATCAATCCTCGAAGTTCCAAAGCGACGTGTCTCCGTAAAGACCTGAAAGTAGTTTATCAATTAATATGTAAAATATATTTTTTTGTGTGTTTACGACACTGAAGACAGTCAAACACAAGTATAACACGGGTGAGATATAATTTCAGATACAAGCAAAAGGGAAATATTTAGTTTTTTTAGGATATTGAAGCGAATGTATGTCATAGAACTCAACAACTTAAGTTGATCTAATAGCATATCATTTATTGCCTTTTTACTTTTGATTTAAATTCAGATAGTTAGTAAAGATTCCTATATAACAAATATACGAACTAATCATTGGTTACTACTATTTTTCTTCACATTCTTATTTCCTTTAAACTTGTACAGCTTCTGTTAAATAGCTTACCATGGTGAATTAATAAATATATAATAACAGTTTTCAATTTATCATGTATTTTTTTGCATGAGTACGTATATACTCCGCAAAATGTAAGAATTTCAAATCAGATGAAATTACATTCTATATTTACAAAAAGCAGCGTTTTTAAGAATAGTAATTTATTAGCGTAATAAATACATATTTATATATACGATAGGTATATATTATTGGTTAAAAGATTAATATGCAACAATGTGCATTTAAATGTGAAACTTTCTTATATAAATAAGCAAATAAAAACATTCTTCGAGCATCCTTTCCCCACAAGACCTTTTCATTTTGTAGGATCTTTCTTTGATTGAAATAGTCAAATGATATTGTAGTACTTTATTTTATTAATATATTCAATTTACATACACGGGAGTTTTATGTGCGAAATAAAATGTCGTAATATAATCGTTAAATGTAAATAACGACAACATTGTATGTGAATATTAACGAGTAGATATTATCGTGTGACTCAACAGTCACATAACAGGAATGTAATTTGAAAATGCAATCATCCTCTTTCCCTTTCCCCAGCTATGTTGGGTTGGTTAGTAACTACGTATTCTAAAACTTAAAAAAACAAAACCGACTTCCATCACTGAAAATAATCAAAAAGGTTTCTAAACACTCTGAACTCACATTTACATGGTCTGATTTCTACGTGTTATTGACTTTTTCAATACAATCTTCTTTACTCGGTGACGTCGGCTTACTATCTTCTTTACTATTTTCATTTATGTTTATCGCTTACGAGATTAACAAAAAACTATTAACTATATACAACACTACAGCTACTACAATCAAAGCATTTAGGCAAAGGTCATTGCTGGCCCACAGGTAGTCCAAATGCTCCAGCCCACTAACGGTTATTGATATGATTACAAGATTGATTGTCATTCGTTCACAATAGACAATAAGAATCACAATTGACAATAGTTGCAATTACCAGTCATCCAGGGCATATTGGAAAATCTTTTTACAGTTAATTGATCGCCTCTATAAACTTTACCTACTAGAATTGTTGACTTAGTCACACAACAAGATATTGGCGTTGACCTGTGGAATGTGGACCTTCCTGTTTTTGGAAGACAGTTCAAAAAACAATCACCACAAATTTTAAATTTTCTGTTAAGCGCCCTCTTCCGGGGATTTTGTATAAATGCTTGTATGGTGGCCCAGTGGAGCTTGCGTTTCATTGAATAGTAATAGAGAATGATCACGTGGCTACCACTCTCAAGTGGAAAGCTGTTTTTAAGAGCATTTTCCAATAATTGGCTTATTTTATAGATATGTTAACAGTCAGATTATGATCAAATGATAATCTAATTATTATAAGCAAATAAAATGGGAGTATAGTGCCACTTTGCGAAAACAGGCAAACAATCAGGACCTCTTTTTACAATCTCTTACAAATTTAAATGTCAATATTTATAAAAAAATTATACACTAATATGTGACTCACTTTTAGTTTATTTGTATAAGTAAAGGGGGAATCGCCTTGGGGTACCGGGTTTAAATTGCACCCCTCATGTCTTCCATGGGTGTCCTACGATACGACTAAAGTAAAAATACTAGAAGGTGGGCAGCAGTTCCGTCTAGAGAACATGTTACACTGCGATCCTCAAGCCACCTGCCAAGCGTGGGCATTATGGCAAATACTTCCTTAGTAAAAGAGAATAAAATCTACTACCTATCGAACGTAGAATCACATAATGTCTTTTTTTTTAAAGCTTATTATGATGTTAATTGCAAACATTATTAATGATAATTTATAAAACAAATAAGCCTTTCATCATTTTACGCAACCCTTTAGGTCGAGTTCAATGTCTTCAAACAATTTATCTTAAAAATACACACAAATGTGAAGAAACCCATTAAAAAATGATATATGCTTAATAGTTCAGTTATACTTTGAATAATTGTAGAGAAGAAAACTATGTAGATGCTCATTATTTTAACAGTTTATGTTCAGAAATGTATGCCAAGGTCTAAAATATTATTTTTGACTGTATTTTTTCTTTAACATGTCAGACGATTAATTAATTATTTCAACTTTTAACGTGGTGCAAGTTCTGAGTAGATAAAATAAAGCAAACAACCTGTATCTCCCAAGGGTGGAAGCATATGTTTTTCAGCTCCCTCGCTTCATGGTAGAGGCTTATTACCTATTATTATTGCCTAACTATTTACCGAGCATTTCCAAATTTGGGACTTATCCTCCCTTACCCAGTCCTACATAGTGTCAGCACATGTCCTGTCAGATACTACAAAATGGTAAAATTGTATACTTACAAGGGATAAAAGGAATCGATTCCAATACGAGATATTTATGATATATTTATAAAAGCTATCGTCCAGTCCGTCGTTATTGATAATAGCGACAAGAATATTGCCTATTAAAAATTAAAGAGGCCTGAGTAGGAATTGATGACTTCCATCCATGTAACACCTACTCTTTTAATTTCGTTTTTTTTTTAATATTACGAAACTATGTTTGTATGGAAAGGTAATCAGAAGACAAAGATACCGGCACGGTGTTTTTAATTTATATGCCGTATAGCGAACAAAGAAGCTAGATAATATTTTTTCTTTAAAATTACTTAATCAAAATGATCTGTAACTGTTTTAAGCGGTTATTTGTTGGTTTGTAATTTTGTAAAACATATATCGAACTTATGAAACTTTAAACCATCCAAATTCTAGTGCACAAACACAATATGAACAGTAAATTACATCAATGAGCTGAGAAATTATAACAAAAGGTTCGTTTCCGCGTTCTGTAAGCTAAAAACTACAAGTTCACACAATGTCATCGCGTGCTAAAAACAATGATATAAACCGTGTGTGTTAGGGTTGCCAACTTAGACTTGAAGCGTAATATATAGAGGTGAAGTATTTAGAAGCAAGCCGTTAGTTTGCACTAAAAAAGTTGTTGATCTCTGTCACTAAAATTACATTGTATTTGGGAGACACAAGTAGCTTCTTAGTGAATAACCAAAGCAAGATCTCTGTGGCGAATAGGGAGCCTGAGAATATATTTCTTGTTAAATATGAAGTCACCTTAATTGTAATGTCACCTTAAAGTAAAAGTTACCTTAATTTTTTGGGTGTGAATTATTTTGAAATGATACTAAAAGCCTATTTCAAAACTGTTGTTTGCATTAACTTTAAGCAAATAAGCAATTTGCTAAATTAAGTGCAAGGAAATTCGCAAAATTTTAATTTGTTTCCTTATATTGTGACTCTACAGTTTTTATATACTACATTAACCTTTTTCAATACTTGTTGTTTATACGATATGTGATTTTGGAAACAATACACATATAGGTACCTACTAACAATAATGATAGTAATTATGATGACGTGTCTGTTATAGTACTTGGCTAAAAACTAGATAGAATTATTCTGAATTTTAAATGTGTTAATTGATTAATTAATTTTAGAAAAATTAGTACAATATCTAAAAAATTACTTGATTTCTGGTCAACACTGTCGCCAAAATTTTTACATTTTAGATCTGACTTAAGCCGTTTACTTAATAGACCCATGACATATGGATGGACAGCAGAATCAATAAATATGGGCTATTTTGTTATTTAGGTATACTTACCTAAAAATCACTACAGCCCATGACATCAGATTATGGCCAACATTTTTTCAATATTTTTTTATACTAAATATCTAATTATAATCAATAAGACTCCGATGGATTGAATATTCAGAAAACAGATGTGATTTGAAACATTTTGCTGTTGTTGGCAGCCCTATATATGATGTCAGTCATACCGCAACTGTCAGTGTCAAAGGGTCATCGGCTCATGCGAACTTTGAGATACCATCATAAAAGCTTGTTTGATTGATGTCTGTTTGGTAAGAGGGATAAAATATAGCATAGCGTCCTTACGGTTTATAAAAGTTCGCTGTCTTAGTTCTGACACACGATTAGAAAATAATATTCTTTGCTCTTTTTCATAAAATTTCAAATCCAATGACATTTGACAGTCTTCATAATGCTAACTTGTCTATTTCCCATGTTTCCTGCGTGTCTTAAGAATCACAGAATATATTTTGACAGTTCTGCAGAAGGCAATGCCACCGTTGCTCTTCTTATTAGGATTCCGTAACCAAAAGGCACAACGGGTTCCTGTTAATTAGACTCCGCCCTCTGTTTGTCTGTCCGTATATCACTAAAGTCTCAAGCTGATAAATAGAATGAGTTGTAAGCCTGAAATTTTATTTTTAGGCGGGCTCTTGTAATTTGTTATGTCGAGGATATAAACATAACATAGGTACCAAAAATTTCATTTTTCTAATTTAGTTTTAGAGACTTGTAACAAAAATTTCAATAATTCTAAATAATTTAACATTTATTCTGTTTTTATATGTATATGTTATTGTACTCTACTAAATAAAGTTTTTAAAATCGACTCCGTTTTCATATTTTAGAACCCCATTTATAAATAGTTCATAAATAGTAATTTAGTAAAATGGAATCAATCAATCAATTTAATAAATTAAATATCAATATTCCAGATTTGTTGTTCATTACTTTCTGAGCTAGAGAATCATAACAGAAGAATAAACCATAACGGACAGACAAACAGACATTAGACAGCGGAGTCTTACCAATAACTGATAGAGCTCCATTTTTCTGTATGGGTAGAGTAGCAGGAGCGCTTCTGCAGAGCAGTTCATGCCTACAATACGATTACCACGACTTTTCTTTTTTTTCTAATAGCTAAGCCTTTGACGACAATCTCACCTGATGGTAAGTGATAATGAGGTCGAATGTGTTAACAGGCTTAACCTAGAATAACTGGCTCTCAAGGACAGCTGCCCGAACACACCGTTAGATGCTTGGTGACAGAATTTCTGCTTGAGGGTGGTCGCTAGCCAGGCGGGCATTCGCAAAATGCCCCTTTCACCATACAGTGAAGCTCAAGCCTGAGGCGGGAATCGAACCACGAACCTACTGCACAGCAGTCCATAGCCAAATCCACTGAGCCATCACTGCTTCACAAGCTCCAGTATACTGTCAACAACATACTTGGCGGTACACAACCAGACATTTAATTAAGCTGTCACTAGAGACACACGGTCAAAGTCAGCAGCCGCACCTGTTCATATCTCGAAGCATTTTGTTAACGTAATGATGATATTACAGATACCTAAGGTCAGAGGATGTTTAATCAATCATTGCCTTGACACAGCGAAGGCCTACAGGCGAACTGACAAACGAAATAGAACTTTGTCGGTATAAAGAGGAGTTAATATTTGAAAGATGCTTTTATTTATTGAGATACGGTGAAAGACTGATTCGTTTTTAAGGTTTAGTACGGGGATTGACTAAATCTGCTGTTCATTATCAGTGCTTCCCTTAAAAGAATGTATCTTTTCGACCGTAATAGGTGGCTTAGACCTTAGAGGTTACTTGCCTAACAAAGTACCTTTTTAGGGTTCCGTGTACCCAAAGGGTAAAAACGGGACCCTATCACTGAGACTTCGCTGTCCAACCGTCCTTCACCAGACTGTATCTCAAGAACGGTGATAGCTAGACAGTTGAAATTTTCACAGATGATGTATTTCTGTTGCCGCTATAACAACAAATACAAAAAGTTGGCCAAGTGCGAGTCGAACTCGCGCACGTTAAAACAAAAAATAAAGTATGAAGTCTAATGTTGTATTGGTCGATTTTTTATGTGAATGCCCGCCTGGCTAGCGACCACCCTTAATAAATTAATGTTAATGAAATCTCTAAATTATTATCTTACGTATATGATATGTGACACAATATTGTAAATATGATATAAAATTATCAATTATCAATAAGTAGACCTGTATGCCAATATGTACTATAAACTATGAACCCTCAAGTAGAAAATCTATTAACAAGCACCTAACGGTGTGTTCTGGCAGCTCTCCTTGAGAGCCAATAATTCTAGGATAAACCTGTTTAACACCTCGACCACAACATCACTTACCATGAGGTGAGATTGTGGTCAAAGGATTACCTATTAGCAATAAAAAAAGATACTTTGATGGTCAAATGGAGAATTACATTTTACATTTCTTTCATAAATTTATTATACAGGCTTGTTGATGCCAGAACTAACCTCCGACCTTCACAAAAATTGACATAATATTTGTTGTCTGTGTTAGAAGCTGACGCACGCGGTCTAGGTATAGATGTCTCAGGGTGATGGTTTTTTTTTTTTTTTTTAGGGAGGACATAGATGCTGGCTACCGCCTGTGCGGTCGTCCAGCTCCACCGGGTTTTGGGCGAGGGCCTGGCCCTACAATAGCCCGGGAGGGAGAAGTGCCGAAGGCACTTCTCCCGAGACGGGCGTAGAAGGCGAAAAGCGCTTTCTACCTCCGTCTCCTGCGGACGCCGAAAACGTACCGCTATTATAGGAGGGGTTGACAGCGAGCTCAAGGGCACCACTGTGGTTCGGACCTCGGCTTGTCTCGCTGTCGAGAGACATGGGGGGGATCGGAGCAAAATGCCTCTGTGCAACTGCAGTGTTGCACAATTGGGCCCTACTGAATAATACTCTTTGACTATTTGGAGAGCAATTTATCGTGACCTTGTTTTTGCCTCGAGCTCGCCGGCGAGCTCGGTGTTTGATTGTGTGACCTCTAATTACCTCACACCTGGGGATTTTACCTCGACGACTTGCGGATAACGATAAAGCTGCCAATGTAATGACTGCGATGGGGTCATCCGGGTCGTCTAATACCTGCCGTGGTCGGCGACGGGGGGGTTTGAAAAATGGGATAGAAGAGGCGGTCGAGTAGTTCGATGCCTGGACAACCAAAGGGTTCGAGTGGTGGGGCGCTCGATCAAAGTATCGGCGGGCGCAGTCCTTATTGAACTGCGCTAAAGAGGGAAGGTTTAGGTCGCAATGCAACTCGGTGTTCCGGATATACCGCGGAGCGCCGGTTGCACTACGAAGAAAACGGTTTTGAATGACTTGAAGCTTATGGAGATGGGCCTCACTAGCATGACTAAACACTACTGATGCGTAAGTCATGATGGGGCGGATGCAGGCAGTGTAAAGTGTCTTCTTATTTCTAAGAGACATTTTACTCTCTTTGCGAATCAGGGGACCAAGGCGACCCATTACAAAGGCCGCTCTGTTACGGACGGTTGTTATATGATCGCTAAAGGTGAGATTCCGATCAAGGGTGACTCCGAGATATTTTGTTTTACTAACCCAGGGGATGGGTTGGTCGAACAAAGTTAAAGGTTGCGGGTAACGGGGGCGGCCCTTCTCAGTAAAGTACATAGCTGCACTTTTAACTGGGTTGACCGCGATGCGCCATTTACGGAACCAGTCACCGATCTCGGTGATGGCCCGTTGGAGGGCGGGAATGGACTTTCTACTGATATGCCACCCAGTGGTATAAATAGCGGTATCATCCGCGTATTGGGCTAGTAGGACGTTAGGCTGAGAGCGTGGGATGTCACTGGTATACAGCGCGAAAAGAATGGGTGATAGCACGGAGCCCTGAGGGACTCCGGCTCTGACTGGGTGGGGGGAGGAGAGGGTGCCTTCCACGCGATAGCGAAAGCTTCTGGCTTTAAGGAAGTCTTGTAGGATGAGCACAAGACGTTCTGGCACGCCAAATTGGTATAGCTTGTAAATCAAGCCATTGTGCCAGACTTTGTCAAAAGCTTTCGCTACGTCGAGGAAGACTGCTAGCGTTGTCTGGGGTTTGGGGTACTTGTTAAAGCCCTCAATGATGTGCTCCGTGAGGCGGTGCACCTGTTGGACGCATGAGTGTCCGGGTCTGAAGCCAAACTGCTCATCTGGGATAAGGTGGTGTTCCTTAGCATGGGACTGGAGACGGTTTGCAAGTAACCGCTCGTAAAGTTTGCCTAAGGCACTGAGGAGGCTGATGGGGCGGTAACTGGTGGGGTCAGATGAGCTTTTGCCTGGTTTGTGAATGCCAATGACATTTGCACATTTCCAGGTGTCTGGGAATAAGCAGTGGCTCATAGCAGCATTGAAGATGCTGACTAGGAGATGGATGAGAGGAGGAGAGAGGGTTTTAAGAACCCTGTTGGAGATGCCATCGGCACCGGGGGATTTGCGCGGTCGGAGGGCCTTGATCAGTCTCGCCACCTCAGCGTAAGTCGCTAAGGTGATTGGTGGGAGTTCAGAGGTGACCACAGAGCTTTTACGTTCGACTTCAGCATCCACCGAATCGAGGTGAGCTTGGTCAACGTGATCTACGTTAGGGGAACACTGAGCCTCTAGGCTATCAGCTAGGCACTCAGCTTTGTCTTCGTCAAAGAACGCTGGGACTAGTGGGACTGGTCTGTATAAGGGAGGCATGTCGTTGTAGTTACTTCCTTTCATACCTCGCGCCAAGTCCCAATAAGCCTGGTGGCTTGGCACGAGGTTTGAAAGTTTGTCACCCCATTGTTGATCACGCAACTCAGACATGCGACTTTGAACCATGCGTTCAAAGTGGCGTTTCCTAGTTTTGTTCTCTTTACTGGGGTAAGAGTCGTAATGTCGGGTCACTGCTTTACTTTCCGTCACTAATCGTCTCACATCCGCTGGAATGACAAGGCGCCGGTCGTCCGGCACCATGACCTCCTTTGCGGATGCACCTACTACGGTGGAGAGGTGATTAGTGAACGAATCGATCGCAAGGGTTACGTCATCTTTAGTCAGGATGTCGTCAGGGATCTTGTCAAGGTCCGGTGAACTGATAGCTTTTAGGGCAACGCCTAATTGCTTCCAGTTCACTATCGTCTTAGTGGGGCGGGGGAGGTCTGTTGTTGGGTCGGGACCTAGTCGCAGTATAATGGGTCGGTGGTCAGAGTGAAGCTCGTGAACCACTTCTATGGAGCGTAACTGGAGTGTTACGCCTCTGAGTAGTGCCATGTCAAGCAAGTCAGGTCGAAAGTCTTCCGTATGAGGGTAGTGAGTGGGCTCAGTGGGCGCAATTATGTCAAAATTAAGTTCTGCGACTAGTTTTTCAAGTGCAATGCCTCTGGGATTGTTGACGTTACAATTCCATAGGATGTGCTTACTATTGAAGTCGCCAATCAGAAGGACGGCGCTTCCTAGTGAGAACAATGCTTCTAAGTCAGCTCGGACGATCGGCTTTTGACAAGCTTGGTAACAGGACGCTATGACTATAGGTTGATGACCAGTCATAGCTAGGAGGCAACAAGATGCTTCCATATTAACAAGAGTCGGGGTAGGTAGGGGGATGCAGTGCAGGGACCTTTTGTAATAGATAAGAGTGCCTCCCCCACGGGAGTTCACTCTATCATCACGTACCGTTCTGTAATTGGCAAACCTAGGGTTCGCCTTCCCCGGTTTTAGAAGGGTCTCCTGCACGCATATAATGTCGATAAGGTGGGTGCAGCAAAAGTCGTGGACAAGGTCACGTTGTCTAAAGAAACCGTTAGCGTTGAATGACGCTAACGAAACTGAGCGCGGTTTCGTGCGTGCGGTTGTACTACCCATAGTGGTTGTACTGGGGAGGGGCCTGGGGAACGAAGCGCTTAAGGGCGCTAAGTAAATTCGCGTGTTCCAATGTATATTGGATCACGTCCGCTGGGGATTGAGCGAAGTGCATCTTGTGCGCTAGCTCGCGGACTTCGTTGATGTCAATAGACATCGCCAGGTCGCTGACTAGTTTGATGTCCTCTTGAAGAGAGGCATCCATCAGCGGCATGGGTGGGGCTTGTGGCCGAGGAATGGCGCGGGGAGGAGGGGCGCGAACGGAGTTGGCAACGGGTGCCGGGAGCGCGGGGCGAGCCGGGGCCGGTGCGCGGGCAGGGGCCGGGGCGCGGGCGGGAGCGGGTGCGGGCGCGCGGGCCGGGGCGCGGGCGGGAGTGATGGTCTTTACCATACTGGGTGGTTTAGACCATGCGTTACGGGCGGGGAGCGGCGCGGGTATTACCTGTGAAGCAGGTATTACCGACAGCTTAGGGCTGACCCGTTGGTAACGGTCATGTGAGGGACGGGTCGGCCTATGCCTTGCCACCCTGTGGTTTATGCGTGGTGCTTTTGGGCAGCCGCGGTAATTCGCGGTATGTCCTTGAGCACCGCATAGAACGCAGCTGGGTGGGTCCGGCGAGTCCCGAGTGCGAGTGCACGCCGCTGTCGCGTGATCGCCTAGGCACTTGACGCACCTAGCGCGAGCGAAACAGAAGCGGGAGGCGTGACCGTACAATTGGCAGTTGTGACACTGCGAGGGACTTCCATTTTTAAATGGGGCTTGTACGTCTAACCCAGAGAGGCCGCAGACCTTTTTTAAATTAAAAATGGCCTTGCCCTCTGGTGTACGGTCTAGTACTACGAGTACTAGGTCATATGGACTGCGGTCCTTCCCGCTGTACATGCGGTGAACCGCATGCACTGGGAAGTCTTGTGCTTTAAGGTCGTCACATACCGCATCGGTATGTATCTCCTTAGGCACACCGCGAATCACAACGCGAAGGACTTTCTCCTCTTCGAGCGCATAAGTGTGAAAACTTATGCTCTCTTTACGGAGGAGCTTTGTTAGCGCTCTGTGGTCGCTACTAGTGGGCACTTGGACTTTAATGCCCTGCTGCGTGGAGCGGGCATTAGTATAATGGATCCCACGATCCGAAACTAAGCGGGACAGCATGTCCCATTTGCTTTTGTCCTGAATGAACAAAGGCGGAGGCGGTTTTTCGCGACGTGCGCTCGCGTCCTGAGGGGACGCGGCGGTTGAAACCGGAGCAGAGGGAGGAGACGCGGGGCGCGGGGCGGGGGTCGGTTTTTTGCCGGAGGCGGGGGCCTTTGCGGGTGCCTTGGCGGGAGGGGCGGAAGTGGCGCAACTAGCGGCTTTGGGCGCGCGCTTGCGTTTGCGATCTACGACGGTGTAACCGTCGTTATCGGAATCAGAGTCCGTGCGTGAGGCGCCGGCCTGATCTACCTCCATGTCCGTTTCGGATTCCGAAACGGTCTCGACAATGGCGAAGGAGGGACGGGTACTCGCTGACCTCCCGATCGGTGAGCGAGAGCGAGACCGTTCACGGGGAGGGGCTGCCACCGTGCGTCTATTGTCGGGCCCGGGAGCGGGCGAAGTAGGACTATCCTCTGAATAGGATCGGGTCAAGGGAGGAACGCTGGCCTCCGGGTTTGAAGTCCCGGAGGGAGCGATGAGAGTGTCCGTGAGGCGGGCATTCTCTTCCTCTTCAAGCAGTTGCATATGTGCAACGTATAGATCGGGGTGGCGGAGGGCGAAGGTCTGAAGGACCTGCACCTCACCGTTAGAGGGACGGGACTGCATCCTGAGGGGAATACTCAGGACGCCCTATCAAGGGTTTGAATTCCCTCACACACCTTGTGAGCTCACTGTGTGAGAGGGAGTGTGTACCTAGGGTGTGCCCTAGTTGTGTACCCTCTCCGAGCTTTTTTCTCGGCGGAGAGGGGTGCTCCTAAGCGCTACTCCGGGGTTGACTAGGGGCGACCCCAAGGCCAGTAATCCCGGAGCCCAGCTTGCTTCGGCTGACCCGTGAAGCGGGAAAGGCCACGGTGCAAGGTTAAACCAAAACAACAACAGTGGCCGTTGTCACCGTAGGGTGTCACACTGCGACCGCAGCAAATGGCGGATTTGATCGTTCAGACGGGTTTGGCTGACGCTACCCCACGCCTGAACGACGTCGCTTAACAGCACAAAGTGTGTTGTTACGCGACTGTTACTATGTTGTGTCGGGTAGTAAAGTGGTGAAATGCGCACCGAAAAGTGCGGTCAAAACAAGACCACCAGCCCGATATGATGTTGTTCGTCCGAAACAAGGGACTTGGGTAGGTGGTAATGCCTGACGTCTTAGAGCGCCTCTGCGCGCCGGCACGGCGAGCTCGTAGCTCACGTTGCACGGCGGTCGGTGGCTGCTCAGCTTCTGCACAGAAAACAAAACTTCGTCAGGACTGCGTATTCCAAGGCACTGGTCTGCAACTAGCGTCGGAACGATGACCCGAGTGAGACGGCAATAGTGCGGGGACTATTGCGGTCTCACTGGGAGATACTGGCGGAGCTGTAGACAGGTGTGCACGGCGTGGCGGCACAGGTCGGAGTCAGGGTGATGGCGCAGTGTCCATCCGGGTTCTCTTCTCAGAACGCTATTGCGCCTGGGGTTAAAGCTTCAGGGCGTTGCCCTCTTGCTTTGGTTCGTCTCACTCCGTGACTACGGAGCGGTCTTTGGGGTAGGTGAGTACCTTAGACCTCTTCGGTCCTACCGCCCAGTGGGCGGTGGTTGCCTGGGCGATCACGGAAGCACCGCCGGGTTGATCCCGCTGGTGGGAAGCCCGGCGCGCTGATCAGCGACCAAGGCGGTGCCCACTGGGGGTATCGCCGAGTTGGTCGCGGTATCACTCTCTTCCTTACTCTCTTCTGTGAGTATTAACTCTCTGGGATAAGGTTTCATCTTCTTCTTGCCCTCCCTATCTGGCGGCCGAGCATGCAGAGGTGCTATACCTCTGATGTGTTCTTGGTCGGAGGCATCTGCTCTCGCGAACATGTTGGTGGACATCTTTCTGATGAAGAGTTCTACGTCTTCGTGTCTTCGGAGGTCTTTGAAGATAGTGGCGTTTCTCACGTATCTTGGCGCGTTCACTATCGTTCTATAGCACCGGTTTTCGATTCTTTGGAGTCTGTTACGGTTCGTCTGAGCAATAAACCCGTACCACGCAGGCCCCGCATATGTTAGGCGCGATCTGATATACGTCTTGTATAGCATGATTTTTGTATTGACTGGCAGCTTGGATTTCAAGATGGGTAGCAGTTTTACCACGGATCCTTTGGCTCTTCCCACGACGTCATCGACGTGTCGGTGGAAGTTGAGGCGTCTGTCAATCGTAACTCCAAGGTATTTGACTTCTGATAGCCAATCGACTGCATCGCCCATCAGTTGGAGGCGTGGTGGGGGAATCTTGCAGCCGATGGCGATGGCCTGGGTCTTCTTGACGTTGACAGACAACCTCCATTTCCCTAGCCATTCTGGCAGGGCGTCGAGAGTCGGCTGTAGTCTCTTAACGGCGTTCGTGCGCTTGATTGATGTTGCAAAGTAGGCTGCATCGTCCGCATAGAGAGCGAGCTTTGCGTGCCCGACGACGGGGATGTCGTCGGTGTACCACGCGTAGCAGTACGGAGCGATGCAGCTTCCTTGTGGAACACCAGCTTCCACTGTCTTCTCTGAGGAGATAGCATCTTCTATGGAGACTTTTATCTTTCTATTTTCCAAGTAGGAGGCGATAATCTTCACTATCCTCCTGGGAGCTGAAGACCTCGACAGTTTGTACACTAGCCCCTCGTGCCACACCCTGTCGAAGGCCTTCTCCATGTCCAGGAGGACAGCCACTGTATATTCCTTCTTGTTCATGGCTGTGGCCATTTCGTGTACAAGTCTGGTAATCTGCAGTGTTGTGGAATGTTCCGCCCTAAACCCGAACTGCTCGTCTCTGGGTTTTATGTGTGGAACAAGCTGCATCAGTAGAAGTTTTTCAAATAGTTTGGATATCGTGCTGAGCAGTGTTATCGGTCGATAACTCACGGGAAGCTTGGGGTCTTTGCCGGGTTTAGGGAGGACGATTACTTTCCCGGTTTTCCATGCAGTAGGAAAGTGGCCACAGCGCATGATCCCATTATACAGTCTTGTGAGCGCGGCTATCGTTCTCATAGGGAGGCGTTTGAGGGCTTCATTGGGTATCCCATCCGTGCCAGGAGCTTTCTTGTTTGGCAGGCGTCTTATAAGCTTAACTACTTTACCAGGGGAGTAGTAAAGCTGGTCTTTTTCTTCTTCTTCTGGCGTGTAGGTTTGTGCCCAGTATGCGTTCAGGTGATTCCGCACCGTGTCTGCATGCTGCTGGTCGCTGATTGGATTCGGTTTAAATTGACCTTCTAGATGATTGGCGAATATCTCCGCTCTGTCCGCGGCATCAAATTTCAGGAGTCCGTCTGGTCCGATCAGTGGCCTAACAGGTTCTCTGGTGCTGGTCATCCGTTTGCATAGCTTGTGCACGGATGGGATCTCATCTCTAATGTCCTCAATATGGCGCTCCCATGATTCTGCCGCGTTGTCCTGCAATGCTTGTTGTACTTGGGTGATAAGTGCATTCAGTTTCCTTTTAAGTACGCGGCATCGGGTGTCCTGCCACAGCTTTCTAATCTCCCTCTTCTCTCTAATCAAGTTCCTTATCCACGAAGGAAGAGAGTCTTGACTTTCAACCGTTGTGGAGGTGTGAGTGGCTGCCGTGAGGGAGTCTTGAATGGCTGTGGTCAGTTCTGTAGTTAGCAACTCAACATCTTCGCTGGTTACCACCGGCCTGGTGGTGGTCCGTTCGTGGACTTCTGAGTGAAATGTCTCCCAACAGATTTTCCGCCTCCTCGCGGGGGCGGCGACTCTACTTGGGAGATCTTTGTAGCGAAGTAGAACAGGCCGGTGGTCCGATGGTAAGTCGGGTAGCACTGTTTGGGTTGGCGGCGTTCTTATACCCTTTATAATGACGAGGTCTATGACATTTGAGTTACCCCTCGTGTCATAGTGCGTCGGCTCGTTGGGTCCTATGACGTCATATCCGTGACTGCATGCGTCTTGAAACAGCGTTCTGCCGTGCCAGTCCGTGTATGATGAATTCCAGTGGGTGTGCTTGGCGTTCATGTCACCTGCAATTATGGTGGGGTCGTCCGTGTTTAGAATCTTTCTGATTTCCGCTGTGTTCAGATTATTTTGCGGCGGCTTGTAATAGGCATAAATGCGGTGGTTTAGACCTCTGACGTTAACAAGCACACCCAAGGCTTGTATTGTCTGGTAGTCTTCCACAGGCAGAAGCTGATGAACGATTCTCCGATGCACTATGACCGCGAGTCCCCGGTATGCTGTGCCCTTATCTGAGACCTCGTCTTTCCGGTACACTTCGTAATTAGGTACCTTAAACTTCGTACTTGTCTTCAAATGCGTCTCACTGACCAATGCAATATCCACGTTGTGCTCACGGAGGAAGAGGGTCAGCTGTCTTCTCTTCCCCGTGAGCGATTGGGCATTCCAATGCACTATGTTAAGGCCGTGATCCATTATTAGAGGTGAGTATTCTCATTAGGCCTTGAAGTGTGGCCGTCTCTGGATCAGTGCCGCCTTGAACGGCCTCTAGTATGCCCTTCAGTACTTCAATAGTCTGCCCCAGTGAGTCACGGCGGGGGGTTTCTTGAGACTGTTGTGGTTTTTGGGGCTTCTGTTGTGCACTTTGGGTTTCTGGGGGAGGCCTTAGTGCCTTCTTCTTTTTGTTGGGCTTCTTATTAGCGGATTTGGGTCCATTTAACTTGGGCAAGTTAGCCGGTGCCATCAGTGTAGCTTCCGCTGTTTCATCAACAGTGTTCTGTATAACCGGTGCAGTGCTTCTTCGGTTAGGTTGGGTAAGGGCTATGGTTCCTGCCTTCTTGTTGCGGATCTCTGTCTTGAACACAGGGCACGATTTAAAATTTGCAGGATGTGTGCCCTGGCAGTTGGCGCAGGTAGCTGGTTCCTCCCTGGGTCTGGGGCATTCGCGGGCGATGTGCTCCTCGCCACAGCGCACACAAGCCTGTACTCGATGGCAGTTGTGCGAACTGTGGCGGAACTTTTGACATCTGTGGCACTGGGCAGGCCCCTGTTTGCCTCGCCATGCCACTATAGAGATGCCTGGCATATACAGCAGCTCGTTGACATCGTAGATGGCCGGGGTGAGGTTTGGCGTTCTCTTAAATTGTGCAAAGAAAATGCTTCCTGGGCGCCCCTGCCTTCCCTTTATGTTCTTAATGTACTCGGGTTCGAACCCGAGTACAGTGAGAGCTTCTGTGATCTCTTCGATCGGCGTGTCACATGGTAGGCCGCGGATTGCTACTTTCAATGAGCGTTCTGCCGGTAAGGAGTAGCTAAACCAGCTAATGTGCTCATCCTTTTCTAGCTGGGTAAGATAGGCTTGTATTATTCTATATTCCTTATCTTCGGTTGGCATGAATCGGATTCCTTGACCAAATGGCCTACCATTTGGTGGTCTGCCAAGCTTCTTTGCTATTTCCTTGAAGTGAAAGGTCCAATTCTCAATCCTTTCTACAATTAGAGGAGGATAGCGTGGTCCTTTCTCTTTCCCTTCTACAGGGGCGGGGGGGGTCTCACTCTCTCTTTCATCTTCCTTCCTTGTCTGTCTTGCAGGGGGCAGGGGGAGCTTGCGGGAGGGGGCAGGCATCGTGCTGTCTCTCTCGTTCACATCTTGCGTCCTACTCTGGCTTGGCAGGGGGGGCTGAGCGGGCTTGCGGGGAGGGGCCTTCACGCTTCCCTGTTTTTCAGATTGCGCTGCTTGCGCGAACGTGGGAGCGGTAGGCTTAGCCCTTTGAGGTTTGGGCTCATCCTTCTGTTGAGCCGGTTTTTGTACCATTCTTGGCGTTGAAACCGGCGGGGGGCTAACCGGAGTAATCCGGGATGTGTATCCTTTCTTCGCGGCTGGAGGGGACGCGGAGAGGGAGCGGGTTCTTGGGCGCTTTCTGCATTCCAGAATTTCGTCAATATTCATAGTATAGTGCCCTTCTGGCAATGCGGTCGCTTTCACATGCGGGGATGGTGGTAAAAGTAATACTGCTCTAGACGCGTTCTCTAATACGACTCTGTCATTTTCAGATACTGGTGCGCCTAGTGCTTCGGCTTCTTCTAGTCTCAGATATATAGCCATCCATGACAACATGCCTCCTGATAAGGCTTCCGCCTTGACAAGGCGGGCCAGCATGACAAGATCACTTTCGTGCTGACCTCTCGGCGACAATGTTATCCCGAACGGCGAGATAGGGGAGCTGGCAGTAGATGCGGAGGCTTCATGGCTGTACTGGAACTCCGCGGGGCGGCTTCCAGACGGGCAGGCTGCATCTAGTTGGCCCTGAAAAGGGCCTTTTTGCGCCTCTTGGCGGCGCGGCGGCTGTATGGGTACATCCTTACGGGGGTGTTGGCCCTGAAAAGGGCCTTTATTCGGATCTGGATCAGGATCCATGACGGCGGCTATTGGTGGTAACCCGGCGCGACTAAGGGTGTGAATAGCTCTGTTACCTGCTATTCACACCGGTCATCGTTGGTCGAGGAATCAAATCAAGTAGCCGTCGCCACTGTCGCAATCGACGAATTTTTCAACAAGAAAAATCGTACGATTCGCTATATGGTTGGGTTGGTAAAGTCCGAACGCATAAGCGGGTTACAGCGATCCTGGCGCAGTGTGACGAAATATATCTGTTTTAGGCCGAGGTTACCGCTTAAGACGCTATCAAATGCTGAAAATTCGTTGTTATCGTATTGCGTAGGAGTGAAAGAGAGGCAGCGATGTTGAAATAACGTCCAGTTTTGGTAAAGCTATTTTATGCTATTTAAACAGCTATTTAAATAGCATAAAATTAAATAAATAAAATAGCAAAAAAGCTATTTAGCACTTGTGAGCGTCTTAGCTGTACTAAATATCAGATGAGTATCGTGCTGCTTCCGTCAAAAGTAAAATATAATTTCTATTTTCTAAATAAACTGTAATAGGATAGTTTCTTTTATTTGTACTTGGATTTCCCAACAATAGTTAAGAAGTTTTTGGAGAAAATTTCTATTGTAATCCACTTGCATAACCTTATCTTGCTTAAACATGTAGGAGTAAAGCTGAGAATAAAGAACAAACTGTATATGGCCAAGATAAGGTATTACAACGTCCAAATAAAGTAAATGCTAATTTCATGGTGGACTAGATACAATGTCGGGAACGCACTAACATTCATTTGGTAAATGAGTTGGAGTACAACCTTCCTAGACGTATTTATTATTTCTGTTTACTGAAAGATTGACATTGTATTTATGAACATTCCACTTAATAGTATTGGATGCGATGAGTGATCAAAATGCTGGCACTTAAATTTGGCTCAACGAATAAGCATTGCAATTCTGCAATCCTGCCAGCATGCTGGGCACGATGTCAACTGGTAGTGAGGTGGAGAATTTAGACTGTCTGCTATGACTTATAGGTTGTCTAAATGCTTTTATTGTAGTAGCTGTAGTGTTGTATATAGTTCGTTGTATTTTGTTAAATAAAGGCATACCGCCGATAAATGGTCTCACCTGGGATGCCGAGTTAGAATGTCATCCTCTCCCAACGCATGACTTTTTACAGGTTTAAGCAATTGTGATGTGTTTATTTTTTACATTTGAAAGCTGGTGCTTGTCATGTGCTCCTATTTAAATTTGAGTGAGATCTGACGAGTAGTGTTTGAGTTATCTCTAATAATTTCTTTAAATTCCTATATATAATTAATTTTGCACTACATTTTTGTCAATGTCTAGGCTTTGTATGGGATAATATTATGATATGTATGTATCTTTATATAATTTATTTATGCGTATATATATTATGTATTTATTTATTTTAAAAACTTACATCCTATTTTTATACATTTGTTTAGAAACTATAGTAAAATTCGTTTTATTTTTAAAATATTTTTATGAATTTGTACTTTTTTCATTGTTAATTGTTAGACTACACCCGCCCTAACTGTTTTGTTTATTCAACTCCATCCTAAGGTTGCCTGGTAGAGATCACTTTTAGTGATAAGGTCGCCCATTGTAACACTATGTTATTATTATTTAATTAAATGTTATGATGTAAACTTTAATATTTTATATGTGGTGTAACAATAAACAGTTTTCTATCTATCTTCTATCTATCTAAATTCCTATATATTATGATTTATGAGTAAAGTCGCTTATTTGGGTTAACATTTTAATTATTATGGAACCGTGATGGATCTAGCATGAGGCCCCCCGTTGTTAAGCGGTAACATCTGCCTATAACAGATGCAGTACGTCAAAAGTAGCAAACTGCACTGCGCCCATTACTCTGAGACAAAAAGTTGTTAAGTTTTATGTTTCTGTGATTTCATCGGCACCCATACCGTTCAAACCTTAGACATTAATAAGAACAGCTTGGCGGTAGAAATAGGAAAATAACCAGAAGAAATCAGCATATGCCTACATTTTTTCCAGTTTCAATGTGGCTAACAACACAAAGGATACGACGTAGAAACATTGAATAAAGTTTTGGTTTCATTCTAATGGCTTGCCGCCTCCCTAACACCGAACCTCTTCTGAAATTCTTTGTTTCGTTGCTTAAGTTCGCTTTAATGCTCCACATGACTCATGAGTTGTGGCATGCTGCTTATTCGGCATTTCCCCTTTATTCCGCCCTTAAAACATCCAAGCCATAAAACAGTAAGGCAGTGCTGTAGGTATACGCCAAAATAACAAGAATGTCATATAATTAATAGGTTCAGTGGAGTTTGCGGAAATCGGAAATCCATATTCAAAAATAGACAAATAACAAGGAAATATTAAAAATTTACATTATACAAAAACACTTAAAAACTTTCAAAATATATCCAGTGTCAACTGCATTTGATTTTCCTTTTAACTTGACCGACGTGACGTCATAAAAGTTATGTAGCCAAACTGGAAGAATTTTCGAAGCGTGTCACTTCTACACGAAGCATCCTCAGGAGGCGACCCTTCTAGTGCACGATCTGTACTATAATATTATAAATGCGAAAGTAACTCTGTCTGTCTGTCTGCCTGTTACGCTTTCACACCAAAACTACTGGACCGATTTGAATGAAATTTGGTATGGAAATAGTTTGAGACCCGGGAAAAACCATAGAATAGTTTTTATCCAACTGCGCAAAAGAAGGTTAATGTTTTTGCGCGATAACCGACATAAGCGCGGGCGGAGGCGCGCCCGGAAAGCTAGTCAATAATAAATCTTTTAATACTCATAATAAACCTACCTATAAAAATACCTACTAATAAACTTCTCAAAGTATAGATGACATAACAAAGCAATCTAAACTATCAATTTCTATAAACTTTATTGCTATTTATATATATAAATAAAATTTAACATACGTAATCCATCGTATACGCATATTTCATCTACAACATACCTTTCATTCAGTATTGTCAGAGACAACTTAGACAATAGACGCCTTATATTCTACTCAATAATTCTCAAGTATTGGTTTTTTGAAGTCACTTTTTAACATTTTGCGAGTTTATTTAAATTCAAAATATTAATTTCCCAAAAATAAAAGTTTTATGAGAGTTGAAAGATTTTTCATTATGAGTTTTTTATGAGGTCAGATATTTTGCCTAGAAGCTGCACTTGATGGGATCACATAGGTATAATGACGGAGTGTACGAGACTTAAGAACTTACGTCTCGGTGTGACGAGTGCAGTGTTAAGCAGTAGGAGAATAAGTGACATGCAACTCCAATCGAAAAATACGTGACGCTTACGTATTTTAAGTAACTAAAGTGTTACCAGTTGTCCTTATTATAATATCATTACATTAATGATCTCGGAAAGTTTATATATCTCATAAATATCCGTCAGAGTGGAGACGGTTACGACGACCATTGTAATATTGCAGTTCAGGGAGGGTAGTATACAATACAATACAATAATTCCTTATTTTTTACCAAGGTAAAAGAAAATTACACTTATTAAGACTAATTTTCTATGGTAGTACAATGGACGGTCTTATCGCTATGTAGCGATTTCTACCAGACAACCTTTGGATGGACAGAAATAAGGGAAGAGGTAGACGGTGGTGAACAATATATAAAGTTTAGATACGTAAATTTACAATTAAAGTTTAGGTACCTTTCTGAACCTAGGCACACAATTTGACAAATAACATTTCACCAATTAGTCACGCACCTTCCAAAACTATGGTCAGGCAGATCTGATCTCTATTTGACGGATCATCTGTGTCTACATAATATAACATCATAGAAGTATGACAATGTAGTACGCACTTACAAGATATAATAAATTAGACTCTAACTCTTGGAATTAAAGTTTAGAATCAAATAATATAATATCTATTATAAAGACAAAGATACATTAATATAAGTATAGATGAAACATCGCTCATCCTTACAGAGAAAGGCATTAAGATTTACACTGATATTTTTATGAAGCTAATTTCACTCCGTGCCCATTGTCGAGAACGTTCTAATCTAGGTTAATTAGTACTAGTTATAGTGAAAACTTATTACAGAAAGTGTCAACTTCCTAACGTTAGAGCTGAAGGTGCCTTGCTTTACGTCAAATGGTGAACAACAGTGTTACTAATTTTGATTCCACTAATCAGTCATCTCATCTTTCATCAACTGGAACGTCCAACGTTGAAGAAGATCCCCCCTGTTCAGGAAATTTGCCATAATCCGAACGCTTGGAAGGTGTCTTGGAGATCGCAATAGAAGTTTTCAGTTCTTCAGAAGACTATTTCCTACCTTCTAGTATTTTTCTCATACGATACCCGCGAGAAGAAATAGTCGGGTGATATTCTGACACACCTCGGGAGTCTCATTATATATATTATTTAATCTTTGTCGGTTTGTTCTCAGTACACAAAATGCTTCCGTCGAAAAGAAATAAACAGGAAACGTGTCGTATCTGACAATGAGAACGCACATTCTAACTAGCATACATCAGTCTCGGATAGCATTTGACCTGCAAAAGCGCATCCGTTCTCCGATCGCTATTATGTAAAGCAAGAAATAGTTGTTATTACTATCAATGAACCATCGATATTTATCTATTGTAAAGACATGCCCAATATTATTTTAGTCTTTACATTTTTATTTTTAATAAAATATTATATGACGTGTCACTTTACCCGTTAAATACTTGAAAAGGGACTACAATACAAGATATCTTTTATGCCTGATAGGTTAGCCATTGACCACTATCTCACCTAATGGTAAGTGATGATGTGGTCGTAGGTGTTGTTCAGGCTAACCTAGAATTACTCTGCATCTCAAACACAGCTACCGGAACACACCGTTGGATAGATAGATAGATAGATAATACTTTATTGTTACACCACACAAGACAATTAATAAGAAGTAAAATTAAAATTTAGTTACGTTAGGTGTTTGGTGACAGATTTTTGGTGGTAGCTAGCGAGGCGGGAATTCGCAATATGCCCTACCACCATGCTATAACGACTGCTATCCTAAGACAACAACCGAGACCTACGACGTCTTAACGTGCCCTCCGAAGCAAGTGCACTCAGTAGTAATGTCACTATCGGTCACCAATCCAAGTCAAGACCGCAGTGGACGTTGCTTAACTTAACTTTTCTTTATGCAAGCATGATGATAGCGATCACGAAGGCTTTTCTAATTACGAGTATAAATGAGCTAGGGTTTTATCATATACCAATGTTTTATCTAGCTTACTGCCATCACCACCCCCATCTTCATATACCGAACAAGCGAGGATTGATAAGTGGCTTATTAGTGATAAAACAGACAACAAATTATGCTGGTGAATATTTTAATTCTATAGGTACATATTAAACACAGTTTTGTTTTATCAGATGCAGAACAAGTCCGATGCTAAGAAACTACTAACTTAACTAAGATCTTCTCTAATGGTCCTATCCTTATATTGCACTGCATATCACTTGTTATCATTCTTTGCTCTTAATTTATAGAAGCTAGATTGGTTAAGTGATTGCTATTATTATTGGTTGCATGTGTGATGGTATACATGTATTTTTAAGTGTTTGTCTGTGTGCGTTAAGTAATAAATATGGCATGCGACCACACGTCGACGCACTAGTGCGGTGTAGCTTTACAAACTTAGAACTGTTGCACAGCAAGACTGTCTGGAAGCAGCTTTAATATATTGATAATATATATTTTATTTTTGAAATGAAATTCTCGTGAGTTTCACACATATTTTATACACTAACCGGCAAAAAACACTCACGTTGAGCATCGAATACGTCTCGCGGGTTTCGAGCATATCAGATGCTCATCATAAGGGCGAATGCGCTGCTGCGTCTGCGAGGTCCCGACGGACACTGCTATATTTTAATATTTTGTAAAAAATAGAATGAACAAAATATAGTTTAGAAATGCTTTTATTATTTATAACTAAAATATAAATTAATACTATAAGTTATTAAATAGCGCCTCCACCACTATGTATATAGGCTATAGACCCGTATCGTGGATATCTAAATAATTTTGATATAACATAGTTATATATAACTAAAAATAGTCCTAAAGTTGGAGCTGACACCAACAATATATTTTTGTATATGTTAGACATATGACAGAACCTACGCTATTGAGACAATAGTAGGAAGAGAAATCAAGTTTCTTCTTAAAATTTAACATTATTTTATAAATAGCAACATTATCATTCCAGTGATCACCACTTTACATTAATAAAATGTTTGCATGTAGGTTACAACCTGATTAGTAATCTGCTCGGAAAGTAAAAAAAAAACACGCGCGCGACCGGAAACCTAGATCTCCGATTACGTCAAGTCTAGCCTTAATCATAGACTATGCTGCAACTTACGAAGTAACACATGGTTTAAGATGCTTTTTAAGATTTCATTCTTAGCGCGATAGAAACTTAATGACATCATGAATTAGAATAAAAAGGAAAATAGTTGTCACCAATTTTATACATTCAAACGAACTTATCAAAACAATTGACTAGCTCAGAGGTGATTGGAAGGGGCGCACACAGGCTGTGTTAGTTGCACCACGTCTGGTTGACGTGAAATGGTTAGTCAATTTAATTATTTCCTAGGAAAAAGGTTCCATATGGAACGCTTTTTGCGAATTTAACTATCGTCAAATTTGGTGCAATCCAGCCTTAGTTTTGCACCACATTGATGCAGAGTGCTAGGTAATCTAAGTTTTAAGCCTTTGTCTGTTGGTTAATGCCTGTTTGATATACTAGCAATTCTTAAAACAAAAACATATTAACATCATACCACCTATTTCAATATAATACAAGGTTCTGCCAGAAAGGTCGTGATCGCCACTTCATAGTTTAACAAGGACCTTCTTAGAGAACCCGTCCGAAATGATGCTTATGCTTGGTACTGTAGTATATATATATATACTATTTATGAATCATCTGTTCTATTTGTAAAATGTGATCTGTTGCAATCTACCGGCCGTAGTACAATAAATACCTACTCTAGATTCTTTTTGAGAATTAATTGAAAAGAAAAGTCAAATACCAGCGTCTGAACCCAGGACTTCGAAACTACGAAGCGACGCTCTGTGGCAATAAACCAACAAATCTTTTTTTCTGACTGTATGAACATGCTACCCCACGGCATAAATTAAATTTAGTCACGGTCAAAAGCTGTTGTATGAAATCTGAATTGAATTTGTATTGAAATAAAAAAGAGAACGTTATAAAAGATTTAGTAAACAGAAAGTCCCACTCTTTAATATCCAATTCATCATTAAAGTCCATTTAAAATCTTATCTTATTTTTGTACACATAATGTTAATATCTACTACCATAACTATTTGACAAAACATCATCTCATTATCTCCATATAAATATTTTGAAGTGCTTGTAGAAGAGTTTGCTCAGTCGTTCATAACTGACTAACTCTCGCTTTGCTGCGCATTTTTTAAAAGTCAGCTTTCGAGAATTGTATATGCTTTCTTTGTTGAGATAGATTGTGACGACATTATGCATTCGGAAAACGGTCACTTGGCTGTTATATGATTATTTTATGATTTTGTATCGCATAAATTGAGTAAAATCATCCACCAAAACTCGTATCCATACATAGGAACACCAAGGAATTTAATTTAGAAATCTACACTAATATTATAACGAGTAAAGATTTGTATTTTTTTATGTAACGAATAAACTACTCGTTCAAACTACTGAACTGATATGAAAAATTCATTCACCATTGGAATCCTACATTATCCCTGATAAACATAGGCCATAGAGTATTTTCAAAAAACCTTATTTTTTTTAATATCCCCGCGCGAAAATGGTGCGTGCCGCTAGTGTTTAAATTTTATATAACCTTAGTGAAAAACCTCATTGAAGAAGCATTTAATTCAAACATGACGCCAATCGAAAATTACCATCGATGCCTATACCGATATTTAGGGTATATAGGACATTCTGGAAATACATAAAACAGCGACGTTATGATAGATGAAATTGTGAATAGTATAAGTAGTTGCTGTCGATGGGCAGGAAGAGGAAAATGCCTTCGCCGTTTATGTTAGCTCTGTTTTTCTCAACGACGGATGACCCTAAGCTAGTCGTTAATGATTATTAGCCCTACGCCAAAAGCGTTTGTCATTAATAATATATCTGAGAGCGAGATAAACCATGCTTGAAACCGCACTCCGCACTCGGACCTGACGAGTTTCCATTTCCATTAATTTTTAAGGACTGTATGTCTGTGTTTATAAAGTCACTTGTTCGCATCTTAACTTTTCCATCTAGCTGCCCACATATCCTGATGTTCTATACGATGTTTTCAACTATCGTCCTTTAGCGCTGCTGTCAGTATTTGGAAAATTGTTTGAAACTATTCTTAGTGCTCGCATAGTCCAGCAGATTGACATCTATTTAGACGTTAGCCAACATGTCTGTAGACTTTGGTAGCCGACTGTATCCAATTACTTTGTCGATTTTGTCACTACAAAAATAGATATACCGATCTGCAGGTCGATGCTGCTTACTTTGATTTTCAAATAGCGTTTGACCGTGTTGGCAACAACATTCATCCAGTGGTTTTAATCCTAATTGCTTATTCCCTGCGCTAGTGACCTCAAAAACCGTTCACAATATGTCCGGCTTTCCAGTTTCACTTCCCCAAGTTACTACACTAGAACCAGTGAAGTCAAGGGTCGACACTTGCCTCTTGTATTATCATGGTTAACGATTTGCCGAAGAATGTCAGGTCAACAAAATGCATTCTATTTGCTGATGACCTCAACATCTTAACTGCTGTTGATAACTATGCAGACTGTACAGCCTTGCAGCGCGATATCGACCGGGTTGCGGCCTATAGTGAATTAAATCGTCTGCATTTTAAAGCTAGTACATGTAAGACGATAAGTATTACATTTTTTTTACTCCAACCTCATATTTTACTATGAACTGTTTGTTGTCTATGACAATTAACATTTTATTATCTTGGTATTTTTAATACAAAAATATTTCTGCCGAAATTTGGATGATTTGTTCCTCTACCTACAAGACAACTTCTTACATATATAAACGAATATATATATAGGCATGTTAGTAAGGTATAGTTAAACAGTGGCGAAATAAAGTTTACTCGTTTGCAATACATCGTAATCAGTTACCGATCAAACCATTTAAAAATAACCTCTATATCTTACGTAACAAAGCTATAATGATTAGATAATTGTCTAATATCAAGGCTATTGAAAGGATGTATAAGAATGTTGTGGTCGTCTTCTTGTTTCGTATCAATGATGTTGTGATGAAACTATTTAATTTTGTGGTAGAATTTAATGTAAAGATGTGGGTTGGTATTAAAAAATATTTGGCAATTGCCAATTTATGATATATTAACGATTGCCAATAAAAATATGAAGGATGTTCTGAGTTGTGTTACGAATGAGCTTATTGAATAGTTCCTAGCTTAAGAATATAAGAACTGTTCATTATACTCCTGTTCCACCAAAAATTTATTCAAATAGACCGACTCGACTACTAAACTAATAAAATTCATATGTTCAGAACCATTGAGCTGATAATTTACTCGTCACTTGACTTAATTACTCGCCTAGTCTTACCTAGGCTGGAGAAAAAGTCTGCTAATTGTATGGCAAGAATACGAAGATAAAGGCGATGATATTCATAAAAATCTACTTGTGTGTTGTACCTTACAAAGATTTTATTATTTGGTATAGAGCTGCCTATATACCAAATAATAAAATCCCTAAACCGTCACCCCAAGGGGAAATTGAGAGAAAGACTAATTTTGCAGCAAACAAGAATAGCTTCGAAAAATTTATGCTTATAACAGTACTGTTAATAAAATAGTATCAGAATATGGAATTTCAAGCTTAAAACATAATCAAATTAAGGGTCCGTTTCAGAATGTCCTAATAAAGTTTCAGGTTGCTAGCGAACACATAAAATAACTGAATGATAAAAATGACACTTGACATGCAGCGCGTATCAAGCTTTAACCGATGGATACGCTAAATCGATGACTGTGAAACGCAAAGATAGTGTTTTGTTTATTAAATATGTTCTGGGTAGTATAACCGGAACTTACTCGAACATTCTGAAACAGACCCTAAATCAAATTTATTTATTTGCTAGATATAAACAGGTCTTATGTTAAAAGATGTGTTGCTCAATATCTGAACCTTAAAGGCGTGCAAATTATGGATTCAATACAATGTAAATTACAAAATTATTTAGTTCCTAGAATACCTAGAAGCAGTGATGGCTCAGTGGTATTGGCTATGGACTGCCGCGCAGCAGGTACATGTTCGAATCCCGCCGCGGGCTTGAGCTTCATCGCATGGTGGAAGGGCATTTTTTGGAAATGCCCGCCTGGCTAGCTACCACCCTCAAGTAGAAAATATGTCACCAAGCACCTAACGGTGTGTTCCGGCAGCAGACCTTGAGAGCCAGTGAAATTACAGGCACATGAGACTTAACAACTATGTCTCAAGGTGACAGGTGCATTGCAACTCGTGACTTGTGACGAAATGCTCTGTCATAGGCAGAGGTTAGTCTGCTTAACATCAGGTGGGCCTCGAGCTTGTTCCGTCACAATAACATAAAAAATATATAAAAAAACACAATATTATTCAATTACATTATTGTATTATTTAATTCCATTACATAATTTTATTCAATCATATATTAATTAATACAATAATTGTATTTCCTATATTTCATCATTTAAAAACTCATATTGATATAGGTGCAATAACTTAATTTTTACTGACATCACTTTATTACAAAATGGCCTCCTGCACGTTAGCGACATAGATTAGGTACTAGTAACAAAACTATGATTTAATCTCGTCACTAATTTATGTACCTACAACACCAAATGTCAACGAAATATCTCAAGAAGTTAATAAAACCTTAGTAATTTAAGTGCAGTTGCAGCGTTCGTTGCAACATAAAACATAAACTTTCAGAGCGATGTAACTCTGACTGTACCTTTCAAATTTCGAATCATTGAAATACCTACACAAATTTTGCGTCAACGGACGGTTTAAGGACGTTCTAAAGATGTCTGTATTGTGAACTGTTTTAGATAAATAATAGATTCTGGTGTTACTTTGCGGCAATCAATATTTTTAATAACAAATATTTTAAGAAAATATTATATTAATATTTTAGAAAAATATAATATATATTCCGCCTCATTTTCCTGTTAAGCCGACATGACGTCATAAACGCAATGTAGCCAACCGGAAGAAATTTCGACGCGTTTTCCTTCCAACCGAAGCATCATCAGGAAATCTTGATTCTTTGAGCGCACGGTCGACAACAACCGGCTGGCGGCTCATGCATGTATAAAAACGTGCTGAGCCGCCCGCCGCCGCTCATTTTCGATCGATAAATTTAATGTTTTGTTGAAATATTTTTAAAAAATCGTAAATATATTCTCCTGTGGTAGAATCCCGCTGTGGGCGGGACCATGCGGGCGCGTTAGTAAGACATTTTGTGTGAACGCCTTGCTAGCTACTTACAGAAACAAGAAGAAAATCTGCCTCCAAACACCCAGTACCAACCCATTCTAGGGTTTCCATCTTCGACCTCAGAGTCACTTACAAAGAGATATGATTATGGCTAAAGGCCAGTCTATATGTAGTAAAATACATAGTTTTATCGCTGTTTCTGTAACTCATAAACAAATACAGTTTTCTCCCAGTTTCCAAAAGCTATTTGCTTGCATTAATTATTACATAAGTGCGAGCACCAGGTACTATCTCAATGTTTGCCTCCTTGATCACAACATATGAGATGATGGTAAACTGCAATAATTTAGAGTGTAAAATATATACGATATTATTAATTTTTAAAAGGCGAAACGTTACAAATGACTATCATTAGCAGCTTTAATACAATCTTTTAAGTATGACCATCAACAACTCAATTGCAATCTTAACCGCATAATTAAGCACTTCTGCCAACCAAACCATTCCACATCTGCCAATCACATTTGTAATAAATACATGTATTAATTGTAAAAGAGTATAGACATAAACATCAAAGAATGGCCCCAAGTTTCTTCCCCGTCCTTCTCAAAGTGGCATCATTTTTGATGAGCGCTGCAGTAGAATATTTTGGTAGTAAAATTTTCTAATTGACTTTCATACGAGTGTCGAGTGTCATAAACGTCACAATTGGAAAACGGTTTTGAATTTACCTTACCAACTGGTGATTTGTGGTCAAAGACAAACAAAATATAATCATTTAAACAAACTAAATTGTAGGGCATTCTTAAAAGAACTCAGAGTCCAGTTTATTAAGGAAAGTGTATGCGTAGCGCTATCCTAAAGAAAAGGAATTTCGTCATATTTTAAGAATTAAATTGGTATTATAAATATGATGGAACCAGATTCTTGCTATTCTATTCATTGTTTTTGAAGGCCTGGATACTGTTCTTCACTAGCCTGCCGATACGACTCCATTGGACGCGAGACACTGAATTCTCACGGGCCAATTTCCTAAGTTAAAAATTGACAAATCTAGCGCTGAAGGCACTTTAGCTGAGGCGGGCGCTTAAGACTCACCTCCGTAAAATGACCGTCGCTGTGACCGATGAAAAAAACAGTGAACACACTTTTGCAATTTATATGTACCTACTCACAACATATTAACAAAAAAATATAGACTGTTATTATGTTAATCGAAAATTCATAAACTTTGTAATTCAAATATGCTTAATTAGAGTTAAGTCTAGTTGTTGGCATTGCAACTGTAATGAACATATATGACGCTTCTCAACAGGCGGACCAATTTGGGGTCTTATCACTTTATGACACAAAAATATCCGTAGTATAAAATATGTTGCATTTGAAGCAGTGATAGCTCAGTGGCTTTGGCTATAGACTACCGCGCAGCAGGTCCATGGTTCGAATCCCGCCGCGGGCTTGAGCTTCATCGCATGGTGGAAGGGCATTTTTGCGAATACCCCCGCCTGGCTAGCGACCACCCTCAAGTAGAAAATCTGTCGCCAAGCACCTAACGGTGTGTTCCGGCAGCTGTCCTTGAGAGCCAGTATTTCTAGGTTAAGCCTGTTAACACCTTCGACCACATCATCACTTACCATCAGGTGAGATTGTGGTCAAAGGCTAACCTATCAGCAATAAAAAAAAAAAAAAATGTATACCTTTTCTACCTTTATAGCTTTTAGTTTATACCTGTTAAGGTAGGTCAAGATTGTTTTGATCGTGATCGTTTTAAAGTCTTTTCCAAACATCCTCATTATAATTAACCCAGACCTGACACTGACGAAACGTATCCGTGGTAAGCTGTTAACGCAGCCTCAGTAGACACGGTATGCATTAATCTCTTGAGCTATAAAGTTTTTTCAAACCGCTGAGACTCTGAGACGTGTTCTTTCTAGTTTAAATAATTAATAATATGCATTATTTTATCGTTAATTCATGCGCATCAAAGATAACAATTGAATTTAAGTCATAAATAGACGATATCGACACTACGTGAAACGTAGCAGTAAGAATGATAAACGGTAAATACTCTAAAAGTTTTTTCATTCGGCAACAGATTATCAATAAATTTATCTGTGAAATGAATCTATAAACAAAATTGGATGTTATATTTTATGAAGGACATTTCGTAATGATACAGCAGTTCTACCTTCTATTGCAATCGAGATCGTTTCTGCAATGTTTTATTAAGTATATAATAGAATATAGTATAATCGTTTTTAGGATTCCTTTCTAGATAACGGGACCCTTTTACTGAGCATTCGCTGTATTGTTTATTTAGAGCCTAAATACGTAGTCAGTTGAGATTTTCTCATGATATATTATATAGGCATAGCGGATTCTCTGAAAGATATTAATATAAAAAACTTACTAATTAAAAATACAAATAAAAACTGTACCACATACAAACTTTAAACACTACTTTCGTATACCAAAAAATAGTAATAACGGCATAAATATGGGAAGGTCTCCCGCTAGCTAGGGGAAACGATTTGTTGGAAAAAATAATGTTCTCTTGGTACACTCTGTATAGCTACCTAACCTTACACTGTGTGCAAGTCCAGCCTGCAATAAGTTGGTTCCGCTTTTGGGTATATCACTCTCGGATGGCGTTCTATGGGGGAGGCCTTTGTTCATTAGTCTACGTCTTCTAGCTGATGATGATTATGATGATGATGATGATTTGTGACTCTTAATACTAGTCACATACAATTACAAATATATCATATAAAATCTGTTAAAATTGGCACATTAAAGACATGTTAATAGTGATAGGTGTGCCCATTTTAGTGTGTGGGTGATAAATTACATATATTCGCATATAATTAATTACATTGACGAGACGGTACCGTGCAATTTCTACATTCTAGTTTTTTCTAGCTTATATTTCTTAATAAAAAGATGTGTGCATTAAATTTAATGATTATAATATGCAAAATATTTAGTGCAACACATCATCAACGACACATCATATTTTTAAGCGACTGTCCAAAAAAAGAGTTAAGTTTTCAGGATTCATGTATGGATGTTTGTGAGTTACTTTAATCCACCATAACTTCTAAACGGCTTCACCGATTTAAAAGTATGAGATATCGTTAGATTTGTCTTGATAGCGCAAATAATAACGGGTGCAAAAAATAAAAAACAAACTGGCGGATTTTAGACGCCACATTGTAAGATTAAAACATTTTTATTTTCTTCCAAACCCATCGAGCCGTGTATCAAAATGAAGGGCTTTATAACCTGATTCCATAAATATATAATGCAGTTTTAATTTAAATGGAACGATAAAACGTTTAGCGAAAAAAAAATTGCAAGCGCGTTTTTTAGTTTGTTAATTAATTTTTACTTGTTACTTGTTAAATTTATTAATACCGAAAATATACAGTGATAAGATAACGAAACGTAGGTATATTTAACCCTCATCACCATCATCATCAGGTATACGACGTCAACTGTTGAACGAATCGTCCCCTTAGAACGGCATAAAGATTGTCTATTAGCCGCTAGTAACCATTGGCTACCCGCGACTTAAACGATGTCGTCAGCCCAGCTAGTGGGGGTCTTCTTAAAGTTGTTTCGGGTAAAATAGCAACTAGGCTAGAGTTGGTACTTAATCCGAATCAACTTTAATCAATACTATTCTTATATTCAACTTTAACTTTATTATTTTATATTAACATTGCAACCCAAACTGGTAGTAGGCTGGAGGATTTTGACTACCTATAGGCCTTCAATGGTATTTGCCTTGCCAATACAGGCTTACCACCGGAAAACACTTAATATATTGTTTTAAAAAATTATACGTAAACTGGAAATCCTTGTCCTGTTTGGAATTGTTTACAAAAAGATCATTATCAATAGCCATGGCATCCACAGTTGAACCAATTCCTCCACTACATCAGGGGGAAGGGTAGTTTTGCCATATTCTCCACGTTGACAGGCGTCTATGTGATCGCAGTGTAAGATGGCAGTTTCTCAGGAAGCTCTGCTGCCCTCGTGGTATTATTCTTTCACCGCGGCTCCTCTACAACTCCCACGGGAAGATATGGCTGGGTATAATTCTTGCCTGGGACCCCACGGGCGGGCAATAAAAACAGTATTTAAGAATTCACACATAAGTGTCATTCATTGCTATCTTTCAAAGTATCATTAATATTATTTTAATTGCAACAAATACCGGCTTAGACCTGATAATCAATCAGTTATGCAAATTTAACGCCTTTCATAATGCCTTACTAGCCTAACGAGACGTTTTCTATTGCAGAATCATTACCCTCCTTTACACTGTCGGGACAAGGTCTTGTGAAATTGTATAAGTAACTTGTATATTACATACAATATTGTTGCGCTAGCATAAGTCCAGTAGCACTAGATATATAACATTCTGATTCAAATCACGACCTTCTTATACAGAGAGGAATATACACAGAAAACGATAAGCTCAAAATTTGCATACATGCAACCATTTTTTTTTTTTTTTTTTATGCATTATAGTTTAGCCTTTGACCACTATCTCACCTGATGGTAAGTGATGATGTGGTCGAAGATGTTGTTCAGGCTAAACTAGAATTACTGGCTCTCAAGGATAGCTGCCGGAACACACCGTTAGGTGCTTGGCGACAGATTTTCAACTTGAGGGTGGTAGCTAGCCAGGTGGGCATTCGCAAAATGCCCTACCACCATGCTGTAACGCCTGCCATCCTAAGACAACAACCGGGACCGACGGCTTAACGTGCCCTCCGAAGCACGGAAGCGCTCAGTAGTAATGTCCAACCAGCGGTCACCCATCCAAGTCATGACCGAGGCGGACGTTGCGATCGATTCAGAATGGCTAAGCAAACTTCGCTACGAGCGCTTCAAAACATTTAACATTTATTTTATACAGCATACACACAAGAAGTCATAACCAAAGTTTTGTAAATCTGTCGCCAAGCAAAGATTAAAAAACTTTAATAATTGTAAATTGTCTTCAAAAATTCAGTAGCACTGGGATAACATGATCCATTATACGGTCGATAAGATCGATGACTTATGAGCTGAACTTACCGTTGTAAGCTTTACTCGTAGGTTTGCTATTATTTTGTACAAAGTCAAAGTCACAATCATTTTTATATAATTCTGGCTTCTAAGACGCCCCTTAGAATGACAGTTACAAAATTTTATTATTAAAATATTCTACTGCCTCGTTCAGAAAATATGTAATAGAACTACTTCAAGAAGAACAGGCAAGAAACTCGGGGCCATTCGTTTTATAACAATTTCTTTCTTTTTATATGTCTTGACTGTAATTATTTTACAACAACTTGACTTAAAGGAACGGCCAATACAAGTCGTTCTCGATGAAAGTTCAAAGAATTTATTAAAACCAATACTGGAGTACATTAAAAGTCAAAATAAAGTCTGCTCTTCTTGGAATGTTATTTATTAGCTGATGCCCTGAGATCTTCTTTGAGAACGCAGCTAACAGCAGAGTTGTACACATTTTGTTACACAGGCTTAAAAATAAATCCAGTCTAGCAAAGAGACGATGTCTAAGCAAAAATAATTTTGTTCCACGGGCAGCAAATGTACAACTTTGAAGACCTGGGTGTTATCATTTATTTACTCCCCACTGAAATGTGCCTCTAACAATCTATCAACTTGAATCCAGGTGCTGGATGTAACGCTTACCTTAACTAGCAATAATAGTAATAATGAACTAAATTATGGGTCACATTAACACTTCGTCATTATGAGCCATGATGTCCATCATTGATCAAATGTATCCCCCATCAAGAAGTTCGCTATAAACCTTACGCTTAGTAGACATCTTGGGGTCCGCAGTTTTATATTACAGTTCTTCGGAGTCGCTGATGCCTATCTTCTGGTATTTCCGTCGTCATATCTTACGAATCCCATAGAAAATATAGATGGGCGCATTTTCGGGCGGCTTCCACATTTAGTTTTGAGCTAAATTGTCTGCGAATAAATTGTGTGAAAAATGCGGTGGTATTTGAAATAAGGACATATTCTGAACTTTTATGAAACTCAATCTCCAGCCACCTCTGGGTCCACTCTACTAAATACAAGCTATTATAGACGTCTCCAACTAAAGCATCATCCTCAGTAATCAACTTTCTTTGCTTCAAAAATCAACGCAATGTTGTCAGCTTTTCAGTATTTTACCAGTAGTACCAGTAGTAGACTACAGAAAAATATGCAAAAGGATCCCTCTCGTAGAACTACTAACCTATGTCACAGATTACATAAGGAATGTGTAAGGTTCTCTCAAATAGTGACCACGAACCAGATGACGCAATTCATGTATATATGTATGCGCCCAGTGAGCGTAGACTAATGATGTTGATAGATTCGCGGGGAGCTTACGCGTGCAAACGGCCAATATCAGACACGTTTTATGGCAAAGTAATTGAAATTTTGTGAACTTTTATAAATTTTTTTTAGTTGTATATGTATCAAGACGAACAAGTCAAGCCAGTGTGATCGTAACGCCCGTACATGACTTAAATTTTTATATACGTAAATTTGTAATTTAGTAATTTACAGTGCCTTTCATTCGTCCTTTCATCCTTTCAAATCAAAAGTGCTTGCACACCACTGCTTCGAGGCGGAATATCTTATATTGCGATGACATCCATCAATAAAATTTAATAACTAATAATGACTAATAAAATTTATAGTAATATCATAATTTGTGTTTTATGTTATTTTGGATTAAAATATTTAAAAAATGTAGGCATTTTCTTGCATATGGTATAGTACATATCTTCCTAATACCGTGATTACATGCTCATGTGCTATCGCCTGATATATCCCAGAGGATTTTCATAAATTTCACTACATACAAATGTTTCAATATTATTATTTGAATGCAATCCTGTTAGTTATTACTGATATATTTTTGTATCTCCTGAAAGACGATCTCTATCAGAAACAAACGCTTTGATTATTAAAATTGCGTAAAAAATATTATAATTTATTATAAATTTGGAACCGTTCATGATACTCGCCCCCGCTTCAGCTTCACGCTGTCTCTCACTACCAAGTCATAAGCATGACAAGCACATGGGTTTTTCGTATGTAAGCCATCACCTTGTGCCATTGGCCTGCATTAGCTTGTAGGTCGGTAGCATTGGTTCATAGAATCTTTATGGTGATTTTATGTTAATCACACTTGCAATAGTTTTAGCGCCATAATACTATAAGTTTTATTTAAATTGTTGTTTGTGGAGTACAGATTAAGTCAGGAATATATTGTCATGGGAAATGGAATGAGGTGAGGGCGTACGTGTGGGATTGAAAGTTGGAATTAGATAATGTTTAATTCTGTGTAAACATTTTAAGGATCTTCAACAATATCATAACTTCAACAACATCTTAAACAATAATATAAATACGAGTATGTTTTTAAATGATAAACTACAATTTCATTTAATAAGAGATTACCTCTTGTCTCAACAAAACTGTATCTAGAGATAATGGACGTAATAATGATCGGAAATAAATTTTAAAAATATAAATTAATTTTATCCAACCTATAGGTCAACAATAGCCTTTGGAATGCCTAAATGCTTTCGTAATGGTAGCTGTCGTGTTGTATATAGTTAATAGTGTTTTAATAATAAAGGCATACCGCCGCCGGTATAAAAATCGATACTGGATTTTAGGGCTGCCGTGATATTGGCTACGCTTTATTTTGGATCTATTGAGTGTATTTTAAAAATGTCGTACTCAAACTGAGGTCCGAACCACAGTCAAGTGGTGCCCTTGAGCTTGCTGTCAACGCACCGCTATAAGAAGGCCTCCCATTGCCTAAAATCCGGTGCAGCTGAACGATCGACAGCGGTAGTTAGCATCTATGTCCTCCCTAACATCTGAAAATGTCATGTAACTCATAGTATTAACCACTGTTTACTATGTATTAATGAACGAAGAAGAAGAAATGAGTAGCAGTTCCATTATGAGGTTTAACAAAATAAATATTTCTGTTAAAATAGTTGGAGCCAATGGTTAGGCTTAAAATATTTACGTAAGCAAGTAAATGCTATTTGTAAAGTTTACCATACAAGCAGACATACTTAAAAGGCTGATACTGTTAATCCACGGAATACAGAAATCGCGATCATGATTATTGCGCTTTTCTTATAATTATATTACATTATACCTAGTATATTACGATTCTTCAGTTAATGAAGTACCTAATACATTTTAATACTAGCTTTGCGAATTAGTGTCACCCACATGTGATGAATATTGATGAGTAGCTAATCTCATCTGTTAATTTAGGATCTAAACTATCTTTATGATAAGTTTCATTCAAATCTGTTGAGCCGTTTCAGCGTAAAGAAGTAAAAAACATACACACATCCTCACTCACAAAATTTTGCATTCATAATTTTAGTGTGATTATTATATTTTGATAAATTAGAATGTCAACGAAGCGTTAATCTATCGACGGCAAAGTCGCATTTTCTTAGAATTTGCATTGCCTGCCAGAGTTAAAAATACAATTTACAGTAAAGTAACTTTGCAAATTATTATACTACTAGCTTCTTCCGACTTTGTGTGCCTTAAATTGGGTTATATCGTGCTTTCTTGTGAATTTGTTGAATCGTGATATTCAAAAATCATCATATAAAGTATCCAAATCATTGTCCCTTGTTTCGTTTATGGGATTGTAATGGAACTCGCACGAGCCCACCTGAGTTTGTGCGGTAACTTCTGTCTATAACATTTCATCACAAATGATGAACTGACGCCACTCCGAAACATACAATTGTTAAGTCTCATGCGCCTCTAATTTTACAATTATTTACTACTGGCTCTCATGAGGTGCTGCCGAAACACACTGTAAGGTGCTTCATGACATATTGTCTTCTTGAGAGTAGTGGCTCGCCAGGCAAACATACTCAAAATGCCCTTCCAAAATGCGGTGAAGCTCAAGCCAGTGGTGAGAATCGAACCATGGACTTGCGGCACGGCATATTACCGCTCGGCTTTCATTGCTTCACAAGATCTCTAGAATGATCTACATTCCTCAAACTGTCATGAACCAAAGTATATTAAGGCAACTGTCCTTGACAGGCAGTTTTCTCTTTTTAAGCCTAGCAGTTAATGTTACAAACACGGCTAACATCATCACGCGAGAAAGTGATTATATATTTGTATAACATTATTGTGAATTGGCTTGAAAGCCGTTCCAATCGTACCTATCACTCTGTGGTTAAGTCGTTTACCATACCAGCAAATAATCCTCTACCATACAGGTCAAAACAGTATCTTACTAATATGGTACAAGAGGTAAGTAATTGATATTGTTTTACGTAACTTTCGTAACCTCAGTTACGGTAACTCTAAATGGTTTTGCGTTCCAAGTGGGTGTGTGGTCAGATGACCGAATTCTGGCTTAAATTGATGGCATGTGCAACGAAGAGCGAGTTTTGAAAGGTTAAAAGTAAATATTCGTTTTATTAGGTGACTTTCGTATGATATGCTTTTATCGCGAGCCCAAAGGATGACAGTTACCTACCTTTTACTTCGTTAACTGACCATTGTTTTAAGTGTTGGGCCACCAAAGTGATGAAAGGATTTGTATGCATCTGAGTTGTGTATTGTGAATTGCGGAGTAACAAGAAAGGACAGGATTCATTATGACGGAAATATTGTACAGTTATACAACAAATGCGAAGATATAAGTTTTGTAACCCAGACATCAAAATCATGTCATTAATAATTGTGAAGTGATCGGCATCTCGACGTCAAATCACGTCGAATCACGTGATGGTGTCGCACAACGTCAAATTTCGTGTCATTCTATGACGTCTTTACATCTTGTTGAGACGTCACTATGTGCAAAGTCACGTCTTAGCGAATATGTTCGACGTGACAACGATGATGAATCACGTGATAAATTCGAAATTAAACGTTATTTTCACCACAAACCAAAAATGCTATTTTCTCAAATAAATATTTGACCGCGAAGGTAGACAGGAAGAATAAAATGATTGTGATTATCATTTTTTTTATAAATACTGCTTTAAAGAACTTCACTCGCCTAAAATACTGTTTAATATCGTCAATAGTTGCAATTACCGTTTAATTATCCGGGTATGCATATACATTTTTCAGACTATGACTTCAAAAGTGCACTACTGTTTTTGACGACATTTAAATGGAACCAATTAGAAAATATACTCTACCCAACGAAAAAACAATTATGAAAATCATAATTGGCTCAGTAATCACATTACAAACACAAAAAAAGATAAAATCGTATTGAAAACCAGTTACAATACAATTTGGAAACCTACAGACGTTAATAAAGACACAAAAGAGTAGAATGATGTGTCAAAGATAATAAAATTGAATATAGTAAATACCATAGTGATACAGATAAGCGAGAGTTTAAAAACTAGCTTGCTCCTAGACTAAAAATATGTTGTAACGACTTCACTCAGAAGGCATAAAATAAACGCTTAGCTTATGGTCTTAACCATAAACTAAGCGTTTATTGGGACTCAGTTGAAGCGCAGGATAGCAGTGCATCCATAAATAAAAAAGCAGGAATAAGAACGATGCGACGACGCAGAGATGCATGCATCGTCCTGATATGCGGCGAGGCGCGTACGAGGTGCGGGCAGGTTTGTACAAATGAAGGACGCCAATCTTTTGCTCTCAATTCTGTCTCCTCCTTATTGAGCATACACTCATTCTTAATTTTCAGTACTTGGGTAAAATTAAAACGTAATTATTTTAGTTATAAACAAGAACACATAAGAACATGATGAGATAATGCTATAGCATTCTATAGTAGATAGACTTCTCTTTTGTGATGAGAGACTTTTAAAAAAGATTTTATTCTGAACAACACAGATAATGCCAGAATATATACCCAACTGAAATACAGTATAATGTTATGAAATAATATAAGAGTACAAACAATTAAATTTAGTAACACTGCACATTTTATCAATTGCACATCAATCTGAATTTCATAATCGAATGATTTAAAGATAAGTGCTCTTTTCTTTCACAATCTCGTTAAGATATCCGTACGGTCTGGTTCCTTTCAAGGCCAGCTCTTGTCTAATACATATAAAAGGAAATGATATATATAAAAATGCGCAAATTGTGTGGCGGCCAGTAGACTTGACTCATGTCAGAAACGTTTTAAAATATTAAATTTTATTGAGTGCGTTGATATTGCGGTAGCAAACAGTATGCTGCAATTAAGTCTCGACTTAAATTAAAACTTCATTGCCGGCATGTATCAAATAGCCAATTGTCCAAATTATACTCAATGCGTGCGTTATCGTATGGTTATTGCCGAAAAAGGCTGAAATGAAGATGTGTTTTTCAGTTCTTTGTATACAATTTAGTTAAGTTTTTCGGTAGTTTTTAGACAATTTTTAATGTATACGCAAAATGTTGTCTGGTTTGAGATTATTCGCACATTAATTGTATATACATGCAAGGGCTATAAATAATACAATTTTATTTACGACTACTGTTTACAGTACCAAAGAAACTCAACATTTCTCAACAAACTATCGAAATCTACATCGGCTGGTGTCTACCCTTATTTTTTTGCAAGTTCAACATCTCAATAAGCCTTTCGATAAGGGTATCAATTTCCCGTAAACCCATGTCTAGTAGTTAAGTTCTCTCTGGTCATAAATTTAGTCTCCACGCAGCTATGGCATTTTTAAATGATAGATTACGATTTTGTTCTCATCTATTAGTAAATTAAATTGTCGAGAATGAAGGAAATGTAGGTTACGCACTATAATCGTATTTAATAAAAATCAGTAGTATTTAGTAAAAGTCAGTCAGTTTACTTACCTATTATATAATAATATAAAAAGTAAGTTAACTGAACCTGTCAAGCTACATTTGCTGCCACTTCATACCATGTGGGAGTCCAAAGAGGTGAAGAAGGGATAAATAACAGAAGATGGACAGTGCCGCTGGGAGAGGCTTTGTTCAACGGACATCCTGACTGTTGGGTTTAAAGAAATTTATTCTCAGATATACATCACCTATAAGATACAAATAAAGTAAAATAAAAATTGTACATTTTATTAATCCCGGGTACTCGTCTCAATGTGATGTGTACTTTTTCAGTAGTTTTTACATACTGTCGATGAAGAAGATGATGTTATGTAAACTAAATATTCACACAAGCTAGCAAGTATAGGAATAATTCACTATAAAATGTATAATACATACAATTATTGAATAATGACCTCTAATCAAAAAGATCCAATTAAATCTTAAGCAATAAGATTATACAATTAACAATTTAATGATGAACTAAACTATAAAACAGAAAACATTAGTGACTCATTCAGCATTTACGAAAAACACATTAGCGTTCATATTTCGCTTGTTAAAGTTAAACTTAAACACATAACTCCATAATTAAAACAAAGTGAGCATGAACATAACCAAATTACGCAGATTACCAGAGTTATTACCATTATGATTACCGGTGAGCGGTAATGGTCACAGATTAGGCAACAGTCGCGAACAGCTGTAATCATAAGGTCTACTTTGACATACATATCCGATGTAGCAATTATTTCGACCGCTCTCTTTTACATGAGATCATATTGCTAGTATTTAAGGCTGATGTCTGATAAATATCAACATTTCCGGGATATTTGAGCTCCTTCTGCTTTTTATATATGTATTAAAGCTAGGTTTGATATACTCGCAGAGGTATTTGTTTCATTTTATTTTGTACAAAAGCACCAAGATAATTTTTTGATTTGTTAAATTTTGTATATAATAAATATATCTTAATTTTGACATATATTCGTAGGTATTTAGCCTTCTACTCTGAACTGACTTGACTTATTGATCTGATACCTATATTGAAAAATATGTCAAATGTAGTGCTACAGTTTTGCCAAGACAAAAAAGAGTTTACTGGAAGGGTACATACACTCTAAATTAAAATATATAATTTTGGCGCTTACTACATTTACTTCCAAGCAACTGCAGGGCTCTTGCGCGGTACGAGAGTCGAGGCGTAAGTGCCGCTCATGCAACACTAGACGACACTGGCGAATGTAGTCATTGGCGTGATCCTAAGTCTTAAGAGGGGACGATGCATGCGAAGAATATGAAAAAAAAAAACACGAAACTGAGTTAATACAACTATTTAGACAAAAATCTAGGATAGCTAAATTATAGACACGCCGCGCGTTAATAAATACTAAAAATTATATTATGACCCTCAAGTCACAAAAGTATTCCGTTGAGGTATTAATCTTCTTCTTTTCCGTATAATGCTGAAAACATGAATCGTTCTGTTTCTGTAATCTCACTATACACACCTATTCTTCTTCAAGTAGTCCTTCGATACCTTCTTCTGAATGAATTCTTCTACATTTCCGTCCACATTTATTTGAGTGTGATTTAACCTTTTCTCGTTACTTACATGCTTTTAATCATTCTCATGACACACCCACAGTCTATTATTCTTCCACTTATCTGTCACTAGAGCTACCACAATGTCTACTGCTAGCTTCTAACTTGTAGAAAGAAAAAACAAGTAAAGAGATTAATGCCTTTTCATTGGAACCATTTGCAAGCTAAGTATACCTACGTTAAAACTGCAATCTTTATGACTTTCAAATATCTCATGTAATGGAATCAACATATATCTGTAGTTTTCTTGTTCCTTTCGTTTATAATAGTTAATGTATTGTTATGATTTTTGAATTTTCTATGAATCATATTATATATTTTAGATTTCTCATCAGCCGAAAGACGTCCACTGTTGAACAAAGGCCTCCTCCATAGAGTGCCACAAAGAACGGCTATTTAGCCGCTGGTAACCATTGGCTACCTGCGACTTTCACGATTTCGTCAGTCCACCCAGTAGGAGGCGTACCAACTCTACGTCATCCTCTGTAGTGTGGTAACCACCCGAGAACCTTTCTTCCCCATCGGTTATCAGTTCGTCGAGCAATGTGGCCCTTTTTATTGCCACTTCAACTTGCAAATTCTGAAAACTATGTCGGAGACTGTGGTTTTTTGGCGAATATCCACGTTTGCCAGTGATGACTTATGGCACTGAGACGTGGTCCTTAACTGTGGCCCTTATGGAGAAGCCCAGGCTCGGTCAATGAGCCCAGAGTGACGCCCAGAGCTATGGAGAGAGAGCCATCTCTCCATAGCTCTGGGCTTCACTCTGGACTCATTGACCGAGCCTGGGCTTCTCCATAAGGGCCACAGTTAAGGACCACGTCTCAGTGCCATAAGTCATCACTGGCAACACACACTGGTTGAAGACTTTGGTCTTCAGGCTCTGCGGGATCTTTGACGAGAAGATGTCACGTAACTTCCCGAACGCTGTTCACCCGGTTGGATTCTTCGGAACACTTTTTTGTCAAATTTGGACCTACTCAACTGGGATATATCAGATTAGTTCAATCAAAATCCAAGGTGAATATAGAATATCATATACCACCCATATATGGTAGCAAGGTTCACTCAGCCATTATTAAGGTGAGTGGTAACATACACGCACATAAATGTTTTATTTTTTATTACCGGCGACTTGTTTTTCGTAACGAAACACTACAAACTATAATATACAACACTACAGTTACTAAAACGAAAATATTTAGGTAACTTAGGCTCTATTTCAGGCCTACAGACAGTCCTTATGATCCTTTCCAGTTGGCAGTGTCCCTATCATGGTGGCTATGTTGCCTCGTTGGAATGCAATGCTTATTCGGTGAATTAAATAAGAACAGCATAATTTAATAATAACAATGATTTTAAGTAAACTTTGAACTTTTTCACAGAAACACTTCAAAATATGTAATTTTTTCCTCCTAATTTTCCTGTTAAGCCAACATAACGTCATAAACGCCATGTACCCAAACCGAAAGAATTTTCAACGCGTTCGCTTCTACACGAAGCATCCTCAAGAGGTCTTGACTCTTCGAGCGCACTACACAGCGAGCTATTTCTCGATGGTTCCATGGCATTTATGACGTCACATATTAGGTGGCACTGTCAGTAGATATATTTATATATATTTTTTAGTGTTTGCGTAATGTTCTCTTAAAATATTTTTCAAATATTTGTATCAATATATATGGATATCCACAAACTAACGCGTAAATCTATTCATTATCTTAAGAACAGCATTTAGATTGACCAAACGCTTTGTTGAGTAATTTACGAGAGACGATTAGCAGGAATTAAATTAGTCTAAAATGCAGCTAAATAACAATATTTTGTTTTATCAACGATTAGAAAGTCACGAATTTCCAATAAATATCTGCACACACACAAATATTTAAATGCTGTTGGCACACAACAATAAAGCAATATATTTCAATACATATATAGCAAACAATATTAATTTGGTGATTAATAACTTATTAACATAAAACTTCGTGTTGTATAATACTAATTAATTCATTGTGATTGTGTTGCATGGTTGTAAATTATTGTTACGTTAAATTGTTATACGAGATATTTCTTAAGCTCATTAGTTTGTTTGGTGCAACATAATATATAGTTATTTTGTTTCTAAAATTCTCCTTTTAATATCTAAAATCGAGGTATTTTCCAAGTAATTATTCATACATAGAATACTATTGACATCTCCCATTTTTGTAACCCCGACGCCAAACACTGAGATCTTTTCTTTTTTACTGCCGATACGTCAGCCTTTTGGCCACAATCTCACCTGATGGTAAATGATGATGTGGTCGAAGGTGTTAACAGGCTTAATCTAGAATTACAGGCTCTCAAGGACAGCTGCCGGAACACATCTTTAAGTGCTTGGCGAAAGATTATCTTCTTGAGGGTGGCCGCTATCCGTGCGAGCATTTGCAAAATGCTCTTGCAACTTGCGATGGAGCTCAAGATTCGAACCATGGACCTGCTGTGTGGCAGTCCATAGCCAATGTCATTGAGCCATCACTGCTTCTAGATATTATAATTTTGAAACTGAACCTTTGTCTATTTGGAACGCTCGTTAAGTCGTTGCGTTGTAGGTCCAAATAATATTATAATGCCATATTTTTATTCGGATGCTGGTATTAAAACTATGTTTTTAATATTAAAGTAGTAATCGTTCGAGGAAAATGTCATGGGCGGTTGGGTGGCAAGTATCGCACCCCGCTCCGTGGAGTTTTTAAATAATTATGATTCTAATATGTTTGTAAGATCAAGGCAATGCAAAAGGATTAAGATCAATACATCACGTAAAAATATTCACATGTGCGGTTTATTATCCTTTTTTTTTATATATCACTGTGTCTATAATAATATGTAATAGTATCTATAGTATATTATATCCATATTTTATTAATAACTATTGCATTACCTAGCCGTGAGGACCTTTAATTGGCTTCATGTTTCTTAAATATTTTTTTCTAAAATGATGTATTGCTGTTGGCCTTCCTAAGATAAATAAATAAATACGAATAAAAGTAACAGTTCCCAATAAAATGGGCTGTGTACAACAAAACGAAAGTAAAAGTTTTGTTTTAACGAGCGTGTGTAATTTTTTCCAGTTATTGTAATTTTGTAACTTTATTCGCTGAATTGTATGTTTTGTGTCTTTTTAAGTCGTATATTATTTTATATTGCCAATAGGCTAGTCTTAGACCAGTATGTTACCTGATGGTGAGTTTTGTTGTGGTCGAAGAAGTGGTTCAGGCTACCCTAGAATTTAACGCTCTCAATAACAGCTGCATGAATACCTTCAAGACAGATAGGGTGCATCTTGAATTAACAAATCTTTTTTAATATTTCTAAAATAAAATCCCAATTAATGTTGCACTAAATCTATAATGTCCAAAAAGAAGAAATTAGCAGAAACGCACAGTGTTCATATACCTAGCCACTCTAAAATATCATCCAAATCGTTGCATATAATACAATATACAGCTACCAAGTAACAATATATATATTCAAAATTAACAGGGAATTGAAAACATTCTCCATTTACAGTATTGCTTTTTATAATAAATGTAGGAACATTGCTTAAAAATGATGAGATGAATAACTTTTCATTTCATGAATTCACCGAGCGGATGCCGGCCGGGTCCATCGCGTTACAGATGAAGAGGCCCAAATCCTAAATTACAGGGACTTGCAACCCAGGGAGTGGGCCTCATTACGTAAGCGTCCATGCTCCCCTCCACCGCTCAAGTCTTACCTCCGGCCTAAGCAAATTTGGTAAGATCCTAGTAATGCCGCCTGGGATACAGGTTTTAGGATGGAAATTACGGTTGTTCTTGACAGGCCGAGGTCTTTTATTAGGTTAAGGATTTCGCAGGTATACCCTTTGTTCTGACTTCTACAGCATACTTGGTACTTATGTGCTTTTTTACCGATAATAGTTCTACGTTTAGCAACCTCGCTTGATGGTAAGCGAGTGTGGCCGAGGTTGGAACACGTAGACTTAGAAGATATCTATTCACTTTCAATTGCTCAACAAATACACTGTTTGGCCACGATGATTCAAGAGTTGGATTTCAGAAAAGTAAATCCAATTAAAAAAAAGCATAAATGTAAGAGTAAATATAAATGTATTTCGCATTGTCGAAAGCATCAATTATCACGGTGACGTGTTTATTGATGGTTTTAAAGATCTGATTGACAGATTGATCTGAGAAGATGGATAACTTGGCAGATTTTATATATCTTTCAAAATGGCCTTACGAAACCTGTTCGGTTCGCGGATGTACCAAGAAGTGCGATGTAGAGAAAGTAGAATTGAATTGAACAAGTGTGTATCCGCCGTTAATGGGCGTTTTTATGATAAGAAGAACTGCGGTGTTATGTTGTAGGTAATATAAACTTTATATTTTTTGTGTAGCTTGTAGCCAAGCCTTTGAACAGTCTGTCATCTGAAGATGTGGTCAAAGATGTTCAGGCTAACCTAGAGTTATTGGCTCTCCAGGATAGCTTCCGGAACATACCGTTAGGTATAGGCGACTGAAGCAAGTGCACGCTCAGTAGTAATGTCACTAGCGGTGGCCGCATCCAAGTCATGACCGCGGCGGACGTTTAAAAATTTAAAATTTTTAAATTAATTTTTTTTTTTTTTTTTTTTTTTTTTTTTTTTTCTAACTTAGCTGATCGGTTACGGTCGGCTAAACAAACTTCACTACGAGCGCTTCAGTGTCTAATAATGGCTTTATTTTACAGGTGGCTGTTCTTCTCAAATAGGCCCTGAAGGTGTCTGAATACAGATTTTGAAATTTCTGTCTGTGAGTAGTTTTTAGCAAATGAAATGTATACACCCAAAAATTTTTACTTTCACGTAAATATGTATTACCATTAAATCGTAGAATCTAATATGATTTCTTTTCAGGAGTAGGTAATTTTAAAATATGAGCGTATATTTTATGCAATAATTAAAATTTTAAAAAAAAGCTATTTATTTAAGTCATTAAAGAGAAGATTAGTCTAAATTTAATCAATAGAGGTATTTTTTAGCCTTTAGGGTATAGGTTTTCACCAACTTCTTTGGCAAATCTAATAATCTATTCCTATTGCTTTTCAGTTTTGATATCGTTAAAGTTTAATAATTTTGAATGGATTTACCGAAAGATAATTAGGTAAAAACGGTGCGAATTAATTTAATAAACGTCGTGTGCAAGAAATGAACCCCCTACTACTACTCTCCCACCCTATGTCACTGTGGGTGTACACTAGGAGTACAAAAGGACAAATACTACAATATGAGTAGCAACGCCTTCTGAAGAACAGCCATCTTACATCTACGATCCCCAAGACGCCTTCCTTCGATTGATTATTTGATCATGGTTTAATGTACGCTCGTCTTTTCTGACCTAGACTATCAAAGGTTCCTTAAAAAAAAAATAGATCTTGTAACTAAGAGAATTTCCGTTCACCGCTTAATTAAGATGAAGGTAATAAAACGGTATTAAAATTTAAAACCTTTCCATAATCATCACCTATTAAGTATACGCTCGACTGCTGAACTTAAGTCTTTACTAAAGAATGCAGCTAATTATAATTATCAGCACTTCCCCAATTTGTACCAGAGTATTACACAAAACATCTTATCAGAATCAAATCAATCTCGCACGATTGTCTCGTAAACTCAGATCTTAAGGCCCTTCCACACCGAGATCCCGCCAAAGATACGGCTATGTAAACACACCCGAATCCATACCTGATCCCGAAATTCACATACAAAGTTATGGAATTAGTCATAAAATGGATTCGTGACTCAAATATCTAACCTATGCGATGTGCACTCCACCTAACTATACAAATCCTTAATAAAAACAAAAGAACTTCAACTTTGGGAAAATCAAAATAAGGTTGATTTTGTTGTGTTTGAGTTGTGAGTTAAGTCGTTTTTAGTTGTGATAAGTTTAAACGATGTCAGTTGACATTCGATAGAGGGCGTCCTTTGACGTCATTAAATCAGTAAGCAACAAAATTTAGGGCTTAGAGGGGCTTAGAGGGAGCTAGTGAGCATTCGCTTATAACATCGAGACTTACTTTATGGGTGATAGGCAGGCTGAATATACGATAACCGATCAATAGTTGGCGTTTGCCAAAAGATAATATGGATTTGTTTAGCCATTGGTGCGAAAGATCTCTTAATATATCTATATACATATATTATGCCTGTTTGGTTGGTTAGCTTTTGACCACTATCTCACCTGATGGTAAGTGATAATGTGGTTGGAGGTGTTGTTCAGGCTAACAGAGAATTACTTTATTTAGTCAGGTAAATAAATTACTAAAATAAAATAATGGCGAAATGCAAGTCGCAACTAGCTCTATTAGAGTTCCGAATTGCAAAGCATTGTAAACGAAAAAAAATGTCTTGCACACCTTTAAAACTACAAAATAAATAAGCAATTTCAATGTTTTGTTGGTAAGTTAAGTCAAAGTCAAAATCATTTAGTCGACTCAAGCGTCTACGACTTTTATATGGAAGTCAATGACAAATTTTAATATTGAAATATTCTACATTATACTGCCACGTTCAGAGAGAAAAATAAGCTAGAAACTCGGGGCCATTCTTTAAACGTCTATTGACAATGTTATCAGTACTAATATTCTGTCTGTTACGCTTTCACGCCAAAACTACTGGACCGATTTGTATGAAATTTGGTATGGAAATAGTTTGAGACCCGGGAAAAAACAAAGCATAGTTTTTATCCAACTGCGCAAAAAAGAGGTTAATGTTTTTGCGCGATAACCGAAACACGCGCGGGCGGTGCCGCGCCTGGAAAGCTAGTAAACTATAGTTATAAAATTATTACAATATATGTTTTAATTACGTAGGTGACATAATATAACTTGGCAGTGGCGGAATCGTCCATGCATTTTTGGCGTTTAAGTAGTCACATGATGTGTAGTAAGATTTCGTAATCAAAAGAAAATAAAATAAGAATATGGTAAATATAATACATCGAAATATGGAATTCCTTACTTGTTTAGTTTGTAAGATTGATCCCGTAACAACAATGGTCTTAAATGACCACATTGACGGATGTAGACCATTTATTTGTCCTAAAATAAAAACTATTAATGTACCACAACCTGCATAAATATTAGTTCCTTACGTTGTAAACTCATTCGCAGACTTAGCAGGTTTCAATACAAAATTACAATTAAAATATAAGAACTCTACTTAACGAGTTATATACGGCGACACCCCTCATCCTAGGGTGTTTTTATTTCCACTACATTCTCATGCTGTGGGACAGTGGAGCGCCCCCTTAAAAATAAACAATTTAATTTCTAGTCCAACAGCCATCTTTTGGCCAACGTTTTACACCAAATATCTATATTTCAGAATTCTACTATGTCTACGAGCTAGAAACCCGTGACATTCAGACAGCCAGCCAGACAACCAAGTTTCAATTATTGTTCTTAACGATCAATTAGGTTAAGCAAAGTCCGCTACGGTCATGACTTGGATGGGTGACCGCTAGTTGCATTACTTCAGAGCGCATGCGTGCTTCGGTGGGCACTATAAGCCGTCGTCCCAATTTCTTAGGATGGTAGTCGTTCTAGCACGGTGGTAGGGGATTTTACGAATGCTCGCCTGACTATCTTCCACCCTCAAGTCAAGTCAAGGACAACATATTTGAACGCATAGTCATTTACCATCAAGAGAGATAACGGTCAAAAACTAGCCTTTCAGCAATAAAAATAGCCCACCGGGAGCTCACACACACAGCTGCGCGTTCACTCTGATGATGAGCATCGGATATGCTCGAAACCAGGGTTCAATTTCAGGATTTGATTGGTTTTCCAGTTAATTTATAATAACTATTCATGTGTGAATTTCATCATAACAAAACAACTTATCGTTTTAACGATAGAACAAACAAAAAATAGCTCATTTTGTGAAAATGGCAGCTCGCCACATAATACGAAGACAGAATTTCATCGTCAGCTGTAATAGATTACCCTTTTCCCGAACGGTACCCCAAAATCTACTGCACTAAAGTAGCTAATACTATCACCAAAATAATGAATATTCATTGAGTGTCAAGTCAAGTGTTTCGAAGGCGTTCTCTTTTGCGAAACCCAGATAGTGGCCACGCTAATACATTTTATTATATGATAATGGTCAAGAACTAGCCTACATAACCAAACAATAATATATGGTTTATATTATTGCATACTTTATTAGGAGAAGAATAATAAGATAGGTATAAAACAGAGCAATAGAATATAGAATCAAGTGATTTTACACGTGATGTTTCACAAATGCAGTTTTGTCATTTATATTTTTCACATATTAGCATAATTATGAAAAATCTGGTTTATCTATCATGTTTGGCTAGATTTGTCTAAAATTATGTATTATGTTTTTTTTCCGGTTCCGGTCTTCGAAGTGTAAACATTAAAGTCATTTCAGTCACGCTAAGAACTAAAAATAAAATACTTATTAACAAATAACACTCCGAAATAGAACTGTGCAATAACAAAAAGAGGAATTGTAAGGGTTGGAGATAACAACGCAAGCGTAATTTGCACATTAAACCACAACAAAGAAGAAAATATATCAACAACATTTTGAGGTTAGACCATAGATTATTCCGCATGCCGCAAGTAAGGTAAGGGATATTTCTTCGACTTTGACAGTATGAGACTAGACTTTTATGTCAGTGTTGCCAGTGTCTAAAAACATTTTATTGTTTTACGTTCCGTTCTACGTAAAAATTAACAAAATGGAGACACAATTCCAACTTTTGTTTGACAAAATGAAACTAGAAATGCAAAAACAATCTGAGGAAATTACTGAATCCATTACGAACAACATAATGTCTAGAATGGATGAAAAATTAATCCCGATCATAGAAGAAAACAAGAGCTTAAAGTTAAAAATAGAAACTCAAGCGAAAGATATAGAATACTTGAAAAGAGAAAAAAGGAATAACAATATAATTATATTTGGCGTGGATGAAAAAGAGAAAACAACGATAGAATTAATGGATATGATAAAGAAAACTATCAAAAGCGACATAAATATTGATATCGAAGAAAATGCAATAAACAATTTATACCGGTTAGGAAAAAGAAGTACAGAAGGTAACAAACCGAGGCCAGTCTTCTGTTCTTTCGTAAACGGGTGGAAAAAGAAATGAGATAATGAAAAATAAAAAAGATCTTAAGGAGATATATGTCACTGAGGACTATCCAAAGGAAGTACTAGCCAAAAGGAAGGCGTTACAGGCGGAGTTAATAGAAGAAAGGAAAAAGGGTAAAATAGCGTTTTTGAAATATGATAAGCTTGTAGTGAAGGAAAATGAAACAACTAAAGAAAAAAGAAAACGGGAAACATCTTCTTCACCACATTCTTCACACTGTCAGCCTAAAAAACAGCAAGCCACCGTACCCTTTAATGCCAATAGAACCAACGCATTTGACATGATGAGAATGAGATCCAATTCTCTTACTAATTGGGAATCAAAGAAATTAATTGGGACATTATTGGAATAAGCGAGGTGAGAAGACTAGGAGAAGGAATAGAAGACCACGGGAAGTATATTCTGCATTACAAAGGAGAAACACCAGGGCAATACGGCGTTGGTTTTTTGATAAAAAGGAAATACATCAACCGAATCGAGGAATTGAAAGGCATATCCGAAAGAATAGCAATACTCAACATCAAACTTCCCATACAAAACAGCAGAGATGAATTATGGTCAATTATTCAGGTTTACTCGCCAACTGAAGCAGATATAAAACAAGATATGAACAAAATAGAAAAATTCTATCAACTATTACAAAGTACTGTTGATACTGCTCATAAAAATATAATAATAATGGGTGATTTTAATGGACAAAATGGAGAATGTCAAAGTAGCGAAGAGTACACGGTAGGAAGATACGGTAATGGCAACAGGAGCAAAAATGGACAAAGAATGGTTAACTTCGGTTTAGAAAACAAATTAAGTATTCTGAATAGTTTCTTCAAAAAGAAAAAGAATAAGAAATGGACGTGGACTTCCCCAAATGGACTCTTTAAAAATGAAATCGACTACATTATGACCAATAAACCAAAGGTTTTTAAAAATCTATCAGTTTTACATAATCTCAATTTTAACTCTGACCATAAAATGATTCGTGCAACGTTACGAGGGATACATATAAAGAAAAGTCGAAAGCTGCATCATGAATCGGTTCCCTATGTGAACATTAAAAATAATGTAGAGATAATAAAGAGCTTAAAAGAAATCCTAGACAGAAGAGAAGAAACAGAATACAATAAAACAATTGAAGCGAGATACTGCGATTTTGTGAATATTCTCAAAACTGAAGCTCGCAAAGCGTCTACAAATGATAAAGCCAAGCTATCCGCCGAAACAATTCTATTACTCAAAGAAAGAAAATTGCTCTTACAAGGCAATAAAAACAAAAAAACACGAAAAGATATCGCAGAAATAAGTAAAAATATCAATAAGAATATTAGGAAAGACAGAAAGCAAAAAAGGACAAATACTTTCCAATATCATATTAAGAAAACAGGCGGAGTAAAGAAAGCGTTTAAAGAATTAGAATCGAAAAAGAATTGGATGCCAAATATGAAAGACAAACAAGGAAGAAGTACTGCAAAAAGATCGGATATATTAAAGATTGCTACGGAATATTACAAGGAGTTGTACACAAGCAAAAATAATAAACTTGCTAATACTATGATAGACGACGCACAAGATTCTGAACCTATACCACCTATTCTAAAAGAAGAAACAGAAAGAGCTATTACTACGCAGAAGTTAGGAAAAGCACCTGGTCCCGATCAAATCACCAATGAACTACTCAAAATGTCCATGCCGGTAATTTTCCCTAAATTAACCAATTTATTTAACGAAATAATAACAGCAGAAGTTATCCCAGAGGATTGGACAAAATCCGTGATAGTTTTGTTACACAAAAAAGGAGACAAAGGAGATATTAACAATTATAGGCCAATAAGCTTAATGTCTAATATATATAAGGTATTTTCTAAAATACTATTGTTTAGACTAACAAACACCCTCGATCAAAACCAGCCGAGGGAGCAAGCTGGATTTAGGAGCAACTTCTCAACTATTGACCACATACACGTCCTACGCCAGATACTCCAGAAATACAAAGAATACAACAAAACATATTACTTGGCCTTCGTAGACTTCAACAAGGCGTTTGATTCCCTGGAACACCACTACATATGGGAATCATTAGAACAACAAGGGGTCCATAAAAAGTACATACGCATACTGAAAAATATTTATGGGAAAAGTAAAGCACAAATAAAACTGGAAAGGTCAGGCGAAGAGTTTCCGATAAAAAGAGGCGTCCGTCAAGGTGATCCTATTTCGCCAAAGATATTCTCCGCTGTGTTGGAGTTGATCTTTAGGAGACTGGGTTGGGAGGATTTCGGAATCAACGTGAACGGAGACAAACTGAGTCATTTGAGATTCGCTGATGATTTAATACTTTTCTCTGAATGCCCGATGACCTTGGAAAAAATGCTACAGCAATTATCAGACGAAAGTGCAAATGCAGGGCTCACAATGAATATAACAAAGACAAAAGTAATGAGCAACTCCTCACAAAAAAATGCTATTACAGTTAACAATCAACATTTAGAATTTGTAAGCGAATATGTTTATTTGGGCCAATTAGTATCACCAACAGAGAGCATGCAAAAAGAAATAGAAAGAAGAATAGCAAACACTTGGAAGAGATTCTGGTCGTTGAGCGAAATTATGAAAAATGAAGAAATACCTATGGCAGAGAAACGAAAAGTCTTCAATGCTTGCATACTGCCATGTCTTACATACGGATGCCAAACTTGGGCTTTAACTGAACAACAACAAAATAAATTAAATATATGTCAGAATGGGATAGAGAGAAGCGTATTGGGAGTAAGAAGAAGGGATAAAATACGATTAAAAAAGATCAAAGGAAAGACTAAGTTTGGAAAAGTGCAATCAATATGCAGAAAATTAAAATGGAGTTGGACAGGTCATATGCTGAGAGAAAAGAAAGATAAATGGACTAGAATAATAACGGAATGGTACCCTAGAGAAAGCAAAAGAAGTAGAGGAAGACAGTCGAAGCGATGGGAAGACGACTTGCAGCAAGTAGCTGGGCCAGAATGGTTACGTATAGCAAAGGACAAAAACACATGGAAATCCTTAGAGGAGGCCTTTGTCGAAAGACAAGCTGTTAAGGAGAGAGATGAGCCGAATGTCGGGAATATATATTAGTTAATTTATATAGTTCTATTATATTATTATCATTTTCATTTCTGTATTAATATGTAATGTTTAGTTAAATAGGTTAACAGCAATAAAGGCTTATTTTATTTTTATTTATTTTTATGTATTATTTAAATATTATAAATTAAACTGGCAAAAACACTTTCGTTGGGGATCGAATACGTCGACCCGGGTTTCGAGCATATCAAATGCTCATCATCATGGCGAGCGCGCAGCTGCGTCTGCGAGCTCCCGACGGGCACTGTCCGTCAAAATAGCTCGAAACCCGGGTCGACGTATTCGATCCCCAACGTGAGTGTTTTTGCCGGTTTAATTTATAATATTTAAATATGTGTGAAACTTACGAGAATTTCATTATGTATTATGTCAATACTCAGACATTATATTTTTATCGTTTTTTTACTTATACCGACTAAATAATCAATGGAGATAACGGAAAACTAGAAAACCAGGAGCGAAGAAATAAGAGCTCCAGAACAGTAAGTATGCAATATTATACAGTTAATATTTGCGATTAAAAAAACTACGCTCCTATGGGATTTGATTTTATGTCCCTGCTGTTTAACTGTCGGTCCTTTATTACTGCAAGAGATTGTAGCTTCTCAAAGTAATTAGACAAACTAGAATGTGATATTAATTAGATTTTTTTATATAAACAAAACTCTATTAACCATATACAACACTACAGCTACTACAGCGAAAGCATTGAGACTCCGTATAAGCCATTCCAGAGCAACAGGCAGTCCAAATGCTCCAGCTCACTACCAGTTGATAGCGTACCCAGCATTATCTCAGTAGGTTACAAAGCTTTTTTTTTCGTTTATTTATTTACCAACCTGGTCATAGCACAAGACTTGTGGTACTTACCTTTATGAAAGTGCATTATATTAATTGATCAACAAGTGCAAGACCTTCTTGAGATTAAAATAGCATGCTTTAACTGTATGATGATCTTAAAATACTAATAGCTTATTCGTTGAACCAAACAGATGCCAGCATTTTGATCACAGGTCGTATGGTAATCTTGCTCCTATAAGTTTTGAAAAGACGATGAACTCTCGGCCTCTGCCGACTCAAAGTATCGACATCAATAGGGCCAAATATATATAACCACTACCGAGATAACCTACTTGCGCTGCTTGAGTTGCTTCGCCAAGGTAGCCGCGTGCTAAAGTATTCATGCAGTCCCACACTGAGAGTTCTAACTTCCACGAAACCAGAGTCATGCCGTCGGGACTTATAACACCTTCACGCATTAGACCATATTTGGTTCAAGTATAGCTGTATCACTGCGCTGGTAAAATCCCGGCGGATGATATCGTTAAGGCTAGCATGGCAGGAAATTCGACAAGAACTTCGAGAACAGGTGAGGCTATGGTGACCGAGTTGATTATCTGTTGAAGTATAGCAAATAATAAGTTCCAGTTACCAGTTTCCAGTAGTCTGTTACAGTTACAGGGACTGATAGTATGTTGCTTAGTAGTAGTATTTTGGGCTGTGTTACTGCTGAACACAGCCTCCCCTATCAAGGAGGTATTTGCCATAATACCACGCTTGGCAGGCGTCTTGGGGATCGCAGTGTAAGTTGGCAGTTCTTTAGAAGGCGCTGCTGCCTACCTTACAGTATTTTTCCCCTAGTCGCCTCTTATGATACTCATGGGTTGATATGGGGAGGTACAATTCTAACCCGGCACCCGACGGAGCGTCTAGGTATAAGTACATGCAAGTCATTTAATGCAGTGTTTTCATTCGCATCGACTTCTAAGGTTCCGTCATCTAAATACCAAATGTTAAGTTTTGATTGGAGGCGTTGAATTATTGAGAAATTGGCAAAGCTATTGCTATACCCAGAGGATCACACTGTTCACATCCTTGGGAAGACAATATAACAATATTAGTAAGTTTTATTGTAAAACATGAAATTGAAGTACCTATAGATTAATGATAATATACAATTAAATATGTTTAGTTATATGATTGCAATGATCAGTATCTACGTCATATAGAATTGTATTATGTTAGTCATGTATATTTGCATGTCTAATCAGTAGGAATACTTCACTACAAACTATCTGGATAGTAGGTAGCCATCTTGTTATACCCCAATCTAACTTAAAAATATAATTTGAAATTTTATTTAAAAATTTACTGAAACCTCATGTCGAATAATACATTCCATTCGTCAGGGGAAATAAATATTATAGAAATGATTCATAGCGGAAACAAATATTGCCAAAACCTTATCATATGTGGTGTCAACGTACAGTTTAAAGTAAAACTAAACTAAATAGAAATCTGGAAAAAAATCATTATGCTGTTATGCTTAATTTATTTTTCACTGCATTTTCTGTTTCTTCAAAACCTAGCTGTACCAGGGGCACTTGAGTTATGTTACCTATGTAAATTGAGTTTAATTAAAACTTCAAGAACGTAGTAGTAGTAACAGAGTATTCGCTAAAGTACACTTGCATTAGTACACAAATCCGGTAAGAAGTAATGAAATAATGTAGTTCCATTCGAGCAAGCCATGTCATGACCTATCTGTAGAACGTGTGATAATATTATTATACGAATGAAAGTTGAAGGGTTTGACTATATTAACTTTTTGGAACTCCCTTTATACTGGTATAATTAACATTTCTGATGTAATAACCTCAGTATAAAAACAAGACCAAGTTCAAGTAATTATGGAAAATAATATGAGTATTGAAATGTAAGTGTACCCTTGACCTGGTACGGACCACATTTTGACCGGTTCACTTCCATTTCGGAAACTCGTAATGTTGCGGTTACATTGGTAGGTATATGATTAATTAATGTAAATAAAAAATAAACAGTATTTCCACTAAAGTTCACGTAAAGGTCTCGGTAAATTTACAACCCGTACAATGATAAGATAACAATTGAAATATTTTATTTCTGTTTAAAGCATTCTCATAAAGACAATATCACTCACATTTCAGTTTTTTTGTCTTTAACGCCATCTGTAAGAAGTACGCAAAATCTGATAGGTTTGTTTTTACTTTTAAATTAAGTCTTTTGTATTTCGTTTTTATTTTTTTATTTTTATTGCAAGCCTTTGACCTGAATCTCATCTGATGGTACGTGACGATGTGGTCGATGGTAATAAACAGGGATAACAAAACGTGAGTACATGTATACCTATTATATATACATACCTACTGAAAAGTTTTTCATACTTATCGTATAATATTCATCGTGCATTAATAATAAAGTTTTGTGAAAGCACCTACATATAATGCATTCATAGCAGCTATAAATAACTATTTATGGCTGCTATTTTTATTTTAAAAAAGTAGTTTTTTAAACCATCAATATGTTCGAAAAGGCCATTTTAATAAAAATAAAAACATATTTGAAACTTTGCGAATGCCTAGCTCACTACCACTCTCACGTAGAAAATGTATCGCCAAGTTCCTAACAGTGCGTTCCGGCAGTTGTGCTTGAGAGCAAGTAATTCAAGGTTATGCATATTTACCATCGTCTATCAAATAATCACTTACCAAAATGTGCATGAGTCCTAGCCGATTGCTAAATAATAAATAGCTGATATAGAGGTCACAGCCAAATATATAAGCTGTAAAAAAACTGGAAGACTTCAAGAGCAGAGTGACTCTTCTCGAGCAAGCCAGGTCATACATTCACAATCTACTTGTTAACATTTATTCTTATACACATTAACATTTATATTGAATTTATGTTACTGAGCAAAGCCTAGGCCCACCTGGTGTTCAGAAGTAGCCTCTGTCTATAAATATGCAAATGCATTTTCTGTAAAGTTACGAACTGCACCCATCACCCTTGTTGATAAATGTCACGTTGTTACCCATACCCATTACCCAGTAATGCGAACGTTATTGCTTGGCGTTAGAAAAGGTATGGTTGAAGTATTTAATTAACTAACCCGTTTCCAAAGAGTTCTGCTGTGTTCTGAGTATAGTTGTATGCAGAGATTTGATTTGAGAACTAATAATATTTTTAATATTATGAGGCACTGCCAGCATGCTGGGCACGCTGCCAACTGGTGGTGGGAAGCATTTGGACTGTCTGTGAGACTGCAACAATTTATAGGAGTTTTAGGTCGTGTAAATGTGTTTCTTATTACAGCTGTAGTATTTTATATATATCGTAGTATTTAGTTGAAAAAGGCATAACACAGCCGGTTAAAAAAACTAATGATTTTGTATTGCTGAACTATTTCCCAAAAGACGTATAAATGTTAAAAAATTCTCATTCTTTTCCTTGTACAATCTGATGGCAAAGCTCAACGACTCAAATTAATTAATATGAGAATTAAAGGCAAAATGAAAGACCAAAAACCTCATCCGTGTAAGGTTAAAGCACAAATGATTGTACTGACATCTCATTAGCTTAGCGGGAGCGATACGCCTCAGGCGTTATCGGGTGGCGGTACGAGTTATAAGCGGAGACAGGTGACGAATAAACTACTGGACTGTGTTGAAAAATTCTTTCACATTAGAATCCTCTTTTTGTATTTATTTTTAGAATTCTACATTATCCCTGATAAACATTATAACCTATGTTAATATTTTCAAAACATTAGATTTTTTTTTAAGACCCGTGTGAAGCTGGGACTTTCCGCTAGTATTTTTTTATAATGCAACAATATTCTGACATTACAAATGCCCTATATAATAGCAAAGACCAGTGTTTTTTGGTTAGATTTACACGCATACAATTGAAAATAAATTAATATACCTTTGAAATATTTGCTTGAATGCGTTACAATACGTATAAATCATCAGTATTAAATATATTATGAACAACAAAGGTAAATAAAAATATAAAGTGATATAGTCATAAACTCGTAAACTTATATTATAACAACATATTTTGTGAATAGAATTGTTGGTTGTATAAGATCTGTTCACGTACAAAACGATAAACAATATTTTTTTTTATCCGATAATTGGGGCTTAAACATCAAATATTTTTCTTCGACCCTGTTTTGTTAATTGTCAACTTACTCACAATTTTATTCGTCTACGATATACGTGTTATTTTTGCTCAACACTCTTATAATAAGCTACTATTTTCCATTCTTTCTCATAACTTGTCTTTACTCACTGGTGTTAGTCTCAAACTTCCTCTGATATACCTACTGCCAATTTAATATGCAACGCACCCATCGTATTTTAAGATATATAACCAAGTAGATAACATTTTGGTCAATCAACTAACATGAAACGTCTGCCAAATTTGAGAAATAAACATCATTATTTCTAAAATATACTAGTTTGTACTACACGCTGTCTATCTTCTCTTATACCAAATTATAAGGCAGAGTACACACTACACCACACATCTGTATTTTTGCCGATCAAAGGATCAGCTGCGCCTGACGTCCGTTTGAACCGTTTATCAAATTAGCAAGCTTCCTTTTCTATATAAAAATGTGTCTATCACAACCATTGTTGGTTCCAAGATTTTAAAATTAATATTTCTTGGGTTATGTTTGTTTTACGTTTGTTTGAACCTTTGTGTGTTATATGTGGGGGTGCTTTGAAGACTGTTTCATAAAATTAATGGGCAAGAAAACAATGCTCACTGTTCGTGGTTTTGCCTGTGTGTTTTTTGTACGAAAGTGAACGGTCTGTTCTGGTAACTATTTTGGGAACTAGTTCTTAAAATTTTGTTACTTATCATGGCCTTACTTACCACTATCCCAGTCTTGAGGAGTCGGTGAATGTGTCTTCTAATGACACAAAGGAACACGAACTTTAAAAATAGGTTTTCGCTTACTACACCCAGGATCACAAGGACATATATGTAAAACGTTTTGGTTTTGGCTTTGTGGCCGGCTACCTGACTGCCGCGGATGTCTTGGGAACATTATCTTGGAGATATAGGTACATGCTACCTACCTTTCAGCTGATGGGGTAAAAGGCCTGGTAAACACCTAACGCACTTCAACGATCCCCACATTCACTTGACGTGACAGGTGGCAGGCTATTGTATCCTCATTTCATTTCTTAGTGGTCACCTTAGTATGTTCCTTTCAAATTCAAATTCAAATCATTTATTACGCAAAACATGATTAAAATAACAGATGGTTGAAGAATAAATTACAAATGAGGTGCGCCATGCTTTAACCTATTGGTATGCGAAATGATACACTTAACGTTATTATTAAGGTTATGAATAGATTCAGGCGTTACTTTGCGGAAATCCATATTTAATAATAAATACTTTTAAAAGTATCCTAAAAACATTAAATAATATTTAAATAAAACACTTAAAAAAGCATTAAATTATATATCTAGTGACAATTCCGCCTAATTTTCCTGTCATCTACGTGACGTCACAAACATCACGCAGCCTAACCGGAAGAATACCCGACTATATAGTTTCGCTTCTAAACGAAGCATCTTCAGGAGGTCTTGACTCACCGAGCGCTCGATCGAGAAAAGATTATTATTCGTTAGTGGATACAACGAAAGGATTTGGAACTGTTTATATATACTTAAGCTGGGAATTGTCATATTAAATGAAGTTGGTAGAAAGAGAAACGCTGAATTTGGTAGGATAATTAATTTGTTTAAATCATATACAAACACACAGTTTTGAAAAATTGTGAATGTGTATTATAAGTATTTGTAATAATTTTCACAACATATTTTTCAAAAAGGTAATGATTAATTGATGTTGTACAAACTAAAATGATGTAATATGAAATATTTTTACACCGTTTAACGTAAATTAGGTAAAGAAACTTAAATACCTACTGCATCAATCGGATGGTCCACTGCTGAACCCAGGCTCCTCCATTAAAGGAAGGTTTTGAAATTATCCCTACCCTTGGCAGGCGGCTTGGGTATTTATAATGATAGTACTTCCAAGGCCACCTGCTGCCCACCTTCTGTGTATTTTTCTTGTCGTCGCCTAGTACGGCAATCTGACGTGGCTCCATAAAAAAACTACTAAACTTTATTATTTCTGTTTGCCAACGCTCTTCAAAACTAATTGATTATTCCTATCCTTCAGCTATTAGTCAAATAATCTGTGTAGTAACTATTGCTGCCTCTGCAATTTAAAAATAACCCAAAAATCGTTTGAACTTAAAATCAAATTATATGATTTACTATACTTTCAGCCGGTATATAAATCACAAATATCTTTTAACAAAAGTTTTATTTCAATCTTATTAGCGTTGCTTTGATAATATCATAAATTTTCGTTCACCGTTTCAAAGAAAATATCTGTTTGAAAACTCAAAGACCTAGACGGCATCTATTCTGTTCGCATTATGTGACTAATTTAATAAAAAAAATGTATATCATTGTTTACAAAGGTATAGGTAAGGTAGCGTAGTCAGGATTCACTAGAGGGCATATTAGTTTTAATTTTTACCCATGACTTGACGGATGTGATGGAATGGAAGCGGTACATGCATTTGGGGGTTAGAGGTTATCATTTTACTCTTGAAACTGTCATATTCCTAGGAATAATCTGATAACAGATGTCCGGTTTTTTTCACTGAGCAGCTATCATTTCTGAGCAGGTTTATAAAAACATGTTTTACAGAGTCAGTTTACCCCGGGGCGCACTATAGCTACCTAATTAGTCGGCGCTTGAGGGATGAATGTTCTTATATATCTCCAAAATGATTGGAACGATTGAGTATAAAATCGACTGAAATCTGAATGGGAGGTCGATATGACAGGTATCAAAGTTCGGTTCGTACCGTGCAGTTTTTCGTCGTACCTATTTTACTTGTATGCTAAAATGGATAAAAAATAAATACCTCATCGGGAAATTGATAAAATTACTATCAAAATAATGATCAAGCTGCCAAAATTATAAGTCTAATCTAAAAAACGATTGAACCTAGAAAATTTGTTTAGTGCAGAATTTAAAGCTATCATTGAAATCTACATTTTGAATGACAGTTGTCAAACTTAAATGGACTGTATTTTAGAAACTATTGATCATCGACCACTAATTTATTTACAAAACGTTTAACTCTCATTTCATTAGGTTCTTGATAAGGCATATATTTTATTGAGTTTTTCATTGCACTTTGTCACCACTATCCTAGTCGTCCACATTTAAGGGTAGTGGATACTATTCGTTATTTTATTTTTTGTTTGTTATTGTTCCGGAACTAGGTCGAGGCCCACCTGTTGTTAAGAGGACTAACCTCTGCCTATAACAGATGCATTTCGTCACAAATCACGAATTGCACTGCACCTTGAGACATAGTTATTCAGTTGCACCTGACTAAACCTGACTACGTCCCTGTGGATACACGGATGCGGGTTTATCTGCTACTCCCTCAGGCAAGCCTGGTAATTATTATTTCACTTTGTATTATGTTCTTTGTGCGCTCGTTTTCAGATTTCTTTTGTAGCCGCGATTACTCGTATTGTCTTCAACATATTCTAATCGTCATTGAGATAAAGGCCAGTGTGTGTAGCATTTTCCGGAGTCCCGTACGATAAACTGGGTCTTTTTACTAAATCTGTCCATTCACGCGTCTGTCCTACTTTTTACGTCTTTATTATGTCGTTATTAAAAAACCTGCAGAAATTTTCAATCAATACGTAAAAATAACTATGTGATACATTCTAAAAAAATGCCTCTGGGGTACCAGACTAGAAAGCTACTCCCATGACCGCATGCTAGCTACCACCCTCAAGAAGAAAACATATCGCCGTCTAACGGTGTGTTCCGGCAACTGTCTTTCCCTAAATGCTCTACGACAATGCATTAATTTGAATGACAAAATAATTAAATATATATATTTTTTTAATTTGTTAATGTCTCTGTCTTTGTCTTTGTATTAAATTTATGAACATGTTTTCAAATGTTAAATTATAATGTAAACTCAGGCTGATATAACTAAATTAGTTAATTATGATGATCAATACTTAAAAAAATATATAATGATAGATAGATAATTCTTTATTTACTACAATTTTTGATTGGTTGTAAGTTACAAAAAACTTTTATAACTTACAACCAATTGCAATAATGAGCAGTCCCATCGCTCAGATGTCACTCTTCCAGACCACACTTTTTACTGTTTGTTAAACTCGAAAGATATCAAAATATGTACAAAAAATTAGTAATATACAAGAGAGATGATATTCATGATCAATCAAGCCCCCTATCAGGCTTAAAAACAAACAATACAAGTCTAAATGCACTGACTTTTATTTTTGATTGAGAGCTCAAAACATTGAAATGCACTATTGGAGCCACAGCAGACAGCCTTGCAAAAACCAGTGCCGTCATAAAAACTGCATACGTCGATGGCTTATCAAAGTGGTCACGTTAAAAATACGTGACGTGGTCTATTTATTCCTGACTCTAAAACCCGGTACGAAACGGTTTTCGACTGACAATTCACCCCAATTTGTTCGTTTGGAGTTGTTGTTACACCGTATTGTAACTTTTTACCTAAAACTTTATAAACTAGTATTTAAAATCATTCTGCCTCCTTCTTCTTTCATTTATTCTGGTCAGCAAAGCCGTGGTTTCTAAAACGATCCTTAGCGGTGCCCTTGAGTCTGTCGCTAACTTTTTGTCTGTGCTTGTGACGGAGTTGAGGCCCACCTGATGTTAAGCAAACTAAACTCTACATCGGATGCATTTTGTCATTAGTAAAGAATCGTACTGCGCCCGTCACCCTGAGACATACAGTCGTTAAGTCCCAGGTGCCTGTAATTTTACAGGCTCTCAAGGACTGCTGCCGGAACACACTGTAAGGTGCTTAGGGGCAGATTTTCTACTTGAGCATGGTAGCTAGCTAGGCGAACATTCGCAAAATGCCCTTCCACCATGCGGCGCAGCTCAATTTCACTTGCTATGGTACTGTGTGTATTTGCACAATACTGCTGCGAGGCAGAATATTTTACACTACGGTGGTACTGACCACGACAGAGTCTTGCTGAAGGGACCTATCACCAGACTCTTATTATTAACATTTCACATTCAAACTTTTCTTGGTTTTGTAAAGTTAGTTTAAAAAAAATGTCCTGTAATTTTCAACTGTATGTTCACTTCATTGTGATGGAAGCAATTTTTTTAGAAAGAGATTGAACTATTAAATTTTTCCCAAAATCCGTGACCATTGTTTACCAGTTATTTACACTTTGTTACTAGACGTTTTGCGACCAACGAGAACGTACAAATTCATATATCAATATTTACAACTGTACTTACAGAAAAATAAATGTTAATTTGTATTCAAATGGACAGCCTTCCTATCTTTGATAAGGCGCAACGCGGTGTGAATCACCCATAGGCTCAGTTTGTTTTGGGTTTTTCACACCATGGTTTGAAATGGCCTCGGTATTTTGGAAATTGGGACCATGGTGTTAAAATTGTACATGTATTATGGGTATAATGAGTTCGATGTCCACAAAATACAAGTATTTTGTGCATATTAGACCAAGATAGTAGTGTAGTTTAATAATAATAATTTAGTGAAATAATTTTTTTATTATTTTTATCGCGTTTGTACGTAGGTATCGTAACCATTCTACATGAACATGTTATTCGCGGACCTAAAATAATAATGATCATTATCATCTATTAAATTTATAAAACCCCAATTAATATCAAAATGGTTAAAGAGTAATTAAATTTATATACCTCTAAAACTTTTCATTTAATAATATACGTGAATATTAGGGATTACATACCAGTATGTCATTGAAAAGACAATAAGAAAATTGCTTTCAATATTTAATTCAAACATAATTTTATGAGAACTTTGTGTTGGCTTTGAACTTTGATGTGAATCCACAACAGTGAAGACCAAGCTATTGTTGGACATAATCATGGGAGGCCTTTGTCCAACAATGAGACACTCAAGGTTATCAGTAATAGCAACATTCAAGTGATAATGGCTTTATGGCAGTTACTGTTGGCTATCGAAGTAGAGTTGGCGGCTATAGGTTCCAATCCTACGGCCTTTTTTTCGATACAACGGTTTTACACGTAATTTTTAATATATTGACTGACTGCAAAACTGCCTGAAAACAGTTTCCGAGATTTGGTGAATAACGTTCTTGCCTTAAGTATATTGTATATTAGGTAATCATCCGTAAGTAATCTTTATAAGTATATCTAAAAAAATCAAATTCAGTTCGTTCGTCTCGCTATAACCGAGAACGGCTGGTTCTGAACGATTCTGGTTTTGAAATGTTTGTCGTAGTCCAGGGAAATTTTAACGATGAGAATATATGGTGAGGATAATAGTTTAAACAACAATTTCATTTTCCCATATAAACTGATTCTATATATTCTAAGTAGAAACTTAAACTTTCCTGTCAAACATTTGACGTTCGTCCGTTAGGATAGGTGATACGAAGTACACCGGGTCATCTAGTCACGAATAATATTCTTTGAGCATAGTAAAACCAGTGGCAGATGTCGAGGGCGTTAGACTGCCTTGATTTGTTTAAAGAGAATATAGGCATTAGATGTTACAAAAACTGTATCTGTATGTAGCTTTGAAATTAACTTGATACGGTATGCTTATACATTTTTATAGGTACCTATAAAAATTAGAGATATATAGTAGTTCCCTTCGTATCCAGACTACAGTAGACTTGAATCTTTTATGGGCCTCTAGTCAAACTACTTTTCGCGCACCGTCCCCTATGACGGTTTGAGAAACACAATTGGAGCACGAAATTTCGGCGACATAGCCGATCCCCGCGGTAGCTGAGCGGTTAAAGCATCCGGCGCGAAATCGGATGGACGCGGGTTCAATTCCCGCCCGGGGCAAAACATTTTGTACTCCAATAATTTGTAAATTTATACTTGTCTGGATTTAATATGATTAAAGACCTAAGTACAGTCCTCAAATTAAAATCATACCGTGCATATATGACAGGTGATACCAAAAGAAACCATGGTGGTAGGACATTTAGCGAATGCCCGCTTGGTAATTACCACCCTTAAGTAGAAACTCTACCGCCAAGCACAAAGTAATACCTCCGGTAGCTATTCTTGGTAATCAGAAATTTTAGTTTAATTTGAACAATATCTTCGACCGCATCAGCATTTACCATCATGTGAGATAGTGGTCAAAGGCTAACCTATCAGTTATTTAAAAATATTTTAGACCTTATTTAATAAATATTCACTAAGTCAGCATCTTAAGTTGCCTTGAGAGCTATACAAAACTGAGATTGGTTTATTAGTACGGACTATATACACCATAACTTAACTTGACCTATAGATTTAACCTAAAATATACATGCGTCAACTTGAACCTACTTCCTTATTTTGGCTGACTTAAAAGACATTTTTTTTTTTCACAACTTGAAGCAGTGATAGTTCAGTGGCATTGCTGAGGCAGAGGATTAACATCAGATGGGCCTCGAGCTTGTTCCGTCACAATAACATAAAAAAAACACTTAAAAATATTAAAATATATCTGGTGACAATTCCGCCTAATATTCTTGTTAAGCCGACGTGACGTCACAAACACCACGCAGCCAAACCGGAAGAATTTTCGACGCGTTTCGTTTCTACCCGAATGACCGAAATTTTTTTCGTAGAATATTTTAAAAATATTTGTAATTATTAGATATGGATTTCCGCAAACGCCTGAATCTATTCAATAAATCAACTCTTCAAATCATTATTTTCAAGGCACTTTCTTAACCCACTCCAATCTCTCCATATTGCGAGCTAGGCGCTCTCACAAAACATGTCTGCAAAGTGCAAGGCAGCAGAAACTCGGGTCCCAGCTTAATTTAGTGACCGATAATTAAACCCCTCCCCCCACCTCCCGAGGGTCAGGGGGGCGGGTTCGACCCCTGGACATGCTGAGAAGTGTACTTTTGTCTAACAAGAAGGGGTGCTCACGATTCTGATGGTGTGATTCTTTGTTAAAGAATTGGACACGATTGGATGTACTTACATGGATTGGTAGACCTGTGCAATATATAGTTATTTTTATTGTTAATGTAATCATAAAACATGACACTTTGTTATACAATGAGTATCTTTGTCTAATAATATTCTATTTTATATATTATTATCTAAATTTGATTTCAAGCTTTCGCATGCTAAGGATTAATTACACTTACAAAGGTTTTTTTTGAAGGTTGGTTAAGCTGGTAATCATATTCGACCACAGCAATACTACCAATAGGTGAGACAGCTTTTCTAGAACTTAACTTACAAAAGCATATGATGATGTTCTATATTAATATTAGACAGTTGTTCTTATACTATGTTTTCCCACTTAAATAAAAGCGACACAAAACGACTTGTTCATAATTTAATTTATATTACCTATGTTCAATCAGTTTTTCAGAACTGATTGAATTAATCATTTAACTAAAGATACCATCAGTACCCCCTGAGCACGTGGGCTGACCAGTGAAGTAAATCGGCCAAGTGCGATTCGGATTCGCGCACGAAGTGTTCCGTACAATTAGCTATACAACATTAGACTTCATATTTTAACCTTTTTTTGTTTTAACGTGCGCGAGTCCAACTCGCACTTGGCCAACTTTTTGTCTTTGTTGTTATAGCGGCAACAGAAATACATAATCTGTGAAAATTTCAACTTGCTAGCTATCACCGTTCTTGAGATATATACAGCCTGGTGACGTACAGACGGACGGACAGCGTCTTAGTCAAGCAACAAGTGTCCTAGCAAGGTTCTTGAGATATATACAGCCTGGTGACGTACAGACGGACGGACAGCGTTTTAGTCAAGCAACAAGTGTCCTAGCAAGTCTTAGTAATAGGGTAGCGTTTTTTGCCCTTTGGGTACGGAACCCTAAAAAGGCTTACTTTCCTCGGTCTCTATAGATAATGTCTCTATAAATATATAATAATAGATATATATCCCCTCTATGAAGAAACTGTGTAGGACCTACTATTTCTGAGATATGTACAATGTACATTGGATATCCAATCGTAGGGTGTTTACCTATGGCGGAATTCAAACGCCCGACTTCCAGCTCTACGCAATGTATGCGTTTCCTGATTCTTAGGTTTTCAGTCAACAGTGGCCAACAAAAAAAATATGCGCTATAAAATGTGGATAAACGCATGCGATAGTATTAGAAAAGCATATTTTCATATATCTCTTTTATATTTGATACAATGTTTTGAAACAAAATGGATGAAAAAGCGTAGAAAGTTTAGGACTAAGGAACGAACGAACGAAACAAAAAACTGTCGCCAAACAACTAATGTTGCGTATGCAGATATCCATGAACGCAGCCCACTCTTGGTTAAGTTAGTTTATCACCTTCAACATCATTTGCCAAAATTAAAAAGTAGCCATTAGTAGTAAAGTTTGCCTTGTCGTTCTTAAACGATCAACTATGTTAAGGGCGCACCGAGCTTTTTAGGCGCGTCGCTTATGTGTGCGTACACGCACGCCAACAGCATCCGAAGCATCCATCCCGTCCGAAGACCGAAGAATTACTAAATCGGATAGGGACAAAGCATCGCGGCTCTGACTAAAATGGGCGGAACATGCGTGAATTTGAGTATTTCCTTCGTATAATAAAAACAAATATCTATTTAAAAATGTAATGTGTATACGTTATAGAAAACAATATGTAGTTTTTTTAATTTTTAAATACGGATGACTCTCCGTTAAATATTTACGCCGTACTAAGGGTTTATTTCTTTTTTTAGATGTAACTTCTGATTTTTTTCTATAGAGAAAATTTTAAGTAATCGTATTTCCTAAGTGTACAATTTATAGAATGAATCCTTAAATATATTATATATTAATTAAATAACTCAAAATTAAGAAATAAAGATACAGCAAGGGATCAAACGAACCACAATTACGTATCGCTGCCTCGGTGCAGGTTTAAGCAACGACCGCTGTGCCTTCTTGACTTGGATGGGTGACCGCTAGTCGTACTTACCACTTGTTGTCTTTTTGGATGGCAGTCGTTATAACATGGTGGTAGGACATTTCGCGAGTGTCCGCCTGGCTAAACTTTAAGTAAACTGTCGCCCATGGCGATCAAAGATCGAAATAGCGCGGTAATGGAGGCCCTGTTAAAATGTGACGAGGGAGAATAACAAAATATGTAAATTTCTGTAGGTATATTATTTTATTGTAATTCCAAATTAGTTTTATAATTGTAATCGTTGGCACGGGTATCCGGAGCGGTCATGATTACAGAAAGGTGTTGTCTAGCGGCGGTGTTGTGTGTCGGGTCGCCATCTTCCCTCAAAAATGGTTGAGGAAGGCGATGGCTGGCACATGCGTCAACTCGTGAACGGGTGCTGCTAGAGGATACTGGTCTGCCATAGATGCTAGTGACATTAACGGAAAAAAAACTTTTAACACTGTTCCCCCTTGGAATATTGCATGTTTCCTATTTCATATTTCTTGTTTTTAAATAAAAAATGTCATAGTTGAAAAAAGTCACAGACCCTGGAGTCTGTGGAGTGTAGATCTATACTTATAATAAAACTGTAACAGGTCCAATTCTGTACATGGCAGATATTTTGAAAAAAAAAATGTACAGTACTCTGTAGCTGATACTGATGCCGAAACTGTATTTTTTTTTATTTTTGTCTGTCTGTCTGTCTGTCTGTCTGTCTGTCTGTATCCCGGCCGCGTATCACTCCAAAACTACTGAATGGATTTCAATGAAACTTAGCATGATTGGAGTTCATACTACAAGGTAGGATAATTTAGCTTTTTATCCCGAAATTCAGCATGGTTCCCTTGGGAGAGGGGATGAAAGTCAAAATATACACTTAGTTGTAATTTATTAACGCGTAGTCCGATTTCATACGTTCTTTTTAGGGTTCCGTACCCAAAGGGTAAAAACGGTCTGTCCGGCTGTCCGTCCGTCTGTCCGTCTGTCCGTCCGTCCGTCCGTCCGTCCGTCCGCCTGTCACCAGGCTGTATCTCAAGAACGGTGATAGCTAGACAGTTGAAATTTTCACAGTGGATGTATTTCTGTTGCCACTATAACAACAAATGCAAAAAGTTGGCCAAGTGCGAGTTGGACTCGCGCACGTTAAAACAAAAAAAAGGTTAAAATTTGAAGTCTTATGTTGTACGGAACCCTTCGTGCGCGAGTCAGACTCGCACTTGGCCGAGTTTTTTGTTAGAATAGTGGTACTTTAAAATTTATCCCGTAAATATTTCAAAGTCATCGGGTTTGAAGTTCAGAAATAACAGACATCACAACCTAAATATTACGTTCCAAATAACTTGACACCCAAAATGTACAGAAACCTTTGAACGTACGGCTCATCTTAAGCTGGCGTTTGCACTTTATCGTATATAATAGATAGGTCTGTAGTTGGACCTCTCCAAAAGACTGATTTTTCAAACGATAAAACACAGTCTTTTTATTACGATAAGCACAACTTCCCTACGTATATTTTTCATAACATGCAATGCTCTAATCAGTCTAATCTATATCTATAACAGGTTGGAAAAGGCAGGTAGGGAAGCGCGAGGGGTAAGACGCTTACATTCATCTATTTATACTCATAATAAAACTGTAACAGGTTCAATTCTGTACATTGCAGATATTTTGAAAATATGTTTTGAGAGCAATCTGTAGCTGATACTGAAGCAAAAACTGTTTTTTTTTCTGGCTGTCTGTCTGTATCCCGGCTGCGCACCACTCCACAACTACTGAATGGATTTGAAAGAAACTTAGCACGATTCGAGTTCATACTACGACGAAGACATACGATACTTTTATCCCGAAATTCAGTACGGTTCTCTTGGGAAAGGGGATGATAGTCAAAATGTACACTTAGTTGTAATTTATTAGCGCGTAGTCCGATTTCAATCATTCTTTTTTTGTTACAATAGTGGTAATTTAATTATTTTCCCGTAAATATTTCAAAGTCCTCAGTTTTGCAGTTAAGAAATTACAGATGTCACAAACTAAATATTTCGTTTTATATAACTTGAACCTCGGAATATTGAGAAACCCTTAAACGTACGACTCATCTTAAGCCCACAGGCAGCCCGGAACCCCACGGGAAGCCCGACACCCCACGGACAGACCGGCATCCCACGGGCAGCCCGGCACCCTTATTTAGTTTTGCAAGCTTGCTACTATAAAACTCTAAAATGTGGTACATTCACCACAATCAGTTTTTAAAACTACATATCTTTCTTTTAACGGATACATTTCGGAGACTGCGCAATGGAAGTGCACAATGTTGTCTTAGGTTTTCGCGATTGGTACACTTAGTAATTAAACAACTTTAAACGGTTTAAATCACGTACACTTATCATTATTTTTGTCCGGACTTTTCAAACACTTTGTAGTGATCGTGGTCACGGGGTGACTGTCGGGACAAAAATAATGATAAATATACGTGATTTAATGCGTTTAAAGTTGGAAGTGCACAACTTTAGTAGATTGTTATACAAGGGTCGAAAGGAATTGGTAACTTTCACCCCTGGTCAGCTCTCTACTTTTCATTTCGAATTTAAAGAAATTAAAAAAAAGTAGCTTTTCTAAAAATTATTCATTGAAAAAATAACATACTTACTAAAAATTTATTGAGAGGTTAGAACTATTTGTGAAATTTTACGTAAAATTTTGTTTGGAATATTTACAGGCAGCTATAGCCCGAATAGGAATCTCCCTGCTTTTCACTACTAATATAAGGAATAACGATATAAAAATAGTATGTTTTTTAAAATGAATGCGGCTATAGTCCAAGTAGGAATCGATGACTTACATCCGTGTTAAACACTCTACTTTTCATTTAAAATATGAGGAGAGTAAAAAAATAGTAGTTGCATGGTGGTAGGGCATTTTGCGAATGCCCGCCTGGCTAGCTACCACCCTCAAGTAGAAAATCTGTCGCCAAGCACCTAACGGTGTGTTGCGGCAGTTGTCCTTGAGAGCCAGTAAATATCTAGGTTAGCCTGAACAACACCTTCGACCACATCATCACTTTCTATCAGGTGAGATAGTGGTCAAAGGCTAACCTATCATGCAGAAAAAAAAAAGTTTTTCTAAATATTTACTAAAAATAATAAACATGAGTAGAAGATACAAAGATACACTAGGAGTTAGAACAATGAAATTAAGGGAAGTTTTAGTTAGTTTTTTTTAACCTACACTTTTTACCTTATATTTAGTTACTACCCTGCCAAACATAGTTGTTATTAATTGTTTTATAACAACAGAGTATTTTACAACGAAAAATCTTAGAAATATAACTTTGTTTACACCATTGGTTACCATGGTTACAAGTCATTCCGGCCCAAGAGAAGGAAGCATTTACTATGAGTTTTTCCCGGCCTTAGGTGGGAAGGAGCGTACTCAGATCAAACAAACACTACTTTCCGAGAATGAGAAATAAAATAAAAAAATCGATCTACCGTCAAACAAAACGCCTAAAATCGAAATTCTAAAGAAACGCACAATGTACTTTGCTTCAACATTTATTGTGCGAACCGGGAAATAACTCTCTGAGTTACTTAACTACTGTCTTCTGGAAAATACAACCCGGGAGTTTTGAAATCCAAAGTAAAAAGCTCCATTCTGAGCTATGGTTTACTATAAGAGTGCTTCACCGCAGACCACAGTGTTGCTTAATATGAGATAAACAGTGCACAAATGTGAATAATTAGTCTGCAGGTACGGCAATCGCGAACGAAGTCGCGGGTACAGCTAGTTTATAAATAAATTTAAAAAATAAACTGTCGCCAAGTCCGTAGCAGTATGTTTCGGAAGTTGTCCTTAAGAGCCAGTAATTATATAGGTAAGCCTGAATAACATCTTCGATCGCGGGATGTCAAAGGCAACCCAACCAGTTATTAAAATAGTGTAGTCTGCAGTAGAGATCATTCCCTTCTCTAAATAATATAATCTGCAGTACAGCTCTATCAAATCACGCCCCATCGGATGTTAGCTTTAAGATCGATTTATTAGCTTTAAGATTCGACCTTTAAAAACTAAAATACTTATAACATACGATATTCATTTCAAAGTTGTTTTCAAATGTAACTTTGCAACGGTAGTCATGATTCGTGATATAAATGCGTCTATCGGCGTTTGAATCTAAAGTAGATAGCCAACATTTGCATTTTATCTATTGAAACCAATAAATCCATTACAGTTCACCAAAAATAGTTGTAGTCTACGGGGAACTGCCATTTCCCAGTTTTATTAGACTAAAAACTAAAAATTGTTGATGCATTTGGGATAAAAGTAGTTGTCATAGTTAACAAGTTTTAGTATAGACGGGTACAGGTTTAATTTTAAAATTCACTTTGTTTACCTACTATAAATGGGATTCTATTACTAAGCCTTCGCTGTACATCTCTGTCCGTCCGTCCGAGCGACCTATGAAACGCGCAACAGCTTTCGATTGTACAATAGCATCAAAATCGGTACATCCTTAAAAAAATTATACGGCAACACATAAAAATAATCGAATTGAGAACCTCCACCTTATTTAAAAGTCGGTTAAAAACACATTTTATGGGTATACAAGAAACGTACTTTATTAAGTTAATTGTTTTTGCTCTATCGTGAAAACGGTAATGCATACAAGCGTCAAAATCATAATCAAATCATTTATTTATTTGTAAAGAGGATCTTAATCATTCGAATGCATATGTTTTTATGAAACTTATATTTTTCTCTCGTTTATACCATAAAGTACTAGAAATATTATATATATTTACAATAAACTATAAATTCCTTCACGCTTTAAAAATAATTGCTTTGAAGCCAGTCAGTTAAAGATTTCTTAAATATCTTAAATGGTACGGAACCATCAGACTGAGAGACTAACACGCACATGGCTGATTATATTTATATTGCCTTTGCCTCAAAAATAACCACAAGTATATAAACATCTACATACAAATTTATTTAACAATACCCTTTTTATCAGGCCAAACAGTTTTCAACCATCCTACCGGATGTGTTTGTTCGTCACCTCCTTTACAGCTTAACAGATTTTGATGACGTTTAGTATTCAGATTACTTTAATCTTGGAATAACATATAGAACCTGACTCATTGGCAAGTTATCCAAAGAGAACGGAAGAACCCATATACAGTCTATAATAATTCTCTTCTCTAAAAGTAAGTAGGTATTTGTTCAAAAATAAATTCATCACACACCACACCGATTCAATTATCATAGATTAAGGATGGAGCAGATGTGGTTTCAATAATTCTGCCAACGAGAGGATATTCAACTCACGCCAGCAATGTGTGCCAAGTCTTATATTTTACACATAGATGGAAAAATTAAGTCTTTTTTGGAACTTTATGTTCTCCTTAGAGGGCAACAGAGACAGCTGAACATTTCATAATTGTTATATATTGAAGCGTATGTATGTATGTATTGAATCGGTATTTGTTACGTGAAAATAAAGTATTCTATCGTATTTGCATTATTAGATTTATTAGGTACTAGATTTCCGGCCACAGCTCAGTCCGCGCGTATCGCGCAAAACCATAACCTCTGTTTGCGCAGTTAGATAAAAATAATCTTATGGCCTTCCCCAGGTCTCAAACTATTTCCATACCAAATTTCATCCAAATGGGTGTAGGCGTTTTTAAGTTTATTCGTTGCATACAAAAATACAAATCTTTCCTCTTTATAATATTAGTGTAGATATAGGTACCTATCCTAATAACTCATTTTATTTTATAAAGACATATATTTTAGCAACTTTTACCTGGCATCCTAATCTAAGGTAATTCCATTTTGTCAAAAAATATGAAATTAATTTCAATATGTATTAAATGTGTTTTAAATAATGGCTTTATTCCGAAGCAACATCTAGCAGTAAGTATTATATAGCTTAGCTTGTAGACCATGAAAATATGAGCTCAGAGTGTTTTATATCAGCATGGCACCGACTTTAGCCTGTTATGATGTCCGAGCGGTACATAGCTATGGACTGCCGTGCCGCAGGACCCTGGTTCGATCCCCATCGCCGGTTTGCGCTTCACCGCATGGTGGAAACGCATTATGCGAATGCCCACCTGGCTAGCTACCACGCTCTAGTATAAAAGTCTGTCGCCAAGCACCTAACAGTGTGTTCCGGCAGCAGTTCTTGAGAGTCAGTAAAATTACAGGCACATGGGACTTAACTACTGTATGTCTTAGGGTGACGGACGCAGTTGCAATAAGTCCGCTTAACATCAGGTGAGCTCGTGCAAGTTCCGTTACAATTACATACAAAAAAAAAATTGTAATATCGTACTGTGACTAGGTGTTAGAACCGTTAGAAGTCGGTTCCGTTTTTTGACCATCTAAAAAAAATGAGGTAGTATTCATTTCAACTGGACTTTTTTTATGTTTCTTACCTCAGAAATGTTGACTGAGTGAACCATTTTTTATGATTCTTTTTACTTGAAAGCTGATGCTTGCCGTGTGGTCCCATTTAAATTTCATCATAATCAGTCCATCCGTTTCGAGTTACACTCCAATAACTGTGTGTTTTCCTAGATCTAGATGATTATAGTCCTATATTTCCTATATAGACGTCAGTCAATGACAATCGATCCCATAAGTAGCAAGGTTCACTATAAATGGAACCGACCTCAACACTCAAAAGTGTGAAATAACTTGTCGAAAGAAATACCATGCGCACAAATTGTGATAATAAGTACTTTTTAACTATCATGGTACCGACTTCAACAAATTATTTAATATAATGTTTAGCACTTTACTAACAACAGTGAAACAACAGCATCTTTTGAGTGAGCTAGCAAAGAGTTCAGATATTTAGGTAGACTAACAAAATCGAAAATAAGATCCGTCTGCAATACTTGACTGAAGCAGACGAACTTATGAACCCATTTATTTAATCATCGGTGTGGGAAACGAAGTCAATTGTACATTGTAGAATATAATTTGAGATTCCGCAGACATTTGTATAACAATGGACAATTTGATAATATTTCGTAACTGATTACGGCAACTCGTATTGTATCAAATTGAATTTGATTGACGGCTAGGTGATGATGGTATCTCGCCCATCTTGCTCTAGACTATTTTAATCTTGATGAGAAAACGTTTTTGTTCTACAAATTTGTATGAGGACGGTGACTGTTTAGAGGATTACCGGTCTTTGAGATATTTGTAATATATTTTGAAGGAAGTGCATAGAACCAGTATTTTTCGTGTTCCATAGTTATTCTTACTATTGGTTATAATAATGGCTATCAGCAATTATATTCATCGTCATCAACAAAAGCTCACGGTTGACCATATTCCTCTACCATTACAGGGGGTGTGCCATAATCACCAAGCTTGGCATTGAGGATGGTAGTGTAAGATGAAAATTCTTTATAAGGCTCTGCTGCAGCCTACTAGTTTTTTTTCATTCCTCTGATGACTCCCATAGATATTAGGGGATGTAATCCTAGGCTGATACCCCACGGGGTACTCTATTATATATCTAGGTATAATTTATTGTCTAAATAATTATTGGATTTAGGACCGCACCGCAAAGGAACAATAATATGGTTTAAAAAAAATACGAAGCTAATTATTCTGATACAGTTTGTAAAAGGACTTCACTCGAAAAAGTCAGTGTCAATAAGCATGTAGCTTCACTTTTGGACCTATTTTTTTTATATAGCTGATAGTTGCTTGGCGACATATTTTCTACTTGAGGGGTCACGCAGGCATTGGCAAAATGCCCAACCAATGTGGTAGCCTTCAAACCTAAGACAACCAGGACCAACGGCTTAACGCGCCCTCCGAAGCGAATGCACGCTCACTAGTAATGCCACTAGCGGTCACCCATCCAAGTCATGACTGCAGCAACGTTGCCAAACTAAGAAAAACGGATAGAACAGCTAAGCAAATTTCGCTACGAGCGCTGCAAAATCATATTACGATATCTAAAACCCAAATATACTTGTACATCCCAAAACGCATCAAATATAAAAACTAGAACATAGTAAATTGTCGCTCAAATATAAGTTGTGGGTAGCCAATGGTTACGAGCCGTCTTTTGTGGTGTTTCATAGGGGAGGCATTTGTTCGACGTCGTCGTCTTCCGGCTGATGATAAGGTAATAAATAATAATATACACATATTTACAAAATCAAAGGTAAACTCAAACCTTTTTATCGAGTAGATACAAATTCTACAACATTATACAAAAGGTATCAAAGTAGCAAAAAGCTTACGGTCGTGTGCGTCCTCTGTTTGCGATCGAATCTGCCGACGCTACACACTACTCCCGCGCCTTCTTTATGGTAATTACGTTTTTTGTTAACGCTACTTGTTTGTGAACAGGTGATCGAGGGTGTTGGTTTTGGGGCCTCGATACTGTAAACTAAGTAAGCTGATATTAACAAATACCTACTAGAAAAATGTTTGTAATACAAAAATATTTAATAGAAATATTATTTTAACTCTAAACTTGATTAAATGTGTGAATTTTAAATTTATATTTATATTTATAAAATATATAACTACTCATGTCATTATTATAAATGAATATTTTAGAAAAACACACTAATTTCCTTTTCTTATATTTGAAATGAAACCTTTCGACCCCTGTATAACAATCTACTACTTCACTTCTTATACTCGGAAAGTTCTTGTTTCAGCTTAGTGTGAGCGGAATAAATAAATAATTTATTATTGTAAATATTTTTTCATTGTGAGTAATTTATTACCGCACATCATTTCTCATTGTAAATAATTTATATCATTATTTATTTAGTTGCAAATAATAAAAAATAATTTGTTGGGCTATGTGGCAACTTCATGTCTCAGGATGATGGTCGTAGTACAGTATGTACAGTTCGCCATTTATGACGATTTGCATCTGTTATAGGCAGAGGTTAACCGCTTAACATCAGGTAGGCCTCCTGCTTGTTTTATCACTATAGTTAAAACAAAAGACGTCACAGCGGCTTAGTAGGAAAATTAGGCGAAATTGTCACTATATATTTTATAAAAAATATTTCATGAAAAATATTATGTATTCTGTGACAATCTCGATGTAACAAAAAAAATCATAATCTGATGATCCTGTGAAAAGGAAGCGTGGTTAACTTAAAATATACGCACCAACTTAAGAACCATCCACCTTGTTAAGAAATCTGTAATTATTTTTTCAGTGAATGTCAAATTTGCATTTCGCCATGCTTACAGTTTAAAAACTGTAGGCATGTCGAAAGGCAAATTAATACAAAAGCATTGCATGCGACGGAGCAGACCCTTTTTCCTTTACTCTGCCCGTCATACTAACTTTGTTTTACATCGTGTATTAGTTTTGTGGTTCCGTGGATTTTCTTTACTTGAGCAAGATTGTTTTTTTATGTTGAAACTTTTTGTTATTGAAATATGTGATGATTAAGGCGAATATGTTGTTCAGGGTAAAGTATAGAATTACTGGCTCGCAATGACAGCTGCCGGAACTCACTGATAAGAGCTTAGCTACAAATGTTCTACTTGAGGGTAGTAGTTAACCAGGCAGGCATTTGCCAAATGCCCTACAACCATGCAAATCTATTTTTTAGTAGATAACATACTATAGAAATGCAGGCATAGAAACAAAAGCCATGATATTGAGCTAACGTGCAGAAGATTCATGGTTGAAATAACTTGCCACGGGCTTGAACTTCACCGCACCTTCAAGTAAAAAGTCTGTCGCCTAGCACCTAACGGTGTGCTCCCTTGTTGACCTTAAGAGCCACTACCTTCTAGTTTCAGGCATAAACTAGAAAATACCGGATTTCTATCCTCAATCACATCAATACAATATACCAATAAGTGAGTATGTGTTACTAAAAATATGTCAAAGAAGTCTAGCCATTTTTCCTTCCCCAATTTTGTCAGTCTAAAATTTTGTTATACCATTTTATGAAATTAAATAATGACACCCCCCAAAAGATTTAATGAATTTAAGAACCTAAAATGTCTTAAAATTATGTTCCTACCTACCAGATTCTATCAGCCATTTGAGAGCTGTCGTAAGATAATCACACAAACACAAGTCCAAATGGACAGGCCGCCAAGTTACCACAGTGACCAATCTATGTAAATTTTATATATTTTTAAACATTTTTGACGCGGGTTCAATTCCCGCCCGGGGCCAAACATTTTGTATTCCAATAATTTGCAAATTTATTTACTTTTTTTTAAACAACCCAATTTAGTAAACAATTTTGCGGAGGTAACTTTTAGATATTTCTCGATTTGAAAACATCATTTCAAGTATATGAAGAGACTTATAAATTTTATAGTGGATTAATCTATCACTTTTTTGGTTTAATTTTAATATCATTAACCCACATTTGCATATGTTTATGTGATCTTTATCTTCTACAACATTCACATATATATTATGTACTGAGAACTCAATAAGAGCACGAAGAAATATCCGACCCTACTCAATACTCTTACTTTTATATTTCAGCACTTCTCAGGCCAGGTCCAGATATTGGCAGTAAATGTTAAAGCTAAAATTAAAAAAGAAATTAAATTAAATTCACCTGCTTTTATGCGGAACCCTAGATCCCGAACACGTATTTACGCTGCTAATATCGGAGTAAAAACTTTACACTGACGCGACCACTCTTTACGTCGCCAGCACAAAGCCCTAAACGATTACATAGAAAAACGCGGGAAACGCTTAAAAGTTACGGGTTGTGGGGGTAGAACGGGGGCGAAAGGAGGGAGTGGGGGTACAGAAATGCAAATATGAAATATGAAAATGAAGATGGCATGTAATAAAAGTGATATACTGGGCTCCGTAGAGCCATTCCGACGTAGTCTCGTCAGGCCGCCGGCCGTCCATCATGCCATGACACTGCTCATGCTTGGGGGTGAAGGGTGGGGGTGAAAGCAAGTGGTGGGGGTGCGGAGTGGCCCGCAGATTTATTATTTGAATGTTGACGCGCTATGTTTTATGTCTAGTGGTGTAAGTCGGAGTTGGAGGATTTCAAGGGTTGCAAACTGCAGGACATGTTGCCGTTATTCTAGTTGTTGTTGGGCCTTAAATATGTCGTGTAACTTGATTGAGTACTGTCAATGTTTCAGGTATGGTACTTAATAGCATGGGTAAAACATCATTGTTAAAAAATAATATAATAATTTAAATTTGTCTTCCATGTCGTTCACGGCAATGTCAGTTTTCTTTTATTGTTGGCTGCTATTGGGTTTTGCTATTGTTATTATGGCCCGTGGTGCCGGGTTAGAATGTCACCTCCCCTTTTCTTCCCGTGGTTGTCGTAAGAGGCGACTAAGGGGAAAATACCGGTAGGTGGGAAGCAGTGTCTTCTGAGGTACTGACAAATCTACTGCGATCCTCAAGACGCCTGCCAAGCGTGGGGATTAAGGCAAAAACCCTGAATGGGGGAGACCTTATTCAACAGTGGACATTCCGGTTGATGTGATGATGACGATGATGATTGGGTTTACTCTTACGTATTCGTGTTCTCAAGAGCTAACCTGATATACGAGGTATGCGATTAAATCAAAGACGGTTAATCATTATCCGAGGTACATACCAAGCATTTCTCTACTAGATGTGCACCAACGCCTTGATCACTCTAAGAAGCGCTCGTAGCGAAGTTTGCTTAACCATTCTGAATCGATCAGCAAAGTTAAGCAACGTCCGCCGCGGTCATGAGTTGGATGGGTGACCGCTGGTGACATTATTACTGAGCGCTTCCGTGCTTCGGAGGGCACGTTAAGCCGTCGGTCCCGGTTGTTGTCTTAGGATGCCAGTCGTTACAGCATGGTGGTAGGGCACTTTGCGAATGCCCGCCTGGCTAGCTACCACCCTCAAGTTGAAAATCTGTCGCCAAGCACCTAACGGTGTGTTCCGGCAGCTGTCCTTGAGAGCCAGTAATTCTAGGTTAGCCTGGACAACATCTTCGACCACATCATCACTTACCATCAGGTGAGATAGTAGTCAAAGGCTAACCTATCAAGCATAAAAAAAAAAAAAAAGCAGCAGCGTTGTATAGAACTGAACTTTCACACAAGTCTTACGCAGTTAGGATAATTTGAAATAGCAAAAGTCAAAGTGATAAGTGTCAAGGGACAGATTTCAAACTATGAAATGTCAACTAAGAATGTTACACGGGTAACAAAGCTTTACGTAGTACTACTAGATCAGTTGGTAGTACTACGGTTTTTTAATATGATACTACTGATAGTAATTCAGTAGTGTTCATATGTCGGCAGAATAAAAAAAAAAATATTCTACCGACAGATGTCCTCTTTTGTACATAATATATGCATAGACATTTGCATCATTAGTGGTGACTGTTTTTTTTCCATATAATTCTTAGTTGCTACCGATACGGTTGGTGGCGACCGGTGGCAGCCGGGAACAACCTTCCATTTGAAGCCCAAAACATTCTGAATTTCGTCGTTACACCAACAACGAGATACGAGAAGATCTACCCACGACAAAGCTACATCCATCTCTCTAAATCATCTTCCAGTTCATTATCACCATTCAAGAATCTTTCAACTTCATTGGTTATCAGTTAATCTGAAGATGTGGCCTATTTTGCCTATTACTACTTCAACTTGTTCTAAGAAAACATATACATTAACTATATCAGAATGAGAACAGAATGCGGCATCCATCAAGCCAGTTTGGATCAGGATGGTGGAAGGGCTTTTTGCGAATGTGCGCCTGGCTAGCGACCAAGTAGAAAATCTGTCGCCAAGCACCTAACGGTGTGTTCCGGTAGCTGTCCTTGAGAGCCTTATTTTCCATCAGTTGAGATCGTGGTCAAAGGCAATAAAAAAAAAAAGAATGTACACGTGTCGTCCATAAGTGCGGCAGGTGGTCTAATTTCATGAATTCTTCTATGGTTGTGACACCATTTCTCGTATTTTCTACCAAGATCGTGACAATGCAAAGTGATAGCAGATTCAATACCAGCAAATTTTGAAGGTGATATCCCAATACATTCTGGCGAATAACACAGTTGATGAGTTATGAGCAATGTGGACAGAGTAAGATCATGAAAAGAGTGTTCAGCAAGGCAAAGATTGGAGTACTCGAGGGACAGGACAGAGGTCACTTCGGGGCTTACCTGCCATATTTAAACTGTGCAAGATGCGGTCAATAAACAAAGTTTTGTAATTGTATTTCATTTGCAGGATACTGACATGTGCGCCCACATTGTGAGAGCAGTTTTGGCCAATTGATGCCGATGACAAGCTTTTTACATATAAATTTAATATACACCTAATATTCTACGGAACTTTGAAGTCTCCGATCACTGGTCAGACGTTATCAGAAATTTTAAGTAGCAGTCCTGAGTTTATAGCTGTTAAATGGCAACAGTCTCGCCCCCTATTACACAAGTCCAAACCTATCTTGTAAAACGAGGATGCTAAGACACCTACCCTTTCGGGGAATACAGGCATGACAATATGTTCTGCTAAAATCTTTGTCGGTTCAAAAATAAATCCAATCGTGGCCCTTTCGATTCTATAATACATCTTCCCAAAGTTTCACTTCATACGTTCAAAACTAATTAGAATCAAAACACTGATCCCAAAGTTGCCAGCATCCATTGTTCTCCCAAGTCTCGGGTACCGTATACACGTACAACAAAATTATAAAAGGGTAAATAAAACAGTAAGCTTACACAAGTCATAAATTTGATTTATAGAGATTAAAAAAGGCGCTTTAGAAACGGCTCGAACGGAAATTTTCGGTGGGACGAATCGGGAGACGAGAGTACGGTTCACAAATAAAAACATTGGAAAATATGAATTGCGACATTTTTAATGTAATATTGTTCTACATTGAATACGTTTTAGTAACTAACATTATATATTAGATTCCTAATAATCTCAAAATTAAATTGTGAAATAATTTCCGAATAAGAATAATATGAGAATCCCAATTAGACGCAATATATGTTTTATGAATGCTTTATTTAAATGCTAAAAACCTATAATGCAGGAATCATTGTATATACACATAATTTTCATACGAGCTTCCGATACTCCATATCTCAAGAATTCCACGGATGATATTAAGCTCACAGAATCACCTAAAATTTTAATATAACTATATATATATATACATAACATCTATCACAACTCTTTGTACTAATAGTCCCTAAGTTTATAAAAACTAGTTTACGTACATTTATTATAATACCATCTGCCCACTGTTTAAAAGGTATATAAGAGCAAATATGAGATAAAGCGGATAAATAATCTTAGCATAAATCAGTAAATGATATGATTTCTGGCCCAGTGCAAAATAAAATAAATTTAAATAAAGATATACAGAAAGCGTTATTTTGCCAACCATACCGGGTGTCAGCGCGCTGTCGAATCGCTCCCGTCAGGGGGGTGCCGTAAGAAAATTTACAGGCGCCGCCGTATTTCACCCCCGCTTTTTCTGTTAATCTACCCTCTTAATGCGACGCTTTGTTTACCTGCTGACCGTACATCGGTACGTTTGTTTGGCGTGATTAGCATTGCTGTTTTATAAGGGGTAGTTAGCATTAACGGGTATTGTTAACTGAACGAGGCGAATTCTTAGTGTCAACTATGGTTGACACTACACGTCGACTTTTGCGTTCATTCTATTAATGTATGTTAATAACGGTTAGTTATATATTTATAACTAGTTTTATACTCAACTAATGATCTTCCCAACTATATATTATATATACAAATCTTGTGGGGCTTAAAAAATATCACCTGTAACATCCCAAAGTATAATAAAGATAAAAAAAGAACGTATTGGAAATTTGTTTTGCACTTACAACCCAGTGCGTTGCAGAACAAATTTCGAATACGTTATTATTATCATAATTATAAAAATAATAAATAGAGAACTAATTTAAGTCGTTTGTATTCGTGTTTTGTTTGAGTAATTGTGTAAAATGGTGCTTTTCATAAAATATAATTTATTAATAATATTTTTTCCATCAATTTTCATTTATATATTTGTTTTCTGAATCTATTTCAATCAGGCCGAAATAATACAATAATACAAATATTTATTTTATGAAAATCACATAGTCTGTTGGCGCGCACTCATGACATTCAGAGGAAGCATGGAGGGAGGCCGTTGCCCACCGCGTCACCTCGCGAGCGGTCGCAGCTATAGCGGCTGACTCACATCCATAGGTGCTCGACGCGCGCGCATTCTCATATAACCTTCTAAAACTGTATTTTTTATATTGCAATTATGCATTAAACGTTTGTGAAATCAATCGTTCTATCCTTTATGTTCATCCCGAACATAGTCCATTTACAACTACACGTTTATTACAATATTGTTATTTTAATAGTCATCTAATATTGCAGTACATTTATTCACATCGACAAACTGTGCTAGGTCGTGTGCTACGTCTTCCTCCAGTGCAGTAACAGTCTTAGGAGTTTTTAAAAATCTTAAGACTGAAACATTAAGACGATTTCAATAGCCAAGGCCTGCGTGCAAGGTGGAGTTGTGACAATTTTGTCCGACGGAAAAGGTTTCATGTCACTAACTTCACTACACACATCCCCTTGTACCGTTTAATCCAAAATGGTGGTTACCACGTTAACATATACACATTTTATTTTCATATATATCGAAGGAAGGATATTTTCTAAACAAATTACAGAGGAAAATCTCATAACTGTCCAATAGAGTGAACAGCGAATATCCGTTTACAATTCGTATCCAAACAAAAACTGTATTATTGCAAGTGAGCTTGCCAAATCGAAAACTAAGCTGCTTCGGGGCCGTAACTTCAAAACTTGTTCACATTGCAACGCGATCGAGGAACGATAAAAAGCGGATTCAAGTTGCATTATCAAGTGACAATATTAGATCAGCGATAATTATTATCATCAACCATTACCTAATGCACATAGCAAAATTTTTAAGCAAGGAATTCTAACACCTTTCAGTATATACCTACCAGAAAGTAAAGATTTGAAGCTATATGCGCTTGTCTGGTTTTTTTTTATATCAATGTCACGGAACAAGCACCAGGTCCACCTGATGTTAAGCGGTAACCTCGTAATAACGCTCATCTCCCTAAAACTTACAGTGGTTGAGTCCCATGTGCCTGTAATTTTACTTGGCTCTCAAGAATTGCTGCCGGAAGACACTGTTACGGGCTTCGTTCGTTCTTAACTGATCAACTAGGTCAAGTAGCGTTCACTGCGGTCATCACTTGATGGGTGATCGGTAGTAGCATTGGCTACAAAGCGCTTCCGTGCTTTGGAGATCACGTCTGTTGTCATGGCATGCCATTTGTTGTACTCGTAACACAGTTGAAGGGCATTTTGCAAACGCCCGCCTGGCTACAGCTGGAACAAAATCTGTCTCCAAGCACCTAATGGGATGTCCCGACAAATGTATTTAAGAGCTAGTGAATTCTAGGTTAGCCTGAAGAACAACTTCGACCACACACATACCATCTTGTAAGATAGCAGCCAAAGACCACCAGCTAAAGAAAATACACATACCAGGGGGAATATATTTTATCTTCCCGTACAAGGTATCAATTTACCTTAATTTAAGTAAATCTTGGCTACAGAAATAAAATATTTTTATACCTAAATAAGGAACCGATTTCAACACTCAAATGTGTGAAATAACTTATTGAAGTCGGTACCATGATAGTTCAAAAGCAGCTATTATCACAAAATTGTGCGCATGGTACCGACTTCGACAAGTTATTTCACACTTTTGAGTGATGAAGTCGGTTCCATTTTTAGATAAAAAAAATATTTCACGCTTTTTAGTGACCTTTGCTACTTACGGGATTGATTGTCATTCACTGTCATTGCCTATATCATCGAGATAGGAAAACACTTTTCAAGTATTGGAGTGCAACTATAAACAACAACAGCTAAATCGATTTTGATGACATTTAAATGGGACCTCAAGGGAAGCATCAGCTTTCAAATAAAAAAAAAACAGTTCGTTTCACACAGTCAAAACTTCTATAGTAAAAAAAAATTAAAAAATACAGTCGAATTGAGTACCCCTTACTTTTTTTTAATTCGGTCAAAAACAAATTTTCTTTATGAGTTTTGTACAAAATTGACTCTTATCCGTCGAGCTTTTGAGAAAACAAATGCAAATGTATCCCAACTCACACATGCACCCACGTACACTCACACTAACGCCAACATTTAAAAACATTTTCGTAACAATAAGAAAATCTTTTGAAAAAGTAGCGGCCATTCCCAAATCTTACGTTGAAAGTCATTAAAATTCCATGAGTTCTAAGGTTAACATTTCAGTATAAAATTAAGTTAATAAGTAAGTAAGGTGGGCTATTCCCGATTTTGCCTAAAGTAGAAGTTGTTTTTTTTTTAACAGTAATATTGTTAAGTTATGTAAAAAAAGAGACTTGTTATATTCCGAGTGGATAAAAGATACAAGCAATAAAGTACTAAGAAGCGAATACAACAAAGTTAGAAATAAAACGAATAGAACTATTTACAGAAATAGGAACAAATATTATAAATCTGAAATTATGAAAAACAAATGCAATACGAAGAAATTATGGCAACTAATAAATATTATATCAGGAAAAATTTGCAATTCGATTGAAGATGTTGTGATTAACGCTTTTAGTTCTGCAGGGAGCAACAAAAATATCGCTAACAATTTTGCAAAACAATTTCAACAAAATGTAACATCTATATTATCAAATTGTACGAACAATCTTCTAATTCATTCCGATTACTCAAAACCAGTAGACAAGTCAATGTACTTTCCCAAAGCTACATGCTCTTCCATAAAAAAAATAATAAAAAATTTAAATCCCCACAAAGCTCCAGGTGCCGATGGCATCCGAGCCATAGATATTATTAAGTTATCAGATAGAATCGTTAGCGCAGTAGCCCGGCTGATAAACACAAGTATCTCTACAGGAATATATCCCAAAGAATTAAAGACAGGTATCGTCCGACCTATCCATAAATCAGGTAGTACTCAGGACTATGAAAAGTACCGTCCTATTACAATACTGCCAGCATTGGACAAAATAGTTGAAAAGTATGTATGTGGTACGATACAGAAATTTTATCACGCTCACAATATCTTAGCAACTCAACAATATGGCTTTCAGCCTAAGAAAAGCACCACACAGCTGTTGTCCAACTTTACAGATGATATAAACTATCACCTTAACGCAAGAAGACACGTCCTTTTAGTCTTCATAGACTATAGTAAGGCATTTGACACACTGCGACATGACCTGTTAGTAGAAAAGCTGGACAGCAGTGGTGTGAGAGGCAACCTGTTGAGCTGGTGTAAAGACTATCTTTGTGGTCGTAGCTACCAAGTAAGAGTGGGAGACGCTTATAGTGACAGTATAAGTGTTACCGAGGGAACCGCTCAAGGATCAGTGATCGGCCCATTGCACTATCTAACCTATGTTAATGAACTGAACAATGTTATTAAGCATTGTACTATCTACCAATTCGCTGACGACACTTGTTTGGTTGCAGCGAGTAGAGATGTATCCACTGCACAAAATCACATCCAAGTGGACTTTACCTCTGTATGTAAATGGTCACATGACGCAGGCTTGGTACTAAATCCGGAGAAGACCAAATTAATACATGTCCACTCCAGCCATAATCCATGTCCCATAAGTGCAAGAATTAGGGTAGTAGCTCATAGTCACGATTGCCTGCATACATCCAATGGCTTGTGTACAACTGCATGCCTAAACATTGAGCAGGTGACTGAGCATAGGTATCTTGGCCTGGTGATAGATGACAGATTCAACTGGCGAAGTCAGATAGATAAGACATGCACCAAACTGAGAGCTGTTATGGCAAAATTCCATATCATAAAGAGCAGAGTACCTTTTGACGTATTGTTAACAATGTATAAAGCCCTCGTAGAAAGTATCATATCGTACGGACTTAGCAGCTACGGACGAACTTACAAAACGTATCTTGACGACATATACAACATACAGTACAGAATACTCAAAATAATTGTACCTCCTAAAATTAAAAATAAATACTCAGGTGACCCACTGGGGTTATTTAAACACTGTAAAATAATTCCGGTTCATAAAAAAGTTCAATTAAATATACTTCTCGAACAATACTTCCGAACAGAAATTCAAACTCCTGTAAGACACTCTAAATTTACCAGAAGCATAAAAAATAGAAAACTACTTGTACCTAGATACAATAATGTATACGGCAAAAGAACTTCTCAATTCATAATTTCTCACCTCATTAATAATCTACCTTGCTCACTTAAAGATAAAATCACAGAAAAAAATATTAAATTCATTTTAAAAAAATATTTTGTAACTTAATTTTATGTCTATATGAAATGGAGCATCCTTTGTAGTGCGTATTCGCACACAAATGCAATTGCACGGATACACGTCATGCAGCTGACACACAACTGGTTCGTATTTTGTTTGTGTGCAGTGGGTAGCTGTAGCTGCTTACTGCATTCCAATAAAATAATTCATCGAGCGCCTGTCATGGCGGTTATTTGTGTGAGCGAAACATTGTCATTCGACATTTTGAGAGCTTGATTCTAAAATCTATCTTTTTAATGTTTTGTTTAGTTTTTGTTATTTTGTTTGCTCTTTAGGTATGTACGTATGTGCACTGAAACTAAATTAAGATATTATGTGGTATTATATACCCATTTTTGTCGAGAATTCAATGTCTAGACAAACCTAACATAGGTTTAAAGACATTACTAATAAAAACCATAATGTATTATATAAATGTTTGGATAAATAAAAAAAAAAAAAAAAATTATAAACAAAAAAGAACATTTAAAATCTGAAATAAATATATGTTTTAGTTACATTCTTTCTCCTTACTGTGTATTCGTTCAAAAAAGGATACAACTATATTTTCTCTATAGAAAAAAATAGTGAACTAAGTTCGATTTGCGGTTTTTTTACTGGCCAAATTTTATTTTTAACAGGACGTACTAATACTCCACTCAATCTGTAACTTATACCGTTTTGTAGGTAATTTAATATGAAATGTAATGGAGGAGGCCTTTTTTCTCATTACATTTATTCATTTTTAAATCGAATATTTAAGTGGAAATCAATCAAAACGTCGCTCGTCAGTGTCCCGCGGGACGTCACCAAGACAAGATCTGTGTTAAATTTTTGCGCCCGCTCTTTTTAGTATCTGCGTAAACAAATATCATGAGAATACACAATAAATTGTAAATCATTATTATTTAGTGAACTTTAGCATATAATTATGACTTAGCGTTTATTCCTCATTGTGTAAATATCTCTATTAGACCATTAGATAGACTATGTTTGTGTTTATTTCCCGTTGTGTAAATATTTTATGAAAACTTATGAGACAACATTTTTTTGGTTGTTTTCTGGAAATTTTCTGGAATTTATGAAGCGCTCGTAGCGAAGTTTGCTTAGCCATTCTGAAACGATGAGCAAAGTTAAGCAACGTCCGCCTCGGTCAGGAGTTGGATGGGTGACCGCTGGTTACAATACTACTGAGCGCTTCCGTGCTTCGGAGGGCACGTTAAGCCGTCGGTCCTGGTTGTTGTCTTAGGATATCAGTTGTTATAGCATGGTGGTAGGGCATTTTGCGAATGCCCGTCTGGCTAGCTACCACCCTCAAGAAGAAGATTTTCTACTGCCGGAACCGTTAGGTAATTGGCGACAAATGTTCCGGCAGCTGTTCTTGAGAGCCAGTAATTCTAGGTTAGCTTGAACAACAACAACATCTTCGATCACATCGAAAATAAACCACGCACTAAATCACGGTTGAAGGCAAAAAAATGGGAAATGAAATATGGTAAGTAATTTTTTGTTTATTTATTATTTCTATTGACCACAGTCTTAACATAACAGTAGGTTCAAAAAGAGGTAAAAAGTTACTATTTCTAGTAATCCTTCAAAACACTTAACATTATGACTAGGTATTCAGCATGGCTCTAAGATATTGTAGATTCAGTCAACTTTTCAATTTGAAAACGTGGTGATTTTTTTCAGACAACTAAGTTTTTTATGTTATTGTGACGGAACAAGGTCGAGGCCCACCCACCTGATGTTAAGCGGACTAACCTCTGCCTATAACAGATGCATTTCATCACTAGTCACGAATTGTACTGCGCCCGTCACTGTGTAACATAGTTGTTAAGTCTCATGTGCTTGTAATTTCAGTGGCTTTCAAGGACTGCGGACAGTTGAGAATTTTAAGAATGCCTGCTTGACTTGCTACCATCCTTTCAAGTACAAAATCTGTCGCCTAGCACCTAACCATGTATTCTAGTAGCTGCCCTTAAGAGCCAGTAACTCTACGTTATGCCCGTGACCACGAACGAGTACGATTATTGCCTCAGCTAACCTATAAGCAATAAAAACATTAAGTGTAAATTTGGGCTTTTTACTTACTCTAAATTAGAATAAGGATTGAATTCTAAAACTGGAATTTTATAGGAATAATTTTCGTCATACTATCTTCATATCTTATTTTATGGTGTTACAGAGAAATTGATGGCAACAAGGACGCGTTTATTATTCAAATGGGTAACTATAAGACTATTTTCAACCTATATTAGAACGGCGGCGAATAATTGACATCTCCTACTTTTTAAAACAACTTCAAGAAAAACAACACCACAATAATATATTTGAATGTAAATCAAGTGACTTCTTCTTGATTGGTGAGAGAAGACATGGACTTACACATTTTGCACTCAAATTTGAGTGCAAAATGTGTAAAGAAGTTTGTTTGATTCCATCTGAAGAGAAGAAAGATACTGAACACATCGATGCTAATATAGCTGTTACCACGGGAGTTATAGCTTCTGGTATAGGATTTTCTCAGATCGAAGAGTTGTTTTCAGCTATAAACATTCCTATATTTTCTTCAAGATGTTTTATTCAACTGCAGAATAAAGTTAATGCAAAATGTTATTTAAAAAAATATAATAAAAAATGTAAACATAATAAAAACATTAGAACTACTTCTGTAAATAAAAACTCAAATTGGTGTTACCAGATTCAAGGCCCGTTACACGTGTCAGAACGACAAAAGTGCCTTTTAGCTATATGGGCGGGCGAGAATAAAAATATATACACTACATTCATAGAATAAGATAACATATTTTTGGAAACTAAGGTGAGACCAAAATTAATAAAATTTTATATGAAATGCTTACTGCCCTAAATCATAGATAACAGAAAAGAGCGTGGAATGTCCATTAGAAACTTAAAAATTCAAGATGACAACATAAACATTCACCCTGATTATCAAAACAATAACGACAATGTTCACCCAAATTATTCATAACTAGGAGAAAGCATACGTCAATTAATTTAGAGGAGTTTTAGAAAGTATTTTTTATAAACGTAACTAACTTTCATACGTGGAAAAGTATGAAATAACTTGTGGAAGTAGATAACATACAGATTCAAAACACTCTGAGCTCACAGTATCATTGTCCGACTGCCACAAGTTTCTTTCATCGTTTTTTGGTGTTAGAAGTCAGTGGCTTTTTATTTCAACATTTATAGTAACTTAAATATACGTCTAAGACCAGTTGTGACCCACAATATTGGTTATTATCGGCAAGAGTAGTAATTGTTAGTTTTAGGCTCATTTAGCAAATAATTGCATCAAGTAAATTGAGTGTAACGTACGAACTACTAGAACACTCATTTGTAGATATATGCTGCTCAACATAAAATAATCACAATGATACGTTTAAGCGTTGCTTTTTACTGGATTTGCATGATCCAGTAACATAAAAAAATATACGTGATTACTTAAAACTTTCCTCCGTATTTTTTAAGTTGATTAAAAACTAATTCTAACACATAAATTTAAATCTAGATTTATATAAAGTAGATATGTAAGTAGGATATTGGATAGTTCTATACTTTTATCGTTTCGTGAATGTAAGATTTTTTTATCATAAATTAATAAACTATTTATTCATGTATGAGTTTGTAGAATTCAATGTATTCTACGATTTATTTTCTTAGTAAACAAATGTTTTTCACAGTGATGGTTATGTCGTCGACGAACAAAGAACCTAATGGAATAATGCCTAACACTACAAACTCTTGAGTAAATTCTACTTCGAATATGAAAACGAGAATGCAACCATGAGCCTTACATTAGTAGATAAGCCCATGTGTTCAATACAACGTTTGTCAGAATGTTTTTATTTTTTGAAGAGGCAGAAAAAACAAAGAAACGTTAGGCATACACCTAACGTTTCTTTTTTGAAGTTCCTGTTTCTCGCGCTGCTTTCTACGAACAACCATGTAACGTGTACCTAACTTAAGTAAACATATTCTTGAAAACACAAGAATGATTTAATATATTGTAACGGAGTCTCTTGTACCTACATTCATGTTCAGACTCCATAACTTTTTCTTCCACCACCAAGCGCATCACCATTATACGGGTATAAAATAAGTTAATTTCATTTTTGTGATGTATGCTGCAAATGAGGGATAACATTAACAATGTATAAACTATCCTATGAAATAGCATACCGGTGTAGGTGCTTTTATACTTGGTACATAGCTTCTTAATTAAAAACGAAAATGTGTAAAAATGGAATCCAGCAAGTTTTGTCGAGGCAAAGTAACTCTACGACAGACGAAAAAAGTAGGGCGTATCTATTACGAAATTATCATTAATCCATAATCAACTTAATGTCTAAATACGAAATAATAAATTCCAAATAACATTTGGGCGTAGAGTAAAATACGGGCAATATTATGTCAATTCACGAAGTACGGATCGAAATTTGGATCCAAAAGTGTTTCATGGTAAGAAAAGGCGCGATCCTTCAAACGAAACTTTGAACTTCGTTTTGGGAGTAAACCTCCTGGAGTCAATCAACTGTTTTAGTTACACTGTGTGTGACGTGACATTGAGCTATTCGACGCTCGGTGGACTGAGAGCGCGTTGTGCATCTAGAGCGCAGCGCCTTGTTGTGCGCATAGACTGCAACTCTCGCATGCCGAATTTACGTACTCATGGACTATTAGATGGCCTTAACTATACTGTCAGGTTTCAATTCAACTAAGATAACTTTTAATTACAATCAATTCAAATATTTTTTGTACATATTTTTATAGAAACGAATCGTTAATTCCGTTAAATATTAATTCAAAGTATAGGTACATAAACGTTATAAAAAGCTTAGGGTGCGTTCAGTTGTAGAGAACAACGTGTGAACGCACCCTAAGCTTTATCGACCTGTAATTTCTCTCAATTTTTGAGAGTTTTTGAGAATTGTAGAGGTACACCTTTTCTGTAAGATTCTTAGCAAATCAAAGCAGCCAGTCAGTCATGTTTTTAAAAGAACTATGTCAGTTTGTCCGTCAAGATTGTAAAGACTGAGGAAGCGTATTCTATTTTGCTTTTCTACTATGCAGTTTGGCTGACCTACTTAAAGTTAACAATTGAGTTTTAATAGTTTTTTTTTATTTATTTTGTTAATACTAAAGCACTGGTTATAATTTTAAATAATACCTAATTCGGTGCAGCATTTTCCATCGCGTACGAAGATCGACTTAGCAACTTATTTATGTCGTTTGCTCAGCCTTTTACTTATTTCTTTTGCAAATGTTAATCAGAATTTCTCGCGCTGTTATCACAGGACCAGTGAATAAATTTACCAGTCTTAAAAGTTAACAAGTTACGCGTAGGTAAAATTTAAATTATAGGTAAAATTATAATTTTTATAAGTTATTTTATAAGTTATATATACACGAAATAAAATCTATATCAGCTAACACTTTTTTTTCCTACAAATAGGTTATGTAACTAATGTGATAATGTGGTAGAGGATGTTAAGCATGTTTAAGTAGGATGTAATTTTTTTTTCTTTTTTTATGTTTTTGTGACGGGACAAGCTCGCGTCCCACCTGATGTTAAACGGACTAACGTCTGTCTATATATAACAAATGCATTTCGTCACAATTCACGAATTGCACTGCGCCCGTCACCTTCAGACATAGTTTCATGTGCCTGTAATTTCACTGGCTCTCGAGAAGTTCTGCGGGAACAGACCGTTAGGTGCTTGGAGACAGTTTTCTACTTGAGGGTGGTCGCTAGCCAGGCGGGAAGTCGCAAAATGCCCTTCCACCATGCAGTGAAACTCAAGACCGCGGCGGGATTCGAACCATGTACCTGCTGCGCGGTGGTCCATAGGCAAAGACATTGAGCCATCACTGCTTTAAAAAAATAATATAATAAATTGTCTTTCGAGGACAGCTGCCGGAACACATACCGTTAGATGCTTGGCGTTTATATTTGACAGTGATATTTAGGGAGTTAAGCGTAGCTAATGCATTAGTTAGTATTGGCCATCACTGTTTCAAAATAATGATTTACAAACCAACCCCAAAATAATGATTTAGAAATGAACCCCAATCTGTATACCATCTCATCACATAAAACAGTCCCATTAACGCCAGGGCAGGTTCCAGTAGGTTATATAATGAGGGGGGTATTATAACCCCCTAGCCGCACAGCCCCCCTCTCAATGCAGACGGATCAGTGGTGCACAATCCGGGCGATAGAATTTTATGAGACCCCGGATGCAGAGCGGTAAGCAGTAGTCATAAATAGTTGACGGGGAATGAAGTTTGCTGGATGTGGTAAGGGCTTATGTAATGATAGTTAAAAAGTGAGTTTGGTTGTTTTATTTTCTTGTTAAGTAAATATTTTGATTACATTTAAGATATGGTTTTAAGGAATGGAAAAATCGATATCGCCATCATCATCTTTGCACCATTATCCTATCCATATGAGTTCGGTAAATAACTGAAAGGACTACACGATATTAAATTTATGATATTCAATCGATACATAACACACCACAAAGCCATAGGATGTTTTTCTAGAAAGTTTCGGCTTCGGTTTTATGTATATTTTTAGTGCTCTCGTTGCTAATGCTGTATTAATGCTACCTTTCCCGTAATTATGATGGATGGCCCTATCGTGATTTCTTATTTTATAAAACTTCATCATTATGACTGTTAATGTGTTTGAAGTTTAAGCAATTGACAGTCTTATGAGACTAAAAACTCGTACAAATGATTTCTCTTAGCAATACTTACGTAATAGAAAATGATTACGGTAAGAATCTTTTAAGATTTAACATCGCCTAACCTTTTGTTGAGTATGAAAACTTTTTTTGGGAGGATCACCATCACATTTTGGCCAACCTGTGCAAGGCTGAAAACTATTGCTTAGACTAGCTAAAGGCATTTATGTCTCCAGGTGTGCAGTTCATCACTTGCGAGGAAATGAAACTGTTATGGGCAGGGGTTATTGCTTAATATAATCTACCATGGACCTCTTACATGTTTCATAAACATTAAAAAATATATGTTTAAAAAAGCTTCGTACATTTTGCCCCATCCAGTTGCCCTAGATCCGTCACCGTGCACATTAATGCACTCTGACTGTAACTATTACAGTGAGTTGTGGATTTGTTTTGCCGGTCCGATAGTCGGAAAATATGAAAATGAGTTTCAAGTCTCGCTGAAGGAGCGTCCATTTTTATAGGGAACTAGCAATTCTCCCAGGACTTTGTACGCTGTGTTAGGGAAACCTTAGCACTAGGAAGACACCATCTACTGAATTACCAACATAAAATTTTTAGCTAAATAAATGAAACCGACTTCAACACTCAAAAATATGATATAACTTGTTTAAGTTGATGACCTTGATAGTCCCAAAGTACGTATTATGACGATATCGTGCGCATGGTACCGACTTCGGGAAGCTTTTTCACATTTTTGAGTGTTGAAGTTGAAGTTCTATTTACTTACGGGATCGATTATCATTCACTGGCAATGATATCAGAACAAAAAACTTTTCTATTATTGGAGTGTAACTCAAAAACGGCTTGACCAATTTCGATCAAATTTAAATGGGACCACACGGCAAGCATCATCTTTTTAATAAAATAAAATATCAAAATCGATTCACCCAGTTAGAAGTTTAAAAAGTAAAAAACTTATGTATATAAAAAAATACAATCATATTGAGAACCTCCTCCTTTTTTTGAAGTTGGTTAAAAACGGAAAAAACATTTAAGGCTTAACAGTATGTTGAAGTCGGTACCACAGAACGACAGTCGGTACAAAGATTCAAAACATTGAGCTCACATTTTCATGTTCCCACTTATACAAGTTATGTAATTTTGAAATATATATAGTTGACGCGTCTAATAGAGAACCTCTTTTTTCCCATGGTTGGTTAAGAATCGTGGACTTCTATTAGATGAAAATTTGCTATCAATTAATAGCTTTTTTATCGTATTTTTGTTCCATTTTTCATATATAGAAACAGTCAGACAAATCGACGCTACATTCAATATAAATATAGATAAAGAGGCAACTTCACCACTTCCACCAGATTTTCGGACACAATTGCACTGTTTATTGCATTAGTTTTCTTTTCTAGCACTGCGTTGTTTATAGTGTTAGTCCAACTCGATTGTTATGCAAAGTCACGGAGAAGTTGTTTTTATTGGTGTAGACATAGTTGAATAGTCTTAAATAAAGTACTCCTATCCTTATGCCGTGCCTTGCTCAATGTAATTCAAGAATAAGAATATTAAATTGAAAAAATTAGACCGACTTTTACTTTTAATTTCACATCAAGTGGGCTTCGTATTTTTTCCGTCAACCAAAAGTCATCAAAAAAAAAACCCAAGGAAAAAAAACAGAACTTTTCTTATATTAAATATATTTAAATTAAATGTAAGCATAGTATTTATATCCTGTAAACAAATAGAAACAAACCAAAACATTTTTACTTCAGTTATCCAACAGAAATTTCAACACGATTCTCGTGAACTCGTAACACGAAATTCTCTACAGAAATAAAAGACTTCGGCTACATACGTGAGGTAGTTACATACAGACAGACAGAGTTCAAATATAAAGAGTATTGAGTGAAGACGGCAGGGGTGACGCGAGACGGACAGAGGTGGCGGATTGCAGTCACCACCCCTTCGGGTTAAGGGGTGGTGAAAATCACGTGGAGATCAAAACGTGTACGGGAAATCTTTAAGCGTTTACTTTTGTTTCTTTTAAATTTTGAATTGCTTTAGTGGCGGAGTTTGAACAACCGTTCTAAGCCGCTGTTGTCATTACTTGGATGGGTGATAGCTAGTGGCTTACACTACTCAGCGCTTCCGTGTTTCGAAGGGTTCGTTAAGCCGTCGTTCCTGGTTATTATGACATGGTGGTAGGGTATTTTGCAAATGCCCACCTGGCTAGCAACCAAACTCATGTGGAAAATCAAGGCAAAAGCACCTAACTGAGTGCAGTCCTTGTGAGCCAGTAATTCTAGATTAGCCTGAACAACATCTTTGACCGAATCATTACTTACCATCAGGTTATATCAGCAATAAAAATAACCTGTCAAGTGTGGAAAGTGTGTGAGTAAAAGAGCCGCTCGAGGTCCTGGTTTCGATCCTTTGGTCGGAAAAGTAATTTGGTTGTTCTGGCAAAGATTTATTCAGTAGATGTCCTGAAAGTATAGCTTTGCCCGGAGGTTTGCTCCCTATTATATGGTACCAAATCTGTCTGGAAATATGTGGGTGCTTTAGACGCCTCATAGAATAAGCATGACGATATATTTTTTTTTTTGGAAGGAAATTTTTTCAACATAGCTTCAATGTAGTATTTTCAAAATATACTCTCATCTGTGTTTAAAGAAAACAAGCATAAAAATTGGGTAAGAAAACAAAAATTTACAAGTACTTATGCCCCTTTTCTATCAACATAGGACACCACAACTTTTTAATAATATTTTGTGACAAGGACCGTGAACTTATTTTTAACTAATTAATTATTTATTTCTCAAAGGAAAGTTGACGAAATCAGCCTTCCCCTTAACGCCAACTGCAGCGGATTCCAAGACGGACAGACGGACAGCGGGGTGCAGGTAAAGGGGTCAAACGTCATCGATCGCACCCCTCTCAAGGGTGGGGTCCACTCCAACCCCCAGTAATCGCGCGCTCTTATTTATTTTATATTGGAACGAGCTTTGACGGTAATGCCCATGTCGTATTGGATTCGCGATGGATGGCTAAAGTCTCCTTCTTGTTGTTATTAGGGTGGTTAGGTTTCAGCAAGAATTACGATTGGGTCTAAATGCTTTTATTTTTACGGGAACACGTTCCATATTTGTTTCTTCTACGTACCCGTTCTAGTGTTTTTGTTTTTGTTTTAGTACCACGGTGCCACTCATTGAAAAAGAAAATTCTTGTGGAATGGAAACATGCTCTCAAGGACAGCTCCAAACTATTTTGTGCTTGGCGAAAGATTTTCTACCGTACTGTAAGCTATCCAGCTACAGACCTTCTAGCCCTACATACGGCCATTTTGTGAATGCCCGCGTGGCTAGCTACCACCTTCAAGTAGAAAATCTGTCGCCAAGTACCTAAAGGTGTGTTTCGGCAGCTGTCCTTGAGAGCCAGTATTTCTAGGTTAGCCTGAACAATATCTTTGACCACATCATCACTTACCGTCAGGTGAGATAGTGGTCAAAGGCAAAATCTATCAGGCATAAATAATATATATATATATACATATATATATATATATATATATATATATACATACATATATACACATATATCATAATATACCATAATATTATGTTTAGGGAGCATTTCATTATTGATGATTTGAAAGCTGTCCCAAGGACCAATTTCATACAGCTCATGGATGCATCCTTAACGCTAATCACCATAAAAAATATATTTAACATCTGCAACCATTTCTACCTTCGACCACAATCTCACGTAATAGAAAGTGATGATGGACTGAAGGTCCATATAAACTCTTTAAGTATTTCATATTATTTTACTGCCCGGCAATTTAAAAAAAGAACGATAACGTAACATTTATAGCCTCCGCGTGACATGAAAACCTATTGAAGTTTATTTATTTATGACATAAGAACGGCTGTGCCAGTTTAAACACTTGCTTGTCACAATAATTGATAACTATGTGTTCAAAGGAATAGAAGTACCATAAAGCGCTTATGACTCACCACCTGTATTGCACAGGCACTTATCAATAATCCTTCTACATTTTCCTTATAATGCAAGACGCTTTGACACCATATGCTAGCAAAGTGTTCTCTTGTTAGACGTTCTAGTGTTCCGAAATACCTTTCAAATATTCCAGTTTAATTTGTCTGGAATTAGGGGCATTGAATGCTACGTACTTGTTAGAAAGGCTTAGTCAAAATTATTGATTCAAGTGTGATGCCTACGACCTTTTTGGAAGCAAATGGTTCAACCAATATTAAGCCATTAAATCCAATTTTAAGCTGAACAGAGGAGAAATTTTGAAAGTGAATTATTTTTCGAAATAAGGTCTTTCAATACGTAGATAAGTACTTATTATTTCACATATACCTAACAATAAAGAATACTAATATAATTTTTAGTTTTTTTTATTTTAACCGGTTGTGTGCGTTTATTAACAAAATACTACGAACTATGTACAACAGCTGTTTACTACAGTAAAAGCATTTAGATAACCTACAAGTCATTGCAAACTCACAGGCAGTCCAAATGCTTCATATCACTACCAGTTGGCGTGCCCAAGATTGTCCCGTTGAATTGCAATGCTTATTCGTTGAGCCAAATAAGTGCCAGCATTTTTATCACGCGCCGCATTGACCAAGCGAGAGCGCTTGGTCAAGATAAGTTTTGGAAAATACGATGAGCTCCGGGGTCTCCACGGACTCAACGTCTCTACACCAAACGGCTCAAATATGTAACCACTACCGAAAGCATACTTGCGCCGCCTCTACAATTGCTCCGCCAAAGTGGCAATTATCAGTTACATTGTTCGTGGGAAGGTATCGTCGAATTTGTATGGATATAAATGTATGCAAAAGCATTTAAATATTTGTATGGTGTATAGATTGATAACAATAGAAATGGTCAAGTCTTCATGAGTTCTAGTATTTCTGGTCACAACGCAGTCTGTTAACATTTTTATTATGCTATCGTGACAGAACAAGCCCTAGGCCCACCTGATTTTAAGCTGTAACCTCTGCCTGTAACAGAAGCAGTTCTTCACAAGTGGCGAACTGCACTGCGCCTATTACCCTGAGATATAGAGTAGTTAAGTCTCATGTGCCTGTAAAGTGGCCAGAAAAGAGTAATGTGAACATTAACTTCTTGGTAGTAGAAATAGGGTACTACTGCAAAGAGTCAATTCGGGATGTAAAACGTTCGTAAACTAGCACACTAATTGCGCCTCGCGGTTATTATTATTATTTCTTTGTGAGAATAAATAATAATAAAAATAGAAGTAGTAGTTATATAAGTGATGACGATGAAAATTATCCTATGTGTAAACTAAAATGTAAATTACCCATATTCTTAGTCCAAATCGATTTGGCCTTTTAGCGCGAAGGAGTAACAGACCCTTAAATCGTCGCTCACTTACTCACCTACTAACTGTCATATTTCTATTATTAGGGAGATTATGTTATTAAACACAAAAGTAGAAAACCTGACTGCAAATTATTTATTTTCTTCAAAAGTTTCGTGGTAGAAATAGAAAAAAAATAAAAAATTAAAGAAATATTTTTTAAACTTAAAGTGCAAGTTATATATAGTAGTGTGTATATATATATATGGAACCGGTGAAATTTTATAAAGCCTTTGAAATCCGCTAGGTTGTTTTTATTTATTTATTTATGTATGAAGTGTCACTTGCACTTTCAAGACGAATCTAACGATATCTCTTACATTAAAATCAGTTAAGCCGTTTAAAAGTTATAATGGAATAAAAAAATCACAAACATAAATGACTTTATTGGGTAGTCGGGTAAAAATAACAACCAGCTAACTAATAGTAGCTAGTTGTCCTTAAAACCTATCATCTCTTTCCGTGGTTATCGTAACAGATGACTAAGGTTAAAATATCAGATGGTGGCCAGCAGCACCTTCTGAGAAACTGCTATCTTACACTGCAATCCCCAATACACCAGGCAAACGTTAAAATTGACGCTCCCTTCTCTCTTAGTTGGGAGGCTGTGTTCAACAATGGACAATCCATCTGTTACAGTACCTGATAGGATTCTATAGATTCAGCCATCAGGTGAATGGCGTAGACTTTGTAAGTCTCATATTGAACCCTAATAATTATTGGTTTAAATTCATGACAAGAACAATTATTATAACAATTTTCATTGTAAAGTGGAGTAGGACGTTATTTTGTTTCAGTGATAAACGTTAGGTAAATTTTTCATGGCCGTTCCATTTTTTTGTCGTTCAGTGCTTAGTGCATTGCCTTAGTAGATGGTAGATGGTAGACTTAACGCCTTGCAATGCAACTTTAATGGCGGTCACTTTGAGACGACACACGTCGTTCCCACGGGTGGGACATTGCTTGGACTGTGTCCATTGGATCGTTGTTACCTTACTATCATACGAAAATGATAAAGACTGCCTGTCCAGCTTCCACACCCACAAAAAAATCAATTCCAGTACAAACAAATATTTTTTGACACCAAAAAAACATGAGACTTCTCAAAATATAGGTGGTATGGGTGGCATTACCGCTAGCAATGATCTCTTACAGAAAACCTACGGAAGGATAGCTTGATAACAAAGCATAAAAGTGCGCTTCAGTCATTATCCTTAAAAGCTAGTTTCTACTCTATTTTTTATTGTGATAGGTGATCAGGCAACTCGCCTGGTGGTTAGTGTTCAACGTCGCCAACGCACAAACGCACAATACCAGAGTTGATACCTCTTGCCAATGCGTTGCCATCCTTTAAGAAGGTTCTAAGCTTATTATAATAAGCTTGGAAAAAATACTCCAAAGATATAAATACCCTAGTCTAAGGTATGCCGTATCATCACACAATCATAAACTATAATAAAAACATAGGTCCATATTTCTTCAAAAAAAAAAATAGGAACTTTTGAAAAAATACGTAAAAAAGTTTTACAGTATTCATCAACACAATTACACAAAATCTTGGTTGTTGCTGGGACACAAGGGCAGGATACTCTTAGAGAGAGAGTCTTAGTGTATCAAAAGAGAAAGTGGGGAAGGGGGGAAAACAAAAGACAGGAGAAAGATTATAGATGAAACATGTTATTTTATAGAAACCAAAATAAACTAAGTAATGCTTTAAAATTTCTGTTTTTTATAATATACTTTATATCTATAATTATTTTTTGTTGTTGCTGATATGTTTCCGGGTATAAAACCGAAGCCAAATTTAAAAGAAAAAACCATAATGTTTGGATTCAAAATAGAAGGATAATTTGTACAAATTAGGATAATTTGAATATTTTATCTAAATAACTGGAAGTAAATTTGCTTTTTACATATTTTAGAAAATAAAGTTCAAAAACAATCGACGAGGATGGGATTCGAACCCACGCGTGCAGAGCACATTGGATTAGCAGTCCAACGCCTTAACCTCTCGGCCACCTCGTCATATACGTATACATCAAATTGTAGGTATAGACTATAGCCATCAATTAAAATTACAGTTTTGTTATGAGGCATTATGAACATTAAATAACTGTAGACAGTCTGATAGATAACGCATTGCTCATAACAGTGGGTCTAACGACAAAAACATATTCTATTCTATGCTGGAACCATGAATTGCAGGAAACATAAGTTGCAATGTTATATGTTGTTTTTAGTGGCGGTATGCCTTTATTATCATAACACTATTTAGGAACTAAAGGCCATTGCAGTTCATATGCTCCAATCTTCTTCCAGTTAGGCAGCATGCCCAGCATGCTTCCAGCGTTGCCCAGTTGGATTGAAATTTAGGTATAAGAAAATAGTTTGTGAATTAATCTATTAAGGAAGTCAGTATGCAAGTAGGTACTTTTTGAACATTTTAAATAATAATGCCAGTTGTAACAAAATGTTTGGATATCCAGGGCAGGGCTAAGGTGGGTTTGGGTTTAAAGACATTTATTCTAAAAATGAACAATAATTAGTTTAATAATTATATAACAAAATATATATATAATAATTATAATAGTTACATTATAAAATAAGTAAGTCGTTCGGTTGTAAAAAATTACGTAGCAAATCATCAAACACATTACAACAAGTGATTTACCAAAATATGTTCATTTAACATAGCTTTGAATGAGTGTTCATTTTCAATATTTGAGGGTAGTGTATTATAAAGTTTTGTACCGTGTGCAGGGTAAATGTATATCTTCAGTAAGAGTGGGAGTAATAGAGATAGGTGTACGGCATAAGTTAATGGCCAGTAGAGTCGAGATATTACACGAATCCTAGAAAAGTAATCATGTACCCTCTTGATGCTCGATATGTACCTACTCGAAAACTTAACATATAAAATAAGAATGAACGTGATTGTAATGTGAAGGTGTTATTAGTCAATATTATGTAAACCATTAAATGACAGCCATAATTAAACTATATTTTGCAACCTGTGACTATATTTCAATGAGTATAATTATTTGGGCTGAGGAACTATTCATATCAGCTGTACAAATAAATAATGGTTTGTTATGCACGACTGCAAACGTTATTTGGCGCGTGTACTTTTATTGAAACCTGAGGAATCGAAAAGAATCTGATTGGATCACGAGCAAAGCGTTAAAATATAGAATCCTGTATTCGTAGTGAAGGTTTCAGAGGTACGAGACGCAAAATAACTTTATAGCCGAGCGCAACACACGATTTTTAACCTCATACCAGCAAGGAAGACACTAGGTGCAGGAAATACAGCATAAACACAAACCTATTCACAACTGTGGACAGTTGTGAATAGTAAGAAGCGAGATTCTAAATTTGGAATCTCCTAGTGTCCAGAAAGTAAGTATGTAATTTACTTACTGGACAACAGGTCATCCTCTTTAGATCTGCTTAGAAAAAAAACATAGTACCGGACACAGATTAGAGTTTAGCCATTATAACATGGTTATAGGAGGGAGGCTCAAAATATATATTATCTCTCTTTTTGGTATGACATTTTATGGTATATTCTTAGAGCCTCACGCAGAAAAAGTATGCATGTTGCGTTTTGTACTTAGTAATGTTGTAGAAGTATAGTGTGGGATTATATGTTTGTATTTAGGAATTTCAGTTCAAAAATCATGTTGGATAAAAATTTTTCATTCGAGAATTAACATGGAGTTACAATTTATTGTTATTGCAATAGAAATATTTTTTCCTTCGTATTATTAGTTTTAGAAAAACATTAACACGGTGACTGTTACGTGATCTTTTTGGACATACATCATGTTGTCATTTGACGTGATGTGTATCCATTTGGTATCACCGAGGGGCGTATAAATAAACTTCTACGTCCAGTAGCTAGTATATAGTATATTTGTTAGGACACACGTTTTTGTACCCATTCCATATAACTACTAATGGAAAAGCCACATTTTAGTATGGACAAGTTCCAAGAACCGAAAATTGTAGAGACTACTCCACAATTTTCCGTTCTTTGAACAGGCCCATAAGATTTATTTTTTGTAAAATGCTGGCCCCATATGTGTATTCATTCTATGCGAATATTTATTGACCAAAAATACAAAGTGAAAAATAATAGTTTGTGCCTGACTTGTTGACCAGCTTGTGAAAAATGTATCTGAACCAATTTATGTAATATTTTTTTAGCAAACCTTTTTCAATCTGTGATATCCTCATAACCTTTGATCTTTGATAACCTTGAATACAATGTTGGTAGTAAGCTGGGAGAACTAGAACTCAACTCTAAAAGACATTGAAGACCATTCAGCTTCTGACTATATTATAAAAAAATATATGGACACCCTTATGTTAGATATCATAAAACGCGAGGAACTAAGAAAAAGGACGCGCTGAATGAGTAGCATGCCACTACTCATGATTTGAGCAGGATGCTGCACATTATACAACAGCTCCACTTTCTACCCTAACAACAGAATAATAGCTTATGCCCTAACGCCCAGATAATCTCAAAGTTTGCGATTTTAATACCAACAATAGCATTCCAAAGGAGGGTAAGCGTCAGGCAAGCACAGCCAAATTTTGGTATAGTATGTAATAAATAGATAGATTGACAGTACATTATTGATTTACCACATAAGATATGTATGATATTAGTTAACATTTGCACTATAATAATGTTTCAATGAGCGGCCTTATTGCTAAATGAAACATCTTCCATTACCTAACCAAAAAGACAAGGAGTATCGTAAAACCCATTAAGATAAGGTTAATATAACGATAGAAAAAGATTTTCATATTGTAATATATACCTTATTATACAAATAATTCGGGTGTCACTTCAAAAAAACATAATAAAAACTCAACTGAAAGTTTTCAAAAGGTTATAAAAGAATACATAATTTTGACGATAATTATTTGCGAATATAATAAAACCAACAGAACCGACTTTCAGCACTGAATACTAGGAAAAAACTTGTTGAAGTCAGTACTTACTGTACTGTATCAGCCGGATCGTCCACTGCTGAACTCAGCCTCCCCTATTAAGAGGGTATTTGCCCAGTACTAGAGTAGAGTATTTGCAGTACTTACTAATCTGATCCAAAACACTGACCTCAAATTATCATATTATCATGGTGACTTCCACAAGTTATTTCATGCTTTTCATATTGGTAGTCGGTCCTGTATTTGGCGGAATAATCGCGTAACAAACGTATAAAAATGTACAGTCCAATAGAGATCCTCATCTTTTTACGGAAGTCAGTTAAAAATTGATTGAGCTAGCACAATGGGGGCCCCAACTTTTTGGCGAAAATAGACTGAGGATTAATACGTTTTTGATTATTATTTAAAACATCATTGACACTGATGTGTCCCGGATGACAATGAAAGTCAGTATAACAGGCACATCATGTAGATGTTACTTCTAATCTCGTACCGTACCTAACCCTGCAAACACTCCCGTCACCTGCATGCCTCGCGCGTGCATACGGACTGTCTTACCTCTTTATACAACCCTCAATACCACCTCTGCATATTTCAACCGTGCAGCGGTCACAGCTCTCTTCGTAAACGCTATCTACGCGCCGACTTACCGTCCCATCTATTCTAGTACATTATAATTCAAATGTTAAAATTGTGCCTTACCGCGTTGTAATAAGAACGATATGATGTTATTAGGAGTGTAGCAGAATAGTTGGTAAAGACCCAAAGGACTGGTCACTCGCGTTTGAGATATTAGTAGGTTCGGCCGCACAGATAGGTGCATTTACGGGGACGCCTAGAGTCACTACGTGAGATATTTTCGTTTTGATAGCCTTTGAGGACTTTGCCAATGTCGAATGGGGCCGATACGTTTGGGATTTACGTGATTTTTGAGTGTGCATTAGGAGTTACGGAATAGATGGCGGAATATTCCAGAATATGTAGAGCTGTTCATGGGTAATTCATCGTTTTGCTTGTTTTATATCAGAATTTCCTTTCACTACACTTATACATTGAATATATTAGAAAATACAAGTCTAAAGTGTTGACGTAAACATTGCAAATACTAACTGTATATCCAAGCGAAGACAAGCCAATTCCCTTAATTACTAGTAGCACGAAAACACCTAAACTAGCCAAAACGACATGCAAGGTGCGAGTCACATTACAAAAATTATTTAAAATCGAATATTTTTGTTTCATAATTCGATATCTTCAGCACTAGTTCAAGAAGCACAATGCCTTTTTATTTAAAAAAATGTGATAAGTATTTATATTACTGTAATTGAAAGTTTTGCATTACTACGTTTATATTCTAGTTTAGTCTATAGTCTCAGTAAAGTATTTTAGAATTGGACCATCGACTCTTTCGGCCACCAATCAGGCTCAGATAGCTGTTGCCGCTATCGCGCACCTACCGATTTGTGTATGATAGCTATGAAGCTATGGATACGTGTAAACATACCTAATGAAATACAAAAGCGTAGGACACTCAAAGCTTTTTGAATACAGTTAATCCACAGAATGCAGGTGCAAAATGAGTGAAAAGGATCAGGAAAGGTTGGCTTTGAAAAGGATCAATTTTACATCTCTTGAACACCTTGCAAACCTGTGGATAACATATTACTCAGAACTGAGAATGCTCCACGCTCCCTATTTACCTCCGTGTCATCGTTGAGCGTATCGGTAACCTGTGCTCCAGGTATTTGAAATACGAAACCAGGATGGTGATGGAGCGGGATGCCATCTTGTTCGCCTCTGGAACCCAGTAATTTAAGCCAATGATGAAAGCCATTAATATACCTTTCATAGTATTATACCTAAATCCATGGTCCGTCTCATTATGCTTGCAAAAGCACACCAGTTTGCGAAGACCACTGATTGAGAGGCTCAGCAACAGCCTGTCATCGGCATAGAAAATGTTTAAATTTGTCGTCTACAGAGCCCTCTGTGGAATTGATGAGGTCAAGAATGACCATGTATAGGTATCTTGGTCGTCCAAGTACAGCTTCTGTGAGATTAGTAACGAATGAAATACGTTTCTTGTATGGGGCCAAGGTTAATTTTTTTGCACCGATTTTTATTTGTTACGTGATTTGCCACTATATCAATATGGGTTTTAAAGTTTATCCCGATTACTTGTACCTCATGAGAGAGAGAGAGACAGTCTTTAAAATTCTGAGTAGGCTCTATGGTAGTAGTCCCGTTTTCCTATATAGAATCGTAATGAAATTTAGTCCCATCACAACAAGGCTCAAACCTCATCAACAAAACTCAAAACTAAAAACAACGCCTTTGAAAACACGCGGACAGAATAGTTGTTTCATAAACAAAACCCTCATTTGCGGGTAGTCACTAATTTCCCAGCTTCGCAGTCACACAGGGACGCATTAAGGCTTTCTTACAAGCTAATCTTAGGACAAAAGCTTTATTACGCCCCGCCCCCGGGTGTGGGCCGAGTGTTGCCATTGTTTATTTTAATTTTTGCGCCTGGCAAGCCCTGTGGAAACGTAGTGTCTGAGTAAGATGAGTGATACAGGGTGCTTATAAAGTAGTATAATATTTTTTTTTCGAGTAAAATAACGCAAGCCACCAAACTTTTGAGTTGTATAACAGTTCTAGTTATATAGTACAGCTCTAGTTATATAATATAATATTATTTATTTATTAGTTCATCAAATTTAAATTATAATATTTGTTATTGTAATCACATTTTTTTATAGCTTAATCGTTGTCTTTTTCTCAAAAACTAGGAAACAGAGATAGCAAACATCAGCTTTAAGTGATTTTAAATTTTTATTTGATATATTAGGTATTAAATTAAAGTTCTGTATAAGACTAGTGATGATATTTTATTAAAGCTTATCGTTTTTGCCTTTTTTTGGTTTCAAAGCTGGCTCAAATTACTGGGCAGAGGCAAACTAGATGGCACCCCGTTCGAGATGGTTTCGTATTTCATATACCTGGAGCAATGGGTTATCGATATGCTCAGCAATGACATGGACATACAGAGGGAGCATGGGGAACTCTCTGTACGGAGTAATATGTTATCCACAGGTTTGCAAGGTGTTCAAGATATGTAAAATTGATCCTTTTCAAATCCAACCTTTCCTGATCCTTTTCACTCATTTTGCTCTTGCAGTCTGTGTGCACTTGCAGTACTCAAAAAGCTGTAAATGTCCTACGCTTTTGTATTTCTTTACGTATGTTTATACGTATCCATAGCTTCTTAGCTATCATACACAAATCGGTAGGCGCGCGACAGCGGCAACAGCTATCTGAGCGTAGTGCCCGAAAGAGTCGATGGTCCAATTCTAAAATACTTTACTAAGACGCATATGCTGCCATCGCATTATTCTGTAAAATAAACTAAGTTAAGTAAAAATTTCAATAATTGCTAATCGAATTAAAATTAGAAAGCCTAATTATATATACCTACCAACTTTGCTAGACCCAATGTTGCTAACACATTATATATAATAATGTCAAGTAGAATATCTGGGTTATGTGCCAGTTTCTAATTGAATTTCCCGTTCAGGAGCTCAGCTGGTATGGCAAACATCGCTCTCTTTCATCGTATTGGAAGGAGTTGAGATTTGTCATACAAATTCACCAACTATAGCAAGGTTTTTTTAATGTGATACACCAGTGTTTCTTTTTAATTATTATTTCATTTTTATTATTAGCTGCTAAAAGATCCATTAAAAATGTTAACCCTTTTTTTGTGTTATTGTGGCGGAACTTGAGACCCACGCGGACTAACATCTGCCTATAACAGTTGCATGTCGTCACAAGTCACGAATTGCACTGCGCCCGTCAACTTGAGACATAGTTGTTAAGTCTCATGTTCCTGTAATTTTACTGACTATCAAAGATTGCCGCCGGAACACTAGCATTCTTATTAAACCCTTGCACTAACACCCATCTTGTTGTCAGTTGTCGAACCCAGGGATCGAACCAAGAGCTCCAAGAATTCAAAGTTATTCGCTTATATAAGGTGGATATTAATTCATCAACAATACTGCGGGGGATGGTGTAGAAACGATAACGGAATGTATTCCACTCATGTTTAATTTTCACATACACAAAAAGTCTGTACTATTGCTTGAGCTGTGGCACGTTGGCTTTGGGAATAATAGCAAGGACAACCGCGGTCTACGAACACGGTGTATCTACTCTATTCACCCACACGCACGATTGCTACACGAAGTCAATGAACTGCTATACCAGGCACAATAGACAGCTGTTTTGTGTACCTATTCTGCCTAGTCGGTCTTTGGCGGCTTGCGACAAAATGCGGTAGAGGTTTAACACAATACGGCATACCTAAGTAGCTGCAAGTGCTGCAACACAATACAGTACGTACCTACTTAAACTTGAAATTAAAAAGAATGTAGGTAAGTAAAATTTTTTATCATTTAGAAGAGTTTAATCGATTGGCGATTATGCAAAGCATTCGGCAGTCTAGCCGGTAAGCCGGTTAGCCGGTGGCCGGTAAGGCCTTCGCGTTCGTAAGAATAGGTACGTGAAACAGCTTCATCTATCACTAGGCCAAAACAGCTGTTTTGCCCTAGTGATAGCGTCTAATTGACTTCGGGTAGCGTTCGTACGTGAGAATGGAGTAAACGGCGGTTCTCGCTATCCTACTAAAAGGCAAAGCGCCGCGCTTAGAAAATAGTTAAACTGATTTTTTGTATGTGTAAAATAAACATGAGTGGAACACATTCCGTTATCGATTCTACACCATCCCCCGTAGTATTGTTGATGAATTAATATTCACCTTATATATGCACACTAAGGAAACTGTAGGTACACTTATGGGAACAGCTTATGCTAATGACTTATTTAACCAACAATGGTATAAAGTCATATATAAGGTTGAATCCCCCTGTACATCACAGACATGATAAGCAACTCATTTTCAGCATGAGCTGCGATCGTCGCCGACGCGTGACGTCTGCGGGAGCCAGATGTTGTACTGACGCTGTAATTAGGCACTACTCGTTCTGGAATGACCAAGACGACTATGTTGATTGCTACGTAGCGAAAGTGAAGGATCAAAGTTAGTTATATGTCTGCCGTACGTTTTTAGGGTTCTGTGTGTTTTTAGGACCCAAAATGTGGTTTATATAAATATTTACATGAAGGAAGTGCATTTTGCGAATGCTCGTCTGGCTGGCTAACACACTTGAGAAAATCTATCGCCAAGCATCTAACAGTATGTTCCGGCAGCAGTCCTTGAGAGCCAGCAAAATTGCAGGTACATGAGACTTAACAACTGCATGTCTTGGGTGTCGGGCACAGTGCAGTTTGTGACTTGTGTCAAAATATATCTGTTATAGGCAATGTTACCGCTTAACAATAGGTGGGTCTCGTGACTCTAATCCAAACCCATTAAAAAACTATACAGTGTTTTCTTTGTGATTATGTGACGGAACACGTGCTGTTAAGTGGTGAAATCTATCTGTAACAAATGAATTTCGTCACGACGAAATACCAACTTCAGTCTAGTGACATACTCACTTGCAAATATAAACAAGCTAAGCCACAGGGAATAAAACACATTAATAGTTAAGTTGTACTCACTTATTGAATACTTTCTCTCAATATGTGGTACCAAAAACAAATGACCATCTAACGTTAACGAGTTGAAACCACTGCAACGACGACGCCACGTCATTCATGTCGAGTGAATTGATGCAACGCGTTCAAGCACGGAAATTAGCGTCAATGCTGCGTCAGTGGTGCGTCAGTGGGCGCGTCCGGTCGCTTTTTTCCATTTGTGTCCAGTTGACAGCTGCATAGTGCGTCGACACCACAAAGGACGGGACGGCCGTCAGAATTGTCTGTCAACTACGATGAAATAATTTTCGTTTGGATTTCATTGAAACGTTCACTGTTTTGGTTTTATTGGGCTTGTATTTTGTAAATTAAATTTTTTGGAGTGTGAATATGTTTATAAAAATACTTTCAAATACAATAAGGACAGAAAAAAGTATTTAACCTATTAAGTTAGTAAACTACTGACCAACCCATAGTGCAGACTTTTTATCCGCGTTTGTCACTCAAGTAAATAACATATTATTCGAATAATGTTAATAAGCAAATGAAATGCATGAAAGGGGTCATAGTGTGTGCTTATAAATCTGAATAAGCGCTGTTATTTTATCTTACTTTATTTTATGTTATTTACATTTTTGCGATGACGAACACATAATAAGTAATAGTTAAATTGTGTTACCACGTAAGTGATAGTCTGTCTTTGATGTAAAGTTCTTTGAACCGAAAACCGAAACCGAAGTTATCGTTCCTAATTTGTGCGTAATTTTGCAGACTCCCATTTCTGAATTACCTAAGTTTATTTCAGATATGTCAAAATTATCTTTTATTAAAAACAATATTCAAGACAATAAACTGGTAAAAGATCTTACAATTAAATAGACAACAAAAACAATGTAACAATTAAATTGAATAAACACCATATAAGACACTAAAACAAGATAATTATGTATATAAGGTTATATGAATCGTAAGGTTTATTAACACATATTTTATAAGGTGCAATATGATGACATTTTGTGTACCATATAATTTGCGAGAATATACTATAATGTAAATAAATAAGTTAAACTTAATAATAACAAATTTTTTTTCACGATCGAGAAACAGGTTTCTCGGTCGTGGGCTCGAAGAGTCAAGACCTCCTGAGGATGCTTCGTGTAGAAGCGAAACGAGTCGAAAAAATTCTTTCGGTTTGGCTGCGTGGCGTTTGTGACGTCACGTCGAGTTACCAGGAAAATTAGGCGGAAATGTCACTAGATACATTTTTGTATTTTTTAAGTGTTTTATTAAAATATTAATTTGATGTTTTCTTAAAATATTTAAAAAATATTTGTTATTATTGAATATGGATTTCCGCAAAGTAACGCCTGAATCTATTCATTAAGTTAAACTTAGTGATATTTGAAGATGGTAAATATACTTACGCCCCGGGTTAGAATTGCACCTCCCGATATCATTCCATGGTTGTCGTAAGAGGCGACTAAGGGAAAATACTGGAAGGTGGGCAGCAGTGCCTTCTAAAGAACTGCCAACTTACACTGCGATCCCCAAGACGCCTGCCAAGCGTGGGGATTATGGCAAATACCCCCTTAATAGGGGAGGCTGTGTTCAGCAGTGGACGATCCTGCTGTTACAGTAAATATACTTAGCAGGGATATGAAGAAACCGGGGATAATTTGGTATCACAAGATTCAGTTTAATCAAAGTCAAAGTCAAAGTCAAAATCATTTATTCAATTTAGGCGTCTACGACGCTCTTATGAAGGTCAATTACAAATTTTAATATTGAAATATACTACATTGTACTGCCACGTTCAGCAAACAAAAATTATAGAGCCACTGCGAGAAGAACGGGCAAGAAACTCGGGGCCATTCTTTTAAACGTTTTTTAAGAATGTTTTAAGTACATACTATATAGTAAAATTATTACAATACTTAATTTACATTACGTAGGTGTTAGGCGCTAGCTTGGCAGAGGCGAACCAGTCCAAGCATTTTTGTCGTTTAAGTAATCACAAACTGTGTAGTAAGATTTCTTTATCAAAATATTCTTCACATGCAACTTGAATTTTCTTTCTGTGAGCGTTGTAATATGTTTGGGCAATTTATTATAAAACCGCACACAATTTCCTAAGAAGGACCTTTTATTTGTCTTTGCTAATCTAAAACCTGGCACCGCTATTTTGTCTTTATTCCTAGTGTTGTAATCGTGAGTGTCACTGTTTGATTTAAATTTTCTAAAATTTTTACGAACATACATAATATTTTCAAATATATACAGACTTGGTAAAGTTAAAATATCAATTTCTTTAAAAATATCTCTCAGGGATTCCCTAGGATCCATTTCATATATGGCTCGAATTGCACGCTTTTGTAAGATAAAGATTGTCTCTATCTCAGCAGCAGCTCCCCACAGCAATATACCATAAGACATAATACTGTGGAAGTACGCGAAATAAACGAGCCTAGCAGTAGCTACGTCTGTTAGCTGTCTTATCTTACGAACTGCATATGCAGCAGAACTAAGTCTTCCAGATAGATCATGTATATGTGGATTCCACTGTAAAGTTGAATCCATTTTAATTCCCAGGAAGACTGTCGCATTGTCAAAAGAGAGTTTTTCTAGGCCAAGCTTAATGTTTGGTTCAACATAAGTAACATTTGGTAAAGAAAACTTTAAACATTTGGTCTTTTTTGAATTTAAGAGAAGATTATTAGCCGCGAACCACTTAGAGATCATAGATAACACATTATTTACATGAATAAGTTCACTATCCCTCCTATGTACTTTAAAAATTAGGGAGGTATCATCTGCGAATAAAACTATATCGCAGAAATTTTTAACCATGCAAGGCAGATCATTTATATATGCTAGAAACAGAAAAGGTCCTAAAATTGATCCTTGCGGTACGCCTATTCTTACCAAAGACCCGGAAGAAGTATTGCCATTTATTCTAACCTTCTGTAGCCTGTCTGACAGATATGACTTTATAAGATCCAGAGCTTTTTTTTTTTTTTTTTTTTATGCCTGATAGGTTAGCCTTTGACCACTATCTCACCTGGTGGTAAGTGATGATGTGGTCGAGGATGTTGTTCAGACTAACCTAGAGTTACTGGCTCTCAAGGACAGCTGCCGGAACACACCGTTAGGTGCTTGGCGACAGATTTTCAACTTGAGGGTGGTAGCTAGCCAGGCGGGCATTTGCAAAGTGCCCTACCACCATGCTGTAACGACTGCTATACTAAGACAACAACCGGGACCGACGGCTTAACGTGCCCTCCGAAGCACGGAAGCGCTCAGTAGTAATACCCAACCAGCGGTCACCCATCCAAGTCATGACCGCGGCGGACGTTGCTTAACTTTGCTGATCGATTCAGAATGGCTAAGCAAACTTGGCTACGAGCGCTTCTAAAAGCTTTTCCACGAATACCATAATGTGAAAGTTTTCGAATCAGAGTGCGGTGCTCTACACAGTCAAATGCCTTAGAAAGGTCACAGAATACGGCAATAGCATCCTGTGAACTCTCCCAAGCTTCAAGTATATGTGACATCAATTTAGCACCTGCATCCAATGACATAATGTCAGTAGATTTAGTTTAATAAGGCGTAATAGATTAGAATGTCCGGCTTCTTTTTTCCGACCCTTCACGGGAAGCTTCTGCCGTTAACACTTGATTTGCACAGTACAAATAAATAAACGGACTGCAGGCAGCGCATGGCAAGAGTCTACCAGAGATTTTTCTATTAGAGTTAAAACTGCAAATTGTACGTATCTTCATATTATATTTATTAGTCATGATTTTTTGTGGATATACCTACCTTAATAAACATACTACATACTTTATTATCATTTAGTAACTTGTATTTTACAACACTTTTAAATACTTAAATTTGAATCTAGTATTGCCAGATACTACCATGCACAACTATATCAAAGTGACAACAATAGCTTCAGCAGATGGCCTTTAATTTGAACCTTACAATGTTACTTAACTTCATAATGCTGAAACCTGAAATCCGTGTATGGGCAGCAGTTTTACATCGTAAGTTTGTACGAGATATTTATGTAGAGAATTCACATTTTAGCTCTTGCTTGCTCTCATCTTAGACCAAGTTATCAAAATTCATTTAATCGTGGATAAACCCCGTAACTCACACAACGATCCGAAGCCTCGGAACTACTTAAAAAAGTACAGAAGACTCAACAGCTCCACATTTCGTCGTGGAGGCTAACGATTCCGAAGTGAGCTGCCACATAAATCTTTGCACCCTGATTGATACATGGCTGTGGGTTGACGCCCATTCAGTAATTTAGTGCCAGCCGCCCGCCCACCGAGAGATAGCGGGACTTTTGTTTTGCATTAATACCTCGCCTTGAGGAAAGAAAAGTTTTTTTTAAGCTTCAATGTTATCATTGTAGCAGAGCTGGTGGCTTGGCTGAGCCGTAATTTAAAATGTGATTTTTACTCGTGAATTGTGTGTTCCCAGCTTAAGTCTGTAAGGGCTATCATAGTTCCCTATTGGTTATCGTAAAAGGCAACTAAGGGAAAAATGCACCGAATGTCACATATGAATATGTGATGGTATGGACAGTGGGGCATTGCTGTACATTGAGTTTTGCAATTTTGATAGGTGGATTGGGCAAACCGGAAGAGGCCAAAATGGATTGTGATTCACGTTGACTTCTTAGGGTTCCGTACCCAAAGGGTAAAAAATAAGGTCCGTCCGTCCGTCTATCACCAGGCTGTAGCTCAAGAACGGTGATAGCTAGACAGTTGAAATATTCACAGATGATATATTTCTGTTGCCGCTGTAACAACAAATACAAACAGTTGCCCAAGCGCGAGTCGGACTCGCGCACGTTATAACAAAAAAAGGTTAAATATAAAGTCTTATGTTGAATAGCTAATGGTACGGAAACCTTCGTGCGCGAGTCCGACTCGCACTGGGCTGATTTTTATCTTATGTCATTAGCATTACATAACTGTTTACTAATTGTAATTATAAAATTTCATGTTTCATAATTGCTATTAGTATTGTAGCAAAGTACACATGTTAAGTCAATGGAGTCAAACGTACTTTACAGTATCAACTGGATTGTCCACTGCTGAATACAGCCTCCACCATTGGACGGGATTTTCCGTTATCCCCACGACAAAGTGATGAGAATGAAGGATACAGGCGAGATGTACCAAGATTGTAATTAAAGGAAATCCAAGGTCTCTGCGTACTGTTTCGTACAGACTGTTATGCGTTTATACATTAAACTCAATAAAAATGGAAAGAAAAGTATAAGAAACTATTCACTCATATATCTCATTAATTTTCATTTATTTACCAAAATTGTATTTTAAGCCCGCCAAAATAAGTACTTACCGCAGTTAAAGCAGTAGGTAGTTCGACAGATTTGCACTAAAGAAAACATGCCACAAAAAGTTAATGATGAATTGATTTATTATAGAGGAGAGGTGAAACACCAGCTTCACTGTCACTTACAAAAATACTTAACCATATCCAAAATCAACCAATAAAATAAATTACAGACATGTTTTAACGGTTGCAATACTTCCAAGTTTAGTATTATTTTCGTGGATATCCATTAAAATTGACTTTGATACTTGATATGACTGGAGTTGCTCATTTCAACAATTCGTTACTTGAAGGCAAGAGGAAATATAATTTTACAGACTGAGTAGGTCATTGAATTCTCATAAACCACACTGTCTCTTTTCATCGTTATACTGTGTAGCTGTAGCGTTAACGCGAGCATTTCGTAAACACGCCACTACGCACACCTGTGCAGTATTTACGAGGCCGCGCGTGTGAGGGTGGCAATTTATGAGTTTAACTTACTGCTTTGTTTTTACTGTGGTGTGATTATGAATTTACGAATTGATTAGGTGAATTCATTGTAATATTGTACAAATATCGTCGAGTAAAAGGGAATACATTTATTTATTTAATTTATTCTTTATTCGCAGTATGTCCTTATAAGCAAAATATTACGAACTATTTAGCTACAGCGACTACAGCGGACGCATTTAGGCAACCAACAAGCCATTGCAGGCTCACAGTCCAATAGCTCCAGAACACTAATAAAAAAACAAAATCTTGTATATAATATATTCGTGTGTTTCGTCCAGTGTGTTAGAGAAAGCATAGAGCCACAATCTTGCCACGCGTCAAAAACAACTTTCTACTTATCCTACTTGAAAATCTACACGAATCGAGCTCAAAATGCTTTGCGTAAATAGAAATACGATACAAAATACTATTGATGTTTTCTCAATTCCGAACCATGATTTTTTTCTTCACTGCCCAAAAAGATTTGGAAAAATGCAAAGTTCCCATTTTAACTCTGGCAAGTGTCGCGATTAGCCGCCTTGAGGGTACAGTCGCAGAGATAAAGCACAGTGAGGTACAGTCGGGAGATAAGCGGCTTTCATTACTACAGTGTCGCCGGCAGAATGAATGGCGACAACAACAAATCTAGCCGCTGAGTTATTTGTTGCTTGGAGGTTATGTCACTGACTGTACTCCATCCTGATGCTGGACAGGATAGGTTCTGTTATATTTAGTTACTGTACTCATTTATTATATAGGTATTATATTCAGTGAAATGACGCAGAATATTGCAAAGTAACTAAAAATTTAAAGACGAAACCAGGTCCTAAATATAATGCATGTATACCTAGGCTCAGCATTTAGAAGTTCACTCAAAATGTAAATGCAAAAGTTTGTGAGTGAGTTGAGGTGAGGGTGTGTGTATGTTTGTCACTCCTTCACGCTGAAAGGCTGAACTGATTAAGATGAAGTCTGATTAAGGGCGCGCACCGTCCCCTATGACGGTGAAAGTAATACGAAATTTCGGATCGAAGGAGCGTAGCCAGGTGGCCGAGTAGTTTAGGCGTCCAGGGTGAAATCGGAGGATGCGGGTTCGATTCCCGCCCGGGGCATACATTTTTGTGCTCCCATAATTAGTAAAATATGATTAAGGTGAAGTTTGGGATACAGATTGTTTATTATATGTCTTGGAAAATACCACATAGGTTACTTTTCGTCTACATCATCACTTTCATCATCGTTTTTGAGTTTACATACAAAATTCCAAAAAACACCTATGTTTTTAAATATTCGCACAAATTCGAAATAGGTTTTTATTCCAATCGATCAACGTAATTTATTGAATTTCACTCAAGTATTCCACAAACGGTGGTATAGGTAAACAGATCTGCATTATATAACATGTGCTTTACGATCATACGGAAACTCACGCGCAACTGATATACAACGTAACTGAGACTGTATCGGCTGTTCTTACATCTATGTCTCATAGGAAAACTTAAAATAAAAAAAACGTCTTCAACCCCTGAAAAGTATGAAATACGAAATTTCGTTGGAATCAATACTTAGATGACATATTTATTTCCCGCTATATCTATTTTAAAACCAAACTTCTAAACTGATTTTTATAAAATGTATATTATGCAATTTTTTTATGCCCGATAGATTAGCCAACGTCTCACCTGATGGTAACTGATGATGTGGTCGAAGATGTTGTTCAGGCTAACCTAGAATAAGTGGCTCTCAAGGACAGCTAAATATTTTAATCTAAATTTAATTTCTCAAATTGGTATTTATATGAATTAAATAAATATTTTTTTTTAATTCAACGTTTGAAAACATCCCAATTTTTTTTAAAGTTGTAAAACGAAAATAAAGTAATATAAAAAACAATTATATCAAATAATGTTAAAATTCATGATTCTGATGAGTTATGTATTATATATTATCTTGTATTATAAAACACACCGATAATAATTCAAAAGGATTTTTCTTGTCGTAAATATGGACCAAAGTCTGTACACGAAAGTTATATTTTTAAATCTAAACTTTCAATTTTGGTGGACAACGTTTGGTTTGTGGTTGCGAATGACACACGGTTGTATTCATACTTTTTGCTAATAACTTAAGTAGTTTTTTTTCAAGACGCTATTTATCAATATTAAATCATAGTTTTGACTCAATTACCCATTGAGCAAGTAATATTTTACAATAACTTCTTAGGAACCGATCTGTCCTACGCCACGTTCTTTTTCTTGCAATATTTTTTCCACCCAGCATATAACTTATCTCCTAGTTATAAATGAAACGAAAAACTATGATTATATTATCACGAAACCTCGTTATTAACATTTTAGGACTAGGTACCTGTTTCTGACAATGTCAGTAAGTTAAATTATCAACTTTTATCATAATATACATTTTTTAGTTTATTTTCATATGAGGTCGTGCATGTTACGTACTAGGTCCGCGGCGTGCGTTTGTTTTGACGCTTGCGGGATATACGACGGACGTCCAGTAAACGATGCGTGATGAATGGCGGGAGTACCGTCAAAATTATTTATCGAGAATATCTATTTGTGTTTTCGGCATTATTTTTAACACAGTTGAAGCAAAGGATGGATTAATTAAATTCATATTAGTTTAATCGTTGTTTGTCATTTGTGGTACGAAAATCTTCGTCTGATATAGATAAATAATGTAAATATAATTTAAGTCAAATGTTTAGAATTAATTAAAATAAAAAAAGACAGTCAGTAACCATGTAAGTATCAAACATTATTTGTGAAACTTTATTACCGGTAAGATACGATATAATATGTAATTGTAAAAACGATACGGGCCTAGTGTGTAGCCGTTTCTTAAGCTATAGCAAGTTGTTTAATTTTAGTTCTAATTAGTAATAGAATTTCTTAAGTATCTTTTGATAATTTTTATTTTGAGAAAAAAAATTATAATTATTATTAATTTTAGTTTTTAATATTTATGAATATAGTAATACAACAATTAAATATATATATATATATATATATACTGCGAGGGGTGGCAGACTAGAAGTGACCCCTCACCCCCCACATCTAACTGCGGTAGGCGATGAAGCGAAAAATACTAGCAGTGTTTTTTGAAGAACTACCATCTAACACTGCGACCCCCAAAGACGCCGGCCAAGCGTGGCCATTATTTTAACATTAGTGCTGATTGCAATACTTAAGACACGATTAGAGGAGACTCTGATAGAGTCAACTTGTATGCCCACTCTCAGGTTACTTGTATCGTTGTTAACCGATAATCGGAGTATACTCTGATCTGATGATCCCGGTTGACAATATACAGAATCATTATCCGAATGGACTCTGCCATAGTACACTCTGATTGTGTCAACGCGGCTTTACCTCTAGTCAATTAAGTATTTATTGATCCAATATAGGTGCATAACTAAAAGAACTGAAAATCTTCACTTCTGAAATCGGATGCAATGATTTCAGTTATTTCTCCAATAACAATGAAGTGATGCATTATGATCAATGGTTGACAAGTCTCTCCATAACTGTACATTTAAAGACGCTATATGTATAGTTTTAGAAACACCTATGCACATTAACTTTCTCACTTCCGCTCTAAGCGTTAAGTACATGCGGCCACATTGTTCTAAGCGTCTAATACCGTCACAAAACAGGTTAAGCTCACTACCGTCCGGTACGAACGGCGTGCATAATATCAGCAGAGATCGGAAGCCTCTTAAACACACGCCTATAAATACTTAGCTAAATACCTGGACCCTGGTTAAGAGGAAAACGGTCGGGCGGCCTGAGCGAGGAAAAATTAGTTGGATGAAAAAATATACCAAAACTTTATTATATCAGTCATATTATAATAGTTTTCGGTAAAAATTCAATAATAATATTATTAGGTATATCATGACGCACTGATATTTGCATTGCTGTGTTCTAGACTAAATGATAGAGCATCTATTTAAGAGTTCTTGGCTCTGGACGGCACAGTCCCGAACCTTGATCGTGCACTTGAAGATTCAAGACCACATTATGATGATAATTCTTGTGGTAAAATTGTCATTAGATATATTATGGAATGATTTTTCTAAAGTATAATTTAATTAAATCGCGCGGGGCGCTGCAACGTAAACATTACTGTAGGGTCAAAATTTATACAAAAAATCGTTTTTGTTGTGATTACCAGTTATAAGTGATTGTCAAAAGAACATAAGGAGTTAAATGCTCAAGCTTAGTGTAATACAGGCAGTGAAATCAATATAAATAAATAATTTTAAGGAAAACAGTATCAAACGCTTCTCATACGCCAAAATCTCGCTAAATTGCAAAAAAGTGTTGAAGGACTTGTGGAAATTTCATCCAAATGGTATTTAGTAACCGTGAATAAATAACATTAAACTGACAGGAATGTTTAAACAAATACATTCCGTGACCCTCGTCATGTAACGAGAAGTATTTTAAATATGACGTGTGCTGATATAAAGGAAGACCAAAACAGGCATGGGTGGACTTGTAGGTGGTTGAAGAGGGAGATTCGAAAGATGAGAATAGTGAGATGACGAACAACAGAGGAGAGTCAAGGAGAAATGGATAGTCTACCGACCTAGCTTATTGTGGAATAAAGACAGGAAGAACAAGATTAGTCGTAATGTCAACGCTGAAGTTTGAAAAACATAGTAAAGAAACAACTTTAAACGGTTCAAATGGCGTATATATATCATTATGTTTGTCCCCACGTTTCAAACACTTTGCAGTGATCGTGGTCACGAGCTATAACCTAAGACAATATTCTGAAGAATATTTTTGGTTTTATTCCAAAGCTCTTCAACTATTAAACTTGATCACATTATACGCGAGATCCGCAGTAGATTTTGTACGACACAAATATTTTTATTTTGCATTTTCAGCCAAAAACGACGTGAATTTCCGTTTATAAATGTTATTGTGACGGAACAAGCTCGAGGCCCACCTGGTGTTAAACGGACTAAACCTCTAACAGAAACAATTCGTCACAAGTCACGAATTTCAATGCGCTGGTCACCTTGAGACATGGTTGTTAAGAATATATTTTAGACGAACGCCTCCATACAAAACGCAGCTCCAATCTCTTTTTAATAATAGCGAATAAAACTCAATGATTTTTTACCTACGTAATCACTACCCTAATATCAAGGTTTGTGGTGCATCAGATTTTCATTAAAATTATACAGTTTTGAAATTACACTAGCTCAAAAACTCGTAATTTTAGATAAAAGAAGGACCCAACTTTAAGTTCCTCTAATTCAAGAAAAATAAGCTTGTTTTTAATATTTCTATTGCACCACAAACATGGGGAATATAATTAACTTTCTATAAAAGAAAGTTATTTATACATATGTACTATATTTTTTTAATAAATCTGGAGCTACGAACAACTCGCTCAAACTCCTAAAAACGAGTGCTATATACTAAACGCTATATACTAAAAATTTTAATTACTAATCCAAAAAAAAGGATTTAAGCTGGAAACGATAGGTATAATAAGACACTATATCTACTTGCGAGTTTTTTTGAAATAACAAGTTGAGTTTATAGATAGGGTCACGCCTTGGCTGGCGGGTATATGTCCTTAAGTCTCATATGCCTGTAATTTCACTGGCTCTCAAGGACTACTGCCGGAACCCACCGTTAAGTGTTTGGCAATAGATTTTCTACTTGATGGTGGTTGCTTATAATAATAACGATTTTATACCACTTAATGACTTAAAAAAAACAAATACACTATGTGACCAAATCTAAGTGATCGAGATCCAATCGTGACACCAACGAGACCTGACCAATGAAGAACCCAATAATATATATGTAACAATTATTGCGAAGATCTATGTTTTGTAGTTAATGAGATCGCCTGCCCCTTAACTATGCGGTGGCCACACGCCCCGCAAAAACTGCAAGTGCGCCTCTTTACGAGCCCCGCACGCCGGCATTGCTACAGGTTTACAGGTTTAGTGTACCGAGCTAAACAGATATTAAATTCAACGTTAACACTGGGTGCTAGCGTAAAAGGTCTTTAGTCACGGCTTTGTCTTCGTTTCGTTGTTTTGTTTAAACTCATGCATACCACAGAATTGTTTTTGCAGACCCTATAAAGATCTAGGAGCTGACTCTTATACTACGAGTAAAATACCTGCTCCACATACCGCATCCACAACGTAACATGACAGACACAACGTACATAAAATTACTGCAGGCAGCTGGGAAATCCTGCAGACACCGTCAAAGTATTGAATTTGAGTTGCATTAATTATCACCATATAATAGCTTCAATCGCTCACTTTGAATACATAGTTAAACTCAAACTCATTCGATTAATTATTGGGCATTAGCGTTGAAGTGTTAAAATTTCCCGTCCAAAAACTTACGCACAGATAAGTACGACTCTAAACGAGATACTTATCTCTGCTAGACTCGTAGCAGTCGTAGCACAGACAAAACATTCTCGCGAAGAATGTCTGTAGGGTTTGGTGCTGTGGTCTGTGCGGTTAGGATACTCTGCGTTGACGGTTGGTATATGTGAATACGTTCATAAAATGTAATAATATTATAATATTACATGGAGAAGAGAGTATGCTCTGGACAGACATTAGTCTGTCCTGTCCAGGGCTTACTCTCTTCTCTATGTTGTATTTTAATGGCCAAAGCTTATGTTATAAGATCAGTAGGCGTACGCGTATACGACCATGAATAAATCAAATGTGTTAGATTTTATTCGACGGTAGAACATTTCCGATTGTTATTGATAAGGATGATAAATGGAAGACTGCCATTTTGGCGAAGTGACGGAAGAATCGCTTCGCAATCTCAAGGTTCTTGGCTCGATCTGCAATGTGGTAGTTCTTGGTTATGCTGTGAATTCTGACAACGAAATTTTTAGTAGCTGTCCTGAGTGAACTGTGCCTGGTAGATGATAATAGGCTCGCCTTATTTAGCAATATAAAAATTTGTAACTTTGACATCACTGACAGCCCCCTTGGGTGGTTAATTAAGTCGAGTGGTATGAGTATATGTTACAAAAAGTACCTACCTATTTAACTTTTTACTTATCTTATTATTATACACCACCGTCATCTCTCATGGCTGATCATTTCTGTCCATGAGCATAAGCGATAAGACCGCCAATTGTTCAACATTACTAAAGTTTATGTTATTGTTCATAATGCTTATGTTATTTTGGTGTACAATAAAGAGTTATCTATCTATCTAGATAGTACAAAAAAAGTCCGTCATATTGCGAATATGGCGGACTTTTAAAAAATGAAATTACATTTTGCCCTATTATTCTTACCTAAATCTCCTATAAACTCTATAAAGATTTGACTTCGATTTGAGACATGATCGTTTAAAAAACCAGTCATCGCGTCTTGAGTCCAAAATAGTGTTAACAAAAACGTATGCATGCAGAGAATTATTTATCGCCACACCTCTATATGGCGTACTAAAACCTAATAAATTACCAGAAGCCAACAATCTTCAGTAAAACATCAAGCTATTCCAAATTCAAATATATCCATCATCTAACACAGGAATCATAAATCCGCGTCCATAAGGCGATATACCTCTTACAGATATACGGTATACGGCTATTACAAATATTTATACGTTAAAAAGCTATACACGAACGGTCCCGTGAATCACGCCGTTTCAAATAATAAATCCGTCGGTGGGTGAGCGTAAAACAGTACATATTTTGTTGTAGGATTTAAATCAAGGAACGGGCGGGAGATGCTGCAGTGGCCATAAGTTCGGGTTACGAATTGTGTGCGATTTTTTTTCTAATTCGTGATTAAGACATATATACATTATAATTATGTCTGTTAACTACGAATTACTATATTTAAGATTTATTGAATCATACTTTTAATTTTATTTTCAAAGCTAAATTTGCTTCTTACCTATTAACAAACTACAGTAATTAGATAGGCAATTATTAGTGGCATGTCTTAAGAAGACATTCGTTTGATTATGTTAGAGATCTTCGGGTGGTCAAAAAAAGTCTGATATTTCATGGTGTTTTGGCATAATAAAAACACGCCTAGCCCGCGATTACTCTGTATACACGTGTCACCATGCCTAAATCTTTAAGCTAACTAAGTGTTCTCGTCTGGCTAGTAAGACAAAAGGATTTTGCTTTTCGTCATTTTAACGAAACACACCGTTAGATGCTTGATGACAGATTTTCTACTGCAGGTGTTTATTAAAGTCAGTTCCCATTCTAGGTTTATTCTTCTATATTTAGTTACTAGTCGGCGATTAAAATAGAAATGCACTTACTGAGTAACTGCGCTTTGTAGAAATGCACTTACTAAAAACTCTTCAATAACTTGAAAACTCTGATGCGATGAAACCTGAAATAAAATAGTCCATTACAAAACTGAAACTGATATTTCAAACTGCTGGTCACCCCACCCGCGGCACAGTTGTATCGAATGTTTACGCTCGCTCCAAGATCTCGGCGCGAGCAATTCGTCATCGCGAGAATGAATCGCTCATCACCTAACGTGCAGTGTGAACGAGCCCTTATACAGCATGCATAAAACTGGCTGTTTTTATCTGTAAAATGTGAACGTAAGCTCAAAAATACGTTAAATTTTGTTAATTCTAAGCAACTTATTTTAAACAAATTTAGGGTACTTTTAACAAAGTAATTTTTGGAATAACGCTTGCCAAGCGAATGAGCTTACAACTAAAAAATTTTTTTAATCACACTTAGGGTTCGAACCCACAGTAATCCGTCCCTATAGCCGTCATAACCTGTGGAAATATTGACTTTAGACTAAAAACATCTTCGGTCAACATCGCCGACATGAGACGCAACTTAACAATATGGTGCATATAATCTGAGACGTCACTCTGCGTGGGCTTGCGCAGCTGAGAACTGACAAACATACTGACAAACAACATTGAGGCAATACATACCGATTCTTTATTGACAAAACATTCATCTTCTTCTTGTATTTGCAACTGGGTAAGTAATAAAATTGATCGATTACTGTAACCCGAAATAACTATGAATACATTATTTCAAATGTAAAGACTGTAAAAAGAAATAAGAACGTTTTCTTGCAACCATTGCTAAACGAAAATTATCAGGTGCTAAGCCTTCTATGCAAGGATAAACATTAGTACGCATGCAAACACTGCTGTGTTTAGGTTAGAAGAACATGGTCACAAGTAAAATTAATGGGCAAACAGGACCCAAGAACAGTGATGAGTGGAGTGCAGAGTTACGCAGAACAGAAAGTAATTCTTTTCATGTAAGTGCTAAATGTTATCAATAAATTGTATAGTAAGTTAGTAAGTATTTATACTTAATACGCAAATTTAAATTAATCATGCTTTGTTTTATCATAACAATGTGCATACCATTTACCTAATCAATAATTTATTACCCTCCAATTGAAAAAAAAAATAAACGAAAAGTGAAATGGTAGGATACTTTTTTTCTCGTTAGCCCGTTGGGTGCCGGCTTAGGTAGAATACACCTCCCCATTTATTCCCGTAAGTGTCGTAAAATGCGACTAAGGGAAAAGTGCGCCAAATGAGCAGCATGCCACTTCTCTTGTGGATGTGAGTAGGGTTTTGTGGGCATTAGATTCACAACAGGGCTGTATTACACCGTCGTGCTCTACAAGGATTTTATACAATATGTTCTTGTGTTTCGTGCAGTGTGTTAGTTGTATGACCCTGAAACTGTGCCCGGTGAATGGCAATAGGCTCGCCCCCTATTACATGGGACCAAAACCCGATTGGCGAACCAAAGATGTTTACGCACTTCTGCCTACCCCTTTAGGAAATACAGGCGTGATTATATGTATGTATGTAGAATTGAAAAGTTGTTGTTTCACACGACTGAAATTATTTTAGGGCTCATGCCTTTTATATATCTCACTGTGCTCAATAGTCTATAATAGAAACACTCGCTACTCTCATGATTGAACTGTTACCTACTTTGCTAGCTCCGGATTTAAATCGACACTGGCAACAAAAAATAATTTGCTCATTTGTTGAACTTTATACATATACTATGGTGAACCTCATGATCCATTCTACGTTACTAGGAAATCACACTGCTTCTTAGTTATTAAACATTCATTTCAATATATCGTAATTATAATGTATCTATAAATTATCGCATTATACTTTACATTTATTTGCATAATTTGTATTTTATTACATATCCTAAAGAAATTTATTTATATTGCAAACAATGAAATTACAGATTAATTCACAAATAAATTGTGATGGACTGAAACAATGAACATCAGCGTATATCAATCAGTTTTTAAAACTTTTAACTACTTTCTATTCATTATTATATTAGTGTATGTTATAATCAGTTTATTTAACAAACCAAACCTTACAAATTGTTAATGACATGTAATTATGGCTCTTAAAATCATTTGACAAATCCACATAAATTAAAATCATGGCGAGTGGTCGTGAATTAAAACGATAATTACAGAACAGGCGTTCCATTTCGCCGCAATCAAACACAGAGTTGCGCATTAAATACAATTAATTAACAACAAAAATGTGGGTAGATTTATTTTAGGTGGGATCCTACTGAGTGATTTTATCAATCATACGGCTCGTTCATTTTTTTAAATATTCAAGTTGATGGTTGAGTTGTGAGCTATGCCGTACAGTTCATATACGCTTGAATTCAAGCTCGGAACCTAAAACACTAAACCTACTTTCAGTTTTGTGTGATAATTGCATCGAACTTTATTTGCGTTGAACAAAGTTAAACAAAACAAATACACATCACAACAAACACATAAATCTGTAAAAAAAAACATTTTTCATTATACCTTGTTGCTAGTTATATATGGTGGAAATTCAAACAATAACACTTGTTTCAAAATATAACAATTAATTTATTAAGTGACAATTCTGCCAAAATGCGTGCATTAAGAATGTTTGCCTGGCTAGCTATAAAAACGATCAGATGAGGTATTATTCAAAGGCCGGCCGATAAGCGATACAAAATTGCCCTTGAACTAGCTTCCTAAAAACGCTTCATGTACCATGGAAAACGTTGCGGAACTTTTCCGCTGAGATACGTGGTGTTTCTGACCCCACTTCGGTGTGCTTAGCTGCTAAATATGAACTTCTGGAAGGTAAATACTTGAATCTACTAATGATATAAAATTTAATTATGTATGTGTGGCCAATTGACAGTCTAATCTATTTTTGTATGTAGTCTAACTTTGATGCCACAAACTTTACGACCCATGTGACTAGGTGTTAAAAACAAACACAGCGGCTCTTGAACTAATTTGAACACACACCGCAGACGTCGCGGCAACGGATCGCGGTGACTGTCAACTCCCACAAAAACTAGATAAAAGCTATTAATACCGCTGTAAATACTTTGAGGCATTAGCACGTTTAACAGTTTTTTATTTCAATTAATTTTTAAAATTTGTTTACTTGACAATTTGAAAATATGTTCCAAAGTATATTAAATAATTTAAGGCTTGCGAAAGCAAATAGAAAAATATACTAGAATATATGATGAATAATAAGTTAAGGAGCCTCGTTGGTTTCAAATTCACTTCGGTACTTCTAGAGGGCTTTAATTTGAATTTGCCTTCTTTTAACCTTTAACACGCCAAACTTAAGCAGCGATGAATGAAAATCTGTGATAGAGTAGTCATATTATGGCCAAAAAAAATTAAGTGGTATCGTAATTATTGTATGTTCTAAGTTGGTATTTAAATCATTGTCATCATCAGTCAGATCATGTCCATTCTCCCGTAGAACGCCTTAATAATGTAGGGCATAACAACCCGCTTTACCGTATGTGTCAATTTTATAATGAGGTCTGCATAGATGTATGCAAACATCCCGACATTTTTCATCAAAACTTATTTAACTTTAATAAATCACTTCAATATTTGAACTTCTAAATATTCTACATGCTTTGCGTCTGCAAATATGTGTACAATATTTAATTTAACAAATGTACCATTTTCGTTTTAAATCCATGTTTACATTTGTACTAAATGTATAAAAATAAAAATAAAAACTGTACGTTTGTAAGCCAACTGTAAGTATCCATCGGGTCCCTGCAACTCTGATGTCGCCAGCACACCTAGTGGTTACTGGTGGATCTCTTTTACCCAACAATTATCGGTTCGTCCAGCACCTCACGGCAGTTCAATTTTAAATTCAGAAAGCTACGTCGCACATACTGGTATTTGCAGGATCTACGCGGCCATAAATCCAAATATCGAAATAACAAAAACATTCATAAAAACGGGTTCTACGGACAGAGCACAAACCTGAGAATAATACCCATGCTCAATCTTCCTGCTGCCGAGCACCCCGCACCCGTAGCGCCACTAGGAATTAGACCGTTTCACCTAGTGTACGTATCTGTTCTCGCCGCTTTTCTAAACCTTAAACTTCCAAAGCCTTTTTTATGTTCTCAAGTTCATCTTTCGAATTGAAAGTAATGGCTTCTGACAGAACAGGTAAGAGACTTACAAATTACATTAATCAAGTTATGATCAAATAATAAACAACATTTTTTTTAACGATTAAAAAATACAATGTCCATACCGTGATTTTCTTTAATATTTTTTCTTTTCTAGTGTATATGATTGTGTATCGGGTTAGATCGGGCTAAGTTTTTAATTGTTATTTATTATTTGAACATTTATCTTGTAATTAGTACCAAAAACATTTCCGGAAACGTCCGGATTAGTTCAGTTTTGAGGGTTCGAAGATAATAGCAAAAAAGTGTAAAAAATGCGATTTTTGTTCGCAACTTTTTACATAGTGTATGTTTTTTTAGGTTCACATGCGTCAGGACTTCAGGATTAAGGGTTGTTACCCGACAATACTTGTTTGACTGCATGAAGGAACACAATTTGCCTAATTTAGATGCAAAACTAAAAGATGAAGAAAGTTATAAAGAAACATAAACAATCATATTATGTATCACTTCAAACCATTTTTTACTTCGATCTACATAAATTCCCAAAGTTTTATGAATACATTATTATTTTGTATGAATAAGTGTTTTTTTTTTATATAATCATTGTATTTATACCAAATTAGCAAAAAAATAATTTTGACAGCGTAGATCCTACATATACCTGTATGTGCGTCGGTTACTTTGGTTTTTCGGCGAATTTCCTGATTCGGATTTTAACGCTCTTTCTAATCTGAGCTTGTCCATAAGGGTCACAGCTAAGGACCACGTGTTTCTGAGGTTCTCTAGCACTTTGTTTAGCGAATTAGTTACTAAATAAGTTAATTGCGGTATTTTCATTAACTTTGCATCGACCGCGCACACACAGTCATTCTCAAGGTGTCCAACGACAATAGCGCCACTCCGGATAACGGTGGCGTTCGGTAAACTTCGCTCAACTACATATAAATAGGTGGAAGATGTTGCTTATTTGACAGGAAACGGTTTGTTTTCAAAATCAATCCATATCGAAAATAAACCCAACAGGCATTATAATATTATCAATTTGTTCTAATTTATCATTAGACCTGTACATAATTTTAATAATAATGAACATTCAAATAAATCAAAGTCCATCCCCACTCTACCCAGATATGAAAACAAAGCTTTTGACAATGGCAGCCCCGTTCATTATATTATCTCGAACAATAAAATCGAATGCGTTCTAAATTTTGCCAAAATTTATTTATTTATTGCTTTTATAATACGTCCGAGTATATATCACAGGGCTGTCATAATGTTCGGCGATAATGCAGAATTTGCGGTTCTAGAAATGCATAGAGAGGCTATTAGCTTTTCAAAAATAGTATAGCCGTTTGCCTAATTCTTGCGCGCTCAAATTAAGTTCATATTCCAACAAGGGTTCGGCACTTCAGTAATGCACATATGTGCAATATTCAGATTCTACGGTGAACAATAATTTTAAGCTAAGTTTACTCTACAATTGTCCGTAGTAGCCATCAGCACTGAAGTGAAGTAAGGGTAGGCGTCACAGTACTTCAGGTAAGTCATGTGCTTCAGGTTTATCCACGGTGGAAATGAGTCAAAATTTGTCACTTATTGGAATGTATTTGTAACCTACATAGCGGGATATGGCAGCGCATTCCCTAGATTCTAAAGTTAATAAAACTTTTTAGCAAAGACTACTGCACAATACCTTTGCTCCATTAAGGCAGCACAGTAGAAGCGTCAGAGTAATTCTCCTACGGATATAAGTAAAAGCTTTATGGGGTCTTCATTTCAGTCGTGTACACACAGCAAAGACAGCGCTATTCCTATATTCTACTGTAATATAAAAATACATGGGTGTACTCCACAGTACCTCTGTCCTACATAGCCAGCAGCGCCGAAGTGTAGTAAAGAGAGGCGTCACAATAATTCTCCCACATGACAATGCTTTAATGTGCGTTTGATTCATCCGCGCCCGAAATGAGGTTATCATTTGCAGGACGCGTGGTTATAATGAATTTTGCTATTGTGACCGCTCGCCGCCAGTTTTGCGTATTTATTACTCGTTAATATCGTAATGTGACAGTTACAAAGAGATTTCCGGTAATTAAATGTGTGGTTGAGTTGGTAACATCCAAAAAGTTTCATTGAAATAAGTATATTTGTTTGTCTTTAGATTGCTTAAATATTTAAAATTAGTACCTATACTGTCATCTATCATTTACAGTGATTCTCATTATAAGTGTATCTAAAAGTGCCCTGTTTATTTGATACTTTTATGATACTTTTGATCAAAAACAGTCACGTGGTTTCATACTGCCAGAGTAACCGGGAAGTACAATCAAAACTTTTCACACTTTTAACACAGGATAGCAAAACAAACAAGTATTATCAGCTCAGAAACGAATGTGTATAAAGTGGTCTTTCATAAACTGTTCCGATTTTGGGGAAAAAGTCAAAAGTCATAGAGCAACCCTTAATTCAATATTCCTATATATATATACAGTTAGATCTAGCTCACATAGGATCACATTAAGATGAAAAAATTTACAAGAAAATACTAGAAAGTAGATGACTCATAGGTATCTCAAATTGGACATTTGAAAGTCCACAACCGTGTGATTATCGCATTATTGCAGCATTTTCTGCCTCGCACTTCTACCATGTGGAACCAGCTGTCATGTGAAGTATTTCTGAACCGATACGACTTAGGAACCTTAGCATATTTCGCATTTGTTATCACACTGATTACTTATCACGGTGAGCCACCTACTCATTTTTCCTCCTATATATATTCATGACATCAAACATAATGTATTGTTTTATTATAAGGAGCGGTCGTTGCAATCGTTAGTATGTACGGCTTCAGCAATCTGAACTAGTAGTTCGTATAGTAAACCTGAAAAATATTTTCGACCTTTGATTAATGTTAGGTGACCGCAAATGGCATATAATAGTAAGCGTGCACGTGCTTCGGAGGGCACCTTGAGGCATCGCGTCAGTCCCGGTTGTTGTCCCGGTTGGTTTAGCACCCATAAGAGTATCACCGTCATGTAGAACAAAACGTCGCTGTCGCTGTCCTTGAGAGTAATTCTAGTTTTTTTAAATTTTTTTATTGCTTACCGGCTAACCTTTGACCACAATCTCACCTGATGGTAAGTAAGGGGTGTAGTCGAAGATGTTGTTCAGGCTAGCCTAGAATTACTGGCTCTCACACCGTTAGGTGCTTGGCGACATATTTTCTACTTGAGGGTAGTAGCTAGCCAGGCGGGCATTCGCAAAATGCCCTACTACCATACAATACAAGGTTAGTCTAAACAACGACTTTGACCGCGTCATTAATTTCCATCAGGTAAGAGTGAAATAATGCTACCCAAACAGTTATAACAAAACATCAACATCAATTAAAAAGCGATACAATCAAATCAATTAACTAAAGCTAAAACGCTTGGACTATCAAATTCATCAATACTTATAATTAAATTATCTTCAAGCGTCTACGTACGACATCTCAGCTTCGTCGACCTAAACGGTACCTACACTCACACATACCTACACTCATAACGTCCTCTAACCTCCCTAAACACACACTCACACATGCAAGTAAGTAACATCTCCGTACTCAATTGTGCCGATCCATATAAATCTCGCATGCTAAAACTAAGACGGACATCGCGACAAGGCCCTTATCAAGTGTGGCCGTTATTTACGGCCCGGGCTGAGTTATGGCCAATTTACAGGCAGTCATTAGGGCCTTAATGGCCTCAAGGTGTCGGGAAAGTGGCTGGGATAAGTTCGCGTCGCGTCAGCGTTTTCTGCTGACGGAGAGAGCTGGCTTGGGGTGGTTCAGGTTATTGAAATATAGTGGGCCGATAAAATTGAATGAAATAAACAAGACGGACTTGTTTTAGAAATAACAGTTCTTTTTTAATGTAGATGGTAAGTGAAATTGCTCAGACTAACCTAGAATTACTAACTCTCAAAAATAGCTGCCACTATACAACGTTAAATGCTTGGTGACAGATATTCTACGTGAGGCTGGTAGCTACTGATTTCCATCTTAAGACAACTGATTGGAACGACAATAGCTTAACATGCCCACCGAAGCACGGAAAGCACAGTATTGAAGCAATGATGGCCGAGCGGTAACAGCTATGGACTGACTTGCCGCAGGTCTATGGTTCGATTCCCACCGCCGGCTCACTTACTATCACCGCATGGTGGAAGGGCATTTTGCGAATGCTCGCCTAGCTAGCTACCACCCTCAAGCAGAAAATCTGGCGCCAAGCACCTAACAGTGTATACCGGCAGCAGTCCTTGAGAGCCAGAAAAATTACAGGCACATGGGACTTAAACTATATGTCTCAGTGTTACGGGTGCAGTGCAATTTGTTATTTGTAACGAAATGCAAATTGTTACAGGCAGAGTCCGCTTAACGTAAACCGTAGCGGACGTTCCTTATTCAGTGGATCGAAGGGAAATAGCAGCTGCACTCTCACACTGCGATCCCCGAAACGCATGCCAAGTGTGGAAATTAATATTTTTAAATTATCCCTTCAAGGGGCTTTAGAGGATGTTATATCTGATAATGTTATGTATGTATGTTTATGCACAACACCAGTGCAGGAATATCTTCAAATTCCATGAGTATAACTCAGAAAATAGATGATTATACTAAGATTAACAAACGAATACCTACTAAAGTTACGAATTAGATGTTTTGATAGGTATTTGTAGAATTCATGTTAAACTAGAAATTCAATTAAAATATTTTCAGGGGCTCCAATGCGTAAGAAGCTGTTAAAATGGGTGGCATCTTCTAGAGGTCATCGAGTCGCGTATAACATACGAGTACATACAACCTATATATTTAAAAATTAGGAGAGCGGTTTTTCGGTAAGGGGTCTATCTCAAATACAAAATCTGTAATCAGTTTAGGAACCTGAATCTCGCTCGGTATACCATACCAAATGCTGCAAATACTGAAATGACGATATATAATGTAGTGAGCTGGCAACACCTACTTATACTTTTCTTTTATGGACGGTTGCAATAATTACGTGCAAAAATACGAGGGCCGACTCGCACTTGGCCAGTTTTTAATTTATTCTAATCGATAATATTCAGGGATGATAAAATAAATTTAGCTTTGTTATTATGATCAAGACATTATAAATATGTATATAGTTTCTATACTTTTTTTAAATAAATCTGTTTTTGAGACATCTAGCGAAGATTAATGCAACTAAATCAATAGTTTAGCTACTGAACGCTAGATGTCATGGCCCACCCGATAACATTGTAGATCATACTTTAATCCTGATTGGAATGAAGGGAAGGCAGAACATGCTCAACGAAGGCATAAATGCAGTGCCGCACTGAAACTTACAAGTACAAGTACCAAACTAACATTGCTTGGTATTTTATAGCAAATTCTTGACAAATTTGAGATAAGGTAATAAATAAATAGTGTAATAAATAGTTTCTCTTCTGATATCTAAGAAGTAGGATTATATATTTTTAATAACGTATCCAATTTTTTCTAAATCTTATGGGTTTTTTTATGTACAGGAATGGCAAACAAGCACGCGGCCCACCTGATGGTAAGCGGTTACCGTCGCCTATGGACATTTGCAACACCAGGGGCGTTACCAATGCGTTGCCTGAATCGGTCAATCCGAATGTGCTTATACCAACATTATAAACAGACGAATCCGCGTGCCCGCTGCCGCCACGTGATGTTTTGCCTGTCGTAGATCGAGCTCAATAGCAACACAAACCAGGTTAAGCCTGTTAACACCTTCGACCACATCATAACATACCATCAGGTGAGATTGTGGTCAAAGGCTTTTCTACAAGAATTAAGAAAATCACGAAATAAAACGAAAACAAAACAAAGTTATGAAGTTGGTACGTACCAAGTTTGTTATTTTGATGGAGTGCATGTTCCAGGCCCACCTGATGTTAAACGGACTCAATTCTGCCTTTAATAAATGCATTTTGTAACAAGTCACGAATTGCATTGCGCCCGTTACCTAGAGACATCGTTACCAGATTTTTTATAGGTCACTGTCTTCAGAGATTAATGCTGCGTACGAGGTAATTTCCCCTAGTAGGTAGTCTCTTACGACACCCCCGGGAAGAAATGGGGGGGTGACACTCGGACCCCACAGGGTTTAACCTGGTATTCCAGGGTTTCAGTTAATTGTGAATTGTAATAAAGTGTACATACACTTTATTACATTTCTTGTAGGTGTACCTAGCTAAACACCTACAAAACCGAAGTTAAAGCATCCGCGAGTATTTATTGGTATACTTGCGCCTGCGTCACCACTTTTCCTGAGTGTGCCGTGGGTCAGCGCGCAGTGACGTTTCCCTCAGTTGTTTTCAATTACTTCTATATAATATGAACTACATAACCGGAAACTAAATGATATTTTCTTTATTATACGTAAACAATATGTGCATTTGTTTGTTTCAGGTAAATACAACAGCGCTTCTACGTGGGACATGCTGATGTTTTTGGAACGGACTAACTAACATTTTTAAAAAAGCAGTTACGGAATTCGGAAATGAAACTCTAGAAATATAAAACTTTTTAATTTCAGACAGAGTTATTTGTTTTCTCATTGTGGCGTCCTTAGCAAAATTGTTTCGCTATCACAATAACTCTGAAAATTTTCACACAGCGATTTTTTACGATTTTCCCTGTGGTTAAAGTCTACAAGAGAATTACCAGATACTGCAACAATTGATTATTTGGTGATGAAATTCCATGTCTCAGCTCTGTGTATTTATAGTTCGGAGAATCACGAGGAGGACGTGATCAACAACATGACGATGTATGTGATGGTCGACCGGCGACTGCGAACACAGAATAATATTTATACCATACAACAACTGATTGAAACTGACAAACAAAAAATTACTTGTCAGCAAATTCGTACTGTATAAGGCATTATTATAAGCCAAATGCAAAGCATATTGCATGTACAGATGAAGGTTCGGAAGCTTTGCACTCGATGCATACCTACCGCATGATTTAATCGAAGAACAGAAACGACTGCGAGTCGAGTGGTGCTGTAAATTTATTTAAAACTTTGTTGTCTATAATATTGTGACAGATGACGCAACCTGGATGTACTGCTTTGAATAGGAAAGAAACAGCCTGACGGCAGAATCGGTCTTTTTTTGAACATTTATCGACGACAGTTAAGAAAAATTGAAACATTGGTTAGGCAATGATTGCGTCTTTTTTCGGCAAATCAGGACATTACACAACAATATCCTTTGAAGACCAAAGGATAGTGACAACAAATTGATACATATACCTTACGACATATACGACATTTAAAGCGCTCGTAGCGAAGTTTGCTTAGCCATTCTGAACCGATCAGCAAAGTTAAGCAACGTCCGCCTCGGTCATTAGTTGGATGGGTAACCGCTGGTGACATTACTACTGAGCGCTTCCGTGTTTCGGAGGGCACGTTAAGCCGTCGGTCCCAGTTGCTGTCTTAGGATGGCAGTCGTTATAGCATGGTGGTAGAGCATTTTGCGAATGCCCGCCTGGCTAGCTACCACCCTCAAATGGAAAATCTGTCGCCAAGCACCTAACGGTGTGTTCCGGCAGCTGTCCTTGAGATCCAGTAATTCAAGGTTAGCCTGAACAACATCTTCGATCACATCATCACTTACCATCAAGTGAGATAGTGGCCAAAGGATATCCTATCAAGCATAAAAAAAAGATATGATACGATATCTTTGCTTGGCCAGAGATTTAGAAAAAGTTTGTGAATAGCGTCCTCGAAGCAATGTCGTCCTTCACCACGATGACGCGTCCTAACATTACGCTAAGGTTACGCACAGATTTTCTAATTGAGGGTGGTAGCTAGCCAGGTGAGCATTCGCAAAATGCCCTCCCACCATGCGGTGAAGCTCAAGCCGGCGGTGGGTATCGAACCATGGACGTGCGGCGCGGCAGTCCATAGCTATCACCACTCGACCATCATTGCGTCAAATAAAATTAGGTATCATTTTCACTGTTTCTTATATATTTTTTTATATTGTTATAATATAATCCTGATCATTAGCGAAAAGTAAATAGATATGATGATTAAGTAAGAAATATGCATACTTAGTTATACAATGAAATAATAGAATACTAGCTTTCCGGGCGCGGCTCCGCCCGCGCGTATGTCGGTTATCGCGCGAAAACATTAACCTCTTTTTTCGCAGTCGGATAAAAACTATCCTATGTTTTTTCCCGGGTCTCTAACTATCTCCATACCAAATTTCATTCAAATCGGTCCAGTAGTTTTGGCGTGAAAGCGTAACAGACAGACATACAGACAGACAGAGTTACTTTCGCATTTATAATATTAGTACTGATACTCGAAAACTTATTGTAAATATGCAATGCCTTGTGGTTCACAAAACAAAGTCTAAAATTGGCAATAATTTAAGCCTGTTAGAGAGACGCTCCTTATCTCGGCAGGTACGGTGGATAACTGTTATGTTATGACCATCGTTGGGTTGATTTAAACAAGTAGCTGGCTTCGTCAACCGGCCTCTGAAGTAAACAGCATTAGAGCGTAACTGACGTTCGAGATAACGTTCGCAAGACAATTTTGTAGTCCCTCACACAACAAAGCTTGTTCTCTTTCTTACTTGGCCCGTCCAAGTAGTAGGCAAGACGCCCTAGTAGATGCATGTTTTATAGTACACAGAAAAAGTTTTGTCACTATGGCAACGAAGAGTAGATATACAGGGTTATTGGTAAAATGCTAACAACCTCTTAGGGTTGACAGAAGCCACTAATTTTGTGTTGGACTAGCAGAAGCTAGTCCTAACAAACACTTTGAGATTATTTTTTTTATAATTTGTTTTTATTTAGGTATTATATTTTTTGTGTGGGTTTATGTGTATTTGACTGAATAATCACGAGGATTACCTGAAGTTAAAAGTCTATTGTGCCTGTAAGTTATTATTTCATATTTTTGTAACATCTGAAAAGTCAATGCCTATTTCGAGCCAAGAGCGCCCGCCGCGGTTATAAAAAAAACATCTCACAATGTTTGTTAGGACTAGCAGAAGTCAACCCTAAGAGGTTGTTAGCATTTTACCAATAACCCTGTATGTATATAATTCAGTCATTAGGAACTCTATATATTGACTGAATTACATACTATTGTATAGCAATGTTACCCGATTCCTGTAGGGAAACTAGAGTTATGGCATTTGAATCTCTTATCGATGGTGAATGATATTTGATGCTAGGAAAAATGATCTTGTAAATAGTATGCATCACTAAAATGAGTGAAAAATATTTTATATAAAAATACCGGAACAACACATATATGTGTGAAATAATTTGTTGAAGTTGATGCTGACTCCAAATACTGACCTCACATTAATATTTAATTAGAAACTTTCTCAATAATATTTAAATAATTTTAGGTGTCGGAAGTTAATTCCGTTCCATTGAATAATTGATAAAATGAATCCCTAAATTTACAATGACATATTTAACTTTCAAAAATATAATTCTTAATAAAGATCAAGTCACTTAAATTGGTTGAAAATTTAAGGTTTATTGAATAGAATATATATATAGGCCTTATAACATTGATTGTCATACTATATATATTGTCCAGTTTGTTAATCGAATACACCCTAAAAATCATAAATAACTTCAATAGTAATAAATCATTTGCCTAAAATAATAGACTGTTAGACGTGACTTACTTATGATCATAGTACAGAAATTTGTTGGGCCACCTTTTTATTGGATTTATTGGACCCCAACATCATCAAATGGAATTTAAGTAAGGAATTATACATATTTTTTAAATAATAAAATGTTGCTATGGATAGACCCAATAGAACGAAAATTGCGAAAATAAGTTCACAAGGTTATGAAAAAAAGAGCATGGTACGAGAAACCCTTTTTGTAAATCGCCATTCCAAAAACACTGTAACTACTAGAAAAACATTCAACAGAATTTAAATCCCAACCTATTTCATAAACTGTCTCCTCCCCTTCAATTCTAAAACCTCAACAAATTAGGCCCTCTTTAAAACTATTACAAAACATTCCCTCAGATCGAACAGCATTTGTCTGCCTCCCCCTCCCCCACACCCCCTGGATTACTCGGGCGGTGGGGGGGACATTTAGTCGTGACATTTGGAGTATTTATTCGCATAATAATAATTCCTCAACGCGTCGACGAGGGCGCCTCCACCGTTAAGAGTTATGGCTCACCGAGACACCTTCAAGGTGATGTTGGCTGCTGTTCGAATTGTATGGATATGACTGAACTTGCTTTTTGTTGCCAAGGAGTTATGTACTTTACTATTTGTGTTGATTTCACAATGTGTATTACAAACTGGACACAATGTGTCCCTCGTGGGGTGCCGGGTTAGAATTGCACCTCCCCATTTCTTTCCGTGTGAGTGTCGTAAAAGTCGAATAAGGAAAATATACTAGAAGGTGGGCAGCAGCGCCTTCTTAAGAACTAATTCCATCTTGCACTGCGATCCCCAAGCCGCCTCCCAAGCGTGGGGATTATGGCAAATACCCCCTTAATAGAAGAGGCTGTGTTCAGCAGTGGACGATCCGGCTGACACAGTATTACAAACTGTGTTTTATAACATTAAATTATGAGTGAACGAGATCAAATTTCGATTTTGGTCCTGGTCATTGACAAACTGTAACGGTGGGGCTAAAATTACGCCCATCATGTCGTCCTGTGGGCTTTGTAGGAGACGATGAATAACTGTGACTTTTTTTTGACGTCGAAGGGAATTATCCTAGTTGGTGGAGAGCAACACCTTCTTATGAATTGTCATCTTGCTCTGTGATATAGAAGTTTGCCAAGCATGGGAATTATGCCAATCCACCCTAATAAGGATAAAAATATGTATTATACTCATTGACGATGTTATATTGTCCATACGTGTAGTTGTGTTCATTTTATTTATAGCTGATAGGCTAGCCTTTGACCAACTATTTCACCTGATGGTAAGTGATGATGTGGTCGAAGATGTTGTTCAGGATAACCTAAATTACTGGCTCTCAAGGACAGTTCGTTAGGCGCTTGCTGATAGATTTTCTTCTTAAGGGTGGTAGTTAACCAGGCGAGCATTTGCATAATGTCCTACCACCATGCTATAACGATTGCCATCCTAAGACACAAACGGCAGCTTAACGTGCCCTCTGACACACGTGCACGCTCAGTAGTAATGTCACTAGCGATCACCCATCCAAGTCATAACCGCGGCAGACGTTGCTTAACTTAGCTAATCGATTAAGAACCGCTAATCAAACTTCACTACGAGCGCTTCAGTTGTGGTATCTAATCATTTATTTGCATCCATCAGTTAAGCCAACAGTTTTGTACATAGTCGATTTTGATAGTTACTCCTCAGTCTTTGTTTCGCCGTATCCACACTAGCTTGTTCCGAACGAGTCCACCATCTCAAGATTAAGGCATTAACGGCTACGTCCCGGGCCGTAACCGGCGCGTCCCGTCCGGATTACTATCGACACGCCCTACATCTCCAAGTATTTGCGCTTGTTTCACTGAATTAATGACGAACTAAAGTCAAGTTACTGAAAATTCAGGACCAGCACATGACTTCCCGTAATGCGCACCGAAATATTTGAAAGTACTGACCAAAATAAAGGCAGCACTTTTCTGTGCTCGCATCGTTAACAGAAAAGTGCTCAAAATACGAGATAAATAATATAAAAAACACCACTGTAATTTCTTTGTTTTCATTAAACTTTTTATCGTTCCATTTAAAGTTATATATATTTGGAATCGTTTTCTAAAGCCCTTAATTTTGAGTCGATCGGTTAGAAAAAAAAAAAAATTATCTCACAATACGGCATTTTAAATCCATCTGTTTGTTTGTTTTTTTTTTATGTAGGTACCTGTGTCTCTTACATAATCAAGACGAATCTAACGATATCTCTTACATTAAATCGGTTGTACCGTTTACAAGTCAAGTGGAATTAAGAAACTCACAAACATAGATAGATAGATAGATAGATAACACTTTATTGAGACACCATTTAAAAAATAACTTATAAAGATAACAATACAAAATATAATGTAACAATAGGCGGTCTTATCGCTTAGAGCGATCTCTTCCAGACAACCTATACATACAGGAACCCTGAAAACATAAATCTCTTTTTTTTGGAAAGTTGTGTAAAAAGGATAACTACCTACTGGTTTTGGGTTGACGCATTTAAGTTGCTTGTAGGTCTACAACGGCGTACAGGTAGTGCAACGGGTATTGTACCAGTGCCTTATATGTAAATACTTTTCTACAAAAGACCTTGTATTATTTTAATAGTTTTTTTTATATAGCCTTTGACAACTATCTCACTTAATGGTATCAAACATTTTGTTTAGGCTAACTTAGAATTATTGGCTCTCAAGGAGCTGCGGAACACAACGTTAGGTGCTTGGTGACAGATTTTGCACTTTAGCTCCTTCTGTAGCAAGCCAGGCGGCCATTCGCAAAATGCCCTACCACTATGCTGTAACGACTGCCTTGCTGAGATTACCACCGGTACCGACGGCTTAACGTGCCCTGCGAAGCACGTAAACCCTCAGTGAGGCCACTAGCGGTCACCCATCCAAGTCATGGCCGCGGCGGATGTAGCTTAACTTAGCTGGTAATGAACGCTACGAGCACTTCAAAAGTATTGACGCCATCTATATGAAAGAAAATGTATACATTTTCGGCTGGAAAAAGATAACTTCAAAACATGTATATATATTTTTAACAGAGATTAACCTCTGCCGTATCAAATTAAAAACTAGATGATTAAATTTGGAATACAAAAAAATAACCGCTTGGTTTCTACATCTATTATCGTTTCTGCCGAAAACAAGGCGCTCAATATAATACCTATATATATTAAGTGCAGTTTTTTCGCTAAGTATTCGAGTGTCTGAAAGTCATATTTACATATTTTTAAATCCAAAATATTTTCGGTGCCTTAATGTATTCTTTACAATCAAAGACCTTAACAAGATAGTACGATGCTATATCTGAAGGCCAATTCTCATGATTACCCCATCAAATAGGAGATTAGGTAAAGGTTTAACTTGTTTGCGTCAGTACCCAGCCTTTCTTGTCTTACAAGGACAAGGATTGAGGGATTAGCACGGGTTGGAGGTGCTCGTTGATTTGATCAAGAACCATTTCTGATATTTTGTAAGTACTACAATTCAAATGTATAATTTTGAGAATAATAACAATTATTTAATAAAAACTTTTAGAAAACATTATATTTATATAAAAATCGAGCGCTCGATCGTGCCCTCGTAGTCAAGATCTCCAGAGGATGCTTCGTGTAGAAGTGAAACACGTCGAAAAGTCTTCCGGTTTGGCTGCGTGGTGTTTTTGACGTCACGTCGGCTTAGCAGGAAAATTAAGCGGAATTATCACTAGATATATTTTTATATTTTTTTCGCGTTTTATAAAAATATTAATTTAATGTTTTCTTAAAAAAAATTTGAAATATTTTGTTATTATTAAATTTGGATTTCCGCAAAGTAACGCCTGAATCTATTCATTATAATTTTGAGCTTTAATATAACGTTATTAGGCGGCAGGGCATTTCGCACATGCTCTGGCTGGCTACCACCCTCAAGCAGAAAATCTGTCTCCGATCACCTAACGATGTGTTACGGTAGCTTGAGAGCCAGTAATTCTAGGTAAGCCTAAGCAACATCTTCGACCGCTCAATCGAATCGAAATTCTTGTGAATTTAATGGATTGTGCTTGCTCTGCCCTTGGAGTGACGGGATACAAGATCACCCCCTCCCCCATCTCTACCCGGCAGGTGTGTCGTAAGAAGCGACTTAGTTTAAAATAGCAGAAGGTGGGCACCCTCTGAAGAACTGCATTCTAGTACTGCGATCCCCAAACGAGGGCGACTATGTTTAAGTAAGGAGTAAGCTGCCACAAAACAGCGACAAGCACAAGATCAGGAGTATAATGATAAGATGGCGCTGCCAGATTTTAGATTTATAATATACTAGCTTTTTAATAAACTATTATATGTCTATGACTTCCGGGTCTCAAACTATTTCCATACCAAGTTTCATCCAAATCGGGCCATTAGTTTTGGCGTGAAAGCGAGACAGACAGACAAACAGAGAGAGTTACTTTCGCATTTATAATATTAGAATGGATTGGCGGTGTGTAAAGACCTATAAAAAGTGTTGATGATGATAGCAAGTACCTATTTTTGTTGATCCAGGTACTTAAATACGAGTATCTATAATCCAAGTTTCATCTAAATCAGTGCAGCCGTTACAGCGTAAATGCATAATAAACATACTAACTTTCGCATATATGAAAGTACATAGTGTGATAAAAATTCTTGGCTCCGAATACAAATATACAGAATTGGTACGAACAATGACGTTTATAAAAGTTAACATTTTAAGAGACATTCCGATGCCAGCGGTTATTAAGCACTTTTGCACACATATTATACACATATATACGTATATACGTTTCCAAGCTTGGGACGTGAAAAATAAATTACTGTTAAACATAACTACCAGTGGAAGTCAGTAATATGTCGGAACACTCTTTTGAAGAAAAGTAAATTCCGCTTCAAATCACATTGAACCGGTTCGACCCAACTTGAAAAACCGCATCAGATATCCATCCTCCTAACGGAAAACAGTTGAAGAAATCTTCTAAGCCCCTCACAATGGCACATAATAAAGCGAAAAGCCCACTGGATATATTGCCAACGATAAAAACGTATCCATCCAGATATGCCTACACTAAATCACCACTTAATAGTCGAGGAGGCCGTAAATATGTCAACATACGCCAATATCTTAGGATATATGTATTGAGATACTTTTTTCAGAACAGTCAGGATTTTGTACAACGCTCTTTGCCTTCACTCGTTGTCTGAGTGCTCGAAATTGATGGGCACATTTTTGCAGATGAAATTTTTGTTATGCTGTTAATGCTGTTAAGGTATGGACTTTTAAAATTTTGATCACAATTTAACTCACACTTTGGATAAAATCGTAGGATGATTTTCAAAATTTGAAAGCAGATTATTAAGTGACAATATTGCTGCATATATTACAAACAAACTTTGCCCGTTCTTCTCACACTGTCTCTTTACCTTTTTGCTGAATGAGGTTCTATTACCTCAAAACATATACCGGCCGGATTGTTCACTGCTGAACACTGCCGGGAGGCAGTGAACAATCCGGATATGGTACGGTAATCCAGGTATGGTAATACGGCAGTGAACAATCCATTTAGGGAGGGGTTTGCCATAATCCCCACGCTTGGCAGGCGTCTTGGGGATCGCAGTTTAAAATATCAGTTCCACAGAAAGCGCTGCTGCCCTTATTCCGTTTCCTACATTATCGCGATGCATGCTCGGTAACGGACGTGTATCGCTGACGGTAAAGTCACAAATTGTAATTTGAGAATCGCGCGGCATTAGCCGCCGCTTAATTTATTGTCGCTATGGGCTCTCCGGAACTCGTAGCTAACGAGTTGTTGGCGTTTATAATCTACGCCATAGACACCATGGACGAGATCAGCATCTTGCAGATCTGCAAGGCCACGTTCAAGGAAGAGGAAATTTGCAGTGGCAAGGCGCTTCTCTTCAAGGTGCTTGGAAAGGCTGACCAGATGCCAGCTCGGCGTCGGGATGGAGGCGAAAGAAGTCTCCAAGACATCATCAACCTACTCAAAGTGACTGACCCAGACGACATGCCCGTTGCATTTTGTGCAAAGGAGTTGGGCCGCTTGCCTTCGGTTCCGTGGGAGAGCCTCAACTGCGTGAGGATGTTAAAGGACATCACGGCACTGAAGAGCAGCATGAGCCAAGTTATGAGTAAGTTGGAGGCCTCTGAAAACACTATCAGTGAGCTGCGTGCTGAAGTAGTGTCATTGAGAAACATTATTTCAGTAAGTAGGTCACCAGAGGCCACTAACATTAACGTACATCGCGGTGGAGGAAAGAACGCGTCGTCGAGTTTCGAGTCAGCAAAATTCGACTCGCCGCCGCCCGCTGTCGTCACCACACCGCCGACCGATGCACCGCACCCCGCACCCCGCGCACCCACGATAACGTCACGTGTCTCTGCGTCGACGCCGGAACGCGCTTACGCCGCTATCGTTGCCAGACCTACCCTGGATCTAACTGAGGGAAGGAGAGAAAAATTGGGTCACCGCGACCCAGTTTGTAATGCTATGCCTTTGCGCACGCTACACAGCAAATGTGATAATGATGGATTCACAAAAGTAGAGAGGAAAAAGAAGAAAAAGAACACCTCTCGGAATAAGAGCGGTACTGCACCTACCGGCGATAACCATCTGCTGCGCCCAGAGTTGCCGTCAACGCAGCTCTACGTTTCTCGCTTGCACTACACCACGCAAGTTGAAGATCTAGTGGAGTACATCGCGCTCAAGACTAACATGAATCTGAGGGTTCAGCGATTGGAGTCTCGTCACAACGTGACCTTTAAATCATTTGTGGTGAGAGTGCCGAACTTCCAACATTCATGGAAGCTGAATTTTGGCCGAAGGGTGTCAAGTTCCGGCGTTTCCTCGGTCGGATACCTGACGCCGCGCGCATTGTGTCACCAGATAAAAAGTGATTAATATAAACTATTATATATGTTAGGTTAAGGTATATATTTTATGGGCCTGTGTTATTTATAATGCTAAGTTGCCTGAAATAAATGGTTTAATAATAAATGGTTTAATAATAATAATAATAATCGCCAATTACAACACCCATAGGTTTGAACCCTGAGCGAAGCCTTAAAATATTAGAAGTTTTTCATATCCCCATATTGAATTTCACTGTAAAATATAATAAACAAAGTTAGAAATAAACAAAGTAAACTGACGACTGACTGATTCAAAATTGTACATATCAGTTTTATCGCTCATGTAGGTTTTGTAAAATTCCACATGATCATAGGGTTCACAAGTTAAAAAAAATATTCTGGTGTTATCTTTAACCATTATTGAAGACTAATGCACATTATTTCATTATTTATCCCAAAACCTTTAAAAAATATTAAAAAATATTTTTTACCGCTAAAACGATAAAAAAAGATAAGAATTTACAGCCTTAACTATCAGCGTTCCTTTTAAGAAGCAGAATTTCACCACTCATGCCGCCGTTGTGAGTAGAGTATTGCTGTTTATTGGGCGCAACAGTACTCTTAACCATTTTAACACTTTGAGCACCGAAAAGGTTTTCAAAGTGCTGGGTGCTCTTTTAGTTAAAAATTAACTAAAAAAGTACCCAGCACTTTAAAAAAGGCGGCCACAAATCCAAAGTCTAAGCTTTTTACAATTATGTATCTGTGTTGTAAGCAAACCTATTGTTGTATAATGTCTTTATGTTGTCCTTTGTGCTGTTAGAACAAAAATATTATTCTACCTCTCTACTAGTGGAATAAAGGTAGGCAGGCATAGGGACCAAACATTAAAAATCTTTTAATTTTGTTGCTTAAGGATAGCAAAAAGCATGTCTGTTAGCAAATATATAGTGGTATAAATACTAATGAAATTTCTGGAAAACATACAGAACTTGATTCTTAAGAATGACGCCCAAGAACCATCGAACTCTAAAACAATGCGAACTAATTAAATTCAAATTAATCGTAAAAAAGGGAATCACGTCAAATTGACCGTAAAATTTCAAGAAAGAAAAACAATGGGCCCCCAGCGATAACGGCGCCGGACTTAAATTAAATCGGAGTCGTTTCTGCAAACCCTTCACTTTGGAAACATACGGAGAGTAGTTTTGTTATGTCCCGCTGGCAATGAATATATTTTTATAGGTTACAACCATTATAAATTAAGACAGATTTTTTTGTAAAAGAGTTAATTTTGAGCTAGAGTAAATACTTAGGAGACTAAGTACTAGAGTATTTAAGAGAAATTTAAATACCCCTTGGATTGCTAGGCTAGAACTGGTCCCCCATATCTTCCTGTGGAAGTCGTGAAAAGCAGATGGGGAAAAAACACCAGAGTAGGAGCCTCCCCCAGCCAATAGTTATAAGTTGCTAAAATCCGTTCATTTTGGCGTTCTATGGGGAAAGTATTTGCTCAACAGCAGACATGTTACAGCTGAATGAGCTGTTTCTACCCATCATCACCATCAATGATGAGTAGCAACCTTTTAAGAATAAGTCTCCATATATATACATAATCCCTCTTATACTGCGACCCCAAAACACCTGCCGCGCGTAAGGATTATGAGAAACCCAACGGTAGAAGTTGTGGTTCTTGATGATGATGACTAGAAGGGTAAAAGTTTGGAACCAGTTTTCTCCAGCGTTAAAAGTGTCGATAGCTTTTGATGATTTTCCAGACAGTGATTCCTGATAATGAAAGAAAACACAGTGCTAATGATTAATTAAGATTAGAGGGGAACTTTTAGAAAACTTATAGAAGAGAGGTACACGGGAGAATTGCTCTTCAATGGTATATAGAGTACTAGCAAAATTTAGGTTTACTTTTTTGATTGAATTTTTTGTAACGTAAAAAATAGATAAACAAAAATAGCAAATTGACCTGAGCGTAGAAGTGAATTAAACAAACATAAATAAAGCTAAAAAATAATCAAAACATACAAAGATTGTCAATCTTATCGTAAAAAATTTTATGGAGTAGATAACAGATTTATTACACTTTTTTAAAAAGCACCCGTACATAACATCTTCCCTTCCCGAAGACGAAGGTTTCTTGCTTCTTTTAACATCACATTCTTTATACACGCGTGTCTCTCACTCATGACCTGGCCTTTTTTCAGAACGCCTCAAATTTGGCCAGTGATATTCAGTAATAATTAATAACTGAACAAAATAACCTTTCGTGAAAATAGCGACGTTCAAAAAGTTACAGCAATCTCTACTCGGAATTTTTTCCGTATTTTTCCCCTGTGGAGGGTTAACTCTAAACTCCGTCCAAGGTATGAATATTTACGAAAGCATTAATTATTTTTTAACTTTCTTCCCGGTTTAAGAGGCTTTTCTTAACCTACAGTCGGTTTCAAGTACTCAACGCTGAGTTTTTTCATGTTAAACTAAATTTTGAACTTATTTTTCGAACACATATACGTGTTAAATATATCTCAGTTACGAAAAGTTTTTACAGACATACTCATTTTGCAGACATCTGCCGCATAGCGACCTCCTGCTTATTTTCAAAGATTTTTTACTGACCTTAAGGCGCTTAATACGTAATAAATTTTTTTAGTAAAATGGTAAACATTGAGCTTTAGGTGCCCTATCTCCAGTCATCGTGAAATCGTTGGTCAAGTTAAATATTTCCTTCCAAAAAACGTTGAGATTTAAAAAAAAAACTCGCTTATTTACCCATAGTTAAATTTGGTGCAACCCAGCCATAAGGCTGCTTTGAAGCAGAATTATTAACACTGCGGTGGTACAAACCAAGACGACTCTTGATAAAGAGACCTACTGCCTGAAAAACACTTTTACTGTGAAAACAGTGTAAACACTTGCTATAAGTTATATTCATGGGCTGTCTGAACTCATATAAAATTAGCCGATGCCCGCAGTGCTGACCGTTTGTATCTGGTTTTATTGATTTCTTCTCGGATATATTTACTGATACAGGAAAATAGAATGGACCCGTTTTAAGAACCGCAAACTGAATCCTTTGCCTTTAGATGCTTGTGTCAAACTTCTATCTGCTGATACAGGAAAATAGAATGGATCCGTTTTAAGAACCGCAAACTGAAACCTTTGCCTTTAGAGGCTTGTGTCAAACTTCTATCTGCTGATACAGGAAAATAGAATGGACCCGTTTTAAGAACCGCAAACTGAAACCTTTGCCATTAGAGGCTTGTGTCAAACTTCTATCTGCTGATACAGGAAAATAGAATGGACCCGTTTTAAGAACCGCAAACTGAATCCTTTGCCTTTAGATGCTTGTGTCAAACTTCTATCTGCTGATACAGGAAAATAGAATGGATCCGTTTTAAGAACCGCAAACTGAAACCTTTGCCTTTAGAGGCTTGTGTCAAACTTCTATCTGCTGATACAGGAAAATAGAATGGACCCGTTTTAAGAACCGCAAACTGAAACCTTTGCCTTTAGAGGCTTGTGTCTAACTTCTATCTGCTGATACAGGAAAATAGAATGGACCCGTTTTAAGAACCGCAAACTGAATCCTTTGCCTTTAGATGCTTGTGTCAAACTTCTATCTGCTGATACAGGAAAATAGAATGGACCCGTTTTAAGAACCGCAAACTGAAACCTTTGCCTTTAGAGGCTTGTGTCTAACTTCTATCTGCTGATACAGGAAAATAGAATGGACCCGTTTTAAGAACCGCAAACTGAATCCTTTGCTTTTAGATGCTTGTGTCAAACTTCTATCTGCTGATACAGGAAAATAGAATGGACCCGTTTTAAGAACCGCAAACTGAATCCTTTGCCTTTAAAGGATTGTTTCAAACTTCTATCTGCTGATACAGGAAAATAGAATGGACCCGTTTTAAGAACCGCAAACTGAAACCTTTGCCTTTAGAGGCTTGTGTCAAACTTCTATCTGCTGATACAGGAAAATAGAATGGACCCGTTTTAAGAACCGCAAACTGAAACCTTTGCCTTTAGAGGCTTGTGTCAAACTTCTATCTGCTGATACAGGAAAATAGAATGGACCCGTTTTAAGAACCGCAAACTGAATCCTTTGCCTTTAAAGGATTGTTTCAAACTTCTATCTGCTGATACAGGAAAATAGAATGGACCCGTTTTAAGAACCGCAAACTGAAACCTTTGCCTTTAGAGGCTTGTGTCAAACTTCTATCTGCTGATGCAGGAAAATAGAATGGACCCGTTTTAAGAACCGCAAACTGAAACCTTTGCCTTTAGATGCTTGTGTCAAACTTCTATCTGCTGATACAGGAAAATAGAATGGATCCGTTTTAAGAACCGCAAACTGAATCCTTTGCCTTTAGATGCTTGTGTCAAACTTCTATCTGCTGATACAGGAAAATAGAATGGACCCGTTTTAAGAACCGCAAACTGAAACCTTTGCCTTTAGAGGCTTGTGTCAAACTTCTATCTGCTGATACAGGAAAATAGAATGGACCCGTTTTAAGAACCGCAAACTGAAACCTTTGCCTTTAGAGGCTTGTGTCAAACTTCTATCTGCTGATACAGGAAAATAGAATGGATCCGTTTTAAGAACCGCAAACTGAAACCTTTGCCTTTAGAGGCTTGTGTCAAACTTCTATCATGATGATTTCGTAGTTTCCACATGATTCGTGGTGAACTAGGAAATACTTATACACACTGATGGTTAAATTATATACTCAGGATAATTGTTATCCTGTGTTCTTGGTAATCTCAGCGTAACCTTAAGTAGTGAAGCGCTCGTAGCGAAGTTTGCTTAGCCATTCTGAACCGATAAGCAAAGCTAAGCAAATGCCGGTGGTGAGTTGGATAGGTGACCGCTGGTGACATTACTGCTGAGCGCTTCCGTGTTTCGGAGTGCACGTTAAGCCGTCGGTCCCGGTTGTTGTCTTAGGATGGCAGTCGTTATACCTTGGCGATAGGGCATGTTTCGAATACACGACTAGCTAGCTTCCACCCTCAAGTAGAAAATTTGTCGCCAAGCACCTAACGGTGTGTTCCATCAGCTGTCCTTGAGAGCCAGTAATTCTAGGTTAGCCTGAACAACATCCTCGACCACATCATCACTTACCATTAGGTGAAGCAGTGGTCAAAAGCTAACTATCACGTATACAAAAAACCTCTTCCATACCGATGTATCATTTCACCTCGATGTGACTGAACTAATTTTATGAAAGCTTGGTAGGGATTTCTTAGAATATAATTTTCGTCCTAATTTACTGCTTATTCTAGAACTAGTGTTCTAGAGTAAGCGTTATTCAACCAACTTCCAGATAAATCCTCAGTCAGAAGCTAGTTTCTTATAAACGAACCACGTTATACCAAGAACTGTTAACCCTTGCACAACTTCCTTCACATTAAATTCTACCCACACCACACTGCGAACTCGCTGCGAGCTGCTTTGATATTTCATAAGGCGTCTGCTAAAGTCTGCTAAATATAATTTAAGTTTATTTTTCTTATTACCGAGTTAACAAGGGGCGTGTTATCGGGCAGCGGAGGCCTCGCAGTTAAAACGAATTTATACTTTCGATTACACCAGCGGTGGATGAATAAAAAACAAATGAGCCGGGAATTTGTTGGTGTGCTGCGCTGTGCTGTTGTTGTAGGCGCAGTGTGGACATGCCTTAACACTGTACAGTCTTGAAACGAAGTGAATTAACAGGAGTCGAGCCATGGACTGTGGTTATTATGAAGCAATGATAACCGAGTGGGCTGCTATAGCCATGTATTGATACTCATCGCTGGCTTGAGCTTCATCGCTTTTGGAAGGGCATTTCGCGAATGCTCGCCTAGCTAGCTAGTTTCCACCCTCAAGTAGAAAATCTGTCGCCAAGCACCTAACAGTGTGTTCCGGTAGCAGTACTTGAAAGCCAGTTAAAATTTCTAGCACTTGAGACATAACAACTGCATGTCTCAGGGTAGCGCAGTGCAATTTGTCACTTGTAAAGAAATGCATCTGTTAAAAGCACAGCCTCGTGGTTGTTCCGTCATATTTTTTTTAATAAGCTCGGAGTTACCTAGAAAGCCACAGACAGGGCAACTATATCATAATTTTTATTTACAATCTTATCATAATTCGTCAAACTAGTTTTAACCGTACAGTTATCATTTTATTGTGCACCAAGTATGTTCAATAAAACCCCCCGTGGGGTGCCGGGTTAGAATTGCACCTTCCCATATCTTCCCGTGTGGGTGTCGTAAAAGTCGACTTAGGGAAAAATACTAGAAGGTGGGCAGCAACGCCTTCTTAAGATCTATGTCATATTGCACTGCGATCCTCAAGCCGCCAAGCGTGGGAATTATGGCAAATACCCCTAAATATGGGAGGCTGTGTTCGGCAGTGGACGATCCGGCTGATACAGTAAGTGTAGGATACGATAACGTTTTTATGAACATTAACATTAATTAACAACGTTTTTATGAACACAAACACTAAATCATCACTTGCAAAAAAAAACTTGACCTCAATTATACAAACAGCACATACACACATATGCACCCTCTCACACACACACTCACACACTTTTATTTTAACCGAATATGGCGTAATATATGTGTACTATATTTTATGATAATATATTTGTATTGTATATAAAGATTGATAGCAACAAGATAAGTCTTATGTTTTAATTGGCCACGAATTTTTGTGTAATTTAGTTCTATGATTGTAAGTTGTCTCTGTAACTATGTATCTTTTGTTAATTTGTTAACCGCTTTTTTTACCTCCTATGTTTCTCGGCAAACATCCGCCCGAGTAGGGATATGCTGAAAAACAGCGCAGCGCACGCTCTTGTAAGTGAGTGATAGCACTGCATAATGCTGAGCATAAGCCTTTTGCCTTATGACTGTTATAATTTTTTATTATTCTGTACATATTTTTGTTTTGTAATAAGGCAAATTGATATTTTATTTATTTAATATTTGGAGACACTCATGGTGAGTATCTCAGTATTTATAATTTAATCTGGAAACAATTACGTTTGTTGTCTATTTTAAGTCTTTAAGAATTGTAAGGCCTAGGAATGCAATGCTTTAGTGGGACGAAATCAAAACAGGGAAATCTGCTAAATAATCATAGTCACTGCCAGTACTCGAAGTCACAGAGTACATCTTATAAATTAGAAATGGAGACGTCAATGAGCATGCAACATTGTTTGATGACCCAGTCGGGAAGAAAGATTCTCCAACGGTGATAATTATAGTACAAACACTCAAGGAAAATTACAAACAATAAAAACGACGGCATGAGAGTTGACATCGCACTACACTCCTGCAACTGTGTCATTACCACGAGTTTTCATAGTCACAAGTTTTGACGTCACTATTTTAATCTAAACCGTCGCCAAGTTGATGATTTTAACCGTATTTTCAGCAAAATATGTTTTGCAGGAAACGTAAATTTTAATGTTTACGTGAGTTACAAAAACTCGTACCAGACTTACTGAATTTTGGGGTGTCGGCCGTGGGGACAACCGGCAATCCCCATCAGGGTTCCTCATGTTCTGGGTCCTCGTGTTCCGGGGCATCACATGAAGCGGGATGGGGGGCCCATTTAAGCGGGCAGCGACGGCGACGGGGGCTGCGGATGAGAGCGCAAGTCACCCCGCGGCTCCTGCCACTAGTCGATGATGGCGGAACACCATGAGGCTTTTAGTCAGTAGTGGGGTCCCTATTCCTTCTCCCCTGCGGGTGTATATGAGTAAATGTATTTTTCACATGACATTAAAAAAAGAGTTACTGAATTTTAGGAATGTGAACATTTGGGTATATCAATTTAATTGTTGGTACAAAATCATCAGTGCTCAAAATCACCAGACTCCTATTTGATTGGTATTTTATATCTACGAAGTCACATCCACGCTATTCCTCCGCGCTCATCTCAAGGCGCAGAGCTAAGCTATTATATTTAATGTGTATGCCGGCTTGATTTGAACATAGTATCAAACTCCGACCGTTCTTTGTCTCTTAGTATCGCTAATTTGTCGTGTATTCTGCTTATCGTAAAGTAGAGGAATTATATTTTATGTTTTGTTTCTGTGGTTTTGATAATGAGCTACGGAGCTACGTGGCTACGGCGTAGTATTCTACGAGTTATGGCGATTTTTATATTTATTCATTTTTAGATAGATTACCTCTTTATTTGCGGTACTTTAATATATTTTAATCTCTGATAAATGAAAATAAAATATTAAATCCGTAGTGATGGATAGTGTTTGGATCTAAATTTTAAATGAATGCAAGTGGCACAGATCCACATATTAAGATGAATTTAATTTAATAATAATAATAATTTTATAGTTAACTCAAAAAATGTATATAGAAAAACTCAAATTGTGCGCTTTATATGTAGATAAGATGTGGCAAGAAATATAACTATTTGCTGACCAGCTAACTGACTCACGTAGTACAAAGACAAAAAGTCGTTATATAAAAATATTTAAAGGTAATCAGTGAATCGTTTGATTTGTCAAAAGACAACACTGGGTTTTATATTATCTCATGAAATTGAGACCACTGGACTTGTAACATGTTCTAATACCTGCCATGGTCATAACATTGTCAAAAAGATCCACCGCAAATTCCACTCCTATCCAGATTTACAATTCCGCACCACGTCGATATCTGCGAACAAATCCGGCAGTTTAACCCTACTTTACGGGCGGAGCGTTGACGGACACGGCCGTAACGTTTCGGGTCAGATTGACCGGTATGAAGTTGGATTGACTAGTTCTAGTAAAGTGACCAAGCTTTTTTGTTTATAGATTTTGGCTACTTGATAGTGTGATCTTGGATACGTGCATTTTCTAATTTCAGGTCAATGCCGGAGTGCCACAGGGGTCCTTCTTATATCCTCACACTGTTTATCCCGCATATAAACTATATATAACAACTAGGTGACTAGCGCTACATTCATTACTATGCCAACAACAGTACTATCCCCGAGCGGTACTATGAACGACATGGGGCATTGTGGACCAAGTTTGTAGAGAATAGGCATATTGCCGTCGCCGAGCTCTCTAAGGAGCTTACGCCTCCCATTTGACAACTTGGAGGAGTTTAACATCAAACACAAACGTGCATATTCTTGATATAACATCTCCGTTTCTTACCCTTCCTTCTTTTTTTATATTTTTTTATGCATGATAGATTAGCCTGTGACCACTATCTCACCTGATGGTAAGTGATGATGTGGTCGAAGATGTTGTTCAGGTTAACCTAGAGAATTCTCTTCAGAACCTTTCCAGTGCAGAACGAACATCCTTGGCTAAGATATCTGAGCGGAACCAGCGATATTACATCGAGAGTATTATTATATATTCTTGCCGTAAACTATTAATTTATTAGTACCAATTAATAATTTAATATAATAAATTTTATTGTAATATTCAAAATGAATACAATAAATATTATTGCAATAAATTTAATCAAATAATATATATTATACAATATACACCGATATCTCGGCAAAATGTGGGTCAGCCTATTCATGAGCCGCAATAGACCGATATCGGCAGCTCGCAGGCATTGACAATTGCGCCACTTTGTACTTCGCGTCCAATATAGAGTAGCCAATTTTATTGCTAACATATCGTGATTTACAAAATGATCACTCTTTAAAAGAATATCTAGGTATTCAAGGCCTTGAAGACTAATAGTATAACTTTTGATTTTAAAATATCCTCAAATACATTAATACAAGCACCTAACAAAATGTTCTGGCAGCTGCAGTTCTTGATATATGTATGCAGTATGCAGTTTCCTGGTCTAAACTACTACCTACCTTAATAGCATCTTAGGTTAGACTATTAACAATAAACTTAGTTATTTCCAGAAGTTATCCCTATTTCAACAAACATAATAAGATTTACATTTACATTACATTAATTAAATCCCTCTTCTAGCACTCTTTCTCTCTCTCTCTCTCTCTCAGCCCCGTCGGCTCACCACAAAGTCACATGTGCGGTTTTTAAACTAAGATAAAATAGATAAGACTATGACCAAAGATGTGCAAGAATAAAAAAGAGATGGCTTAGTAAAAAAAATATCCTATGCATAATATATTTCGAAATTTAGATAAAATTATTAAATTAGGCTGAGCATTAAACAGTTTGACTATTGGTTACAAATTGTTGGTGTTGGTGCCATTTTTTTTCACTATACTGATATGAGTCAGCTTTGATGAGTAGGACGCAGACCTAGTCAACTCTTATGCTATCAGACTTTACTCGGATTACAAATTGACACTACAAGAGTACAATAAGAGTTGGCATCCCAGTGGACTCTGACAGAATGTACTCTGATCGTGTCAACGCGGCTTCAATCAAGTCATGCGTTGACGCATTTAACAAATCGCTCAATTTACTTATAAGTATTTTAAAAACCAACATGTCTACTTAAAATCAACCAAACCAAACAGAGCCATCGAAGTCCAATTGACATTTGGTTTAAACAGAACGGTGACCGTTTAAAGCAGTTGGACGTATTTATTCTGACCATTAACCGTCCGATGTGTAGTGCCGACGTCATTATCGTAAAATTGTACATGTTTATGTATTTTTAATTCCGCAGTATATTGAAGAGATAATGGTTGGTACATACGGGATTAATTGCTTGATACGCGTGGTAGAAATTATCAGTGATACGCGATGACGACGACGTCCTGATTGCAGACTGATATCTCTCTGATCTATGCTTACACATGATGTGATACGTTTGGCTATGGGTATAAGAAATATACGTGTACTAGAGCACAAATACACGTGTAATAGGTTACTCTCCATGTTACCACTATTCTGATTCTGTCATGTAAACAGATATAATCGATAAATCAAAATGTTATCCATTATATTTAGTAGACAGTTCATATAATATGAAGAATGTGATGATTTTGGGTGTGGATTAAAATTTATCTAAGTATGGTCTACAAACGTGGATCATAATGATAAAAAATCTTATGTAGAACATTATCTTATACAGCATCATCTGTATGATTAAAAGATTAGAATAACAAAATGTAATATAAATTACTAATTCTAGGCATAAATATTTTTAAATTATAACAAAGAAAAACACAACAACTATTGTCATATGCTATATATTTATTTAATGTAAAAATTGATAAAGCTTTCTGCGTGGATAATAAATATCGAATAAAAAAATGTTTAAATTAAAATCTAAACGACTTCCAACACTAGAAAATCTGAAATAACTTGTTGAAGTCAGTACCAGGCTATTGTGCGGTTGGTGTTGCTAGCAACACAAATGTTTTGTATTATCTTCGCATCTGTAACACTTAGACTCATTGTTATCTGTGGATAGGATAGTTTCTTATATGTATTATTAGCTATCTATAAAGCGGTGTGTAATCTTTCACTTCCCATCTTCCTTTTTTTTGTAACAACGATGTAGTGAATAAAAATAAATTACTTGCTACCACACGAAGTTTTTATATCGACCAGCCAACCTACAGTCCACTAATTAAGGCAAGATTCCAACAGTTGGTGTTTTAAATCAGCATGGTACTAACTTTCACAAGTTATTTCTTACTTTTTAGTGTAAGAAGTCGGTGACGTTTCTTTTTTAATTTTATCATATATTTGCAACTCTGCAAAAAAAGTTACAAGATAATTCATTCGCCTAAAATACTATTCACCATCAAGAATTGGAATCGGATAAGCAAATACTTGTTGCAATTAATTGATTAGTACTAAAAAAATACTCAACCGTCTGGGATGAAATTTAAATGGGTCTAACTTGAAGTCATTTTCTCCCGATACAAAAAAACATCAAAATTAATTCACAATTCAAGGATTAATCGCGTAACAATATGATACGCACCGTGTAGTTCCACATTAACATGGCTTGCAGCGGACAATTTGGAAATCGCAGCACAATAAAGTTTGTTAATGCTCCGATTGGTGCGTTACCTATTGTTTATAGTATATTCTATGGGATGTAGAATTTGTAGTATATTATATTAAGTATAAAAAGTTGTATAATTAATGGTATGGCTTGAAATATGAGGACTGTGGCATATCCTTATACTGATAGTAATAAAAAGAACCTAAAGGAAAAAATGCGCAAAATGGTCAACATTCCCCCTTCATGTCGTTATGGGTGAGGTGTTTCTGCACATTGGGATGACAGGTCTTCTTACCATGTTATCATCTTGATTATCCGAAAGGTATTGAGTCTATTCTGCCAATGAGAGCATTTTTAAATAAGTGCCTGACAATAAAACCGAAGGCTTCATTTGATTTCAAGCACCTGCGCGTATTATTATAATATGTTCTATGCCTATGCTAAACACTAAAACGTTTTTAGAGATAAAAAATTTCGTATCAAGCGGCATTCAAACCAGCGTTACCCTACGGTTAAATAATAAAATTTGATCTCATAATTTGCGTCTGTACAGGCAGCCTAGATGGCCTGGTGGTAGGGCAACCGGTGCGTAAAGCCAGGGAACGCGGATTCAAAACAAGGCAAAGACGAAAATTGTGAGCCTAAAATTAAAATTTGTAATTGTGATAGCCTCATGCAGTTCTGTTAACGAAAACGTATACATATAATATGTTCTTGAGTTGTACTTTTTGTATATCGACGGTATGCTGTGCTCAGTCATCATCATCATCAATGGTCGGAAGAGGTCCACCGTTGAACAAAGGCCTCCTTCATTTGGAGGGAGGTTTTCTGGGTCATCAGCACATTTCACCATTCTGAAAATGTTTAACCGAAAAATGGAACCGACTTTAATACTCAGAAGAGTGAAATAACTTGTTGAAGTCGGTACCATAATTGTTCAAAGGTACCTGTTATCACAATATTGTGCGCATGGTACCGACAACGACAAGTTATTTTTTGAGAGTTGAAGTAGGTTCAATTTTTTGTTAAACATTTTTTTTCACTCTTTTTAGTGACCCTTGCTATTTATGGGAACGATCGTCATTCACGGTCAACGACTATATCATCAAGATCAAACGGCTTAGCCGATTTTAATGAAATTTAAATGGGACCAAACGACAAGAAACAACTTTCAAATTTACAATAAACTGATTCTATCATAACATTCGAAAATAATAATAACATTCCCAAAACCCTGTGCGATATTTTCAGTATAAATAGATATAAATAACAATATAGGATTAAGATACCCCTGACAAACCCGATAGGGTTTTTAGGGTGATATCTTATGCTTAAGTTTGTCAAAATTGTATAAATGAAACAAATAAAAAAAAGGATTATCAAAATACTTCACCCAGTTCATCCAGTCAAAAGTTCTAAGGCAACAAAACTAAGACGAATTGAGAACCTCCTCCTTTTTTGAAGTTGGTTGAAAACCATCAGCGAGTATCTTAGACATCTTCACGTTTGTATACCTTGCAGAGGCACAGACCTATTCACTCATAAAGGCGCGCCCATCAATATACAATTACTGATGCGTATTTGTATGGGTTGGTCTCGTTTGTACACTATGTATTAGTGTGTGTGTTTAAATGATAACGGTACATACAGTAAAACAATCAAATATTTTATTTTTATTTATTTTAATAAAAACAATTAAACTGCCTATGAGTCTGCTATGACTTATAGGTTGTCTAAATGCTTTTATTGTAGTAGCTGTAGTGTTTTACATAGTTCATAGTATTTTGTTTTATAAAGGCATAAACGCAAACAATAAAATGTAATATATAATCGCTTGGGTAGGCAGAAGTAGTTGCAAATTCACTCAAAAACTTGGAGGGCGAGCTTCGTGGGTCAAAAAATATATAAGCTATAGATGTACACATACATATACACCCACATTTGCCGATATGTTTTGGTCTCATATTAAAGCAGGTTACCAGGTTCCAGATTTTAGACTACCCCTTCTCCGCTAAAATACACGATAATTTAAATACTTTTATTTTTGCAATGTCGCATGCTCCGCGAACTAATTACAACTAGAGGAAATATTACGCGTATAATCATGTGTGGAAGTCAAACCCACGCCATCCACCCCTACAGACAGGGTATCCTCTAACCGCTAAGCCACAATAACTGCCTGATTCACTAGGATCCCGCCTCATGACTTCGGGATACCAAAGCGGCTCTTCACGCCAATCGACAAATGACGCAGGTGATATAATATCAGTTTTGAATATACAGAGAGCGTCATCAGGAACGTTTGATCGTTTTGGAAACGATCGTCAAAACTAGTAAAGCCATCATCAGGCGCGTTGAGCCGCGTGATTCTGTTGCTACCGCGATTAGGACCATTTATGTCGCTCTACAGTTTACCAACAGACGGAACCTGATTCTGCAATTATGATGATCATACTGACTTTTCTATTGCATCATCTAAGCTCGGTAACATAACTCGGAGCAGTCATAAAAGCCTGTAAAATTCATAATTTCGTTGTAATGAAAGCAAGATCGTAGCCAAATGCCCACATCGTAGCAAGTGCAAATCTGTGTTCTTTGCTTACCCCTTCAAGTGTGACGTTATATATATAAGGTGGATATTAATTCATCGACAATATTATGGGGGATGGTGTAGAATCGATAACAGAACGTGTTCCACTCATGTTTAATTTTCACATACAAAAAAATCAGTATAACTATTTTCTAAGCGCAGCCCGTTGCCTTTTAGTATGATGGCGTGAACCGCGGCGGTTTACTCCATTCTCACACATACGAACACTACCCGATGTCAATTAGACGCTATCACTAGGGCAAAACAGCTGTTTGGCCCTAGTGATAGATGAAGCTGTTTCACGTACCTATTCTGACGAACGCGAAGGCCTTACCGGCCAATCTAGCTAGACTGCCGAATGCTTTGCATAATCGCCAATCGATTAAACTCTTTTAAATGATAAAAAATGTTACATACCTACATTATTTTTAATTTCAAGTTTACGTAGGTACATACTGTATTGTGTTGCAACTACTTAGGTATGCCGTATTGTGTTAAACCACTACCGCGTCGCGCGTTCTTTTGTCGCAAGCCGCCAAATACCGACTAGGCAGAATAGGTACACAAAACAGCTGTTTATTTGTGCTTAGTATAGTTCATTGACTTCGCGTAGCAATCGTGCGTGTGTGTGAATAGAGTAGATACACGTGTTCGTAGACCGCGGTTGTCCTTGCTATTATTCCCAAAGCCAACGTGCCACAGCTTAAGCAATAGTACAGACTTTTGTGTATGTGAAAATTAAACATGAGTGGAACACATTCCGTTATCGATTCTACACCATCCCCCGCAGTAGTGTTGATGAATTAATATCCACATTATATACATATTTAATAATGATCTTGATCTAAACTATTTTTGTAATATAAATATTTTAAATAAAACCGGCAAAAAACACTCACATTGGGGATCGAATACGTCGACCCGGGTTTCGAGCATATCAGATGCTCATCACCTGATGATTAGCCTCTATTTAAATATGTGTGAAAATCACGAGAATTTTATTTTTTTAATTTTAAAAAATATCATGTTATCGTACCTTCATTGGTCAATTTTAAAGTTCCAAGACGTGACCTATTCTCAACAGAGGGCGTGCTTCAACAATAATTTTATTAGGACGTAACCATATCAACAGAATTATGTCCATCGCATATAACGTCCTGCATTTCCGCGGGCGGAGTGATATCGCTCTGGTTTAGCGCGCGTGCCGCAGTTACGATCTGTGAAATGATCCGACGATAGTGTGTGTGATTTTGAGTTATTGTATTTATAGACTATAATTCTTAACAACTACTTATTTAAATAAAAATGTAAGGTTTTGGAAACAGTTCAAGTAAATTTAATAGTGTTTGTAAAATACTTCATGTGTTACCTTTTATTTTAAATCTGCTATAAAAGGTAACACAGAGATCAAATACACCTTACGATTGCCTTTTCTGTGGTCTACAAACCATTAAACGCCGACCTAGAATTCGTTATCTCTTCCCTTAGTAGTCTTTCGCATAAATCTCGACAGTATGGTCATCCTCGTAAATGCAAACAAGCCAAAAATGTACACGCCTTCAAGACATTTTGACGGTTCGAGTGCATCATCGAGCAATTCGCGTTTTCTCGATCATCGGAGTGTCTGACGTAACGTTGGAGTATCTACGCATCTTGCGTAGATACTAATGCGTAGATACTAATTTTGGAAAAATTATGATGTTGGCCTTAGTACGTGAATAATAAGGGAACTTATCTATTGTATATGTTGTATATATATGTTTATTCAATATATTAGGAATTTATTTTTATTATTATGATTTAAATATATATGTAGATATTTATTATGTTGTATACGTTTAGGTATAGGTATATAATATTATTTATTTATTTATATTTTTATTATCAATGGGATTTTTTTTTATTGTTTTGTTATTATTATTTTCTTTATAATGTTAGTCATATTTTAGATATAATTGACTCCTTATTATAACCTGATTAAGTTCACCGCCGTCCCTTGGTTTATCTGAGTAATTTCTCTCCCTCCAATGGTTGTCTGGAAGAGATCGCTTTCAGCGATAAGACCGCCTATTATTGCAATGTATTAAATTGTCTCTGTTTAAATTATATTATATTAGGTGTTTCAACAAAGTGTATATATATGTATCCAATCGCGCATAATTGAAATAAAAGTATGAAAATTATTATGTAAGACTAAAGCATTGTTGATTTGGTATTTTAAGATTAAAAGCTTCTGCAATAAGTAACGTAAAGCTACAGTGCCTTTCTTTTTAAAAATAATTGATAGCCGAGTGGTTATAGATATGGATTTCCGTGCCATAGGTCTGTAGTACGAACCTCACCGCCGGCTTTAGTTTCACCGCATGGTGTAAGGGCGTTTTACGGGTGCTCGCTTGGGTCCACTCTAAGGTAGGAAATCTATCACCATCACCTAACACTGTGTTCTAGCAGCAGTCGCCAAGCACCATGGTGTGTTCCGGCAGCTATCATGTTGTAGGCCAACCTAGGGTACTGAACAATATCTTCGACTACATCATCACTTGCCTTGACAAAAAAAACTGTTTGTTTAATTTCGTGTTTTGCTTTTATTATTTAATTCGATTTATCTAAATCTTGTACTCTTATACTCTCTTTTCGAACCTTTGAAATTATCTTTAAGAGAATGACTTTATTTTTGTAGTATTGTACTAAATACATATTGAATAAATAATATTAGACTTCAAGCAACAATATTGACATTGTCGCCTGTTTAATGAAAGTAAATGTTTATCTGACGCTCGCCTCATCCAACCATCCAATCACCTTAATATAGGGCCCCGTCTAATTTGGGGCCTTCTGGAATATACAGTTATGAATATAATTTTATAGATAAGTTTATTTTAATACTGTTTCTTTTTTTCGGGAGAGTGACGTAACACGTACTAAGCCCACCTGATGTTAAGCGGGAAACTCTGCCTATACAAAGGCATATCGTCACAATTTACGAACTGCATCGCTCCCGTCATAATTAGACCTTCAGTTACTAAACACTCATGTTCCTGTAATTGTATAAATTACCTACTTGCTGGCTATAATTAATCGATTCAGGCGTTACTTTGCGGAAACCCATTTTTAAGGATAACAAATATTTTAAAAGTATTTACATCTTATACATTTTCGTAAAATATTTGTATTATTACTTTACTGGATGTCAAGGATTTATATCTTATTTTTTTATCTTCTTTACTCTATTTTGTCTCAGCGTCTGTAAATTAGATAATTAATTTATTTTTATTTTAATGTGCTGTTTTTATGTAGATTGATGTGGTAATATACCTACAGACATATAATAAGAATAACCAAGCTTCGTAAAAATTGTACCACCTAGATCAGCAGCTAAGCGACAAATATATGTTAAAATATTGCACAAAAGTAGTAAAAATACCTAATTACGTCATAAATTAAGCGTAAATTTTCCCACCATAACTTTTCGCAAAATAATTCATACGCACAATTAGGATGCGCGCATTTATCAGCCGTAATTCGACACCAGGCGCATCGCACTGTTGATTATTATCACTAAATCATATTTAGTGCGGTCATTATCGCCAGCGAGATTATTGAGTGCGTAGATAAATAATTGCCGTACGGAGAATCTAGTTTTGGCCATATTTTGCCGTACGGTAACCTCTATTAGCTTGTTATTCATATGGTATTACTGTGATGAACTGATACCTAGTGACGGAATAACTGGTTTCTAATTATAATTATATAACAGTTGGATATGCAATTACGTTTATAGCATAATTAAACAGCGTCGTAGACGTGAAAATTGATTGATTGATTTTGAGTTTGACTTTGAGGACTTATGGCTGTTTAAAACAAATAAGTGCAAAAAAATTGGAGCTTACTGTTTGGAAATGATGTGAGTAAGCCATTTATTAAAGCTATTGACATGTTGATCAAAACACGAAAGATTGATTTGCGTCACAGCAGAGATGAGATTTCTTTTTGCTCTAGGGATTTGTAAAATTCTTTGAATATTGGTATATGTATGAAGACACTGGATACATTACAGTAGGTAAACAACAATCAATTTTGTTGTGACTTATCTGTACTGTATCAGCGGGATCGTACACAGCTGAATAAGGTCTCCTTCATCTCCCCATCAAGGGGATATTTGCCATAGCATATTTGATATACAAGCTGCTTGCCTTACGTGGGGATTATAATCATCCCGCTAGGCAGGTTGCTTGGGGATGGGACTATGTCTACGTCTTTTTATTCATATGTTGTGGTGCGTGTTAGATATAATATATTGAACATGACAACTTTATTTACGTCGTCGTGTTATTTAAAAAGTTTTCACCCCTAAGTTCAATGTCACATTTAAGAGATATAAATATTATTTTATTTATTATTCTTATGAACAAACTTACTTTAAATCTTAAGAAATGGAAATTATTGGGACTCTTATGTCATATAATTTCTATTTCAAAATCATATCTGGTATCATATACGGACATGGTAGAAATTCTACAAAGTGCTTTCAACGCGCAGGTATCTTGTTGGCAGGCATGTTACTTTCTTTGCTTACCTTACGTTCGACCACATTGCACTTTCCACTTTCAAAGGATTTGTTCAGCTCTATTAAAATAAGGAATAATGTTGCATACAAAACTTTTCATCACGGCCGTATATTGTTTTCTTTTATTCGGGAACTTTTTCAGAGAGTTTTAATTCAACTGTTTGAACCATTTGTAATTAAATTATATACATAAATTTTAAATAAACTTGTTTTGGAAATACTAATTCAAAATAGTTTTTAGTCATTTCAAAATAGCTGATAAGTTAGCTATTGACTATAATCTCATTTGATGGTGGGTGATGATATTGTGATTAATGGTGTTAACAGGGTTAACCTATAACTTTATGCTCTCAAGGACAGGTGTTTGAACACACCATTAGATACTTAGAGACATATTTCCTACATGAGGATGGTAGCTAGCCAGGCAGACATTCGTGAAATGCCCTTCCACCATGCTGTAATTAATGCCATCTCTTTTACTACGAATGGAAAATGCAGTTAAGATCGACCAGACAAGTTACGCAACAAGCGCTACAAGAAATTCGCCTATATGCATTAAAAATACAGTACAGTGCAGATATAATCTAGAATTCAAATAACTCGTCATTTTGAAATCAGTGCTACTTCATGCTATGACCGTTAATTTAGAAATAAATCGATGGATAAAAAGTTAACATCCCAAACCCCAAACAGTAACAATTGTCAATACCCGCAGCAAAAGCGTCAACATGAAAATCGAGCAGTTGTACCGTGGGCCAATGCAGGGTTGTCGCACAGTGTAGGGCCATAAAGTGCGCGGCAATACGCCGGCCGCTGTCCACACGCGCCGCGCCGTAACTCGGCCCAGTGCGGTTTGAACCGGACATAGTTGGAATATACAGAGCTGAAAATTACAAATTTATTTGCATTAAAACATGAAATTTTTGTGACTTATGTATATACCTATTAGACAGACATTGTGAAACTTACAAAGATAAATATAAAAATACTTCAAGGATGTTACTATTTTTTTTGTAAACCAAATATTAGACGATAGATGAAACGTATAATACATATTTATTATATTTGAATAACAAATGAATATTGCAACCTATCTACGACATAAAATTTCTTATATAATAATTCGAACCTTTATTAATAGCGTATAAATATCGCTATCATGGCTTCTTGTAATCAAATATATTTTGTTTTTATCATAGATAAATTAAGACTATTGTATATTTTATTATTAATTGCTATATTCTGAGGTGAGGTTTGAATAAGAGACTGAAATAGGACAAAAATAATACATGTGAAAAAAGAACTGATACTTCGAACGTAATTTTATATTTCAAACATTTTTTTTAATTGCCTGAGTGTGTATGATCGAATGATTTAAGCAAAACAAAATAGTCGGCCATGTGCGAGTCGGACTCGCGCACGAAGGGTTCCATACCATTAGATAGACAACATTAGACTCAATATTTTAACCTTTTTTTTTTTTTTTTTTTTTTTTTATGCCTGATAGGTTAGCCTTTGACCACTATCTCACCTGATGGTAAGTGATGATGTGGTCGAGGATGTTGTTCAGACTAACCTAGAGTTACTGGCTCTCAAGGACAGCTGCCGGAACACACCATTAGGTGTTTGGCGACAGATTTTCAACTTGAGGGTGGTAGCTAGCCAGGCGGGCATTTGCAAAGTGCCCTACCACCATGCTGTAACGACTGCTATCCTAAGACAACAACCGGGACCGACGGCTTAACGTGCCCTCCGAAGCACGGAAGCGCTCAGTAGTAATGTCACCAACGGTCACCCATCCAAGTCATGACCGCGGCGAACGTTGCTTAACTTTGCTGATCGATTCAGAATGGCCAAGCAAACTTGGCTACGAGCGCTTCAAAACCTTTTTTAAGGGTAAAAACGGAACCCTTTTACTGAGACTTCGCTGTCCGTCCGTCTGCACCAGGGTGTATCTCAAGAACGGTGATAGCTAGACAGTTGAAATTTTCACAAATGATGTATTTTTATTGCCGCTATAACAACAAATACATAAACTTGGCCAAGTGCGAGTCGGACTCGCGCACGTTAAAACAAAAAAGGTTAATAATATGAAGTCTAATGTTGTATTGCTAATGGTATGGAACCCTTCGTGCGCGAGTCTGACTCGCACTGGGCCGATTTTTTGTTTTGACGTGCGCGAGTCTGGCCAACTTTTTGTATTTGATGTTATAGCGGCAACTGAATTACATCATCTGTGAAAATTTCAACTGTCTAGCTATTACTTTATTTCATCCAAAGTAATAAATATAAGACATCAATTAATGATGAATTATAGTTATTTGAGAAAACATATTGTAATGACTACACATACATTCGTGCGATGATAGTAAGACGAAGATTATAGTTAAATTGTTCATTCAAAAATATTAAAAAACACAGCCAAGAAAACTGTTTAAATGGTATTAACAACTCTAGAAAAGTCCAAAACAAACTGACCAATTAAAACAAGGCAAGTCGTCGTTCGCCATCTTAAATCTGCGCAGCCGTGCATTGGCAATATCTGGGCTGCACCTATTACTTCGTGCGGCGCGCGTGCGATACACGCTGTATATTGTGAACGAAGCACCCTGCGTCCGTGTATGTTCTGTAACGGGATTTAGTGGAGTGCGATGGCTGGTTTTATGCTTTGAATTGATGAGTGGATTTTGTTCTTAGCTAAAGTCATGTACGAATCAGATACTTTAAACAATATAAAAGGTTACAATTTGGTTTTTGTGTTATTACTTAATTGAATTTGGTTTGATCTAACCACATCTGAAAATTTTGGTCCCTGTTGTAACCCCTATATTTTCGCAAATAATTTAAAATATAAATTTATATATCATTACAATGTTTATTTATAAATATTTCATTTTCAATTCTCATTAATATTTCTTATTTTTCTGATATCGGAGACACTGAAAGGGCTGATTACGCCATAACATTTTATTTATAGCGGCTCCCAGTGGGGTACTGGAGTAAAATTTTGCACTTAATGCTACTTTTTCGTTTATATATGGAAGAGTACTTCTCATGCTGGCAGCATTGCCCCGTTGGATTGCATTGCATTTGAATAATGCGTCCCATCGACCAAGCGTTCTGATGAGTTTTGAAAATATGATGAGTACCCGGCCCCCATGAACCTAAAGTCTGTACACTAAGCGGCTCAAATTGACCACTACTGAGAATAGCATACTTGCGTCTTAGCCGCGGCGCCAGCCCTCGCGTTTATCCCAGAAAGATGTGACGGCTCCGAAGTGTCAACGCATGTGGCGTCCCACACTAATGGCCGCTCCAACTTCCATCTAAGTATCAGCCGGATAGTCCACTGCTGAACAGTCTCCCCAATATGGGGGGTTCGCCAAAATCCCTACGCTTGCCAAGCAAATTGGAGATCGCAGTGTGAGATATCAGTTCCTTAGAAAGTGCTGCTGTCCATCTTCTGGTATGTTACCCTTCGTCGCCTCTTACGACACCCAGGTTGTATTGAAATCCAGTTTTATATTAATTGATATTGATTTTATGAAATGGATTGATATTGATGATTGTGTCCGTGTTGTAGATGGGGGGTGGCCTTCTAGCCCGGCACCCCACGGGTCATAGATATAAAGTTTTTTTTTGTGTTATTGTGACGAGCACAAGCACAAAAACAAGCTTGAGGCCCACCTGATGTTAAGCGGACTAACATCTGCCTATAACAGATGCATTTCGTCACAATTCACGAATTACACTGCGCCCGTCACCTTGAGACATAGTTTTTAAGTCTCATGTGCCTGTTATTTCATTGGCTCTCAGGGAGTGCTGCCGGAACGCACCGTTAGGTGCTTGGCGACAGATTTTCTACTTGATGGTGGTCGCTAGCCCGGCGGCCAGTCGCAAAATGCCCTTCCACCATGCAGTTGTCAAATAGTAATATTCTCAGTAAAATATGTCCATATTAACAACAAGTTTCCAACAACACATTCCATAACAATTACATATGAATCTTCAGCTATATCAATAACATTATCAAAACCCCATCAGTTACACTCATTAGGCACCGCGCACACCGACCGGAACAAAACTGCCGAATTAAAACTGCATCCGCCCGGACCGAACGATAATTATAGGTAATTAGAATCGACGCGGTTGGTGTGCTCATTGCTTTATATTTAGTACAATTACCTACATTATGCTTTCGGGTGTTATTTTTATTTGTTTAATTGATATGTATAATAATAACATTATTATAAAGTCAGTTTAAGCTGTTTAAGTGCAAAGCGGTCATAGCTTCGAGGTAAAGAGTGTCGGTTTCCAATCTGTCAGTCGCTGGTTGAATCTTACATCACAACTTAAATTACGTTCCGGCAGTTGTTGTTGAGGGCCAGTTATTGTTCTGGGCCTAGCTTGCAGCAAGCATTGTTGACCACACCGTCAATCACCAACAGGTGATATGTTCAAGGGCTAGCCCATCTGCGATAAACTAGTTAGTAATAAGTTTAGATAGATAGTAAGATAATTATTTATGTTTACACGACTAGTAGGTATACAAAAATAAGATAAAAGTAATTATATTATTAAATATGATATGATTAATTAAGTGAATGATACTATTAATTAAGATAAAAGTACACAAAAATAAGTATAAAGGCTTACCAGTGTCACAATGGGTGCCTTACCACCAATAGTGGTCTCTTCCAGGCAACCTTTGGATGGAGAGGAAATACAGGAATAACAAGACAACTTACATAAAAATCAAGACAAAAATACTTGATTAAATAAAACTATATATGAATCATATAAGAATTGCTAATACTTAAAATACACCAACACATATATAAATATCTATGTTTAGTAGTATGCGACTATATGGTTAGCAGCACGTCATTATAGTATATATATAGGTATTGCAGCGCATCAATAACACAACTCTAGGTAAGCCTGAACAACATCCTCGACCACATCATCACTTACCATCAGATGAGATAGTGGTCAAAGGCTAACCTATCAGGCATAAAAAAAAAAAAAAAAAACTGAGGAGGGTGCGCCTGAAACTTTTTTGAAGGCAAGTTAATTCACTAATAGTCACGACTTATTTGTTTTTTTTTTAATATAATAACGAAATGTGTACGATTGTGTGCGGAACATAAGATCTAACGTGGTCATATCTATAGAAAGAGCAAGTGAACGTAAAATTTTAAAGAAGTTAGAAGCTAGTTTAGTAGTTTGCTTAGTCGTAGAGAAAAGGATGCGTGTGAATAGGAATAAAATTAACATGTTTTCTGCTCTAAAACTGAACCAATTCAATTAATTAATTTTAAGAAAAGGTTTATTTAGGCTATTTTTCTTCTACATTGAAAAGGTGGTACAATGGGGCATTTATTTGATTTTCAGATTCATATTTTATTAATTATTTATTGATAAAAGGAAAATAACAGGGGGTCCAGGGATAGAATGTCAGCTTTCTGTTTCTTCCCGTGGGTGTCGTAAGTGGCGACTAAAAGAAAAATACCGGAACGTGGGCAAGAGCATCTTCTGCGTCATCTACTGCGATCCCCAAGTCACTTGCCAAGTGTGGGGATTATGGCAAACCCCACCTCAACGGGGGAGGCTGTGTTCAGCATTGGACAATCCGGCTAATACGTTTAATAACAGGGGCGTGTCTATAGCTTGCCTAGATTTAAGGCAAAAAAATTATTCGGGTCGGATTTTGAAGTAAACACGGGAATAAAAAATGATAATTTTTAGAATTTTCTTGCTAAACCTCGCACGCAACGTTACCTCTTAACTGATCAGCCTAGTTAGGCAACGTCCGCCGTGGTCATGAGTTGGATGGGTGACCGCTAGTGACATTACTACTGAGCGTGTACGTGTTTCGGAGGGCACGATAAATCCACGGTCCTGGTTATTGTCTTAGGATGGTAGTTGTTATAGCATGGTTACCCCCATGCTATTAGGTTTTTTGCAATTACCTGCCGGCAAGCTACAACCTTGATGTAGAAATTCTGTAACCAAGCACCTAATGATGTATTCTGGCAGCCGTCCTTGAGAGCCAGTAATTTTAGGTTAGTCTGAACAACATCTTCGACCACATCACCCCTTGCTTACAAGTTAGCCTTTGACTAGGCAGATCTCGGTCAAAGACTAGCTGATTTACTATAAATATAGATAAAAAGAAAGAGACAGAAAACATAATGTGAATTTATGACCACATTTCTTTGCATCAAGGCTTTGTTTGCTTTTCAAATTATATTTTTAAGTTTCATCTTCGTGGCCAAATAAGCAAATAAGTTCTCAATTAGAAATAACGGATACCCAAGTCCAATCTGTGGAAATAAATTAAATATGCAATTAAATTCAATGCCTCATACTTCGTCCAGAATTTACACACAGAAAGCTCAACGACCACATTTCATCGAAACTCCAAATTACACGTTAATTTATAGACGAACCGAACGAAAGTTTCGATCAAAAGCGTCCAAAATAACGCAATAAATCGCCAATAATGAATCTAAGTCTGACAAAGCCGGCATTACTTGTGCCATTATCAAAACAAATTATCGGAACGCGGCTCGGCCATAAAACTAAAACACAATCAGCTCAAAAACTAGCGCAGTGTGGCATAAATCAAATTTTAACAACGGGGTAGCCCGGCAACTGATTAAATTCATAGCAAAATTTTGGGTTATTACGTAAAATTTTTGCATCAATCAGTAACTTTGGGTAAATATGATAAAATTTATAATAGTAAACAAAGTCAAAATTCTATTGACTGTCTCGTTGGCGGAGTTGTTGAAGAGTCGCTTCGGATATCGAGGTCCCGGGTTTGATATCCGAACTGTTGTTGAGTTTTCCATCAAATGTACAAAAAAATCGTCTATATAGTAAATAGTTTAAAGATCATAATGTGAGCATGAACGTATCAAAATAATAGTGACATAGTTTTGTAAGTTATGGGAGGTCATCATCTTAGTGCATTTCTGTGGCTAACGCTCGTATGTATATCTCAAAGTTGAGATTGATCTTTAAGAAGCTTTTTTGACGTTTAATTAGTACATCTGTCAAAACAGCATCTCAGGATCGATGTCATCCTTGAGATGCATTTATTTTTTACTCATTCGTGAGCCTTACAATCGTACTCATATTAAAAAATTAATCCTATTCGTGGTTTGAAGACCCATCTCAGCTGTTATGCTCTGAAGAACTAGTTAGCATCTTAATACCGTACCTTATTATTTTAATAAACCCTTAACAGCAGCATTTCAAAAAATGCCGGTATCAAGATTCGAACCCTTCTCAAGACCGCTTTTGAGACCTGAGATTAATTTCTGGTATCAATGGTTATGGGTCAAGATTGGTTTATTGAATAGTTCATCATACTACTTAATATATTTTAAGAGCATAACTAAAGCTGAGGTCGGTATACATACCTTTGTGCTCAAGTCACGCACACGTAGTCAAATGAGTACGTAAAAACAGATTGGCTAACTTACGTTGCAGGTTCTTGATGTGAGTTACGCGTCCTCCTTCATAACATGTCCGCTCATAGGTTGAATAGATATACTGTCGCCTGCGCTGCTCAATTTCAATGACCGTTTATGAATTAATTCCTTATTTATAGCACAATCTTATACATTTCCTAAAGTACTATTGCCATAAGCCTTTTGAAATGTTTACGTGACTATTGCAAACAATGAATGAAGAATTTATTGTGAACTTATCAAATTAAAAATCTTGACAAAGGAATACCTACTTTTTCATTAATATTGGTGACTACATATATTATTTAAGTGTCTAGTGCATATTAATTGTATTTTCTTTGGTTGATTTATTTCCTGACGATCGCAACCGCCAGTCACAGTCACTAGTTACGTAATAACCTTTTAGCTTCAATTCCCATTGTATAATGGTTCGTCGGCCATAATGAGCGCGATTGTCGTTGCTTTGATTTAATGACTCGAAATAATAGCAATCAATGCGATCACCGCGCCCGATGATCATATTTTTGCGATAGTACTGCACTGATCACATTTTGTAATTATAATTTTTATGATAACGCCGAAATATCTGATCTATTAGTAATAAAATTAAGCAGTAATATTTTAAAATTTAAAAGTATGTAATGTCACAAACATTCTCATCTCTTCGTAACTACTTTACACGTAAGTTTTTCACAGGATTGCTAAAGCGAAAGTCAAAGTATTTATATTTATTTGGTGCCTATAACGTTCATATTAACGTAATTTTTTTTACATTTGTTATATCATATGTTAAGTTGCATAATATAAGTAGCAAGATAGCTGTTAAGTCTGTTATTAATATGAAATAAAAAACAGTATTTCATTATCCAATTTTTCATGGAGAACAACTACCTAACCTACCTGCCAAGCACCTAACGGTGTGTTCCGGCAGCTGTCCTTGAGAGCCAGTAATTCTAGGTTAGCCTGAACAACATCTTCGACCACATCACCACTTACCATCAGGTGAGATAGTGGTCAAAGGCTAACCTATCAGGCATAAAAAAAATGCCCGGTAGCAAGAATCGATCTCCCGACTACCGCGACTCCAGGTCTCCATTCACATCGCTATATTAGCAACCGCCCGCCGTTATCAATGTGGGTGACATCAACGAACGAACGTTAAATAAAACCAATAAATTTATGGACAAAATTTCAAACAAATTAACAGAGATTTTTAAATGTTCCATCAATCATTATTAAGGCACCTGTACACACGCGCAATGACATGGCTGGAAATGGGGCCGCATTATTTTGGCCTAATTAATTTACGATAATGTGCCGATAAAGGATGCGTATACATAAATCAGAAAATTACATTCTATACTACAGATAATATATCTGTAGATTATATATGATTAAAAAGTTGACTTTTGTTAAAAATAAGGCAATCATTTATAAAAAAATAATTTTATGGATACAAACATACAATTTTAAGTACACGTACTGAAAAGGATGGTAAAAAAGTTGGTATTCATTTATGAATGTTTCAAATCCAACAGTCTTCATGGAGGTATTGTGTATTTTTTTTATTTTAATCTGTCTTAATTTGCTGAAGAAAATACTAGATTTATAGAAAATTTGTATATTCCTCATAAATTACTCGTAGTAACAAGAAAGGGAATGTTGTAGTAGGATTTTCATACAATACATGTGCACAGTTTTGATGTTTAACTACTCAAGCTCAATAAATATATACCTACTCCTGTAAATCATTACATATAGATAAATGGTTTTATTTCATGTACATTAATTTATAAATAATTGGTAAATAGTGAGTGTTAGAAAATTATTTTGATTTTCATTTATTTTAATTTTGCTTTTTGCGGAGCACAATGACTTCCAGTAGGATTACGCACTACGGAGATACCTAGCCTAAAGGGTACTGTCCTTGAAATTTTCTCAAGAAGACCAACAGCACTAAAATATTTTCATTTTTCAAATACATGACAGCCAATTATTAGTATGCGTTAGTAATCTGTAATGAAATAATAATATTAATCAGTCTATAAAATAATACATTATTTGCAACAAAGAAAGTTTCATATTTATTCGATTTTTTTGGAGATTCACCCAACTCTTTCATGTTTCTCCAGATAATGCAATTGATATTTTTCATACAGTTACATATATAATCATTTCAATAGACATTTAGTAACATTTTCAAGTTACCAAATGTTTAGTAAAAAAATTTACCCAAGCAGCCCAGACCAATATTGTGCAACGCCAAACATCATTCTTTTAATTTATTGTTATATTAGTCACACATTTAATATATTGCACATAAGCCTCCCGGAAAACTGCCACATAATAAGCATACCATATATCCACTTAACGACTCTCAAGACTGGGCCCAACAATCCGTGAAGGAATAAACCAATAAAACAAGAATATAAATAAAAATAACTGCCCCGTTGTAAATAATGTTAGAGTACTCTGTACAGTGTGTATATCATTTGAGGCTCAGGACTGGATGTCACAGGGGCTGAGTTATTGCGTCACAGCACATAAAATATACAACAAAAACTGTTGGAGAAACAACAGTTTTGCCCCATATTAAGAATGAGCACAAACAGAATGTGGATTTGGAACGGGGCGGTTTTTTTGGCCGGAGAGGGTTTTCGGGCTAAAATACTTTTAAATTGTATTTCTAAATATAATAATATATAACTAGCACTATTGTTGTGCTGAGAAAAATTACATTTTCAAATTGGAGCACAAAATGCTTATCCCGGGCGAGAATCGAACCCCTGATTTCGCGCTGGATGCCTAAACCAATACGATTCCTGCCCAGGACAAAAATGTTGTGCTCCAATTTGTAAATATGATTTTATATTGTAACTATCTCTAATTAATATATAATCAAATTCATATTGAAAAAGTATTGGTCTTTGGTGAACCTTTTTTGTTATAGAATAGGTTGTTATCTTTTTGTATTTTTTCAAATATTGTAATATATAAACTTTTTGCAATGCTATGATTATGTTAAATAAGGCATATACGTGCTACACGTAACGCATACAATAATTGTAATGTATTGTTGATACGCATGTTCAACGTTTTTTATTCCTCGAGTAAAATTTAAATTTTTTCAAGATTGATTTGATAATTACACAATAATAAATACTATATTAGCTATTGTCTACCTGCATTAAGTATGGCGGTAGCCTCATTAAACGAGTTGTGTCGTCGACTTGGTGTTTCATTGTGTGTGCTCCCTTGTACCTAAATATCTAACTGCTATAAGATTTTTATCGACAAATGGTCGGTCATCAATCAACAAACCTTCTAGAAATAATTACTGTTAATTCTTTTCTTTTTATATAGTCGCCTGCTATTGAAAATCAAGTATATTGGACACGAACTGAGGGGTAAGTCACCATTGTTAAATAATGAGTCACAGATTGTTAGGCACCAAGGACAAAATAATAAAAGAATCTTACTTCTATTGTAACAATATATAATTAAGTACTTAGTGTGATCTCACACTACTTTCGCCGTGACAAAAATAATACAAACATCGTCTCCGCGCCACCCTTGTCCCGTCCAATACTCGGCCAGTTCACGGCGTAATTCGTTATTTTTATTGTTTTTTGTTATTATGATTCCGTCCTCCGGATTACGTCGTGATACACGGCGGGCCGGGATGCGTTTAATTGCCCTGGACGATTTAGATCGCCCCGATAAATAATAAGATTAAGGAGTACGGAGTAGTGCCCGGGATTAAAGTCCCGGAGTGAATTTTTGCGCGGGGTTTGCATGAGATAATTCAATGAATGAGATGCAAGAAAGACGTACTTACGAGTAAATTATATAATGTAAATTTAAGGCACTCGTAACATAGCATACCCTTAACCTATAGTCGCTCTTAACCGATTAACTAAGTTAAGCATTGTGTGCTTCGGTAATAATTTAATTAGTGACCGCTAGTCGCATTCACTATTCAGCACTTGGGTACTTCGGAGGGCACGTGAAGCAGTTGGTCCCAGTTGTTATCTTAGGATGACAGACATTATTGCATGGTGGTAGGTAACATTTAGGTTAGCCACCAGCCTTAAGTAGAAAATCTGTCGCCAAACACTTAACAGTGACTTCCGACAACTGCCCTTGAGAGCACTGGTTCTCAAAAACAGTTGTCGGAACAGTTTCTATTCTACTTTGAGCAACATTGCCACTTTTGATCGTATTTTCAGTTACCCTCAGTTGAGATTCTAATAGTGAATTAACTATACTTAGCCCATTAGAAAAACAGAAGGTAGATTAAATCTTATTAGTCATCTAGACCTTATGTATACAAATAAAAAAAGGCGTGATGGTAGGTGTAGTAGGTTTTCATAAAACTTAAGAGTAAACCATTTATTTTGTTCACAATATTATAAATAAAACAAGCTTAGTTATAAATTGCAGTCTCATTTGAAAACGATAATTAAGCGCGACCGAGTCGTTGTTAACAAAAGGTGCCTTGTTTATATCTACAATATGTGACGCGCTCGTGTTTACTTTAGAATAATGTGCATTACGGTGGAGGTGCCCAGTTCAAATTATATTTAAAATATGTTTATTAGAGAATTAGAGAAGACTTTTGAGGTCCTGACTTCGAGTCTCGGGTCGGACAGTTTATGTACATTTTAAAGGAGAAAGAATTAATGTATATTCATTTTTTACTGTTTTTATCTTGATGGATTACGCACGAGGCCCACCTTTTTTTTATCCTTTTGAGGAAAATGCATTAACGCATACACACCCGCCGGGGAGCAGGTGGTTATGTCGGGCTCAGGGTCAATAGGGACCCCACTACCGACTAAAAACCTCATGGTGTTCCGCCGTCATCGACTAGTGACAGGGGCCGCGGGGTCACTCGCGCTCTCATCCGCAGCCCCCATCGCTGTCGCTGTCCGCTTAAGCGGGCGCAGCCTCAGCGAATAACTTTTTTTTTTTTATTCGTTATTGGTTCGCGTTTGACTACACCCTGCCTGATTTTAAGCATTGGTGTGGTCTAAGATAGAGCACGCTTACCTAGAAGAAACCTATTTACTCTCGATTTGAAGACACCCATGTTGTCTCCCTCCCCCAACACCGCTTCGTGGGATGTCCTGGAACACGAGGGCATCTACACCTCATGAGGACCTTTTTTTTATGCCTGATGGGTTAGCCTTTGACCACTATCTCACCTGATGGTAAGTGATGATGTGGTCGAGGATGTTGTTCAGACTAACCTAGAGTTACTGGCTCTCAAGGACAGATGCCGGAACACACCGTTAGGTGCTTGGCGACAGATTTTCAACTTGAGGGTGGTAGCTAGCTAGGCGGGCATTTGCAAAGTACCCTACCACCATGCTATAACGACTGCTATCCTAAGACAACAACCGGGACCGACGGCTTAACGCGTGCCCTCCGAAGCACGGAAGCGCTCAGTAGTAATGTCACCAGCGGTCACCCATCCAAGTCATGACCGCGGTGGACGTTGCTTAACTTTGCTGATCGATTCAGAATGGCTAAGCAAACTTGGCTACGAGCGCTTCAAGGGACCTAACCCTGATGGAGGGTGCCAGATGTCCCCACGGCCCACACCCCAGGTCCTCTGAGTGGAGACACACCTGGTGTTCAAGCGGTAACCTCTGACTATAACATATGCATTGTGTCACAAGTGGCCAATTTTACTGCGCCCATCACCCTGAGACAAAAAGTTGTTTCTCATGTAACTGTAATTTCACCGGCACTCATACCCATCAAAGTGGAAAGTGAACGTTACTGCTTGGTGGTAGAAATAGGTAGAATGGCAGTACTTCCCCGGACGAACTCGCACAAAGAATCCTAATAATGATTGACAGTTTACATTACATACTTAGCCACATGTCTATACTTGTCAAATATTATTAAATTAAGTATTTTAGCTAATCATCCTACTAATTACACTAATATAAAAGTAAATACATCGCATAATCATGCATGTATTCTTCAACGGGTTAAGCAGGGATTTAAAAAATGTTTTGGTACCATGTAATAGGGGAAGCCTACTGCCGTTATCGGGTAATATCTAAGTCGCTTTTTTTCAGGTCATATTTCTTTGTTTAAGAATAAGCCTATACAATGTAATAATTTGACAAATAGTTAAAAATTTCAAGAAATCAATTGTTTAACTATTCACAATAGTCACAAATTTTAACAAATACTTAATTTGAAAAAAATTGCAAATATTTTATGAATTTACCAAAGAGTTTAGGAACATTTGTTGAATATGCCTACGAAAACTATGTTACCTATATGACTAAAATAAACCACAACATAGAGTATGCCTCAATAAATGAAACTTAGATTTTAATAAAATCATGTTTTAAGACTTTCGTGTGTCACAATCGAGATTCATGTTACATATCGCATTTTTATTAAAAAACTAAGCATTATTATTATTAACTTCAAATAAAATTTTCTAAAACGACAAAACATGTTGCATGAAGCAGTAATATTAATTTTTCATACTCATTTATTCATGCAAATTATAAGATCAAAACAATTATTAAGAAAATTGTTTATTAAAACTTTATAGGATTAAGTTAATCACACTTATTGTAGTAATGAATAAACTTCTTTTCCTTCTTTTCTTTCTTTCTTTAAAATATAACTGATTACTGACAGTTATAAGTATATGTATGAATATGTCTTAGGCTAGTAATAATTATGTGTCCTGTAAAGGCATTGCAAGCTGGGTAAATTATGCATAATTATGCGCCGCATTCATTTGTAAAAATAACAATCTGGATTAATTTACCATCATAAGTATTACTTACACATAAAGTGAATTATTGTGATTATTTCCATTAAATATAGGTTCATTTTTAAATTATATTTAAAATTTTCTTATAGAGTTATATAGAGAATGGATAAAGTAAATAAATACTTTTTATAACATATACCTTTTTGTTACAGGTTACTGAGATATTGGTGAAATACTTCAGAATTAAATAATTTTATCTAACCGTATCATACTCACGGCAACTAAGATCAACGGACGTATACATAGGTATATACTTATAAAAAAGTTAATATCTATGCGATAACAAAAAAGATTTAAATTCTCATCTGTAAATAATAATAATATTTTTTTCAGTAATAAGGAGATACAATAGTTTTACATTGTTGAAAGCACCTTGTAAGCATTAATTAATTACTTTTGCTAGGTGTAAATAGATAATAAGTCAGACGCTTGCCCCAAATGATAATGATAAGCATACCCATAAGTCAATGTATGGTAGAATAGGTTAAACAGTAATTAAGTAGTGCCGACATTTTACTAAAACCCTTTAACTTAAGAAAACACATTAACAATTAAATAATCCTATAATCTTAATTTTCTTGCGAATACTCAAGTAATTAACTAACATATTCTTCAAAATCGTTAGGATACAATAACAAGATGATGTTAAAACTGTCAACATTCCTATCGTTAACTTGCAAAAAATAACCTGATCCTCATAATCTCTAGTGGTGCCTTTAAACTAATTAGCGTAACAATGTGTATGACAGAGACGAGTATATATCTCTAACTTCCGAAGGAATACAATGCAAGTGTGCCATTTATAACAAAGATGAAGTGTTCTCAACGCCAGTCGCACATAATCTACCCTGAAAGCAAGATGTCTACAATCGTAGATGCCGAAGCTATTCTGTCCATTAACGAGGAATGGACGAAACTGGAAGAAGAATGGGGAATACCAGTCGACCTCGAAACTGAAGAAGATTATTCCCCATCAACAATGACATCAGTCTTTAGCACACTCGATCTACGTAGAACGACTTTCGATTCGTCATTCCTTCTCAAAAAAGTTCGCCGAAAAGTTGGACGTCAGCTATCAAAAAACTCGGACATAGACTACAAACAGTTCCTTCAGGACTTGGAAAGGGAAGCGGTCAAGGAAATACCCATGAAGCAATTCTACTACATCAACGGTCAAATAATGTCTGCGATGTCAGTTGAAGATATCTGCGACGCGATTGATAACATATTTAAATCCGTAGAAAAGCTATCTTCGGCAACGAGCACCTTACGTCTCAAAAAGAAGATTCCAGATCACGTCAGCTGCAGTATCAGTGCTGGTGGACTATCGTTTGATGACACAAAAGCTACAGAAGAGAAAATAGACGAAGAGAAGGAGAAAAGTGACAGTGATGATGTTGATCGTTTCATTGACGAAGCTTTTCAACAGCTCAGCGTTACAATGGCATCGTTATGCGAAGATGCTGATGATGAAATGACACGGGAGTCGGTGACCACATTAGTGAAGAGATTCAGCAGAATATTGAACAGTCCAGCAGTGAAAAGGAGTCCAAAGAAGAAGAAGATGTGTTGTGATAGGTTTAAAGAGTTAGCAGAGTTTTGGAATGGTAAGGCGTTTGATAATAGTGATTAAAATGTGGGTACTTTTGTACATGTTTTTAAGTTTGTTTAGGTAACTATTTCTAATAATAATTTATAGTTTATGTATAATATAAACGACTTTTCTCTATACATGTATTTTTAAATGTATTAAATTATGAATCATATGTATCAATAGTTATAAGATTAAGACAGTTCATTGTAAAGTTAAATTAAATAACTTATTTTGTAGCTAATAAAGTGAATTTTAATTATTTTTTTGTTTTTGTACTGTTTGTCTAACTAAGTACGTTCCTCAACTATAGCAAAATAAGTCCCTAAAGAACAGTTCACAAAATGTACGTTAAAGTATTAATCACTACTTTATTTTTTCTGATCATCTACTAAAAATATTTTTAATATTCAGTGTCAGAAACACCTACTGTTATACATATCGAGTAATAGGTGAACATGTACATTAGAAAGTATTTGTCCATCAAAAATAAATATATTGATCTTAAGTAAACAAACATATCACACACCTGTGTCCCCCAAAGGGGTAGACAGAAGTGTCTATGAACACTCACATTTTAATGTTTTGGTCCCATTTGGTTATTTAAATTAATCGTAACCATAAAATCGAAGTCTAGAAATAAATTAATTTAAATGATTCACACATACACATACTCCTCTGATCCATCCCTAATAGATACCATATAATAGCCGAATAGTTTCTAGGCACTTAGTTATCGAATGTTTCGTCTATACACTCACACATATGCACATACCTACACCTATTACTTAATTACCTGTACGGCAAACAAATATAAATTCAGGGTTCATTAAGCAAACAACAGCGGGTTCCGGAGGACCTCGTAGGACACCGGCCAAGTTGGCCTCTAAATCACTGGTTTGCTGTGGACCTCTTTGAAAATATACGGGAGGGTGTTTGGGGAGTATACTTGCCTCACATTTTTGGTAAGATTAGACGAAACAAATTATGTTTTGTTATAATAAGTAAAAAATCTATCAACATGCCCATTTGAGCACAATCATTGCAAAAGATAACTTACCAAAACTGTAGGTAGAATGTTTTTTTATTGCTGATAGGCTAGCCTTTGACCACTATCTCACCTAATGGTAAGTGATGATGTGGTCGAAGATGTTGTTCCAGCTAACGTAAGGATATAAGGCTAACAGAAGGAAAAAATTAAACGAACCACGAACTATCGTGGTGAGTGAGTCATAGCTCAAATTTATTCTAACGTTACTATTGTTCAACCGTGTTAACGCGACGGAGAGACATCTGCAGCCAAACTGATTGTATCAGCCGGATTGTCCACTGCAGAAACAGCCTCCGCCATTATGGGGATCGCAGTTTAAGATATCAGTTCCTCAAAAGGCACTGCTGCCGACCTTCCGGAATTTTACCTTTAGTCGCCTTTTACAACACCCATAGGTGCGGTGTGATATTCTAGCCCGGCAACCAACGGGCATTAGTACTACAAACAAATGTAATCTTATTAATCATACCCGTCTTACTAAATGCTGTAGAACAGGCATGTCAGAACAGACAGGATTCTTAAACAGAAACTATAAGAGAAAAACGTGATAAATTATCTTTCGCAATAGTGACCCGTGCGTACACAGCCCCAGCGCACTGACCGGAAGTAGAACTTATTCGTGGCAGTTGTGAGTTGGACAGTTTGTCAATTTATGTGCCGCGCAATATCGCGACTGAAGGCTATAGGTAATTGAGTCTCCGACTATCTGATGGAAAGGAACGAAAATGAAGAAATGTCTTGTAGTTGTGACATCTCTGCCGTCCTTTATCTAAAATGCCGTTAAGTGACAAAATAACATTTCGAGTTACGCGCGAAAAACGGTAATATTTTTTAAAAATGTTGCTACTTTGTAACTAAAGGTCACTGGTAAAACTTTTAAATACCAAAAAATTTATCTTAACAAACTCTTTCTTTTGGTCTAGCTATTCCTCGAATAGGCTTGTGTGAATTAGAGTAAAAAATAATTAATTGTTTTCGTTAAGTAATCTTTACAACATTTTGTTTTTAAAACATGACTTAAATGCCGCTAAACATACATTAACGGCATTTTAGCCATTGGTATTAACCTAAATCTTAAATGTATTTACCACACTTAAAATAATATAAGTAATACATACCTTAAAAGCCGTTAAGGACGCAAAAGGTACTATAGTTTAGAATATTTTCTTTAAGGAGTATACTGGCACTAAACTAAATTGCCGCTAAGTCACTTAACGGCAATTTAGACAGCTAAATTTCAATAATTAGTTGAAATAATTGATTGCGTAGAAGTTTTTCGATTTATTACATCGCTTTAATGTCGTTAACTACGAAACATTTTATGATAACGGCATTTTAGCTATGTATTACGTTTCAAATTTTATAGTAATTCTGATAATTAGGTATAAAAATTGTAAAATGAACAAGTATTTTAATTAAAATCTTAGTTTATTTCTAAAATTATATGAGATCTACAATATTTGTTTATGGCGCAATGTCTTTTCAAAATTACTTACTATTCTAATACAGTCTATATATTAACTGATAGAGATAATTAATTATTTAGGAACTTTTTCTTATTGGCATTATTGCTAAGGTAACATTATGTCTTAAATACAATGCAGTTTATATTTTTGAAAATTAATAACTCAGTATTTTTAATTTCTTCTTTTATTTTTAACACCACTCGTGCTTGCCTCGACATATTCTGTGGTTGGTAAATTGTTCCAAAATTCCAACTTGTGTGGTGGTATTATGTTTGATAATTTTCGAGAATACATACTTTTCTTAAGGAGAAAATCTTTATGCATGTGAACTACATTTAAATCACTTGGAAAATAGCATCGCAGTGGAGCGTGTTCTCGCCTGTATTGCGGTTCCATCGTATTGAATGATTCTATATCAACCGCAGAAAGCGGAAAATATCGTATCCCAAAAATTGCTATAAGACTTAATAAGGACGTCGGAGAGGCAGAGTAAGAAAATTTCAAAGTCCACTATTTTATTGTAGTGTTAAATTTAGTACTTAGTTATAGTTTTCTCCCCCTTTAGCAAGCGGATTCGTGCAGGCATTCGGAACAGTCATGCTCACGAAAATGTGTTGGCAAGCAGTGGCATCGTGTGTCGGGTCGCCCTCTTCCCTCAAAAATGGTTGAGGAGGACGATGGCTGGCACGCGAGTCAACTCGTGAACGAGTGCTGCTTGAGGACACTGGTCCGTTCGGAATGCCAGTGCAAATCTGTTTGCAACTGTTTAGTAATAGTGAATTCCTTGAAATTGTGTTCCCCTAGTATGTAAGAATGCTCCCCCTATTAATGTAATTACTAAATAAATTCTCTATTAACTTCAAAAATGGCACGGACCCCGGAATTTGTAAAAAGCCACGTTGAATGACCTTTGTCTCGTCTTGCTACGATAAAAAAAGGGAAACGCTATTGATTTTTGTATTTTTTATGATTTTCCGATTTTTTTATATTGTTACGACGATATTTATCTGAAAATAGCAGAAAAGTTCCGTATTTTAAAAATTAAACGGATATGAAAGCACGTCCGGTATAAAAAATAGTTACAGCATTATTTTTCTATTACGGACACTGATTTAAAAGAGATACAGCATTTCAGCAGCCTCAAAATTTTACTTCTTCAAAGATACAGCCATATGCTCCGAACTAGTGTATATATATCGAACAGTTACTACATTTTAATTTAATAGAAAAATCTTACTTACAACTACAATAAAGTATTTTTTGAGTACAGTGATCATTTTCTCCATTCTATATTGACCCGCCCCCTTCTCACACCAACGTATTCTCTGAGTACGATTTCAATCGCGAGACAGTTATGCGTAAGCGCCAATATTGAGAAAGCATGTTTTTGATTGTTTTTTTTGTTATAAAGTTTGTTTACGTGCTTGAAAATCAAAATCTTAGCAGTTTGGGTTAGTTCTAGACTATTAATATTCAACCTATATTTTGTAAATTGACAGGCTGTTTATTTTAGCTTAGTTAATATACATTCACAGTACATGAAGATATAAAAATTAACGATAATTATCTAATTTCATCAGACTTTGAAACTGATTCAAACAACAGCGTATCTAAAATAATCCAAAATACAAGTCATATATGTAATAATAATGATTGTCTTCAGAATGTTGATTCTGAAGACTTAAATGAAATTTAAAAAAATCCAAATTAGGAAAAAAACCGACATAACTTCATTGTGATCAAGAATCTGTTGTTTCGATATATTTTACATGTGTGAAATATTGTCCAAATTCTTCATACCAGGTGTTGCTGGAGCCATATTAAATATGGTTTTAAATTTTTTTGTGAAATAGTGGACTGTCTGTAAAAATATAACCAAGTGGTATATAAGTTATTACCATGTTCAGAATACTCATAAGAAGTGTCAAAGTGTCGCCAAATTGAGTATAGTAGTAGTTAGTATTTCTTCTTTATACAGTCATTCGAAATAATTAAAACAAAAGCTAACAAATAAAGACCAGGTCAAACGTAGATCTACATAAAGACACAAAAGCGCCGATTTGTCTCTGTAGACTTAAACCCCTCACTTAACTCAACGAAGACTGACTTAAGTAAGTGTGTTAAAAAGCACGCTTATGACAAAATTATATTCGAACCTGGAAGTGTTGCTATGCATGGTTACGATTTTGGCGGGAATCCACGAGCACGGGGCGCTGCGTGTCCTCCACACCACGCATGATTTCTTACGCTGCGCTGCATTAACCATGAACTAAGCAAACCCGAGCGCCACTCCGCGCCCCACCGCGTGAGCATGTAAGCGCGCGAAAGTACATAACGGCATTTTAAACTAGTAATGTTATTTAGCGACTATTTAGTCTTGTAAAATTTGAAACATATTTCCTAAATTATAGAATAAATGCCGCTTTCTACAAGTTTTATTGTAATCTGTAAATTTAATAGCATTGAATAAAACCCTTAAATGCAGCAAAGAGCCTTTAGCGGCATTTGAGAATTGGATCCTTACATGGTAGCTTTATAGTAATGTATTTATATACAAAACAAACATCATAAAGTTAAACTAAAAAGCCGTTAAAGTACTTTAGCCGCATTTAAGGTAAGATAAATTATATAACGGCTTTTTAGCTCGGTAATAAACTGATAAATGTCTTTCAAAACTGTGGCTATTTAGCTTTTGCGGCAATATAGCTATGCAATGTAACATAACTGCGTTTTAGCGTAGGAGTCATATACAATTTGTGTACTTAACGGCATTTGTATTTTCCATATGTCGAAAACTATAATAGTGATAAAAACTGTTGCTAGACACATCGATAGAGCTTTTTTTTCTGATAAAAATAGTTTAAAAAAAGTAAAATTGGCAAAATGTCAGATAACGGCATTATAGTTAAAGGACGGCAGATCTAGCTACCATACTTTATATTACCTTACTTTATATTCTTCTTCGGTTCTATTAAGACATAATATAAAGTATGCATGGTATAGATTTAAATGTTCCTATTCTTAACGGTGACGTTATTATTTTTCTTTTTTAAATAAAAAAATCTCGATTTTATTATTTTTATTTCTTCTTATTGAAGCCTTCGACTAAATTATTTAAAAACATACAAAAATAAAGTATGAATTTATAAACAGGTCTTACAACCGCACTCAACTAATTATTCATAGTTATATAAACCACTTAATTTAGAGTAGTGATATAATATATTATTTTCAATTACCACTACTAAGGAGCAGGAGATCTACGAATAACAATATATAATTATGTTATTCGTAGAAGCCAATCAACGTGTAAAAGTATAGTTATGTAGATCATACCAAGTTATTTGTATCTTAAGGGTATATTTTAGACGAACGCCCTCATACAAAACGCAACTCCAATCTAATTTGAATAATAGCGAATAAAACTCAATATTTTTTTACCTACGTAATCTCTACCCTAATATCTAGGTTTGTGGTGCATCAGATTTTCATTAAATTATACAGTTTTGAAGATACACTACCACAAAAACTCGTAATTTTAGATAAAAGAAAGACCCAACTTTAAGCATCTCTTTCAAGAAAAATAAGCATGTTTTTAATATTTCTATTGCACCACAAACATGGGGAATATAATGAACTTTCTATAATGGAAAGTTATTTTTACATGTGTACTATACTTTTTAAATAAATTTGGAGCTACGAATAACTGGCTCAAACTCCTAGAAACGAGTGCTATATACTAAACGCTATATAATAAAAAAAATATTATTAGTCCAAAAGAAAAAGGATTTAAGCCAGAAACGATAGGTCTAATAATACACTATATTTACATGCAAGTTTTTTTTTAATAACAAGTTGTGTTTATATAAAAGTTCACGCTTTGGCTGGCGGGTATATGTCCTATATGTAATAAAACTAAAACCTCAAAACTCTCAGTACACGCAATCTGACAGCTAATGCCCCGTCCACACGGTCCGGCAACCGGCAACAACTTCACTCGCCGTGTCCGCCAATAACTCGGCCCGGTTTAGTGCACTCTCGACCGCAATGTATGGTACGTGTATCGGAGCACTAATTAAACTTTGCTAGTCCGTGATAAGAGGACGTCTCCGGAATCTGTAAACTCGCCTTTTTATGTGGACTTGTCGTAGGTTAGGTGACAGTTTGGATCGTATTTGAGATTGCATGTTGCTGAGATTAGCTTGGAATTATGGTAGATACATCCGTATTGCTCCGTATAGTTACAACAAGTATATATAATTCTAGGTTAGCCTGAACAACATCTTCGACCACATCATCACTTACCATCAGGTGAGATAGTGGTTAAAGGCTAACCTAACTAGTATAAAAAAGTAGATATTAATTAAGAAAGTAAAAAATCCGATCTCAAATCATTTATTTTCGTTAAACATTTCATCGTTCTATTGAAATTAAAACTGCAAGTTATATATATTTATGAAATCGTTTTTTAAAGTCCTTCATTTTGATAAGAAGAAAAATTTTATATGTTTTTTCTCGTAAAATGGCGTCTAAAAGCCACTAGTGTATTTTTTAACTATTTTTATGTACTAGGTACATAAAAATAGTTTTACCAACTTATACCTAACAGTGAAAAAAATAATTAAAAATATTTATTTAGCATAATTTATAAATATGATGAATTAATTCAATGAAAAACATAATTCGCGTAGTTACTGTTCCGGGGTACAAATACTATAACTTTTAAGCCAATTCTTATATGAAATTGTAGTCTAAAGTATGTTACGCAACAGAAAGACCAGCATAAAGTAAGTATCGATCATCTTGAAGTACACTACCTACTTCTTTGAACAGAATAAAAAGTTAACCAGACAACCACACAGTTTAACTTTAACTTATGTTATTAACAAGGTGTCTACCAAACACTTAATAATTCACATCACATTAATTTGTTTATAATTGTAATCATAATCGAGTTGTGTTAAGTCCATCAAAAAATTACGACTACGCTCACCTAAAATCCACTAACACGGTTACCGTGAAAAAAATTATGAAAAAAGCAACAGTGCGGCTCCATTAGTGACGTCACAGGTCGCGCTCTCCATCAATTTGTATGGAATCACCGGCGTGAAGTGTTTTTTAATTAATTTTATGAGTGAATTTTGGCGCGGAACAGGAAGCAATGGAAATGCAGCCGCTCAATTGTTTTCAGTAATAGCAGGACTTTAATCAAATACGTATTCACTATGTATTAATGTCCTTGCGTTATAATATTTCCTTTGGTAGTATCGAGTTTTCGCCTCCACAACAAACTTGCTTCGTCTCTTGATCCGTTCACATCTCCAAGTCTATATTTATTATATTTAGCAAACTGTTTTTGAATTTCTTATAATAATATATGAATGTAGCTTTCAATCTTCAGATAAAAAATATCAGACATAAAACAACACAACATAAAACAAATACCACCAATATTTGCCTTTTACATTTATTCTTGAGACTAATAACTAACTGAGGCATGAACAAACGGGTTTTAGACTATAATCTCACCTCATGACAAGTGATGTTGACTAAGATGTTAAATAAGACACACATCATCACACTTAGAATTACTCTCAAAACTAAACAACTAGTAGGGTCATGCAGAATGAATAATAAAGAAAAATCCTTTTAAAATGCGTATTGGATCTAACATTTAAATCTATGTACTTTCACACTTGTTCTAGAAGATATATAAATGAATATATAAAATATCAATCATTGACAATATTAATTGTTTATTACCTAAAATCTACTCCATAGCAGCCATGTCCGCGCGACATCGTCGTCGTCCACGCACTAATTCAATATGGCCGACGTAAGCCATTTGCGTTCGCGCTTGACGCATCGTCCGTGAAAAAATCAATTATGATTTTTTGATAGCCGCGCGGTGGCTTAGTTAGTATGGATGATACTTTAATAATAGGTTCATATTATGAATTGTAACAAATTTGGGGTGTTAGTGTGATTATCCGAAGCGCTATACTATTACTCAGAGTTTAGCTACGGCTTGACTCTGCATGAATATAATTAGACTAGCTTTCCAAGCGCGGCTCCGCCCGCGCGTATGTCGGTTATCGCGCAAACACATGAACCTCTTTTTGCGCAGTTGGATAAAAACTATCCTATATTTTTCCCGGGTCTCAAACTATTTCCATACCAAATTTCATTCAAATCGGTCCAGTAGTTTTGGCGTGAAAGCTTAACAGATAGACAGATAGACAGAGTTACTTTCGCATTTATAATATTAATACTGATTAAGTGAAAAAGAATAAGGAGTAGAGAAAGAAGATAGAAGAGCACCTCGTTTTGTTTACTGGATGAATAAATATTGAAGTGATTGAGATTAATTAAACCATTTATGTAGGTACCTAACCACATACTCCATCTTATTGCAAATTAAGAAGCTTGCAAGTATCTAAGATTTGCAACCCAGGTTTAAGGCCATCTCATAATGTAAGTGAAGAAACACATTTTAAAGACGCGTTATATTCTTTAAAGAGATTTTATTACTTGATTCGCACTACGCCTTATAGTTTTGTTTGTCCATGTTTAACTCTTATTTTTTGAAACGATGATACTCTTGTGCTTGAGCATTTACTCGATGTGCTCAAAAGATGACTGCAATAGGCAAGAAATATAAATATAAAATAATATCAAAATTCTTGCTGCAATACATGCTTGTAAGCATTACAGATTGTAATTTATGTATTTATTTTTAAAATTTTATCCATTAATGTTTCATATTATATTCCTTAATTACTAAAAATATAATAATAATAATATATAATAATAATAAGAATTCTAGCTCGGCAACTCAAAATTAACAGTAATGCTGCTTATAAATAATTAAATAAAAATACGACATGTATTCAGTTCCAAATTGAGGCACTATTTATGGGTTAGTGGCATACGCACCCAATGTCAGCTCCCCCCGTGTCAGTTGCCCACGATCTCAGTTCCCCCCGATAAATTTGATTGAAAGAAATAATTACCATATATTAAATATACCGTTAGCAAAAAAGAGTTTCTCTTGATAATAATATATTTATTTCAATATCTTAATTGCTAAAATTATATTTAGTCAATTGTTTCGAATGGTTTTTATATCTTGCGTATAAATAACACATACAATTGTGTTATTAAAATGCAAGATTCAAAATTCAAAATGTATGCATACTAGCTAGGTATTATATCGAGGAAACGGGACTGCCGGTACTATGAATGAAATTCTATTGTTCTCGTAATCTTTCAATTCTGACGGGTTTAACTATAAATCACCATTCAGTCCAGCGCATTTCTTACAAATTATAAAATTTGGGTTACTGATAACAATAGTCGGCACCCTGAAACACAGATGAAAGTGAAAACAGAATTATGCAAAAACTATATATCTTCAAGCAATAACGGCAGATGTCTACCGTACCGAACTCCGAACAATGATTGCAAAACTAGTAATGAAACATCCCCGACTCTTGAATCGATCTTCACCATTATTGCTTCATGATAACGCGAGACCTCATACAGCACGAGAAACCGTTTTAACTCTACAGGAATTGCGATTAGAAACCATTCGTCACCCTCCGTATTTTTTCATGATTCGGTCAATTTTCTATGTGATAAAAAGTTTTCTTCCCAGGAGGCAGTACAAAATGTTTTCACACAGTTTGTCGAATCTAGATCACGAGAGTTCTATCGCAAAGGCATTGATGACATTCTTATTAGATGGCAGCAATTTATAGATAGTGATGGTTGTGGTATTTTAATTAAATAAAAATGTTTAATTAAAAAAAACTATTTCAATTTTTCAGTACAAAACGGCAATTTCATACTTAATCCCTTATAGTATCTAACTTTTAGTTTTTTCTTTTAGTAATTTTAAATGTTTTATGATTGTTGATTTCCTTTTATTGAGTGTTTAAAATTGTTTATTTTATATACTTTGTACAATTTTAAGTGATTTATAAATGCTGTTTTTGCCTGCTGTAATGTTAATATTGTTGTTGATATTTACAATGAAACTTTCAAATTAATAAATGATCGTAGAAAATCAGTCTTTCCTTTATTTTTCTTATAATCCTTTATTTATTCATATACTTGCATAATAAATACAGTAAGTTCTTATTATAAGTTTTACAAAGTAAGCTTATCTATGACAAAAATCTCTTCCAACCAACCTAAACTTGTGTGCCCTCATTTTTTTTTAAATAACTTTAAATACACTTTCGCTGCTGACAGTACAAATCACAAAAAAATATTCGCTCAAAATTTATCGGGGGGAACTGAGATCGTGGGCAACTGACACGGGGGGAGTTGACATTGGGTGCGTATGCCACTAATCCCTATTTATACATCGCTATTAAAATTGTTGACGGAAAGATTTAGCTCCTCATACCGTAATGTAGTTCTGCGCAGATTTTCGTTTCTTTTTCATATATCATAGAATGGAATTGGATCATACTCGCCAAAGAGATACCTGACATACATACCATACATACCTGATGTTTACTTGAAGACTCCCAGAAAGTAACCGTCAGGAAACAAGAATGCTGGGAAGTTGTTCCATTCCATTGCACTTATATGTAGCCTTAAACATTGTTCTTTAAGGCTCGTATTAATAAATGCATCTCAAAGTTGAGACAAATCTTAAGATGCTGTTTTTGACAGATGACCCATACATTAAACGTCAAAAGATCGATCTAAACATTGAGATCATTAATCAATTAGTACAGGCCTTAAGTACCTATTTGTTGTAACATTACATTAACAGAAATACTTACCAATATCCTTCCCTGCTACCAATAGTTATATTATATTTTGGTAACTAGCTGTTAGTTTTCCAAATAAAATAAAATAAAAATAGTTGTTATGTACCCTTCACCTTATATCCCAATCATTAGATTGGCGCAGCATTCTACTTTTCTGTATCAGCAGTCAGCACATCATTCACTTCAAAACTTTTTCTTATATCGATAGTTTTCCGTCCAGCAAAATTAATATTCATCACTTTCGGCGTTTCTTGGTGAATTTTTATACCACTAAAAACTGATTTTCCATACTAATCCAGCCTGTTACCTGTCCAGTTTATATTTTCAATACGCTCGTCATAAGCTATCGGAGTGACACTGCAATCTAAAATGGTGGCAACTGGCACTGTATTCCGACAAAAAGTGGTAGAACAGCACTCGATCAGTATCGACGTTTTGATCGGTTCCGCTGACACCTCCGGGTTGGTTGCGAAAATTGTGGAAAAATAGTGGTTATTGTTACACATTTTTGGTGAAAATCGTTTTATATGGGTACAAATAATTTCTGTTTGAAATTACTTCAGGCAGCCATTGTAAAAAACAACCACCAAGTCGTCAAGTTCATATTCTTGAACAAAGGCCTGCCGCATTGAACGCCACAAAGAACGGCTATAAGCCGCTGGTAACCATTGGCTACCCGCGACTTTAACCCTGTCGTCCGTTGCCTTAATGGGTAGATTGTGGTCAAAGGCTTACCTATCAGCAATAAAATAAAAAAAAAAAAACACTCGAAAACCTTTCTTCCCCATCGGTTACCAGTTCATCGAGCAATGTGGCCCGCCCATTGTCACTTCAATTTGCAAATTCTGAAAGCTATGTCGGTGACTTTGGGAAAGGTATCCAGTAAATTTTAAACACGTAAAATAGGTACTTACAATCCAGACAAATAAAAAAGTAGTTGTTTCGAACGTCTTTATCGGTAAATGAGCTTCATAATACTATACAAAACAATAGCATCACATACAATATAGGTATTAACGTGGGTCCTGTGCGTAATTTATCTCATATCAATTAATTTTAAGTCACAATTGAGTTTACTTCGAAGCGTCTCTTCTTTTCGTCAACATTCAACAGTCAATAATAGGCTCACTGTAACTTAAGACTTATATCATATCAATAACATCGACAATACCTCTGAAAAGGCACACCGTTCAGAGCGAAAACTGACAGCGACGGCAGTATTAATGACAAACCGTTTTCGACTTTATTTCTATTACTATAATGTATAGTATAGGATAAAGGAATTTATTGACGGTGATAGGCTGCTTGTGGTCGCGCGACTTAAGTAAATTGTAAGCCTTCAACAAACACAATGCATTCGGTTGACGTTCGTAATACTTTATAAAAAAAATTAATACCAAATATTTATTTTGTGCATAGGGTTCTCGATCTTTATAGGGAGTCCGACCGGTACTTTGCAAGATTTAATTGTTTATTGGTTATCATTAAAGTTTGCACTACTCATTGAGTAATCATACCAAGATTGACGCTTAGGTATAATGTCAAACTTGGTTATGATTACTCCGTACTCGTATACTTTACAATGTACCCACCACATATTTGGTAATACCACTTTTACGTTACAGCAAAATAAAATAGTTGTTCTATAACGATTCTTGAATAACACCGAGTTTTTTCTCAAACGGCCCTCAAAATTCACTGTCTTTATTTGTAAGAAAATCCTCCTTAATAATAACGTACTGTTCTGTTCAAATTTCAACTGGCAACCTATAACGTTTAATATATTTTGAAGCAGTGTGTTATTGGATATAGACTACCGCGCAGCTGGTTTGAGCAGGTTTCAGCTTCACCGCACGGTGGTAGGGTATTTTGCGAATGCCCGCCGTTGTCCTTGAGATCCGGAAATTCTAGGTTAGTCTGAACAACACCTTCGACCACATCATCACTTACAAATAGGTGAGATTGTGGTCAAAGGCTTACCTATCAGCAATAAAAACAAAATTACGATACCAGCATAGTGAGTATTGTACCTAAACATCAGTCAGTTTGACGAACGGTTGGACAGCATATGCCTATAAGGGTCCCAATTCCTTACACGAAACTCACGAAAGTCTAAAAAATAAGATAGGATCATATGACCTTTAGCGATCTACTCGTACCTAGTGGAGGGGAATTTCCTTTTAATACATGAACATAAGCTATTTTTCAGTCCCAACTTAAAGCATCATTCCACAACAGCGGCTCGTAATCCCGCCGAAGAGTGGTCCGTAATTATGGCGGCGCTATAAACATGTCCCGTTAATTTGGTCCCAGGTGGGCCCGTATCTCAGGTGACGGTAACGGTCACTGGTACCTACACGGTTTTAGGGACGTTTTTCATACGTGCCTTATAGTCTAGGAGGCTTTTAGAGAAATGAGGAAGTTGACTTCCAGTTTGTTTTGATAAAAGTATTGAGTCGATCCAGCTGTACCCTTGCGCTGACACTGATGGGGTAAACAGGATGTCAATATTGTTCTTCCCACTGTCCCCCTTTTTATGTTAAATTGTGATGTAACGTAAATATCACGCCTACTGGGAAGCTTTAAGCCAGTTCATTGCAGTAGCAGTGTCACCATGCTCGTTCTGCTTGTTACTGCACTGCACTAGTCATCCCGAGACCTTAGCTCTTGTCTCATTCGCCTAGTTTAGCTAGTAATTTCACTTGCTACAGAGGCCATCACGCTTAAATACTTTAGTGCTTGCACACTACTGAATCGAGACGGAATATCTGAATCACTGAATAATTTGAATTTAATATATGTATTTATAGACTTGTTTTACGAAAGCCGAAAGACGAGAAAATAGTCAATCTTAGTGCTTATTATTTTTTTAAATAAGAGTGTACATGTATATAAATAATCATATCAAAACATTTAGAGAAACATGGAACTATGGTAACACTTATATGAAAATATTGTATTTTTGTCTAGTTTTTAAATAAATACTTTATAATAGTTACTTTTGTTTCCTATATATATATCCATAAGTTCATTATATTGCAAAAGACAATAGCTAATAGTGAGAGCTGTGTCGGTTTTATTACTCTAGTGCATATACCGTTATATCACGTGCTACTAGTATTTTTTAGGGTTCTGTACCCAAAGGGTAAAAACGGGACCCTATTACTGTGACTCCGCTGTCCGTCCGTCTGTCACTAGGCTGTATCTCAAGAACGGTGATAGCTAGACAGTTTAAATTTTCACAGATGATGTATTTCTATTGTAGCTATAACAACAAACACTAAAAATAAAATAAAATAAATATGTAAGGGGGGCTCCCATACAACAAACTTGATTTTTTTACCGTTTCTTGCTCGATACTAATAACGGTGACAGGTAGACGCTTTAACTATTCACAGAATATTTCGTTTTATGTTCTCTTTAAATATAATTAATTAAAATAAAATACATAATTAAGAGGGCTCCCATACAATAAAAGAAGTTTTCGCCGTTTATTTGTAATGGCACGGAACCTTTCGTGCGCGATTCCACTCGCACTTGGCTGGTTTTTATTCAGATGCCTGATAATATCGCACGTTTAATAATAAACCGGAATAAGTCAAAAATTAAGGATTCCCACTTTTGTTAATAAAACGAACTAACTCCGATTGAAGAATCTATCGGTAAAATCCCGCCGTGCGAAACAAACCATAATGGCCGATTTTTAGATCACCCCTCTCTTTATTACAAAAGCACGCGAAAAGTCATTTCATACCATAAAGAATCATTCAGTGATGCGGCGATCGTGTTGTGTGAAATGTAGCGTTGTTTTGTGACTATAATGGAGTAAGGTAAAATAGTTCGGTTTATTTTCAAACACAGGTGAAATTATTTTACTTCATTTTTTTATAGACTATCATGTTTTCGTTTTACTTCACTTCAGTTGAAAACGGTGTTACAATACAGCATGTACTATTTGGACTTGTTGCAGTTTATCATTAAATTATAAGTGTTAAAAAAAATTGCGTATTAGTGCGTTTTAGCATTAGATTATTACTTTTATTCGAGAATTAATTAATTTTACACCACTTTATTGCCAAAGCTATCGCTAAATTTATATAATACTTGTATTTATTTCGGTTTACATTTAACATGATCCTAAAGTCTAAAAGTAATCTAGCCATTGCTGCAGTTTATTACAAAATGTCCTTTAATTTTATTTTAAATACTGATTAATAAAAAGTATTAAATCACTAGTTCCATAGTTTAAATCCTGTAGAGGACGCCTTAAAATAGGAACCAGCATCGCCTAAAACTTTTTGTAATAAGTGTTAATGCTTGATGTACTGATAACGATACAATGTTGGATGTACTGTTACGAATAATTCTAAGCCAGCCGAAATATAAATAACGTCGTGATTACGTACTTACATGTGCATTACCCCTGACTGTAAATTTACAAATTAGGAACCGTACTATCACGTTTGCGTTAAGATTTTTATTATCACCCTTATGTTTTTACCATCATGATCTTTGAGTAAAATTTTAACGCAAACGAAATAGTTAATTTTACTTTCTTTCAATCTTACACTCCTCGGGGTACAGTATCCATAATACTTTTTACGTAATATTCTCTGAATTATTTTAGTAAATAATACAGGAACTCACGTGAATCAGTCAGATAGCTCCGACTATAGTTTTAACCACAATAGGTGGTCTTTTCCAACGGAAGCTCGGGAAGCCCGCGTTGACGTCTCGCTTAGGTCTAGGTTAGGTTAGGTTAGCTATGCGATGTGGTTGAAACTATAGTTGGAGCAGTTTGACTGAATCACGTGAGTTATTCCGTATTATTTTCTAAAATAAGTGTTAACCACGTTAGTTTCTCTGAATTAATTGAAAGTTTTACCTTTTTATTTAATGTTGTGTATAAATTCTTTAAGAGTTTGTTTAATGAAACAGACGATCAAGTCCAACACAGCATACAAAAACACAAGATCTCCAGCTCACGATGGAAGAAGTCAAGGCCGCCACGTCAAAATCACCACCATTTAGAAAGTTCAGGTTGCCAGCGTCATCATACCACCACGAAAATTAGTAAACGGTACTTCAAAGTGGATACAAAAGTTAGCCAAACGTTTACGTAACAAGATATCAAAATACGAACGCAGATTAGGTATGTCCGAAAACCCAACAAAGCCTATTATTTTATTATTGGTAATTAACAAATTAGATTCTCTAAACTTTTTTTCAAAGCCACCTTGAACATTTTGATTCGAAAGAGATGTGTGGTGAACACAGCAAAAAACAGCAATAACTTTATAGTACGTGGAAAAAAAATGGTAATTATAACAAAATAATCCCAAATTGATAAAAGGTTTATTAAAGAGCAAATAAATATATCTTTCTTCCGATCTAAATGTATATATCATCAATAAATGTATATATCATCTTTGTTGGTCCTATAAAAAATCAACTTTGGAGCAAGCACAAGGGCTTAGTAAAAATATGACCAACATCGTGAGTACAAGATACTGAGTAGAGATGAATAAAAGCTTGATCGAAAAAAAAATCTGATAAAAAAATACCGTCTGGTTCATGATATACTTTTATATCTAGGAAACACAAATTACCATCACGATTTTCTTTAACCATTACCTATATTTTTGAGTGTGATGAAATTAAATGGGTGTTAAATAACGGCAACTCTTCTTTGGCCATCGAAGACATCATCTACATAATGCCACCAGTAGCATGGTTTTTCACTAGCGCTCCTCATGATCTCCCTCAAAATATTCCATATAAAAATTGGCCACAACTGGCGCTTTAGGAGAGCCTAGGTGACTCCTTCCATTTGCATGTTATAATTAATTCGCTAAAGAACTGTTTGACACAAAACATTCACTCAGCTCTGTGTAGTCATTGGGCATATCAGCTCCGTGGAGTAGGTCAGTAATGATTTTTATAGCTTATTTCAAAAACACATTTGTGATAAGTGATGTCACATCGAAACTTATAATTATTCCATCGGCAGTATACGTACATCTGCTAGCAAGTTAACAAAATGTCTGGAATCCTTTACGTAGGTTTGGGTTTTGCTTGTAACTGTTGCAGGACATTTGCTAAGTATAGAGACTGTTTGTATGTAGGTGCATTTATTTGACTGAGAGGCTCAGAGGCTAGTTGGTAGTAACTGAGTCGTTTCTTTTGAATCTCTAAATAGCTCTTTTTGGAAGGAATTGGATGCGAAGCTTGATTGAAATAGGTACGTGCATTTGGAAATACTTGGAGCACATTAGTAAGGACGCACAAGAACCATTGAACATTAATTTTTATTCTGATAATGTGCAGGTCAGAATAAATATAATTTTATAATGACAATTTTTATGTATGCTGTTTATCTTTTTAAAATCCAAAGCATCACTCCTAATTCATGATTCGAAGGCATACGCAAAATAAAGCAGACAACATAGGTATACAGTCTGATAGACAAGAAGTTAAAAAAATGTTAAGTCATTCCAATCTTTATATAACAACCACCAACACCCAGTTCAATATATAACAAAATTTAACCCCCCGATTATTTTGGATCTTCAACTGTTACAAGAAGAATAGGACTTAAATTTTTGTACAGACGAAAGCAACTGAAATGTGAACTGCAATGATATAAAAGTATTATTATACTTAAAGATATCTTACAACGACGACAACTTAATAGGCGAAATAAACCAAGGCAGATGAAATCAGTCATAGAAATAACCATGAAGGCAGCATATACGCAAAAACAGGAGATAAGTGCTTATAAAAATTAAGACTAAGACTTAATTGCAAAGGGGCTGATTTCATTTTATGTTATGCATATTTTTACAACTCAATTCTTAAACTTTTTTGATAAGTTTTGATTAATATTTTGAGAAGTCACAACTCACGAGATTGATTATGACGAATAGGTAAAATCTACGACAAATAATTCAAAGTAGACATTTATTATAAGTTCCTAATACGACTGTTTATTAAAATAATATGATTAGGTTAAGAAAGCAGTTACAGTGACTTTTAAAATGTATTTTACTTTACCAAATTATAGGTATATTGCAAAATATTTCTGTATTTTTGTTTCCATTTTAATTTTAAAGTGTATTAAAAATAAAACATCTGATAAGATCTTATTATTTATTAATACTGTACAGAATTATGACATATTAGTTTACACATTTTTTGATACTTGATAATTGATTTTTATACTAAACTGACATAAGTCGAAACAGTAGAAAATAAACTTCATTTATTCATTTTATATAAATAAAATAATTATATTGTTATGTCAGCTATATTCGCTATACATCTGGCTTTAATTTAAGACCAAGAAAGTAAAAATAACACTAAAAACACGTGAAAACCATCAAAATGTTTTCAACAAGGTAGATACTCAAAATTTTGAACGCGATTTCCCAAAAAAGTTAATTTTTGTCTTATTCCGGTTTATTATTAAGCGTGCGATATGTAGAATGTCATAAGGAGTACACGGATTCATAAATATTGAGTTTGATCCTTCCTATTGTAATGTACAGGTGCTTAATAAGCTTTCTCTCTGAATTTGATTCACATAAAAAATAATTAGAGCATAACACATGTTTCTTGTTTTTGATTATTAAATTAAATTAGAAATTATTAAACAAAAAAATGAACTAACCAAGTCTTATTTTATGGGCCTTATAATTTGCTGCTACTTATTAAAGTTTTTTTATGTGTATTTTAAATAATTTGTAATAGAAGAAAAAGTTATACAATATCATGGATTTTCCTTTACTTCCACAACATTTCACTGTTACGCTTAGAAAAACTTTGATAACCCATTTAGATTTTCTATTCACTGATTTCTTGACTCTGAAAGGAAAACAGAGATCATAAAATTATCAAAACGATGTTGTTAAAGTTATTAAAAGCTTTGTTAGTGTTGGTGATATTGAATACTTCGCCAAAACATGAACTCCTCTTGAAATTTTTAAATATTTTCACAAATGCCTCGCTGCAACATGTACCAGAACCTAAATCTATCAGTTAAAGTACTTACTATTCTTCAAGACCGGGAACTGCAGGTAATTTTCTTTATTCCCTTCAATCTTAAACACAACTGACGTCAAAGAAAAACTGTCCCAAGACAAATCTTGAATGGAATCCTCGATCTCTGACTTCACCTCTGTCCGAAAACCAACACAATCTCGGCCCATTCATCGCGACATCTACAATGGGCCGAGCTGTCACCTCAAAGTGGCAAAAACAGGACAAACGGACAGATTGACACAAAGGAGCCGAGTGGGCCAATTGATTAATAGTGCTGGACCCGGACCACTCCGGTGGGACTAATTATGTGGGGTAATGGGACCACGATCACTCGTGTGATGTTTAGGGTGAAAGTTTTGAAGACGATCGTTCAATTATTAATTTAGATCAGTGGAAAGTTGTTTTTCAAAGCAGCAATGTTTTCTAAATGTATTCCTTGGAAAAAATGTTGTTCTTTTTAATAATAATAATAATGATCATTGTCCCGATAGTCATTTCGGCGAACGGCCTAATAGCGAAGAGCCTCGACCAACACCTCATTACGCTCTCGCTAGACGGTTGGATCAAGGGTCAGATGCAGAAGGCAGTGATACTCGACACGACACGCATCGTCCGAAGGTTCCTCTCTCTGCAGTCTTAACCGAAGAAAATGATGAGTTGAATTTAAACGGTAGGTGTTCAATTTATGAATAAGTATAGAACGGGATATAACTCCATATCTATCCCTGGCTAGTTGGCAGTTATTGTAAAATTTTCAATATTTCAAAATATATAATACTTAATAGATTTTTTTTAAATATCTAATAACCTACTACTGGAATCAAGTTCAAATCATAAAAACACAGGCGCTTTAGTATTGAGTTACCAACAAAATTTTAACCAAAAAATGGAACCGACTTCAATACCCAAATGTGTGAAATAACTTGTTGTCGGTACCATGATAGTACATTTCACAATATTGTGTGCATGGTACCGTCTTCGACAAGTTATTTCATACTTGTGTGGGTGTTGAATTCGGTTCTATTTTTAGGTTAAATTTTTTTTCAGTCGTTTTAGTGACCCTCGCTACTTATGGGATCGATTGTCATTCATTGTCAACGAATATATCATCAAGATACGTAAATATTTTTCAGCTATTGGAGTGTTACTCAAAAACGGCTTGACCGATTTTGATGAAATTGAAATGGAACCAAACGACAGGCATCAAAGAAAAAACAGTTTTCAAAATCGTTTCACTTAGTCAAAAGTTCTGAGGTAACAAACATAAAAAACAGACAAATTGAGATCCTCCTCCTTTTTGGAAGTCATATAAGAAGAGTATAGATTGCATTTTCGCTAGGTATATTGAGCATTTTAACTATGCTACCTTTGAGTAAGTAATAACGTGGTCAAGGACTGGTAAACATGACTATCCTAGAATTGACCAAATCTCAAAGACAGCTACCGGCCTGGAACACACCGTTAGTTGCTGCCACATCAAACTACAGGAACAGTTAAATTTTTCATAATTCACACATTAAAATTACGAGCCAATTTTTCCCGCCACATTTCACCAGCCATCCTCGAATATTATTAAACGTAATCACCCGAATTTATGGCCACCGGGGAAATCCGCATGGCAATACACAACGCTGTAATTAATTAATGAACATCGAACCAATAACGGGGCCATTTACATACTGGCTACATCTATTTCGGTGCGGGCAACACTGAATATCTATGCTTTTAATTTATTATCAAACTTGGGCAGTTTGAGGCACTGCACTGCATGTGCAAGTTTCGTTACACGGGGACCATAAATTGATAAGCTTGCCTATGATTTAAGGTACTCTGATTATTGTGGAAGTTTTTGATTCATTTGCCCTGTTGAATGGGGATATGGTTGAAATGAAAAGGCGTGATTTTGAAAAGGACTTTTATTATTACCTACACTCGATTAAATATACCATTGGACAACAAAACAGATGATTGTGACATCAAGATTATTATTATTTAAAACAGTTGTTCAGACTTATATTGGAAGCGACAAGCGACCAGAGGCACCAGCCTACATTAGTCAAAGCATAAGTTATGCCATTCAACGAGATAATGTTGCCAGCTTTTTAGACACTTTACCTGCAAACGGCGACCACTTGAACGTTTTTTTTTTAATTTATAGCTTGTAATTTGATTGGTATATGAATGTTGCTTATTAGAGTTTATGAATCTGTTTATTCCTAAGTAGCCAGTTAAACCTATTCCTAGCTACATAATAAAACCACAAATAAAAATTAAATTCATATCTTACAACGGGACAAGGTTTCCAGGAATTTTAAAAAGTGAAAAATTACTGCAATAACTTTAATATATAACATAATTATAAATAACGACACAGTTTGTCAATCATCAGATTAAAAACACCACTGGTAAAATGTAATACAATCAAATTTAAAACAAATGACTCAAGTTTTCTTGGAAACCACCTTTCGACAACCAACATTCGCCTTTTTATATATGCTGTGTTTCTTCGGAGTAGTATAGCCTTAGGAGTAGTAATTATCTGATAATTGGAAAAATGATCCTCAGTGGAATAGTAATCTTATAATATCACATTGAACAAAATATTTAATGTAAGACCGGCAAAAGATTTCCTGAAAACCTTATAAGTAATGTGTTGAAATATATTTGGAAATAGTTTCTATTGTTGTCCTTTCTTGAACCCACATGATAGGGATAAAGCGAAGATAGGGTCATAAGGTATATGTTTATTTAATAATTCTAGATTAGCCTGAACAACATCTTCGACCACATCATCATTTATCATCAGGTGAGATAGTGGTCAGGGCAAACCTATCGAGCATAAAAAAAATATATGGAAAAACACATGTATGATTCCAAAAGCAAATAATACAATATTCAAATAATCCGTAGTGCAGCTCATTTCGCGCCATAAACAGCGCATTACATCAGACTAAGTAAAAAATAACGATGACACACTACCCGACGCCACCTAAGGATGACCGCACACATAAACATGCCGCTGTAAAACCAGGTGTACAGCAAGTGTGCACTGGATTCCAGTACCCAACGTTGACAGAAACTTAATAAGGATTATCCATATCAATTAATCATTTAAGTAATCATAGCAACTAATAAAAGATTCTGATACATGTGTTTTTGTGAGCTTCGTCTGTGCTTTCTGCAAAATAAACATGTGAACAAGTTAAAATATGAATTTTTCATAAAGGCCATTCTCAGAATTGACACTTTCCAAAATGAGAACTTCTTAAAATTAACTCACTTCGAAATGTGAAAACATTCTAAAAATACTTAAATAATACAAAAAAGATTACGGTGCTGGATCAGCCGGATTGCTGACTGCTAACCACGGCCTCTCCAGATAAGAGCACTTGTGATAAGCATTTCCTTATAGAAGGTACTGCTGTCCACTTTTAATATTTTACCTTTAGTCTAAATCTCACGACACCCACGGGCATATAACATTTTCAACTAACCTGCTGTGATGTCGAAAATACTATGTTGGAATAGTTTTTAAAGCAAAAGATTCTACATCGTACACACTATCGTCGGATCATATACTGAACTGATGTAGTATGGACTGAATCTCCATCGGGTGCTCGAAATGTCAAAAACTCCTTACTAGTCCTGAAGTTTATGACATCACGTCGGTTTAGCAGGAAAATTAGGCAGAGTTGTCTCAAAATATTTGTTTTCATTAAATATGGATTTCCGCAATGTACTGCTTGGATTTATATTTAAAGTAAATAAATTTTTATTTAATAACATTGGACTAACACACGTTTGTATGTATACCAACAACCAAAAATGAGCATATGAGTATATATTCTTACATACCTTCTGAGGTATGTTAGAATATAATAATTATATACTGTCTTATTTAGGATAGTAATTAAATATAATAATAAATAATTTAAAACTGCTACTAGATTTTACATTCTATGATAATAAAAGCCTATTGCATTTTAACGATATTAACGGATAAGTATAAACTTATCCGCGTTTAGTTTTAGAGTCAATTTCAACTTTGATTGGGGAAATTTGTCTTTAATTAATTTCTAAGAATGTCAATCGCCCGTAAGTTAATAAGTCATGTACTGTTTCTGCGTATACGTCCGTCACAAGAGCATTTTTACAAGGCAACCAGGGTGATTTATGTAAGCTCACTGCGTCAGGACATGGTAATGTGGCGAATTTGTCTGTCTCGGTGTTGCTATTCCAAAACGGAGACAGGACGGAGTTTATTGTATTTAGCTAGTAACACCAGAAGCTCTTCTTTTCAAATCAGCAATCTTTCTTTTATTTTTGTAGGTTGTGCCACAGATTAGATAATAGTTTTGTCGTATAAAAAGTTTGTAATGAGCACGTAGATAATTGACATTTTATGCCGGATCGTCCACTGCTGAACATTCGCCATAATCCCCACTCTTGGCAGGCGTCTTGGTATAATATTTCCTAATTATGATCACAAGAGCTTATCTTGTAGCATAAGTAATGTTCGTTTCTGTCATTACTTGGATGTGTGACCGCTAATGGCATTTACTACTGATCGCTTCGTTGCTTCAGAAGGTAAATTAAACTGTCGATACCAGATGTTAGGACGGCAGCTTCTGGCTAGCTAACTTGGGGATAGCCCCAAGCACAAAATAAAGCACCTAACGGTATGTTCTAACTGCTGCCCTTAAAAGACAGATCTCGTTCTAATTTACTCATACCACCCAGCAAAAAGTTAACCTACTCGTAGTAAAAATATTATAAAATTATTTAAGTTTTTTGGGAAGTACTAAAATTGCTTAACTTTCCACCTTTAATTCCAGCTGATTATAGATAACTACTGATATAACGCTAAAAATATATTATACAATCCACTGGCAACTGGACAATATATAGCGACGCAGCAAGTGAGCTCTCCAGTTAATTCGCGCCTGTGTTCACACCACTCCCTGTCACCAGATATTGATGGCTGCGAGAGCGATAGTTCACCTAGAAAAGATACGAACGTAATAATCAAGCTGTTTTAGACTATGATGATTTGTGTGCTCTAAACTTCATGGTAAATTATTACTTTGTTGTAACGTCCATCAAAATCTAGTCGTGTGCTTATAATTAATAATAAATAATAAGCAACCGGCTAAAATAAGAATTAATAATAAGAAATATTGCGCAAGTCTTGCGCAATATTTACCGGATATTTCTCCACCCTTTTTCAAACTTATTTGAATTTCTTCCATAAGAATAGAGTCATGATTGTGCACAGCGTCGAGCGCGGCCCTAGCACAAAACTGGCTTGAGACAGTTGCACTGTAGCTACAGTGCAACTGTCTTTGGCTTTGATAGCTGTCAAAGCCAAAATCAATCCGAACTGTCACTTCTGTCACTATCAGTATGATTGTCACTGTCACCATCGTTTTTAAGTTTAGTCAATAGGCATATTATTCCGTTACATGATTATATAGATGCCCGCAGAAGCCACATTAAGAAGAGGTTGAATTTGATATAGACTGTGCCGTCCACGAAGATTCTTATATGTTATATTATATTAACACAATAATGGACAACGCAGATGTATTTACTTTCACCTGGGCACCGTATCAGCGTCATAGCGCCTCATTCTCACGAATACTCACGAGCTATCAGGTGGCAGATATCTTCAGCAAAAGTCCGCCTTACCACAACAATCTTATTCTGCCTCGAAACAGAAATGTACAAACTGCAAACACAACTGTTTAGGCGTAATGGGTACTGAAGCAAGTGAAATTTCTTGATGAACGAGACAACAACTAACCTCTCGGCGTGACAAGCACAGGGCAGTGTCAATCAAATCGAGGATAGTGACACTGAAATGTAATGCATACTCATAGCGCGACGCCCATCGGGCGGAAGTCCGTCTCAAGTTACAGTACTACCATCTTATTATGTTTGCTAAAGAAAGTGTGTGTGTGTGTGTGTGTGTTTGTTGTCACTCGCCTCCAAAGTGGCTGAACGGAATTTAATCAAATTTAGGACAATGGATACATATAAGAGCGCCGTTTTAAATGCTGGTTAAGCTGCAGGTGTTTCAAGATTCAGTGTTTAATTTAATTATTTTTCGAGCATACAGATTCACAGAAATCACTTTAAAAATTGTTTTTATTTCTAAAATGTATATAATATACTGTACATGTATCAGTCAGATCGTCCACTGCTAAACACAGCCTTCCCCATTTCAAGGGAGGTTGGCCATAATTTCCACGCTTGGCATCGGCTTGGGGCTCGATTTTATATACGTAATTACTAAATATCTACTCCATAAATCGTAACTGAATAACTAACAAATATATTCAAATTCGTTCCAAAAAAAACCGGTTAGTAATAGTACATTACTGCAGCGGCCAGCAAAGGAGGGATTGATGGACGAACGTGTAAATGTGGGCCGAGGCGAAGCCGAGGCACACATACTCGTACGTAAGTCTATCAATGCCTAGTTGTGGCCAAGGCTTGTATAATGCTTTTCTCAAATAATGCGCGGAAATTAAAACAAAGTAGTACCTAGGCAGAATTTGAAGATACAGTTGTTAAATGTACAATTTTCAATAAACAGCGTTATATTTGCAAGCGAGATCGAAATTTAAATAAAACCTTTGATAAGTTACCTCCTTGATTGCCATGCTTCGAAGTAAAAGATCGTCTATTTTTAAATTACACGACAGATATGAGTTTACTATGCATTTTATTTGACCGCTAGACACGACACATATAGATGTTCATACATTTTTGCCAGCCGCTGCGCGCATGTGGCCAAATACATAGTACAGCAATTTCGATTTATCTCGAAAAAGGTTGTCAAAATAATGCCCACGTTTCCAAGCATATTTGAGAAAAAGTAATAACCATATCTTCTAGCTGATAGACACAATCGTTGGGAATAGACAATATAGTAAATAGAAACAGTTGCAGACACAGACAATTAAAACCGTTTTAAACTACTGTCAGTATATGTAACATATTTTTATTTTAACTAGTTTTGGGCTGTTATGTCGTATCTAGTTCTTCTACACCAGCAACCAAAAGACAGTTGATCTTACCCCAGGTCCAGGTGACGGCTGCGCTGGCCGATTAATTTGTGGGCGTGCGGACACAACCAACGGTTTGATGAAGAGCTTGCACGTTTGTGAAAGTGGAAGTACCTCTACCCGAAGGGGGTGCGGTGGCCTCTTTATTCGAATGGCGTTCAGCTTCAAGTAAGAATTTCAAGGTGCTGGATTCAATTCTTGGGTCGCTTTTAATATTTCTAAATATTATTACAAGCACTATCGCGTGCTAAGCGAAAATCATACCATCATCCATCAACCCAGGAGGTTTAGGCATCCGACGCGAAATCGAAGGACGCGGGTTCGATTCCCGATCGGGGCATAAAATTTTGTGCTCCAATAATTTGTAAAATATAATCACATATGACTCTATAATATCTGGTGAAATGTGTATTTACAAACCTGAATACGTCATACTGCATGAATGTACATAGCACTTGATTATGAAACAAAGTTTGAACAATTCATCATGTACAAACTTTGTTTATACGGAGATAGGTCTGAGAATTTTACTGAAGTGCTCGTAGTGAATTTTACTTAGTCATGACTTGGATGGGTGACCCCTAGTGGCAATACTAGTGAACGCTTTCTGCTTCGGAGGGCACGTTAAGCCGTCGGTCCATGTTGATGTCTTAGGTGTGCAGACGTTACAGCATTGTAGAAGGGCATTTTGCAAAAACCCGACTGACTAGGTACCACCTCAAGTAGAATATTTGCCGCCAAGCACCTAACGGTGTGTTTTGGCAGCTGTCCTACTAATTGTAGGTTAGCCTGAACAATATCTTAGGACGCATCATCACTTACCATCAGGTGACATAAGGTGAAAAGCCTATTGAAATGATTTCCGCCGAAAAAACATGATGGCAATAGCATATTGTTGGAGTATGTTAAGGGCAGCAATATAATACTCGTAATACACTGGCTGGATCAATAGAATACTCAACTACCAAACTCCCAAATGACCGCATTGGATCAGTTCTTGTTTATCACACGCCGTGCATAAATCAGGTATCGGGTGGCTGCGAGCGTCCACAGGTGCGTCTAATGCGCTGGCGCAACTTGATTTACTGTTGAGACTTGCACTGTGCCCGGTGACGATACTAGCTGTACTGTACATAGGGGTGCTGTGGTCGTTAATGCTTTCAGGAAGATGATATGAAATTAACACCATGTTTCAATTAATGTAATAATCATGACGCAGTATTTTTTTTACATGTATTGTAATGAAACAGCAACAAGCATGAGGCCCAATTGATGTTAAGCGGTAACATCCGCATATAACAGCTCCATTTCATCTCAATTGGTGATTTGAACTACGCCCATCACCTTGAACCACAGTTGTTAAGTCTCGTGTGCCTATAATATTACTTGCTCTCACAAGGATTGCTGCCGGAATACACTGTTAGGAGCTTGGCCACTGATTTTCTACCTTAGGATGGTAGCCAGTCAGACGAGCATTCGCAAAATGCCCTTCCACCATGCGGTGAAGTTTAAACCGGCACTCGGCGCGGCGGTCTCAGTTGTGGACGGCTATTGTCCGCCCTTGGGCCGCAGTAGGTAAGTACTCAGTTTGTGAAATCTTTACATAATTTTCATTAGGCTGGTAATTTTATTATTTCACAACAGTTTCAAAAAATACTAGAAGTTTTCAACAAGAAGCAGAACAACGGAATTACTTTTACAAATTTCAAAGTCATAGCAAAAAGATTTGTTCAATTTAGTGCCTCCGACGCTTTCTGATGGTCTGACAAAATGTTATATTGTTTTTTTTTTATTTTACTTTTTATGCTTGATAGGTTAGCCTTTGACCACTATCTCACCTGATGGTAAGTGATGATGTGGTCGAAGATGTTGTTCAGGCTAACCTAGAATTACTGGCTCTCAAGGACAGCTGCCGGAGCACACCGTTAGGTGCTTGGCGACAGATTTTCAACTTGAGGGTGGTAGCTAGCCAGGCAGGCATTCGCAAAGTGCCCTACCACCATGGAAATATTGTAGATTCTACTGCCAAGTCTAGCAAAAAGTGTTAAGAGTCACTATTACAACACAAAATAAACTCGGAAGCCTATTTATGTCTTTAAATAATGTGTTATAAACTTATTGCAATGTTCGTTTAAATTATTTAGGAGGTAGTTTGATAGATGCGGAATTTTCCAAGAATTTTTGTTGTTTAAATAATCACAAAGTTTGTAATACTAAATTTAAAAAGCCTTTTTATTCGATGAAAACCAACGTAACATGAAAACATTATATCTTTCACATTTATACAGTACATTTTAAAAAGGGTACCTTTGTGTAGCAAAATAATATAAATATATATATTCATTTTACAATAATTTACTTTCCTATTTTACATTTAAAGCTCTCGTAGCGAAGTTTACTTAGCCGTTACCGTTTTTTTTTTTTTTTTTTTTGTACGTGGTGAAATGCTGTTACGCATTCCCGCCCTAAGTTAAGTCCGCTGCGGTCATGACTTCGATAGGTGACCGCTAGTGACATTACGACTGACCGCTTCCGTGCTTCGTAGGGTACGCTAAGCCGTCGGTTCTGGTTGTTGTCTTAGGATGGAAGTCCTTACAACGTGGTGTAAGGCATTTTGTGAATGCCTACCTGCCTAGCGACCACCTTCAAGTAAAAATTTGTTACTAAGCACATAACAGTGTAATACGGCAGTTGTCTTAGAACCAGTTGATACCTACCACTTTCCTTCAGGTAGATAGTGGTCAAAGTAGCCTATCAGCTATAATAAAAAAAATACTTTTGGAACTTTATTTTAAAATCTGACACAATTCCCTAAGGACCTGAAAGAAGGTGATGAAAATGAAACATATTGTGCTCTAAGAATTTGACGTTTGCTTAGCATGCTTTAGTCGAAACATATTTACTTAGAAACACAATTGTCGAAAAATGTCAAACCTAAGCCCCTCGGCAGAAAACAAAGTCAAGCCTAACCAAAACATCAGGCTTATCTCGTCAGGTCGTATCAGGACTGACGTCATCAGAAGTCAAGTCGGGATTAGTGACGTCGTCCCGTGTCAACGTCTGACGTCGGACGCTCGGACACTGTTTTATCTCTTAAAAGGTTCTGTTTGTCTGAGAAGAGGGCTTTGGGCCGTAAAAAATGTTACATCATGTCAACAAGACAACTTTAGTTTTGGTATGAAAACTTTAGTGGTGAAACATAACTGAATTAATAACTTTGAAGCGCTCGTAGCGAAGTTTGCTTAGCCATTCTGAACCGAACAGCAAAGTTAAGCAACGTCCGCCGCGGTCATGAGTTGAATGGCTGGTGACATTACTACTGAGCGCTTCCATGCTTCGGAGGGTACGTTAAGCCATCGGTCCCGGTTGTTGTCTTAGGATGGCAGTCGTTATAGCATAGTGGTAGGGCAATTTGCGAATAGCCGCCTGGCTAGCTACCACCCTCTAGTACAAAATATGTCGCCAAGCACCTAACGGTGTGTTCCGGCAGCTTTCCTTGAGAGCCAGTAATTCTAGGTTAGCCTGAACAACATCTTCGACCGCATCATCACTTACCATCAGGTGAGATAGCGGTAAAGACTAACCTATCAAGCATAAAAAAAAACAAATAATTATTTTAGGCATTGACAAGATAGGAACTTTGAGACTTTCGCGACTTGAACACATAGTTAAAATAAGTATTTAAAGAGACTTAATCGCGATAAAACATGTATAAATGTATTTACCTCGACGTTTCGACCAAGTTGCTTTGGTCGTGGTCACGAGCGGACTGATACTTTTAAGTTACCTGCTTCCTGGAATCCAGTCCAGTAAAACGCGTTTTCCCTTCATCAGTCTTGCTGAAGCTAAAACGCGTTATACCTTCATCAAGACCTGTGGATGTTGTCACTGTTGTGTGTCGAGACGATACATAATACCTAAAATCAAATGCGGGTAGTTGGAGAAAGAGGCCTTCAAGACGTTGACACCCGCCTCTTCAGTCCGCTCGTGACCAGATGACAAGTCTTACCTCTCCTCTGATAGCTAAAACTTCTTCCATTTGAAACGACTATAGAAGAGGAGGTTCTCAATTGGACTGTATTTTTTTTGTGTGTATAGTCAAATCTAATTATCCAGGTTAAATTATTTTAATACATATGTATTAAAATAATTTAACCTGGATAATACGTCAAAAAATAAAAGAAAAGAGACGCCTCCGCAGAGTTTGGCATATTAGCAAGTGCCGTTCAGATAAAACTGCCCTGAACAAAGCTATAGTTGAGCTTAAAGCTATGATAAAAGAAAGTGAAGAAGAAGAAACCAAATTGAAGCTCGAGTCTCTAACTGCAACTAAGGCAACTTACTACTCATTCTCGAGAATTCTAAAAGAAAATAATAAGCTACAAAAAATTTGCCCCTATATACTAACAATTATTATTTTAAAGCCTAAATATTAGGTATTTTCTATACCCTAACAGAGTATCTACTAATTTGTTTTCTATGTACATAATGAAATAAATAAATGAGTAAATGTACAATTCTTTACAGTTTGTACCGTTTTGATTTTTTTTTATATTCTAAAGCTGGCATTTGTCATGTGGTTTTTTTTATTTAAATTTGAGTGAGAGCTGACGAGTAGTATTTCAGTTACTTCTAATAATGCGTATTTTATATTTGAATCATTTATTTTTGTTGAAATTTTATGATACCCGATGCTGATAGAGCGTGTATTGAAAAATATTGGCGCCATGTTTAAATGTTTTTGTTAATGTTATTATATGTTAGACGGACAGGTTGGCCTACTGATGGTAAGCGTCACGACTGTCCATTACAGTTACTGTGTCACCTTGTTCTGCTGACACTGCACTGCGTTATTCACTCCGGGGCGTTAGTTATATATCGCTGTTGTTGTGGATGGTGAACAGTATATAAGGGAAGGTGAGGAGAGTGAATGTTCTTGTAAGCAGTATGAATAATTAAAAAGAGATAAAAAAAATATTTCTCAAAAAAACGGAACTGACATCCAAGACTGACAAGTATGAAATAACTTCTTGAAGTTGGACCATTATAATCACCATTATAATTATAGTTTTGAAATATCATGGTACCGGCTTCAACAAGTTATTTCATACTTTTCAGTATTGGAAGTCAGTTTATTCTGAAAAATATTCTCAATATTGTTAAGTTTGCAATAACGCTTGCTAGGCAAATTACATTACAAAATTACAAATTTACGAGAGAAAAAATATAGTCATATGCGGGATTCGAACCCGTGTCCATCCACCCCTTTAGTCGGGATTTAAAGTTATGAGTCATTGTGTTATGTTAGCTCAATTGGTTAGAACGAACCCCGGCTGAAGGGGTGGATGGACGCGGGTTCGAATCCCGCACATGTCTATAATTATTTCTCTCGTAAATTTGTAATTTGTTAAATATTTTTAAGTTTGTAATTCATTTCGATTACAATCTACAGGTTCATGAGATACGTAGGGACAGACAGAAACACAGACAGACAACGGAGTTTCGTTATTATAGGTATTTGTTACGGTTTGGGTCCGGAACACTAAAAACCATCAAAATCACACTTGAAAGCCTCAAATCCAGTTGAACTAAATACACGAGTAACCATTTGTATTAGATCCGATAGTTGAGTGCAAGAAGTCCATTAATCATCCCATTGTTGGCCCACTGCTGGGCAGGGTGACGCCGAGTCAGCTCGTATTGTGGATTTGTTGACAGGGATCACGTCTAAGCGACAACTGGCTTATTGTCGACAGGATCGAAACAGTGTCGAGGACGCTGCGATCTCAGTTTGGTTACGAAGATATGTGATTTGGTATCGAATTGATTTGATTTGGTATGTGATTTGGTATCGAATGATTTTTTATATATTTCAATTATATATGACAGAAAGGCCAGACTTTGAAAACAGTCTCACCTAACGATAAGTGATGATGTGAAGTATAATTACTGGCCCTCAAGGGCTACCGTCTTAACAAACCGTTAGATGATTGGCGACAGATTATATCTTGACGACAGATAAGATCTACTTGAGGGTGATAGCTAGCCGGGCGGGCATTCGCCCTAAAATGCCCTACCACCATGCTATATTGACTGCCATCGTAAGACAAAAACCGGGGCCGACGGCTTAACGGGCCATCCGAAGCACGTGCACACTTAATATCACTAGCCGTCTCCCATCTAAGTCGATACCGCGGCGGACGTCCCTTAACTTAGCTGTTCAGTTAGGAACGGCAACGCAAACTTCGCTACGAGCGCTTCATTTTCAGATTTATATACTTGACCAATTTTTAATTATTCTTGAAGTTCGTTTAGATATTACGTTTTGCACACTGATTGGGGTATATTAATAATTTGGATGATTTAAATTATATATGTAACTCCATAAATTAATAAAATAAACGGGAATAACTTGCGATACGATACAATAAGAGTGAGTGTAATGATATACGTAGTAGGTATTAACTATTATAAAAAAACCTTTTGCTGTAATTTTCTAAGCTAATGCTGAGCAGACGTTCATTAAAAGATCGCTATGTTATAAATAATAAAAGTATTTAGTATGTTTCAAATAAAAACGATTGAAAACAACGTACATGAAATATTTGTGACCATGCAAACTGTGTTCTTTTTCCATCCAAAAATCCAGTGAGGATTCTTATAAATAGGGCTTTCTTTTGCCTACAGGACCCTGAAAAGAAGCCAAAAACTACTAATTTTTCATACAATTCTGGAATATTATAAAATATGCAGCTAAAATTGACGAGAAACGCAGGTTTTATATTCACTGAACATGTAATAATACTTAAAATCGGGCACAGGTATTGGAAAATGAAGAAGAGTATTATGAGATTTAAGTGTTTGAAATATCAACTATATTGGTCTGATAAATTCGGGAATTCTGGTTGACGTCCCTAATGACAGTTAAAAATAATAAGATGTGAGCACAAAATTCGCATCTCATTCACCAATCACCAGCCTTGACGTCCTAGGGGTAAAACCGGGGGCGCGATTAGCATTCCCGAACGAGATGAAAATATTGTAATTATACTCCTTGGTTTATGATTCTTAGGAAAATTAATTAAACAAACAATGAGTCGTTGATATCAAATTAGTATGAAAAAAATGTATTTGTTGATACAGATAACACCTATTCAATAACCTGAATCTAAAGCTAAAATCCTATAATTTTAATATTTTTATGTTTGCAATAACGCATGCTTTGCGGATTACATTACAAAAATTAAAAAAATTACGAGAGGCAAAATTTAAGTCATTTGCGGGATTCGAACCCGCGTCCATCCACCCCTTTAGTCGGGGCGTCCTCTAACCCAATTGAGCTAAAATGACAATGAAATATAAAATCGTATGTTTAGCTTCTCCGAGCCAAAGTACTTTAAATTCTAAAAGTTATATATTCTACGTCGCAGACCAAGTCCAGAATAAGTCCTCCAGAGCCTGTGTACGAACAATCGCAAATGAACGGGCCATAGACAAAAGGGCAGCTCCTTTGTGCTAATGAAGAATGGTGACCACGGCCCGCTGTCGCCTTGTAGTGTGTTAGGCGTTAGATTAATGCTGCCCCTCTGCAGATCTTGGACTTGACTGCTGAAAATTGTAGCCAAGATGCTAATCTCAAAATTACTGAATTTTAAACAGAAACAGTAGCCAAAAAGTTACTGCCTCGAATTAAACTACCGCAATACTGATTGGATTCCTGGTGAGTTTTTTTAATTGCCGGAAAGTAAGCATTCAAAGGTTATCCACTAACCAACGTGTAACTTATTGTTGAGCCACGTATATTGTGGTAAAGATTTGTAAACTGGGTTAAACTTAGAATAATCTAAAGAACTGATGGCTGTCAAAGATAGTGCCTTTGAACACTATCTCATCTGATGGTATTTGATGATATTCTCGAAGATAGAGTTCAGGGTAGCTTGGAGATACTGGCCCTCAAGGACTGTTTAATCAAGCTGATCGCGATTTCACCGTCGCTGCCTCTCTTTCACTCCTATGCAGTCCAACAGCATTTCAGCATTGTTCAGTCCGAAGCACGAGCACGCTCAGTAGTAACGTCACTAGCGGTGACCCATCCAAGTCATGACCACGGCGAACGTTGCTTAACTTAAGTGATCAGTTAAAAGCGACTAAGTAAGCGCTTGAAAAATTCGCAAGATGTAGTAGGACATTTAGCAAATGATCACATCACAGCATCACAGCACTAACGGCTTCCAAAAAATTACTCACCGGCCACCACGTCGGTACATGCATGTTTGCTTGGCGTTGCTGCACATTTGCGTGAAATTTGCTCGCAACGCTCTATGCACTTAGTTTTATTGTGCATTACCAGTTAGGTAATTTATGAGTAATGGTAAATTTTGAAGCTATAACACCTATGAGAATTAGCAATTAGGTCTACCTTCAGACAAGCGATGGGTCATGAAACTGATGTCTAAACATAAAGTCCTATCTTTTGCGTCCATCCATATCTGAAGACAATAAAACTATTCTAAAGATATTTCGAAAAACTTTCAGACAAACTAAGCAATTTCCGCTTAGGTTTCAATCTAAATTAGATGTACCTAAGTGCAGATTATTAACGCAAAGTAGTAGTGCAATTGCAAGGGGTGCAATGGCCATAAATATATTTAATATATTACCTTAAGGAGCTTAAAGAATGATAAAAATTAGTATAGCCCTATTAAAAAATTAAAACCATTATTGACCGAAACATTTTACGAGCTTGCATTCAGTTTCACCTATCCCGATGTTTGTCAAACTAATCTTGCAAATTAAATTTGATCCACTATACGGGTACCTATTGAGCTGCAATTTTGCATGAATGTGCAAATCGCACGACAATGCAATATTGACATGGTGCTGATCTGATGATGGAGCTGGAAGGTGTCCAAAGGAACTTCGCAACCTCGAGTTTGGGCTCATTTGAATCGTCTTAACGAATAATTAACAATTTTTGGTTCTTTTTATCAACAAGAATATAATAAATGCTAGTTTTTTTATAGGTAAAAACTTGTAGTACACTATAGAACATAACCTATGACACAACTCCTTTTAAAAACCGATTGGGCCGCCCTTCACAAAGTTGCCGTCCCTAAACTGGGTCATTATGTAATGTTATATGAATAGTCATAAAGATACCTAATTACATAATGTACGATAAATGATTTGATTTAATAGTGGCCCAAGTTTCAGTTCTCAATTGTTTTAATTAATTATATCCTAGCAAAAGTTATAAATGATGTATATTTGTTTATAAATGTATATTTATTTATGGTTTGGTTTCTGTTATTTATTGCTTTGTTATTTTATGTCAAACACGTTCGTGATGTTGGTCGGGAGTGCCGTCTGAAAACCAGCGCTTATGGTCATTTATGAAGCTGGCACATGATGAGACGGGACTCGTTCCTAGCATCATGAAACATTGTAATTGATCTAATTGTTGTATAATTAACTATATTTATATAATTGTAGGGTTGTGTAATGCTGAAATAAACGTCATTTCATTTCATTTTACTTCCATTCACCACATCCCTGTAGACATACCAGAACATGCATATGGAAGAACCAAGTGCACACATATAAGACTGAAATAGAGACGTGCGCCACGAAAACAGTCAATATTCGATACTTCCAATACTGTAGACTTCATGGCTATAACTTATTCTAGAAGGACATAACCCTTCCCCTACCAATCATCGTACAACACTGCAATCCACAACCGACGTGTGGATTACCCGTATTTACTGCAAATTAACTCGCCAATTGATGGTCCATGATCGTCTAATGCCCCTCGGCCATTATATTAAATCACAGGATCGCACCTGGACAATGCCATTTGATTTAATAGCCGGTGTAGCTTGTTTACATGGTTTCGGAGAGGCTAGTCTAGAGTTTGTCTTCGAGATGAAATAGGCCTTTATTTGAGCTAAAGACGACTTCGTACTCTTTTAATCGACTCAAGTTGTCTCGAAGATATAAATGTGTATAGTTTATAGTGTACGACAAAGCATAAGTTTTTGCTGGATCATGCCAATTTTTACCGCTAGTGGTGATATTATAGGCGCAGTTTGTCTCAGGGTGATTGAGGCGGTGCATTTCATCGCTTGTGTCAATATGCTTCTGTTATCGGAAAAAGTTAACGCTTAACACCATGTGGGCCTCATGTTCCGTCACAATCCCGTAACAAAATTTAAAGTATACTCTCTTAAAATATTATTTTAAGCCGATTTAACTTACGGTTGATTACATAGGCGTCTCGACCGGTTTGGTGACCATCAGAGTCGCTTCATCACGAAGTGCGGGTGCTTACGACCGCGCCCGCGCATCCACTGACACTCTGTACATAACAGAATTCAGAAATAAGTCGCAGTTTTGTTGGGTTGAGAGTATACCTTCAGATTGGTCCCATTTAAAATTTGTATGCATCGGTTAAGTAGTTTTTTAGTTACTCTCAAATAACTGAGAAATATACAAGCTAATATGCCTGTATCAATTATGACCTATTAGTTGCACCTCCTGTCGAGGACTACCGTAATTGTGGACGAGCGACTTCGAACATTTGAAATATGAAATGACGTTGTGAGTCCAGAGTATTCAGTAAGTATAGTTCTGACTTAATAAAATTATTACAGTGGTACAGGCCTAGCAAGGACCTGAGACATATTTTCTAGGGGAAATTATAAGAATCTTCTCACATTTGAATTTTTTTCTACTCCCAAACCTTGAGCGCTATGACGAATATGATGAATATCCATTGTCGATATATCTTTGTTCGCTTAAATTGTTGCTATATGTAACAATTTAAAATAAAATTTAATAGCATCTATCAATATTGTCAGTCTTTTAACGCTCTTCGTCCTGAAGGCTTTGATCAACATAATCATCTAAAAGTAAGTAATGAAGTTGTCGAATGTGTAACAAAGTATAAAATTTTAGCATAGATTAAAATACGTACGTGGCATTATATTATTCAAGTAGTAGTTTGAAACAAGGATAATTTCTCCCTTTCTAACGTCGTACGGAATTCTTTAAATCTGAGACTTATTCCCGCGGAAAATGTCAAAAGGGGATAGTTTTACTTTCCTCTGTAGGTAATTTTTTTCTGTTGAAAGTGAATAAAATCGGAGGATAAATTTGGGGTTAAATATTACAAATAATACATGATAGGCCTGCTATTCCATTTTTGTATTTTAAATAGGGTTATTTAAAAAACTGTACTGAAAAACGCACTCAAACCGACCGACCAGAAATAATTGCTGGCTGTGAGTAGATCTGTGGTTCAAATACTATTGCACAAACAAGTTTTTAATAATTTAGGTTTAGTTTAGCAACATTTTTGACCGCATTACTGTCGACTAAAATTCGAGATGATGGTGAAAATGTAGCCTCACATCTACAGCCGGAAGATGTTCATATTCAACAAAGGAGGAGGCCCCACTATTGGGAGCCCCACGCTTGGCAGGCATCGTGGATTGTAGTATTAGGTATCAGTTCTACAGAAGGCGCTGCCGCCCACTGACTTTTTACTCTTGGCGAGCTGGGTCCGCCATGTACAATACACAGGTAGATCTTTCGAGCCAGATAGGGTTATATTTATTTCATTCAAATAACAATACACTACCACGGTATAATGATAGCTGTCTATCAATCAATATCAGCCATTTAACGGGATGAAAACTAAAAAGTCCTTGGTCATGATCCCAATTTTTCACAACGTACTTTTTTATTTTTTTTTATTCCGAACTGACCACTATCTCACCTGATGTTAAGTGATGATGCGATCGATGATGGAGCGCGCTTACCCAGGAGATACCTATTCACTCTTACGTGGTTTATTCCCGAAATCCCTACTGCGCAGTGGGTACTGGCGATTAACACATTATGCTCATATAAAATTTCACACCTATAAAGCAAAAATATACTAAAAAAGTTTTCTTTAAAGAAAACAAATAAAAACTCAATAGATACGAGTACTTAATTTACACTAAATTCTCTCTTTAGCGAACAAATAAATTAAAAACCGTTGATGAAGAAATACCTTCGAAACAAATGGGCAATTAATCGAGTGCCTTGCAATTCGACAATTTGGCAATTTTTCTTCTGCTAACAGTTTAATTGATTAATACTAATTCACTGTTCGAAGGCAGGAGTGTACAAATTGTTGGGCCATATCTCAGGGCGACAATGGCCTATCAATAAGGCCTGGGAACTGATGACAATATAAGAAAGAACAGTATGAATACTCCAGCGTCTTGCATTTCTGTATTGGAAGGAAAGATCTTCTATTCATCCGTGTTATCAAAGGCTTATTACCTTGTTTTCTGGGTTTTATACTGTATTATTTATTATTATTTTAATTGTTCCATGTAACTATACTTATAAGTACCTACTATACTTATTCTGACCACTATCTCACGTATTGGTATATAAGTATGTTAAAAATGCATTCAGAAGATGAACTGACTCTCAAAAACAGTTGCCAAAATACATTGTGGGTGCTTATCAATGGATTTTCTACATATGTGGGTGGCTGTTTAACTAGCCAAATGCGCATTCGCTAAATACCCTACCGCCATGCAGAGAATTTGAAACTCTCAGCAGGATCATGTTCCCCTGCAAGGGAGTCTTATAAATATTGTTCAGTTCCAGATTGAAGAACAAACATTTCTGTATTGTATACAGTATTTGGAAAAATATGCTGGTAATTCCTAGTTAAAAACATTTTTTTTTAATTAATAGGCCTAGCCTAGTAAAGTCATAATGTCCGTATCATCACCAACCCGTAAGCGCGACAGTAATCAAAGGCTACCTAACAGAAATTTAAAAAACTCAAAGTTTACTTACTGATGCTTTCTGTATTACATTCTGAAGGTAGTACGGCCTCCGTCTTGCCAATACGACTGGTAAATTGAGACGAGCAATTTACGATGCCTGTAACTATTGTGCAATCCTGATATATCTGCTGCAGGGCTGGTGATTGGTCACGTGGTGTGAAGGACTTTGTGGACTTGAACGAGTGAACTGTTCTCATGAGTTATGGCAGTAGAATATAACAACTGCATTTTTTGTATAGGATCTTTGAAACAGCATAGAATCCTGAGCGTACCAAAGGTTCCAAAAGTACGAGGCGCAAAATAACTATTTAGTACATTATTTACGCAGTTTTTCTTTCACCTATAGCATTTTCCTCGCGTGAATGAGGTAACATTTTTTATTGCACCCATTAGCAAAGCTATTTTGCATCTCGTACCTTCAAAATCTACGCTCAGGATTCTATAATTTAAATATTTATATAATAATACTTCGCTTCCTCATGTTTTAATTAAAGTACTTGCGACAAATAACAAATTTGCAGCCTTTAGCCCAGTCATTTGGTCGAAAAAATAGAGGTTACCTGGAAAGTTTTCCGGGACTTTTGAAAATTGGCAAACATACGAGGTGGCAAAGTTGAAATTTGGAAAGAGCATATCAAAATCTATAAAATTACCAATTTTCAAAACTCCCGGAAAACTTTCCAAGTAAAAATACTAAATGACTGTACTACTTGCAGAAATAACTATTTTCATTTTGAATTTGTATTAACATACATATTAAAATTATAAATCCAACAGCAATCAGCTACACGAAATATTATATTTGGAATATTTAAAAAATGGTCAATTAATTACAAATCATGATAAAAATCACACAAATCATAATATTTTTTTTGAGAAATAATAGTAACACTCCTGCCTTCTACCTGTTAATTATTCGTAGTCAACTGTATAGTTGACTACGAATAATTGAGATTGATGAGTATTCATAGTGATATAAAATACTATTAATATACTATAGTGAACCACTAAGCAAGTAATACCACGTTTACAAAAGTATCACAGCTAAAATAAATACTAAAAATAAAATATATCGCTTTATTTCTTGACACACACTGACATTATCGCTGGTTGCAAATTATTAACAAATAATACTTTCAAATAATAAATATGCCTTATAAATAAGCCGTGTCAGTGGAGTGGCGAAAAATAATTTTAAATGATATAACATCACACATATTATTAACATTTTACTATGACACACTCTTAATTCTAATTAGTTATTTCAGGCAGTGAGCCGTCACAGGCTGACTACCTGAAATAACTAAAACGTCGTTAAGGACCATATATATATTATATAAATATACCTTTTAGGTCCTGAAATAACTAATTAGAATTAAGAGTGTGTCATAATAAAATGTTAATAATATGTGTAATGTTATTTCATTTAAAACTTTATTTTTCGCCACTCCACCGACGGCTTATTTATTTGGCATATTTATTTATTATTTCTTAAAGAATCCAACTCAGAGATAGATACAATTCAACAACAAATAACCCAAAAATATATGTATGTGACAGGAACTTTTGCGATACTTTCGACAAAAATACTTAGCTATAAGAGAGGATATTTAAATATTTTAAATAAAACCGGCAAAAAACACTCACGTTGGGGATCGAATACGTCGACCCGATATACAGCTGTGTCAGCGAGCTCGACGCAGCTGTGCACTCACCCTGATGATGAGCATCTGATATGCTCGAAAACCGGGTCGACGTATTCGATCCCCAACGTGAGTGTTTTTTGCCGGTTTTATTTAAAATATTTAAATATGTGTGAAACTCACGAGAATTTCATTTCAAAAATATAAGAGAGGAGATAATTTTGTGATCAGTCGTGAAATTCTTGTCATTTAGTAACAATGACCCAAAAACCTAAGACACAAATATGCTGACCCTAAATTATATCTCATAAATATTCAACATTGCTATTTAAATAATATCCTTCAGAGAGGCAACGCACCGTGGGTGATCAGATCGACGACGGCTCACTGCCGTCGTGACTCGTCTGTGTCGTCATTCACTTGGATGAAGCTTGACGTGGATTCGTTGCTTCGTTTATCCTATGAACTAGAGGTTTGTTCGTTTTTCTAGAACAGTTATAAATCATACAGAAATGCCTTTTGAGATTCAGTACTGTTCCTCCGAATCAGGCGTTAGCGAAAGCGAACTTAGTTAAAATGATGTGCTTGATATTAGGAACGATAACGTATATGGCCTGTCTGACGGTAAGCCAACAACGGGTAACATCGAAGTCGATTAAAATTGTATTCCCACATTGTGATCACGCGTCGTATTGACCAAGCTCGCTAATAAGTTTTGGAAAAATGGTCAAAAGGTACGCAAAGTCTACATATATCTCCAACGCAGCATCGTAACAATAAAGATCTTGCTCAAATATTATACTCGGCAACAAAAAAAGTATTCTTTTGTAGACTTTCAAAGCAGGGATGGCGCATTGGCTATGGACTGCCGCGCATAAGGTCCATGGTTCGAATCCCGCCGCGGGCTTGAGCTTCAACGCATAGTGGAAGGGCATTATGCGAATGCCCGCCAGTTAACGACCACCCTTAAGTAGAAAATCTGTCGCCAAGCGCCTAACTGTGTGTTCCGGCAGCAGTCCTTGAGAGCCAGATAAATTACAGGCACATGAGACTTAACAACTATGTCAAGGTGATGGGCGCAGTGCAATTGGTGACTTGTGACGAAATGCATCTGTTATTGGCAGAGGTTAGTCCACTTAAAGGTGGGCCTAGAGCTTGTTCCGTCACAATAACATAAAAAAGGTATACTTTTATCCACCTAAATACGTCATTAAGCAACAATATGGTTCTTATTAATCTTATTGTGTACAGAACACGTGCAAAGTTCCAAACCTATATCACTTGAGTTTACAACGCAGCATCCGAACTAGAAAGCCGGAATAAAGATCTGGCACACGCAAATCTTCCGCAACACAAAGACAATAATTCGATAGTAAGCCCCGCTCACACCTGACTAAATGCATGCTAGGGCGAGGACACACTGAACTCATATTCACTGTGACGGGAAATTTTATATTTAAACGGTTCTTTTGCTCCTTTAAGTTGGTTTTGCCACCTTGATAACTATACATGATCATAAAATTAGCGGTATTAGAAAAAATCACTCGTTATAAATTGAAAAATCACCCCTAATGAACTTGATAACCCGAATTACCGCATAACAAGACCGTCTAAAGTTAATTAAAGAATTTACCCGTAAAATTAAATCAGTTGCATTAGGATGATCATCTTCATTAGATAATGTAGTACGATATTACAAATACTTCTAGTAAAGATACAGAAAAAGTCTCCAAAGACTCACCAATTAGTTTGTTATATACACTTAATAAACTATGAAACTAAAAATGTGTGTATTTTAACTAATTTTAACCTCGAGCGGGATCGAAATTTAAAACATAGATGTTTCCTTTCGTTGTTATTCTAATTTGCTTTCCGCTAATGTAATAATGCGCTAATATTATATTAATCAAACAAAATAAATTTAACTTGATATTACAGTAAATAATAAAGGTTAAAAATAGCATGATATCTATGTTTATACCAGCACAACATTTCCGAGTAGGTACTACCTAGCTCAAATTTCGCAGTAGCCCAGCGCCAAAAGGTAACATGACTTACTCGTTACTATTATTTCCTACTAATATTAAAATTATAGTAGATGATAGTTATAACAGTGAAACTCTGAAAATGATTTCGAACGCATTTGAGGACGTTTTAAAGCTCTTGGATCAATCCAAGAGCTTAAAACCTCACAACATATTATCTTTAGCATTTTTGCGAAAATATTACTAACTAGCTTTCCGGGCGCGGCTCCGCCCGCGCGTATGTTTGTTAACACAATAATATCATAGATATATTGTATCAGAATGTTTAGACAAGCCCTTGTTCACCATGGTCTACTTAAATAGCTTTTGGAACCAAACAAACTCATTTATTACTTATTATCATAAGTATGTTATCTAAAAACTGGGCAGGTGGGTTTAGATCATCCATCAGGATCAGCTGGGCAAGGTATCAACCTTGCCCAGCTCAAAAACCAAATTATCGTTATGTTATGTGCGCAGCAAGCCTTCGAACATACTAGAATTCATCTGAACAAAAGTGTTAATTAATTAAAAATAAGTAAAAAAAACCGCCCGCAATGCAACTGCAACAATATAGTTTTGTTGATTCTCACCCCTGGCTCAGGAGACGTTTTGGTATCCAAAGGGTTATCATAAGGAGAAGTATCAGTGTTCGTAAGCGAGCTGAAGTCATCGTGTTCGTGAAGAGAATCGGTATCCATGAGCAGGCCAGAGTCGTCATCGGAGGAAGAACCACCGAATTGCATTAGGAAAACGAAAACGCACAAAAAAACAAACGAGCGAGAGCTGTCAATTACAACACCGGGAAAGCGAAATGAATGACATTAACATGACATCGGTGACAGCTAAATTGTTTGATTACTTCACTTTTTTTTTCTATGGATGGACTAGTATGGTTTGTACACTCGCCATTCGTCAATTTATTTGAATCGTGTTGAATATGTAACTAAATACACACATCAACAATGCCTAGGGATATTTCATTTTTACCTTATTTTTCAAAATTTATTGTAACATAAACTAACTTTTCGACCGCCAAATTCGAATAATCGATATTCTTTTGTTTCAATGAGTTTTTATTTTTTTGAATTTCGGAGGAGGTGGAGAAGAAAATATTTTATTTACAAACTTTTTTTATACTGTAAATAGTTTTTAAGTTAAGAAGTCTTTCATGTAGTATCCCTAGACATTGTTGATGTGTGTAGTTGAGTACTTAAGTCACATCAGTCACATTTGGGTCTAGCCTCCGTCATTACGAAGTCATATTTCACAAAAACTTAATATTTTGTATTGTGGTACTTAATAAGTATATACTTTATCGTATTAAGTTGTTGACAACACTTTATTATGAGAGATTTAGTATATGCGGATACTATCAGATACATACTTTTATTACTTATTTTAAATAGGTTTAAGTTGATACAAAGGTAAAGCACAGAAGTTAATTTCAATTACAATCTGATTTATAATTGACATTATTTTTCACATTATATTCCTTTTTCGGGCACCTTGTTCACGCAAAGCCGAAAATTGACAATCCTCTTTGCTTAGTTAAAATTATTAAGTAACTTGTCGAGAAAGTTAAGATCTTCTCAGAAAATAACATGCATGCGGCCCATACTTAGTAAAAATCATGTTAAAAATTAAAATGGTAAAAATAATAATAAATATACGTATCAAGTTTATAATTTTCACCTGAGTTATGCTCAACGTAAGTTAAGTATTCCAACAAATAAATCTATAAATTATATTTTAGAAGAAATAATTCTGGTCAAAAAATTCAGCAAAACGTGAGCTCAGAATTTATATCAGCAGAGATTAAACAGAATACACTAGGTTAAGTTATGCTACATTTTGCATTGTTAGCCCCAATTTTTGTTTATCGACTTCTAGTAAGTCCACATTGTTGCCTCCAAATGTATCTCAGCTTAGCTCACACACCTGACTAACTGCATCTAACCGCTTCGAACCGCTCGCGCCGCACCGATCCAGTTTAATCCGCCCGGAACCGGCGCAATCCGGCGCGCAAACTTTGCGCTGTCACGGTTGCTTTGCGGTGCCTGCGCTTTGCCACGTGCACTACCCCTAAACAAATTTCGTAATGGATTTTAGGTTATAGCTTCAGTCTTTCTGTTGTGTAATTTAAGCAGTTTGGAACATTTTAATGTTGTATTTAGTTTAAAGTTAGTCACGTGATTAGGCTGGTTTGGGCGAAGAAAACTATTTTCTTATACTGGCGTCATGTCCTTCGATACAAGAGTTGTAAAAAAATCTTAATCATATGATAATATTCCATTATACAATGTATAGCTTGAAAATTTACTGTATTACTAACACCTTGGCCTCCTAGACAGGTAGAATGAGATGCGACTTTGTGTTCCAAATGAACCCGGCGCCAATGACGTGAAAAATATTACGCGGCCAGTGACGTCTCATCATGACCCGAACTTTAGATAGGTAGTAAATTTACAGTATCTTTATATGACACTGAAATTTTTTAGTAACCATTTTAGAAATTAAGGTATTTTGGGTATATGATAAAATAAAACAAAATTATTAAAGTTAATAAATTAAATAGTTATTGACTTTTAAAAAAAGGCATGCAAATATAACCTGAACAACATAACTTGCATATTTACGTTATTGTTTTTAATTAAACCTAAACATTACGAATAATTAATATATTTTTTATGCTTATACAAAGATCACAAAAACTACTTATCAAAATAAGGCTATAAAATCACTTTCAAACTTTCAACACTTCGACATCAGAACCTGGATATGGATCACGATCAGTTTCGCTCGCGAACATCGCCAATATTCTCTTTGTATGATCATTCAAGGTCACTTGCCTCAAAAATCCAAAAATGGGTAAGAAAAATTAACAATAATTTGAAATTAAAATGTTACGAAAATATCGCGCCAGCGATGACGCTGGGTCATATTTACCCGTACTGCCGCAACACACTTGTATCTCACTGCGCAGGTGGCGCAGCTCCTAGTACCACACTGCTACAGGTAGAGGGAGGTATATCTCCAGCTACACGAAAGGTCAATTACACAACGATCAGTGTTGAAACATTTTTACGAAGGTTTAAATTCTTCGGGTCAATATGACCCAGCGTCATTGGATGTTTTAATCTTCATAGGAGACGGCGCGGCCATCATCCAGAATACTGACTCCGTTAGACCAAAAGAATAGGATTATTAATTCTTTACAGCTACTACAAGTTACAGACGTGTGACAAATATGTTCTTGTATCCCAACTGTTATGGATTACGGAGTCGGCGTATAAACGGTGGTAATGGTACGGTAACTATGAAGGTGCACTAACATTAGGTATATAAATCTATAAAATAAAATAAATATTTTAAAAAAACGTAACCTACTTCCAACACTAAAGAGACTTAAATGTTTGAAAAAACACTTCTTTCGATCAGATGAAGTGTAGTAGTCTGGTTGATGGCCGCGCACCGTCCCCTATGACGGTAAAAGTAATGGAATTGGAGCACAAAATTTTCGGCAGGAATGCCAAGACCCAGGTGGCTGAGCGACGCAATATCGGAGAACGCGGGTTCGATTCCCGCCTTGGGCATAACATTTTGAACTCCAATAATTTATTTGATTAGTTGATAGTGCTTGTAATCATTTTTAGAAATGAGCTTTATTATATCGTTCTTAGGTCCATAAACTGAACTATAACACTCTCGTGCATAATAATATTATACACTAGTGCGTAATATAATTATCCCTACAAAGTTAAGTGCCTAACTGCAAAATATATGCGAGTAAACAGAGCATTTTCAATTTAACCGGGTAATTTATCCCAACAAAGTTAAGTCAGTACCTAACTACAAATTAAATGCGAGTAAACAGAGCATTTGCAATTTAACCGGGTAATTTAGCCCTACAAAGTTAAGTCAGTACCTAACTGCAAATTAAATGCGAGTAAACAGAGCATTTTCAATTTAACCGGGTAATACAGATTTGTTACAACAAAGAGGTTTTATACCGCATAAGATCCACTTATATTTTTAGAATACATAAATGTGGCCTTAATGAAGACGAAAATATTATTATTATACTTTTATTATTATCAAATTATTTATAATTCACAATAATTTGTCATAGAATATATGCATTATATCACTAAAATTATTTTGAAGTAGGTTGTAAGGCTAAGTACCTATATGTAATCAACCACCATACATTTGCCGCACGCAAAATAAAAAACTTTCGCGCTAATTTCCATAGTTTTCGTATGTTGTTTGTATCACGTGGGTGCAATATTGTTTTTCCTCCCAAGGCTGTTGAAATAGTGCGTATGAAACTCGTGAGCAACTTAGCTCATTTGTATCATAATATACTAATTGCATTCAATTTATAATTTTATATTTTTAATACATTGTTGAGAAACGTTTAAAAAGACGGGCCCCGAGTTTCTTACGCGTTCTTCTCCAAGTGACTCTGTAACACTATTTTTCTGAACGTGGCAGTAGAATTTACACTTCAATAATATATTTTTTATTTTTTTTTATGCCTCATAGGTCAGCCTTTGACCACTATCTCACCTGATGGTAAGTGATGATGTGGTCGAAGATGTTGTTCAGACTAACCTAGAATTACTGGCTCTCAAGGCCGGGATCAGCTGCCGGAACACACCGTGGGTGCTTGGTGACAGATTTTCTACTTGAAGGTGGTAGCTAGCCAGGCGGGCATTCGCGAAATGCCCTACCACCATGCTATAGCGGCTGCTATCTAAGACAACAACCGGGACTGACGGTTTAACGTGCCCTCCGAAGCACGGAAGCGCTCAGTAGTATTGTCACCAGCGGTCACCCATCCAACTCATGACCGAGGCAGACGTTGCTTAGCTTTGCTGATCGTTTCAGAATGGCTAAGCAAACTTTGCTACAAGCGCTTCAAAAATATTTATTAAAACTTAGTTTAAATATAATACTTATAAATACTTATTTTGATTTTAGACGTCATTACTTTGTATTAATTAACTTATTTTAGTGTTAAGTAATAGCCTACAATCCCCAAAGTAACTCTAGATCTAGGTAAAACATTTCTTTAGCTAGAAAAGCTACAGCGACCACTACGGCTAATAAAGAACGGTGAACGGCTAAATGCACCGTGGCGAGCCGGTCCATTGGATGTCTGTTATCTTTGTAGTATCGCAGTGCTAGGCCATGAACGTAAAGAAGGGCCTTCGAAGCTCTCGTGTAATCTACACGATTAGTCACAAAACAACACTTGTGATAAAGTACTTCAACTTTATGTTGCAGCGCTTGTTCAGGGAAATAAGTAATGATTCGTTGGTGCCTGCCGTTGATGTCCCGTCTCGGGAGTCCACCCGGTATATGTGTATATGTTAATATGTCTATGTTAATAATTTTGAAGCAGTGATGGCTCAGTGGCATTTGCTATGGGCTGCCGCGCAGCATGTCCATATTACGAATCCCGCCGCGGCGGGCTTGAGCTTCACCGCATTACCGTATCGGGGCATTTTGCGAATGCCCGCCTGGCTAGCAACCGGGTGGTGTGGTAGCAACCGGTTGGTTTTCCCGGGTGTCAAACTATTTCCATACCAAATTTCATTCAAATCGGTCCAGTAATTATGGCGTGAAAGCGTAACAGACAGACAGAGTTACTTTCGCATTTATAATATTATAGTATAAGTACTGATGCTCTGCGGCTTTTCCGATATCCCATTGGATATCGGATATAATAAAAGTACTTTTATTACGAAATTTATTGTTTCGCTAATATGTGAAATCTGATGCTAAGCACCTTAGGGTGTATTCCGATAGCTGTCCCTGAAAGCCAGTACTTCTAGATAAGCCTGAGCTATTACCATTAGGTGAGATTCGTAGTCAAAAGCTGACCACAAATTGAAACGCGTCGAAAATCCTTCCTACGTGGCTTTTATGATTTAACGGCTACTTATAGGCGTAATTAGGTGAAATTATCACTATATATATAGTTTAAGTATTTTTATAAATACTCATTTAAATTTTCTTACAATATTTTTAAGAAATGTTTTCAATAAAATTTGCTATTACATTTTTATTTATTATTACTAAACCTAGTTTAAAAAAATAAAAATAAAACCCATACGATATTTCGCCTGTACTTACATCCGAAAGGAATGACCAGAGATCTTGTAAACCTGAAATATTGCCAGGTAAGTTTTGTCTTATTGCCTTCTTCCAAACACAGTTTCAGACTTCGAATAGCTAACATGTACAATTTTAATTTTAGAATTTCTAATTAGTTTTACCTGGGAATCAAACCACACGCCTTAAGATAACAAAGCTATATGACTTTCGACTATCGAAAGTTTTCAAATAAAACTACTTTTACAACACGCTCACGTCCAACCAACAACATTTCGGCATATTCCGGCTCATTTCGTATTATCGCGGAGTGAAACTGGGCTGCCCAAGCCCATAATTATTTAGAGTCGCGCGCGTGTTTAAAACTACCGTCGCCCATCAAAGTCTGATAACGCGGGTCGCTATGAGAAGCCTTGTTTATTGGGAGGACGTCAGAGGGCGTGCGTGTTCCTATTGTGATGCTAACGTCAACATTTCGTATCAGCCCCCGTTCTCTACTGGGACACGGGACTTCTTCTCAGAAATAAATAGAAGTTTTTCCAATTGCTGATGGGTTAGATTACATTTGATGGTAAGTGATATAGTTGATGGGTTAAAAGATTTTACCTCAAATTACCGGTTCTCAGGGACTGCCAGAAAGTCAGTCAAAGTCAAAATCAATTATTCAGTTTAGGAGTCTACGACGCTTTTATGAAGGTCAATTACAGCTTTTAATATAATATATAAATATTCTGAATGGTATACTGCCACCTTAAGCAAAATTTATAGCGCCAATGCGAGAAGAACGGTCAAAAACTCAGAGCCATTTTTATTAAAAATTTTAACAAATTATATAAACTTATTTAAGTATTGTTTAGATTACGAGTATGTTACAGGTGATAGACAGAGGTATCCTAGAATTTTCGTTGTTTAAGTATTCACAAACTTTGTAGTGTGTACTTAGTAGGATTTTATAATCAAATTATTTTTTGCGTGCAACTTAAATTTTCCTTACGTGAGCGTTGTAATATCTTCGGGAACATTGTTATAAAACCGCACACAATTACCTAAGCAGAACCGTTTATTTGTCTTAGCTAATCTAAGACTGAAAACTGCAATTTTATTTTTACTCCTAGTATTGTAATGATGATTGTCACTCACTGGTTAATTTAAATTTATTCAATTTATGACGAACTTCGGTCATCGGTCAAGTTAAAATATCAATTTCTTTAAAAAGATCCCTCAGAGTTTCCTATCCATTTCATATATGTCAGAACACATCGTTAGGGTCTTGCCTTAAGGCTTTGTACTTAAGGGTCATACCTAGCCAGACAAGCATTTGCAAAATGTACCACTATATAATGGCTACTATCTTGACAAAAACTAGAAACCTCCAGAACACAATATGCACGCTCAGCAGTAATGCCACACCAAGTTTAGACCGCAGTGGACGTTGCTTAACCAAGTTTATCAGTTAAGAACGAGTAGGTAAGTATGAGCATACATATAAAGTTTCTTCTGACTTAAGACGGGATTGTAAAATTGTACATAACATCTTAATATTTCAAACATCATATTTGAAAAGTAGCCAAGTCTGCACAGAGTCCAAAGCTATATATCCGCCGATAAGGCCTTTGTATCCGAAAATAAATAAAATAGCTTAAATATGTCCAGCACTGGGCACAAATATCGCACCGATGGGGTTGCCCGGACTCGATTTTACCCCTTGATATGGTAAATTAGACTATGAAATTATTATTTATAGGATTATAGGGGAGATATTGATACTTTACGGTAGGTATTTCTGTATCGGTGAGATTTCCTTATGAATTTTACTTTTCAGGGCAATATGGCGTATCTCATAAGCGTATAAACATTTTTTTTATAAATTTAAGTTAATAAATTTTATGTTTCAAACGAATAAGTTGTTAAATATATTTGTATACTTAACTGTATTAATAAGTGGGTCTCACGCACATAGATACTATAGTTCTGCAGTGGATCTACTCAAAATCAATCATATAATCAAAATATTTTCGAGTACTTTCACTAATAATATCGAAGGAATACAAAGCTGGCATCATTAATCTATAATTAAAAATAACAATAAGCAGACAGCCTATCAAAGTGAATCCAAAGCTCTTTACAATTTCGTCTTGTTGTTAGCATAAACATATGTTTAATATCTTTGTTTATTATTTTATTCTTTTGTTGTTCTGTTTGACAGAGACAAAATAAAGTACCGACCCTACGTGAGTGGGACATGAATAATTATTTGATGAAGATAATTTTAATTTATTGCAAACAGTATATTAAGTTATTTTTCCCTCGAACATGTTGAGTATATATTAACGTTCATCGCCAAAGCTCTCGATAACTTTGAGAAAGTTCATAGTCCTTACCGTAAACCACAATATCCGCTAACAAAACATAAAGAGCCCCGCAGAACAAAACGAGAAAAAACTTCAATCAAAGTTGTAACTCCCTCCCCGTATATCAGTACACTCTGAGGACCTCATACTATTCGATCCCGGGACCTATAACATAAATATGGACACACACTATTAAAACTTGAACTCGTTTTGTAAGCCAAAATATTATTCGACTACCTTCTCTCTATCTTGCCGGATCGGGCGCAGGGCTGCCAACACATGGAAATTTACATTTTTATTTTATTTTATTGCGCGGGAACTGTGTTCCATTTTTGAAAGTTTGCGAGTTGTTTTAAGTTAGTGTTTATAGTTTGGATTGTTTGTGTTTTCGGCCAGTATGTTGCTACTTAATGGTTAGGAATACTGCGGAAGAGGTAGAATAAGGATTTTTCTGGTTTATTTACTGAGGTCGTTTTTGTTGCAGTATGTGTTTTTGCATACAGTGTCAATGAATGTATATTTCGCAGTCGAAAGCACAGAACATAAGTGTTGGATATAATTTGGTATTATTTAATATAAGAAAATATATATTTTTAATTCGAACAAATTACATACAACATAGCAAAGCAGATCTGCCCATGACTATGTCCGCGTGGATTCGAGCTTTGTTTGAAGATTGATTTCCATATCATAAATCATCACAACTGTATCATCAGTATTTTGATTGAGAAGATGAAATAAACTCCCACACAAATTAGGTAGTACAGAGGGCATTCATGATTAAAATCATGTGCTTCTTTTTTCATTATCCTGCTTTTATGATTAATTGAGGAAGTTAGCTTGTAAGTTGCTATCGCCATACGCATATCTAGACAACCCTAGTCGTCGCACCGTCCGGCGAGTCCGGCCTGTCTCATAAACATGCTCCGGTATCGGCGCGTAATCTGGCGGATTTGTCGATCAGGCCCGCTATCCGACCAGATTTGCTCCGGGCTTTACCACCGACGCGGCACATACGTTTTGCTTTTCTTGTCCGATGTTTACGAGAGCGCGCCCAGGTGGAATAAACGGCCCGATTTGGTCCGCTCACTTTGTTCGCCTGATTTGTTGGTTTATGATCTGTTGCTAGTTTTTGGGATAGTGAATGGCTATTGGGATTCTAAGTGGATACCACTCTTTGGTATGCAAACTACAATATATTTAACAACATTAATGCCTCTTAGGTCTTGTAGAGTAGTAAAATTAATATTTAATTTTTACCACTCTTCTGGCACTTTGCTAAGTCATTGTCACCTTAATGACGTCACCTATTTATACTGCTCACTGTGAAAGTTCTCTACATATGATTTTATTATCAAACTTGATCACTCTGCATCTTTTACCGTATATATCACGGGGAGTGTTCTGAGGAACTGTTCGATTTACTACCTGCAGCTTAATTTCGTCACCGGACTTCCCGACAAATCATGATGTTTCATCAGTTTCATGTCGACATCTGGAAGTCCTTGCGATTTTCACGGCATTTTCTACCTCGCACTGCCTCATTATGGAACCAGCTGCCAGGTGAAGTATTTCCGAACAGTTACGACTTAGGAACATTCGAGAAGAGAGCATATTCCCTCCTTAAAGGCCGGCAACGCATCCTCTGGTGTTGCGGATGTTTGTGAGCGATGGTGACTCACCATACACTGTGGCTCGTATTGAAGAGCGTATCTGCTCACAAGATTTCAAGAGAATCGGTTGAGAAATTGCGACCTGTGGAGAAGAACATCCGGACATCCCCTGGACAATTAGAAGCTCCTACGCCCAAGTGGTCGTATTTAATAGTGACCACTATTTTTTATCTACAAAATATGAATACTCAAACACGTGAAAAACTGTTTTAATTATGTGCAAAGAAGGAATATTATTTCATTTGACATCCATACGCATGAACTCTTAGATCATAGCATAAACTAATAGGCACATACATTTCCTCGCAAATATAGTAAGCTTGTCAATGACTACAAACAATTAGTAGGACATCTTACAAATCGTTAAGGCAACAGCCAGAACAACCCTCCCACGCCCCTCCCCCTCTCCTCCTCCTCCAAAACCCAACATCAAAAACGTAAAACCATTCTTCGCGACGATCCAAACGCAATACCAATTAGACCCTAAGCAATAACAATAAAAAAACTTTAATAAACAATGGAACGAGAGACGCCTGTAAATTCGGTAAAAACAGCCGCCGAGGCGATTACTCCCCCTTAAGTTACCCTTAACTGGGTATAATTACGGTCATTTGGTGTCATCTTACCCTTAACGAGATCATCAACACGGCGCAAACGCGCGCTATGGAAGTTAGAATACAAGTGTGCACTATTGCTCGATTTTAACTTTCATTGCAAAAGCAGCTGGTTTGAATTCGGAATCTGCTTCTTATTTCGAATTTAGAATACATTACAGTTAATAAATGCCCAATGACATTTACCCCCAGTTTATTTTTTTAATCCGTTAAGGCCAACCTAAGTTTAAGCCATAACCTCTGCCCATAACGTAATATGCATTTCTACACAACTGACTAACTACACTACGTACGACACCCTGAGACATACAGTTTTTTAATCTCATTTGCGTGTATTTTTATTTTCTGTGACATTTGGCAAAGCATTGATTAGTAACAGAATAAATTCTGTACGCTGATTGGTCAAAGGCATTCTATGACGTGATATGTAACCAATGAGCAGTATTCAGACAGAAACTGCAGATTAGTTATGTAATGTCATTGTTGGTTGCGAAGATATTTTTTGCTAATATACGTTGCAGGGAGGCTACGAAGGGACAACTACTAAAAGGTGGGCAGTAGCACCGTCCTAAGAATTGTCCTCTTATACTGCGATCCCCAAAACGCCTGCCAACTGAGGGGTAATGACAAACCCAAGGGAGCTTGTCATAATCTCCGTAGGAAGAATCTTTTGCTTAGCTAGTATACGTCATAAATACTTGATTATTTGTAAAGTTACGTTTGTGTGACTTCAACCGACATCGGTGAATGATTACACGATTGAAAAGTTATTTCAATTTTTTAATAATTTTTGTCACTGTTATCTGAACTCACAAAATAAAAGTATTTATTAAAACTCGTCCCACGCTTAAGCTGAAGTATGCTTTTGTAAACTACTTTTGCTTTTTCAATCTTCGCTAACAATATTCAGCAGTTTGTCGTGGTTTTGTTCATAGCGAAATAAAAACTACGCAAAGCGCACTATTGAACTACACCCCAAAAAAGATAACGAGTAGTCGTTATTTACAAGTGTTATCAAAGATATCAAAAACAATTTGACATAGACCCAATGAATGTCATTGGCTTACTTAGTTCATTCTTTAAATTCATATTTGTATTTTGTATTATATTATTTCAGCCATTTAGAAAACTTGGAAAACATTTAATTTACAAATTTTGTATAAGCTTTTTATCTATTTAAGAATTAGATTTTATTTTGAACTTATTCGTATCGGAGCTTAGCGGTGCTAAGAAAATGAGAAAGTAGACGTATCAACCGAGTAGCAAAATGTGATACATCTAAATGGAAATTCACCAAAGCACTATATACTTATATATATAGTGCTTTGATGAATTTCCTTATATGCTTATCAAAAGTTAATCAGGTCTTATTGACGGAGCGAGCCCGAAAGGCGAAGCGTCGACGTTTCAGCTGCGGCAACAAATGCTTTCGTATGTCTAATTGTCTATCCAGATGTCCGGAGTTCCGATTATTCTCCACTACATGAACTACTGTACTACAAGAACTACTCAACTTCTCTACACTCCTCCACTTCAGAAGTCACACATCGCGAACGCGTCACAACGGATTCTCGTGAAAATTTGTGAGCAGGATCGATAATTCTTTGTGAAATATTTTCATTGATTCAGTTTTTGGAAAATTTTCAAAACAGCGGAGTAATGAAGGTTCAAAATGTAAAAAAAACATAATTGAGTCAGGAGGTCTTCCCCTCACAGATATACTAATTAAACTACATGAGGACCTGATAAAAGTTAAGTGACACACCAAAGCCACAAACATGTATCTTAATTTTTATAAAATTTTCATATAATTTCTAAACGAAGGCCTAAATGTAGGTTGTCTTCTCCAAATCTTCACACATCTCTTACAGAAATAAGCTACAAACAATAAATAATATTTTAAATTAATGCTAATGCCCTTGGTTTGCCTAAATGTTGGGTAGACGTCATAACTCAGGGCGAATGACGCGGAGCGGTTAATGTGCGAATTTACCTGGGTACCTTTATTTATTATGATTATGGCCGGGCAAAGCCGTGATAGATAAGCTGTTCGGCTATTAACGGGTAAAGTTGTAAATATGCCTTGAGAGTACTTAAGATTTTATTTATGGTGGACTCTGAGTGGGTTCTACAGTTTCATAATTTCAAATGAGGGTATTTTCAAAAGTGAAAGTGTTAGTAAAATATTAATTATTGGCTTCTGCCCGTGGGGTGCCGTGGCTAGAATATCAGCCCCCCCATCCCTACCCATAGGTGTCGTAAGAGGCGACTAAGGGAAAAATACTGAAAGATGGGCAGCAGAGCCTTCTGAAGAACTGCCAACTCACACTGCGATTCCCAAGCCGCCTGCCAAGCGTGGGGACTATGGCAAATACCCCCTTAATAGGGGAGGCTGTGTTCAGCAGTGGATGATCCGGCTGATACAGTAGTGCGAGTGGGGCCCTGTTACATTAACAAGCATCGTACTTGGAAAGAAAAAAATATAGGTATGTAAGTTTTAAATACTGCTGAAAAACAACATTATGTAATCTATTTAGTGACTCACCACTGTGGCGCGTATTTCAAAATATCAACAGTTTCATCACTCTCGTAGCTAGAGTTGGTGTTCATTGTAGATAATCATTAGTCGATAGTATAGCGTGTATAAAGTTGTATTGCTCGTATTAACTTCGAAATGTATAAGTATTATTGAAGCAATGTTGGCCAGACGCTAATGATGAGCTATGGACTGCCGCGCGTCCATGGTCCCCACCGCTGATTTCAATTTAGTTTTAGTTTGCCTGGCCCTTAAATATAAAATCTGTCACCAAGCAACAGTGTTGTTCACGCAGCACACCTTGAGACTTAACAACTGTATAGCTTAGGGTCCCGTCACCCTGAGACACACGGTTGTTTCATCTGTTATAAGCAGAGGTTAGTCCACTTAACATCATGTGGGCTTCGTGCTTGTTCGTTCACAATTCCATAAAAAAACTGCTGCTCCAAAGAAGCCTTTCTAAGGTCGGTCGGATGAACGGTTTAGTGATAGGGTCACTAGGGAAAATGTAATGATTACGAAAAGTTAATAAAGACAGTTGAATCTACATTAATTGCTAATTTGCATCTAGTTCTAGAGTAAAAACTTATTTTACCGACTTCTCATATAGGGATAAGGGTGTGAAGATGAGTAGGTATTTCAGCTTCATTGTACATTGGTTAACAAACTTAGTATACATGAAGGAAACTCCTTTCCCCGTTTGGCAAATGAGAAGATCGCGCCCTCTTACAAATTGGCCGCATTAATATAGACAACGGGATGCTCTGTACGATTAAATAAGGTGCGATGTTGGTTATATTACACTCATGGGGAATTCTTAATGTTGAAATATAATAATATTATAAACTTAAAACATTTTAATTAAATTTAAGGCAGTATTTAATTACTTGAAATCATATTATTTAATAATCAAAATATAGCATTTTTACGCATGCTAAGGAAATAAATACACAATCACATATTCAACTTGCTATTGACGGCAAAGATAACAAATTAAAGCACAGCATTTTCACCACACTGTGATGATTTAATGAATATAACATAAAATTTACAACCTGACCATTGTGGCATATGGCTGAGAGGTTCGGTTGCCGCTTGAGATGAAAATTATGTGCTCTAAAAATTTATACATGAATTAAGTACTTTGATAATCTATACGCTGGTTTAGATTTATTACAGTGCAGGCACAGATGACAGAATAACTGATAAATGCAAGCCCTCAAATCTTAATTTCTGATTAATGGTTATTTAGAAGAAGATGCAAGCAGGCTTTATTATGCTTCGTGAGTGATTTCCTATTTGATATTAACCTAGCTACTGCTATTAGCATAGCCATAAAAGCAAATAAAAAACAATGCAAGTATAATAATTCCTTAAAAGTATTAATCGCTTAATTTGCAAGGAAATTACAAAAAAAATATTATGGTAATTATCGTCGAGTAAGTAGGATATATACTCGACGATAATAGTTATCCTATCCTATTAGCTATATGATATCATATAGCTAATAGGATAGGGTAATTATTTTATGAGCACATATTTTATTGCATCTGCGCTGAGCAAGATTTAAAACTGGTATGCGCAAATTGCCAGTTTTAAATATAGTCCCTCGTTTCTGATTTCGATTTTCATCCCAAATTTCACGTTGTGACGAACAAGGACCGAGAAATTTGCTTGTTATTGAGAATTGACTATTTCAACTTGTTTAGAAAGGATATAGCAGAACCCAGCCTATGATCTTACATGCTCGATTCTTGTGTCATAATTATTACCATTTTTTTTTATTTTTCAATTTATTAATATAATGTGACGGACACTTCCTAATAATAATAACATTTTAACAAGTTTTTCATTGATTCAATCACAGATCGCCGACCGCCATATTGGTCCGCTGGCCAGGTTTTAAACTGTAGTGTTGTGGTAAAGTCGCGTTGAAACTACACTCACGGGTGCATAATCGATGTTTCGGCAACAATCGATGTTCATCGATAAATCGTCGTGTCATAGAAATATTTGTTTTTTTAACACTAAAATACTAATTTTATGACAAACGCGCTATAAATCCTGGCAAGTTTTGAGGCTGAGTTTTAACGGCGTCCACAGCCCACATATTATTGCCAAGTGAAGTGTATTTTTTTAAATTTTTAAAGCGTGCTGGTCCCTTTTACACTAATCGATCTAAGAACAATTCATCCTATAGTAAAGTTATGTGTAGAAGAGACCTACGCTTTAATAATAAAAAACTACACATGGCAATAATATGTGGGCTGTGGTAGCTGTCCAAGTTTAGTCCTACAAGCACTGTCATCTCGATAGCAAATACTAAGGTAACCTACTCTTGTAGGTTATTTGAATAAATAGTTATATAAACAAACTTCATGAGGCAAACGAATATCAATTGGATCGTATGACCATGATCCGATCTTCGATCGAAAGATCAAGTCGAATTTGCGCACCACTATCATATAAGCGCTCTTTGATCGTTGTTTGTTTTGCTAAATTATAACCTCAAAATCTGATATGTTTTTTATAATTTTTCATTTCATGGAAGTGTCCGTGACTAGTTTTTAATTTCGATCGCGTAAGTGATTAATGTAGAACCCAGAAAGCAAACTCAAAGCTCAGTAAGACTCTAGGCTAAAATGTAGGGATGAAAAATAATGTCCTTTACAATAAAATTTTACGTAGCTTTGACATCAATTCCTTATAACCAGAGATGCAGTTAATAATGTACTTTTCATATCAAAGCACCATAAAAACATGAAATAATTTTATATAACAAAAATGGTTACAAATTTCAAGGTTTACGAGTACAAAAATATTTCAATCAGTAGTATAGCGCTGACCATATCTTTTTCAAGATATTTTGTTACACGTATATCTAGCGTGTAAACTATAATCGCTGCAGGATGTCTGCGCCAATTCGGTAACGGGCCCTGTCGAACGCTCGTCTCGGAGGCAGTGCTCGCTGTACGGTCGTGCAGGAGAAATAAGAACGTAGGTAACAAGCTAACAAGGGTAGACTAAAAGTAATAAACTTAATAGTTAAAAATTAGGAAATTAAGTTAATTACTACGTCCTTGCTATAATAGCCAGTATAGTAAATATTTGAAAAAAACTATTATAATATATTATGATACAAGTGAGAAAAGTTGCTCATTATACACGAGGCTGTAGGTTGCAGCCCGATCCGTAGGCGAGGGCGTAAGTCACCCGAGTGTATAATGAGCAAGTTGCTCACGAGTTTCATACGCACTTTTTCCTTGCGAGGAGAAAAAAATTGCACAAACGTGATGCAATACAACATACGAAAATTATGAAAAATAGGGCTCAATTTTTTTTTGCGCTTGGCAAATGTATGTTGGTTGATCACATAATCTTAGCCTTAAACCTCTTTGTTGTTAAAAATCTGTGTTACCGGGTTAAATCGAAAATGCTCTGTTTACTCACATATTATTCGCAGTTAGGTACTAACTTAACTTTGTAGGGTTAAATTACCCGGTTAAATTGAAAATGTTCTGTTTACTTGCATACAATTTGTAGTTAGATACTAACTTAACTTTGTAGGGATAATTCTATTACACACTAGTGTATAATATTATTATTATGCACGAGGGTGTTATAGTTCGGTTTATGGCTAAGAACGATATAATAAAGCTCACTTTAAGGGCAAGGGTGTTGAAAATTACATTAACATACCGTAGGGCCCCTGCCTATATTTCCCGAAGGGGTAGACAGAGATGTCTAAGCTCCCAAGCTTTGTCAAACATTGTTACATCCCATGTACATAGACAGATAGCGTATTGCCATCTACTGGGCCCAACTTCTGTGAATTTATTTCACAAAAAAACCTGATAGTGATATTCCCAAGAATAACTCCATTAATAGATCTTTAATATTCCCAAGAAATTAGGTACTACATGTTCATTTCAACTAAAAACAAACGTTCAACTTATTTAGTATTTACTGAGTAAAAAAAGTACATATCTTTGTGACTACTTTGATTACTTTCGAACCATATCGAAGTCAGTATTGCAGTTACACATACATAGTACTCGTAACTGATCATATCGGGTAAGGTTACTTAACTTATAAATTTAAGTTAATGTACCGGAATTGATGATGAAGCTTCCATACCTTACATCGAGTCCCCTGTCAATAAGTGCGAAGTGATATCGGTTTAATTCCCTCTTGACGGAGGAATGTTGATTAAACACCGGTTGATCGACGGAGCGCCTTCAGGTGCGGTGAGAGACACGCCGATCTACCCACCTGATGTGTTCTACAAGGGCAAGTGAACATAAGAATTTATTTGTTTTATCTTTTGTTATACTGTACCCTACACTAGTAAGGTTTCAACTTGATACAATAATAATAATGATACTTTACTTGATCCTCAAAATCTGTATGTAAACAAAAATTGACGTGACCAATGGTTTTTTATTCTTGAAAGCCTTCGTAAAGGAACTTCAATTTCAACAGCCTTAATTAAATTATCATAATATGTGCTTGGTGAGAGATATTATGTCTACTTTGTGTACTCCGGCCAAATTTGTATATAATAATTAAAATAAAGTAAATCGCGTGTAAATGCGGTTTTATTTGATACGCGTAAATAAAAATAAATCATAGTGGCATTTACTGTTGTTATCTTAGGAATTCAGTCGTTATAGCATGCTGCCTGCCCTCAGATCATGGAAACAACCTTGTTTCTATATTGTCCTTGTTTATATGATCTGCGTGCATGCCCGACTAGCTACCACCCTCAAATAGAAATTCCGTAGCCTGAAAAAGCTAGCCTATGAGGAGTAAAACAAAAATATGCTACAATTTATTGCTACACGATTCATCTATGGTCAAACTTGCCATCAGGTGAGTTTGTAGTCAAAGGCTAACCAATCAGCAATTAAAGAGAAAATAATTAATAAGTGCTGACACGGACAAGCCGCTGGCTGATCGTAAGCATTACGTCTGTCCGTTAAAGTTACAGTGTCCCCAGTGTATGCACTCGACGCACGATACTCCAAGACATTATTTTTTGAAAAAAATACGCGTAATTTCACTTGCAAGAGTGCCCTTCAAACCTTAACACAGCAGTGTTGCTTGTGTTGCTTCCACACTGCTGCTTGCAAGTAGAATACCTAATACTGTAGTAGACCTCTTGTTTCAGAGGCCTACCAACTGATTGGCACTACCTGGGTAAAGCGGGGTGTCAAAATTAAGGGTACCTTCCCACTCAACGTGACTGAACCCCCGTAAATAATAGTCCAATTGATTTCACCGTTGCATAGGACATTTCATGATGTACAAACAACATTACGCAATATTCTCTAGGTAACCTTATATTGCAAAGATCAAGCGTGTGCGAATTCACACGCTCGATCTTTGAGATAGTATGTTGCACATGCTAACGCAACTTATTTGGAAGCTCGATCTTAACATGTAGGCCCATAACGGCCCATCCAATTTATGAAATTAGATTAATTATACATATAGACCACGATTTTTTGTTATTGTTGACTAAAACTGGCGAAAATTCTGTCAAGATCGATTGGCAACACAAACGGTGGCAGTCTGGTGCGGGTTCAAATCCGTCGATAATACTCAAAAAAAATATGTTTTTGTTTAGCATGTGAAAACGGTATTGACTTGTATAATAATATGTAAATATCGTTTTAAAATTTAATTATTAAACTTTAAAAAATTGTTTAATTTGTTTAACTCAAAACGAAACACACTATAATTACCGATTCCCATCTACTTGTACCTAATCTAGCGAACAATACAAATTGATATCTGAACAAGATTTGAACTGTGAACAAAGGCCTGTTGATAGTCTTGGAAACTTGAAACGAACAAGGAATTCTCATTTGTACATCTCAATACAAAACGGCGATAACATCTAAATTCTAAATAACGTCAGCGAACTCATATTAAAAGGCCCAAAATGCCGATAAAACAAAGATGTAGCTCCGATCGCTTTCTGAAACTGGTAATATATTAGTTGTATTGTAATTCAACACTGTGGAGAGGCCATACTTCATTGTTTACATTGGTATATCTTTAACTGACTTCCAAAAAAGAAGATGATCTCAATTCGAATTTACGTTTTTTGTGTAATTTTTTTTATTTTACGTGATTAGTCCGCCAATTATGAACTGATTTTTTTTGATTAGAGTTTATTGATTAGAGAATACCTTCGAATTAGACCAATATAAATTTCATCAAAATCGGTGCATTAGTTATTAAGTTGAAAAATGTATATAAATTTTTCAGTTAATTGACTATAACTAGTATTTACGTACCAGGGTGATGTAATGGTAACTGTAACTCTTGTTGGTGAACAGTTCTTTTAAGCTTCACTAAAAGGAATCATTTAAAAATAATTTTGTAAAAACGTAACATAACATGCTGATTCAAAACACTGACCTCACATTATTATGGTCCAACTTCCAAAAGTTATTTCATATTTTTTAGCGGTGGAAGCAAGTTACTTTTTTTTGTTTTAATTTACTAATAATTAAAATAAAAAGAAAATACAGCATTTACAATAAATTAAAATGAAAAAATATACGATTTAGCTATTATGAACATCATGGAATGGTCCGCTTTATGACATAACTTATATGAGTCTCCCTCTTGTTTAAAAACACACTCTTATATCCGTATCATCTAAAATATTCAGCCAGTTTTTAACTAGGAGCCAAACCAAATTTTTTTTTTAGTACACCGTACCCAGGATTATACAACAACGATGATAAAAGAACACAATACAAGGAATCCATCATACATTGAAAGGTGACGAGACGCTAAAAACCAGTCGGTGACCTGGGCATCTTATATTGCGGTCCCCAAGATGCCTGCCAAGCGTGGATATAATGGCATTTTCCCCCTAATAAGGGAAGGCCTATGTTCAACGGTGAACTTTATGTTGATGATGATGATGTCGTCATATGAAGACAGTTAAAAAATATATGTATATTATAAAATTGTTTCTATTACAAAATGACAAATTTACGAGAGGAAAATTACAGTCATGTGCGGGAATCAAACCAGCGTCCGTGGAATCCACCCCTAACTGGGGTATGCTCTGCCTAAGCTAACATGACAATGACTCATAACTCTATTATTTCCTATCGTTCTTTAACCATCGTATTGGGTAGTTCAACTTACGTAGAACTACAAACTAGACTAATTTGCAATTAGCTTTAATAGTCCGGTCAAATTAGACCAAAAAATAAGAGTAAAGCTACATAAATTCCCACCAAGCTGAAAATCAGTATGATTGTTTAAAATATGATTAAAAATAAAATTCACCATCTTTCCCCTGTATGTATTTTTTTTATTCAAGGTCAAAGGTAAAAATAATGAGTATTTCGCGATTTTCACCATAACGGTAAGTTTTATCATAAAAATACTACAGACAGAATTGTAGATCATAAAATTATCTACAAAAAATTTATCAATTCTTCTTTTTCTACGAGCCAGCATAGAAAAAAATTATGGAATCATTTTTGTAGATTTTTATGATCTGCAATTCTGTCTGTAGTATATTTATGATAATACTTACCGATTTGGTGAAAATCACGAAATACTCATTTTTTTACCTTTTACCTTGAATATTTTTTTCCATACAGGAGAAAGATGGGGAACTTTCAAATTTTATTTTTAATCATATTTTAAAAAATCTTACTGATTTTCAGCTTTGTGGGAATTTATGTAGCTTCGAATGTCTAAATTGATCGGACTATAAGCTTGTTAATGAAGATGCAACCATATAATTTTATATTTGCAATAACGCATGCTCTGCTGCGGATTACATTACAAAATTACAAATTTAATTTAAGTCGTTTCTAGTTAAATTCTACATCTTCGGTGTCCTTATTTTATCAGGTATCGGATAGTACAGTTAATCCGAGTTGGAAATGAAGGGCTGACAAAGAGATCGCAGATACAATACTTATGCCTTTCGATCTGAAGGTAACACTCCAAGGAGTTCAAGATCTCCTTCCTGTTACGAAGCAGCTTAAATGGGTCAGAAGTAATTGGATTAATATAGCCATTTTACATAAGTTTTAATAAAGTCAAGTCAAGATTGTGATTACAGATGAAGGCTCTGAATTGCTTGTTAGCTTGTTGGCTTAGTCGTTCATGTAAGTTGTACGTATTGCAATCATTTGGGGCATTCGCGCAAGTGCAGGACAACTAAGGTTTGACTTTGGTCTTAGTGACAGGAATAGTAGTAGGGGAGAATTGGGGGTTCTGCATCTGCATCGCTCTCGCTACGCTCGAGCTCGCGATGCATGACCCCCAATTCTCTCGATTATCTGCTATCCAATCCACATCAAACATACGATTAATAAGTAGTATTGTAATTACAAGGGAACCGACAACTTGTTTGCGCACGGATCATGTGTCAGATGTTTTTATTCTCTATAATCGTCTCGTTAGCGCATTTTACAACATGTATTATGTTCGCTCACTATATTCGTCGCACTGAATTAAAAAAAGCGAGGTTCCCTCTAGCTTATAAACCGCTATCGTTTTATCTGGTCAGTCTGTATTTGTTTATCTGAGCAGTTCATTTTATTTTAGACCGTTCAAGACAGATCAGTTCAGAACATAATACTTTGTCTGTCTAGTGAAACAGATGCGACCGACACATTTATAAGGCATAGGTATATAGTATCCCGATTTAAGTGTGGGTTATACAGCCGTGGTATGTTACCTAGAGTACGTACGAGTACGTATAAAGTGGGGACTTTTTATGATTATTACATTTTATTATTTTGTACTCATGTCAATGATATGTGCAGTCCTATGTACCTAGGCTATCAAGTCAGCCTATATTTGGATTTTCTAGCGTACGTGATTCAACGATATTTTTTTCGTCATATTTTTTTATCAAAGATACGATTAGTCAGACTGTCATGTTGACGTAGTTGGTAAGTTCTTGTCTTCTATGTTGCGGGTACTAGGTTTGATTCCCGACAGTAGCATAAATCTCCTCATCAAGGAAAATATGCACTTCTGGTTCTGGGTGTCATTGTGTGTGTGTGTGTGAAGAAGTGAATGTTTCTAGCACCTAAGATACAAGTCTATGAATTTAGTGTGGGCTATGAGTTTAAAAGTTTTTGTTTTTAGTATTTTCTAAGATATCTATACTTTTCACTATCTATACTATTAAATAGCTTCTTAGCAAACAACAATATTACTGTGATTATATCGATACAAATATTTCTGAAAAGAATTTCTCTTAGCGATAAGACTCCATTGTCACTATCCATAGGTTACTTTATACGGGCTTTTGGTTCTTTTGATGTTTTGTAGTAATCATCTTGTATAGAAAATAAAAAAAGTTAAAAAAGAGATTGATTATAATGAATAAATAAATAAATGACGGCCTATGGTTCAAAGATACAACCTTCGTTTCATGATTTTACATAATTAAAATTATAATATACGTTTTGGTTAAAATTTAACGTAGGTACCTACATATTAATGTCTAATAAAAATACTAAATAGGTAACAGTAGTGATCAGAACATTATGTGATTTTTAAATATTTACTTAAGTAGCAATACATTTTTAGTATCGTCAAAAAATACAAATCGACTTATTGATGTTTGTTTCGCTACTAATATCTAAAAGATTTAGTTATAAGGATTTTCATAAAAAGCATTGTTTTATTCGAGAGGTTCTCTCATTACTGGTGATCAATTGAAATATGTTGTTTACCAGTTAAGTGAGATCTGTAATTTAAAAGACTCGTAATTGGTATAAGTACCTGCCACTTCCTTATAGGATTTTTGTCTCCAGTTGCTCGAGAATGTGCAGCAGTCATCGCTTTACATCCCTTGACGACAGCATAAAGTCTCATTCAGATTTGTTTATCGGTTGACAAGATGAAATGAACTTTGTTTACAAGATCGTTAAGGTATACAATCGTTAAAACTTTAACCTTTCTGTTTTTTTATTTTTGTACGTTTTAGTCAAGATTCGACTTGTGAATGCATCTTTATAAAATGAGATTATAAATAGGACTGATTTGGTGCATCTACATTTAAAAGCGGATATTCAGTGGTGGGCGACGACGCTCCAGCATCCAAAAAAAGTGCAGTTATTTACATATTCGGAACTTCAAGGAACCTAACTATGTAAGTAAGTGACCTTAAAGTATTTATTGTTAGTATGAATGAATTATTAGTGAGTGCAAATTGCCTTATAACTTCGGTGAAAAAAATTAGATGCCATGCTGGCGTAGTTGTTAAGTAATTGCCTTCTACACCGGGAGTTTCGGGTTCGATTCCTGACAGAAGCTCAATTTACTTCCCCAAGGGAAATTTGTATTTCTGGTTCAAGGTGAGATTATGAGTGAAGTGAATGTTTCTGGCACCCGCTATACAAGTCATTGAACTAAGTGTGGACTGTGAGTGTGAGGATGTAAACGTATAAAGTGTAATGTGACTTAGGTACCTGTGTTGATCGGCAAACTAACTTGTGTTAACTCATGGATTTTTTATTTATAAAGCATTTTGCTATGCTAGGCTAAAACAATGTTCAGAAACAATGTTGTGTTAACTCGTTGCGAAGTTATCTTCTATTATAATTATTTTAAATTATTGCTTTCAGGCCGGGCTGGTCGCAAAATCCTTTCTGGGCCGATGAGATTGATGTATCGGACGACGAAACACCGGCGGGGTCCGAGCCTGTAGCACCTCCACCTACACCACAACCTCCTGCAAAAAAGGTGGCTCAAGAAAAGAAGAAAGACGGAGGCGCATCAAAGAAACGGACGGCTAGCAGCGGCGCTGGGTCTTCATCGAGAAAGAAAAAACTGCCAGCGGCGGTGTCAACAGAACTGTTGACGACATCCCATTTCTTTGGCTCGGACACGGATGACGTAGAATTACCTCTGGCGCAGCCCTCGATTACACAGGTAATGAAAAAATATTATTCGCTCGTTTACTTATTTTTATGGGTGTGATACTCAGTGTGTGTGTGATGATTGTTTACGGCACCATGGCCCTCTTAGGCAGGGTATTTTTTTAGTTACGATGGTGGATAAGCGTTGTTTAATGCAGGCTAGATTATTTTTGTAAACATTTATGTAACTTACTTTTGTTACAGCAGTTATATCAATAAACTGTTACGTATGAAGGTCACTTATTATTTGTTTGATTTTTTTTCAGGAGATCGGAGAAAGCAGCAAGGTGAAACCAGCGCGTGCGGCTACATTGCGGAGCTTCTTTTCACAGCGCGGAACGAGCGGGTATACAACACAACGAGATCTCACACGTGGCGGGGAGTATTACGTCGAGTTAAGGGTCTATAATTCCCGAGAAGCTGAATGTCAGCCTAGCGAAGAACGTTGGAAAAGAGCCCTGGTTACTTTAAAATTGTGTACTGACACCCAAACACCTGTATGGCGCGCATTGTCAACACTTGTAGAAGCCGGGAAAAATGAATTCAAGGCTATACAGCCAATAATGTATCCCATGAAATTACATTGAACAGTATGTTTTAACAGATTGGTACAATCGCAATTGTTTCATTTTGTCTTTACTTTATTATATTACCTTGATATTTTTATTTCTACCTTATAATAGGTAATTACTTGCATATATACTACTTTTGAATTAGTTAATGTTAGTTTTAGATTTTATGAATAAAATTTGAAATGGTTATTCTTATTTTGTGTCTAATAATTGTTTTATTTACAGCAAAACTAAAAATGAGAAATATTGAAATATTGAAATATTGAAAATTGAAATATTGAAAAATTGAAATATAGAAACTGAAATACTAATTGCAAACATTATAATAATATCTACACAGTAAATTGCAAACTAGGATTACCAAACTATACATTTAAGTATCCCATGATACCGCAATGAACAATATGTTCTAACATACTGACGCAATAATATTCAATTATTTCACTTTTATCTAGCTATCTTTACTTAACTGTTATCTTTATTTTATTTATACCTTATAATAGGAAAGCATTTACAATACTTTTTAATCAACAAATGTAAGTTTTATTTTCATGAATAAAATTTTAACTGGTTATTATTATGTTATGTCTAATGATTGTTTTATTTACAGCAAAACTATAAATGAGAAATATTGGAATATTGAAATATTGGAATATTGAAAAATTTAAATATAGAAACTGAAATACTGAAATATACTACTGAAAACTAATTGCAAACAGTAAAATTAAATCTCAGATTACGAAACTATGCATTTATATTATTACCGACATCTAGGCAGGTTAATCGCTTCATATCAATTCATGCAACTATTATATTAAGTAAATACCTCAAATATTTACCTATATTTTTTAATATTTTTTATCAGTTCAAGTTTGTTATCAAGTATACCTACTAAGGAACAAGTGAGGCAAAATGGTATATTGTAGAGAGTGTAATATTGAGGTGTCTCGTATCTCGTCGCATTATAAAAGTAGTATTCATAAATCAAACTGTTTGATCAACTCTGAGTTCCCAGATGTGCAGATTATAGCTAGTGCATTTAAATCTAGAATTGTAAGTTATAAAATAAACCCTATTTCGAATAATATGCTGCCTGAGGAATTTTTGAATAAAGCCTCTACTTCAGTTTTACAATTAATAAAAAAATCATTGATCCAACACAATGCATTAAAAGTCAACATGGAATTTTTTGTGTCATATTATTTACCTAAAAATGATGAAAAAGCCCTTAAGTCATTTAATGTGCCATTTGTAAAGATTTTTTACAACTCTGATTTGATATCGTTTTATAAAACATGTGTCCAAAAGCTGATAACGAAATGTTCAGAATTCGAAATGTCGGGGAGTGGTTGGACACTAAATTCTATCAGTCATTTAGAATTAAATATTAATCAATACAATCCATTACGGGCGGGCTCATACGTGAAATTGCCGCGAGAAATTCAAAACACCAAATCATGTTTAAACATTCAAAACAAAGATGATCGATGTTTCTTATGGAGCATAATTGCGCATATGTATCCAGCAAAAAATAATCCAAATAGAGTGTCGTCATATCCACATTATAAACATATTCTGAACACTTCAGGAATGACTTTTCCTTTGAGTTTAAATGATATTAAAATATTCGAAAAGATAAATCCTTTAATTTCGGTAAATGTGTACGGTTTGGATAAAAACAATATAGTATCTGGTCCCCTCTACAAAACAAAACATCGTAAGTTGACGCATATTAGCCTGCTCCTCATTGAGATAAACGGGAAAAACCATTTCTGTTTGATAAAAGATTTCGGAAAGCTTGTACATAGACAACTTACACAACATAAATGCAGAATTTTTTTGTGTGACGAATGTTTTATTTATTTTCCATCGCAAGAAAAACTGGTAAATCACGATTGCGCTAGAGTAAAAACAATTCTGCCTCAACCAGGTAGTAAGTTATTATTTTCGCATGTTGAACGAACTCGTAGAATTCCTTTCGTAATATATGGTGATTTTGAAAGTTTGCTTAAAGAATATTCGGATAAAAGCAAATCACAACATGTTGAGAACGTGCAAATACATCAAGCGACTTGCTTTGCTTATTACATATGCTGTGAGTCTAAACCGAGTCTAAACAAATTTGTGTCTTATCGGGGCCCAAATTGTGTAAAAAAATTTATTGAAGCTCTAACTAATGATGTAATGGAATTATATCAAATTATATCAATTAAACATGAAATGATGCCGCTAACTGAAAATGAGCTGGCATCGTTTAAACATGCTACCATCTGTCACTTGTGTAAAAAGGAATTTGTAGCTGATGACGTAAAATGCGCAGACCACGATCATTTTGATTCAGCTTATTTAGGTCCGAGTCACGTGGGATGTAATTTGAATGCTAGGACATGTAAATTTATTCCAATCATATTCCACAATCTTTCCGGATATGACTGTCATTTATTTATTACCGAGCTATCTGCGATCATAGGACGTATTAATCTTATTTCAAAAACAAAGGAAAAATACATATCAATCACAAAGTTTATACCAATTGATTCCAACAATGCCGCTCAGTTGAAATTTATTGATTCGTTCAATTTTCTTAGTTGCGGCTTGGATAAGTTAGTAAAAACACTGCAGAAAAGTGACTTTAAAAATTTAAAAAAATATTATCCTGATAGTAAATCGTTTGATTTATTGTGTCAAAAAGGAGTATATTGCTATGATTATTTGAATTCGATGGAACGCTATAATGAACCAAATCTTCCTGACAAGAGTAGTTTTTTTAATAGGCTTTCTTCTGAAGATATATCAGATAAAGATTACGAACATGCGCAAACTATTTGGAATGAATTTAACATAAAAGATTTAGGGGAGTACACCGATTTATATTTAAAATGCGATGTATTATTATTATGTGACGTTTTTGAAAAATTCAGAACAATGAGCTTGACTTACTACAACTTAGATCCTTGTCATTATGTATCATCACCTTCATTAAGTTGGGATGCCATGTTATTGTTTACAAAAGTTGAGCTTGATTTAATTTCCGATGTTGAAATGTATCAAATGCTTGAAAAAGGCATTAGAGGAGGTTTAGCACAATGTTCTCTCAGAAATGCTAAAGCAAATAATAAATATTTGTCTAATTACAATAAATACGAGCCCAATTCTTATCTAATGTACCTCGATTGTGTAAATCTTTATGGATATACGATGATGAAATGTCTTCCTACCAATAATTTTTCCTTTCTAAATGAAGACGAAATTAAAACCCTTAACAACATTGAATCGATACCAGATAGTAACAATCGCGGATACATACTTGAAGTGGACCTTGAATATCCTCCACAAATACATGATCATCATTCTGATTTACCATTCGCGCCAGAAAAATGTATTCCGCCTAATGGAAAATCTCAAAAGCTAATAGCAAACCTACATAATAAATATAAATATGTCATACATTATACTCATTTAAAAGAATGTTTGAGAAACGGACTTGTACTATTAAAAATACACAGAGTATTGGCTTTCGATCAGAAACAATTTCTAAAACCTTACATTGAATTAAACACATTGTTGCGACAAAATGCAACTTCCGAATTTGAAAGGGATTTTTTTAAAAAACAGAATAACTCTATATTTGGTAAAACGATAGAAAACAAAAGAAATCAAGTTGATGTAAAACTAGTTAATGTATGGAAAGATTGTTCTAACAGAACTAATAAAATTTGCGGCGCTGAAAAATATATAAGTGCGCCAAATTTTATGAATCTCTCGATTTTTACAGAAAATTTGGTAGCTATTCAAATGCAGCCAACACAAATCAATCTAGACCGACCAATATATATTGGCTTTACTGTTCTAGAACTCGCGAAGAGACATTTATATAGATTCCATTACGCGATTATGAAAAAAATGTATGGAGAAAATATATGCCTTTGCTACACAGATACTGATAGTCTTTTATATTTGATAAGGACTGATGATTTCTACAAGGATATGAAACTTAACCTACAATACTTTGACACTAGTAATTTTAAAGAAGATAATGTATATGGTATACCTCATGTTAATATTAAACAACCTGGATATTTTAAAGATGAAATGGCTGGTGAGTTAATTACAGAATTCACAGGACTTCGCGCAAAACTTTATTGCATAAATACTGAAACATCTTCACTTAAGAAAGCCAAAGGCACAAAAAAATGTGTAACGAGGAAACTTGACATGGCAAAATATAAACGATGTTTGTTTAGGAATATTGATTTTAGAGATAGTATGTACATTATTAAATCAATTAATCATAAAATATTTACTCAGAGGTTGAATAAATTGATTTTAAATAAATCAGATGATAAGAGACAGATCACGAAAGATATAGTAAAAACTGTACCTTGGGGACATTACAGCAATATATTATAATAATATTGTATTATATTAGAAATATATCATAATAATAAAAGTGACATTTAAAAGCAACATTGAACTGTAAATAATGACAAAATTATATATCTTGTCAACTGAAAACCGTTTTATTTTGGTAAATGTTTACTATAATTCCTAACATAATAACTATATATATATATATATATATTTATAAGTAATACATTTGTAAAGTTATATAGTCTGTAAGTCTTGATTTACTGGTAAAAGTTATAATTTGCTATATATAATATATGTGAAATATATATGAAATAAATTGAAATCGCATAAAATATCATTCCTTGCATTTTTCTTAACCTATCCTAATTCCTGTCTGATTTTATAAGATTATTGTTAGTGTTCGACCGAATCCAGATTTACATCGGTCACCGAAATAATGTGTAGGTAAACCCTGCGTAAGCAAGATAAATAAAACAAGTACGTGACTCGTAACTATGTTTATTAGGTTATATATTCAATAATATTACAATAAAATAAAATATCAATAAATACAATTAGATAGATTTATAAAGGTTCTGGGACACATAACTTTTTTGTCATCTTACTTATTAAATCTTGCGTTGCGTCTAAAATGTTATCATATTTATCCTCAACTACATACTGCACACTTACACAACAATCATCACTTGCTAGGGTGTTAATTTCACTGATTTCAATTTTTATTAAGTGATGTCCTTTTCCTGGTATTTTTCTGACAACGAATGATGAATCTGGTGATATTTTTTTCTTAAAACTTAACTTTCCTTTCTTATGAATTGTTTTGAATGATTTATTTTTTGTATTGGTTTCTTTATTTTCTCGAACAATATCTCTATCGTGTTCATGACTGTTCCAGATTAAATTCATGTCTTGAGCCTCTTGTAGATAGAAAGGATCAGCGTCAGCAAAAACTATGCTTGTCATTGTTTCTGTAACAAAATAAAATAATACTTATTAAATTAACCTTCATATGAACTACCAATTAGTTTTAACTGATATTATTAGTAAAAAGTTAAAATAAACACTTACCAAAATCAGGATATATGTAAACCAACAGTGCAATGCAAATTTGTCTGCTATACAGTGGAGCTGGTGCAACAATGAATTAATAAGTATTACAAAAATAATAACTAAAATATAACTAGGTACTTACCTTTTTTGGTAATAGATCACGTGGACAAAGGTTGTTTTTAAAAGCTAAATTTCTTGGAAAGCAAACATTAGAACCGCTAACATTCGATCAATAGAAATGGACATTGTAATGATTTATCTATTTAATATAAATACCCTATACAGTATTGTCAGATATCATTATGAGGTTGATAAAGCAACCCACAACTTTAGAAATTAACAACATAGAAGTAAAATCACATTCCGGAATTAACAGACATAGCGTATTACTTCCCAATACGATTCGCTGTCTAATTTGCGGTCCATCTAATTGTGGAAAGACCAATGTAATGATAGGCTTATTATTACATAAAAACGGCTTAAAATTTAAGAATGTTTATCTGTATTCAAAAACCACATTTCAACCAAAATACTGCTTTTTAAATGAAATCTTGAATCAAATTCCAGATATAAAATTTAACATATTTAATGATAACAAAGACGTTATTGACCCGGATATTGCTTTACCAAATTCTGTTTTTATTTTTGACGATGTGGCATGCGAGAATCAGACAAATATACGTAACTATTTTTCAATGGGACGGCATAAAAATATAGATTGCTTTTACTTGTCCCAAACTTATTCGAAAATACCAAAACAATTAATACGAGATAATGCAAACTTTTTAATAATTTTTAAACAGGATGATATAAATTTAAAACATATTTATAATGAACATGTTAATTCAGACATTGATTGGTCCAAATTTAAAAACATATGTTTAAAAACATGGACTTATCCGCACTCATTCTTAATTATAGATAAATATAGTGAATTAAATAATGGTAGATACAGAAGTGGATTTGATACATTTATTAAGTTCGATTGATTTCATTTAAATACAAGTCATAACTACTAAAGTCATCATTTCTTATAATTTAATGGATGTGGTAACATCGTTATAAAACATGGAAAAAAAATGGAAACACCAAATACTCGCCTCAGTTAAAACAATTAAAAACAAAATAAAACAAATAAAGGATGAAGAAGACAACACAAACTTAAATTTAAATAAAATATTTAAACCTCTCACTGATCCTCTTAATAAAATGGCTGAATCTAATTCATATAAAAGTGATATTAAATGCACTTTTGATACAAATGATTCATCACTGTGTAATTATTCCAACGGTTCACCCGACGACAAATTTCAAAGCTATAACTCTGCTAAAAGTGAAAATACATTAACCGATAGTGAATCAGAAAAACAAATACATTCAACGCCATTTAAAAATGAAAAAAAAGTAACCAATTTAGACACTCCCCTTCTATCAATATTAGAAAAACAAAATTTGCTTGATGAAAATAATACATTAAATGTACCATTTGGAGTACGGGATGAAAACAAGCAATTATTCATGGGAAACATACCAATCTCTTTTAAGGTTTTTGGTAAAACTTCTAGCGACAATGAAATTTCTTTAATGACCCTTGGAAATATAAACTACGAAATGACACCTGGTATTAAGGAACTTTTATTTAAAAAAAAGCCGGATTTAAATTTGGTAACAGAGAGAGATAAAATAGTTTATAAAGATATGTTACACAATACTAATGCTCACAAAAGAGATTTTAATCGTTTAGGCCAAATAAGAGGAGACAAAAGCATGAAGTACTGCCAAATTATAAAACCCTTATTTTTTGATCGAGATGAAGTGGAAAACAAAGCTATCAAGCGTGGAACTGGAGTTAAATCCCCAAGTTTTAAAAAAACCTATAAATCAAATACAGATTTTATTTATTGGGACGATCCTAATGAATTAATTGAAAGACTTATGCTTTTGGTGGCATCTAGAGATGCTGGTAACAGTAATCATGACAATGAAATTATTTCAATCATAGAAGAGTTAAAAGAAGCTGGTATAATTAAAGAATAAAATGACTAAGCGTTGCGAATATTTGTTTAGTCTTTAAGAATCATTCAAACATGAATGTCAACAAATTCGGCCATCACCTATATAAAAAACAGAAAAAAGATTATATAATCCAAAGCGAATGTTCTATAAAACAATCTAGTGATGGAAATTTAAACGCCCAAAATAAGATCCTTAAAAATTTGGAACATCCAATTGATCTGAATGACAGCGCAACCAAAGAATATGTTGATAAATCTCTCATTAATATTTTGAATAAAATTTCATCTAACACAAACTTGCTTATTGAATTAAATAATCGAGTTAATAAATTAGAAGTAATATTTAAACATTATAATAAACATGAGCAAAAAAAGTGTGGTAAATGAGATTCATAAATATGCAAGGGTAAATTTTCCTCGAAGACATGTTGTGATGAAAGATATTGATGACCTTTGGCAAGCTGATTTAATAGATATGCAAGCTGTTTCTAAATTTAACGGTGGTCATAATTTTATTTTAGCCGTTATCGATACTTTTTCAAAGTACGCATGGGCATATCCACTGAAAAGTAAAAAAAAAGAAGTTGTCACTCGAGCTTTTCAATCTTTATTACATAAAGGACGAGTGCCTAAACACCTACAAACGGACAGAGGCAATGAGTTCTATAATGACAAATTCAAAAAAATTGTGGATAGTTATAAAATAAATCACTACTCCACTTACTCTACTAAAAAAGCATCTATTGTAGAAAGATTAATCCGAACATTGAAAAATAAGCTCTACAAAGAATTCAGTTTCAGAGGAAACTATATATGGTATGACGAAGTTCTTAATAAAGTGATTGACATATACAACAATACCATTCATAGAACAATTGGTATGTCTCCAGCACAAGTAAAACAAAAAAATAAAGATATATTACTGGAGAGGTTCAAAAAGAATCTTACCTCTATCCCTAAAGAAAAATATAGAAAGAAATTGAATGCCAATGATTATGTGCGCATAAGTAAATATAAAGGCACATTTGAAAAAGGGTATACGCCGAATTGGTCAACAGAAATTTTCAAAATCATCAAAGTGCAAAACACTGACCCAATAACTTATTTATTAGCGGACATGAGGCATCGTCCAATACTAGGTGCATTTTATATACAAGAACTACAAAAAACTCAGCACCCTGATGTTTATCTTGTCGAAAAAGTTTTGAAAAAAAAAGCTAAAAGGTGTTACGTTAAATGGCTCGGGTTCCCTTCCAGTGAAAACAGTTGGATTAACAAAACGAATGTTTTATAAAGATTGATTATACATAATTGTAATTCAGTCTCCATCTGGTTATGACGGAAGATAGTCTTCTGAATAGATTAATCAACAAATTGCCATTTGAACTTCATCTACCAGGATATAATTTCTGTGGACCAGGAACTCGCTTAAAAGAAAGACTGGCTCGTGGGGATAAAGGCATCAATCAGCTGGACGAATATTGCAAACAACACGATATAGCCTACAATAATTCATCTAATTTACATAAACGGCGTAAGGCAGATATAATTTTACTAAAAATGGCGAAGACACGGACTACTTCTGCTAATGCTAGTCCCGGAGAAAAAATAGCAGCTTCATTGGTTAATAAAGCAATGTTGGCCAAAGTTGCTTCTGGTTCTGGAATGAAAAAGAATTTTAAAAGCATTGTATCTCACACTAAAAAGCAGATTCGTAAAATGAAACCAAAATGTAAAAAAATGGCAATAGAACTGGCATTTGCTGCAGCAAAAGATTTAACGAAAGATTTACCTATTAAACTACCACGAATTATTCCTTTACCAAAATCAGGAGGTGTTCTTCCTTTAATACCTATTTTTGCGGGATTATCAGCTGCTGGAAGTCTGGCTGGTGGAGTATCCGGAATCCTTAAAACGTACAACGAATACAAAGCTGCAAAAAAACGTCTTTCGGAGTTAAAGAGACATCATGATAAATTGGAAGGTTTAACTATAGGCAAAGGGCTATGCATTAAACCATATAAAAAAGGTTTTGGATTATACTTATCTAAAAAAAAAAAAAACTAAATCAACGGTTGCCTAGTCGGGCTCTTACAAATATAGATTTATTGAAATATTGTAATAATATTCCTTACTTTAGAGGTGTTTTTATGAGAGATAATTTACCTAAAAGACCATATCCTATTGAGTGTGGTGTCGTCAATTTAGATAGCTCAATAAATCCTGGAACTCATTGGGTAGCCTATGTGAAAATTGACGATTACATTGAATATTTTGATAGCTATGGGAACTTGAGGCCGCCTAAGGAATTTATAAAATATATGATGAAGGGAAACATTCTATATAACTATAATAATCATCAAAAAAATAATACGTATAACTGCGGTCATTTATGCCTTAAATTTTTAGAACAGTTTTGGTGTAATACAAACAAATAAATAGTGGATGTGTTTTATGTTTTCTCCAGTTTAGTATAAATTGTAGAACAGTCTACGACTATGTCTATCTCATTAAGTTTTTCTGGAAAGAAATCTATATTAGAAACCACTTTTCATCCACCTCTATCTTTAAATCATAGCTATGAGTGCGGATTATTATATTTCTCTGTTTTCAATGTTATACCAAATATATCAGATGTTAACAATATATTTAGTTACGGTGAAAAAAATAAAAGATTAAAAATTCCAAATGGAAATTATGATTTACAAGACATTGCCGACTATTTAAATAGCAAATTGGATGACTGTGAACTCAATATTGAATCCAATTCAAATACTGCAAAATGTTCTCTTTTTTGCACAAAACCTGTTAATTTCCAAGTAATAAATAGTATGGGAAACATGTTAGGTTTTCGAAAAGAAATACTAGAAGCTAATAAATGGCATGTATCAGAGAATCCAGTGAACATTCTTCCAACAACAGTCATAAGGATCGAATGTGATTTAATACACGGCTCGTACATTAATGGTTTATCTTCCCACATTATTTATGAATTTGTACCAAACGTTCCTCCAAGCTTTCGGTTTATTGAAAAACCTAAAAATATTATATATTTTCCCGTAAAAGACAACAACATATCATCAATTACAGTAAAAGTTGTTGATCAAGAAGGCAATCTCATTGATTTCGGTGCAGAAGAAATTCAGATGAGCCTTCATCTACGCAAGCAGAAATGATTGTATTTGGTCAAAACACAAAAAAATATAATATTATATCACCAAAACCAAAATTAAAAAACGGTATTATCAGCTATGCTTTCAAAAGGCATAGACGTATCAGAAATCCCAAAGTAAAAAAAATAACAAAAAAGAATAAAGATTTTTTACGAGCTCTGGGTTTCAAAATATGAATATTCTCGATATTGATAATTCACCACATTTCGACAACTCTATTGAGAGTTACGAAATACATACATATAATCCATACAATAACAGTTTTAAAGCCAATGATGAAATACGCATATCTATCCAACAACAAGACATATATGTACTACCATCTGCCAGCTCTATTTACATCGAAGGACGTGCTACGGTAACTGGAAAAGATGCTGCAGGCCATCCTACTAAAAAACCTGTCAATTTTACTAATAATCCAATATCATATCTGTTTCAAGACATTCGATATGAAATAAATGGCGTAGAAATAGATCGTATCAGGAACTCTGGAATTTCTTCTACTATAAAATCATATATTTCTATGAATTACGGTGAGAGCAAAGTTGCTGCTGTATGGGGTTGGAATATAAATGGTCAAAATTCCAAAGATGATTTCTTTAGTGTTGTTATACCACTTAATAAAATGTTAGGGTTTGCTGAAGATTATAATAGAATAATTTTAAACTGCAAACATGAACTGGTACTTAATAGAAGCAGCACTAACTATAACAGTGTTATTATTGATAAAGATGACAGTATTGAAATAGATATACTGAGAGTTCAATGGCGCGTACCACATGTGAAAGTTTCTGACCGAGAAAGGCTTTCATTACTTAAATTTCTAGAAAAAGATAAACCTATACAAATGGCTTTTAGAAATTGGGACTTATATGAATATCCTTTGTTGCCAAGAACCACAAAGCATTCATGGTCTGTAAAAACGGCTTCTCAATTAGAAAAGCCTCGATATGTTATATTTGGTTTACAAACTAATAGAAAAAATAACAAAACTAAAGATAGTTCTACATTTGATCACTGTAATTTGACTAACGTTACATTATTTTTAAATTCCCAATATTATCCTTATGATTCACTAAACATAAAGTTCGATGAAAATAAGTATAATATATTATACGAATTATATGCCAAATTCCGTCAGTCTTATTACAACCTCCCAGCTGATCCGTTGTTAAACATTAACGAATTTAAAGAGAAAGCTCCTTTGTTTATAATAGACTGTTCACGACAAAATGAAAATTTAAAATCAGGACCAGTGGATGTACGTTTAGAAATTGAAAGTGCCCAAGAAATTCCAAATAATACAGCAGCCTATTGCCTTATTGTGAACGACCGGCTTGTTGAATACAAACCACTAAGTAATATTGTACGTAAACTAACATGAATGCAATTGTAGACGTACAAGGTTTCAAAACTGATTCTAATGAATTCATTGTAAAAGAAATAGCACTACAATTTGATAAACAAATAATAAATCTTGTATTTAAGCCACCCTTCCCGTTTTATGACTTAACAAAAACAGAAAAAAGACAAGTATGCTGGATTGAAAGAAATAGACACATTTATTGGAAAGAAGGACTTATACCGTATAATTATCATAAGATTTATATTGCAGAAATTTTAAGGAACTGTAAAATATATGTCAAAGGTTCAGAAAAAGTTAGATGGCTAAGGAAAATATTAGAACAAGATAATATAATGTATGACGGAATTAGTAAGTGTATTTTCGATCTAGAGGATTATGGTTGCCCTAGTTTACTAAGTTTGTATAGAAAGTATATTTCATGTTCCGATGTTTATTGTTGTGTATATCATACTTCATACTGTGCTCTAAGAAATGTAATTTGTCTTCAGAAATGGAATGTAGAAAATAAATGTTTTTAAAATTACCTATCTTTTTAATAAAATCCTATCCTATTTAATTTTAAAAAATAACCGTTCGGATTAAAAATAACTAGGGGTGCCTAATGCATAAGCACTCTTAGAATCCTTAAATCTTGTAAAGTTACAATAAGGATGGACGATTGTGCAAACAGCTCGATCCGAACTTAGCCCATTGATATCAAGAAGAATGCCAGTTGTGATCTATATAACGGAGAGAATTGGGGGTCATGCATCGCGAGCTCGAGCGAAGCGAGAGCGATGCAGATGCAGAACCCCCAATTCTCCCCTACTACCATTACGTCGTGTTACCTGCTACGGTTGATGTTATTAATTGAGTTATGTACAGTAACGGCCTACATCGTGTCACTGTAACGGCGTAGTAACGGATACGTCGCAGCGATAAGGGGTACGATTAGTTTTGGAATAAAAATACTATGTTACTATTGCTCTCACACCGTTTGATCAGACAAAATAAGGTTAACGAATTTGACATTAAACTTTATGGGGAGGTAGACTGATACAATTTTAACAAAAAAACAATTTCTTACAAGAAAATATTTTAAGAGAAAAAAAGCCACTAATTAGTAGGTAAACCTCCGTAAGCAGCTTTGGTTCATTTTACATCGACAAGTGAAAACGAGAACATGATCAAAATAGTCGAAGCCAATCTAAAACGCATTAATGAGGATAACTTAAATACTACCCATCAGATCTTACTGAAATTTAAATAGGACACCAAGACAAGCACCACCCCTTCAATATAAAAAATCTCATCAAAATCGGTACCCCCTGTACCGAACCTTAACTCCTTTTTTAAAGACGTTAAGTCTTAACAATGAACATCTTTGCCTGTAATTTAACTGGCACCCATACCCTTAGAACCAGGGTATTGTGAATATTACTGCTTGGCGTACAAATAGATACGGTGGCAGTACGTCTTTGGACGAACTCCTTTACAAAGAGTTCTACTGCTGCACGCATATTTTTTGCCGCAAACCTGCAAATGTGGAAAGAGTTCCCACCGCGGTATTCCCAATTAGCTTTAACATGGGGCTCTTTAAACGGCAAGTCAACAAAGCCCTTAAACATATTAATATAAACTTAAACGTAAAGGAAATGTCGTTAACGGTAGTTAACGTTTATATTAATACAGGCGGCCTGCTTGTGTGTCAAATTCAACATAGTAAAAATAAATAAATTCCTTAAACAAAAAATTTTGCACATTTTTTAACGAAAAGCATATGTTTGTTTAATTCTAAAATTCCCACGCTGTCTACAAAACAAATTAGGCAAAATAAAATAACCTATTAAAAAAAATATATTCGTAAGCGTCTCAAATGTAGCGTAAGTATAGCGGTTGATAAACGTGAAAAAAAAAGAAAGAAAAAAACAACAAAAATTTTGGTATATAATCACTCCCTTCCACCACCCTCTCAGACAGAACAAGAATACAGACGTGACGTATATATGTATGTAGAAAATATTTTTTTTATATTTTCACCTTAGTTTAATTGAAATGAACAAGAACTAGGACCGGCGGATAAACACACACGCCGACATAAATATTCTGAGTAGTAATTGCCACTAGCGGTCACCCATCCAAGCCTAGACTGCACCAACATGACGTTGCTTAACAATCAAACGCTGCTCTAAATTTATAAAAATAAATAATATAGCTTTTTTCGTTAAGTAATTTAATTATCAGAAACTATAAGTTACTTCCTGTTGATCTAGAATTATAAATTATGGAAGAGCTAATTTCTTGCCAATTGTTTTAAAATTATGAGTCTATCATATAAATACATTTTATTAGTTACCTATTTAGACAAAATTGGTACAAGTACAGTGATATCTAGTGTCACAGCACAGTGTGTTGTGTCCTGGAACCTTCGGTGGGCGAGTCGATTTTATTCCTTATTGGTTTCTATTCAAGCCAAGTTTATGGTATATTTTACTACTTTTGTACCGCAGATTGGAAAACATTTGCCACAACCTGTCGCGGTGAGGATTTACTACTCTCAAGAGACGTGGCATACTTGCGTCTAGTGCCGTTCAGAAACAAACATTATAATGTAGTGTAGAATTCTGAGTGAGTTGTAGATTCTGTTATTTTGTGTTTGAAGTGTTTGTAGCTGTTTACAGTTGTTGATTCAGTGTGTTTAATTTGCTGCTAAGAACGCAGAGATAATGAAATTTTTTGACTTGAAGCTAGAAGTTAACCAGGCGGGATTTTGTAAAATGCCCGACGAACATGCTATAACAACTTTCATCCTAGACAACAACCGTGGCCAACGGCTTAACGTGCCCTTCGAAGCACGGAAGTGCTCAGTAGTAATGCGTCTAGCCTTCTTCTATCCAAGCCATGACCGCAGCGGACATTGCTTAGTTGATCGGTTAAGAAAGCTACGCTATGGGTGCCTCATTAGGCAAGCTACGCTCCCCCCGACGGTTCCCGCCTTGTCGTGGCGGTGGGGCTTAGTAGCCGTGGCTTGGTCACCCACGGTGAAGCGAAGAGGAACCAGGGGCCGTGTCGACTTGGGACATCGGCCGGCCCCGGAGGGGCCGCTCCACTGGGCTTTGCCTCTAAGTCCAGTATGGAGCGGCAAGGGGGGGTAGGCTGCGGTGCTGTCAGGACAGCACCGCATCTGACGGGGAGGGGCCACGGCGGGAGAGGAGTGCCGGTATTACGGTGCGCCGCTCTCCCTACCTTCCGTGGCCACGGCGGGGCCGCCACCGTTCGATGGCGGACGCGGAGGGGCCGCAGGGGAAGAGGAGTGTCGGTATAGCGAGGCGCCGCTCTCCCTATCCTCTGCGGCCGAAGTAGCAGGCGACGGGGCTACTTATCTGACCCGTCGCAGGGGGACCTCGGGCGTCAGAAGCGGGGGTTGTCTGACGCCCATTTGCGGGCTTGGTCCCCGGGTGGTAGCGACGTGCCATGTGTTCTGGTGCGTCGTGAGGGGTAGCACCCCAGGAGGGGTCCGGCAACGGACAACCGTGGCGGGTTCGTGGTCGAGAGCTAAAGCGTCCCTGCGGCCCGCCGAGAAGCGGTAGAGTTGGAACACCGTGTGTTATTTAGTCGGTAGGGGCACTTGCTGCTGTGGAAGTAGTTGGTGTCGAGCCCGACATATCCCGGCCACTTTCCCCGAGGTGGACGGGAATGCGTAAATGCATTTTTCACACGAAAATAAAAAAAAAAAAGGCAAGCTACGCTACGAGCGCTTTACTTAACAACTTAATAAAACATAAAAAAATAACTCCGTTTTTTATGTTTGATTAAGTTTATCGCCCACACCCGTGTTCCAGCAGCTGTCCTGAAAGAGCTAGTTGCTACGGCTACGGTTTCACTTACAAGCGAGTGTGGCAGTGATCAATACTTACCGTATTAATATAAGTTCTCAATAAAACATAATGATAACTGTATCCACGTTGAAAACATAATTTAAAGGATTTGTGCGTGTAAAGGGAAAATCGTTAAATTAAATTTTATGATACGTATGTGTACTTATAAGGGGAAGTTTTCTTAGTAAAAAGAAGAAGTCCCACCGCGCGGGGCAGGGACTAGTTTATAGATAGCTTTATACTTGCTTATAGTAATTGAATGAGTAGGAGTTCTATACAAAGTGTTTCCTTGACACAAAGGAGGTTCTTATTTGAGGCTACTAAAATGTATGTGTTTATACCGTAGATTTCTTCATCTCCCGTAGTCAGAGTGTCACCCTTGCAGAGGCCGCGATGCGGTCATCTTTCACGCACGTCACAGATTTCACGTGGTAAAAAAACAGTAAGTAGTATAACTCGAAATTCCACAATTCAAGAAAAGTAGATATTATTATGCGTATTATCGAGAACACATGCGGTAATAAGGCAATATTTGTAGGCAATGCCACACCATCGAAGTGTATGGTGCGGGGCGCGGTCCAACGACTCACTATGACTCGTTTGCTGCGGCAATCACAGCTTGTTGCGGGTAGTAGAAAAAAACTCTGCATTTTTAACATACTCCTAGTAACTAATAAATACAACTAGGTGTCCACAATCGCTGTGCTGGACATGCGGGTAGGCGATCGCAGGACGTCGAAAGCGATGTTTAGGATGGTTGGTTACAGCGCCATCTGTCGCTCTACAGAACCTCGTTGACCAGCGGAATGTACCGCGGGCAAGTGAGGTTGACTTGGAGCAAAGGGTGTTTTTGGCGGCCATACATGTATTTTTGTCCTCAATTTTTTTATGTGATGAGGTGACGAGACGGACGAGCTACTCGCGTGACGTCACACTTGTCTGTTGCAGTTGCAGTGTCACCTTTCTAGTTCTGTTCGATACTGCACTGCGTCGTCACTCCGAGACGTTAGTTCTTATGTGTCTTCACTAGTAATTTATGTTGCTACAGTGCCCTAGCACACCTAAACAAAGTAGTGTTTGCTTACTACTGCTTCGAGGCAGTACATCTGAAATCTGTGGTGAGACCATTATGGTTAAACTAAAAACCATCACACAAATATCATTTTAGGCATTTTTTTTTAAACAGACTCCAATTTTTTGCTATTATTTAGTTTATTTATTAGACCAACAGCTAGGACAAAGTATTTTACAGGCACATGAGACTTAACAACTATGTCTCAAGGTGACGGGCGCAGTGCAATTCGTCACTTGAACGATGAACTGCATCTGTTATAGGCAGAGGTAAGAGATTCGAACGATTTTAACGCATTAAGCTTCTTCACAAGGCATTGTTGCAAATATGCGAACTTACACCATTTTCACCTTTTTCAAATAATACCGAAAGTTATATCACAATAAACCACGAATAACGAACGTTTCTGTGAACAATTCATATGAGTGTCGACAAAAAGAAACTAAGATGAATATTTCCCGCTACAACGTTATTGTATTGTTAATATGACTTTTTAATTAAACGGTGGCGTTTATTGAACGCCCTTCAGTTGCTTGTGTTGGATGGCAAGATTTTTCCTATTTTTTTTTTATACCTGAGCTACTTAGTGGTATAATTATATATTTTAATCCAATAATATGTTGGCTCTCAATTTTATACCTAACATTGTTGAGTTTTGTACCCAATGAGCAAATTCGGTACCCTATTTTATTTGTGTCTTCACTTAATTACTTGATAGTTTGCTATGGTCTATGACATAGCTAGCTCATTTAATTTACTTTTGATATATAAACATAGAGTAATGGGTAAAGTAGAATTTAATTATGAGTTTTATATAAATAATATTTTTAATGGATAAGTATTTATATACTCGTATCATTATCAGCCGGAAGACATCTACTATTGAACAAAGCCTCCCCCATAGAACACCACAAAACACGGCTACTAGCCGCTTGTAACCATTGGCTACCAGCGACTTTAACAAAGTCTTCAGTCCACCTATAGGAACCTACCAATTAATACAATTTATACACGCGGCGAAACAAAACACTTAGTCTTTTTATTGGCAGTCGGTAAAAATAAATCTTCAAACAAAAACCCTTTACGATTTTTGGTATGTACTTTGCTTATATTATAATAATATTTCAGAGCCTGTTAAAATAAAATGGACCAATTTAGTCAATTTCTAACCCAGATAGGTAACTGAAACAAAATAAAAAACTTTACATTTTTATGCAAAGAATAATCGACTTTTTCTACAAAATGTTTTATTCATTAAATTAAATTCACGGGTCTTTTAAAAGCCTGTTTCACTTGAAGTCACTTTTGAGCTCCATTTTTGTAATAAAGTTTATGCTAGATATGGTATGATGTTGAAATTTAAATCAGTTCTCAATCTAAGACATTATACGTTAAGCTTGAGTCAAGTCTAGTACCCTTAAAATTATCGATTGTTGATTCAACATTTTCCTACCATTTCCCAAACATGTGGGGTCAGTCGGTACAATATATAACAATATATTGTATTATATATAACACAAGTATAAATAATAATAATAAAAATGTTTGTGTTTACAACACAATCACAAGAACCATCTTGGAAGAGTTATTTCATTGAATATAGAGGCGGTACTGCAAAACAACCTAAGAAATAGTGCAAAACTGTTCCAAACTGGGGTTGGATTTGGTAAAAATCGTATGCAAGGGAATTGTATGAAAATATAAATGTACAATATAATTCATAATAAAAAATCACTCAACAAAACTTTGATGCTTTTAAGATAATACAGTTGGAATGTTTTTTTTTGACAATTACCTATTGTATTCACTAAATGAATGTATCACAATTAATTACTGTAATCATTAGACGCTTCATTTCTGTTTGAAGTGATTTATAAATTGACATAAATATATATAAAGAACCATCAATTACCAACATCAGCCGCAATGTCCACCATTGAACAAAGTCTCCCCTATTGGGGGGAATTTGCTATGATCCTCACGCTTGGCAAGCGTCTTGAGGATCACAGCTGAAGTTGTCAGTTCTTCAGAAGGCACAGCTTCCCATCTACCGATATTTTCCCCTTAGTCGCTTTTTAGACACTTACCACCTTTGGGAGGGGAAGTGATATTCTAACCCACGGGTAGGTATATATAAATCATTGGAATAGATAAGTTGAAGTGCTCTTAGCGAAGTTTGCTTAGCTGTTCTTAACCGATCAGCAAAGTTAAGCAACCTCCGTTGCGGTCATGAGTTGGATGTGTGACCGCTAGTGACATTACCACTGGGCGTTTCCGTGCTTCGGAACGTGCGTTAAGCCGTCGGTCCCGGTTGTTGTCTTCGGATGACAGTCGTTATAGCATGGTGGTAGGGCATTTAGCTAATGCCCGTATGGATCACTTACCATCAGTGATCAAAGGCTAACCTATAAGGCAAAAACAAAAAACAAGAAAAAATATAGATTACTATGCTAGTTTTTCGTGGCAAATGACAACTGTTTATTTGTATAGTATTTGATTTCCTGTAAAATTTTAGGTTTTTATTTATTCATTGAACTAATTTGGATACACCACCAATGGCAGTGGTTTAATTTTTTTTATTATAAGATATCTATAGACGAAAGAGATACGTCAGTAAAAATTAATATAACACGAATAAGATAAATCATCGTGTTATAACATAGTATATTAATATGTGGTCTTTGCTGTTATTATAAAACAGATTGTATTCGCGCCATTTATGGCATTATGATATAGGCAACCATTTGCATGTCGTATATACCCCCATTTATCATATTGTCAAGGATGAGCAGTCTGGACTTACGCTCCATTCTCACTACACGTTCGTCGATGCGCGGTGAAGATACCACCAGCAACATATTCTTTATCCCTCGCCGTGCATTGTGATCATATTATAAATTAAACACCTAATCTTTACTGTTAAGCCAACGTGACGTCAAAAGACACGTAGCAAAACTGAAAGAATTGTTGACACGTGTGGCTTCTACACGAAGCACCCTCAGGAGGTTTTGACTCTTCGAGCGCACGATCGAGAATATATATAAATTTTCGTAACTGTAAACAGTATGATCTTATTTACATCAAAATTTCACTTTGAATTTATTTCAGTAGAAACAAATATTATTTGATGATTTAACATTTTGCTGCATGAGGTAATTGAGTCCTTATTTCCTGAATATAGCCCCCACGGAATACCGTACCAAATAATATGATCGTACACCGTAAAAAAGAATTGAAGAAGATATTTTGCGGATTTGATATATCGTTTTGATCCCTCGTAATGATGTCCCCCGGGACGTCTATGGTCGACACTGAGGCAAAGGAAGTAGATACATAACAAGGAACATCTTTTCTGAAGACAAATAAACGGTCCGATGGATTCGACTGCAAAATTTTCTTGTTCGGATGATAAGTATACCTAAATAACTAAACGAGTGCAAGTAGTCAGTCGAGATAATTTCTATAATTATAATTATGAACACTAAACAATACACAGTTAAAGTTATATTTTAAACCTACGTGTATGTATAATTAATGATTATCCATCATCTCTAATAGCATTGATGTAAAATACATTTTGAAATAGGTACATTGCATCGACAAAAATGCTTGGACAATTCCACCTACAAAGCTACCACCAGTCACGTACATAAGTAATTAATTATAATCAATATTGAAAGTAATTAATATTAAAATACGTATAAAATGTATCGCGCAGTTTCTAGTTCGTTGTTTTCGCAGTGTATCTATAACACTCTTTTGCTGAATGTGGCAGTAGAATGTAATTATAACTAATACGTTTTTGATACTTAGTACTTCCGCTGCCATTTAAGAAATATGCCAATCAGTCGTTGTGCGCAAAATATTCAACAACACCCCACTCATCTCGTCGTAAGTGATTGCTTGCTTCTAATTAGACGCATATTTTCCCATAGTAGTTGACTTACAACATGAGAATATTGATATTTTCTTATATTCTTAACCGTACACACAGACCACACATACGCTCGCCGAGTGTATAATATAATAATTTACAAGAAATCTAAAAATAAAATTCCATTTCTGTAACAAGAAAACCACAACCTTCCATTCCGAAATACCTCCAGAGCAAAACACGTCATAAATACAACCGAAAAGGCATAATAATTGTCAATAAAATAAAAGCACCCTCATCAAGAATGACAGTACTGTGACAGGTTAAATTTACAAAATTACGTTTTCACCCTTAGGGGTGGTGAGGTTTGAATGGCGGAATCGAACTTGAGATTGCAATCGAGTTAATTATCGCTCGAGTGATGCTACTCAGGTAATAATCGATCGAAGTTGGTATTTTACTGATTATATGTTTGTAAGGATACTCAAGTCAAGTCAAGTCAAAATCATTTATTCAATTTAGGCGTCTACGACGCTCTTCTGAAGGTCAATTACAAATTGTAATATTGAAATATACTACATTGTACTGCCACGTTCAGCAAACAAAAATTATAGAGCCACTGCGAGAAGAACGGGCAAGAAACTCGGGGCCATTCTTTTAAACGTTTTTTAAAAATGTGTTAAGTACATACTATATAGTAAAATTATTACAATACTTAATTTACATTACGTAGGTGTAAGGCGCTAGCTTGGCAGAGGCGAACCAGTCCAAGCATTTTTGTCGTTTAGGTAATCACAAACTGTGCAGTAAGATTTCTTTATCAAAATATTCTTCACATGCAACTTGAATTTTCTTTCTGTGAGCGTTGTAATATGTTTGGGCAATTTATTATAAAACCGCACACAATTTCCTAAGAAGGACCTTTTATTTGTCTTTGCTAATCTAAAACCTGGCACCGCTATTTTATCTTTATTCCTAGTGTTATAATCGTGAGTTTCACTGTTTGATTTAATTTTGCTCAAATTTTTACGAACATACATAATATTTTCAAATATATACAGACTTGTTAAAGTTAAAATATCAATTTCTTTAAAAATATCTCTCAGGGATTCCCTAGGATCCATTTCATATATGGCTCGAATTGCACGCTTTTGTAAGATAAAGATTGTCTCTATCTCAGCAGCAGCTCCCCACAGCAATATACCATAAGAAATAATACTGTGGAAGTACGCGAAATAAACGAGCCTAGCAGTAGCTACGTCTGTTAGCTGTCTTATCTTACGAACTGCATATGCAGCAGAACTAAGTCTTCCAGATAGATCATGTATATGTGGATTCCACTGTAAAGTTGAATCCATTTTAATTCCCAATACTAAAACCCTACGCCGCTGCCTGAAGATCTAACCGATGCTTGTGATTGCAATCAAGTTAATTATTGCTCGAGTGATGCCGCTCGGTGAATAATCGAATGAACTTGGTATTATAATGAAATTTTGTGTAAAGAGATTTCATACAAGATACGAGGACCCAAGCCTACGCTGATGTCCGAAGATCTGTCCTATACTGGAGATGGCAATCGAGGTAAACATCGCCACTCTTTCAATCATCGTTTTGGGTTGGGTTGATAATCCGAGTTGGGTATTCTCATAAAATTATGTTTGATATGATTCAGTACTAGAAATGAAGACCGTAATACAATAAGTGCGCGCTGTTCGATGGCCCGTCCGTCCAACATTTAAAGGGCGTAATATTTGTTAACGTACATATTCAATGTATTGACCCACTACCTCATTTTGTACTGATCAAACGAACACTGATTGTAAGGCATTTGCCTTTACAAATAAATGTCGCTGAAGCTGTTTCCCATAACAGACCAATCAGAGAATGGCCACGGGTAGTAGTGTGGGATATATAAAATAATCTGTATTTATTTTGACACGTATCTAATTTTATAATTCTATTAATAAATACAGTTAATGGTATTATAAGTAATGTATATGATGTACATTATAACTTTTGTTAGACTAGTATACCACTATTTTTTTTTTTAGCTTACTGGCCAGCCTTTGACCACTATCACCACTACATATATGCTAAGTGATGATGTGGTCAAAGATGTTTTTTAGGCTAAACTAGAATTACTGGCTCTCAAGAACAGCTGCCGCAACACACTGTTACACGACACATTTTCTACTTTAGGGTGGTGTTTAGCCAGGCAGGCATTCGCAAAATAGGCCTACCATCATGCTCAAACGACTACCACCCTAAAACAACAACCGGGACCGCCCGCTAAGTGCCCTGCGATGCACGGAAGCGCACAGCAGTAAGGTCACTAGCGGTCACCCATCCAAGTCCTGACCGCGGTGGACGTTGCTTAATTTAGCTGATCGGTTAAGAACAGCTTAAAACGCTACGAGCGCTTCATCTACTGACTCTTAACACCAATTTTGTTAAGATTGCTTGCATTTATCCATTTTATAATATTTGTATAAGCATTTACGTGTGCTGAGCGAGATTATTAAAATTCCGTAAGATGGAAAAATAACTTGCTTGCAGTGGGATTCAAATTTGCAACTACAATTTTATAGCTGCAGTTTCGATTACCGATAGAAGCTAACTAATTCAGTCAATCCAACGGATCTGTTGACCTAAAAAGTAGCCTTCAATTATAATAATGAAATATATTTTGAAACTAGGTAATATCATATGTACTGATAAAAGGAAATGGCATCGTAGGGTTATTACGCTCGTTGTTCGTGGTGGAGTTAAGCAACGTCCACCACGGTCAGAAGTTAAATGGGTGACCGCTGGTGACATTACTACTGAGCGCTTCCGTGCTTCGGAGGGCACGTTAAGCCGTAGGTCCCGGTTGTTGTCTTTGGATGGCAGTCGTTATAGCATGGTGGTAGGGCATTTTGCGAACGCCCGCCTGGCTAGCTACCACCCTCAAGTAGAACATCTGTCGCCAAGCACCTAACGGTGTGTTCCGACAGCTGTCCTTGAGAGCCAGTAATTCTAGGTTAGCCTGAACAACATCTTCGACCACATAATCACTTACCATCAGGTGAGATAGTGGTCAAAGGCTAACCTATCAGGCATAAAAAAAAATTACATAGCTATAATAAAGCCCTACGAAGCGATCTCCACTTATCAGTCGTTAGGTGCACTTACGCCCTTGTCTTGCCGATTTCTCGAACAAATACTTAACGAAGAGCAAAGTGGAAACATGACACAGTTTATATCAGTTATTAAACTTTATATAAAGTCATATTCAAAGAGATTTAGGCTAGAATAGACTTGTCAATTTGTTGTGAGGTATCTAATTCGGAAAAGTTTAAATAGCTAACACAGGTGAATCATTCGCAATACGTCCATTCCTAAAATGCCGCTCCCCACCTACCTATTAGTTTTACAACGCCTTCCTCGCATTTGCTTTCTTCCCACTAAGTAGTTCATTGCAATTTTATGTGCAGACACTCGAATGGCTTTTTTAGCTTTAAATATTTTTTTATACATTTTTACATTTGCAATATAAAGATATACATATAGAATACGTTCCTGCTTTGTATTGTTGTAATCACTACGATAAAATCTAATATACGATAAAAGTACTAAAACATTTCCTTTTATTGAGACTTTGCAAGACGAATTACATTATACCACATCAGTGTTGATGTAGCAACACACCTAGACCTAATTGGATTGGTAAGGCATCGAATCGGTACAGATTATCTACCGAGTGAGCTTTAATAATTAACAAATGCTTCTTAATTGAGCGTCAAGGAAACTGGACAGGAAGTGCTTGGTATACAGCGTCTTGGCAAAAACTTCGCACAGAGCAACTCGCCCCCTCCGCCACTTGTAGCGCGGCGAACGTCAAGCTTTCACAAAAAACGAAACCGCACCAAAAGTATACAGAGAATATAACAAACTGATAAAACACCGTTCCAAAACTGACACTGCGCCAATCGCAAACTATAAAGAAAAAGTGCCCATATGATATTTTGCTAAAAGTTAGTGTACTGCAACGAAAATCAACTGTGCATTAACTTATCGGACTATCATCAGAAGTGCCCTGTTTCGTAGGGCGAAACAAAGGGACTTAAATTAAGACCCAATGAAGAAAAACACCGGCCTTGTTTGCTAGACCCTTGGCTTGTAACGAGACACCTACACTTGGGGACATGATGAAGTATACATTACGAAAGGGAAAGGGCTATTTGAGAACCTCTCAGCTGTGATAGTAAGAAAGTGAGGAAATTTCTCATATTTTCCGTTTTTATGAATCAATAAACATATTGAAATATTAATAAAACGCAAATGTTTTAATGATTGGCAACACTATTATATGACACAGAAATCATACATTTTTATAAAAATATAAGTCTGTGACAGAATTATACGCTTCTAAAATAAAAATTAAAGAACTAAAAAAGATTTCAAACCAAATATGCAGTTATTTTGTTCATTTTACATCAATAAGTGAAAATGAGTACATCATCAATGTGTTCGCGGACAATTAAATACGCATTATTAAGAGTCACACAAATATTTTGTTTGTCAGATTTCTCTGCAATTTAAATGGGACTACATGACAAGCACCAGCTTTCGAATATAGAAAAGTCATCAAAATCAGTACAGCCTGTAAAAAGTTACGAGGTAACACATACACAAAAAACATTCCAACTGAGTACCTTTTAATTTTTGGAAGTTGAATAATATGTTTTTTTAAAGTTTAGTAGTTAAGTAACAACGTTTTTTTTTACTTAGCGCCAAAATCCTAATAAATACTTAACTTTAAAAAATGGATTAGAAATAACTTCGTTCAAAGGCGTAATTCGTAAAGCCATTACAGCTCCAACGCCAAAGAAACTCGGCCATCCGCAAAGAAATACTCAACTTCCGCGTTTTTCTTCGGCATAGGTGACGTCACGGGAAAGTAAAATATTGCGAACAGTATTCTTAAGAATTTTGCCAACTTTTCTGGGAATACATTCTTAGTATCTACTAACTCTTGGGAAAGGAAAACATACATTACAGGTTTTGTTGAAAAACCATGTGAGCGTATTTCTTTTGTGATTGAAATGTGGTGTGTACACAGCAATGTGTTCACTTTAAAAATATTATCATAATAATGCAGTAAGTATACTGCGTAGCAAAACTTTTATAGTCTTATAAGAATTTTCTAATAAGTAGGTAGTAGCATTTACACCTATTGATAAAAGGGAGGTAAGTGAAATACATCAACCAAGAATAGCGTAAATGCAGTGCTTTTAAAACGTTGTATCGTTATATTTTGAATACAAAGGGGTTTACTGATAAACACAGTTAAATTTAGGATGCTAGTTCTTGAGTTTAGTTTATTTTGAAAATTTAGGTGGGTACTATGAAGGGGAGGAGAGAGTTTGAGACCTGACCGGAGAACATCGAATGTTAACTGCAATTATCAATAAAAGTGAGTGCATTTATTTAAATTATAAACGAATTAATAATCTTTACAAGAATCTACCCAGCTAAGAACCTAAATAAGTAAGGTATGAAAAATTTGACACAAATGAAACTCTTTGTATTTAAAAATAAACTATGTCGAAACTTTGGAAAGTGCTGAACTCTGCACTTTAATATGTGTGAAAAACACGCGAATTTCATTTCAAAAATCTGCACTTTAATGTTGAGTATCACAAAATGTCACCATTTTTATCAATACGAAGCCACGAAAACCTAACAACGCCCGAAAAAATGACATTTATAACAGTAACAGAGAGTAGCTTCGGAAATAGCACTGTTTTACTAAAGGCCACTTAACTTAAATGGCAGATCTATTAGTTATTCAAATGCAATAGCTTATTTGTGTAAAAAAATGTGTTAGAAAAAAAAATTTAGTGCCAGTCTCTATCGCATGCAGACTTTCCAATTTCCCTCTCATTTCCGTTTAGATGTTCTATGCATATCATGAACACTGCTAATGTTATGTAATAGCTAAATGGACTCTTCTAGATCAGAAATGTGTTAATTGTTTGAAAGACCCATACAGTTGATGAAGCTGATGAGTTACTGGATTTTGGTTACAATTCTGTGAAGCAGCAAAGTTTATTATTTACAGTCTAATAACCCATTGCTATGGCAAATGGAACCGTTTTATGGAATATTATAAGAAACGAAATGTTTAACGTTTTTTTTTCTTTTGTAAAATGTATGGGCAATCATATAATTATTTAATACCATCTAAAAATATTATATAGGTGATTTTTTCTGTAACAATAAAGTAGACCAATAATTAAATGCGTGTATAATCCACGTTTCTTCAAATGATTAAACATGTAAGAAGTTTAATTAAAAGCCTCCTTAAAATCTGTGTAATTTTTAGAGCTGAAATATACATATAGCTACTTACTGCTAATTGTTTACGGTCCCGTAGAATTGAGACCGGCAGGCTTGTGTACTCTACACTACACTGTCAAATAACTAAGGAATATTATTATGAAGAAATATTAAAATACGAGTATATAATTACTTTTTAAACATATTTTTGTAGATGAAAGAAACGCAGATTGATATTTAACATTTAACAATAAAGTAAACTTTTGCTTTGAGAAAAAATAGGACCAATATTTAATGTAAACTAACTAAGTATTAAAGTTATACAGATGTCTTGAAACATTTTAATATAATTATTTACCTCCTTCAACCTACATTAGAGTATGTCGGAGTTTGTAAACATGGTACAGTTAATAATTCAAGGCAAGGTACAAGGTAATTGCAGTATTAGGTAGGGGACGAATGTCCTGGCTGAAGAATCAACGTTTAACAAAAGCACCCGTTCTCTGTTCAGAGAGCTGTGTCAAGTGTTCAAGTTGTCCTTAGGATCGCCGACCTACTAAAGAAGATAACTTGTAAACTCCTCATTCTAAAGTGTTTATTTCAAGTAGAAAATCGGTTGCCAAGCATATAACGTGTTTTCCACCAGCAGTCCTTAATAGCTAATTCTTATTCTAGAATCAATCTTAACATCAACGACCACATCATCACTTTACCAAGAGGCCAGACAGTGATGAAAACAATAAAATGAAGCATAGGCGAAATGCTGTATTCGTACATACTTGTGTTGTAAATTTTCATCTACAAGACAAAGCGTATACGCTGTAGAAGAGCAAGCCCGGGACAATAGGATAAAAGCATCAACTGTTTTTTACCTGAATTTCAGGTCCTAAATACTGTTATATTCAAAGTTGTGCAAACAGAACAAGTTATAGTTCGTATGTTTGTAGTTTTATTTAACAAGGTTTAATGCGATGTAAGAGAGTTCTCTAAAGGCTTTTCTGTAGGTTATTGTTCAAACTATCTTTGTGAAAAAGCATTTCATAAATGCTGCAGTTACGTTGCGTACAATGCAAGGAGTGTTCTATGACAGAGAAGACGTATATGCATAGAATTGTTTAAAAGCATGTTTTGTTCCATGTGTCACATACTCAATGGAAACTCTTTACTCTTAATACAATTAACAACGAGTAGGTTTTGGGTTATTGAAAGTGCGTTTGGTTGGTAAATAAATCTGCTTTGTGTATTAGGTCCCGTAACAACAACTTACGTCGTCATATTGCTCATTCAAAGTATTATATCCATTTGTCGCTTATAGTGAAATACAGTATGGGGAAATTGTCTTTATTGTCTTCTTCCGGGAAATGTACTCCCACTTAGGTCTGTGAAACCGATCTCAGCTTTAGGAATCATCTAAGGAGACATTAAAAGACGCTTTATTTAATAAACCAATATTAAGATCATATTTGGGACCTCGATATAAATTATAAACTTATGCCATTAAAAATCTCGGGTCTCAATAGCAATCTTAGGAAGAGTCTTAGGATGGGTTTTTACGGTAGCAAAGTATAAGATGTCTATATATCTATACTACTTAGCGATTGTATTAAGATGGTCATCTTGAGAGCTTACCAGCTAAGACCTATCTTGAAACCACGACTAAGAACGATTTAGTAATACGGACCTGAGTTTGCGTCTGCAAGGTTAGTTTGATTGTATCTATTTATTTCGAGAAATACCTACCAGTATAACTCTTCATGTGCGAGTTCGTCCAGAGAAGTAGTACCTACTGCCATCAAACCTACTTGTACGACCAGGCTTGTTGCATTATTGTGATCCGGTTCGAAGAGCAGTGGTCCGGTGATGTTACGGCACATGCGTCTGTACAACTTCTTTCAACATATTTCAGAGTGATGGGCGTAGTGTAGTTCGTCATTGTGACGAAATGCATATATTATGGGCATAGGTAGCAGCTTCAGATTAAACGCTGAAAAATGAAAAAACGCCATCACTATTGGACTGCACATTAGCTATTTATTTATTTATTTATTAAGGTTTTCCAACAGACTTAACACTAAACAAGCATTTCATACAGAGTTCAATAGACAATTTATAGCGAAAGTCCAATTACAGGAAAACACATCATGCCTGACACAAAAATGGCTTATATATGGAGTGAGTTTACAACAAAAATTGCGCAAAACCATCATAAGATGACGAATCACTGATGATGCTTCAACGCATATGCACTTACAATGTGTACTCGTATTTTGGAAACAATTCAGTATCATATATATATACCTATATCTTAAAGATACCTTCATACAGTCTTTAACAATTAGATGAATAATACTAGGAAACAAAGGAAAATATAAGGAAACTATGAGACATACAAATTTAACATGCTAAGGAGATTTAGTGCTCCTTATATATTTTTTTTATATTTAAACATTAAATTTTTAAAGTTGAGCAGTAAACAATTTAATATGTCAATCTGCTCAACCTTAAAAAGAGTATTATGCTCTCGACAGACTCTGTCGAGAACACTGTGACGTCCAACATTTGTTCTATACGTCTTAGGAGCAAATGGTTTAAAATTCACAATTCTAGCCCCCATACGGGGAACTGTAAAGTTAATTTTAGCGATGAGTTCTCGACAATCTATTAGATGATGATGACATTAGTCATGTGAAAGAGAGGCAGGTAGGTGTGGTGGAACCTTTTGGTGAAAAACTGAAGAAACCTTCTTACACAAATCAAATTACTTAAATGTGATTTCTGTTCTGATGCTACTTAAATCTTTATAAAAAAACCTAAAGGTACATATTTTGGAATCAAATTGTCATTTAAACATTTTATTAAACAAAATTTTATTATTGCTACAAACTTGTTATATTTTTATTAAAACATATAAGTAAAGCTATTTAGCATTTGCCAGCGCCTTAACACCATAGCCCTTATGCTATATGACCATTTAAAACGTACCGCGTTACGTTATCTCCGTGGAATGATAAAATAGTATTCTGCACGCCACTTTCAACTTTGACAGCAAGTAGTTACTACTACAACTTACTACCTTCAAAGTGGGTATCGTACTTATCCCTAAATGTCATAACATTAAAAAAAGTTACTCCTAAAGAGTTCTTTGAAATTTCATCCTAAATTACAAAGTTCCAAAAACACAACGTAAACAACCCGAAAATATATGTTAGAACTTATTTTCTCGTTATCATTCTTCAACCGTATAACACCATCTCATCCATCAGTCACTGCCACAGGTGCTTACTTCAACACTAATTCAGTAACAGTCGCTACATAATTCAAGGTTAGACATTTAACTCGAGCGCTAGATCCAGACCGACATTATCAAGTTTATTTAACACCAAACTGTAATGAAACAAGTCGTCAACAGTGATCCAGCGGCTCCCAGTCGAGACTTCTTAATTGGATAACTTTAATATGAGCTTATGAGGGTAACTATGTAATATCCCCGTCTGGGTCGTTAGGATTGACTAGTTGAATCGCCCGCAGCCTCCTTTGCGAGACAAACGTTTCCAGCGTACGGACAAAATATAAGTGATAAGATGAAGTGACTGTTGGTACCCAGATAGTAAGGTATCCTTAATCCACCAACGGGTCTATTGACAAATAAAAAAGCTCCAAAATCAAATTTTGCTCTGTATTTCGATCAAATCCCATGGATTGTGGCTCGAGTTGACTAAAGAAGCAGGTGTCATCTTCTGTAGGAGTAGCGAGAGTGTTTTGAATCTACCTTGCGGTTTACTTTCGTTGATGTTTTTATCACTGTCGCCTCGGTACAGTACACCAAGCAGTATTGAAACTTACACGAAGAGACAAATTACGCGAGCACTTTGAAACATGAGCTTAGTTCGCAAAAGTTGAAGGAACGGTATAATATGGTGTGTTGATGCATGACCTTTTTTTAAGATATGGATTTGTAAGAGATAGGTATGTTGCTCGCCAGTTGGTTTGCACCAAGTTTCTCCATTATAGTTACAGTATCTCCGTTTTGTGTACGTGTCAAACTACGGTAATACTTACCTACCAAGATAGACAATGAGTGAGCATTATACAGTTAAATTATCTATCTAACATACATTTTCCAACTAGCCACATAATTCCCAGCTCAAGACTGAAAGGACTGTTCTATGCCCTCCGATGTCTTAAAATTAAAACGTTACTTATGAAATACATTTGCCTGCCATCCATATATAATAGCCATGGAGGCAGACACGGTCATAAATCAAAGCTTATGCTTTTTACAGTTAAAAGTATTATTTGTGGGATCCTGTTAGATGTTACAGGATACATTTTTCTCTGACATGAATGAATCAAGAACGGGACGAATATGATCTTTCTAACATCGAGTTCTACTACTTAGATGCTAAGAGTAGCAGTCAATCGATTATTATCAGTCTATTATACTTTAAACCATATCATCAGGTGTAGTCGAGTCTCATATTTGCTTATCAGATGATTCCTAAACATGTTAATAAAGGTCAAATTGGTGTGATGAAGAAACGTAACTTAATAACGTAACGTAAACTTATCAACTTCTAACACAACCCATCTTGTATGATATCATAATAATTCTACTGTAATGGAACGAGCTACAGCTAAGTCGTGCCTGAGCCATATTGATTGCCCCAACTTTATTACGAACTTATTTCATTGTATGTACACGTGTACTTCAGATACGAATATAACAGTATTTACGCTATCTAATCTTTATATATATATATAAAAAAAAATACGTGTCACGGTGTTTGCCCGCGATGAACACCTAACCTACTGAACCGATTTTAAATTTGATTTGTACACCGTATGCAATTTGATCCAAATTGAAAGATACGATAACTTACATCTCAATTTATAGTCGTAATTACCAGTGTGAAGCCGGGGGGGGTCGCTAGTTACACAGTAAAACGTACTATACGATTTGAAAGGCGTTCTTACTTGGTATTGCACTCAGTTACAAAATTTTAAGGGCAGTTGCGTTCAGATCTATCTATCCTACGAGCAATCGGGGGTTAAAAAAATCATGAACATATAAGTTCACTGCGTTCAAGTCACAGTTTTTTCGGTTCAATAACTCTTTGCAACTTGTTGAGGTATCTCCTAAGAGAAATAATTAAAGATTGAAGTACGACTCCGAATTGACTCCCGATTACCAAATATCGCGGTGATTAGACAAGACGAGATCCTTTTGGGAAAACATCTTATAGCTTTATTGGCTCTGCATTTTTAATAATAAACACCTTTTCATCCCACCATCTCGGAAAGAGTATTTTTAATCTTCAATATCTGAGTGGAAAAGCCGTTTTTATTCTCTAGAGGATAAAGTAAATTGAATTTAGAACATCGTGTGCACTAAGTTTGTGAATTAAAAAATACATTAAACCTATTTACTGCTACCTCTATGGTGCCGAATATATCATACAACTTTTTTTTAATTTGTTAAAAACTCAGACTCGGAACCTTCTTGGTGTTCTTTTTTCAATTTGCTTTGTACGCGGTCCTTTACGCGGCATTTTTCACGTCATTGTTAAACCTTATATTAAAAACAAGAAACTTGAAAACAAGTGAAAAAACTAAAATGAGTGATTCTAGCGACGAGGATGTTTGTTTGACGCCAACAGAATTGACTGAAACTGTTAATAATGCGCAAATGAGCTTTCTCCCTCAACAATCACGCGAGAAGTATTTAAAACAGTACGATACATTTCCTCGCTGAGGTGGAATGAAAAGTTACGTGTTGCACTCGAGTGCAAAGATTTTTCACCTCGTGCTCTTTTGATTCCCTCGCTAACGCTCAGGATTCTAATCTTGAATCACTCGCTACGCTCGTGATTCAATTTTAGGATCCTTCGCTTGCTCGGTCATCAAAATTGAACACGCGGTTAAAAAGCAACTTTGCACTCTTGTATAACTATTATATAATATCATTTGGTAATATTCTCATTATGAAATGAAATACAGACTTTTATTGGCGTATTTTATTTACTTACATACTACTTCTTTAAGAAAATTAAAAAATTAAATTAAATCATTATTCTCCTCACCAAACAATGCTATTAAACATTGTTTTAATTATAAAGTACAATGTGTCCATACCAAGGAGGTTTCAATTCAATTTAAATACACATTATCTGTGGTGAGCGCGCTGCGCTGGTTTTATATTGCATTTTATTTAACCTAAACATTTGATTTGAACTATGATATTAAATAATGTAGTGTATGCAACTGCATATAATTAGGTATTAAAACACTCGTGTAATCTTACTTTGAATTTTAAAACTACACTCATGTTCTAATACTCTCTATAATATGACAGTTGCATAAACTACTATTATACACTCGAGAGCAATGAATCCGGGTCACTTAAAGAATCCTAAAAATCTCGGAAACTAAAAATGCTAGGTTAATGCAATAAATTGTATTTAATAGACAATGTAATACTCCTTAAATGAAGGTATTAAAACTTCTTAGTTATTGTAAAGTTATATCATAAAAAAATCAAATTTGAAAAAGGGCCACTTTCGAAGATGGAACTACGAAATTACAGCATTTGGTTTTGCTTTTGTTTGTAATCTGTCATTTATGTGGGTACATAAACCATGTTAATAGTGCTCTATATTCATTATTCAAGCTGAAATTATGTCGCTTACGCCTGAAGAATGCACCAGAATACTTACAATGCTGGAAACCGGCCGGAGTTAGCGCGATACAGCCAGGACTGTCGGTGTGTCGCTGTCAACAGTACAAAGAGTTCTCCGACGTTACGAAGAAACTGGTTCTAACCTACGCAGACCAGGAACGGGCAGAACCAGGTGTACCACAGCACGAGAAGACCGATACTTGGTGAACACCATGCTTCGAAATCGCTTTCTCACAGGAACTGAACTCACCAATCAGTTTCGACGCCTCGGAGGAAGTAACCCAAGTGCATGGACAGTAAGACGTCGGCTTGCTGAATCTAACTTAAAACCTCTTAGACCTGCAAACGGCCCTAAACTGGAGCGTGGGCATCGTATTTCGAGACTAAGATATGCCCAGAGCCACGTAAATTGGAGTATTGAAGATTGGTCAAAAGTTATGTTCTCCGACGAATCAAAATTTATGCTCTACAAGCACGATGGAAGACACAGAGTGTATCGAAGACCAGGGGAAAGATTCAAGCAAGCATGCATCGAAGAAAAAGTAGCCTACGGTGGTGGGTCTGTACTTGTGTGGGCCGGAATTTCTTCTGAAAGTCGCACAGAGCTGGTGATCATAGAAAACGGCTCTTTAACTAGCGTAAGATATGTGGAAGAAATCCTCAATGATCACGTTGGTCCATTTATGGTCAATTTAGGTGAGGATGCTATATTTATGCATGACAATGCCCGACCTCATACAGGTAGGATTGTGAATGACTACCTTCAAGAGATGAACATTACTCGTATGGAGTGGCCAGCGCGCAGCCCGGATATCAACCCGATCGAGCATGCTTGGGACGAGCTAGGCAGATGCGTAAAACAACGAAACCCTCCCCCAATCACGCTTCGTGAGCTCAAAATTGCTCTCACAGAGGAATGGGAGAATATTCCCCAAAATCGTATAAGGAACTTGGTGTACAGCATGCCAAACCGCGTAAACGCAGTAATGGAAGCACGAGGAGGCAATACGAAGTATTAAAATTCAAGAAAATCGTAATAAAGTTCAAAAATTTCATGTTTCCTATTTTTGTTTTAAGGAGAGATCAGCAGTTTTTTTCTTTATGTAATTTTGTGTTAATAAAATGTATGGTGACTCATATTTTTTTTACTTTCATTTAAGGAGTATTACATTGTCTATTAAATATAATTTATTGCATTAACCTATCATTTTTAGTTTCCGAGATTTTTTACATTCTTTAAGTGACCCGGATTCATTGCTCTCGAGTGTATAATAAGTGCAATACCTAATACAGTACTCTCTCGCTAATCCGCCACTATAAAATCCTAACCATCGGCGGATTACTGAAGACGGCGGATTATAATGTACAGGAACAACAAATTGAAAGAAAAACAAAAATGTATGATTTATTTTATATTGTATTTAAGAAATCAACAAACATGAATCTTTTATTGAAGTAATTACTCATATTTCGAAAAAAATGTGTCTAATTTTGCTTGTTTTTTGCCAAAGTATATCTTTGTGATAACTTCATCGCGCATTTTACGTAAATTTGCAACCATATCGCATGACTTTCCATTTTCTTGGGCCCATTTAATACAAATATCTACGCTATTCAGGGCATCTTCAGATTTGACAGTGCTAACAGCATGAAACATGACTTCTTCATCTGATGTGTTGTTCGGTTCAGCGGTGTCATTAAAAAGCTCATCATCAGTTGAATGAGGCTCATATATTTCAGGGTTTTCTTCAAACCAACCTTCAAGATCTTCGCGTGTTAAGCCCGCATTTGAAATTGTTGCTAATCGTATTAGTTCTTGTAAAGGTATCAGATCTTCTTCTTCCCAACTATCGTCATCTTTAGTAATGGAAGGCCACAATTATTTCCAAGATGATTTGAAAGCTCCTTTTTCTACTTCATCCCATTCATCAGAAACAGTTAAAACTGCGTCTTTAATATTCAATTGTTTCAAAATTTCAATTGTTTCAATATTTGCCTCTCGACTTATCGCATTAAGTAAAATCTTCTTTTTGTAATTGTTTTTCATCATTTGTATGACGTTTTGATCCTTAGCACCGTGCGGCGGAGTATAGAACTCTGTTTGTCTTACGCATAAGAGGTAAGACGGCGGATTATCGAGTCGAAGACTTTCAGTGTCGGCGGATTACAGATCAATACTTGATTGATTAGCGAGTCCAAAAAACGGCGGATTATAGTACTTGTCGGATAATCGAGCGGCGGATTATCGAGAGAGTACTGTAATTGTTTTATTTTAATATATTTATATATTACAATTCCACAGACGCAACGTCCTGGAGCTTATTTGATTATTGAAATCTGTTATATTTTTTACAAACAAAAACTGCTTTAATTAATACATTTAATGCTGAGTGGAAGAAAATTAAATAATGAGGAAATAATTTAAAAACATTAAACTGTCGTATCTATATAAATATAAATTACTTCATTCCGCAGCGTAATCGAGTCTTCAAATACAGTTGGCTTAAGTCCTTAGAAGCTATGTAATATTGAACTTTGTATAAAAAGCCTTTTTAATTACAATTAAATTCATCCATCATGTACAAAGCGTTACAGTTAAGTATTTTGAAACTATCTCATCTCATTTCCTCCATCTCGCAGCTGTTCCACTCTCGAGGAGAGGGAGTAAAGTTTGAACTACGGAATTCACTCTCGAGTAACGAATAACGCTGTAATTGGACGTGCTGAGAACGTTCTAGGAAAATATCTTAGAATTATGGTTCTGTATCAAGAAACTTCTGCTATCCACGTACATTCACTCAGAGTAAGCGATAGCACTGAGCTATTGTCCTGTTTTATTTTGTGGCAAATTATAAAGGCTTTTGAAATATTTCTAGATATGGTTACAAACACTATCGTGTGCTAAGCGAATATCACATTTACACATTATTTGAGCATATTTTTTCGTTCCGGATGGGAATAGAACCCGCGTCTTCCGATTTCGCGGCGGATGTCCATGGGCTACCGAAACATACTCTTCGAGCCTTGAACTTGGGCTCCAATTGTATTGCTTTAACCTTCATAGGGGACGGTGCACGTTCATCAACCAAACTATTAGACTATCTGATCGAAAGAAGTGCTTTTTCAAATACTTAACTCACTCTTAACACTCTTAAGGTATCATGTCGCCAACCTCATATATTTCTAAATATGATAACAAACACTGTTGAGTTCTACATTCTACATTGTATTGACATTCTACATCACATTTACAAATTATTGTAGCACAAAATATTTGTCCTGGACTAGAATCGAACCCGCGTCCTCCAACTTCGCACTGGATACCCATTCCACTCGGCCACCGGTTATTATTTCCTCACCACCACCATACTCGTTCAAGCTAAAAGAAATATGCTTACAACCATAGAGTTATAAATTGCTTTCTCTTTTCTGTGCTTACAACTACAAAAACTGTCAAGTGCGAATTGCCCACCTAATGTTCTTTACAGAAGCTTATTAATATGATCCCACATTCTAGTGAACTTTCTTATATAAAAAAGACAAATTTTCTTTCTGACACTGCAACTTCTTCTAAAAAGTAAACAAAATAGACACATTTTCTTTCTAATCTTCTACTAAGTAAACAATAGCGACAAATTTTCTTTCTAACATAGCACATTCCTTTAACCTTGTATATGAAATATTGTTCATAATTACTATAATTTTAAAAGAAATATATCCGTATAAATAAGCCACCCGAGTTCCGAGTCAAGTTTTCTTCGAATCAATCCCTCCATCTTGCTTCGTGTTTCAGTCTCTCCCAAGGGAAATAAGTAAAGTTTGAACTAGATACCAAATTGACTCCCGAGTAACAAATAACATTGCGATTGGACCAGACGGGAAACGTTCTGGTAAGAGTTCTTACAGATGAATTGGTTCTGGTTATTCTGTTTCTATTTGTTTGTAATTGCGTTACAAATTTCTTTTGTATATACCAAGCCTTACAAAACTTATTTAAGGCCTAGAGCATAGAACATTTGTAAACTAAATTGATAAACAAACATTTTTATCACCAAAGTATTATTGATTTTCTTAGCAAATTTAACTTAATCGTTCCACCAAAGCACTTAATACATAACACATTTCACGCATTCTCATTAGTAATACAACTATCTCACTTGAAGTAAAGTTTAAAATGTTTCACGCGAGAGTATTTTTTTAAGTCTATAGTACCTCTCCATTCCTCATTGTGCTCTGTAGTCTATATTAAGATCACTCGCTATACTGGTGATTCAATTCTAGACATTTTCGCCAGCTTGAAATTTAAAGTTGGCACTCGCACACAGCAATTTTGTTAAATTTTGTTCAACAAGTCAGCAAACCTTTGCTGAATTGTTGAACAAATAACTATTTTTAGAATTATTTGATTTTAATTATAGGGATTTGTTGTTAGAAAATTGAGTTTATATCGTATTAAACTCAGATATAATTCTTTGGCGTACAACATTTCTCACCGCTATTAGAAATGGAACCCAGGTGCCTAATTTTACGCGCCGGGTACCTTAACTACTGAGCTATCGAAAACCGCTCAACTAAGCCGAAATTTTGTGCTTTAATTGTATTACTGCAACCATCATAGGAGACTGTGCGCTGTTATCAACCAGACTTCTAAACTTCATCTTATAACAAGATAAATGTGATTTTCGCTTAGCACGCTTAGCTTTCGATAGTGCTTGTAATCATATTTAGAAAAAAATAATAGATATTATAAGTATTAAACAGTTTGTTCTTGTTATGAAAACATCCTGTAGTTTAGCATCAGACAAGCTATTGGCTGGTTCCACCACAGTGATAATTTAAGTTCGGAAGATTTTTAAATTTATCATTAAAACACATTGTTAGATTGAATTCTCTATCGACCTCCGTAAGCAAACTTACCCACGCAAACTATTGAAATAATATATTTCTATTTCTGCCCTTAAACTTTAAGGTTTCGCAGCCTATCGTGAGATTCGACCCTATCTCGATAATGGGATGAAATCCACTCCGAGATCAAAGGACAAGCGGGATGAATTCTTACCTAAGCGTTCCTTTGACAATAGAAATTTGTTTGCCGACTTTGTAATAAATTTCATTTTGCGTAACGATTACTTTTTTGTTAATAATTATACCCTCGTATTTTTACTCATATCTTACGTATGTGGAGCCGGCAATATGTTTTCTTTCACAGCACGGAGGCACAACAATATATTTTAATGTTTTAGCTTCAGGTATATGTCCAGCCTGCTTGACGCTAACCCTCCTTAAGATTTCCCTTGTTGGTACAGACATGTTCAGTCACGAAGGCGGGCTCCTCCACAGTAATATTACTAAGCATTTGTAAGGGTGGCCTCGTTTGTGGAATGATAGGCTTCTCCCATAATATAGTTATGACACTGGCGATTACGTCTAATATTAACTATCCGGTGCTTGCAATATTTACTTAGCTTATATTGTACTTATGTGAATTGTATGAGTGTAAGTGAGTTGGTAGTGTATGCTGTTTGCAATTGTTGGTATACCTACAGTGTTATTGGTAATATGCTAACAACCTCTTAGGGTTTACATCTGCTAAGTCCTAACAATTATTTTGAGGCACTTTTTTATGTTTTCAAAAAAAAATGATTTTTTAATATATTTTTTTTTGTTTTAATGCCTATTCCGAGCCAAGAGTGTTCACCGCGGCAACACTGGACCGCGCCGTGTGCTCCCTCTGAATAGAGTTTTGAATATTTACGTCGAGCAAAGTAATAAAAAATATGCAATAATACATTACAAGCACAAGAGGTTTTTAACATTAGATGGGCCTCGAACTTATTCCGTCAGAAATACATGAAAACACGAAAAAGAAAAACAAAACAAATAAAATATATCTCAAAAAGTTTGTTAGGACTGGCAGATGTCAATCCTAAGAGGTTGTTACCATATGACCAATAACCCTGTATATGTGATTGTAAGTAATGTGTATTAGGAACAGTACCTACGAATCAATTGACTACAGCAAGTGTTTGATTATATAATAATAAGTTATAATAATTTTCTCGTAAAGATAGTCGGTATGAATTAATAAGTGTGTTAATGAAAGAGGATATTAAAGGTTGGACAGTAGGATGGCCAGACTGCCAAGGTCTAGTAATAGGGCCCAGCTTTCTAGTACGCAACTCGAAAATATAAATGAAATGACGGATATTTTTAAGTATCACATTCCATATCATTAGAGTCTGCAAGACTCATCTGTCCTCACCCAAATCTAGTCATCAAAAGGTATCCATTTCAAAAAGCCTTTTGATCCGTTTTGTACCTCATTATACCTTACAATACGGGACGTACACTAATGACGTAGGACGTCGATTGTTCTCTTCCTTAATGATGCTGTATGTGCTATCCTTTGGACCGTTTTAGTTTGCTGAGCCCACGTCATACGTTTTCAATTTTAGCTCTCTGTAAAGAACGTAATAATCACATTGACCTGTAGGTCAATGAATAATCATTGTGGATGTGCAAACTGTGGAGATTATTATTGACCATTTATTACTGCTGCTTTTGAATACAATCTCACTTGATGTTAACTAGTGATGTTCTCGAAGATGATATAAAACGCTTAGCTTACAATAGGGATTAGCTCTCAATAATGTTTGCCGGACTATATGGTTGATACTTGGCCATAGATTTTCAAGAGTTAGTCAGGTGGACTTTTTAAAAATGACCTTCTATCATGCTACTACGTCCCTCTATTACAAAATTCTTTTTCTATGTTATTTTAGCGAAACAAACACGAGTCCCACCTGATGTTAAGCGGGCTAACTTCTGCCTATAACGGATGCATTTCGTCACAAGTAACGAATTGAACTGCACCTGTAACCCTAAGACATACAGTTCTTTAGTCTCATGTGCCGGTATTTTTAAGACTCTCAAGAACTGCTGCCGGAACACACTGCTCGGTGCTTGGGGACATATGTTCTACTTGAGGGTGGTAGTTAGCAAGGCAAGCATTCGTAAAATGCCCTTCCACTATCCAGTAAAGCTCCAGCGGTGGGGATCGAACCTTAGAACTCCGGTACGGCAGTCCATAGATATTCCACACGGACATCATTGCTGTCACGGGCATCAAAAATCTACCGCCAAGCACCCAATAATATCTTTACCTGTCCTTGAGAATCGGTTGCCGTGCTAAAGTAAGCCTTTTAATCATGTTTGGCCACAGACTCATTAACCGTCAGGGGAGATCATGGTCAAAAGCTAGCCTAGCGGCAATAAAAGAATTACATTTTACAATTACAAGTTCCGGGCGGGAATCGAACCCGCATCTTCCGATTTCGCGCCGGACTCCTATTCCAGCCACTCGGCTCCCTGGACATAATCTTCCGAGCCGAAACCAATTGTATTACTTTAATAATCAACCATGTACCCAGGAAATAATATATTGTGTTCCATAATTTGTAAAATATGATTTTCATCTAGCCCACGATAGTGCTTGTAATCTTTAACAATATTTTAAAAAAAAATATCTTGGACTTCAACACCCATCCGCAGTTTCCATCCGAGGTAATTGAATACCCATTTTTTTTAAATATTTAAAACATAAAATAGTTAATCTTTACATATAATTATTCATAACAAATAATACACAATATCTGAAACCATACAAACCATATTTCACGCCCAAAAACACGATACAGCCGAAACTTCAGCAAAAGTTTGAATAAATCATTTATCCACTCGTTTCCGTTTGTTTCCCAGACAATTACCGGGCACTAAGATTCATTAGTAGATTGGAGATCACACATAAATATTTAGGAACGGGTCTAATACATTAGGCGGTAGACGCGACGTGAATTATGTATGTTGGATTGGTACAAACTGAGAACCCTAGGGATTTTTACTGGTGCTCTACTTATTGAATGCGCACGCCATCTTTGGGTTTAATCTTTAGCCCTTTAGTGTCTGTCTAGTCAGCCGCTACACGACCCAATACACCACGCCCTCTAATACACACACTAAAACGAAAAACCAGTTTTGATTATATCTTGATAGATATACTATACTTACATTAAAAAAAAACAAAATAAATTAATTAAACTCATTTTTAACAATTCATTTTTGACTGCAACAACTAAAATTTACAAAAATACTAGAATCATGAATATTATACAATTATATACATATTGCACATGTATGTTTATTAGAAAATGTCTTAACAAACATTTAAGAACTAACATAAAATTTACTACAGCTAAAAATATTAGTAAGCGTATATAGAAACCGACGAGCTAGTTATTTAGTTTTGCCCAGAGTCAGGACAAATTATGGCAAGAAAACTGTAACCTTCGAAGGAGCATAACTATATAATAAGCTACCCCCACGCATAAAAGACTTGCAGTCATTCAGTGCCTTCAAAAAACACCTCGCTGACTATATTATTATATCAGACATCAAGCTGTTACAATGATTGCAATGATCAATAAATGAAATGTGTGGGGGTAGTAGGTACCTATGTATTATAAATTACTATTTATATTACAATATTTATTTATTAAGAATGAAATGGCGAATGTGTATCTACAAATAGTTTAGTTCTCAAGTAAGTGACTCTATGTGTGCCTTATTGAGAATAAATGTCTTTAAACCTAAAAAAAATAGTATAACCAATACTAAAATTTGATATGTAATTTTTACGTAGTATTTGGAGAAGACGCCACCTTCTGTAACACAGTGATAATACTAAAGCAGAAATATAGAAATAAGAGCACTTATATGTTGAATAAGAAATAAATATATTGATACTATTATTTGTATTGTGTATTGATCTCACCTCATGAATAATGACTTTTGTTTATGTGATCTGACAGTGCATTGACGCTTCACAGGTTTGCATATTTAAAACAAAGATTTTAATTATTTACGTCCATTGTAGCTAAGTTGGTTTAAATCTTACTAAAAATAGATTCACAACAGATTTGACTTCTTTTACATTTCGGCTGTTAGTGTTTCGCAGTAATAAAACTATATGTGATTCTTAATCACATTTTCTAAGGCTAAGTTAATTGCAAAACGCATCTGCTTAAAATTTTCTTGATATAATATGCAATGTTGACTCTAAATTGCGCTTGTAACGAAAATATCTTAATTATTTACATTATATGTTTATAAAAATATAACAATGAAATAGCAAAACATTATCTAGAGGGACATGATTATTCAAATATTCGTTTTGGTGTTTGATAATCTTTTTAGTTTTCGTCAAAACTGATTTAACGCTAACACAAATGTTCTCTGAAATTTTAACTCTGCTATCTATTGGTTCCTTTTAGAGATCAGACAGGCGTACGGACGGATAGTGGAAGCTTAGATATACAGTTCATTTTTCTAGTTGTGACTCTAAAAACGAATTCAACTAAAACCTTTAAAGATATGGTTACAGTTATCGCTTTGAGCGCCTTTCTTGTACTACGGCTGTTTCTACGAGTGACTTTTACATACAATGAATTATACATGACGTTCCTTATATGTCTGTAAATAAAAGAAGTTGAAGTTATTGGGTAGTAGCGGGTAACAAATATAGCTCCGTGGCGGAACATAGCTTTATTATTACAGAAATAGCGTGGTGGAGAAAATAACACTGATTTTTCACATATATAACCCATTAAATGTCTGATAAACGGACGAATGAGTGGAGAGTTGGACAGCGGAGGCTGATTTAGGGTCCCGTTTGCTAGTCTATAGAGAACCCCAAAACTTTTCTTGACCTTTTGCAGGGTTTTGTACGTGGTTCTTTTTAATAGTATATACTTTTCAGTGTAAAGCAATGACGGCACAGGGACAATAACTTGTATATTGCCGCGTAGTTGGTAGATAGTGATACCCGCTGAAGCGTGGAACCGTCACCCTGCAGTGAACTGCATGGAAGTTGGATATTATGGCTATCAAATAACTTCAAGTAGAGAATCTATCGCCAAGCATCCAATAGTATGTTCCCACAGCTGTTGGTAGCCACTAGTTCAAGATGAACCCTGTTGAGCATCCTAGACAGGACAGGACCAGATTAAGGGCTATTAGTCAGAATTTTCTGTTAAAATAATAATTTTAATTAATTTAATAATTAAATAAACGCCCACCGAATTCAGTTTTAAATTTAGCTGTTTTTGAGCTTGTTCATAAATATGTGTGAGTTTCTTTATTCAACCATGACGTGCCTGAACAGATTTGGATGTATTGGCTAGCGTTTGAATATTAATGAAAGTGGCTATAATTTGATTGAATGAGCAGTCAAGCTTTTTCTTATCAATTTTGTCTAAACTAATACAGTTATAAAAAATCAGATAATAAAATATACAAGAAAATAAAACCTTATATATATTACATGACTTAAAAATGTATGTAATGTTATTAGGGTTCGTGTATGTGTGTGAGTTTCTTTATTCATCTATAATATGTATACCTAAACAGATTTGGATATTATATGTGTGTCGTTAGAATCCGAGCGACACTGCCTATAATTGTTTCGACAGAACATTCGTGTTATATTTTCTATAAACTACACATGAATTGAGACAAATATATTTATCTCAATTTATCGTAAGAGATCTATAATGATTGAAATGTGATTCAGAATCAATATAAGGCTGCAAATATTTGTAGAATGATATAGCTCAACTAAATCCACAGTTGACAGTGAGCCAACACACGAACGTGATAGCATAGGTAAATATTGTGTCGTTAGATTTACGTTTTAGGCAATGTCCTTTGTTTTAATTGTTGAATAAAATAGGACTTGCAAGGAACTATTAATAAGTATTTGTATCATGTTGAACCATTGTACATTTATTTAAGGTTTAAAATAGGAGTACTTGATTTGACGTTATTCATATTAAATATATTATATTTGTTCAATACATATAATTGTATAAAATCAATAATAACATTAATGTAATAATACCTATGATTAAAATAGTTATTTATAAGCACATTCTAATCAAATAATTTAATAGTAAACCAAAATTGTAAATGAGTAAATTGTGAGTGAAGAACTCAGATCTCACAGTGGTGTCGAAATATATTTTCAAAGTAGTCCTTAACGACGAAGTGCTGCCGATTAAGATTGTGTGAAAGTTAAGTAATTTATTATTCTCTTTTATGATATTAATGAACTAACCTTGTTTATATGTAATTGTTTTTAAAATGGTTTGTTTAAAAGGTTTTGACAGTTGTTATAAATTATATTGAATTATAATTATAATAATGTTAATTAATAGTTGATGAACCAGTAAAAGTGTAAATAAAATGTATTTAGAAATTAAGTAACACGTTGTTAAAAGATGTTTAAAAGAATGGCCCCGAGTTTCTTGCCCGTTCTTCTCGCAGTGGCTCTATACAATTTTGTTTGCTGAACGTGGCAGTAAAATTAAAATATTTATAGTATAGTAAAAATATATATAAAAACTCCGTAAGTGACATATTAAATGGAATGCAAGTGTAATTATGATTAAAATTGTAAAGGGGGAATTTTTAATTGCATCTCTATTTAAAATTTAAGCAAACAACAATTATCCACTAATAATGTACCAGCATATCAAATAAATGACTGTTAATCAAATTAAATAATTGTATAACTAAATGTGTAGCATAAGAAAATGTCTAAAATATATCAAAGTTAGCGACTTTATTTATCTAATTTTACTACGAAAATCTTGCTAAAACCACAGATATAAGCATTGTAAAACAAAATTACTCGCCATATAACAAAAATACTGATTTGCACACTAAATTATCCAATATTACCACCGAATTACTAAAATCATTATCTAAAATTGCATAACAAAGAATACATGTTTTAGATTATCTAATGACTACACTAATTTTCTACTTGTTGAACTAAAATCCCTTTAACCCAACTATATTTTTCTTTGTTCAACTGTTTTGTTGAAAACATATTTGGCGCGCTTTTGACCACACTCAACGCTCGCGCTAGTCGCATCGCGCTCGCTCCTTCACACTGGCACGGCGGCACGAGTGTGAGAGAGATCGAGTGATGTTATACCACAGTCGTACACGGCGCATGGTCGCGTGCATTTATTATTGTTTTCGTTCATTAGATAAACATAACTTGCTCGAGTTTAAGTGCAAATTAGTTTCTTAACTATATCTTTGTGCATTGTTTTAGTGTATTACATATATAAGTAATACTTTTTACGTACAAGTACAAGTAACATGGAGTTAGATCGATCATTATTAGAAGCCAGCGGTAGTGGTACACAAAATAATGAAAAAGTTCCCGTTTATTGCTCGGATGAAAGCGAAGAAGAAGAACAGCCTTTGGAGAAGAAGAAAAGTTCAAAGGGCAAAGAGTATATATTCGTCAAGAAATTCACAAACGCTGACGAAGCCGAGAGTTTTGTGCAAGCTGAAAATACGTGGTCTGTCACAGTTTCGCACGACACCGAAGAAGGTAACAAAAAGTTTTATCGTTGTAGGAAAGTCAAATTTCGAGGACCTCAGTGTGCAGCTAGTATTTTTTTGGTTTTTGAAGCAAACTCTAGTGAAGTATTACTTTATCGAACCGACTCTGACCATGACCATGAATCTATTGCTACAGCAGAGACAAGGCATGGAATATGTCAAGAGACAAAAGAAGAGATTAATAAACTTTTCGCTCTACATTTAAAGCCTAAGGCTATATTAAACAGTTTGAAGAAAATTCAAGGAATGAAATTGCCCTCAAAGAAACAATTAAATAATTATTTGTCTGATCGTCGTCGAGTAGTTTACGGATCACCTTCAATCAGTCTCGGGGAACTACAGGCTTGGTTAATAGAAAATTCTAAGATACCTTTTGATGAACACGAACCCTATGTTATTGCCTACCATGTTTACGAGGGCGAAACGCCGACTTTTCGATTTGCAATCTCCACGAAGTCTCTACTAAAGTTAACAACATTAGCCACAAATATTCATGCAGATGCTACATATAAACTTATCTGGCAAGGTTTTCCTGTATTATTAGTCGGTACTACTGACAAAACTAAAAAGTTTTATCCTATTTGTATTGCCGTTACTACTAATGAACGTAAACAAGATTTTGAAATGTTGTTTAAAGCTCTTCGCAACAGCGCTTTCTCCCTTTATGAACACTCGTTAAATCCAAAAGCGTTAATATGCGATTCGGCTATGAGCATAATAAATGCATTTAAAGAAGTATTTGGCGAAGAAGCTATTATAAAAATGTGTTGGTTCCATGCAAAAAAAAATATTGTCAACAGTGTAGAAAGACTGGTAGACAAAAAAAAGCAGAAGACTTTATTACAGGATATTGATATGTTACACTCTGCTACATCTCCAGATATGTTCCAGTCTGCATTAGCCGCTTTCATGACAAAGTATGTCGACCAAAGAGAGTTCATTACTTACTTCAAGAAAGAGTGGGTATATCAAAATCGGAATTGGTATCTTGGTTCTTCTAAAGGATCTCCTATTACAAATAATGCGCTTGAATCGTTTAATAGGTCTATCAAAGATTGCCACACACTGCGAGAACGTTTTCCATTATCTAGATTTTTACTTGTTGTCTCAGATATGGTGAAAGAATGGACCTACCAGATGGAATTATTTTCAAATTCTCCTTCGATCGAGCTCAAAGATTGGACCGCAGGTTACCAATGGGCAAAGTCAGACCGAAAAGTAGTGGTCTTAAAGGCAGATTCAATGAATAAGACCTACTTGATTGCAAGTTCAGGAGAATCAACCGTCCAATTTGGAGAAGACTGGAGTACTTTCGACGAATATAAACAAGTTGCTTTCGCACATTGGACGGTTGTATTGCCCATCAACAAAGAGCAATGGAAAACTGGTGAATGTAATTGTCCGCAGTTTTTTAAAGACTACATTTGCAAACATGTTATCGGACTGGCTATCAGGTTAAAATATGTCACACCTCCTGCAGAAGCTAAAAACATACCTATCGGGATAAAGCGAAAACGCGGACGTCCATCAAAAGCAAGACCTGCCCTAATCTTACAGTAAAAATATATATTTTTTAATATTTTAATTAATTTGTTAAAAAAGTCTGAGTAGTCTTACCGTTGTGCCATAATTAGTGATTATGATGATAACACTTATTTGATTTTTTGAGAACTATAATTTAATATACATGACTGATTAACTGGTGTTTTATTTAGTATAACTCATGTTCTTTAAAATTTAATAGATGACGTATTCCAAAAAAACAGATTAAATGTTTCGTTGCACTGAAAGGATAATTAGATTTACTATAAGTTATCAGATAGTAAACTAGTAAAATAGTTTAGCTTTAATCATTAAACAGTGTAGTATATTTGATTTATTTGATGGGCAAATTTAGTGTGCAATTCAGTATTTTTTTGATAGAAAAATGTGGATGTACAGTTGTAAGATTAAATACTACCCATTGTAAAGTTATTTGTTGATGTTTTTAATTGATTAGCATGTTACGAAAATTGTTTTGATTTGTTGACTTACAATCTTATATATGCTTGCCAATTATTTAATTTAAAATTTAATTTATGTTGCACATCTAGAATAAGTACATTGTATATAGGTAGGTATATATACTTTTGTAACACTCCCTTTATCCTAGAATCTGTAACAATAAACATTTAAGTAATTGTTTTTCAACATTTTAGGTTTAGTTTTACATTTTTTATTACTGGGACAGTAAAACGGGAATCCCACTCGTGATTAAATTTTTCTCCTTCCTCTCCGTCAAAGGTGGGATGGGAAGCTCGAAACAATAGTCTTCATAGCGCTTTCCATACACAGTTACAAACGTAGTTGCTTCATATTCTAAATACAAAGTGTTCAAACTCGTTTACATTTGGCATGTATATATCTAACCTAATATCTTGAAGCAGTGATGGCTCAGTGGCATTGGCTATGGACAGCCACGCAGCAGGTCTATGGTTCAAATCCCGCCGTGGGCTTGAGCTTCACCGCATGGTTGAAGGGCATTTTACGAATGTCCACCTGGCTTGCGACTACCCTCTAGTAAAAAGTCTCTTGCAAAGCACCTAACGGTGTGTTCCGGCAGCAGTCCTTGCGAGAGCCAGTGAAATTACATTCACATGAGACTTAAAAACTATGTATCAAGGTGACGGGCGCAGTGCAATTCGTGATTTGTGACGAAAGGCATATGTTATAGGCAGAGGTTAGTCCACTTAACATCAGGTATGCCTTGATCTTGTTCTGTCACAATAACATAAAAAAAAACTCAACCCAATATTCTTCAGGTTTGACAGATAATCATTTTATTATTTATTTTATCTATAAATGTGATAATAAGAATTCCCATACAAAACGGATTTTCCAAATAATTATGAAAATACATATTTTTACGGGAAACTGATAAACTAGAAAAATAAATAAGCTATAGATCTTAATCTCAAAGACATGCATTCAAATATCACTTGGTGTTTAAAAAATGACGAAATTACGTTTGTATATAAAGCGCTATGTAGACACTGGCCTGTAACCCCATAACTCACGTCAATACAAAACGATATGTCAGCGGTATCGAACCCCCGTCGTCGTTCTCGATGGGTACGACCCTCATTCAGATTTTCAGGCTCTACGTCTCTCAAGTTAAAGTATTACACATGACGTACGTACATACTCGTTCATGTGTGTGTATTGTCGTACAAACAACGTACCTTTTTTTTATGCCTGATAGTTTAGCCTTTGACCACTATCTCACCTGATGGTAAGTGATGATGTGGTCGAGGATGTTGTTCAGGCTAACCTATAGAGTTACTGGCTCTCAAGGATATCTGCCGGAACACACCGTTAGGTGCTTGGCGACAGATTTTCAACTTGATGGTGGTAGCTAGCCAGGCGGACATTCGCAAAGTGCCCTACCACCATGCTGTAACGACTGCTATCCTAAGACAATAACCGGGACCGTCGGCTTAACGTGCCCTCCGAAACATGGAAGCGCTCAGTAGTAATGTCACCAGCGTTCACCCATCCAAGTCATGACCGCGGCGGACGTTGCTTAACTTTGCTGATCGATTCAGAACGGCAAAGCAAACTTGGCTACGCGCGCTTGGGATAAGTATGTCATATTCACACAAAATTTATTTATTTAATTACCGGTTGACAGATAGAACAAATGACCAATAGACTACCCTCCGCCAGAATTACCATTGCTATTCAATGAAACAGTATCACAAGGCTTCTGAGTACCCAAAAACCTGGAGACATTGCTAATATCCATGGCGATATAATATCAAAGGCTACTCGAGCAGTGTTTCAGACCTTCGTATATTTAACGTACACTTTGTATAAAACAAAATGTTTTGCAACATACATAAATTATGTTGACTCTATATGCAAACAATTTGTTCTTGGAAACATCAAAGGATCCTCGACGAGAGATAAGAACGCGTCTTTGATAAATTCTCATTAGAGATTAGCTTAGGTTATTATCGTATGAAATTCAGTAATTATTCTAACAAACATTTAATTAATAAGGTTTCATGAATTTTTTAATTGATTATTTTCATTTCGTTAATAATTTATTAGAAACATGGAATATATTGATACTAGGAGACCAAGTGTGTAAATTCCACAAAAGTATGACGTGTACTTGTAAGTTAACAAATTAAGTAAAAGAAACTTCATTTCTATAGATAAATATGGAGCTTTCCTAGCAGAGCTCGCCTAGCGGTTCTATGTAGATATTTTTTGGATGGGTGACCGCTTGTGGCACTTTCTACTAAGTGTTCTTTGCTTGACGTCGATCCTGGTTGTTGTCTTTGGATTGCAGTTGTTAGGTCATGTCATGTTGGAGGATTTCGGGCGGCCTACCATTCTTAAAGAGAAAATATGTTAACAAGCACCTTATGGTGTTTCTAGCAGCTGTTTTCGAGATCCAGTTTCCATTCAAGGTTATGCCACGGTAATATTATCTAAATTTATTTATTACCGTGGTTATGCTTTTAACCACATTATCACTCAACATCTGCTGGGATTGTACTGAAGGATAGCTAAATTATATCAGTATTAAAAAAAAAACTACTGTTATAGGTAATGACAGTAGAATATGTAGGTTACATGATGTTTGATTTGAAAATCATATCGCCATTAAAATAAACAGCAACATGGTATGCCTGATTGTGAACTTTAAACTTTTAACCGGAAAACGTTTACGAAAAAAAAGGTCGGTAAAAATTACGAATTTTTTAGTAGGTAACAAACAGCTATAACAACTGATACTGAAGATGATTTTGTCACAAAGTTTGAAAATAACAACTAAAAGGTTTCAAACGCTACAGTTAGCATATTCCTAATACGCGATTCCTACTAAAAATACGTTATGCATTGCATTGAATGATATGCACTATTTGTGACGGAAGAAGCTTGAGGCCCACCTGATGTGCACTATTTGTGACGGAAGAAGCTTGAGGCCCACCTGATGTTAAGCGGAGTAACCTCTGCCTATAACAGATACATTTCGTCACAAGTTTCGTTCTTAAGACTCATGTGCCTGTAATTTCTCACTGGCTCTCAAGGACTGCTGACACATCGTTAGGTGCTTGTCAACAGATTTTCTACTTAAGTGTGGTCGCTAGCTAGGCGGGCATTTGCAAAATGCCCTTCCACCATGCGGTGAAGCTCAAGCCCGTGGCGGGATTTTAACCATGGACCTGCTGCGCGGCAGTCCATAGCCAATGCCACTGAGCCATCACTGCTTCAAAAATAAAAAGTTTTTAAACTAGTAACGAATACATTATCCAAATTACTGGCATAGTTTTAGCGGTATTCAAAAAAGTGAAACTCCTTTCGAAAATTTGTAATTTTGTAAGGTAAAACAGAATTCTTGTTCCATTGAATAACCCCTCAGTTTCTTACCCGTTTCTCACGCAGTGGCTCTATAACGATAAAGATTGAGTAATAATCCTTTAATCCTGTTGACACTACCAGCTCGCACTTTTGGTAACGAAAAGGTTATCCTTTAATACCCTTGACACACTTACTTCACAGCTGGACACTATTTGCTTACTACTAACCTATCTGCTGTATATATGCGTCGTATTGCGATTATCAGTTATTATACATTAATGTTCATATATTGCATCTTCTTGCTTAAATATGTTTGTTTTTCATGCATATTTTTTTTTAATCTGAAGTTAAATTACAAACAAGTTAACAAGTTAACTTGTTAGTAATTTAACATCAGATTAAAAATAAATGATGCATGAAAAACAAACATATTTAAAACTAATGCTAAAGCTATAAAATCCTATATCATAGTACAGAAGATAAATATTTTCTTCTCGAAATACAAAACTCGGATGTACCTCTTGGAATCTCGGAGACCATAATACTGGTTGAATACCATGTCTATACATACATACAGTATATAGTTAGTATATCTGCATGCCCCGAGAACCTACGCTACGCAATAATGTTGAGTGCAACAAGACTTGGCCTAAAGGGGCTTGCATGCTTGATAATCTTGATATTTTCATAAAAAATGTTTTATGGTGTTTCTTTATAGCGTTTCCCACACTAACGTAGTTCGTTATATTTTAAATACCAAATATTCAAACTAGGTGAAATATTGCATGCATGCGGTTTAGTCTAAAATCTATGCTTCGGGTAATTTTCATGCAGTTGTAAAAAAAAATGTGGTATCTGTTATTGTTTCATCATTCGTAGAACACAACAATGATCGACTATTAGCCACTTGTATGTAGCATACATACTAAAATAAAAGAATTAAGATTAAGTTTTCAGCCAGAATATGTTAATAATTAAAAACAAAACTCCGATGCATACCAATGTTGTAAATAAACAGTGAGGTAAAAAAATACGTTACAAGAACAGTAACACAAATATACACTTAATAATATGTCAGCTAACTGTACCATTAAGTAAAGGGGTTTATTCTTAAAGAACTTTATTCTCATAAGATATAAATAAATCACTTATAATGAGATACAAATAAACTAAAATTAAATAATTAATTGTACTCGATTAATCTCTGGTACTATTTCAATGTAAATTTTTATATTTTAAACAGTTTTCACATCATTCGGTAGCTTGGTATAGAGCTGTGCTACACCAAAAAATAATCTGTTCTTTCCGTAGTAGTTAGTCCCAGACGCAGCTATAAAAAAATTATGTGTCTCAAAAATTGTGTATTTTTTTTCTATAGTTAGTCGTTTGTTTGATTAAATAGATTTGGTAGTATTTTTTTTAATAAACGGCATATGTTATACTTACCAGTAAATTTGTCATCAATGAATGAATTATCGTCTACTTTTGTTGTTCGTACCCCAATATGAATTCACCCTTACCGTAAGACGAGATATCTCGCGAACCCAAGTTTATAGTTGAAGCGTACGTATAAAATGAGAAATAGTGTCAGAAATACCCGCGACTGAATATCTGATGTGTCTCTCAAAAGTTATTTCAGCTAGGTATTTTGAAGCAAAGCAAGTTTATTTAGAATTTAAGTTAGCAGGTCTTTTTGAGAAAATGTTGAAATATTATGAAATTATTTGCATATAATGTGGCAGTTGACGTTTTGTTGGGTTTCAGCTTTATGCCTTCTAAAAATATAAATAAACTTCAAAATACAACTGTTTCCTTATTAGGAAACAGTACACTACAAACACAATACACTACATGGCATATGTATATAAACAAACTATGTAGGTAGACCAACCGGAAATATTTCCGGCGCGTTATCGGTTCTACACGACACATGATCAGGAGATCTTGACTCTTCGAGCGCACGATAGAGAAATTTCTTTTATGGCGTTTTTATGACCATTTAGGTCCATCGTTTAGCAAAATGGCTTCCTTTGTTTTATTTGTGGTCATTAGTTACCAACTGATAATGGTCACCTCACTAGCCTTATTTAAGTAGCAATCACCAAGCATCTAATGGTGTGTCCTGGCAGCTGTGTAGTGTACTGGAGAGTCAGCTTCTACTGTACTGTGTTGCCATTAGAACTACAGAAAATTTCCAAGTTTGACAATGATACAAAACTATAATTGAGTTCAAACAATTCCTTTATTTACAGAGACACATTGCGACCCACGGATTTAGGAAGGGAGGGGATATGGCGCGAGGCATTTATTCTACTGATCCGCATGTCGCAGTTTTTCAATTATTTATCCCCACTGCGCTTCACACCTACAAATGAAACAATAAACTCTTAAAGTAATACACTGAACGCAGGGCTCTCATTAGCTACTCACACCAACTCATTACAATGCACACTGACAAATCAATCAATGAAAGCGAAGCGCTCGGACATCACAGTAACAATAAAAATTACTCCTACATGCATACATTTACACGTACGCTAGGGCTTGATACTATCGGTAAAGTGGTATCGTAATTAAAACTACATAGTGTACCTGAATAAGTAATTGAGTATAAAATTACAGTTCATGCTACATAATTATATTCAAAATTCATGTTTTATTTATTTTCATGTCACCCAATATTTCATGAAAATCTTAGTAAGTGAATAATATGAAAAAAATAAATGAATATATCTATAAAGCAGCTTGCACTTGGTTTGAACCGTTGTAGGTTATTATTTATTGGATAAATGATACTTGACAAATGACAACACATAGTATGTATGTAACTTTATAATTTTATTTAATTACTGTCCAGTAAAATGTAAATACTTGCTTAGTACTTGACGCTTTGATATGATTGGCTTAGCGTTTTTTGTTAGATAATATAATCTAATATTTACATATTTTTCCATGACGGCTTTAAAAAGCAGTGTAACGTGATTATTTATTGGAGACTGCTCATATTGATGAAATGTTATATTAGAAAATATATCCATGCCCACGAAATGACGAAGAGCTTTTGTAACAAGTATTTTTTTCCAGTTCTTTTTATCTACTCCTATTTTAAGCAAGTTCGGATTGATTTTCAAATCTTCATTAGGGATAGCAGTTTTTACTACCACTTCCATTCTTTTACATATAGTAATAACGTCATAGGATGGATACAAAAGACGACCTTTATCTTTTGTTTTAATGAAGGCATGGGCTTCATTAATTTTGTCAGCAATAATAGCGCTGATGCATGTTTCACATTTAAGATTTTTCAATAAGGCATGCACCACAAAACCAGCTTAAACTGAATAGATTCAGGCGTTACTTAGCGGATATCCATATTTAATAAGAACAAATACTTTTAAAAGTATCTTAAAAAACATTAAATAATATTTAAATAAAACACTTAAAAAAGTATAAAATAATATATCTAGTGACAATTCCGCCTAATTTTCCTGTTATCTACGTGGCGTCACAAACATCACGCAGCCTAACCGGAAGAATATCCGACTAGTTTCGCTTCTAAACGAAGCATCTTCAGGAGGTCTTGACTCAATCGTGCGCTCGGTGTATTATTTAAATATTATTTAATGTTTTTAAGACACTTTTAAAAGTATTTCTTATTATTTATTTACAACATTTAGCAGGCTCGTTAAAGTATCGGTTGATGTATGTATTTCTCTAATGTATCGACCACATCACTAACTCACGGCCGATAGCAGCGGCCGTACTACGCGACGATGCGCACTTTCAGAATATCGTTAACGTATTTCTACATTGCGGCATTTGCTTGTTGAAATGTAAACAATTTTATAACATTAGCAGCAATGGATTTCGATAATGAATATGGTATACTTTTATCACCGTTTGAACATTTTCAATGGCTCTGTTAACTTCGTTTGGAATTATGATGGATTTTAAATAATAACATGTGAATTCTTATACTTACATGTGAAATGATATTCCATTTATGCTATAGTTCACCTTATCACTTTTGTTCTTGCACGTAATGACAGCACAACTTGGCATTTTGTGGTAATTACACGATGTTTGCACGACCGTGGACAAAGTGCGACTGGCGTAGAGAAGAGCGTTGAATGAACGAACTAGTTAATTCTACCGTCGACGTACAATAGACGAACGGACAGTTCATCGACGATGAACGGACTAGTAGAATCTGTAGACGGCAGGACGGCTAAATTGTAGTCTATACAAAATTCATAGCGACTGTCAACGCGACGACGACTCGTGAACACAGTCGGTTAATATATTCATTCATTGGTCCGTTACACAACACGCTCAATGTTATTATCAACTCAGAGATCCTACATTTAAAGTTCAATTTTGTCTGCATGGACGGTCATTTTAACGCGTTGAAATCGTTGAACCGTCCATGCAGACAAAATTGAACTTTAAATGTAGGAGCTCTGAGTTGATAATAACATTGATCGTGTTTTGGACGATCGTTTCAACGCGTTGAAATGATCGTCCATGCAGACAAAATTGAACTTTAAATCTAGGAGTTCTGAGTTGATAATAACATTGAGCGTGTTGTGTTGATCCTCCGTCATAGACGTAGACCGGCCGCGCGGCGCCTTGACTACAGTCGAAACGCGAACGATGCACTTATTAGAAACTTTCTTATTTCGTGTTTAACCAAATTACGTACTATAGTTTCAAAATTTGATTAAATGTTTGTTACATACGAGTATTTTATTGTTGTGAATAGTGTAAATTATATGTAAATAGTTTAAAAAACTTTCAAAACTTTATGGTTGATTTTAATAAGTAGATAGGTGATATACCTAAGTGAACTTTTTAGTGTAGGAAGCAGTAAAATGGCAGGACGAAATTTAAGTGAATTATGGCATCACTTTGAAAAGGACATATCTAGTGGAAAGGCGATTTGCAATCTATGCTAAATATATGTATGAAAAATTGGCGTATAAATCTACTGCGGCAAATTTGAAAAGCCATCTAAAACGGAAGCATATATCTATTTTTACGTCATTACCGTCGTAAATATTGTACATAAAACACATTAAAAAAAACAATGATTGTAAATAGAATCAGTTGATCTTCTAAATACGCCTAAATAACTTGAAAAATGGGAAAATAATCGACTATTATAAATTCTATTTAGACAGTCCTTAGCCTGGAAAAAGTATGTAGGGAAGGTCAAACTTTTCAATAATATGCTTGTGATACGTAACATATAAAACTACGATACAAATTTCATTTAACTAGAATACTCATTCATTACTACTACTAATGCGTCTTGTCTAGTTGAATAGTCGTACGTAACGGATCGAGTCGACTAATCGTCCATAAAGAAAACGCCGTCGGTATAAATCAACTAGTCGATGAATTTAACTAGTCGATCGACTAGTCCACGAAGGAAAATGGACGGTCTAGTTTCGTCTACGTTAAATGCGTCGACGACCCATCTCTAGACTGGCGCGCCGATATTTACGATTTTAACCAACAAGTTCTCCGGAACTCGTTGCTGCGACACGTGTCACGCCTCCTCAACACATCCCCTCCCTTCCTAAATCCGTGTTGCGACCCAAAAATGCGTGTCAAAAATGCCAACTACAAACTTACGGGCGATGAAACGATATGAAATGGCAAAATAAGCAACATTAACAAACACACTGTCTCTTCCGCAACATTCAGAGTTGAATTTACGAGGGTCATTTGAAAAGTTCTTAGCCTAACATACTTAATGAAACCACACGATTTTGAGTTTATTTTTATTGTTCAACATACTCTCCTCCGAGCTCAAAACACTTTTTCCATCGACACGGTAAGGCTTCGATACCCGTTTAAAAAAAATCTTCGTCTAACTCCTCAAAATAAGCGTCCACGGCGGCTATGACCTCTTTATTTGTAAAAAAATGTTTACCACCTAATAATTTTTTCAGCTTTGGGAACAGATAAAAGTCGGACGGTGCTAAATCCAGTGAATATGGGGGATGAGGTAACAGGTTCGAAGCCACATTGATGGATTGCATAGAGGTGTGAACGCGCGCATTGTCCTGATGAAACAAAACTTTTCTTCTCAATAAACCTGGACGTATTTCTTTGATTTATTCTCTCAAATGACGCAACAGGTTGCAATAGTAATCGGAGTTTATTGTTTCACCCTTTTTTAAATAATCCACGAGAATTATACCCTTTGCATCCCAAAAAACGGATGCCATGACTTTGCCCGCCGATAAAACCACCTTTGCCTTCTTTAGGGTGGGCGATCCTGCTCTTTTCCACTGTTTCGACTGTTCTTTTGTCTCGGGTGTATTGTGGGGAACCCAGGTTTCATCCATGGTTATAAATCTTTCAACAAATTCTATTGGGTCAGCTTCATATAACTCTAAACAGTCGCGAGAAGTTGTGAGTCGGTTGCGATTTGTTCCACTGAAAGCAGTCACGATACCCCCCGCGCAGACACCTTAGAGAATCCAAGTTCAGAAGTAATTATATGATGTGTTCGCTCAGATGAGATGCCTACAGTCTTAGCTATCTCCTCGACAGTCAATCTTCGATCAGATAAAATTAAATCACAGATTTTTTCTTTGTTTTGATCAGTGGAAGCAGTCGAAGGCCGGCCACTACGGGGCTTGTCTTGAATGGTCTCACAACCATGGTTAAACTCTGTTACCCAGTTTTTAACAGCCGCATACCAAGGAGCGGACACACCCAAAGTAGCAAACATGTCTTCATGTGTAGCTGTTGGAGTTAAACCTTTCAAATTCAGGTATTTTATCACTGCACGATGTTCAATTTTATCCATTTTCAAAAATAGCTCTGACTTGACTTACGGTATCACGTGTAAATGAACAATGAGTTACTGTGAATAAACTAAACTGTGCTTACTTGTTGCTAAATAATGTAACTACAAAATGAGGGTAGTTATAAAAAAAAAACAATGACTTTAACCATGTTAGGCTAAGAACTTTTCAAATGACCCTCGTATGATCCTTCTTTAAAAGTATCAAAGTGCACGGGCGCTGCTTACACCGAACTGAACAATATTTTTGTGAAACTTCAACAAGAGAGTTATTTAAAACTTTCGTCTCATTTAATATTTGTCAGTTTTGTGACATCGAAGTCCCATCATAAGAACATTATTTTATAGTTGTTTGCACTTGAGAGTATTGCAGTTAGTGGTGAATAAAAGATTATTGCGATGAACATGGTATTCAGATTATATACTGAGATGGTAGTTGCCGAGTTCAAATTGTACAGGACGGCATGGACAGACTGGCATGACGCCCTTGTCAGCAAGCTTCCCGCATACGGCCTGTCTACTGATTTTTGAGCGTGGATATCAGACTTCCTGAGGGATCGATCATTACGAGTAGTCGTTGACGGCTGCTCGTCTGATCAAATGGGTATTAATGCCGGTGTTCCCCAGGGGTCAGTGCTCTCTGCGACGCTCTTTTTGCTGCATATCAACGATCTGCTAAAGCCCGGTATCTTTGGGTATGCAGACGACAGCACGGTTGTAGAGAGCTATACATCTTCCGCACGAGCCAGTGAGCTGGAGATCCAGAGACTCAGAGAAGCTATGGTCGAACGCTTGAACTTATCCCTTAAGGCAGTTTCCGACTGGGGCGATGCCAACCTGGTCAAGTTCAATGCCAATAAGACCCAGGCGTGTTTGTTCTCTACCAAAAGGCGACCATTTCAACTGTCTCCAACTTTCCGGGATGTATCCGTGCCAGTCACAGACCAACTAGACCTTCTTGGTGTCACTCTTTCGTCGGCTCTTAATTTTGGCTCGTATATTGAGTCAAAGGCTCAGTTGGCTGCAAAAAAACTTGGTATCCTCTCAAAGATGAGACGGTACTTCACACCGGAACAGACGCTCACTCTGTACAAAGCGCAAATAAGATCCTGTGTTGAGTACTGCTCTCACCTCTGGGACGGCTCTGCCAAATACCAACTTGAGGCACTTGAGTCGATCGAGAGACGTGCCAAGAGGTTAATAGGTAGTGACTTTCTTTGGGAGTCTCGGTTACAAAGCCTCGAGCACCGCCGTAAAGTCGCTTGTCTATCGGTCTTTTACCGGATACATTTCGGTGAATGTGCACAAGAACTGCACAACTTAGTTCCGCCCTCCCCCTTCTTCCATCTCTTCCATCGGACGTCCAGACAAACGGAGAGGCGCCACCCTTACATGGTTGATATTCCCAGTACTCGTACGAAGCGCTTCGCTTCCACTTTTCTCGTGCGTACTGCGAAAGAGTGGAACTACTTACCGTGGTCTGTTTTTCCCAATGAATACATCATGGGTGTCTTCAAATCGAGAGTAAATAGGTTTCTTCTAGGTAAGCGTGCTCCATCTTAGACGACATCAATGCTTAACATCAGGCAAGGTGTGGTCAAACGAAAACCTATTATGAATAAAAAAAAAAAAAAAAAAACAGGACGGTTAACAAAGTTCTATAATATTATCTGATAACAAGTACTGTTTTTTCTTATCCGTGTATAAAATTGTGCCAAGGTTAAAATCATTCTGCGAACCTATGTTTCGCAGAGGGAGCTGGAGGAGCGGGAAAGATTCAGATTTGCCAAAATCCATCTTGGCCATTAACTTAATTATTACATGCCTGTGAAAATTCCGCTTTCTTTCCGTGTGGGCGTCGTTACACCGACCACAGAAATGCTGCCGCAACTCGTAAACACATCGGAAGAGATTCGTATCGGGAAACTATTGGAATATTTTCACCTGTAAGGTTGTGATTCTCGTATTATAAGCTAAAAATATAGTAACTTATCTTGTTTGCCGCAGAAAATATTACTATGTGACAATGCTCTGTGAATTTTGTATTTATATGTACATACAAGTTGACCTAATAAAAGGGTAAATTAGAGAATGTTTGGAACTGAATTTTTAACTCTTGTTCTTATCGATGGGTAAGGACTGGACCACTGTTTCACATATCGATGTGTGATGAAGTAGTCGAACACGTTAAACAACTTTATCTAGTAAAGGAACTGACAAGTTTAAGGATCGATGCCACCGAAAGAGCAAAGCCGGCAGTTTTTTTTTACTTTGTCTTTATCATGGCAATTCATAGTATCGATTGAAATCTTACATAATTCACGCAATGCCTGTGGCATCGCCGGCGGACGAATCCCTGCTCGCAACTCAACATCGTAATTTTTATGCTGTTCTATACATTATAGTGATAGTGACAAAGTCGAAAATGGCTTGACATATAACTTCCGCAGATGCCACTTCGGTGTCAATTGACGCTAAAGGTAGCTGTGAAAGTAGCCGGAGATTTATACACCATAATGCTATAAAGCGGAAGGTCTCCGCGAAATTCAAACCATAGACCATTGCAAGAAAAATATTATATCAGGAATATAGTTTGCTTACTCTATTTAGCACCAGAATAATTGAAGGATATAAATGCTGCGAAAAGAAATAAAAGGCTGTATTTTTATATGAAATTATACCTAGAGAAGGTATAACAAACTATCTTAAAAGCTGCCAACGGCGGCGGCTTCATAAGCCAAGTCAAATAAATCATAATCTAACAGACACACGCCATATTTTCACATTATTCCTTGCATTCCACTACACGAAAGTTTACTCAGCGCACTGCGTTATTATACTAAAAATTCATATGAAACGTTTGAACAGAATAAGTAGTATACTAATGACTATGCATGAATTTCTCTAATCTAGGGTAAAACTATACATGGTTTATATAAATATCTGTAACCAACAAAATATTATGATAGCCTTTGTCAACATCGATGTTCAACGATGTTCCAGTAAAATAAAATTTTCCATGGTTTTGAATTTTGTGGAATTAGAGATCAGGAAGTCAATTGTAGAAAAGGAAAAGAAATCTAAGATTATGATATAAGTAATACTAATGATTAAACCCAGCAATTTTTCAATAGTGTACACTAGCGTGAGAACCTAACTGAGTGGTCGAAAAACACATGATCTGAAGACTGAAGACCCACTGAGCGCGAGACAGGGACAGAAAGAAGAAACATTATTCGTCCAGCTATGTTATTTAACATCATTCAAATATTAGCACTCACTTCATCGCTCATACATAAATTGATCTCTTATCTTTGTGGTGGTACAGGCTAGTGTGATCGTCTAAGTTAAGAGTTATGATATATTGAGAAAGGATTACTTGATTCAGAGATACGAAATCATAGGAGAGCTTTACTTAATGTGATTGTAAATCATCACTCATGTCTTACACAAGTTTTATGTCAGTACATAGGCTGAATGTCCATAAAATAATCACTTTCATATTCCTCCTGGCTTGCTTTAAATAAGAGAGGTCAACAGGTAAATTAATTAAAATAGTTAATTAAATTAATTATATTAGTGTATGCGTTTGATTCATAAGGTATATGTGGAAGAGTTATTTCTAATTAGACCATCCTTAGCAAGTGGCAGGATTCAATACAAGAATGCCTTATTTTATGTGGAAGGAAAAATCATCTCCCCAATAGAAACCAGTCCAAGTAACGTCTAGGGAGACCTACAACGCGGCTCAGCGTACACCGAAGTGTTTTCAGGGCGGAACCAACCTTTTAACCTATCATGAGCTGAGGAGCTCTATTTATTCTTATAGCGAAATAAGCGCTATTTGTATATTTTATCAGCCCTTTTAAAACCATGGATTTATGTATATCTCAAATATCACGTGATTCAACACAAAATTTGTGTTTGCCTGGCCAGGCTTATAGAAATCTATAGGTCGTTCCAGATGAGAGGACGTGTATTGTGACGTATTGTACTGCCGCTTCTAGGCACAACCATGTAAAGACTTGTGAAATCTAGGTCCCATATTCTTGTTATAGGCCTTAAAATATAAGACAGTAAAAGGCACGCTCTCCTAAGATATCGTTTTGCAGTTATTCCCTATCATAGTCCAAAAGATATAATATACATGTTTAGAGTTAATGGAATTGTATACTGTACTTATTTTAATATACTCCCTGTTGATCAGTAACTGGACTCGATCTCCCCTTGCTGTCTGCTCGCAGGACTTTGTGTTGGAAATTATATGACCTATCTATCTAGATTAGATGCTACGTTATAGCCCTAATGAAATAATTTATGTTATATTACTATCTTAAATTAGGTAAAGAATACTCTATACTCCAGCATATTCTGCTATACTAAATAATTAGACTCAAATATTATTTTACTATCCTAACTGTTATTAACTAAGTAAACTATCGTAAATTATTTATCAAAACAATTATAAATTTATCTCAAGATCTAATGAAGTGTGGATTACTATTTCAATAGCTAGAGTTCAAATATTCATTTAATTTACTTTAGATTCAATTATTCTTAATATATATTATATTCTATCTGATTGGAAAGGTTCTTAATCATAAAATAAAATAAGTTTAATATAGATCATATTAATTTTTATTATAATGATCTTAAAATTTGTTGTGGTATTTAAGCGACACTCTTTGATTATTTAAATCATGAAAGTTACATATATATGTATCTATAAAAATACACATATATATTAATCACATGATCCGCCATTCATTTCCTAGACTTTATTAAAGAGGAAAATAGAATGGCGTTAACGTAAAAACCTCTTTAGTCGTATTACACAGTGCAGTAGAATCAACAAAACATATAATATATGTTAATATACACAATTATTTACAAAATAAAACCATACCCATATGTAATTTTCAACATAACAAGTGATATCTTTGACATGAATATACTAATTGTATGTAGCAAATAAGATATATGTATTCAATAAGGTAATACGATTTAATACTATCATTAATAAATTGACTATTCAATTTAATTTAATTTTCCTTACAACAAATCCTCTGAAATTCCATAAAATATATATTGGGTGTAATTTTAAATTTATCGCTAGAATTAACTCTATAGTATGTTGAGAATAGGATTTATCAACTTTACCGAATGATTGTCTTCTAATATCACTGAATTTAAACTTAAGTTGTTAATTTATCAAATAATAATAAAACACTGAAGTTACTGCAGTTTTTAAACTGACTTCCGCGTTAAACCAGCGTTAATCCGTTAGTGTTTTTCTCCTGTCTCGTCTCTTCGTCTTTGCAAGGTCAGAATTCCATCCCCTCTCTGTATGTAAGGAAACACCCCCATCGTCATCGATTGGTTGATCTAAAATAAAATAAAACAGCCACACATAATTTGTTCTCTGATAGGTTAATTCCAGGATCGGTTAAGTAAACACCCTCGCAACAATATTTTTTATATTTCCCACGGTTTGCAGTTTTGCCAAGCTTCACAAAAAAAACCTTCAACCCAAATTTTTTTGTGAGTCTCGTTTTCGAGTGGCCATAAAATCAAGAATAGATTTTGAATGCGTTTGTTTTTATCTTTTAATAGCTTCCCGGCGCCAGACTGTCAATTTTTTGTGTTTTTGTGTTATTTTTAAAAATTCATTTAGGCAGCTCTACTTATTCGTCAAATAAAAAACTTCGTTGTATGTGTCATATACGAGAATACATAATTACCTATACTATATATGTGAGATACCTCCACATCTTGATTTTGTTTTATCATATACCTAATAAAACACGTTCCAACCAATGAATCCTTGTTTTCATATATATGTAAAAGGTTACAAAAAAAAAGATAAAATAAAAAATAATTGTTTTAAAGATGTTCAGAAAAGACACATGAAAAGATGCAGTATTGAGCCTTCTCTTTGGGAGTTCCTTGCCGAGAAACGGCCAGAAAGGAGAAGACATGTACAGGAGAAAGTACACAATTTTGAAGAGGATAGAAGGCGAGTCCTGGACCTTAAGCGAGATCAACTTAAAGCAAGACCGCCTTCTAACATTAATTATAACTATATAAATGGAATCCTAACGTGTGGTGCTTGTAAACATCAAAGTCCCTAAATAAAATTTAATATATAAAAAAAAAATTCAAAGCCCAAGTCACTGCAGCCGAAAACGGCTAGGTGATCCCACCTAGCCGTTTTCGGCTATTATTAAAAGGTTACAGATATATGAATTTTGTAACAGAAGGAAGGGGTGGCAACATTATTACGTCATGACATAAGAGAATAGTTATGTATGTGATTCCAATTCCATCCCGAATCCCTATCTGCATACGCTGTGGCAGCAGTACTAACATCCGGTCATATATATTACTTTAATCCAACCGCAGTGCGCGGGAATTAGGCAAATGCAATCGGATCTACCGGATGTGCGCAGCTGCAGGTGCTAGGATTAGCATAGATCTGTACGGTTGGTAGTTATATCTTTTGTAGTATATATTTTATTGGTATTACTGATTCACCCACGATTTTTGCTAACTAAGAACTGCGTGGGACTAAAAAATATAATACTAAAAGAAATAACTATGTTCTTCGAAGAAATTAATTTTAAAAATGGATACTATCCTATAAAATATTTAATAATTTAAGAAAAAAAAAGTTGCTAAAATCCATTTCTAGCAAGTTAACGTTAGCCACCTTTAGAATAAAACTAGATATGCCGTGAGATGCCGTACAGTGCCCGGCTTATAAGGACTGTGACATATTCTACTGTTTGATGTCGTCGAAAAAGCAACTTATTGGACTAAAACATATAGACGACAGAGAAAACATAGGATGTTATTGTATTTATTTAATTGTGCAATTACAAACACAATAACGTAGATCCCTATATGCAATTAGGGATAGACGTAGCGCTGTAGCGCTTACACTGCGGGCCATTATCCGAAACACAGGGATTACCGGCAAGCTCTGCGCGCGGAGCTTTGTCTTTATATTGGACAGCAAGTGTACCTAACGACGGCGGGTGGATAATTGTTGCAAGAACCTTCTTGGTTTACCTACTTGTAGCATCGAAAAGAGGTTTTTCAACTACATACATAATTATTTAAATTTTTACAATAACGCGTGCTCCGCGGATAACATTACAAATTTACGAGAGAAAAAATTATAGTTATAAGCGGGATTCGAACTAGCGCCGTCCACCGCTATATCCGGGGTATGCTCTACTCTATGCTCACACCATCCAATATTCTAGTCTTATATTATGAGTAAATCTAAATTAACACTAAATTCCTTCCACACAAGAGAGGAACATTAGGATAAACCACAGAAAAGAGTAAGAAATTTTATATCTCTATGGGATACATAATGTCACAGTGAAGAAAGACACGTTAGACACGGTTAGGTAAGCTAGCTCCAATAGAAATCTATTCCTTTTTGGGAAACTCAACCTATGGCAAGTCTGCGATACACCTACATGTCTAATGTAGATTCAGTTATTAAATTGAAACATTCCGCGTAAATGTGCTCTAAAGATAATTCCATTACCATCATGAACCTGCAGATGATAAAACCTCTAAGTGATCTCAGCGAGAAAACTGTTAATAATGTTTATGACTATTTTATCTGAAATTCAGATCAGCAATGAAATAAACAATCGAGCCACAGAATCAAGCAGTACTTAGTACCAAAATATTATTATTATTAGATAGGTTGTGCAGGCATTTTCGGTCTAACGAGAATAATTTTATCTTCCAATTTGTTTTTTATATTTTTTACTAGCATTCCGGGCGCGGCTCCGCCCGCGGATATGTCGGTTATCGCGCAAAAACCTCTTTTGGCGCAGTTAGATAAAAACTATCCTGTTTTTTCCCGGGTCTCAAACTATTTCCATACCAAATTTCATTCAAATCGGTCCAGTAGTTTTGGCGTGAAAGCGTAACAGACAGACAGACAGAGTTACTTTCGCATATATAATATTAGTACTGATACTATTTTTTTGTATTTTAATGCCTACTCTTAGCCAAGAGCGCCCGCCGCGGCAATACTGGACCGCGCCGTGCTCTCTTTTAATAGAGTTCTGAATATTTACATCGAGCAAAGTAAGAAAAAATGTTAAATAATACTTATTCAGTACTTATTCAGTCAAAAAACCATTAAAAAAAAATTTTTTTTTCATAATTTTTTTTTTTTCTCAAAATGTTTATTAGGACTAGCAGAAGTCAACCCTAAGAGGTTGTTCGCATTTTTCCAATAACCCTGTATATACGTAATGATGCTGTATCATTTTATATGTTCGATATTGTTCAGCGTGCTTTTTTTGTATAAGTATATAAAATAAGACACTCAGTCTATAAATGTATTTGAGATTAAAACGACCAGCGTTAAAGCCTTATTAAAAACCTTTGAGGCGGATACAGAAAATATAATTAAAAAGATAATCCGAACTAACTGGGCTTTCCGTCTAACCAATTCGCGTCGGATCAAAGCGGATTTATGCAGTTTTACATAAATTTGGTACTCTAAACGCTGTTTTTAGGGTTTAGTATAGAGCCAAACGGTATTAACGAGACTCCGCTATATGTCTATCAGTACGTATGTCCGTCCGTATACCTGTCTGTCCGTCCGTATGTCCGTTTCTTCCTTCGTATGTGATAGGTATCTAGCTCGGTAAACGGAATGACTTAAAAACGGACTTTGATATTCGATGTAAAACTTTGACCCAAAGATTAATATGGAATATAAAAATTCAAAAAAAATATTTTACGTTTGCATGAAAGTTGATAAAAATCTCTCAGTTTCAGGTTGTATGCATTTTACCAATAACCCTGTATAACCAAATGGTTTTTGCCAGACCTCCTCAATATAACTCACGCACAGCCATGTGTTGAATATTGTTACTGCCTCTGGGATAGATCCACCAAAGACCTTATGGTGTTTGGTGGGCCACTGGAATAGATAACTAATAAGAAACCATAAGGTTTTTGGTGTATCTATGCCAGAAGCAGCAACAATATTCAACAAATGGCCGCACGTAAGTTTTATTGAGGTTCCTCCTCAATGCGCTGTTCTAGTGTGAAAAATCACTTCGCTCTGTTCAAGACCCCGAGTTTGTGGGAAGCAAACTTAATAATAATATTCTCGATGTAGTCTCACTAGTTTAGGTCGCTACGGATATCCTTGTCAAGGATGGAAACTTACTTGTGTACTGGTTAATTCTGAAAAGATGGATCATGTTTAGAGTATAATATGTATTTATTTTAAATAAAAAGATGCTTGTAAAAGATGCTCACAGTCAAAATAGGTTCTCAGTAAAAGTTGCATCAGATCCGATTGTTATAGTATATTCTAGTAATGCCACCTTATTTTAATCCCATTCGATGAAAATGAGACAACGACAATTCCCAGAAAAGCTCTCAACGTTTCCTTAAACTCCATGATTACACCTCCCCTTCTGGCAAAGGTTAAGGAGGCCACACACTTTCAGTAAATTTTATTGAGTCAGTGTTATATGAACTCTGGACAATGGAGTCTGCTATTAATTTATTTGAATAATTTTACGATCAAATATTGTTTTATTCTTAAATTAGGTAAATAAAATATAACAATTTTATAACATCTCTCATAAGATTAATATTGTTAAGTTTGCAATGACGCCTGCTAGGCGAATTACATTACAAAATTACAAATTTACGAGAGAAAAAAATATAGTCATGTGCGGGATTCGAACCCGCGTCCATCCACCACTTTAGCCGGGGTATGCTCTAACCAATTGAGCTATTGGGATGGAGCGACACCTATAGTTCAACTTGCGTTGTTGCAAACAAAAAAAATATAGTCATGTGCGGGATTCGTACCCCGTTTTTCTCTCGTAAATTTGTAATTTTATAATGTAATTCGCTTAGCAGGCGTCATTGCAAACTTAACAATATTAAAATTATAAGGTTGCGTCATCATTTACAAGTTTAAAACCAATTGCAAAATTGGTCTTGTTTGTAGTACAACGCAAGTTGAACTATAGATGTCGCTCCATCCCAATACGATGGTTTCATGAAGAACGAGAGCAAGAATTACAGTTATGAGTCATTGTGTCATGTTAGCTCAATTGGTTAGAGCATACCCCAGCTAAAGGGGTGGATGGACGCGGGTTCGAATCCCGCACATGACTATAATTTTTTCTCTCGTAAATTTGTAATTTTGTAATCTCTCATAATAGTTCACAATAGATAACATCTCATTACAGCAATGTTATCACAACAATAAAATTAGTGACAATATCTTCTCCATACCTATATACTTATTATACTTCTCATGCACAATAATGAATTTAAAAAAAATAGTTTTATTGTTACGAAAAATGTCTGATTTATTTCTACAGATTAAATAGCCCAAAGCCAACAAACCTTTGATAAGATGAAAATTGGGGTTTGGCTCCTTATCATATTAACTTATTACCCAAAAGGTAGCTGGTACAACCAACTGGTATACTAACAACGAGAACATTATAGATTTGGAAGTTTAGGGGCAGTTAGGCAGCCATACATGAAATTGAGGTTTAAACTTTTTACAATCATGCCATACCTTGCGTTGTCATGTGTTGTTGTCAGCAAAAAAATTAAATAAATTTTGTTTAAATAAAGTTTAGGCCTTCCAACATAGGGCGGTTTTTTTAAAATCGTTTATAAATGTTATGTTCATACAGTTTTATAAGAAAATGCCTGGCCAGAGGGCGAGGTGTAGCGTGTCGTCATCGTGACGTTAGCTCCGGCGTGTGCAGTCAGTGGGAGATATCGTCAGCGGCCTAGAGGTCCTCGCACCGCTTTTCGTCTGGGGCTTAAAGTAGGTAGTAGTTTTTAAACATAGGACCTGCATTCACTTTGCATAGGCTTTCCTGGGATAATATTTTTTTGTATTGGTTTGATAATTGCTATCTCAATAGTTTCAGAATTAAAGTATAAATTAGTCAACCATTGTAACTGAATTCTATATTTATATATTAATTCTGCTTATGTATCCTAAAAGTATTATCATTAACAACGTTAAGCAAATGTAATTAACCACGACATCAACACCAGAGCTGATAATCGGCAATGGAAAATTTGTATATTTATATGTGGACAATTAGTACCTACCTCATCTTACCATGAAATGGTAACTTAAGCGTTGTATTGACATTTCATTATAGTCTATATTGACTGAGAGTGTAACACCAACTTTACGATCATTGGAATCCGTACCGTATCAACCAGATAAAACCAGATTTATGCAGTTTCAACCGGCTTCTCGACTTTAGACCGGGAATATGCAAATCTCGACGCGAGATCAGTTGGAAAATTGTCCTGACTTTTTGTTCGGTATAATTAAGGCTTATTCTTGATTCTGGGTGAATATTGACGCAGATTTTTTTGGCTGAAATGCCACGATGAAAAGGTAATTAAGTATATATTAAATATTTCAAAAATAAATTTGATTTATTATTCAAAGCTATCTAAGTTATAAAGCTAATAAGAATGGGGCAAAATTTACATTAAAATTATATAAAAACAATTTTAAAAGCGTTGAAAAGTTATAATTTTTATAACATAATTTTATTGTTCTCAAATACGGTATTTCACTCGTATTACATAGGTTTTGGTAGTAAATTATTCTGAAAAACTTACCTTTGAACGGACTCCGATGACTTGAACTCCTGAAACAATAAACAATGAAATTAATACTGTCTACAATTCATAATGTCAAGGTTAATTTCAAATAAAACCACCGGGGTTCGATGTCAGCATGAGGCGAAAACTGTACAATCTTAAAATTTGTGGTTGTGATATTTTATAAAATTAACAAAACAATGTAGTGTTTTGTATAACTATATACAACACTACAGCTACAACAACGAAAGCATTATGGTAAACTGAAGGCCATTACAGGCTCACAGATAGTCTAAATGCTCAAGTCCACTCTTACTCACAATCAGTTGGTAGCGTGCCCAGTATGTTGGCAGGATTGCCCCATTGGATTGTAATGCAACGAGTAAGCACTCGTTGAGTCAAATAACTGCCAGCATAATGTTCACGGGTCACATGGACCAAGAACTCTGATAAATTTTAGAAAATAAAATTAGCGCCCGGCCCCCAGGGACCTAATATTGTGAGAAAACATTTTGTATCAGCACAACAATTTTGTGATAAGGAAGACAATAATATCATGATGACGAAATATAATTTTAATAACAAAATTTGAAGTGATCGTAGTTGAGTTTGCTTAACCGAGCTAGGTACATTAAGCAACGTCCGCCACGGTCATTACCTGGATGGGTGGCCGCTAGTGGCATTTACTACAGAGTGCTTCCGTGCTGCGGAGGGCACTTTAAGTCATCGGTTCAGTTTGTTATCTTAGGATCTAGCAGTCATTATATCATGGTTTTAGGGCATTTCGCGAACGCTCGCTTGGCAAGCTACCATTCTCAAAAATAGAAAATCTGTCGCAAAGCACCAAACGGTGTGTTCCGGCAGCTGTCCTTGAGAGCCAGTAGTTCTAGGTTATCCTAAACAACGTCTTTTCGACCGCGTCATCACTTGTAAGATAGTCAAAGTCTGTATATACCAATAGTACCTATACCATAAAAAAATTGGTGCTTCGTTCAAAAAAAATATCAAATGCTGAAATACTTTCTTCATGTTCTTGTTCATGTAATAGGGTTCAGCCGACTTCATAAACTTGAGAGATGTCTAAACAAATACGAGGAGAATTCCAATCTTTGTGCCAACAAAATCCTATTATGAAACAGTCGAGATTGCAACTTTTTCCAATCGGCTTATAGGACAGACGTGGAGAAAAGTGTTTGATTAAAAAAATTTAACAAAAAATGGAACCGACTTCAACACCCAAAAGTGTGAAATAACTTGTTGAAGTCGGTACCATGATGGTTCAAAAGTACCTATTATCACAATATTGTGGGCATGGTACCGACTTCGACAAGTTATTTCACACTTTTGGGTGTTGAAGTCGGTTCCATTTTTTGTTAAAATTTTTTTCCAATCTTTTTAGTGGAACTCAAAAACGGCTTGACCGATGTTGATGAAATTTAAAATGGGACCAAACGACAAGCATCAGCTTTCAAACAAAAAAAGAATTTTTAAAATCGGTTCACCCAGTCAAGAGATCTGAGGTAACAAACATAAAAAAAAAAAAAAAAATACAGACGAATTGAGAACCTCCTCCTTTTTTGGAAGTCCGTTAAAAATAATGAGGGCTTTCTTTTGAGCTGAGTAAATTTGTTCGAAATTACTCAATAGTTATTGCCTAATTTCGTTTCTCACGGACTTCATAAGAAACGGTTTTGTAAAGCTCAGAGTGATTTTAATCAGCATGCTACCGACTTGGAGAGATTAAAAATAATTCTTAGGCTTGGCAGGCGTCTTGAGAGTCGCAGTGTAAGATTAAGTTCTACAGAAGGAGCTGCTGCCCATCTTATGGCATTTTGTTACCTCCTACGACTACATAATGCAAGTAATTATTTAACTTTTGTAGTGACGGAAGTCAGTATACTTTTTTATTTAATATTTTTAATTAGATAGGATAGATAAATATAATATCAATATTTTTCTAAAATAACACTTACATTAAAATGTATTAGTTTGTGATTGAGTGAAGATGTGAAAATGTGAGTAATATTTATTACTTTTTCAAGCACAAATGAGATAATTCGTTTGGGTGAAATTTAGATTAGGGATATTTTGGAAACTGCGAGCTGTTGTTTCAATAATGCTGCTCAACGCCAGTAATAGTTAACTACTATGATTGATAATCACTGTGATTATAGCTCTTATACTGTGATGGTAATCAAGATTTAAGAATTTTACCCATTTAATTAAGTATAACCCAAAAACTGTCTTACCAAAAATGCTAAAATTCTATAGGTCAAACTTTATGGTTTATTGGGTCCAACAGAAATAAATTAAAAGAGGAAAATTGTATGTTTAGACATACATAAAGATATTATGTAAGCGCCAACTCAAGAAAGGAAATAGGATGAACATACAAATAATTTCTAGAAGAAATACATAAGCATCACGGGTCTGAAACCAAAGAGGAAACTGACTTACCTAATTACTACCAATACAGACCAATTGACTTCCAACTAAGTCTTTTGGGAGCTATCAGCGTCTGTATACTAACACAATTGGTTACTAGATAATTGAAGCATAGGCCGACAGCCAATCCTCCAATCCCTCAGAAGGGTGGAACCAAACCACAATATATATTTTTGTATTGTCACACTTTTGTTATTGATGGTACCAGACAGAATCTGACTTACGGTTTGTAGCTACTAAGTTGAAAAGTCCAGCTTAGCTTAAAGCCTTTGTAATTTGACGGAAAAACAAACCACATGATATTAAATTTATAATAATTGCACACCCGTTTTCTGAACCAGTAGGCATAGACTGCGGATTCATTTTATTTAAGAGTTTTGTACCTAAATAGCTAATCTGAGCCTTAATAATGTATCTCAGCTGTCTGTTTGTGTGTCCTGCTGTATGTCATTAGTCACTAGCTTGTTAGTGGAATAGGCTACTTAATGAAATCTTTGAATGGCATGTAGAATAGTGCCTCAAATAGAATATCAATTATGCCTATTGGGGTATAAATAAATAAAATTTATTTCCAAAAAAAGGGTTTACAATTTCGTGGTACATATTAAATCATCGATGGATAAGATGCTACGTAACACTGGACACAAGGTGACATTGAGACCCAAACTAAGCATAATCTTGGGCCTCAGAGATACGATTATCTAATACGTGTGCATATTGTGTGCTGCAAGTTTCCCACTATGCTTTCACTGTAATCTATACTTATAATAAAACTGTAACAGGTCCAATTCTGTACATGGCAGATATTTTGAAAAAAAAAAATGTACAGTACTCTGTAGCTGATACTGATGCCGAAACTATATTTTTTTTTATTTTTGTCTGTCTGTCTGTCTGTCTGTCTGTCTGTCTGTCTGTATCCCGGCCGCGTATCACTCCAAAACTACTGAATGGATTTCAATGAAACTTAGCATGATTGGAGTTCATACTACAAGGTAGGATAATTTAGCTTTTTATCCCGAAATTCAGCATGGTTCCCTTGGGAGAGGGGATGAAAGTCAAAATATACACTTAGTTGTAATTTATTAACGCGTAGTCCGATTTCAGACGTTCTTTTTAGGGTGCCGTACCCAAATGGTAAAAACGGTCTGTCCCGCTGTCCGTCCGTCCGTCTGTCCGTCCATCCGTCCGTCTGTTTGTCACCAGGCTGTATCTCAAGAACGGTAATAGCTAGACAGTTGAAATTTTCACAGATGATGTATTTCTGTTGCCGCTATAACAACAAATACAAAAAGTTGGCCAAGTGCGAGTTGGACTCGTACACGTTAAAACAAAAAAAGGTTAAAATATGAAGTCTAATGTTGTATAGCTAATGGTACGGAACCCTTCGTGCGCGAGTCCGACTCGCACTTGGCTGATTTTTTTGTTAGAAAAGTGGTACTTTAAAATTTATCCCGTAAATATTTCAAAGTCATCGGGTTTGAAGTTCAGAAATAACAGACATCACAACCTAAATATTACGTTCCAAAAAACTTGACACCCAAAATGTACAGAAACCTTTCAACGTACGGCTCATCTTAAGCTGGCGTTTGCACTTTATCGTATAGGTATAATAGATAGGTCTGTAGTCGGACCTCTCCAAAAGACTGATTTTTCAAACGATAAAACACAGTTTTTTTATTACGATAAGCACAACTTCCCTACGTATATTTTTCATAACATGCAATGCTCTAATCAGTCTAATCTATACCTATAACAGAAAAAAAAAACATTCACCACAATCAGTTTTTTAAACTACATAATTATCTTTCTTTTGACGGATACATTTCGGAGACTGCGCAATGAAAGTGCACAATGTAGTCTTAGGTTTTCACGATTGTTACACTTTGTAATTAAACCACTTTAAACGATTTAAATCGCATATATTTATCATTATTTTTGTCCCGACGTTTCAAACACTTTGTAGTGATCGTGGTCACGGGGTGGGGACAAAAATAATGATAAATATACGTGATTTAATCCGTTTAAAGTTGTAAGTGCACAACTTTAGTAGATTGTTATACAAGGGTCCAAAGGAATTGGTAACTTTCACTCGCGGTCAGCTCTCTACTTTTCATATCGAATTTAAAGAAAGTAAATAAAGTAGCTTTTCTAAAAATTATTCATTGATAAAATAACATACTTACTAAAAATTTATTGAGAGGTTTGAACTATTTGTGAAATTTTACGTAAAATTTTGTTTGGAATATTTACGGGCGGCTATAGCCCGTATAGGAATCTCTCTGCTTTTCACTACTAATACAAGGAATAAAGATATAAATATAGTATGTTTTTTTTATATTATTTATTTTGATTTTAATAACATGAGCAGTATATTTTTAAAATTAATGCGGCTATAGTCCAAGTAGGAATCGATGACTTACATCCGTGTTGAACACTCTACTTTTCATTTCAAATATGAGGAGGGTAACAAAATAGTAGTTTTTCTAAATATTTACTAAAAATAATAAACATGAGTAGAAGATACAAAGATACACTAGGAAGATACGTTAGAACAATGAAATTTAGGGAAAGTTTTAATTTTTTTTTACCTACACTTTCTACCTTATATTTAGTTACTACCCTGCCAAACATAGCTGTTATTAATTGTTTTCCAACAACAGAATATTTTACAACGAAAAATCTTAGACATATAACTTTGTTTACACCAATGTTTTTCCCGGCCTTAGGTGGGAAGGAGCGTCTCCTACCCGCTACTCAGATCAAACAAACACTACTTTCCGAGAATGAGAAATAAAAAAAAAAATCGATCTACCGTCAAACAAACCGCCGTTTTAAAATCGAAATTCTAAAGAAACGCACAAGGTACTTTGCTTCAACATTTATTGTGCGAACCGGGAAAGAACTCTCTGAGTTACTTAACTACTGTCTTCTGGAAAATACAACCCGGGAGTTTTGAAATCCAAAGTAGAAAGCTCCATTCTGAGCTATGGTTTACTATAAGAGTGCTTCACCGCAGACCACAGTGTTGCTTAATATGAGATAAACAGTGCACAAATGTGAATAATTAGTGTGCAGGTACGGCAATCGCGAACGAAGTCGCGGGTACAGCTAGTTATAAAATAATAGTATAAAATAATAGAATTATTTTATGCCCAAATAGGCAGACGAATAATATTTTATTTTTGCATAAAAATTAACACTAGAGCCATTTTATGCTAAGCGAACTAACCATTGCCTATAAAAAATGCATTTCGTCACAAATGACGAATTGCACTACGCTCGACCCCCTGAGACATACGTTAACCGTTAAAGCGACCTGAGTTAAGTCTCATGTGCCTGTAATTTACTGGCTCTAAAGTACTGCTGCCGAAACACACTGTTAGGTGCTTGGCAGATTGTCTACTTGGGGGTGGTAGCTAGGCCAACCAGGCGAGCATTCACAAATTGTCCTTCCGCCATGCGGTGCAGCACAGGCCGGCAGTGGGGATCGAATCGTGTACCTGCGGCGCGGCAGTCCATAGCTATTACCGCTCGGCCATCGTTGCTTTAAGATTTTAGTCTTTTAATTACAGCATGGTATTCATTAATAAAAACAGGGTAAGTGCGGGTCAGACTCCTGCAAAAGATCTCAAACGATGTGAATAAAATTCTTTTTTTTTTCGGTAGGTACATTCTTTGTTGGTACGGAATCTGCGGGTCCAAATCGCACTTAGCAGTTTTATTAATATAACTGACTTAACCAATTGGTGACCTAACCAATGTTCTCAAAGGTTAAAGTAAGATAAGCTATTGAATAAAATTTACTTTGATGGTCTTAAAATAAAAAAGGGATCTCCAGATTAACTATTCAAGGCTCGAGAACTGCGTCGTTTTAACGACAGTTTTTCCACTTGGGGGTGATAGCTTGCAAGGCGAGTATGCAAAGTGCCTTACCACTGTTATGAGAAAACGAAGCCCGCGGTGGGATAAAATTAAAATCGCCAATAGCAATAGGCAACTACAATCCACTCTATCGTGTTCTTGACGGCTTGTATGACGTATATTGATGATATGAGCACTAAGCTGTTTGTATCGCGCCTCTTTTCGCAAAATAATTTTATTTTTCAATATCTGATAGGCTTGCCTTTGACCTCTGATAGTAAGTGATGATGTGGTCGAAGATGTTTTTCAGGCCAACCTAGAATTACAGGCTCTCAAGGACAGCTGCCGGAACACACCGTTAGGTGCGTGGCGACAGATTTTCTACTTGAGTGTGGTAGCTAGCCAGGCATTCGAAAAATGCCGTAACAACCTTGCTAAATCGACTAGAATCGTAAGACAACAACCGGGACCGACAGCTCAACGAGCCCTCCGAAGCACGGAAGCGCACGAAAGTACGAGTAGTAATGATCCTAGCGAACATCCATCCAAGTTATGACTGCGGCGGACGTTACTTAACTTAGCTAATCGGTTAACAACGGTTAAGCAAACTTCGCTACGAGCACTTCATATTTTTGTGATCAATTCGGAATACAGAACATTCCCACGCCTGACAGCAAACGTCATGCCTATCTGTTACAGTTGTAGTATTTTTTGAAACATAAACTATATAAATGTGTTACAAAAAACTTATCCATAACCCTAACTAAACTAACCTAACTGCTCCTATTTCTTTCATAAAATATATCTTCTTTTGCCCACATAATGGAAAAAACTATTTTGAATTTCAAACAAACCCTTCACGTGCAGAGGCATCCCTTATTTCACTTCACATGCTCATTATAATATTAAAAGTACCCTACATGCGTATGCCAAACCATATCATACCCTAAAACAGTGTGAAAAAGATCAAAATTACCTAACTCAATATGCATAAAAGATTGAAAGAGTTATGGTCGTGACATATCATACCAAATTCGATCTTACTCCCTTGCCATAGAATTTGAATACTATTGCGAAGCTATCATATGAAAAAATATGAAAAGTTAACGGAAACTTATTGACGTTGAAAAATCAGTCTTAAAATAGTTAAAATAAGGTTTAATACTTACATAGTGGTGGAGAATCCAGGGTGTGTGTCAACATCATGTGAAAGCCGAGTGCCGTAGACAAGCAACGTATCTGCAAACAAACAGAATGATGTTATGTCTCTTAAAGATAAGGTCTAAGGTTTCTTTCAGAGCACATACAAGTAAAAATATTGAACTTGAGCCTTTAGCGAAATAATTGGTAAAGTGACTTCTACTGAATTTAGGTTAATTGTGATGTCTTTAATATGTATTTTTTGTATGGAATATTACGGTTTATTGCTGTTTTTAAATTATAGTTAAAGCAGTCCTGGGTCACTCCGCACTTTAGGTACAAAGCTCCGGATTGGATTATTCTACGGTGCGTGCCGCGACAGAAAAGATTGGAGCTATGCGATAGAAAGAAAGACTGAGAACCTCTGTACCTCTAGAAAGAGGTACTCGGTGCTTCACAAGCTGAAGTGCACTTATTCTTTCGTAGCTGGAGTCACTTATTTATTGGAATGGCCTGGCGGCGGCGTGATACTTTTTATTCTGTGGTTAAAATTAAATTTTAAACCGATCTTCTTTTTCAAACCGATCACTTGTGGTATTCGCATAAATAAAACTGGCCAAGGCCAAAAACAGGTGATAACGGGCTTAACCTAGAGAGCGACAGATTTTCTACTTAAGAGTGGACGCTAGCCAGGCGGGTATTAGCAAAATACCCTTCCACCATGCGGTGAAGCTCAGGCTTGCAGCGGGATTCGAACCATAGACCTGCTACGCTGTAATCCATATACAATGACACTCAGCCATCACGGCCTCGATTAAAACAAAGGATTGTTTTGATCATTATTATCATAATTTCTTTTCATCATTGTCTACAATTGAAACCGTGAGACGCAGCTATTAATTACGAAACCTCAACCCAAAAACACTTTTAAACATCGAAACCACTGCCGATAAAAATTATTATTCAGACATTCTACAAAAATTATATGAAGTATTACACTCCTGTGTATAATGACTTGATGTTAATTAAACTTAAGCAAATTTCAAAAAAGTGACCAACATACGGCTTAGTGACAAACTGGCGCTTCACAAACAAGCAAAGTTGTAATCCGAATTATAGAGAGAGATAGAATAGAAGATGACGAATATTTATTGATAAACGGAAATAATTTTCAGATTTCTTGATATATTTTTTTTGGTATTTTACACGGAGAACAAACAATAGGATTAGTACATTAATAGTTATTTCTGTTTATTTATATAAACGCGCTCTTGCTCCTAAGCTCCACATTTAACAGTTCATGCTACAATAAGATTTAAAAATAAACATTTCCGGGACAATCTAGAAGCACCCAATAAATGCAGTCTAGGCTTTTGTGTTGTCATTTTGTATCTAAGAAGTCACACGTTTTTCCTGTCATACCTTTTTTAAAATGTAAGGTTTAATTTTAAAAAGAAAATAACTTTGATGACTTGCGACTGAAATATGATTTTAAGTTTCTTTACGTTTACAAACCTCTTATTATATGGAATATCTGCATAAATATTCCATATAACTAAACTTGCTCAAAAATTTAACGAAAAATTCATCCATCGATTCTCCTTTCCACATGAAATGAAAACAAACCTGCCAAAACCCCTTAAATTTGCCTCTCTCAGTCGATACACAAATAGTTATTTCAGGGCAAAAACAAATAAAAGGCAAATAAAAAATATCGACCAGAGCAACGCATTCAGCTCGATGTTTGCATACGGACGATGTTCTGTGTTCATTAAAATGCATGAAGTTACGCCAGAGGGGCAAAGAGTTGCGACTAGAATAGTGGGAATGTAGGGCGACATGTTGTTGCCTAGTCTTGCAGAGAATCAGAGCGGAAACTGGACATAATCGGGTTGCCAAAATAAAATTTTGTTAGCAAATGATTAGTAAAGACATCATATATTTGATATAGTCATATCATATATTTGATCAATCCTAATGTGCTGATTGTGGTAAAACTTTTTAGATGGCATCCCATCCTAGTGTTTTGCGGATCTCCGTGGACCGTGGAAGGCGAACAAGAAAAAAAAGGGATATTTAACGTTCATAATGTATTGTCGAAGACTCAATTAAACAAATATAATTTAGTAAATAATGCGGGTTAAATCACGTGAATAAATCAGATTGCTCCGACTACAGTTTAAACTACATCTGGTGGTCATTTTACCCGACTGCGACGAAACCCATGGGGAATATGTTATTATGGAGGACTATATCCTTTCCTATCTCTACTCGTAACTACTCGACGGATCAACCGATTTGGATAAATGTTAAGTAATTAGATTTTTCATGATTGCGCAAGTGTCATTGAGTAATAAAATGCCTGAAAATTCAATTCGCGTATATGACGAGACTTATTGTGCGGAGCAAAATGGAGCAATGCTGATACACAAAACGCTTCGACGGACCAGCAAAATTAATCGGCAATATATTGTGTCTTTATACTATTTTGCATGCAGGCTAAAGGTATTTTGAGGTACGTGCATTTTTAGACTAAAGGTAATATGTACCCTCTTCCCGCATTGTAGTATCTTTGCACCTCTATGCCTTTATATGAGCTCTGTCACTGTCCTTTACAAGTTGGAATAAAAAAATTTCTTTCGCAAAGAATCCCAGCTAGTCCGAATGCCTTTTCTACTTGTTGAAAAGTTAATGAGTTTCTTACTTGAACTTTAATTTAAAATCTCTATGTTTAGTTAATAAAGAAAGCTTTTTCGTGTCGTATCGCGCAACTGGAGAACTTATATTTTTCAACAAACATCTTGCATCAATAACAAGTCTTTATATACGATTAGTGTGATGTACAGGGTGTTACTGAAATATATATGTTCCCATATGTCACTGTCACAGCGAAGTCTCAAGAAATACGTCGAGGTATTGATATGATAAATGCTGTTCATTTATCACGAGGATTTATTTTGTATTTTTTTGGATCAACCTGTATATTCGTGAACGAGGAAATTTGCTTAGCTTGTACTTACATAGACGGAGTTTTTATTTAAATTTTAAAGATATGATGGATGAGTCGCGCGCTTTATAGTAAACATGAATTACAGTTTGCTCTGCCCATTTTGCTTGACACTGTACTGCGTTTGTCACTCCGAGACTTTAATTATTACGTCCCATTCGGAAAGAGCAGAATTTTTGAGAGATATATGGCAATATATACCCTTTCATGGACGTCGTATATAATATTATACTCTCTTATGTTTCAACATAAATCATACATTCCTTGAAAACTCACATATGTACAGACGCAAAACAGAGCTGTAGAACAGAGCTTAGTGCCCATGGCACTAAGATAGGATTTATAAAAATAATTATTAAAGAATATGTACATATCAATTTATAATAATTTACCAAATACTTACAATCAAAATATTAAAAGGAAATAGTTTTAAAAACAATTATGCGATTGGCTCTTAACCAAATGTTTTTATAGTCTTAAGAAATATTAAATTTATAATTTCAGAATTTCAGAAATGAAATTAATAATTTCCACGATTGCTTGCAGCGGATAGCTTAACAAATTGTAAAATGTTGTTAATGTACTGATATTGTACTGTATTCTTGCAAATAAAATATTTGATGATAGGAATTCATACAATACGTTCTTGTGTTCCTATCTTACATGTTGTTAGCGTAAACATACTATTCTAATTAAGTAAAATATCAGCAAATCCACACAGTTTATCCTGCTTTGGAACACCGACGTTACGTCAAAAGTGTAACGTTACCTTGCTAAAATTCCGACGCGTTTCGCTTGTTTATAAAAGTTAGTATCCTTAAGAGTTCTTGAATCGAATAAAATCAACACGAACATTCCCTATCGTGCGCTTGACGCATCAAAATCTACTAAAGATTCCTCCTCCGATCCAAAGTCATTGGCAGAAGCAATTTGATAATTAAACACGATTACAATGTTTACCTATTAAGCTGTGTTAAGATTTACACTATAAAACGTTTAATTAACAATCTCAATCTCTTAACATCCCTCCAATTAGCCTCAAACGGTCGTGCGGGGATGATCGTTTCATCTTTACCCGCAAATATTATATATGTTGCACAATTTATTTATAGGTTGAATCTCCGATGTTATTCGTATTACTAAATCAGTAAGTTAGTCATGTGCGTACGTCAGTGTTCTGGGGTTTGTGCGGGTCAAAAGGACTTTATTTCTGAAATTCCCCCGCACTGTAAGATCAGATCCATAAAGAAATAGACAAGCCTTAGGCTGCCCTTCAACTAGATATGTAATGCGAGGGGCATCTACTATTTAGATTGTTTGATTTTCATAGCATACCTTGTCGTTTTATCATAAATCGACATCTTATCCAGTACTTTTATGATCACCATCAGTGTTGTTGTTTTCGGGTGCATTCGTGGGGTGCAGCTACTGTTTAATCAACTCATTAAATTAACGTTATAGATAAAAACATAATATTAAATGTAGGAACGATTCCGCGTAATGTTATTGCTAAACCGACATGCCTAAAGGTATATTTTTTAAATATTAGAAATGTTTTTAAACATGATGTTTTTATACTTTCTTGAACTTTATTGTAATATTTGTTATTTCTGTTAGACCTAAGATAACACAAGAAAATATATAGGAAAGTTTTAGGATCAGTTTTTTAAATTTATTTCATTCATACAATTTTGACAAACTTAAGAAAACACCCTAAAAACCCTATGGGGTTTGTCGAGGGTATCTTATTCCTCTATTGTTATTTATGTCTATACTTAAAATATCGAAAAGGTTTTATGAATGTTATTATTATTGTCTAATCTAAAATAAGTTGTACAATTATACCTTACATAAATTCACGTAGTTTTGACCGGCTAGCTAGTTTTGAACGGGTACTTTCCTGATGCCAACTCTGCTCAATGCTCTATTTGGTAGTATATTCGCTATCTTGCGGTTGATTATGGCATTAAGACAGCAGATGGCAAAATCCTGCTTGTGCAGCATCAGTCTGCTGACTTCGATGTGAGTAGATGCATGTTGGGCATTCGGCGTTATTTTACGATAACTTATAGAAGGATATGGAGTTCTGTACTGTGCTGTACTGTATTAGCATGATTGTCATTGCTGAATACAGTCTCCCCATTTTGAGAACGTTTGCCATAATCCCTACTTTTGGCAGGCGTCTTGGGGATCGCAGTGTGAGATATCAGTTCCTCAGAGAGCGCTCCTACCCACCTTCTGGTGTATTACCATTAGTCGCCACTTATATAGAGTACAACTGAAGTATATTCTTAAGCTGGCATGTGTTGAATATTACATACCAGTATATAAGTATAGTAACTTTAATGTATATATACGAGTAGGTTACCGTGCTCCCCCAGTGGGATGCCCGGTTAGAATTGCACCAACCCACATCTTCCTGTAAGTGTAGTAGGCTGCGATGACAAGATAATTAAAGTGGACATCTTCTGAAGAAATTCCATCTTATTCTAAAATCCTCAAAAAGCTGAAGAAAATAATGATGACACATAAAGGCAATCATATCAATACATAAAGATGTTATTTGGTTCGAATATACAATCATCTGCTTGTATATATTATTCATAAGAATATTTACAAAACCGAAAGAAAAAATAAAAGAAAATCGGATGTATATGGAAAAAAATGATCGGTTAGCGTTTTATCAGTCTGATATTTTTATTTGATGACTGAAAAACCATATCTACTAAAAATATATATAATACATTGCAATATGTTTCCGAATATATGCAATATATTAGGAATTAAATTTATAATGTATTCAAACGTTAACTGTATTTCGTTTCTGCCACTGTCCTAAACCCCCAAAGCCCTTCGAATATCCTCGACCCAAAATGACAGACAGAAGATATTCAATTTTAATAAATTATAGCGCACATCAAATATGGGTTTCAGTAACAACGTCAAAGGGACGCTTTCAAGTCGAATGAGCGCTTTACTTTGTCCTCATTAATTACTTTAGTAATTAATACAGTGACATCGGTCTTTGAATTAATGGAGCTACTGAGATAATTCATGTTTATGTGAGAATCGTCTATGGGTGATGACTTATACAAGTAAATAGTATTAATAATGGTATTTTAATTGTAATGTAAATAGTTGTAAATTAAGCTGCAACCTAAAATATTGTTGGATGAGTAGGGAGTGTGTGTTGTGGTTACCATAGATATTTGAACTACATTCCACGCTTTCCTTCGGTGTTATTTATAGTTCTTCGAATAGCAATCTGATGAACGTAATGTGTTTTTTCGATAATTTTCCAATGTACCAAGTGTGGGTACCCAGTGAAATTTTTAAATTACTTATTTGAGTCATTTGGTGTAGAAGTTGGGTCCGTGGGGACTGCGAGCTTATCGTATTTTCCAAAAATTAACAGAGCGCTTGGTCGATGCGACGCGTGACCGAAATTGTGGCACCTATTTGGCTTAACGTTAGCATTGCAATTCAATGGGGACATCGACTAATCGCACGTTCTAAGATACGTACGTGCCTAGCTATACGACATACGGTATGGTGCCCGTCTCAAATACTAAATTAGATAGGAATATGAAATCTCCGTAGATAATTTACACCATCTTATATATAACTTTTTGAAAATGGCAATATTTTTTGTAATTTTAAGACTGTTATCAAAACCAATAAACATTTTGTTTCTTAAACGCGCTGTTCCATTATACGGAACACTAAAGATCAAGGCCTGATAGACACTAAGCTAATTTTTCTTTTAAATTATTATACATCATGTTCATCAATCATGAATTTATCAACCGTTAAACTACCATGACAATAAAGATACGCTGTTTAATAAATAAATAAATAAATTTAAATTAGCTTTTATTGCTGAGAACACAGTATTTACTATGTTAAGATACTCACAAACAGTTTTAATTTTTTGGCAAGCTTTTCCTTTGATAAAGGCCTCCTCTAAATATTTTCAATGTTGTTCATCGCTCACAATCCTCATTCATTCTGGTACGCTATTACGCTATTAATATAGATAAGCTATGTACGAAAACTTTATACATTTGAAACTTTTTAAATCCACAACTAAAATTCTACCCTCAAAATACTTACACACTGGAATGTCAAATCGAAACCAAAACTCATTTATCTCTCACTAATGATACTACGAGTAAAATATAAAAAACGCATCTTTGTTCGCCATTTGTACTTGTTAACGCATTGGTCTGTGGAAATTTTAATGAACCGTCCACTACAGAGGTTTTAATCTTTTTTTACTTCGAAGTGGAAATATTAGAATTGCTTTGTAATTGTTTGGTAGCAGTTCTTTGATCTATGTGGCAGGTTGGGTGCTTGGGCATTTGTATTATTATGTTTGTCCAACGCCAACTACCCATACTATTATTGAAGCACTCGTAGCGTAACTCGCGTAGTCGTTATTAACCGAAAAACAAAGTTTGCAGCGGACATGACTTGGATGGGTGACCGGTTACTAATAGGTTCTTCCGTGCTTCTAAAGGTAGCCGTGCGTTAAGTCGTAGGTCCCGTTTGTTATCGTATGATGTCAGTCATTACAGCAATAGTGTTAGGACATTTTGCAAATTCCCGCCAGGCTAGCTACCACTTTCAAGTAGAAAATTTGAATTTGTCATTAAAGTGAATAAATGTATTTAGCAGAACATAGATATGCTTATAAAGGCTCCGTACCGAAGTGTCGAAACGGGACCCGATTACTAAGACCCCACTGTCCATCTGTATGTCTGCCTATCAGCAAGAAGTAAAATTTATATATATTACTTCATAAATACTCAATTTAAATGCATCATCTGTAAACAAACAGGAACGAGTACCAAACTTAATCCCGCATTAATTTGCGTTGTAATTAAAACTTTGCGAGTGAGATTCTGACGTAGATTGGAATTCTGTCACGGACTTTACTAACTTATTATTTTGGAAACAATAAAGATACAAACTGAAAAAAAAATACGATACATGCATTGCTCCTTGACAGCTATGAATACGTTTCATAGCTTTCGTTAATACTGGCAGAAATGAGTACTTATCGCAAAAAGTAATGGGTAAAGAAAATAGCTATTCCTCTATTAAAACCCAATTTAAATGAATCAATGGTAAACAAACAGAATTAAATATAAAATTTAATCCTGAATTAATTTTCGTTATTATTATTTGGTTACTAAATAATAATGCTAGGGCTACGTTACTAAACCGATTTTCGTTGTAATTAAAACTTTGCAAGCGAGTTTCCGACGCGCCGGTTGGAATCCTATGTCTTTGGGGGACTTTAGAACCTTTTATTTCGGTACCACGACAGCTACAAGCTGAAACAAACCAATAAATATTAGTTTCTATCAATGTTAACTGCCACTTCCACAGCTGTCATATTTGACGTCCGTCAATGTATTTCACAAAATATATTTTTTGTTAACTACCGATTAAACGTAAGTAGGTTTCGATAGCAAAAATAGTGATAAATGCTAGACGTGGTCTAATCTCTCATATATTCAAGAATGAGTAATTTCTTTAAGTGCTCATTAGAATGGTTGTGTTTATTCATAATTGCGTTATTAATAATACCTAAATTCACGTACTGTCTTACAAACTAAAAGCTGGAAGCAATTAATATTATTTTATATTAAAAAAAATGGATTTCGAACTGAGAGAAACGATAAGCTAATTAAAATCAATTTGACATCAATGTCATGAAATAAAGCAATTTGTTATTTTTAACCAGCTTTGAAAAATAGGAGGTTCTGGATTCGACTGCTTTTTTGTGTGTTCATAATTCTTTAGGGGATATCACTTTTGACGATTTTTTTTGATTTGAAAGGTGGTGCTTGTTATAAATGAGGTCCCATTTAAATTTCTTTGAGATAGGACCAGTGTTTGAGTTATTCTTCATAACACGTATTTAATTGGCGACTACATTGACGATATTTTCCTTTTTACTTTTGTTTGGTTTATTAACTTTTAGTATATGATTGTTTTAGAATATTTTCAGCTTGAGCTCTGTTTTTTGCAAAAATGTTAACACGTCGATAATAAAAGCGAGCCCTAAGCGTGTTACTTCGAGAGTTAATCAGTAGTAATGGTGAATTATTGACTAACAATTATTTAGTAATGGTGAAAGGATTCGTGAACTATTTACCGAAGCCGAAGAATAATATAATAATCATATATTAAAAATAATAATAAAAAAATACTGTCTTAAAAATTATTACCCGTTAGAAAAACTACGCGAGCCCTCACAAAGGTCATATTTTAGCTAATTGTTTTTTTTTTATCATAAGTATATTATGTAGGTGTACAGATTATTAAGTTAGTAAAGCTTCGAGGCACATTATTTTTTATATAATTATGAGTGTTAAAAACTAAAATACAAACCTGTATTCAACACTGATATAGATGCAAATATAATCCACACTCGTCCAACCATTTTCCGGAATCCTGAAACAAATGAACACTGTTTAATTATATTGAAAGATTGATTATACCATACAGACAGCCTAAATATTTATATAATAATTGTGATTCGTTCTAATGATTTGATTTTTTTTTCTAATTTCTGAAACCAACGTGAGGGCTGGCGCTGCGGCTACTTCGGCGGAGCAACTCAAGCGGCGCAAATATGCTAACCTCGGTATGGGTTACATATTTGAGCCGTTTGGTGTAGAGACGTTGGGTCCGTGGGGACCGGGAGCTCATCGTATTTTCCAAAACCTATCTGAGCGCTTGGTCGATGCGACGCGTGATCAAAATGCTGGCACATATTTGGCTCAACGAATAAGCATTGCAATTCAACGGGGCAATGCTGCCAGCATGCTGGGCACGCTGCCAACTGGGAGTGGGCTGGAGCATTTGGACTGCCTATGAGTCTGCTATGACTTATAGGTGTCTAAATGCTTTTATTGTAGTAGCTGTAGTGTTGTACATATATAGTTCATAGTATTTTGTTTAATAAAGGTATATTTTCTAATGATATATGAGTGTTCAATCCATTTGATCGAATTGAACATATATATTTTTTTTTTATCTTTAGTCGAGTGATTTGTAGCACATCACTATAATGTACTCTAGTGATACACAACACTAGTAATACCTAAATGTTTATTTTTCTCTTCCATTTTGTACGCTGTTGTACGAGTATATAGCAGTGGTAACTATTGTAAAATTGAAATAAAATAGTAATTGCTTATTATATTCGTATTTCTGGCCTTTTTATCCTACAATGAGTATATAACTTTTGACCGTGGTCTCACGTCGTGGAATAACGAGACTTGTTATATGAGCTAGAACGAATACCCTTTAGTTTCTGTGATATGTGACGAATACCTTTTCAAACTATACTTAAGACGCTGGTAGGGTGTAACTCAAAATAACTATACGGCTTAAGTGTAAGTCCTTCGTATATACAATTATTTGGAATATTGACTATCTTACAGATACTGCTTTTCTGTACCTCTTGTTGTCGGTAGAAAGAAATGCAATTGTATCCTCGTTAGACTTATCTAAGTCAAACGTCACTACACAAGACTCAGTAGCTGGATATCAGGCTCCTCATTATTTTAAAAACGTCAAACCGACCAACATTTTAATGCATTTCAGCAGCTGTCTTTGTTAGTTAGTTCCTATTCTAGATATGCCCATCTTATAAACTCTTTTGCAAAAAAAACGGGCACTTTAGATTTTTTTCTCTACTTCAATGAAGAAGAACAAGAAATAGGTTTTGTTAATTTGACGATGTATTGGCATGTTTTTTTGAGCATCCTGGCATGATTCTTTACGTTCCAAATTTAAAATTTGAAATTATTAAAAGAAAAATTATGATTAACGTGGATTTGTCTAAAATTGCTTTACTAATGGCGCGAATTGCTGAAACGATTTTTAACTGATTACGATATTTTAAAACTTTTTGGATATTTTCTGCAAATCAAACAATTTAATCTTTCTTTTTACATTAAATACCACTTTTTGATATGAGCGATAAAGCGATAAGGGCCGGTATAATTATAGCCCTACTTGAAGAAGGTTGTTCGCAAACTTACGTGTCTCAGCGGCTAAATGTGAGTCGTTCAACTATCCAGAGGACTTGGCAACGGTATCAAGAGACTGGTTCGGTCAAAAGAAGACTCGGTTCGGGAAGAAAACAATGCACAGAACCAAGAGATGACCGCTTTTTGGTGAGTCAAGCGTTGCGTAATCGTAAGGCGTCAAGTGTGGACCTGAAGAAGAGCCTTGAAGAAGTAAGAGGAGTAGAAGTTAGCTTGTGGACGGTCAGGAGGAGGCTTTTGGCTGCCAATATCAAGAGTTACCGCCCAGCTTGGGGCCCTTTTTATTCCGTGAGCACCGTGTTGCTCGACTTCAGGTTGCTCGGAACTGTGCTTCATGGACTCTGGAGGACTGGAATAAAGTATTGTTTTCTGATGAAGCTAGAATCTCTTTGTGTGGAGAGGACCGACGCCGGCGAGTGCTGCGAAGACCACGGGAACGCTATGCGGAAGTGTGTTTTGAAGAAATCACTCCTTATGGCGGAGGCTCCGTTATGTTTTGGGCAGCAATTAATTCGACGGAGCGTACGGTGTTAGTTTTCATAGAAAATGGAACATTCAATGCACACCGCTACATAATGGAAGTCCTAATTCCACATGCACAACCTACATTGACTGCACTTGGGGAAGATTCCATTTTTATGGACGATAATGCTCGCCCGTACTGTTCTGGCGACATGGAAGCGTACATGCAAGAAGTTGGGATCCGTCGTTTAGATTGGCCAGCTCGAAGTCCTGACCTCAATCCAATTGAGCATGTGTGGGATGTTCTAAAGAGACGGGTAAGATCAGTGCAACCTGCTCCACAAAACATCAGGGAGCTAAAAGAGTCATTGCAGAAGAGTGGGAACGTATTCCTCAAAACGTTATTAAAAACATCGTGGAAAGCATGCCCAGAAGGATTCAAGCTGTGATTTTGGCAAGAGGAGGTCACACTCGTTATTAGGTTTTTACATTTGTAACTTTATTTAATAAAAAAAACTTGTCTTTATTGCCGACCACTTCTTATTGATTGGGCGTGTACATCGATTTTAAAGAAGCCATCGTTTTTTTTCTTTTAATTGCTTGAATTCACTTCACGCGCATTAATTTACACGATTATAAGCATACAGACTACGTCAAAGAAATAAATTTCATTTAATTAACTAAAATCGACCTTAGAACGTAAATTTCCTAAGGTGCCCGTTTTTTTTGCAGAAGAGTGTATATGTTAAGCAAACATTTACCAAAAGGAGAAATAGATTCCAATATAGGAAGGTGCAAACACGACAAATCTTAGAAAAAAAAGACCGGTCAAGAGTTTCAAGCAAGAAGTCAGCTTTAAAATCTTAGCAAAAATACGGGGGAGGCGGCTTCGACAACATTTTGTGCTCCAAATTTTTATATGAAAAACTTCTTTACTTTAAATTTTTCTTGTCGTTATTTGTGTTGTAAGCGAAAACATATATTGTAAAATATGTTGTTATGTAGTAAATTGTGTTGTAAAAGAAAATGTATTGTACAGACATCACATACTTTGGATATGCGCAGGAAAAAGATTAGTTGTAATAAATTGATAATGATGATTTAACGTATTAATAAAATGATACATAATACACACTCAAACAAAAGTAGAAAACCTCCACAACTCAATGCGAAATGCAGACGCTTGTACTTACCCAACAAAATCCCTCTCCCTATTTTACATCGGAATATTTAAATAGTCTACTCTCGCTGAAAGTATCAAAGTAAACAAACATCTTCAGAAATTGTAGAGTTTAAAGTTTAAGTGTAGATTGCGCCGCCTTAAGTTGAACTTAACACGCACTTAAGGGTCCGCTTTATGGGCGATACTTTAAAGATATTATAGCGCTATCACATAGTTGTCACAGTTTGACTACGGGTGTTGAAAACAAGCAACGCGCTGATTTTGGTATAACGTTTTATAGGGACAAAAACTCTTTCAAATAACAGCATATTATATTTTTGTCACGAAGTGATTCTTTGCTGATAGTGATAGTGGCTTTGACCACAAACTCACCTGATAGTAAATGATGATGTGGTCGAAGGTGTTAACGGCTTAACCTAAAATTACTGGCTCTCAAGGAAACCTGCTGTAGTGCTTGGCGACAGATATTATACTTGAGGGTGGTAGCTAGCCAGGGTGTATTTCTTTAATTGTTGAGCAATTATGCAATTACGCAATATGCCGTGCGGCATATTGCGGAATTGCACAACAAAAAATTACTGGTTCTCAGTTAGACACATAGCGGAATGCGGAATACACCGTTAGGTGCTTGGCGACAGATTTTTCTACTGGTGGTCGTTAGCCAGGCGAGCATTTGCCAAATGTTAAATGGTACCACCATTGTACCACTCAAGCCCGCGGCGGGATTCGAACCATGCACCTGCTGCGCGGCAGTTCATAGCCAATGCCACTGAGCTAACGAGCCAGTGATGAGATGAACAAGACAGTTACAGTATCACCATCCTCATTCTATTTGACACTGCACTGCGCTTGTCACTCCAAAACGTTAATCTCGTTTGCCCAATATTTTCATTTGCAAGTGTTCTTTATACCTAAGCACAGTAGTGTTTGTTCACTACTACTTCGAGGCTATATGACACTGGTGGTATTCACCAAGACGGACTTTTTCTAGAAAGACTTTCATCTGGTATGCGGCGCTTAAGTCTGTCTTCATAGCGCTTTCCATGCAAGTGTAGTTTCGTGATATTTTAACCTAATATCTATGCTTTATTTTTTCTTTTATGGGATAGGAGGGCAAACGAATAGGCGGCTCACCTGATGGTAAGTGATCACCGTCGCCCACAAACATCCGCAACACCAGAGGTCGAGGTTGCGTTGCCGGCTTTTGATTTGCCAGATTCCGTAAATATACATATTTGTAAAATTATTCTGAGAACTCATTTTGTATTGGAAAATTATTTTTCACATATATATATAAAATAAACTAATTAAAAAACCGGCAAATCACTGGCATAGATATAGGTTCAAAGACATGCAATATTTCACATGTTTGAACATTTGGCGTACAAAACTACGTGTATATAAAAAGTGCTATGAAGACAACTAACTTATACATTCTGAGCAGTCGCGAGGAGGTACCCGTGTGTGCGAGGATATGTCCGGTTCGTCTAGGAGTCATTTTGGAGGGTACTGAGTTAGAAGCACAAACAATCATATTAATTGATAACGCGCTTACCTAGCGGCCATAACTATAAAATATACCTAAAACTTGTAAGTACATTTTAAAGATAATTTCTATTTTGTTACATAATGAATATTTAAAAAAAACCAAGTCATATTACTGAGTGAATACAGAATATTGTGATGATTATAAGGTAAACAATAGCGAATTTATAAAAAACAAACTGTTTAAATTCCCAAATTTGAAAATACTAATATTTAGAGATTATAATTCAACGTTATGTTAGGATGTAAAATTACATAATGATTTCATTTTCCTACAAATTTATTTACCGCATTACGTACAAATAGTTCTACTTGACAACCTTGGCGACAAAGGATTCTCAGAGTAAACTTGACTTAATACCAGACAAGATTTTTCCTTGAATCTTTACTTAGATGAGAAAATCTGCTGAGAAATTTAAAATTTAATAAGGAAATAGGCGCAAGTCTTGCGAATTACCACCCCGACACGGTTTTAATTATTTTTTCTAATAAGGAAGCGAAATAGGCGACCCGTGAAGTAAAAGGAAAATATTTCGAGCACATCTGAGTGACAGTCGTGACTGCGCGAATCTTTGCTTAGTGTCTATTTCCTATGTTCCCCAGAATACTTAAAAGTATGCACAGTAGAACTTTAGTTGGTCGCAAATCAATTTTAGAGCGGGAGGGGGTTGCAGAGAAGATAGAACTACAAATAAAAAAATTTTTAAATAATAGGCTTCTATGATGCTAAAAGTCTAAATAATTAAAAATAGAATGTCATTTTTTTACTTCTACGAAATTTTGGTAGGTAATAAAATACGGAAAATTTCAGTGATTAAAAACTCTTTCTTGCAAAGTATTAATTTTCGCTGCTTATGGCTTTGCATGAAAACATCATTTAATAAGACCTTTCAGTAAAAAAAAAGGAACACAGTCAAAACCTAACTTTTCGGCATTTAAGAAATCATCAATTATTGCATTCTCCGTAATGATTATTAACATTTTGCAGAATCATGCTTTTGTGTCGTCTTTTCTTACTATTTTTTTATGATATATGTAACAAGTACGAAGCTTACCTGGTATTTAGCGGTAAACTTTGCCTATAACAAATGTAGTTTGTAACAAGTACTGAACTGCACTGCGCCTTTCACCTTGAGACGTAAAGTTGTTAAGTTTCATGTGCCTGTAATTTCAGCGGCATGACTTTCAAACCGCCACTACTGCCATGTAGTGATGGAAACATTCTTGGCGGTAGTAATGGCTATAACTTTTGCTATTAGTAAATCCACATACGCAGCAGTTCTACTGCTACTAAAACTTGTGTAGTTAGATGAAACACTCGACCCACCATTCTGGGGAGTAGGGAGTACTTAAAAGATGGTTCGTGATTGAATAAATTGGTTAGGTTATGTTAGTGAGATGAACTTTCACTACCACCATTTTGCATAACCATATTTTTTGCAGTCTCCATATTTGCCCTTGTCTGACCAGTGAGAAAAACCACAAGGCGAAAATGAGAGTCAAGCATTTTGTAATATAATCTTTAGCGCCTAAGCATTAACGTCATTTTTAATGTGATTTGGGCAAATTTTGAAGATAAAAGATGAAATCAAATATTATTAGGGTATTTTTTATATTAAAAATTCAAGGGATGTTCAAAATGTATTTTTGTATTTTGATAGAACTTTGGTATTTCAATTCATGAGCCACATTTTTTTAATCAGACTGATAATTCCGATGTAAGTGATTATTGCGACGAAAAAAGGAGGAGCATTATATAGGCTTTGACATTTACAAATTATTACAGCACAAAGTTTTTTCGACCAGGACTTGAACCCGCGTCCTACGATTTTGCACCGAATACCTTAGCCACTCGGCCAGCGGAACATGCTAGTTTGAGCCAAATATTTTTGCTCCAATTGTATTACTTTAACCGTCTTAGGGGACGGTGTCTTCGTCGGATTGAAAGAAGTGCTTATTAAAACACTTAACTCAATGATGTCACTAAGCTTCTACAAAATATGATCAAGTGCTAAGCGACATTTTTTAAAGTCTGAATAAACACTTCTTGGGTGTTGTTGGATTACACATACAAGGAATACGGGTTAAATATGACTTTGTCCCCTTTGAACCCAAAACTTAACGAAAACCACTTATATTGACTTCTTAGATCAAATTTGGTCAGAACATACTAACTTTTATAACCAACCCCGCTGTTTCATCCCTTTATTTAATGCTACATCAAGATGTACTCGTATAAGTTTTCAGGCGGACGACCAGTATTTTCTGATCCTTGGTGGTTGTATTTGTGGTAGGAGATTTAGTTCATTTTATATAAGGCATGTGTCAGTTTATTTTGCTTGAGTTTTCATAGTTTTTAAAGCGAAGTTGGTTTAGTGCTCGACTCATTATATGGTTTTATGATGCAATTATATTGGTTAACATATTCAAAACTCTGTACCTTTATAAGCCTGAATGTTTCATCTAAATTGAAGGTGAATTTTATGATAATATTGTAATAAAATAATATGAGTAAAATAATTTAAAAAAAAATCAATGGTGGCTGATTTAAAACACTTACAAAAATATCAAATATTGCCATCCACAATTTTTATAACATAATTATTTCATCAATTTTAGTGCTAGAAATCAGTTATGTTTTTTTTCCATTATTTTTGGTAAAACATACTGTTTTCAGAATAATTCACTCGCCTGTTACTTTTACATGTGCTTTTACGCCATACTGTTTACCAATAAGAGTAGCAATTACAATTAAATAATTCAGGACGCAAATACATTTTTCAGTTAATTGACTGTAACTTAAAAAATACTTTACCGATTTGTTGAAATTTAAAAATAAACCAACATAGAGGTATATTCTACCTAGTCTAGTACATGTCATTTAGAACCGTTCTTTGACTTTGAATTAACCAAAAACTGTTTTTATAAAAACAGAACATTTGAATTAGATAATTTGTCGGCCAGCACCAAACGCTGTTTTCTGACAATGGTCCGTGAGAACTGGTACATCTAGTTTAACCTGAATGACATCTTAGAACAAATTATCACCTACCATCAAGTGAGATGGTAATCAAATATGTATCAAGTATTAAAAAGAAACGGTCAAGTGGGAGATGGACTCCCACACCGAGGATTCCGTAACAACACAGAGTTAACCAAAATAGTTATTTGTTATACAAGAGTGCAAAGTTGCTTTTTAACCGCGTGTTCAATTTTGATGACCGAGCAAGCGAAGGATTCTAAAATTGATAATCCTGAGCGTAAGCAAGGGAATCAAAAGAGCACGAGGTGAAACACGTAACTTTTCATTCCACCTCAGCGAGGAAATGAAGAACACCAAGAAGGTTCCGAGTCTGAGTTTTTAACAAATAAAAAAAAAGTTGTATGATATATTCGGCACCATAGAGGTAGCAGCAAATAGGTTTAATGTTTTTTTTAATTCACAAACTTAGTGCACACGATGTTCTAAATACAATTTACTTTATCCTCTAGAGAATAAAAACGGCATTTCCACTCAGATATTGAAGATTAAAAATACTCTTTCCGAGATGGTGGGATGAAATTTTTTTTTCCATTCAGCCTTTAAATGTCGGACGGACGGACAGCTGACGCGTGGTACCTAATAGGATTCCATTTTCAAGTACGAAAACTAAAAAGGATGCGGTTGAATTTAGCATGGTTATTTTTGGCTTCACTTCTATCGTACATTCACCATCTAAACTAATTTATTAGTCTAAGATAGTAAAAACTTATATTATTGTACCAATATCAAGACAGATTTGAAGACCAATATCCAAAGCAAAACGCAATAATGCCGCCATAACATGATATGAGAAAGGAAACATCGCATGAGAATATAAGAGGTCTCTCGTAAAATCGCCCCACGACCCTGGCTCATATAACCCGTTTTATGTGTTATTAGATGACATAGTTTTATGTGTCAGCCAACTGCGAGTGTCGGAGATCTCGATCTCATATTTTTTTGGTATTACATTGAGAATTTATTTCAAAGCAATGTTTTGAAAATAAGTTCCTTCTTATAGTACTAATTCTTCGTTGAAAAACGCTATAGTTAATTTCACTTTTAAGGATACTAATGCAAGTCAAAGTTGCCACTAGGTACATTAACGATAGGTACGACGAAAAACCATGCCTTACGTTATAAAATCATCGTAATTATGCTCTTAAGATACCTATCTCGTAAATTTTCAGAATTATGTTGCAAAAAACCTTCGTAGAGGCTCGTGTTCAATCACCTCTCGTACAAAACAAACGGTCGCTAAGTGAAAGGAGTGATTAAGATTAATAACGTCATCAATAACACGGTGGCGTTTAGGCGATTAGCGCGCGAACCGGCTGTAACGAAAATGTGGTTATATTTCCTTATACAGAGCCATTTTGGAAATTCTAAATACGTAATACTTTAATAATCATAGCGTTTCGAACTTTGATATTCACTTCATTATGGAAAAGCCTACAGAAGTAAAAGAGAGAAAACTCTACTCAAAATAATTGAAAGTTATAATTATATATTATGGTTTATATATATGACCTAAGACTATTTAAACTATATATACAATTTTTGTAAAGAGACTTAAGGTTCGCAAAAAGGTATATTGTTTACTTTGTATGCTCTAATATGGTTTTATTAAGAAAACACTACAAACGATATACAAACTACAGTTACAACAACGAAGTCATTGAGGCCATTTTGAAACCATCGCTGGCCCGCAGGTAGTCCAAATGCTCCAGCCCACTACCAGCTGTCAGTGTGCCCAGCTGCTGGCAGTATTTGTAGACATTCTCGAAAAATAAAACAATTTAAAAAACTGGAACGTTCATACTTAGTTCCTAACTTTGTTACTTATTATAAAATTGATAGGAAAATTATGAAAGATAGTATAGTGCGATGGCTCTCAAATATTAAATCCATGTCATCCTGTCGGTAAAAAACAGTTGATAAGTATAATAACATAATACGATTTTTTTTTTAAGGGGCGGCATGCCTTTATTTAACAAAATACTATATACACTACAGCTACTACAATAAAAACATTTGGATAACCTCTAAGTCAAAACAGCCTCACAGGCAGTCCAAATGCTGCAGCCCACTACCAGTTGGCAGCGTGCCCAGCATGAATTATTAGGAATCATTGAATTACGGTGTAGCCATATGATCTTAGAGGAGCACATATTATGGAAGCTGAGCTATTATCGCATTACTAAAGATACACTTATAGAAACTTTTTGTGGTTTGGTATTATAGATACTTTTTCCTACACTAAAGTAGGTCTATACAATTAACTGCTTATCATATCTTTCATAATATTAACTTTAAAACTAGTTTTAGTAGTTTTCGTTACTAATTTTAAACCATTTTACGATATAATTCACTTTAAAAAAACACAATTGTGTATCATAATACTAGTAAATGTAACATAACTAATTTTATATAAATAATTGAAAATGACATACCTCCTTGGTTTTGGACTTTTATGACATGTGACAGCATCGTGGACATAGTAATAGTATGTATTATCAGCTGTAGCAAAGTGGCCATATTTGTGTTTGGTTTATGGAGCTATACCGCCAAATTCGACGGTCCCATTGCTTAATAAGTTGTTTCCTATGTCACAGCTGTAAACGTGATGTCAATTTTCGTAAAAGGCCAAATTTAAAATACTGCAACATCATTGGACGTCTATGGTTACAAAGGTAGGTATATCATATTGTGTTAGTTACAAATATAAAAGTAAATCTCGTATTAAATTGTCCATAGTTTGGTGAAATTGTCCCTTAGGTGTAAAGTTTTAAAACCAAGACATAATTTGACTTTGATGATGAAATTCACCCCCTAAATAGAGTCAATGATTGATATGGATGTAGTGTACTGTATCAATCGGATTGTCTACTGCTGAACATAAAGGAGAGGTTTGCCATAATCCCCACGCGTGGCAGGCGTGTTGGGAATCGCAGTTTAAGATATCTGTTCCTCAGTAAGTAGTGTAACTTAAAGATACCATGGGCTTACTAATATGGAATTGATATCCTGAAGCTTGTTGTCCTAAATACGTTCAAGCGGTACTTAAAGTCATATAAAAGACTTGCTTTATGAAACGCAAGTCTTGTCTCACGTGAAGTACTGCTCTTACCTTTGGAACAGAGCACTAAAAAAATTGTGCTCCTTTTTGCATCAAAATATAGCGTAGAGCTATCGGAATCGACAAGGTTATAAAGTTTCCCGAAGATCCAGAGTACTTAGTAAGCGAAGTGATCTTCCTCTTTTTGCGCAGCTGGATAAAAACTATATGTTTTTTCCCGGGTCTCAAACTATTTCCATACCAAATTTCATTCAAATCGGTCCAGTAGTTTTGGCGTGACAGCGTAACAGACAGACAGACAGAGTTACTTTCGCATTTATAATATTAGTACTGATTTTATTTGACGTACTTACATTTTTGTAAAAATGTCACATTGACTTTTTTAAACTATCGTATCGTATACATGTTGTAGCGCAGATTAAATAATAATTAGTACACGTAAAAAGTGGCGGGCATAAGGTAAAAGCTTTTATAGGTTGAAAACTGAATATATATTAAATTATTTTTTATGGATAGAAAAATGTGTAAGGTAATAATGGACACATGTTAAATTTGTGGGTTGAAAGCTGTATTAAGTAAGATACCATAACTTATTGCTTAAAATCAGTCAGCTACTAAGATCCTGAGAAATACTGAAGTGCACGGCTCTATATCTTGGCAACGGAAGATATATGGTCATCATAACGATTAGAAGTAATTTTAACTGCAATAATTATGAGGTGTGCAGCTCTTCAGTGGAATTTTAGAAATATTAACAAGTTACCATGCAAAAACTGTATCAATATGTTACCATCAGCAAACACCTTATAATAAGATACCTTCATCTGTATCTACCTAATTAGAAACTGTTGATGTCACCTGCACACTACTAGGCAATCTAGGTCAATTCTATACAAACTATTTCATATTCTGTGTCGATGTCAACCCTTAACTGGGGTAATGAGTTTTAAACTTCATGTAGGATGCAGCAACCCGCTTTTATGGTGTTCCTTAACTAGATATTGAAGTTATTAAACGCGGTCTGTATTTAATGTTAACGAAAGAGGTTGATATATGAAAAAAGTGAATGCAAATTTTTTGTATCGGTATTATATCTTTACTTGTTTATTCATAGGACGATAAGTGAGAAATAAACATTAATAATGAAGTTCTCTTGTTGACCTTATCCTATAGTTTTTGGGATCGGTATGTGATGTGTATATTTTTTTTTGCTGTGGTCAGCCTTTGAACACTATCTCACCTGATAGTAAGTTATGATGTGGTCGCTGATGTTGTTCAGGCTAAGTGAGAATTACTGGTTCTCAAGGATAGCTGCCAAAATACACCTTTGCTTCGTGACTTATTTGCAAAATGACCTATCAACATCCTTAGCAAGTGACTGGGACTGACAGATTACCGAGCCCTGCGAAAAATTTAAATGCACACTAGAAAGCCACTTGCGGTCACCCATCTAAGTCATAGCCGTAGCGGTATATTCTGTGGTAGCGGACGTTGCTTATAATTAGTTGTGTGGTTAAGGAAGACTAAGCAAGCTACGCTACGAGCGCTTAAAATTTTTTCCTCGGCTCGGTTCTTTTGGTCTGTAAGACTGTGGAACGTCTATAAAAACATCACAATATCTTAAGTTTTTGAACAAAGACCAAGAATTCATACAAATCCAAAACAAATTCTTCAAAAGAAAAGACGGTAGGTATAACAAAAACACCACTCACAACTCTCGTTTGAAACAAAAAGAAACCAAATGTAAAATAAACTTTTTCGCCTCTATTGACTTGGAATTCATATTCTCTATTCAGAGAAGTGGAAAGTGTAACAGTGGAGTTACCTTTTCTTGAATAATGGAAGTAAAGTTGATTCAATGTGAGTAATTGATAGATAAAGCCTAAATATCTGAAAGGACAACCCAATATAGATCGCGGGTAAGAAGATGAGTGAGGGTAGCTAGAGCAAGGACTCAACTTCTCATGACTTGACTTAAATTCTGTCTGAAATACAGAATTGCCCCTTTAATACGTAACCAAAGTCAGTGATGTTAGATTACGTTCAAAAACATGCAAATTTTGGGACGTCAAGTATTACGAATTCAAGCCAAGGGATTAAACAAATTTTCATGTAACTTTTCCTTGTGTTTGTATTTATTTACAGCTCTGGGTATGCGTGACTGATTTAAATAACGTGAAACTTTTATGTAAAGATAATATGAATTAATTTGAATAAATATGTTGTAGGCCAATTTTCGGTTGTAAACTTTATGTAAATGCATGCTTTTATTATGTTAATGATGTTTTTAAACTTCAAAGATTTTTGTGTATTAACGCATAGTATTTCCAAAAGGCTCGCAATATTTTCAATTTGACTGTAGGTATTTAATTATTCTTATAACTGTAAAAATAAACATTATTAAATATTGAGAAGGGTCAATCTTAGGCAAGAAAATAGTGCCATAAAAAGAGTCAAACTAAAAGCAGCTACTTATGGTCGAGTCAGGGCTCACTTACTTTTTGGTGAAGTTTTTTGGTATGCCTTATAGGTTAGCCTTTGACCACTATCTTACCTGATGGTAAGTGACGATGTTGGCGAAGATGTTGTTCTGGCTAACCTAGGGGTGACATTCTAGACTGGCACCCTACGGGCCGAGTTCTATTTACAAATAAATCTCAAGAATACTTTGCATTTTTTTACTTGCACTATTTAAATTTTAGGCAAGTTGTATTAAGGGTACCTGTACTGCGACGAACCTAGACAATACCAAAACAACCAAATTATTTTTTCCAAACTCTGTAAAAGTTGTTTTTCTCAGCACTCTCTCCCCGCATTCATATCGGGTTTTTATTGAGATAATCGCCCTCAGAAGAATTGAATCTGAGTGAATCTGAGAACTACTACTGACTTTTTTGCCTCTGACTGACAGATATTTGGAGGAAGACTCACATTTTCTGCCCTACTTGTTAAGATATGAAGTAGTCGAAGAAGTTAAACAAGCTTTTATACTTGAATGGATACTCGCTCTCAACAAACGCAAACGTCACTGCTTGGCGACGGATTTTCTACTTGAAGATGGTACCTAGCGAGGCAGGCATTTACAAAATAACCCACTACCATTCGAAGTATTCAAGCTTTTAGGCTGCGCAAATGCCCCCGACATAGTCTACTGCTATCTTGAGACAAAATCCTGGTCCGATTTGTTACTGTCTTTCCAAACGACGGAAGGTGGCAAAGTATATGCCACTAGAGTGACCCTAGGTAGTTGCAGGTTATCCAAGTACTCGTAGTGTCTCCATAGAATATTGTTTAGCCTAGTTGAATGGTTAAGAACGATGAGGAAAGCTTCGCTACGAGCGCTTCATTAAGAATTTCACAAATATTTACGGATAAAAATTACCAATGTTTTTACCTACGCTGTAAAAACTGGAATTGATCCATTGCCCTTGTTATATGTGTGGGGATATGAAGATGTTGAGTTTATGTTGCAGATATCATAAACAAAAGAAAACGTGTAATCTAAAATAAGGTCCCTCAAAAATACTCGAATTTAACAATTTGGAGCAAATTTCAATACAAATTTGGAATGCCGCGTTACCTAAGTAGCACCTCAGGCTCATTTGAATTGCGCTTCGCTATTTGAATTGGAGATTTTACAGCCTTTAATCTAAAACTGACGTTGGATGATGTCGAGAACGTGTGCTTTCACCCTGCTAATTAAGGTTTGGCGGATAATAGATGTTGAATGTCTTAAAGGTGATTTTTGCTTGAAGGCATCGGCAATTACAATGAAATTTGTTTAGTTAGGGAATTTGCTAAATGACAAATAGAAGGAAATAGCTGGGTAGGAAATAATTAAATTTATTATTGAAATGTTTGTTCGGTTAATTAAGGTTCTGCACCCAATGTTGAATTTTGAACAGCTTAATTCTAAAACCCATTATGTAAATTTGACAAAACGGTCTGACAACGTTATCTAAATTAATGAAAATTTCCACTATCTCTAAACGAGATACTCTAGGATACCCTATTCATATAGAGATAATTAAAGTGCATATATACATCAGTTTGCAGTTAGTTCAAGAGGATTGTATCGAGGAAGTGTGTTTGCTACGGCGTAGCGCTATAGCTAGATAAACAGTATCCTAAATTACGTGGAATGATTCAATTGAGCCATGTGCCGAAGGTATCGCCTAAAGGAGCATGTTGTATAATGATTAATGGGTAATGGTATATATATATATATAGATAATGTATTTACATGCCATGATGAACAATAGTTAAAAATCTATATTATAATATTTAATAATTAAATAATGTCAATTAAAATAGTCAAATATAAATATTAAATTATAAAATTAAACATTTAAACACACAAAATACAATTTTCAGCATGGTCAAAAATATAATTAGTTAATCAAATAACCCGCCCCTCATTGTACCTGGCGCAGAGGTGCCCATAACGCTGGCTGCATTGCCTCGTTGGATTGCGATAGCCAACCTTTGCACCAGGTACAAGCAGGAGCGGGGGTCACTATATATATATTTACTGTGATGAGATGTTAATATAAATAAAAACAATTTGCTACGATGCTTAACCCTTACCTTAGTTTTTTTTCTTAAAGTGATGGCAAGAGTTTTTCGTTACTACGAACTTTAATGACACTAATACAATACCGTTGGTTAGCTTGAGAATGTGACATCTCCGCGAAAAAACTAACTGGTTAATAAAATGATAAAGTAACCGAAATTAATTCGGAACTTTGAAGTTGTTTTACGATAGTCATTCTAAGAGACGGTTTAACATAATCGTAAAATTTTAACGATGATTTTATCTTCTCAAATTATTCCGCAGTAAAAACATTTAAATCGTAATTGAAAATGGATTCCTACTGATTCTAGGTTTATTTTGCTCCATTTACTGCAAAAATAAAATGTTAAAAAACTCAATTGTGTATTTAAGGGTTCCGTACATAAGTAGCCACGGAACAATATAATTATATTTTATATAAATTAAAAGTGACCACGACTTTCAGAAATTAAGATATGAACTTAGAGAGAGACATAAACGACGAAGCGGGGTGTTTTTCACAATCTTTTGTTTGGAATTACTGAAAACCTAAAATTTAGTATTTTTTTGTGATATATTGACAAAACAGAATCAAAAACCAACTTTCAATATAATTGTTAGATTCAGGCGTAACTTTTATTAAAACCATATATAATAATAAAAAAAAATATTAAAATATTTTTAGACAAAATAAATTTAATAAGGAAAAACACCTAAAAATATATATCTAGTAACTATTGCCCCTAATTTTCCTGTTCAACGGACGTGATACCATAAACGCTACTTAGCTAGACCGGGATAACTTTTGACGCGTTTTGATTCTACACGAACCATCATCCGGAGGTCTTGACTATTCAAGGGCACAGTCGAGAAATTTAATATTATTCAATTTTTAAAGAAAAATAATAATGATTCAAACGCTATTATTTTTCTTTATAAAAATGTAGGTAGGAAAAGTTAATTGTCAAAAATACGTTTGAGATATAATTAAGACTTCAATTAGTAAAATACACATATGGTATTCCATTATAATAATCTCAAAATAAAAACATGGGAGGTGGTTAAAATTTTCATTATTGCTTTTTCATATTTAGAAAACAACTAATTTCTATACATTATGATGTAAAAAATACTGTACGTTCTATGAGAAGGACTTGTATTCCTAGTTGATATATTTCTAGTTGAGGGTATCCTAGCTAGTCTTGGCGAAAGCAATACCACCATTGCTTGTTGGGCTTGTTTGTTAGTTTGGGAAAGAAAACTTTAATGATTAGCCTATGAAATAAAAATCAAATTGCAGATATCAAAATATCGAATATTTATTATATTCTAGAATAAATATTGTATTTAATTACGAGAAAAATAGTTTTTAAATTCAAATTGTATTTAACGCAAGAAAAAACGCCTTTCATTATGATGTTGTTAATGTTCTCAGTTGTATATTTAATAATGAAAAGCTTTCATTTTCGTCAACATTGTAACCTTTATTAAATTTTATCGTTCACCTGTTGGTTCAACAAATAAGACTTCTTCCAGATTAAATTAAGATATTTTAAAGCGAAAACATTTTCTTTGTAACAGCAAACTGAAAAACCTTTTACGACGTCTTTCCTTAAACAACTCGGTATAGTTAATTAAAATAAATCAGATAAATAGCTTTGTAATTCTAAAAGCATACAATGTGCGAACTTACCTGTTACAATAATCTATTCACGAGCAAATCCTACATCACATCAATCCATACCAGAGCACAATCATATTTAGCACAATCATTCACAGTAAATCCAATCCTATCCACGACCAAAAAATCTTTTTAAATTACGAACTTCATGCGCGAAAGTTTCCCAATCGAGCGAGAGCGTCCTCTTCGCCCAACGGCTGAAAACGAACTGAATGAGAATAGTACACCAGACACCTCCATGAGATACATTCGAGCAGATTCCTGATACAGACCTCCTCAAAATTGTAATCTCTGCAATCCTTATTCCAAAGTGTGAAGGTTTAGTTTCATAAATCAATTGTTTAACAAATTCAGAAGGATTTTTGTTGATGATACGGTACGTCGCGTCGAACGTACAGTAATTTGTGTGTGTGTGACATTTGAGGTAAGGGAGGAAGAAATCCTTTAGGTTTTAATGTTGGTACTTTGCTAATATAGTGGGTTTAAGCATAGTGCACATTACTATCGTACAGACATAAGACTGAAGATAACAGAGGTTCGCTTTATGACCTGTTTACACCTACATACGTGATGTATTACACTGTGTAAGAGTTTATTGCTGCTGAGTTGTTGGTTTCGGTTTTGAAGGATTTTATAGCTATAGTGGGGTATACGGAGCGGTTACAACTGAGTCATGAATTGCTCCTACGCAGTAAACTTTATTGTTTGCGGCCCTTGTTCAATTGTAAATTTTAACACCCTCATACATAGAATACATACAAAGTACAGATACGGAATATAATACCCGGTTTGGAAATATAAAGATGCTTTAAATTATATTTCTGTAGTAGGGCCTAAGGACGCGAATGCTCTTAATAACACTGAGAAAAATGACTTCCGTCCTTCATTACTAATTGACGTGCAGAATAATTAATAATGCTGATGCCTGTAATAATATCAAGAGTATGATGAAATAGCATGAAGGCAGATATACTTCAGGTTCCATCACTAAAAGTTTCAATTCAGATAACAACCAAGAGTCATGACAGCCTTTCATATAAAAATAAAGTAACTTAATATTAAATTATTACGATATACCTGCTTTTTAACAGGAATTTCATAACTTATTTTCAAGTTAGTCGTGAGCAAAATGTAGCATGACAATTAATCAAGAATTAGTGCGAAACCGTAAATAAAATATCAAGACCGAGCATGACAAAAAAACATAATTTTCTATCTACAAAATGTTACTGAATCATAAGTAGTTAACGGGTTTTTACCAATAATTTACTATGATGTAACGTTCTAAATAATTTGTGAAATAATTATTCGTTGGGGAAAAAATAAATGATAGTAATGTCATGTTAAACTTTCGTGACCGGCACGACATCCCGTTGTAGTGCATTAGACGAATGCTCGTCTGGCTGAGTACCACCTTCAAGTAGAAAATTTATCTCTAAGCTAACTAAATGTATTTTGATGTTATGTAGGTACGTTGAAACCAATATCAATTCTGCCCATTCTAGCTTTAGCCTGTAGTTGATAAATGTTCAACTAATAATACATCATCTGATATTCATCTTCTTCTTTGTGGTAGGTATAGAGTAATTCTATGTTACATGAACTAATTTTATTAAGATACATCTGTTCAGCCATATTAATTTAAAAGAGTTCGAACTGGTGGTTCCTTTTGAACTACCTAGATGGCGCTATCGCTATTTACGCTCTTTCCTATACAAAATGCGTCAAAATGTATGAAATCCTGCATCGCGCAAACGAAATAATCCGACGGTTCCGAAAGATATTCAGCTGTAAATTATACTAAATATGACATCGACAGCAATCGACAACACTCGGCAGTTGCAGCAGAATCACCAGGAATTACGCATTATAAGTTATTACAGGTTCACGATATTAAAAGAAAAAGCTCGTTTAAGACTGCTATGATGATATCGAAAATATATCAAAACTTTCCCATAAAGTTGTTAGGAAAATGTATTCATATTTTGGTGAATTTCATAATAATCTATCATTTCATTATTGAAACTGTACCATTCATTCTGACATTTTTATGATTCCCTTCACGACTTTTTGTCATTACTGTTAGGGATAATTCAGAGTTCGTCATGATATTTTGTTAAGACGCGTACTGACAAAACATGAGTATTCAGCACTACGAAATCTTGTGGTGTTGCCTGATTATTTATCGTAACATCAATTCATGGTAAATTCTTGTGATTTACATGAAAATTATAATGAAATACTCTTGGTCCGTTTTTATTGGGAATACGGATATTTATTTCAAAATTCCTTTACAATTATCATGAATCATGACGGTCATTTTTCTCAGTGAAGTTACGCATTAACGTTGGCGTAAGTTCTTTATGTATTTGAGACGTAAAACAATCTGCTCTTTACGAACTTAACGCTTGATAAGGATAAAATTAAGTACCTAAAAGAAGGAAAAAACTCTGAATACTAAGAGTATAAAATGACTTGTTAAAGTCGTTATCACACTGATTCAAAACACTCTGAACACCTAATTTTTATGGTCCGATTTCTCGCGTGATTATTAGAAGTGGGTTCCTTTTTTTCACGCTTTTCAGTAAATCATACTGCTTACTCTGTCGATTTTCACTACAGAATTCTAGTCACCATCGGTTTGTTGGCAAATATTGTTTGTAACTTAAAAACAACCGAAGTTGATGAACTTTAAATGATACTAAATTGTTAACCTACCTAACAAAATAAATAACTACAAGATTGATAATCCAGTAAAAAGTATAATGCGTATGCATGAAAATACTCAATAAAAAATATAAGCGTCGACTTAAAATTATTTTTCTTTTTTTTTTTCGAAATTGATTAATAATCTGCGGCTAAGAGGGTTGGCGGTAATTTTTCATTACCTTGGATATAAAACCTACGCATTAATTATGTCTACAACATATTTTTCTTTGTTATCCCATGTGTTTAAGGGAAATCGATTTTTTCTAATATAAGGTTTAAGTCTCGAGAATTTTCTTTTCCTAAATATAACGCCAAAATAAACCATAACACTCCATCCCACTCCACTACGATACCTTCCACTTCGTTTCCGCTGCCCCATAAGTTATGGGCCACATCATGTTGCTCCTCTTACGACTTAAAACATATATATGCACAGGAAAACAGAGAGACGTATATACGTATTTTCAAATAGTGAATTTTGCATTCTGAGCTTGGCTTTACCTAAAATACATAGCTTTCTTTAAAAACTAGACCATATTGTTTCCATGTAATAGAAGACGATCTTGTTACCATCAACCTGATACAGGTTCGGGATCCAGACTGCCATGGAACATTTTGATTGACAATTCTGTTTTTTTATCAAATATACATTTTAAATTAAATATTGTTCTGAAATGTTTTTGTTAAGTTGTACCGCTCCCCATACTTTGGGAATACGACATAGTTAAATTCACGTCCTAATATAGAGTGTAGCCTACCAAAATTTGTGTCTCTGGTAGCGCAAATTAACTAGACAGTTTAAATAGCATCGTCGCACAGTAAAATCTTACACCAGACAGCAAATACCTGTATTTGCAAATATTTTTGTAGGAAATTTCATATATTCGTGTTGTCCTTGTGTGTTTCCTAATTGTGTGTTGTTTTTGTATTTGGTAATTTGCGGGCGCTGGTAGCGGACCGTCCTGCGTTGTTTTTAGGTCTTTAGTGTCAATAGTAAAAAAGTGATCACCATTTTATAGTCAAATATTTCAAAATTTCGTGTATTTTCAAAATTAAAAATCAGATTTCAACCTTTTTAAATAGCTCCACGCATCCGCGGTTGGCGGTAATTTTTCATTACCTTGGATATAAAACCTACGCATTAATTATGTCTACAACATATTTTTCTTTGTTATCCCATGTGTTTAAGGGAAATCGATTTTTTCTAATATAAGGTTTAAGTGTCGAGAATTTTCTTTTCCTAAATATAACGCCAAAATAAACCATAACACTCCATCCCACTCCACTACGATACCTTCCACTTCGTTTCCGCTGCCCCATAAGTTATGGGCCACATCATGTTGCTCCTTTTACGACTTAAAACATATATATGCACAGGAAAACAGAGAGACGTATATACGTATTTTCAAATAGTGAATTTTGCATTCTGAGCTTGGCTTTACCTAAAATACATAGCTTTCTTTAAAAACTAGACCATATTGTTTCCATGTAATAGAAGACGATCTTGTTACCATCAACCTGATACAGGTTCGGGATCCAGACTGCCATGGAACATTTTGATTGACAATTCTGTTTTTTTATCAAATATACATTTTAAATTAAATATTGTTCTGAAATGTTTTTGTTAAGTTGTACCGCTCCCCATACTTTGGGAATACGACATAGTTAAATTCACGTCCTAATATAGAGTGTAGCCTACCAAAATTTGTGTCTCTGGTAGCGCAAATTAACTAGACAGTTTAAATAGCATCGTCCCACAGTAAAATCTTACACCAGACAGCAAATACCTGTATTTGCAAATATTTTTGTAGGAAATTTCATATATTCGTGTTGTCCTTGTGTGTTTCCTAATTGTGTGTTGTTTTTGTATTTGGTAATTTGCGGGCGCTGGTAGCGGACCGTCCTGCGTTGTTTTTAGGTCTTTAGTGTCAATAGTAAAAAAGTGATCACCATTTTATAGTCAAATATTTCAAAATTTCGTGTATTTTCAAAATTAAAAATCAGATTTCAACCTTTTTAAATAGCTCCACGCATCAAAACACGTGGGCCGCGATCCCCGATCGTTTCTCGTTGGATTGAACGCGATCGGAGCTAGACTTTTTTAAATATAACAAAATAATAGTTACATACCTAACTTAAAGCTCTGCAGTTAATTTTGAAAAATGGAACATTTTGATTGACAATTCTGTTTTTTTTTATCAAATATACATTTTAAATTAAATATTGTTCTGAAATGTTTTTTGTAAGCATTTTTGAAATATTAATTATTATTATTGAATAATAATTTCCTGCAAAGTAACGCCTACATATATTTTTTTACATATATTTAGTATTAAATACTTGAGAGCCAGTCCATTAAATTACTGTTTCTCAAGTATAGCTGCCGGAACACACTGTTAGGTGCTTGGTGACAGATTTTCTTCCTGAGGATGGTAACTGGCCAGGCGGGCATTTGCAAAATGCCTACCATCAGGCTATTACGACGGCCATCCTAAGACAACAACCGGGACCTTCTTTGAGGACTTCAAGGATAGTAAATATCTATATATTATCCGGCAAATGATTAAAGCGTTTATAGAGGAACTTGCCTAGGTGGTATGTTAGACCATCGGTTCTGGTTATTTTCTTAGGATATGAGTCGTTAAAGCATAGAGTAGGACATTTTGCGAGTGCCCGCTTGACTAGCTACCACCTCAGGTAGAAAATATGCCACCTGTAATTTTAGGTTAGCCTGAACCAATTATTTGATCGCATTGATACCTACCATCAGGTGAGATAGTGGTCAAAGGATAGCCTTTCAGCAATAAAAAGAATATTCAAGTATATTTTTTTCTTCGTTTCGACCCCAATATTTCCGGTCTCCAAATATAATGTCAAAGTAAACCCAAGTTCGTCCCACTTCACTCACTACCGTACCTTCCACTTCGTTTCCGCTGGCCCATAAAATTACGGCACCGCAATATGTCCCCACCCTAATGATTTCACAAATAAATGGCGCGTTCTGAGATGCCTTGCATAATATGAGGAATGCCTTCACACTACACTGAGAGTTGACAGTAAGGACGTTGAAGTCTTGAAGCTTCACACTTGAGACCATTGGTTGACCAGCTGACCGTCAGTTCGAAAATTGCTGCGTGTCCATTTTGCATGTTTTCCTCTGTCATCGAATAGTAAGTAATGAAGTTGTTGAAGGTAGTAGAAACTAAGCTTGAACCGGATTGTCTCTGGAGGACTGCTGAAACATGCCTTTAAGTAACTTTATTTCTGTTTTAAGATAGAAAGTAGCCAAACGAATATCAAAAGCCTGAGCCCATTTTAGTAGCCATAGCCATAATAGTTCGATGTTTGTATAATTATCTTCTATCTGAAGCATCTTAACGAGGTTACTCTTTACATCTTAGGTTTTTTAGGTTGACGTTCGTTAAGTACTAAGACATTTTCCAATACCTAAACTTGAAACCCTCATATCCATATACCCCAATATAAAATTTTTAATTTTTTTTTCCATAGGCGGCGCCGGCGGTTACATTTACCATCAGACGGGCCGTCTACTTGTTTGTCACCCATAATATAAAAAAAAAAAAATACCACTTGTATCATACAAAAATAAAATTTTCAAAAATAGCGATATAAAAATATTTTTACAGATTTTCAGGTTTTATATGTTTAAATCGGGTTTATTTGATGCAAATCATAACAAATACAATAACTTCTTAGTACCAATGCAATCCTCATCATATAGGTTTTACGGGACAAGAAATGAAAATAGACCTTTTCATGGAAAATTTTACAGGAAAAGGGACTTGAACACACGATGAAAATGGCAGGAAACAGCAATTATTTTTAATATTTTTATATACTTATTACTATTCCACCTATAACTTTGATTTTTCTTTTATTATGAGTATTTACTATGGTTCTTTACCCATGAATTATTACAGATTGTTAGGACAAATCGAAGCGCTCGTAGCGAAGTTTGCTTAACCATTCTGAATCGATCAGCAAAGTTAAGCAACGTCCGCCGCGGTCATGACTTGGATGGGTGACCGCTGGTGACATTACTACTGAGCGCTTCCGTGCTTCGGAGGGCACGTTAAGCCGTCGGTCCCGGTTGTTGTCTTAGGGTGGCAGTCGTTATAGCATGGTGGTAGGGCACTTTGCGAATGCCCGCCTGGCTAGCTACCACCCTCAAGTTGAAAATATGTCGCCAAGCACCTAACGGTGTGTTCCGGCAGCTGTCCTTGAGAGCCAGTAATTCTAGGTTAGCCTGAACAACATCTTCGACCACATCATCACTTACCATCAGGTGAGATAGTGGTCAAATGCTAACCTATCAGGAATAAAAAAAATAATTAAAGTAGTAACGAGATTAAAACAACGCGAATTTTTTCTAAGAATTTTGGCGCGAAAACTGTATGAACTGAATCACCTACGACTTTGGTTCTTCTACTAATTACTAATATTTACATGTAATCTATACAGCTGAATTATTTCAGATGTTTAAATTTAGAAGTTAAAATGAAGTTATGAGATTATTTATTACGTAAGTTTCCATCGGTGAGTGTTTGCGCGGCAAAATGTATCGAGTGAAAGTTTATATTTTAATTTCACGATTTGAATAACTTCCTGTTACCGTAGAGTGAAGCGGTTTCTTGTGTATAGCTAAGGCTATCCAATCGTTATTATTCAAGCTTACAACGTTTGAATAATAACTATTGGATATAAACAAGAAGCGTCACACTAAACCTTTTTTTAAGATTACCGAAATCCCGGACGGGACACACAGGAGGGTCGAAACAAAAAAAATATAAAAAAAAAACTTTTCAATCCTTATCTTTTAATTTCTTTTAACATCGTTATTGACTTGTTTCCTATACATATGCAAAATTACAGCTTTCTAGGTTCATAACTGTAGAAGTTGTTACGAAATTATTATTAAATGACGTAATATTTTGGCGCCAAAATGTAATTTGAGCTGGTTTTAGATTTCATAAAAATATTAAACATACTTTCCGTTACATTTTTTTTTCTCGTATAGCCAAGGATGAATCCTATCAAAAACCGTTTGGATTATGAAAATAGGACTTACGCTGATTTTTGGACGATTTTGTAAAAGGTCCGGCCTGGACAGATAAGAGAAAAGCCGGGATCCCGGTTCGGACACTGTAGGTTTGAACACTTATCAATATTCTTCCTGAAGGGAAGTTGGCCTAGTGTTAGTTAGAAATAATATATATCTTTAAGCTAAAGCGAGTCCATACTTGTATATATATATATATGTATATTTTCTCCTTATATCTAGTTTGTTAGTATATTACGTTATATATTTAGTACCAATTCAGTTTGTCATTGAAGGGCCGGCCACAGGTTCCGGCGATGCCTTTGATGTTTTGATTAGATGAGATTTTATTATGTTATGAATACTCGATATGGATCAGTGTCACGCCTGTTTTTATTACACTTGCAGTTGTCTCCATCCTGGTCATGTTTGACACTGCATTGTGCTTATCACTCTAAGGCGTTAGTTCTTATGTTCCATAAAATACTATTAAATAGTGTACAAATGTACAAATGTACAAATGTACAATCTGTGATAGTACATTTGTTATATTCTAATTAGGTATATGGACGTTTTTGTTGCTTCGGTAATTGTCATTTTTTTATAACGTCGGAGAAATGGGGGTTGAAAATGTTAAAAATTATCATATTTCAGTCACGAATTCAGCTCACAGTTCCACTATTTTTATATACAGGGTAACATATTAAATGATTCATGGATTCAATCTTTGTCACTGTTGAGACAGAATACCGGATCAGCATCCGGCATTCTGTCTCAACACAGTGTTCGCCGACAATCGGCATTGTTTCACGTCGTGAACGAGATTGCCGCGTGAATTACGCAAACTTTGTCAACCGACGGTGAATCTTTCAAATGTCAAGGAGCTAAAAGCTATCAGTTTTCAGTAAATCATTTATGTTAACTGTTTACTGAAATATGAAACTTGTGTTTTATAGGAATACCAGCTACGCCCCGCGCCTTGAACCGCGTGATAAAAAGTTATAATGATACAAGTATCGCATAAAATAACGAATAAATGATTTATCATTCCATCAAATACCATTATTTGTTTGAGTAGTTGGTATTACCACATTTTTCTTATAACATGACTGCCAAAAAAGGAGTGTTATGCGTTCAGGGTTCATGAATATATGTATGTATGTTTGTGAGCTGTGTATATTTATATTTAATTATTTTATGTTTGTCAACAGAGCGAAATTTAAACACATCGTGTTTTGAAACTGCCGGTAGAAAAGATCCTGAGAATGAAATCACTTTATATTTTTATTTATCATTCTGAGATTTATATATAAACTTTACGCAGTTTGAACCATAGAGATATAAAATACTGTTTTGAACAGCATAGATAATGATAAAAAGTGATAATGATAAAAGTGTCCTATCGTTATTCGTCAATTGTGAAAAATGCATCTGTCATAGGTCGCTTAACACTAGTTAGACCTAATGCTTGTTCCGTAATAATCCTATCAGAAAGTAGAAAGCAAGATAGGTCTCTCCCCCTCCAGGAAACGTCACATTTTTCCTTTTCCCTGTTCTCCGCAGAGTAACACCAATGAATCTCAAGTTGATTAGTAGCTTATTATGAATCTGGTAAATTCATTCAATCGCTTCTTACACTCTATGTACTATAGGATTGTTAACAATCAATAACATTCTGAAACTAGGATCTGTACTAATCGTAAACAATATAATCCATCAACATTCTGTGAAAATTCATGGAGAATCCTGCCACTTGACGCTCTGATTGAATTATTGTTTTCCAAGCAATCTCAACGAGTTCTTAACAATACCTTTCCAAACTTATTCGATTTACACTCGAGGTGAATATCAAAGTAATCGATTCCCGATTAATTCAGTTGTAATCGAGAGTCCTCAAGCCGTTGTTAACTTTGCATATGTTTGTTCAAATTTAATGATTTGTGAGAAAGCCTGATTTACTGCTGCTCAAATGTGGAGGATAATTAGGTGATTAGACGGTTTTTGAAGGGGCCCGCGGTTTGTTCTATGGGTCATTAGATTCGCTTTGGGTTTGCTATTATAGACGGGATTGGACGTACAAACTGGAGACATAAACAAGTAAAAAGATTGCAAAAAAATATCACGTAACTTAGAAGTATCTATATTAGTTTATGGAATCTGTTGAGTATCGTATAAGGCGATTAAGAGATAAGCCGAATGAGAAGAAAGCCTCTCAAATTAAGGTGATAAGCAGAGGTTAGCCTCTGTTATAGGCAGAGGTTAGTCCGCTTAACATCAGGTGACCTCGAGCTTGTTCCGTCACAATAACATAAATAATCTATCGTCAAGCATCTAACGGTGTATTTCGGGAGACGTCCTTGAGAACTTATTCCCATTGTAGGTTATGTCATAATTACCATCTTCTGCATTACCATCAGCTACTATCAGGGGAAATTGCAATTTCAAATATACTACGAAATAAAACTTAACATTATTGTTGAAGCTACGTAGGGCTAGGTACGGGTTAAGTACTGACAGATAAAACGACTCTCCAACTTTATAAAGAATCTCCAGACTATTCAACCAAAAGTTAATTTAAGAGCGATCAAAACCCAAGCGAGCACATTCCAATAAGACGAAGTTATTTGAACTATTCCATAAGTTTCGAGGCGAGACTTCAAACACTCGCAACTTTCCGTTCGCTCCAATATTTGTGCAAACTACTCTGGGTTTATGTGTGACTAGTACTTAATCTATAGTTTGGTATTTAGTACTGATCTTATAGATTACTCATATTATGCTTCATAAAATCATTAGTTGACATCGATTCATTAATTTAATGTTATCCATTTTGTTATTATTTTTAAAATACTACGATCTACACATGACAAGTACCTATGACAAGTAATTGCAGCCTCACAGGCAGTCCACATGCTCTAGCCCACTACCACTCGGCAGCGTACCCACCATGCTGGTAGCATTGCCCTTGTGAATTGCAATTCTTATTTGTTGTTAATAATAATATTAATAAATTTAATATTCCAAAAAATTGTTTATGGCTTATACTTAATTATTGCACTGTTTATAGTTTATGATTGTTTTTTATAGTTAAAAGAATTGTCCTCAAAAATAAAGAACTCCCACCGCGCGGGGTAGGGGCTGGTTCTTTAGTCGTTTATAGTAAGTAGGTAATTGAAGCTTTGATTACCTTCGCGGTCACCTTCCACGCACGTCACAAATACACTTAGTAAAACAGTTCTATTATAGATTACACGGTGCACGATTGCGGCAATATTTTGAATGCAACAGTGTCGTGGCGTATGTAACGGGGCGCAGTCCAACGACGACTCTCAATGGTACTGGTTTGCCGCGGCGAAGCGAAGCATCATTCGCGGCTCGTTGCGGGTAGTATGAAAAAACTATGCATGTTTTGACATACACATAGTAACCAAAAAATAACAGTTCAGCTTGCTGATATAATTAGTTAGAAACCGTATTGATGCCACTGTTGTCAGTAGAAACTCAAAATGTCATCTCAAACGGAACTGTATATGTTACCATTATTCTAAACATAACTTTCTACAAATAAATAGTCATGTCATAGACGACATATCGCTTTATATATATGTTAGTCGAGAATTAATAAAAAAGTGGAATAAATTTAAAGCCTACGGTAATAAAAAAAACTGCTACTCAGCTGTGGTCAGTGGTGCATACACTGCCACCAAATCTTTTGCAATATTTTCAACGACAGTTCGATAAGGAAACAACTTCTGTATAGGTAGTATTAAGTAAAGAAAAGATAGAGAAATAAAATTGTGTACACCGTGTGAATATTCATTTCAGTATAAAAAATTAAGCTATGAAAGAAAACCAAATACAATTGTGTACATACAATGAAAACAAAATACGAGTACACCTAAATTTTGGTACATTCTTGTAAGAGTTTCCGCAATTTTTCTATCAATATCTACCAGACTTCTCATTTCACGGTCTGTCAAAAAGGCCTATCAAATTCTACATCAAAACAATACGCTCCTGAAAATAAACAGCATCGTTTACAAGTAGTCGTTTATTGGTGATTGGATGAATTCTGTCATTATTTTATCCGGCTTATTTTGGGCTTATAATCATGCAACTTAATGGAAAACTACCCGAATATATTTTTTTATGTTTTTGTGACAGGACAAGCTCAAAGCCCACCTGATGTTAAGCGGATAACCTATGCCTATAACAGATGCATTTCATCAAAAGTCACGAATTGCACTGCGCCCGTCACCTTGAGACATAGTTGTTAAGTCTCATGTGCCTGCTGAAATTTCACTGGCTCTCAAGGACTGCTGCCGGAACACACCGTTAGGTGCTTGAATTTAGATTTTCTAATTGAGGGTGGTCGCTAGCCAGGCGGGCATTCGCAAAATGCCCTTCCAACATGCGGTGAAGATAAAGCCCGCGGCGCGATTCGAACCATGGACCTGCTGCGCGGCAGTCCATAGCCAATGCCACTGAGCCATCATCGCTTCGAAGTTCGATTGCATGTCTACTACAATTGTAGTGTCACCGTCAATAATACTTGATATTGCACAGTGATTATCACTCTGAGACACTATGTCATATATTTATTATTTTTAAATTTAATTTGCAACGAGATTTAGACTTTGAGCTAGTGTGTTACAGGCTGTTCGGCATTAGGAGGGGTACTCCATTGAGTGTCTCTCCCTTTCTTGGTTTTTATCTTCTGGTAACTCTATGATGCGATGTCTTTTAAGTATAATAGATTAATGAATATTATTCAAATGTGTCGCCAGTTAGTTAGGATGTGAGCTAAGTCGTTTCTTTTACTTAGTTGAGTATGCTTATAGCTCGTCACTAACCGTGTTGTAAATATAGAAGCATGCTCAACAAAGTACAATTACTTATCTCATATCTAAACACAGTTTTGTTGGCACACTAATGCTTCGTGAAGAATATAAAACTATGTTATATATTTTTATTAATAATTATTAATATCTGTAAGCTGCGCCCTGTAGTTTCGCTCGCGTAGACAATGATGAAACTAATGAAAAGTAAACTACGTGTTTATCATATTTCAGATCAACTAAACTCACGTGCACAATACTCCAAGCTTTATCCAAATCGGCTTTGTCATTTCATCGTAAAATAACAAATATACCCACAATCTTATCCAAAAAACATGCGCATATATAATAAATAAGTGTGGTATATAAAATTAAATACTAGACTTTTCATCGCTCCTTCGTAAATATCTTATTGCCATATAAAATAATATTATAAACTATTGCAATTCATATACTCTGTATGAAAAATTTAAATATCATTTTATGACAATGATCTTTCATGGTCATAATAATATGATCCTTAAATTTTGCATACATTGTGCATTACCAGATAAAAGATATTTCATTGCTGTATAATTGGAATTGAATTATTTCAAACAATAAATAATGACTTTTCAAATAAACTCACAATTATTTAGTTTTGCAGTGTATCTATTTAGATGCTAAGAGCCAAACTACTAACATCTCAGCTCTATTCAAGACTCAGTCACAAAAAGCGAGTTTTCTCTATATATAATACACAATTATTTTTTCTTTCATTGGTCGGACAATACGGATCATAAAGTTTTATAGTGTTGGGGCCGGTTGTCCGGAGGTGAAAAGCTGGTTCGGGTACGGAAATTTTGAAGGTTTACGGTTGATTAAAAGGAGTTTTGTTTTGAAAGCATTAAAATTATTAGATAACAGGTTTTTCAAAGAGCTTGACGACATTGATAGCGAAAAATGACGCCGCGCTTTGAAAATAGTTATACTGATTTTTTGTATGTGAAAATTTAACATGAGTGGAACATATTCCGTTATCGATTCTACACCATCCCCCGCAGTATTGTTGATGAATTAATATCCACCTTATATATACAAACCTCAAACTTGAGGATTACAGACCTCACGGTACCTCTGTTCACGAGTAAGTTCAACGTTTCGATGCAGTTGCGTTGACCGTGGTGGCGAGTAGGGAGAAATGATTACCTAGTGATTTGTTTAGTTCAAGAAAGTTTAAAGTTGTTCTCTTGTTATTAATATGCTCGCTAGCATTAAGGTGATAAAGGACCGTACTGTGTGTCAAACAATGCTCTACCCATGTGACATGAGTAATGGCATGCAGCTTATTCGGCGTATTATTACCCTTAGTTGCCTTTTAAAACATCCGACCAGCTGTTATAAAATAATCATTGTAATCCACCGCGAACTTATGGCTAATCAGTACTAATATTATAAATGCGAAAGTAACTCTGTCTGTCTGTCTGTCTGTTACGCTTTAACGCCAAAACTACTGGACCGATTTGAATGAAATTTGGTATGGAGATAGTTTGAGACCCGGGAAAAAACATAGGATAGTTTTTGTCTGACTGCGCAAAAAGAGGTTAATGTTTTCGCGCGATAACCGACATACGCGCGGGCGGAGCCGCGCCCAGAAAGCTAGTCAGTAATAAAAATGTCTGATTAACCCAAGGTTAGCATTACTGCTGTTTCACCAGCCCCTAATGCAGGAGCTTATTACCAATCGTCCCCTATTCCGGACTAGTGTAGAAAGCACTTAAGATTTTATTCTTGCGTCATTTCTCTACCTCGTAAAACGTGTACGTGGTTAGTCAGGGATTTGTGGCCGAGTTCTTATGGTTTCAAGATATTTTTGAAGTATTTAATAGTTTATTTCAGAATCAGGCGTATAAGAATAGCAAAGTTTTAGTGTGCATTAGAAGATTTATTTTTCCATGTTAGTTTTTACGAATTCTAATACATCACAACAGTAATTATTTATAAAAACTATGTAAAAGAAAATATTTTAAATAATGCAATGAAAAATAATGTTATTGAAATTAAGAAGCTTAAAATGTCAATAAACTATGCTTTGTTTTTTGCACTATAAAAGCCCTTTCTGGCTCTAATGAACTACCCCATAAAAACATACCATAGCTACTGGTGATACATCCCCGTGGTATGCAGTGGCTGCTTTATTTCTTAGTTTGTTCAACGCGAAAACAAAGTGACGAAGTTTTTGGCAAACTGCTTTGCATTTTCCAATTCAAGTGTATGTCTAAATAGTATGTCATTTTTCATCAACTTTTTGCTCCTTATATGATAAAATAATTTAAAAACATTTTGTGTTTCTTTACAATTCTTAACAGAAAGCAACCTTATGAGTTTTCAAAGCCAACAGCGAACCAACATAATAGAGGCAGGTAAGAAGTGAAAAAAAAATTGCCAATATTTTTTCACGCAGACAGCACCTTTCTGCATGATACCTACCGCATAAGTACTGTCACACAAAAGTGATTTCATGCTGTATACCTAACACTATTTATTTACCTAATGTCTTTGATAAAGTATTGAAATATAACCAAAAAGTCGTATACTTGTGCTCCATGACAATGCAAACCGTAAACAAGACAAAGTTATCTATGGCTTCTGAAAATGTAGAGCTTCACTCGGAAAAACGTCATCCAGGCACTGTTTTTTGTTTACTTACCGAGACGAACTCTGGTCTCACTGTTCCAAGAAACCTCAATTCATTTTCAAACTATTTTAATATGTTCCTCTTAAAATTAAAGTCGACACAACATAATTGCGGGTGATGGCGTAATCCCCAAGTGGAACTGCATGTGGTCACATTTTGGAATTACGCCAAGACATGTCGCAGAACACTTAACAATGTCTGTTTAATTGTTTCGCTGCGTTACCCGAGATAACGGGATGTTAGCCTAATTGGACAATAATAATACAAAAACGGTGTATTTCGTAACAGTTACCTTGGCGATTTTTCTCAGAATATCTTTGCATGATCATTACGCAGCACCTCAGGATGTAAATAAACATTTATTTAATTATTTTACATAATTAAGACGATATAACCAATCACATTAGTTAGCGCATGCAAGTTTTAAATGTATTATTTAAATTACAAATTTAAACATAGTAATAAAAACCAAAATTACGAAACATACAAAATAATAATAATATTAATACATTTGAAAATAAAGGTACGTCAAAATACAAAAGCCATTATACATATATATATATATATATATATATATTAAATTAATATCAATTTATATCATGTAAACAATTGAAAAATACAGTTAAGGTGCTAAAATATAGAAATATATATGGGAATAATGGATTGTAAGAGGTGAGTAGTGTGTCAAGGTAAAGAATTGATCCCTGTAACCTAAAGATACCTAAATGGGACTCCACGCATATTTAATCGTTGCCGGCCAAGGGCAGCAGCACGGCAATGTTATCTATACAATATTTCAACTTCATAGAAACGGACGAAACGCGAGTTATACCTACGCGCCTCGATCTCGGCCGGCGCTCGGCACCGCAGACAGTCTCGGGTGACGCGACTGTGCCGCGGAGACGAACGAATGGTTTGTTGTTTTTTTAACAATAACCGAGCAATTTTTTCACCGAAATTAGTTCAAGTAAATATTTACATACTTGAACTTTTATATGACGAGTTAGATATATCGTGCTATTTTTGGTTACATGAATTCGTCAAAAACGCAACCGGAGATAACTTTTTTAGTATACCTGGAAACTGAAAGGTAATACTATAAAATAATTTTACTTAATGGTACGTAAAATTATTTTATAGTATACATACAGTTGACGGTACATTTGTATGTCTTTTTAATGGACAAGTATTTCCTTTTATCCCCCGACAAAAAATGTCTCAAATAAAAAAAGTGAATAGAGTAAAGAAAAGTGAAATAGGTAGTTTATAAGCAAGTTATAATAATATTATAGGTAGTTATTAGAATGCGGATTTTTAATCAGTACTGTAAAATTTTATAATAAAGCATTTCGTACGTCTCACAAATATTTTTCACTCGCAATTTTTTAAAAACGATTTTTTTATTCATACATAAACATGGTTTTTTGATTAAATCTACCTACTAGTCAAAAAAACAACACGCATTTTTAGTGAACACTTCCTGTTCAATTCACAAAGTATTTTATTTGTTTATATAAAAAAAAGTATATTTACAATCACAAAACTAAATGGAAACACAAAGTAGGCAAATGCAATTAAAAGGAGCTGGAGGCGGGCAGCCTTATCATGTTTACGTACAGCACAGCTGTAGGTAGTTATTTCAAAGGCAGAGCCGAGTTAAAATACTGTATAGATAACATTACCGTGGCAGCAGCGTCCATCTCAAATGGCAGAGCTTGCCTAGACTTTCTTGACCAATCACCTAAGTTAAGCAAAGTCCGCTGCGGTCATTACTTATTGGATGAGTGACCGCTAGCAGCAATCACTACTGAAGCACTTCTGTGCTGTGGAGGCATGTTAAGCTATTGGTTCGGATATTTTTCTTAGGATGTCGGTATAATTTTGTAAATGCCCTCCAGTCTACCACCTTCAAGTAGAAAAGTCGATCACTAAGCACCTAACGATGTGGTCCAGCAGTTGTTCTTGAGAGCCAAAATTGTGGGTTAGCCTGAACAACATATCTCACCGCATCATCACTTATCGGGTAAGATGGTGATCAATGGCTAACCAGTAAGCAATAAAAAAGACAGTTTTCCCACGCTGTCAGTGTCACCGAAATCCAAAAGTTATCTCCTACTTTCAGCACTCAGATCTAGATGTGATTGTCTGCATATGGAAAACGATTTCAAGGGACACAACACAACACAGTAAGAACTTTAATTCCATAAGTAAAGTAAAAGGATATATGTTATATAGGATAAAGAAAATGGCTTCTGTTCTCCGGTACCACAATAAGTGATCCACGCATGCCCATAAAGAGGTAGGAAATAAAATATATCGTAAAACCTATATTCATTTATTTTTATTTGGAAAGGTTTTATTATTTATTTATCTATCTCTGACATACATCGAATTCAATTACTGGAATAATACAGTTACTATGGTTATTAAATGGCGTTCTGAACGAAGTTACGTATAATAACACTTGTAATATGATGTGCCTGTATACATGTTTTATAAAATATTTTTTTAAATTGTTAATTTTAGTCATATTATTGACCTCATTAGGTAATAATACAGGCTCATCATATACACGTTGCGTAGGTATGGAGTTATTTTACATTTATATACGAGCTAATCTTACTATTAACAAATCAATGCGCAATGCGATCATTTGCGGTAGGTATTATATAACTGGCTTTCACTGGGTTCTAATGATGCTTTGTCGGCTATACTGTGGGTTGAATTTTTTTTTTAATATTGATATATTTTTTAAATAGATATGATTCCAACCTTGAACTTTTTTCCATTTATCGTGGCAAAATTCTTTGCAAACATCTACGCACGATTAAGTGTACTCGCATTATTAATAAGTGTCTTTTTGTTCATAAAGGTAGACGCACACTGCAATGTTTTATGTTTTTGTCACTCGTGAAATTCCATAATTATTCTTACTATTTAGTAAGGTACACTCTGACATTGTTTCTCATTTATTATGGATAGAACAACATTGATTGATGATATCGACAACACGTCGCTCATAGAAAGCGCCAGAGCTAACAGTGAAAACTTCAAACACAAGTTTGAAAGTTTTTCTAATCAAATAACGATAGTAAATCAAAATATTCGTAGCATCAGAAAGAATTTTGATGATTTCTTGGTATTTCTTAATGGATTACAGTTTTTACCAGACATCATAGTGCTTACTGAATCTTGGACTGATGATTCATTTATTCCTATTGACCTGCCTGATTATAATTGTTATAACACTAAAGTATCACGCAATCAAAATGATGGTCTTGTTTTATTCGCTAAATCCTGCTTAAATGTTGAGATACAAGAACCTAATTTCAATGACGCCAATTGTCTTTTATTAAAAATCGATACAACGTTGACTGTTATAGCAATTTACAGATCTCCAGCTACAAATAATATATGAGGTTTCTTAAAATCATTAGAAGAAGTAATCGCAGTAGTCAAAAGCGAATCGTCGATTATTATTGGAGATGTGAATATTGATATTAAACCCTATTCAACAGACCCCAAATCTCATGAGTATCTGGAATTTAGCTTGCATTATGGGTACATCCCATCCCATGTTCTTCCAACACGAGCAAATAACTGTCTAGATCACGCGTTAATAAAAACAAATAAGTTTAGTCATGCTATTGTGTGCGATTCAACTATTACAGATCATGATACAGTGATTGTTGGATTAGACAATGGCGGTAAGAAATATCCTCCAATATGTAAAGAGTCTATTAAAATAAACTATCAAAGTATAATAGATTACCTACAAAAAATTGACTGGCGTTCGTTTTACCTCGAGATTGATGTTGATTCTGCCGTTGCAAAAATTTTAGAATACATTAGGTGCACTGTAACACTTTATTCAAAACAAATAAAAAAACGTCGTGCGGAGGTAATAACTAAACCTTGGATGAATTCTAGGCTATTAAACAGTATCAGAAAAAGAGATCTTATGCATTTAGAAGTAAAAAAATATCCCAAGGATGATGACCTACTTACACGCTACAAGAAATACCGGAATCACTGCCATCTCCTCCTACAAGATACTAGAAATAAATACGATTCTGAGAAAATAAAAACTTGCAAAGGAGATAGCAAAAAACTTTGGAACGTAGTTAAATCTATATGTAATTATCAAAAGAAGACTAATTCGGACTCATGTGATTTGTTAAAAATAGAACGAAACAAATCAGAATCACTTGATGCTATTTGCAACTTTTTTTCATCGGTTGGTAATGATCTGGCAACCATAACTTTGCAGAAACTTAACAAGTCTGAGACTGAATTAGCAGCTAGTGCAAAAAGTAATTTTGCACCAAGTAACTCTCTATTTCTGACTCCAACAGATGCGTTTGAAATTAACAAAATTATAACCGGACTAAAAATTTCATCTGCTACAGGCCACGATGGAATTAGTAACAATGTACTCAAAAAAAGTCGACATGTTCTATCTGCTCTTATAGCCCATATATGTAACTTAAGCATGATGTCTGGTATAGTTCCAAACATATTTAAAATTGCAGATGTTTGTCCTATCTACAAAAATGGTGATAACTCAATTATTTCGAACTACCGCCCCATTTCCTTGCTGCCTTCTTTATCTAAAATTTTGGAAAAGGTAGTAAACAAACGACTTTTAGATTTTTTAGAAAAGCACAAATTGTTATCCCTTAATCAGTTTGGATTCAGAGCCAATCGATCCACGGAAGACGCTGTCGTAGCTTTGACCGATTGTGTGTCTGAAAAACTAGACAGAGGACAAAAATGCTTAGGTGTTTTTCTGGATCTGGCCAAGGCATTTGATACAGTGTCGTGGCCAATATTAATTCGAAAGCTTGAATTGATCGGGCTTCGTGGAATTTCACTTCAATGGTTCCGCTCCTACCTAAGTGATAGAAAACAAAGAGTCAGGATTGCTAAGGAATATAGCAAGTATAATTATGTCTCATTAGGAGTTCCCCAAGGATCAGTTCTTGGTCCTACCCTCTTCCTGGTCTATATAAACGACCTCTGCCATTTAAATTTAAAACAAGCAAGTGTATTCACATTTGCTGACGACACTGCGCTTTTATTTTACGGAAGTAGTTGGGAAGACGTCGTTGATTTTGCCCAGGAAGGGATATCTAGAGTAGCGAGTTGGCTCCAGGTTAACCTACTTACATTAAATACCAAAAAGACAAAATGTATAGCATTCCGAATCACTGAAAATAGTAAGCCTCCTGCTTTTAATCTTAAGCTACATACATGTAACACAAACTTAAAACAATCTTGTTCTTGTCCAGAGATAGAAACGGTCAATTATATAAGATACCTAGGAGTTATTATCGATCAATGGCTAAATTGGGAACGTCAAATAGCTAATTTATGCAGCCGCTTACGGAAAATGACACATATTTTTAAAAAATTAAATCGTTTAGCTGATCATGACACATTGAGGATTATATATTTATCCATTTGCCAATCAGTCTTGAATTACTGCATTGTGTGTTGGGGTTCAGCTTGTAAAACGTCATTATTGAGGCTTGAAAGAGCTCAGCGAGGTTTATTGAAGGTAGCTTACAGAAAACCTTATCGATACCCAACAAATAGCTTGTATGAAGAAACTAAATATCTAAGAGTACGACAACTTTACATTTTGGCAGCATCACTACGGTTTCATAGAACAGCCATTAAAACACTACCTGTATCACAACTCTCTAGCCGTCGAACTACATGGAAACGTCGCCGCACAAATACAATGTTTGCTAAACGTGCATACTCTTTTAAAGGTGCATACCTGTACGAAAGTATTAATAAATCGTTAAATATAATTCAAGTATCTCGATGTATGTGTAAAAAAATTATAACTGCATGGCTCTTGCCACTCACGTATGAGGAAACAGAGAAAATACTGTTGATAGTCAGATAACGAAAGGGGGCCTGCTCCTCCTGATATTATGCGAATTTTATTCGGGACACGTGTATAATTAAAAACCAGCCAATATATATTCAATAAACAATATTTTTGTTACATATTTTTTTAGTATTTTTTACGTAATATAAAATTGCTATTCATTATTTCAGCTCACCAATATTATAAGGAATTAGCACAAAGAATAATAATATAAATAAGGTATCTCGTACTTAATTATTTATAATATATATATGTGTACATATAGATATGTCTATGTCGATATATATTGATATATGTATATACAGTGTGTGACAATAATACTGAAAAATACTTATTCTCCGCTATGGAGTGTGAGTGTGAGAGCGCCTTTATTTCTTGTCTTGTTATTGTCACTGATTCACTGCACAAGAGGCGCGGCGCGGCGCGACCGAGGGGCGCGTGGCATTCAGGAGTAACATAGGTACGTATAAGTAGGTACCTAGTCAGATTAGCGTACTACCACTTTATTATTTTGGTAAGTATCTTTTTATGGATAAGTATACAGAATTGATCTGATTTACACTTATCGACTTAATACTTTGTTTTCCTAAGATCTTTATAGTAAATTAACGAGATACCTACCTCTGCTTGAGGATGCAGGCCCCGAAACTAAACATGTATATATACCTAATATATTAAATAAGGTGATGTAGTATCCTGTAATATTAATAATAAAAATATCTAGCACTAATTTAAACTTATCTGCCTACCCAGTTTATATTACCTACTTAATCACATGGAATAGGTAAATACTTACACTTATCTAATCGCTTAATATAGGTACTTCGTCACTCCATAATTTAAAATCCAGGTTGAGCCAAGAATCTATAGAGAATCATGTATATATTGAACTAATATGTTTATAAATATTTACTGTTAAATATATTTTTGAACACATTAAATACACATGTCACCATTTGATCATAGAAAAAAAATCAAGCAAATTAATTTGTAACAACTTACTGGCCAAGTAGTAACCTAACAACATAATGTAATTTATATTCATCGTCCATAGTGTCTACTTATGTTAATACTAAACAATGTACACTCGAATCTTACCTTACCTATATTTTTAACAACAATTTAAGCCAGTAAAAATAACATCTTTAATATGCATGTTTACCTACCTACCTTATGCTCTGTACTTAAGAGTAAAACTATAAAAGATATTAATTACCTTATGAATTACTGCCTTTTGGAATATTATCTTTGCATGCAAAAATTACATAATATAATAAGAATATTACATTTGCTCATAGATTGCAATGAAATGTAACAAGTATAATGTATGCTTGTGGCGTAGTTTTCAGGCTACCTACATTATGTCGGCTTATGCTGGCTATCATATCATAATAAATGATAACATTTAATAACGTACATATTGATTGAACTTAGCGATTGAACGAAGGAGACTGAATCCCACGACACAGGATTAATCTTAGTGTGGGATTCAGAGTTCATGAGCATTCAATAACTAAAAATAAGTACTTACATGACCATAAAATATACATATTTGAGGTAATAGTGCAATTTTATTAAATTATAATCTTCTGGTAAGGACTTACTTTATTTTAAGGTCCTACTATATTATTATGTTATGCTTTATTATGTACGATTTCACTTAAACTAATGTTATATAATTCCTAATCTAAGTGGTCCTTTATGTAAACAAGTACCTTTGCACTAGCACTGCATATACTGTCTTAGATTAAGTAAGTTTTGTTTTGTAAACTTTTTGTTTGCTCTAGTTATTGTAAACGATATATTCTAGTACAAATAAATAAATTATTATTATTATTATTAATTTTGTGGCTATATAACATGGCTTACCAAGCTTGGGAAGTCCGATTTCTATAGAGACGCCGCATCGTCGCAGTTGTAGACGCACTCGAAACGGCTGCGTGTGGTATCTTAGCTAGAATGGGGCCAGACACGCATAAATGCATTTGTCAGCCATGTGATCATGATCTGTACTCAAAGGATAAAACTGAACCCTATGACAAAAAGAAAAGCCGAAAAAATATGTTCTTGCTCTCTAGCCAGTAGTTCTTCTATAAATATATTTTGTTATATATTTTTATCTCATAAGTATATGACTGGAGGACGGTGAAAGTTCTAATTATTTAGTTTTTGTTATAGGGACCTCAAATTAGTTAGTTATTTGAAATTTTGGAATATTATTTACTAGTATCATACTACCACACGGCTTTTTTTCGTTGAAAAAAAAAGCAGTCGTGTTATAGTTTATTCAGGGTATCAATAATCTTTTCAATTTTATTAAATACCGATTAACAGCTCAGGCAAGCTTTCGTATTTTATACCACAATCAAGCATAAAGTTAACGAACATAACTTAGAATGAAAAATACGGGTAGATTAAGGTTCACTCCGCTTAACGTCTTAATTAGGTCCTATTCATTGTCAGTACTCTTGCAAGCGGTAATCTTAATCTAGATTTGATGCAACTTTTTCTCTACTTGTCCTTAGATAGTTGGCTTTTCAGTAGAATTTCTTTCAATTTTTTTTTTGAGACCCTCTAATTGTATTTCTGCTGAGTATTGACATACCTACTTAAAAGAGGATCCCAAACCCATAAAATGTAATCTAATTGAGTTAAAACGACAACAAACGGATAAAAAGCAGATGTAAAATAAAACATTATATATCTACTAGAGACGACCAAATAAGTTCAGCCGCCGAAGGCATACATGGCTCTGCAGGGGTCGCTTTTCCAGTAAATAGTAGTAGCTACCCTGTAACACATATATTCATGCATTTATGGTAATTAGACGTGCCTAAATAACCTCTTTTTGGCAGAATATATTGGCTCCATGTAGCAGAGGATAGGATGATTTGCCTATTTTTGTTCGAGATTTTGAACTGCAAAATGTATTTTTTCAGAAAAATCCACTAACAGTCAGATCGGGGATCTAACTTAAGACCCCCAAGATTCCAAAGCGACGCCCAATGCTAACCATAAGGCTTTTCTGATATGATACCATGGTAACACTCTGAAAATATCAATTTTCATAGTAGAATACCGCAAAAATGATCAAGAGATTTTCTAACATGGTATCTTTTTCTAGGTTAAGGCTCAGTTACACTCAGATCGTGCTACGACATTATGCTGACACTTGACACCTTTGCCTTAATTAGGTTTTATTACTTAGACATAATGGTGCAATGTATAACTTTGTATTTTTAGGGTTATATCGTCATGAGAATTGGGTTTTTTCCGAATTCTGGTTAGCTTGGTTTTGATGCAGTATAAAACCTGTTTAATATCCTAGACTACACCATCACTTACAGTCAGCAGAGATTATAGTCATAACTAAAAAAAAAAAATATCTTTAGGAATTTCTTCCAGTCACCATTGATGGGTCTCAAAGGCACTACAATAGTTTTTAGTCACACGGTTCTGGTAGTGTTTTTTATTTATTTTATACTGGTGAGAAGAACAAATCGTCCGCCTGATTCCAAGTTTCGCATGCGTAGGTATAAAAAAACTGACAAAATATAGCACTGCAGTAAGCGGGTGCGCAATGAGATCTTAGCTTGCAATTATACAGTACTCTATCCAATTTACCAGGAGCACTGCGAGCAACTTATATTATTATGCTGGTTTTTATTTCCGTTTCACTATTTCATTCTTTAGTGAGCCACTCTAGAATGCTACAAGGAGTATATAGTATACTATACATAGACAACGTTAAAAAGCCCTATATACAAAAAGTTTTAAGTGCAGAAGTGACAAGTGTATACAGTGAAGAAGACTACACAAGGTCTGTAAATCAACAGGAATAAGGAATTTTATTACAACACATTCATATAAATTACAGTAAATCTGACTTCTTCAGATGAGAACTATCAATCTAAATGCTAAACTAGATTAAGATGCAATCAGAGGGGCATCTGCATGGACATCTGTGTAGTGCTATATATGGGAGAGACAGAATTCAGTCCTGCTTTGTGTACATATATTATACTAGCATTCCGGCAGCGGCTCCGCCCGCGCGTATGTCGGTTATTGCGCAAAAATAGCTAGGTAACTATAATTATATTTATGAATATTTTTTTCAAATTGACACTTCGGTCCATTATTGAGCTTTTTACTTCTAATGGATGTGGCGTATGTATTCCAATATTAATCTAAAATGGCGGATTTAAAACAAATGGCACCATACATAGCCATAGATTAGTGTAATTAATTTGTTAAAAATTACGGACACATATTTTTCATGGTATAAACCACAGTAGTACAGTTTATTACACGTCATCATCGACTTTGGTGGGTCCAATTACCTTTTCTAAGAATAAAATTCGGTTATCTAAGAGCCACCAATATAATTGCTAAACTATGAATTGATGACAATCAGAGGTCTATCTGCCTGGACGACTGCTGCATAGCACTAATTCGCCGGATGTCGGTCGTGACCTCGTGACTCGTTTACGTGCTACTAGAATAGTATATAAAAATACTTAGGAGCTTGAAACGTAAAATACAACGAAATTTGTAGTAAATAAAATTCAGTAACAAAGCGCGTGACGTCTGTGATGATTTCTTTGTGAAAAAAAAAACGAAAATTAGAGAATATTATATATATCACATATTTATGCGGTTGTCATATTGTGCGTTGTACATAGTATATTTTTTCTGAATCCAAATAGTGATCCTCTCAAGAAGTTTACTTTGTAAGATCTTGTGACGCAAGCGACGATCACAGACTAGAATAACTTCGATAAATCAGTGCTGCCAGTCTCGTGGCAAACGTAAGTTGCTTGTGGGCTTCATGGATAAACGCTGAGTAGAACCTAACCTGCTGAAGTCTATGCAAATAAATAATAACTGAATACGTCAAAATTTTCAAAAATGATGTTTATAGCGTGAAATATATTCAACTTTATAATTATTCATAAAATATACATACTAGAAATGATAAATTATCTTCTCCAAACCTCGCGTAATACCTGATGAAGTCCAACAAGAAGATGAACTAGACACATGACAAAAATATGTATTTCTCGCAAATAATAATAAGCGTTCACCTAAGAAGTTCCTCATAAATTCAATCACAATATCTATGAACTACTACTACTGTTGTATGTATACCTTTGAAAAAAGTAGATGAGAGTAGTAAGTTTAGTAAAGCATAATTGCTGCTGTGCTACAGCATATTGCTGTCTATTGATAACAGTTGACATATATAGTAACATTGATTAATGTTATTATCATAAGACACATTGTTTAAACTAACAAATGAACAGCCTAGAATTGAAGCTGATCCTTATGTACCTTTTCTCAAGTACCTACACAAGTTTCATCAAATTAGACCGTAGTATTAGGATCAACCAAATTAGCCCAATTCAAACACTCCGTTACTCCTAAACCGAAACTCATATGTGGCTTGCAACTCTCATTTTGTTCTCACGTTGGCCGCTGTTCTCACGAGCGCAGTGGAATTAATGCGTTATGCTTTTTCCAACGTTTTTGCAACATTTCCCTGCTGTTTTTCTACCATTTTTATGTCTTTTTAAAACATATGGCACAGTTTTTTTAAGTTATTCCACTATTGTGGTTAGCAGAAAATATTAATTGGGTGACGGAACTTTGTAAAAGGTTCCTGTTTACTTTCATCTATGGATTTGAGGAAAATATTCCACATGTACTATGCAGGGACCTTTTAATATTAAAATCTCTCTCGCTGCTATTTTGACGACTTGTTAATATAAATCATTGTAATTATATCTACCCGTGGGGTGCCGAGTTAGAATTTCACCTCCACATTTCTTCCCATGGGTGTTGTAAGAGGCGACTAGAGGAAAGGTGCGCCAAATGAGCAGCATGCTTGAGCACTTCTCAGGTGGATGTGAGTAGGGTGTAGTGTGCATTAGACGCACAATAGGGCTGTGTACTATGTAAGTGTACTACCTGGGTGTCATGCCATATGTTCTTGTGTGCCTGTCTTATATGTTGTTAATGTAAACATTATCTTGGGTTTCATCCAGTGTGTTAGAGAAAAAAAAATGTGTATGACCCTGTAACTGTGCCCGGTGAACACCTATGGGCTCACCCACTATGCCATGGGACCAAAACCCAATCGGCGAAACGTGAGTGTTTACACACCTCTGCCTACCGCTTCGGGGAATACAGGCGTGATTATATGTTTATATTATAAGTATCCATAAAATTTGTCCTTTTGTATACATTACATATAAAACTAAGACTTATTTAAAAAATATTCAGAATATTAGTAACACAATAGCTGTCTTATCACAATACCTCTTTCAGGCGCAACAAAAATGTAAAGTTCTAAATTCATTTGTTACAATGTTGTACAGACATTACTATTTGCTACGTTACGTCGACTTATGTTATTTTTATGCACATTACTATTGCTAATAAAGCTGCCTGCATGCCTAATTTATTTTATAGAATGTACGGCTTTTTAGGCAAGACATAATATTTTGAGTCGTTTATGAAAAGATCGACACACCCGCTGAACGATAAAACTGCACTAATGCTACTTAAGAGATAAAATATTATTATAATACTGCCTGTAAAACTCAGTATATTTTATTAAACTTTATGAAAGATTATAAATTTGTCAATAGAAATTTCTTCTTTGTATTTTGCATTTAAGTAGGGTACTACACGGTAAAAAAGGATTCCTTGATTCAAGATAATATGCATTTATATATGCACTATGCAGTAAATTGTCTTAAGTTAAGAATATATATTTAGTTGAATTTCAAATAAATATTAATATACAACAATATAATCTGCATTCATTCAAAATAACACTCGCCATTGATTGAATATATCAAAATCTTCAATTAAGAAAATTAATGTATTGGTTAGAATGAATGATTTAAGAAAATTACGGCTTAAGACAACCATTTCTTACAATCAACGTATGAAATACCTTGTTCTAAGTTGTCGCGTATTTAAACTAAAGAACAAAATATTTTAGATCTGAATTAATGCTGTTAAAAATTTTGACTGGAGAGGTTACCGTTTTGGGTCAAAAGAATACATTATCACAGTTACTGTTTTTAAGCAATCGCTTCTTACTATCAAGATTACTGATATCTTGTGCCAAGTAGCAGGTGATTAAATTAAGATATTTTTTCTTTCTAGAAAGAAATTGTTATTTTAACTGAATATAATATTTTACTCTAGCAAAATAAATATTTATTGCCGTGACCTTTGATATGATTCCTTTAATAACTTAAATAATTATGCAGAAAGCGATAATGGTATTCATATGAGATTTAACGTTTTATAAAACAAAGAAATCATAATATTGATAGAATAAAAAATGTTATCGTCACAATGTACATGAATGTTAACCTAAAGTATTATTATAATCTAACGTATTAATACAAAGCAATAACTAGTTATTAAAAGAGTTCAACCTTTCAGACAAATATAATAGAGATATCGGGTTGAAATGTAGGTATTTAGTTTAATATTGCCTTTAAATTGCTTCAATTTAATATTCATGTATTTTGAAGATGTATTTAATTAGCTCAATAATAATAAGATTTGAAAGGAAACTGACATAAGCTTCACTGAAGTAGCGAATTTATCAGGGCAAAACACCAGGAAACCCGGGGGGTTACCACAACCTGTTAAGGTTGCGCATTGGGGGCACTTCTCTCTTGCTCACGCATTTCATATTAAAAAGAACGCGAAATCGCGTGAGCGAGAGAGAAGTGCGCTCAATGCGCAACCTTAAAAGGTTATGGTAACCCCCCGGGCTTCCTGGTGTTTTGCCCTGATAAATTCGCTACTTCAGTGAAGCTTATGTCAGTTTCCTTGCAAATCTTATTATTAAATATATCTTCGAAATAAATAATTTGAGGCAACTAAAGCACAATATTAAACTAAATACCTACGTTTTAACCCGATATCTCTATATATTTGGCTGAAAGGTTGAACTCTTTTAAGAACTAGATATTGCTTTGTAATAAATAGGTTAGATTATAATAATCAGTGTACTTACATATTATTGATTTGTGGTAAAATAGAGGAGTGGAAAAAGAAAGCCATGAATCAATTATTATAGTACTTTATGAATATATTGTTTACCTTAAATCACACGCATTTTCAATTAATTATCTTGTAATTCTTATACAAAAATAAATAATAATAATAGATTTACCTACACTAATAAAAAGAGACAACAGAGCATTATAAGTAAGTACTCAATGCAACAACGTTATCCTTTGTTACTATAATTATCTTAATACCTTAAATCCCACGCATTTTCAATTAATCATCTTCTGGTTGAATCCAAAAATTCTTTAATTATTTTTTCTTAACTTATTTCCTTGTCGTATTTGGACATATTTCTTTATGATCTGGAGTAAGATGTTCTGAAAGATCTTTTGTAAGGCCTTTACCTGAAAATAATGTGCATACTTATAAGTAATAATAAACGACTCAATAATAGTACATTGTTCATAAAGGGGAGAAAGTGACCTATTCTCACGAGGATGTTAGTACACTGAAGTGGGAATCGGTCAGTTGTTCCTGAGTGAAGAATAGCATTATAAATTGGAACTATAGTACTTAGTATCTAACAAAAGATTTTTGTGGTAACGTGACGTGACACTGGTTAAATGCACAAAACTTTGGAGCTAATAACGAAAAAGTGGGGAGTTTAATTTTGCCATTTTTTTATAAAAATATGATGAAGATGACTAGCACTGTGCATTTTTAAGCACACTTTAGCATTGTAATAACTGACTTTAGGTACGTAGATACTTTTCACTCGCTGTCAAACAAGATAAGAGGTTCTTTCCGAGCAAGTGTTGTACCTTAATTGTCTTCAATAAGTCTTCAATTTGATTGTTACACATGACTTAGGTACCGACGCTATGTCACCATGTTTAACAATCACGCGAAACTCTAGTGCCCCACATAATTATGTACCTACCTATTGAAAAACTGGCTATCTTAGCTCAGGTGAAAAATGCTAAATATGCCTACATACAACGACCTTCGTGAGATTTGACGGTCCAAGTCGTCTGCGCCGGGTGTTCTATATACATAAGTATGTACATAATTTTTTTATGCCTGATATGTTAGCCTTTGACCTCTATCTCACCTGATTGTAAGTGATGATGTGGTCGAAGGTGTTGTTCAGGCTAAGCTAAGCTAGAATTACTGGCTCTCAAGGACAGCTGCCAGAACACACCGTTAGGTGCTTGGTAACAGATTTTCTACTTGAGTTTGGTAGCTAGCCAAGCGGACATTCACAAAATGCCCTACCACCATGCTATAACGACTGCAATCCTAAGACAACAACCGAGATTGATGGCTTAACGTGCCCTCTGAATCACGGAAGCGCTCAGTAGTAATGTCACTAGCGGTCACCCATCCAAGTAATGACCGCGGCGGAAATTGCTTAACTTTGCTGATCGGCAGAGCTATTATGTAACTCTCGGTGGTCTTCGTGAACGTCAGAGTGGACATCAATTTTTGAATTAACCGTCATGACGATTACCAGACTTTCTGAAGACGAGAGAATGAACGAAACTAGCCACTTTTGACGTAAAATTGGTATTATGTAACTCTAATGACAGCTTCAAGACCACTACGAAACGTCAAATGAAGAAGGGAGCTTTATTGCTCACTGGTTGGCGGGGTTTTTATTGCGAGTTTGCGTTGAGATAGAGATTTTCTTATTTTAATTGCAAATTCAATGATCCATATTGATTTATTGAAAATAATCACTTGCTTTTTTCTGATTTCAGCCACTCATTCTGCGGAAATTTGGACTTTCGTGTTAATTAACACTTGTGAAAGTCGAACAGGATTTTTCTTTGTTTCAATAATATTACTTTGATATATTTGCTTATTATTAATGCTAGCTTGAGTCTACTATTCAATTTCGATATTAATCTTTGATTTTAGGTAGCAATATGGCTGGAGCTATGTTGTTGGCAGTTGCAGAGGAAGAACGCCTTAAAAGGCTGTTGATCATTGAGCGCAGGGTACTCAGGCAGGCTAGCAAGCCTCTATTGTTACCTGAGAAGGAATTTGTCGGGCATTACCGTCTACGAAAAGCCGATTTCGAACAACTCTGCGAAGATTTAATTCAGCTTTTGCCGGTATAACAGCGCACTAGCGCTGTACGGCCAGAGATTAAGGTACCTTAGTTAAATTCCTTTTAAAATAATATACAGTGTTTGATGTTGCTAAATATGACGTTGATACTGTCTTGCAGATATTGGCAGCACTGGCATTTTATGCCAACGGCTGCTATCAAAAGAACATTGGTGCCTATTACCACCTAGGCCTGTCACAAGCCTCTGTGTCACTCTGTCTAAGAGATGTCACCAAAGCCCTGAATAACCCAGATTCAGGCCAAATATATAAAGTTTCCTATGACTATAGTAGAGTGTGAGGACATCACAAGGAGGTGAATTTTGCAATTTATAAATATGTACCTATCTACTTTTAGTTTTCTTATACTTAATAAGCATATGCATCAGAGCAAAAGGCATGTGTTCACATCATTTCATGTAAATTTAAAGATCAAGATACTATAAAATGCTGTCATATAAAAAAGTAATACTGATAATAAACTAGAACTTCTTTTTGCTGATTCATGGATAAGCATGCATTTCCTGGTGTGGTGGGATGCATTGATGGCACTCATGTTGCAATCATTCGTCCCAGTGAAAATGAAGAGGCCTACTACAATAGGAGGCAATACCATTCATTGAATGTCCTAATTGTATGTTGAGTTTTGATGTAGGTAAGGTATAACACAGACATGTTTTTATAAACCTACTTACTAAAAAAAACATTTGTTTGTTTAGATTTGTGATGCTGATTTGCGCATCCTGCACATAGATACTCCTCTTTACCTCAAGGAACGTTTTCAATTTCTGCATCAAACACATTCTCTCTCTCTTCGTTCAACAAATACATTGCTTTTGGATATGCCTGTCTCATCATCAACATATTTTAATAAATCATTTACAAAACATGCAGTCTTCTTGTGGAATGCACTACCTGTTGATATCATACAAGCTAATTCTATTTCTTTATTCAAAGATCTGGTGAAGAAGCACTACTTATCAAACATATGCTGAATATGTTACATAAGTTCATTATGTTTTGTATAAGATATGTATGTATTGTATTATATAAATTGTAGTATATTATATATTATGTAATATTATAATGTATTGTATGTAAATATAATATTATATTTAGTTATTGTATTTAAGTCTTAATTATATAAGTATAGTTTATGCACAATTCAAGACAATTATATGTGTGCTGTGCATATTATAATGCATAAATACATATGTTTTATCATTATTTTTTATTATTATTATTTTCTCTTTTCAGAATCCCTAAACTACAATATTGTAAATCCTCTCCATGCAAGGTTGCCTGTAAGAAATTGCTTAAGCGATAAGGCCGCCCTTTGTCCAATTTAATATATTAATTTGTTTGTAATAATTTTATTGTTTTCCTTAAGATTTAGAGGTCAGAGTCATGACTCTCATGTCTGGAATAATAGCCAAGTAAAAGCTCTGATGCAAGACATTAATGCTGAAGCCATTGACGATGAAGAAATTCTAAATGACCGGTCACAACAGCCAGAGCCTACAGCACATGAGCGGCGGAACCACCAAAACTTAGATGGGGGAAAGGCAAGGTGCTGTGCAAAGATTGTGGTTCAGTCGACACCTCACATAGGTAAAATAGTGCAATACAACAAGAGTGTAACAAACATTGCTGTTTCATGACTCTTTAAAAATATCTGATTTTGTTTGTTTTTTTTTACAGGTTGATGCATTATGCACCCCGTATCAAGGCAGGCAAAACAGTCATACTGTGTGGTCTTGGTGTAACTTTGTATTACAGAAGAAGGAAATCCTTCAGAAGGACATACTCGTATAATAGGATGATAATATTAATAGGAACATAATAAAACAAAATTAGCAGAAGAAAAAATGAAGTTACAGAAGTCATTTCATATAGCTTATTAGTAAAATCATTTTAAGATGTTTAAACAATGTTTCACTGACTTTTTCACTAGACTTAAACTAGAGTAATGTTTTTTAAGAGTATGTTTGTAATTAAGTATATATGGCTTAATTCTTTGTAACCCTCTACAGCCTACATTGGAACACCAATTTTGATGTGCGATGTGTCAGGTTTTTTTTAAATAATTCTTTTGTATGATTATATGATACTAACTGCGATCCGCGGTGTCACCCGCGAGGTGATGATAATGATAAATAGCCTATTTGCTATTCCAGGGTATGAACCATATTAATTCCAAATTTCATGCAAATCCGTTCAGCCGTTTCAGCGTGAAGGCGCAACAGACATACAACAAACTATAGCCTTTATATTATATTATATTGTATACCATTTTATCTCTAAATTGTAACTTAGTATTCTATCTGAATAATAAAATAAAAGAATGTACATATTCTAGTGTAAGATAATATTATGGAATTTTTGTTACATTTTAAGATTCTCCACAAGTGTTTCTTGCTGGTTCTTCTCTGTGGATGTAATCGAACTAGCTGAATAAAAAGTACAATACTCAATAAATACTTAATCATTTATTTATAAACAATACAAAATACAGCAATCCTATCCTAATTCTAAAAGGGGCGATGAATCTTGCACCAATGTCCTGCTTGGGGTGTATTTGCATTTCCCTCCTGCCAGCCCAGCCCCAGCCGCTTCTTATCTTCAGTATCATGTATAGAGTTGCAGTGGAGCAAAACATTCTACAGTTTCATTCTCATACAAGCAGCCCTGGCACAGTGGACTCTGTTTCTCCAGTTTTGTGTAGGTGATAGTAGGTATAGATCACAATGGCCAGTATTGATCCCAATCATCACATGGAGATCTGCCCTCATGAGCTTAAGTAGATCGTTAGATTATTTTTTGTTTTATATCAGTAAAGACACCGCATATTTAGTCAGACTTCTTGTTCCATAGATTTTGTAGTTGTTTCTCAATGTAGACATGCAACAGATTCTGTGATTCCTTTGCTGTGGGCTTACAGAACTATGCAACGTCTGTAGGGATATTCTTTTTCACTCCTTCCCTTGAGAAGAATAACTGCTCTATTATTACCCTGATATGAACTGTGGCTCTTATTACAAGTCACCGTTACCTTATATAATTATGTCTGCTAGATTTTGTAGCGCCAAGTAACAATCGGGCATGACTCTTGACCTAGCTGTTGGTTTCCTGAGTGCATAGGTGATTTCCGCACTGTCAGTGGTAAATGTAAGAAACTCGTTCTTGATTTATCTTCCCACTTCTTCGCTTTTATTTGTTTTTCTAATGGGCACTTATTTATAATTCGGCCCACTGCCAAATCGGTATTCATTTCCATGAACTCTATTATAAGTTGGAGTTGTATGTCAGATATGACTTTGTGTGCAGGCATCCTAAAATGAGAAACTGTTATCACACTTTTGTTATGAGCCATGAAATTGTAACTTTTAATCACATCATCTAGTTTTACTTTGCTCACTTCACAATCACAAGTAATCTAAAATCATCCACTTCACGAATGTTTTTGTTTATCGCGCGAAACATTGACTGATGTTAACAAAAAAAAAAACTAAATATATCTTGCGTTTCGATATTATTTTAGGAGATACATCATTAACAGCGTATCTAAGATTATGCGAGTTATATTATGTACTTTAATGATATATAATTAAATGATTTTACTTCCTATTTAAATAATTATATAATCACAATATAATTACCATTTTGCGCCTTACAATTCCATGTAGTGCCAAATGGCCCTTAGATAGGGCCAGAAATTTCACGAAAGCATAAACGAAACGCACAAAAGACCCAATCTATTTCACTTTTGTTAGTTCATTCAACTTCCATCGTCAGTAAAAATGATAGATAATTCCCCTGAATCGCACCCCAATTGCCTTCGTCTTGAAGTTCACCAAGAGATAGCTAATAAGCCTGCGGTTTATAAACTTCGCTACGAGCGCTTCAAAAATAGTAGCGACTATGAAACCTACTGTTAAGAAAGGACCTACTAAGTACTTACTGCAAAATGCTTGAATGATTTCTTGAGGCATCTGCAAAGATATCAAGACTCAAATCATCCGGATCAGCAGCATCCATGGTATATGTATTACACTATTAATTTTGCGACCAAGACAATAATCAACTTCAATTCATGTCCATATTTTTTCGCCTTGTGCGGAGGAGTGGGAACTTGATAGACCACCAAATTTGAAGTGAAGTCCTTACTTACACAAAAGTGAAAAGAGTCAATTCAATAAACTATAAGAAGAGTACTTCACGTTCACTTCAGTCGGACGCGGAGCAAACAACCAGTCAGTGTGGTCATTACATAAATCCAAAAACGCCAATACCATACTTTTTTGAGTGATGTATTTTTGGCACTTATAGCCGTTTTATATAAGCTATTCGAGTTGAACTCATGCATTAAACGTTTTTAATAACCACAAATTGTTTATTAATGTGAACATGAATCGGAAACTTTCTGACGACTCAAGTACAAGTACAAATGCTTCCAAATAGCTCAATAGAAGTTCAATGACGCTGCTTACGAATACCAACGGTCGTACCAAATGTACTTCACGTCGATCATAAATTTGAAATTAATAAGGGTTTTTATAAAGACAACAATTTTTTTGTAAATTACTTTGTAAAAAAATGGCAGTCACGTGAGTTTTACCGTCGCCCCGGACTATTTCCAGAGATTGTTGTAAATTCGCTTCGTCACATAATATACTGTATTTTTCATATATTAACAGTGAAAATAATATGTAACAATAATGTGTGAATTTGCCACGTAAATATTGATGGTAACATAAAGTAGCGTTAGCAAACTACGAACTAAAAATCTAATAGCAACTCAGCACGTACCCCTATTCATTATGTAGGTTTTAGTGTATTATAGGTGCCTAAACCGATCCTCATGTAATTCGGTAGGAAAAATATACAATATATATATCCGCACATACATGCATACTATATACACGAGAATTGCTCATTTTAGAGTATAAGATTATGGAAATATTTTTATTGGAATTATGTAGGTTATTACTTATTCTATTTTAATGTAGTACTTGGTTTATGTTAGTGGATAAGTTTTTTAAAGTGTGCCTCGTAATTTCATTCTCACATACTCATTCCGTTTTCTAACGAACAGTGATATGTGAAGAACCAACGATAAATAGAAAACTAATCAACATAATATAGAAACAGCCAACATTTAGCCAAGTTCAAACCGGAAAAGCTATTCTGGCAACACTTTAAGTAACTACAAACAGAAAGAAAACTAGGGTGTTTTCAAGCCAAGACAACGATTTTCTTGGAAGAACAAAATATATTATGTTAAACTAAGTATAAATTAATTTATTTCGAAACAATTATAATTGAATAATTTGATCTGATACCCTTTTAAACTAATATTAATTTATTGAAACAATCAACTTATAAAACGTCTGTTAAATAAATTACCTACTTATGTATGTAATTTATTTTTATTAATAATTAAAATTTATATAATATAAAGATAAAATAATAAAATTACTATTTATATTAGTATATGAAATAGTATTATCTGAAAATATATTACTTCGCTTGAATAATATAAACTTCTAAACGAAAATAGAGAGAAACTCAGCTCAATGATCGTCGTGTATTAGAACAAGAACAAAGTTGTGTCAATCTAAGAAAGTATTGTATGAAAATAACATTTAATTTCCTTAATTTAATTGAAGTAGGGACTTTGACTGTACATTAAAAACAAATTTGGTCAGAAGTCATAATTTAGTTTTAACAATGAAAGTAGTGTATTGGAACAAATTAATCATAATATTTTGGAATGAACTACATTCATTGGTTTGAAGCAAAATCACTCTATAGTTAAAATAAATCGCGTTTTATGATGATGACACCGTACGTTTGAATTAAGACAGAGAATATCTTAATATAAAACAAACAATATTTCAATATATATTTTGCAATTTTCTTTTAACATTCGTGCTTAGTTTCATATAAGATTGTCAGATATTTAATTAGAAGACATATTCGCTTCACGCAAAGACATGCAACGATTGAAACAAATACTAAGTTTTCTTTCTTGTAAGCAAATATTTTGTTTTGAAGCAACAAAATTTTCTTCAAGCTTCACTAAATTATTAATTTATATAAAAAAAATGTATAATTTAGTTTAATATGCTATCATTGTATCGGAAACTAAACTATTTCTTCTCAAAAAAATATGTTTAAGACAACAAAATGTCTTAACCGAAGAAATTCTCCTTACTCTTTTTTTTCCGTGTAGCTATAGCAAAAACGCTGTTAAAAAACCTATTAACACTATTATAAAAACCGAGAAACTTCATCGTTATAAGTTTCACACAACTTTACCTTATAAGTGCTTTGCTAATGATAAAATGAAATAATTACTTTTGCTTTTTATTTTATGTTTATCTTTACCAGCCTCAGATATATAAAGCAGTTAAAATAGAGCACGGCCACGATAAACGTAAAACAAAAAAAAACATGTTTTAATCATACTGTTTACATCAATAAACCGCACGTAGGACCGTTCTGTGTAATTCCGCTAACCGAATCGGCGCGAGCGGCGGCATCGCGCGATGCGGGTACCCGATATTCCCAATGATACGGCTTCAAGCGGTGCAAGCTGTGTTTGGATGAGACCAGTTATTAGAAGCCTGATATTATTTCTTATGACATTCGTTATATTCTTTTCAACTCACAAACCCGGAATGGTGTTGTTTATTATTCGAAACCTGCGTGGAATACCTAGGGTGTTTTATGCGCTTGCGTGGAATATGTTTTACAGGTCTTTATTTAGTTATTTTGTTTAGTAAATTAAATACGATTTACACATAGGTGTGTAAAGCATTCCCCTTGTGTACATAAAATATTTTTCGTGGATGTAAGGGCATTATGATTAATATTAATAGGATTCTAAGTTATCCTAAACAACATCTTCGACATAATAATCACTTACTATCAGGTAAGATAGTGGTCAAAGATCAGCCTTCCAGAGTCAGCTTTACCATAATTTAATAAAAAAGTATACGTGGACGTCGGTCCTCACTTCAGAGAGATATTTTGCCTTCATACGATAATAGTACTCTAACTCAACTCTACATGAGTCCATGGCAATATGTCAACCAAACCTTAAGTTGGGCAAAATGATGCTCTTGAGGTCATTATAGGTCTAAATTTGGATGGTGGTGGCGTATATTGGCAGGAACTAGCTTCTTTCTGATCATCTACAGCTGATTTACACACTTCTCACTTCTTCAAAGTTCTTCTTCATGAGTCTCATACATAAATATATATATTTTTTTTTTATGCCTGATAGGTTAGCCTATGACCACTATCTCACCTGATGGTAAGTGATGATGTGGTCGAGGATGTTGTTCAGACTAACCTAAAGTTATTTGCGTTTTATCTACGCTAGACTAACCAAGAAGTGGTCATCTCATAGTGTGGTGCATGTTTTTCTTCCAGAAAGGCCTGTTATAGAAGGAACGGGTATCTTGATATCGTTGGTAAGTCCTTTGGACTATTGAACGACTGTCACTAACCTTCTGGGACACATTACATGGGCAACAACCTTTTTCAACAGCGCTATCACTGTGATGTCTATTAACGGCTTCTCAACTATTTGAATAATGAGAAATAACGGGACCAATACTTCAAAATCGCTAAATAAATGACAAAAGAGTAATATAGCGTATTGATTATTATAACAATAGTAATCAATAAATTTCCTGAAAAAGTAATAAAAGTAATTTTACTAAACTAAGTCGCACATTTTAATAAGGATCAATTTTTTTGATACTCCGTTCCAATAATACAAATAAAAAAAAATAGGTTTGTAATTTACTGAAAAAGAAAATGAAAACCACCTTGCAAATCAGTTTTTAAGGCTCGGAAATTACGAAATAGTGCCAACATGATATGGAAAATCTCATAAACCAGGTACCGGATGGTACTGCAATTTAAATACACGATACTCAAGGATATAAGTAATACTTTCATCGATTTCAAAACATGTTTCCTAATAATTGGCTCGATAGAAAAAAATCTCAAAAACACCTCTGAAAATAGAGGATTCCTACTTTTTCCGCCAGATTTTAGTGTATTAAAAATTGGTTTTTTTTTCTAAAATATTGATTTTTTAAGTACAATAAATTTCATTGATTATTTTAATCCAAAAAAAGCACAGTTAATGCGTACTGAGCCTGTTTACAAAATGTCACATACGCCCTTTCATTCCGAGAAGCGTTAACATCATGTCGCACTATTTACTCCAGCGATCTACGTATATTGCTATCATCCTCGCTCATATCGCGGTCAGCCGCGTCATGCGTCGGACCTGTGTCACTTTTCTCGGCGATCTCAATTAAAATAAAACATGGGTAAAATTATAAATAAACGCTTTGGGAATGCAAAAAATCGTCAAAAACGCATGATGGACATAATAAGGTAAGCATCTATGGCTTCCTTTCTCCATGTACCTATGTATATATCTCTTATATTAATGAAATTATGATATGATTGTGAACCCTAACGCAATATAAAAAACACTTCAAACATTTTACAAGACATAGGTACAACTTTAGCTACCTAAAATAATTATTATAAGCAATATTCAGAATTTTTCGTAATGAATGTGTTGTAATTATTTTAGATGGATCATGATTAATTTATACAGTTTCTGACAATAAGGCACACAGGTTATGTACATAATTTTCGACAAATCAATCGTCGTTCAAATAGCGCATAGTAAGTGACATCGCTTCGCAATTGAGAGGCACGTGGATCGAATCCAGCGTAAAGAGATTCTTTTTGGTCTAATTTTAATTTTACGACATAATTCTTAATAATACAATAATAATTTTACGTATGTACATGGACCAATATAATGTGTCTGACAGTAAGGCATAAACGATATGTGTGTAATTTTCGACACCTTGGTCAATGATTGTATAGTGTGTAACTACTGAAGTCGAATCAGAAGATCGAGTACCGTGGATCGAATCTCACATACCTAGATTCTTTTTGGTGACTTTTTTATTTGTATTACTTTTTATTTGATACGTATTATATTTACGTATAATTAAGTTTTCTGACGCGTATTCAATTTACGATTACAATGCTTGCAAATTTATTAGGTATCTCGAGTTTCCATGTTTTCATATAATTAGAGAGTTTAGTATATCTAATGAACGTGAACATTAAATAGGTACTACCTAATCTAGCTACCTGAACACGTTTTTTCATAGATCTCGAAAAAGTATGTCTTGGATGGACACGAGTTGCCACAGCGTAATAGTTACAGTAGAACAACATTTTCAATTTACTACAAAGCTATGTTGAGTAAACACCGTCCTTCTGTCCACTACTATAGAAAACACAAACTTTCATACATGGAAAGTTATTGAAATATTCATGGTATTATCGAGTACGTAATATATTAGTACATATAAATTAGTAGTAAAAAGATGGCCGTAAACGTTTGATGCGATAGAGATAATGAAATTCTGAAATGAAAACTTAATACAAAAAGATGAAGCCTAAGCTTCTGCTTTAGAATGAGACTTTCCATGGTTTTCTTGAATAGCATAAGAATTAAGAACTGACTAAAAGAAAATGAAATAATTAGCACCATACCAATACTTACGTAAGAACATCGAGTAAGGTGCATTATAGAGGACTTAACTATAACGCCCTTAATAACCAAAGTGTAGCGGATATACTACCAAAGAGAGTATTCCCCAGGACGTTTTGGTGTTAAGGGGCGGCCGGTAATTCAACAAAAGTTAAAATTATACACATTATAGCCATTATGTTTTTAAATGTTACATCTTCTGTGTTGTATAAACAACATATGGTAGCCATATAAACAACCCCATATATTGGATAGGAGGATGCTTCTTGGTTATTGATACTATCCCATAACTTACTTACCAATAAAATTCTTACCCCCGGTTTCTGAAACGCAAATCAGCGACAAATTATTTTAAATACTTGTTAATCCATTGTCATACGCAGATTGGGTTTCTAAAAACTTCATGTGACTGTTTGTCAACACTAATGTCAAATCTCCAATTAATCGACAATTATTTCAATTTTGGGTTTCTGAAAAGCTTTTCGGTACGTTAACGGTTTGTTAAACTGACTAATTCTAATTGCCCAAAATCGACCAATTATTCTAAGATTAACGTGTTGATATCGTAAAAATATATAAAAATAGTTTTAAGCATTCCTACCTACAACGTTTACTCTAATAACTGATAAGATAGAACAAGAACAGAATTATATCAAGTATGATTACTCTAAAAACACATATTGCTATTTTTCATACCGAAGGTACTGGGTAGCACTTCACCACTATCTCGCCTGATGTTAAGTGACGATGCCATCGATGATGCAGCTCGCTTACCCTGAAGATACCTATTCACTCCTGTTTAGAAAACCCCCCCGTAATTAACCAGAAACACAGACTCAGGCAGAGTATTCCATTCCCTAGCGGTGTGTATGATGAGCGAGTATAGAACAAGAGTCCGATTATAGAACTACGTAAATATATTACTAAAGACTACGTGATTATAGTGTTGCTGCTCATTTGTTACTCAATAGGGTGCTATAACATAACCATAGCAGCCATTAAACAAACCGCAGCTGGGCAGATTGTAATACCAACAAAAGCATTTCCAAGATAAGTAGGTTATGGACCTTCCAAACCCCAACCCTCTTTGAGAAAACACCTTTCGGCTGAGGGCGTTAAGATATGGTTTAAAGCTCTGTTTAGCGCCTGATGTGCGGCTACAACATATTCACGTTGATGTTAGAAGTGGTATTATTTTGTATTGATGCGCAGGAGGTCCATAGTTAGAATCTCGCCGCGGTCTTCCACTTCACCGCATGATGCGAGGGCGGGAGTTTTTAGAATCATTGATAGGCTTGATAGTTGTTGGCCTTCAAGTAGAAAATATATTACCAAGGATCTAATGGTATGTTACGATGGCTGTTCTTGCCTATTCTTCTCTACTGACTTCATCATCATCAGACGTCAATCACTTACCATCAGGTGAGATTATAGTCAAAGCGTAGCCTAGCAGCAATAAAAAATGCCACTCATGATTTTTTTATTTTAATCGATTTTTACGATATAAAGCAACAAGTAAGGGAAGACAAACACGCACATTTTCACGTACGCTAGTGACTTTCACTATCAATAAACTATTACTGACATAATAACTATAAAATTAAAGAGTATTTATAATCATCATGATGGTATTGAGGATAAAGGGATTTTTTTTAATTTAATTTTTTATAGCTGATAGGTAAGCCTTTGACCACAATCTCACGTGATGGTAAGTGATGATGTGGTCGAAGGTGTTAACAGGCTTAACCTAGAATTACTCTGGCTATCAAGGACAGCTGCCGGAACACACCGTTAGGTGCTTGGCGACAGATTTTCTACTTGAGGGTGGTCGCTAGCCAGGCGGGCATTCACAAAATGCCCTTCCACCATGCGGTGAAGCTCAAGCCCGCGGCGGGATTCGAACCATGGACCTGCTGCGCGGCAGTCCATAGCCAAAGCCACTGAGCTATCACTGCTGGATTCATAAAAATTAATGAAATTTGATAATTCCACTAGCGATAACCCATCAATGTTGACATTTTAGGTATTAGAGCGTACACTCGCACGACTGGACTCTGTCAGTTAGAAATCCGAGCGCAAATAGTATTGTTGGATGTGAATGCCCAAATCTGCTTGTATTTTGACAAATAGGAACGCTTCGAACTCCTCTCTCTTGTTGTTTTACGTTTACGATCATCCGTCATATTTAATTGGTAACCATAGTAACGGTGGTGATGCCAAAAATGATTTGGGATTAATTTCATGTCAAAACAGAAGAGACAACGCTATGTGTTAAAAAAAGACAGAACACTAGAGAATGAATGAATTTGAACGACATTTTCAAATTTCATGTTATCATAGATAAACAAGCATTTTAATCAGGTGTTCTGTAATTTTTCATTAATATGCGTTCCAGAAACCCGTTGAAAGTTAGCGGATTGTTAATTGTGATGGCTTATTAGATGAATTGAATTTTGACACGCGTACCGAAAACCGGCGATTAATATCGGACACCAAAAATATTATTTGAAAATCAATAAAAGTTTGTTATTTTTCTAGTATAGAAAATGGAGGAGAAGAACGACGCATTGTTGATATACACTATTACACAAAGAGTATATTAAGACAAATCTCGAAACATTCACCTTTCGATTATTTTTTTATTAATATGCAGGGTTATTGGTAAAATGCTAAATCCAGGGAAACCCGGACGGATGGCAGCCCTACTCTCATAGAATGTCCGATTTTATGTCGCACTCCGGTGCATCTTCGCAACATAATCTACCTATACAAGTACATACATCAAGTGACGGCACGGGTGTCGTTTACAAACATAAACGTATCTTTCGTAATCTTTGACAAATACAGTTAATAACAGTAATACCACGGTTTTATAATCGATATGTAATATTGTGGTATTACGTATGAATAGTAATACAAAGTAATACATTTTCAAACAAAATACTTATCTTTCTCCTTGGGTGATTTCAATAATGGTATTATTTTGTTAGAAGTTTTGTTGTTCCACTCATCTACACAATAGCATCCACGAGATGTATTTATTATTATTAACAAATTGAAACAATAACTGTACCTACCTACTACATTCTCCATGTGATTTTTTGTTAGTGAAATCTTAATATGACTTGTAGTAATGACACGAGCAGGTACCCTTGATTGTTAGCGGAAACAAAGCCAGGATCTGAATGAACTACGCTACTTGATAAAAAAAAAACAAAAATTGGAACCGACTCCAACACCCAAAAGTGTGAAATAACTTGTTCAAGTCGGTACCAGTATAGTTCAAAAGTACCTATTATCACAATATTGTGCACGTGGTACTAGTGTTGGACTTCGACAAGTTAATTCACACTTTTTGGTGATGAAGTCATTTCCATTTTTATTTAAAAAAAAACACTTCTTTTTATGACCCTTGCTACTTACGGGATCGATCTTCATTCATTGTCAACGACTATATCATCAAGATAAGTAAATATTTTTCAGTTATTGGAGTGTATGTCAAAAACGGCTTGACCGATTTTGATGAAATTTAACTGGAACCAAACAACAAGTATCAGCTTTCAAACAATAAAAGATTTTTTTAAATCGATTCACCCAGTCAAATGTTCTGAGGTAACAAACATATAAGAAAAAACAGACGAATTAAGAACCTCCTCCTTTTTTTGAAGTCAGTTAAAAATACCCAATAGTATAACCCGCTATTTGTATTTTGATCAGAGGTAAAAAAGTTTTTTTATGATTTTCTGTGTAAATTTTACACAATATACTTGTTTTTGTAATAAATAAACCATCTATTGTGTAACAGCTTACGCCTTGCATCAAAGTAGATACATAGTTCATGTTCATCAAAACCATAGTTCATGTTCATTAAAAATGAACATACACAAAAACTGCAAAATCAAACAAGTTGGTAATAATCAAGACTAAACTTGTTCTACTGTAGGTATGGTAAATTTAGGCTCGCGGGAACTATGATCGCAAAGGGTTAACTGTGTCACACTATGATATTTACAGCATACAATCAACTAATGGTTGGTATCATGTATGCATACTAGATGGCGCTTCAGCACACATCACATTCGTGTGTGACAAGATAGTTTCTACTAGTTCTACTAGAGAGCGCTCTAAATTTTTAACCAAATAAAATATTACCGTTGACTTGCGGACGTGGCGCCATGTACACCGCGAAGTAAACACGCGAGGAGAAGTGGGGACAAAATCTAACATCTGGTTTTAGAATTCTGTCCCTTAATTATATTTTAACAACTTTTGTAGTTCAAGTAACTGTCCGTATTCAAACAAACCACCCCTGTAACAACATGTTATCTGGCAGCGCGGTCAGGCGTCTGCATCGGAATGAATTTCCACCTGAGGCGAGCTCAGCTGCTATCTGATGAATTCAGGGGCTGTGTTTTTTTTGGAAGCTATTAAAATTTTCGATTGCAGAAGCCGTATTAGTTCCAGACTGGATTAGATGTAGGGTATCTTTCGTTCGTACAGTCCTAGCGTTGAATCAGTACAGTCTACAGATTTTCGATCAGTTTCAATATCTCCTGGCCACGCAGGAGATTGAATGAGACAACTGTTGCGGTATTAGTTGAACCACGACATAGCTACTATATTTTAGCTTAGCCCTGACCTTGTGTATCGGAGCATTATCCTCAACGTAAGTATGCAAATTTAATTCCAATCAAGTTGGAATTTAAAAAATATTTTTATCTACTTAAAACATTATTTTTTAAATTTACGTCAATGTAAAAAATATAAGAAGAATAATAATAGTATTTTTCTATATATTATGATTACAAGCACTACCGCGTACTAAGCGAAAATCATAAATTTATATTGGAATACAAAATGTTTTGCCCGGCGACACAGCCGTACCCCCGGTAGCTTAATAGATAAAGCATCCGGCGCGAAATCGGAAGGACGCGGGTTCAATTCCCGCCCGGGGCAAAACATTTTGTATTCCAATATAAATTTATGATTTTCGCTTAGTACGCGGTAGTGCTTGTAATCATAATATATAGAAATATAGAAGGGTAGCGACATCATTCCGAGAGTTAAGTGTTTGAAAAAACACTTCTTTCGGTCAGATGAAGTCTAGTAGCCGCGCACCGTCCCCTATGACGGTTTAAGAAATACGATTGAAGTACGAAATTTCGGCGACACAGCCGTACCCCCGGTAGCTTAATAGATAAAGCATCCGGCGCGAAATCGGAAGGACGCGGGTTCAATTCCCGCCCGGGGCAAAACATTTTGTATTCCAATATAAATTTATTAATAATAGTATTTTTTTGTAACAAATGCTTTTCAAATAACGAATTTCATCAGCGTTGAGATGTCGTTAGGCATACTTTTTTGGTACAATCTTTGTCTTTAATGTACCTCTAATTTTATCATTACTTATTGGATCTGCAAAGTCTTCTGCTGGAATACACTTTCAGATGCTTAGCGACAGATCTACCTAAGGGTGGTAGCCAACCAAACTATCATTCACAAAATACCCTTCCACCATGCGATGAAGCTCAAACCGGCTGATCCAAACCAAACCGGATCGAACCAAAAACCTACGGCACGGGAGTCTATAGTTACGCTCGGATATCATTACTTTAAAACTAAAAAAGTAATGAGCACCTAGATATAGAATTTTAGACTATACCGCACACAGTGTGATAAGGAAACCAATTTAAAAACTGATAAACGTTTTGACACCGCGATATTTATTACCTTTTGTGTTTAAGAAAGAAGTCCTTGGTGTGTGAGTGAAACTTGCGTTAGTTCATTTAGTTATTTTTATTTAAAATTCACATTCTTATGAAAATAAAATAGAAACATGCATGCCAATTTTAGTTTCAGAGTAGTCCAATATCTTCAAATACTCAGCAAAATAATTGCTGCATTTTATATTTTAAAATAGCCCATAATTTCTGCTGTTCCAACTTGTGAACCGGTAGTTGACAGCGTTTCCACCCGCCCGCGTACGGTGACAATCCTGTCGGACACAAAGCCCTGCGATAATTGGAAACTGTTCTGCATTCAACGGATGGACAACACGCGTGGCATGCACTTAGAGACAAAAGAATTGGATAAAATATAATTATTTCTTTTCTATATGTAAATTGTCGCACATTTTTACGTTCAAATTCCTTTTTGGCCGGCTGCTAAATCAAATGTGCCCCTGGTAATGGTAAAACTAATCTTAAAAAAGGGATCTGAATTTTTATTTAGATTACAAATAGATAATGAAATTTGTTTAATAAAGTAATCTTAAATGATCGCATTATTTACATTCAAATATCTGGATATTATTGACCATTCAAACAATAATATGGCAGTTGACATTTATCTACATCTACACTAATATTATAAAGAGAAAAGATTGGTATTTTTTTTACGTAACGACTAAATTTAAAAACTACTGGACCTATAAATATCTTTCACCACTAGAATCCTACATTACCCCTGATGAAAATAGGTCATAGAATATTTTCAATTTTTCTTTACATTTTTGTTAATACCCTTGCGAAGCTGGGGCGAACCGCGAGTTATATATAAATAATCTCATTAGTACTTAGCAATGAATACTTTTTTTAATATCACGTCGCTGTAATGGCGACAAACACACATGTCAAGCTGTATGATGGCTCCATTTTTCTATATGTGCAGTCACAAGCCAACAGTTACCAACGTGCTATTCCTCACAGGCTACTGTTCACTGGTATCTAATAAATAGTTATGAGCTACTGAATATGTCATCCTTTTTCTTCAAGATCATTTATAGTAAAAGTGACGGCCTTATTGCATCCCAGCAATATGATTGTATTGTCAATTCACCAGGTGAGGCCCCTTTAGAAAGAGTATGTTTTGGCAAGTGCCCCACGCTATCAGATATTCTCCCTTCAAGCAATGATTTGCATGTGATATAACTGTGCAAATGAGATAATAATATCGGAGTAATGAGCGCAGTGTCCTATCATCACGAAGAATGGTAACTTATTTTTTTATTTATTTATAAATCTGCACTCCACAGACTTCCGTGACTTTTTTCAATTAAGACATTTTTATTTAAAAACAAGAAATATGAAATAGGAAACATGGAAAATTCCAAGGCGGAACAGTGTTAAAGTTTATTTTTTGTTAATGTCATTAGCACTAGCATCCAGAGCAGACCAGTATCCTCTAGCAGCACCCGTTCACGAGTTGACGCATGTGCCAGCCATCGCCTTCCTCAACCATTTTTGAGGGAAGATGGCGACCCGACACACAACACCGCCGCTAGACAACACCTTTCTGTGAGCATGACCGCTCCGGATACCCGTGCCAACGATTACAATTATAAAAATAATTCGGGACTACAATAAAATACTCGTAATATACCAGAAAACAGAAATTTACATATTTTGCTATTCTCCCACGCGTCACATTTTAACAGGGCCTTCATTACCGCGCTATTTCGATCTTTGATCGCCATTTTAAGGTTGAAATCATGGATGGCTTTTGGTGTCGCAACATTGCAACTATAATGTATTGGTGTTACGCTTACCATAAAACGAATGGCTTGTCCGTTTTGTCAATTCATATCACAAGAACTCAAAGCCACACAGATCTCAGATTAGCCACCTACATATAATTTAAAACATTAAAAACTTACACTTTTTATACACTGCAGTGTACCACTGACACAGGATGACCCAGTTTTTTGGCCCAAACGTCTCTTAATCCGCTACTGAATACTAGATTTTACGTCCCTTGTGACTGCTTTCCACTAGTTTGTTTTTGTTTTAGTAGGAGACGAGAATTGTAGGTTTTTTGCTGTCTAATTAATTTTGATAATGATGTGCAGGACTGTTACGTATGAAAGATTTTTCTAAAATAGCTATTTGTTTTTTTTTTAACTTATAATCTCGAAAGTATTAGTTAGATATTTAACGAGATCATTCTGCGTTTGCTATCTTAGAAATTATGTTGAAATCTCAACGTCAAAAGTCGTAGACAAAATCAATTATTCAATTGAGGTATCTACGACGCTCTTATGAACGTCGATTAAATAATTTACTATTTAAATATTCTACAATGTTCTACCACGTTCAGCAATAAAAATATATAGAGTATTGTGAGAAGAACGGGGAACAAACTCGGGGTCGTTCTTTTAAAACGTCTTTTAACAATGTGTTACAAACTATATTATTATTACAATATTTGTGTGACAGGCGATAGCTTGGCAGAGACGGATTGTCCAAGTATTTTTGTCGTATAAGTTTCCACTAACTGAGTAGTTAGATTTCTTTTCCCTTATTTTTTTTTTAGGTGTGAATCCTTTAAAATATTTGTTATTAATGCGATGGATAAGATGTAATTTTGGTTCAAATTAGAAATGAAAAATTATGTTGTATCGTTTAGAAAGAAATTTGAAATCAGGGTGGGGTCACAAAAGAGTTTTTCAAAATGACATTTCATATTTTTAATATTCATGTTTCACCCATACGATGTCAAATTCAAATAGGTCACTTACCATTGTGAATTTTACATCGTAACGGTCAAAATATTACCCTGCAGGCATTTTTAAATATTTTAATTCTCAGACAGGCTTATTTTTTGCTTGCCTACACTAAAATAACATAATTAAAATTAATATATCCACCAATAACAAGATTTAAAATGCTTTTGCGACATTATAGTCATTCAAAGTTAACCCTCTTTGTTCGAGAAGGTTAGATAAATCCCGAACTAGGCGGTTATAATACAAGCTATTGAATTTCTCGCAAGTATTTAGTATTTTTCAGTTTTTAACATTGTTTAATATTAATTAATATAAAAAAGGGAGATAGGGTACGCTGGTTTAATATCACGACAATATATACAGTGGACAGAGATTAACACAAGCATAATTAAAAAACACACAGCTACGCTTCCATTCAATAGACGCATATACGCACACTTCTAAGAGGCAACCAGGAGACGTAGCTTGATTTGATTTGAAAAAAAGTTGTCCAAGTGCGAGTCGGACTCGCGCACGAAGGGGTCCGTACCATTAGCTATACAACATTAGACTTCATATTTTTTGCCCATGACGAGGACGGGCTGATTTCCGATTTGAAAACTGTACTTTTTACGCCATCTTCGAGAAGCTATTTACAAGCAAGTGATGAAAGTAATACGTTTAGCCTTCTTATCTTATATGAGAGTTTCTGAAGTAATTGAAGCTAAATATTAGTTGTTAAGGTGATCACCGTAGTGAAACGCGCACTTTTGGAATCTTCTTTTACCGAAACTACTCGTTCAAAAAGTGCGAAAAAAATATATCATATTATTTAATTCTTTATTGAGTGAATTAGTTGATTAGTTGTTACTAAAAATTATTAGTTCTTCTGTAATAAATTGTAATCGGTGACCCTTTTTTGACTGTTTTTTATTAATTTAAGAGGCATTATTGATGTAATCGCAACGTTTCTTTTTTTTTAAAAATAGCTAATACTATACTCTAATGAACTACTTAACAACTTGTGATGAAAACATTTTTATGAATTTTTGGCACAAAATTGCGTGATCGCGAGAAGAAATCTCAACGAAAATCAGTCTGCCCGCAGCGCTCGGGCCGTTTGGACGTGGGATCTGTGCCGTTCGTTACGCCATCATTTTTGTGCATTTATTTTACGAAATATACAATCTTTTTTTACCATACGTTAATTTGCAAGTCATAAATTATTGAAACTCAAGTAAAAAAAATATTGGATAAGTACTTTTCTTTATATTGATTTATAAAATCTTTCTAACAACGAGTTGATTAAACTTCAGACACGGCATTGTTAATTTCTATTTTAGAAGGTATCTAGATTTTTAACCCTTAGTAAAATATTTCATTTTGTTATTTATAAGCTACTGTACAATTAAACGAGAACTAATTTCTAATGCACTTAACACACTTTCCGAGACGACCAACTACTTTCTAGGAATTTAGATATTCAATCATTCAAATAAAGGGAAGTTATATATTTATTATAACTTTGACTTTAATAGTTACTTAGTAGGTAGTTAGTTGAATATTATTTGTGTTACTCTCTTCTTTCGTCCTACCTATAAAGACATGTGCCCGTAACTTTTGAACCGTAACTTCTGTAGATGTTATCAATAATTCTGTAGATTGTGTCAAAGGTGATGCTTGTCGTTTGGTCCCATTTTATATTTCATCATAATCGGTCAAGCCGTTTTTGAGTTACTCTAAAATACCTGAAAAATATTTACCTATCTTGATGATATAGTTGTTAAAAATGAATGATAATCGATCCCGTAAGTGGTAGGTAGGTAGTAAGGTGGCAAGGGTCACTAAAAAGTGTGAAAAAAAATTTAAGCAAAAAAATGGAACCTACTTCAACACCCAAAAGTGTGAAATAACTTGTCGAAGTCGGTACCATACGCAAAGTTTTGTGATATTAGGTACTTTTTAACTGTCATGGTACCGACTTTAACAAGTTATTTCACACTTTTGGGTGTTGAAGTCGGTTCCATTTTTTTGCTTAAATTTTTTTTTATTATAATTATTATTATAATAAGTGGGGTTCCTTAGGAAAAGTGACTAAGAACCCCGGTACGATTCTTCCCGTATAACTTTTAATGGCAGCAGTCGAATGAGACTTGTCAAAAACCGAAATGACGGATTCAAGATGGCAGGCAAAATTCAAGATGCCCTGATCCGGCTGAAAATAAACGCCCTGAGCAACCCAGATAGGGTTGCTTAGAGCGTCGTTATTCGGAATTAAGAAATTATTTCTTATGATGTAATTTTTCAAGATGGCCGCCATACATAGATGTTTTGAAACCATTGGCCTAAAATTGTTCAATGGGAAGGAGTCATGGGGAAAGAAAGTATTCTAAACCGAAAATAACAAAGTGATTTTCATGATATAGAAATAATGGGAAATCATAAAATGACGTCTGCCAAGTGAAGATAGATGACGTATCTCGTAAACAGTTACAGATAAGTAAAGAAGTTTTGAACAAATGTCATAGGGAATCGAGAGAGCACTCAAATGACACGCAACAAAAATCCAAAATAGCAGAATTCATACAAAGTGCTAAAGTGCGATCCCGCTGAAGTAAGGTTGAGCTTCAGTGTGGTCGGAGTACGTTATGGTGGCTATCTTGAATTACATCATTCTGGATTTGCCATTTTGCTCTTCTTATTTATCATATTGCATTTAGAGCACGGGTGGTGCGTGAGTTCGAAGGGCGAGTGCAAGGTGAGGGTGCAGTCTAAGCCGAGCAGGAACTTGCAAGGCCGAAGGCTGAGAAGTTGGGAGTATTTTCCGTATTTCCAAATGTCAAAATCCAATTTCCAAATCTCCAATGTCTCCATGATGAATGGCCGCGATAACCGAAGCACCTACGAGTGGGGTTCTTTAACCAATGTGACTCAGAAACTTGGTGCGATTCTGCCTGTAGCACTTTTAGTAGCGGTAGGGTGAATCTTATATGGTGGTTTCATTAAGGTTATCTTTTGTATTGAGCATTGCATTGGGATAATACTTCTATAAACATTTTGAACTTTTATTATATTATAATTTGTAGCTATGTTATTTCATACTGCATAAAAATAAATGACACACTGCCTGATAAACTTGTTAGCATATAAGTACATAACAAATAATTAAAAAGTTATGGTTACATAAGAAACGTAATTGTATTTTTTTTTTAGATTTGTAATACAATGGGGAATAAACGAAAGTATAAAGTGCTCCATTAACGTCTTGTAGTAACACAAACTGTGAACGAGTTCTTGAGTTCAGTGAGTTATAAATCTCGTAAATAAACTTTAAAATTGCATAATGACTTTCTATAACTGAAATTATACCTATACATTACATTTATTCACCTATAGATTTATAGAAATATGATAAGGTAAAATTGTAAGTTTCTGTTTTAGAGTTGGTAAGTATATTACAGAAAGCCAAAACACAAATTATTTGACAGTTTTTTGTAAACAAGGTTATTTAAAATTAAATACACATTCTCACCATTTTCCCTTCAGTCTACACAATTCTTTCTGCTTACCAAAACACTGACACACTTTTTTCGCTTTTTCTACATGAGCGTTATCATACATAATAATAATAATGAATAATAATAATTTTATTTCAAAAAACGTTTAACATGTTGGAGCAGTAAGGAACACATAATGTATACATAGAACTATGAATAAGAACAACAAAACACATGTGTAGGTACAATGTAAGTGCTACAGGCACAAATATGCTCCAGGACGTTATCCGCACCAACCCGGTGGTTGGTTGAATGTCTCCTTTCATACCGCTTTCGTACCGCTTCATGAAATCGAACTACTTTTTTGAGCACAATACTGACTTTTGAACTAACACGGTACCAACTTTGACAAGTAATTTCACACTTATCAGGAACATAAGTCGGTTCCATTTTTGTTTTTAAAATGGATCTCATAATCTCTACTAACCACCAAACAATTAAAACTTTTACTTACAAATTATGTTGATATGGAAGATAGGCACCTTTCTAACAAAATTTCAAGAAGATCGGATCAGGCAATCGAGATAATGACTGAGAAATATACACTGCTCAGACCTCCACCGAGACCACGCTTCGCTTAGTCTATTAAATATTTCTATACTTACAAGCGATGATATTTTTTACCGTATAGGTTCGCAGTAACTGCAGATAAAATGTTGTTATGTACACTTCTGTTCTGCCGCTTCTAATAGCGCACGAAACTCTACAATTTTAGCGATGCTATCCGTGGTACGGCGACTAGTGCCGCCGTGCGACTGAATATTTTTATGAGTTGAAAGTTAACGCCTATTTCTTTTAGCTCCGCCCGAATTAGAAATTATTTTGACTACTGTCTTGCCCTTAACAAAAAATACTTTTATATTAAGCATTTAATAGGATCCGCCCACATGGGCTTGTAAGCTCTCAAAATATAATACCCTTTTCAGAGTTATTCTATTTACAAATTCTCCATTCCATTCCCATATTATCAAAACATATTTTCAATAAAATCTACATTTCAATGGCAATTCGTTTAGGGTTAATACCATATTTCTTCTTCCACGCCACTCTTCTTGCGTTATCATAAGGCATAATTTCCCTTGACAAATGTAGCTCTTAAACCATTACGATAGCTTCAGGATTCGGAAAAAATGGCTTTATTTTGAAGCAGCTAAAGTACATGATGGTTTGCAGTGGGCCAAGGTTTGGAGGCAGTGGAGCGTAGTACAACCGGAACGCTTGGTGTAAGTGTAAACCGCAATCTGCCGACACTCAGGTGGTATAAATGTTAACATGGTGAGGAAATGGCTTTTGTGTAATAAAATGCAGCAAACACTGTAATGTAACTGTATCAGCCGGATTGTCCACTGCTGAACACAGCCTCCCCCATTCAGGGGGGGATTGCCATAATCCCCACCCTTGGCAGGCGTATTTGGGAGCGCAGTTTAAAATATCAGCTCCTCAGGAGGCTGCTGTCCAACTTCCAGTACTTTAACTTTAGTCGCCTCATACAACACCCACAGGTAGAAATGGGGGGGTGACATCCTAATCCGGCACCGCACGGACGGGGAAGTAAATTAATACAAAAAAACCTTAGTTTCCCTTAAAGTTGTTTGTCAATACTTTATATAGTCTTGATTAAGTGAAAATTAAAAAATTAAATTTGTGAATTCATTTCACTGTCATAATATTTTGTTTTAATATAGAGGTTTCAAGTTATCTGCGCCATTAATTTTTTTTTGTCAATATCATATAAATATGTATATACCTATTTTAAAACTTTACCTATTTTCTAGAGAAGTGGTTTTTGTTTCCTAATAACAGGCTTATATATAATTTAAAGTACAAACAACCCAAGTTTTGCTTTTATATAGCTACTAAGTAATACAAAGATAAAAATAGAGGATTTAAGTATAAGTTAAAAAATATTAGAGCTTAGGTCATAGATTTTGTTGACACGTCCATATATACATGAGAGTGTTGTCAAAGTTCCTTAAGACATTAGCAAGTATATATTCCATCTCAGTATTTCCCTACCCACTTTATCCCAATCCGAGCAGATCTACCCGTGAAATATCGGTGGCGCGCGCCGAATGCAAAGAGACTCGCATTACATTATCGCTTGACGTTTCAGCGCCAATTTTATTGCCTCCGTCGATAACGACGCGGCGATGGAATTTACACCACGCATTAAAAGATTTGCTGTGTTCTTCGAGATGTTTTGGAGTCCTATTACATATTGATCATGTATCTTAAGTCCATGTGCGTATAGGATGTTATTTCTTCTTTATGCGTTTTTTTAGGAGAAAGTTGGTAGGACCAGTTGACTTTTAGATATGACACCAAATGGGACACAGCTGTAACATTAATAAGCGTCTTAATTAGCTTTTAGATATATCAGTGCGGAAAGTATCGGAGAGGACATATTTTTTCACACAGACCGGAGCGTATACTCATAAGAATCAAACATATATATATATATATATTCTGGTAGCGAAGTGTTTATATACTTTCTGAACAGGGATCATGCTCTCAAGGCTGTGGAGGGTATTCCCCCGCCTAAAGTCGGGTGGAGTTGTAGAGTCGCAACAACAAACGGCATCTAAGTATTAGTAATAAAACAAATCATGCTGTCTAGTTCTAGTCATGTCTAGTTTTTGTTATACATGCACCTTTGAATCGCAATATGGATTGAAAAAAATCTGTTGGAGGCATATTTTTATTAGCTGCATTATTTTAAACGTTTTTGACATGGTCCTTAACTGTGGCCCTCATGGACAAGCTCAGAGTCGCTCAACGAGCTATGGAGAGAGCTATGCTCGGAGTTTCTTTGCGCGATAAAATCCGGAATGTGGATATTCGCCAAAGAACCAAAGTCACCGACATAGCTCTCAGAATTTGCAAGTCAAAGTGGCAATGGGCGGGCCACATTGCTCGACGAATCGATAACCGTTGGGGAAGAAAGGTTCTCGAGTGGTTACCACACTACATCGGAAGACGTAGAGTTGGTAGGCCCCCCACTAGGTGAACTGACGATATCGTGAAAGTCGCTGGTAGTCAATGGTTACAAGCGACTAATAGCCGTTCTTTGTGGCGCTCTATGGGGGAGGCATTTGTTCAACAGTGGACGTCTTCCTGCTGATGATGATGATGATTATTTTAAAAGAGAAAACTACGATTTAAATAGATTTGGCAAAATCCACTTAAATATATAATTTTTTAAGGATCAAAAAAGTTAAAAAAACTTTTAATGAGCATTTATTGAATGGAATTTGATTAATTTGAGTCAAAGCGATCGAAAGGGAGTGGACTACAGATAGGCACGGCGAGCACAAAAACGTATTTGAACGGCTCGTGCGCATCAACTTCATCAAAAGTATGTGAATAAATAAAATATCCACATAAATATGTTTGTTTATATAATTGGACCCTAATAGTATGTATATTAAATAATATCTATTATTGACCTAATTTAACAATGACACAATTAAATTACTTAGTAGTTTTGATGGTATAACTAGAACGGTTTAGATTCCACAAAAAAAACAAAATTTTAAATTATCTAAACCAGGAATTACCCAACCCAAGGAGTCGGTTTCTCAATGGTCGACATGAACGACAAAATCCTAACATGCTCCTGATTTTATTTTACTTTAAAACAATCTTGCGCTTAGTCCGCAAGTTTATTTGCGTTTTGAAAAAAAAAACTTGTAGTTTTAAAGGAGAAAAGGTAACACTCTGTCCTAAGACACATATATATATATATTCTTCTTCCAATCTGCTCTATGGAATTTATCTCCTATTGCATGAAACTCACAAACAGATCTGCTGAAATTTTCATCATCATTCGCCTTTGACTGTATCTGTACTGGGATATAACAAACTAGATCATGTTTCTCAAAAGAAATTACTTATAGGTTTATTGGTACTTCCTACCAGCTTATGTATCAAATTTTAATAAGTTATGACTTAATAAACCATTATTAAGTCATCTTAAAACCAGACTAAGCATTCCACTCTCTGAGCTTCAGCAAATAAAGCTGGATATAAACATAAAATTAGTATCCAATCTTAGGTAAGGAACTGTGGGTTATTGAAATTACGAGTGTTTTTTTTTCTGTTTTTTTTTCCATTATTGTATCATTTAGAAACAATAGTCATTTCTTTGTGCAGTGGTAATAATCGATATATTCGCTTAATATTACCTACGCATATCACTATGCAAGTTATAATTGCTGTTATACTACTTTATAAGATGGTCTTAGAGACCAATTAGAAGAAACTGTGCCGTAGGTCTAGTCTCTTTTATTTCTGTAATAAGTTTAGACAAATTTAATTTTAATATCAAATTGATATTATCTATTTGTCGGAAGGATCAAGTGCTGCCATCTATCTAAAGTTGCGACACTGTTATCGACCTTAACGTCTCAGAATTGTCCAGTCAGCTATTTCTTTGTGCAGACACGGTGGGTCGTCTCGAACAATGACAACACAATACTGATTGTCGAACGGAGTGAAGTTATTTTGATTATGAAAATAATAATAATAACACGAATCACTAAGGTGAACAGTCACGTCCGCTTGGTGTGAGCTTCCCTGCAAGAATGCCCACCTCACCAACGACTTTTTCCAAGCACTCCCGCTGGAAGTGCGTTTGCTTTCGGTAGGGGAAGGACACAGTGTCGTAACTTGCATTAGCCTTTTACTACAATCGCGGCAAATAGTATGTAACATCCAGAAAAATATTTAAACAATTTTCAAACCGATTTCCTTTACGTTAAATCAGCCGAGTAGTTTGATCTTGACATGGTTTTGCGACTTTCAGAGTCGTTTCATCATGGAGTTACGTGTGCTGCCATCCGACGCGGTTAGAAATTGCTTAAATATTTGTACTATTTACGAAAGTTTTAATCAAATGCAGTATGGTGGACTCTTATAGAGGACTCTTAAGTCCCTCGAAATATTGACATAAGACTTTCTAAGTTGCCAAAGTCTACTGATACAGATCGAAGTTAAAGCACCAGCATTTTCGTGTCACATTGTTTCGTAACCAGCAATGTAATAGTCCGTTGCTCCCTTTCTAAAAAAACATTAAGCGCTGCACTATCCAATCCAGTAGAATGTAAATACGAATGTACAGGATAAAACAGAATTTCGTTTAAATCCGTCTTAAAAAACTCTGAGCTTGGCAACCCGGCTCAGACAAAAACTGTACGCCGCCGCCCGCTGAACTGCTTTGTGACATACCGCTTGGTAAATTAGCAAGTAATTTCATGGAAAACATTATTTTTGAGTTTTTGTTCGATCAGCAAATACTAAACTTGATACTCACACTATCCACACAATTATCACGAGAAATAGAAAACACAAACCTATCAAGGTCAACGCTGTCATCTTTGGCGGAATTTTGTTGCTAAGTAATTGACGGTGATGAATATATTTATATAATACTTATAGAATGGATATCATTTGTTACATATAAACGATATATTTTCGATAGTTTAACGTGTAAAAGGTACCAGAAGGACCACTCCACAAAGTTATTCCAATAAATAAGCGGCTCTCGCTACTAAACAATAAAGTGAACTTCAGCTCACAAGGCGTGGAGTACCTAATATTTATATTCACCTACAAGGCGTTTTTCTCTCTATCGTATAGCCACGCATAGCTCTGATCTTATCTGACACGGCACGCACCATAATACACGAGTAATCCGTCAGGCGATGTACCTGTAGCTAAGTGCGGAGTGAGCTAGGCCTGGCAATACTATTGTAAATTGTAGTATGGTACCTACATAACCATGATCATGTACAATAGATACCAAACTCACAAGCTTATCAACTGTTTAAATTTTTATTTTGCCGGTAGGGTGCCGGGCTCGAATTCCACCATATATTCTTTTGGGAGTCCGATGAAATATAATAAATCAGAAGGTGGGTAGTTTTACAGCTTATAAGTAAGTGACAAAAAACACTGCAGATTTCAGCTAAAAGAGCTCGAAATCAAAGAAATCGCAAACCTATCAAATGTAATACTTCCATGCTGCAAAAGATGTAAAACTTATATAACACCCTGCATAGCTTTCAAATATAAGAGGGACTAAATATTACTAATTGATTACTATTAGGTATAGTATATATATATAATACACCACACAAATATTAAATATATTTATGTATATATTAATTATATGATATTGTGAGCTACAATGTAAATCCCACGGAAAGTAGTTATGACTCTCTCAAAGTTAAATAAAATTCAATTAACTAAATTTAGGATATATGAAGATACTCACTATGACACCAGCCTAAACGTCTTCGATATTTACAACGAATATCACTCGCACACAAAGATCGAAGTAGCTCTTATCTATGCTACACACACATGTCACACACAACTCACACACATTATTCTAAAATAAACTAATATAATAATAATAATAATAAAATTCTTTATTTGTTGTAAAAGGCAGATACAATATATAAAACATAAGTGGTGGAGTACCTGGAACCTAAACTAGGCTCTAGACCCGTAAGATAGGTTCCAGGTCTCTTTCGTCGGGGAACAAAATAATTGCCTGTAATTTGATACTTAACTGTAACAGAACAAAAGCGTGTGTAATCGTGATTAAATATAAGAGAGTTATTGTGTGTGTAGGTAGATAAGGGTGTGTTAGAGGTTGAAAAACTAATTAATGTTTTATGAAGTTCTGTATACCTGCATTGTCCAATTTAAAAATTAAAAATAATATTCGTACCGAAGTTAAATTTCATGATATAATAGGTCTTCTGTTTCATTATAGTTAAGGTTGTTTAGTTTGTTAAATAATATTTTCTTCACTTCATAATGGTTTAGAGAGTAATTTTTTTTATCCTTATTTATATTATTATAGAGGTAGGGGCCAGTAAAGTTAAGAAATTTTCTCGCAAAAACAGTGTTCACTATTGGTTGTTTACACACATTGTGTGAATGACGTTTTTTAACAATTTCAGGATCCAAAACAGTTTCTGTATGATGATGAAGAATGACATGTTGAATATAAAGTTGCCGTACTGAGAGAACTTGGCATTCTTTGTATATATCAAATGTAGGATATCTGAAAGGTCTTTTATTACTACATTTGAGGATGCCTCGTTGGGCTCGCTCTAAAGGCAACATGTGAGTTTTATAAGAGCCACCCCAGGAGGTAATGCAGTAGCTAATTATAGATTGACACAGGGAGTAATAAAGTAGTCGAATGATCTCCCAGTCTGCACTATCACGAATAGCTTTAAAAACTGTCATTAGTTTACGAACTCGTTGGGTGAGTTGATGTATGTGAGGTGTAAATGAGAGGTTTTCATCAATGGTGACACCCAAATATTTTATTGAACTAACTCGTTCTAGTGCATGACAGTTGCAAGTGGTTAGTGCAGTTGTGCATACGGCAGCTTTGTGTCCAATTAATTTTAAGTGGTCATTTATTTCAGGAGAGGCCTTTATAGTAAAAGCTACATATTTAGTTTTGTCTACATTCAGGGTTAAGAAATTATTACGCAGCCATAATGAGATGTCATTAAACGTGTTTTGTGCCTTTTGGTAGACCTCATTCCAGTCATCACCTTGAATCAGTATAGCTGTGTCATCTGCATAAGTGATTATTGTACCATCTTTTACAGGGAAGTCACACAGCTCGTTAATAAAGGCCAGAAAAAGCGTGGGACCGAGGATACTTCCCTGTGGAACGCCAAAATTTACTGGTAGCGGATCACTGACGAAGTCTCCTATTTTGACACTCTGTGTCCTGTCAGTCAGATAATCTTTTATAAGTTCATACTGGGTTCCTCTGATCCCAAGCTTTTCCAGCTTAGTCAATAAAATGGGAAGAGACACACTGTCAAATGCCTTCGCAAGATCTAAGAAAATGGCGACAGTTTTCTTTTTAGCATCAAGTTTTTCTACTAAGAAATTAGTTAGTTTAAGGACGGCATTCGTTGTTGACTTATGTCTACGGAAACCATACTGATTTTCAGAAAGCAAATTACCTTTCTCTAGAAAATCAACAAAGCGCTTGTTAATAATTTTTTCAAAAATTTTTGACAGTGATGTTAGAATTGAAATTGGCCGATAGTTTCCTACTACATTTTTGTAGCCATTTTTGTGTATTGGTATTATAATTGCATGTTTTAGAGCTTTAGGGAAGCGTCCTCTTTGAAGACTTTGGTTTATTATTTTCGTGAGAATTGGTGCCAATGTTTCTTTATTTTGACGAAGAACCTTAGAAGATATGCCATCCCATCCCGCTGCACAATCCGGTTTTAACGAGCCAATTACGGCTTTTACTTCTACTTCATCAGTATCCAGCACAACAATAGAGCTACTTGTATCTGAAACCAATCTATTTTGAGTGTGAGAAATGCTTGCGTCTGGAATTATTTTTTGTGCCAATCGTTCGCCAACATTTGCAAAAAAGTGATTAACTTCGTTAACGGAATTTTTAGGAGATGTTTGAATTCTTAGAAGGTCTTGTAGTTGTTTTGGTGGAGATTTATACTGAGTAATGTCATTAATGACCTGCCAAGTTTTTTTTAAGTTATTTGCTTTGCAAGCCTCCTGAAGTTGTTCATTTTCAAAATTTGATTTAGCTTTTCTAAGAATGGATTTGCAGAAGTTCCTGTACCTTTTATATGTTATTTTCAATATAATGTTACCTGGTTGTTTTCTAAGTTTTGCATGCATACGATCCCGGTTTCTCATACTTCTTATTATGCCAATTGTAATCCAAGGTTTTCTAGCAGTTTGTCTTTTGGGGATCAGTAAAGTTAAAGAGTTAGAGATTATTATTTGTGATAACATTTTAATTAAAAGGTCAGTGGCAGTATTGCAATCGTTGGATAATAATATTTGTGAAAAGTCAGAAGTTTTAATAGAAGAGCTTATGGCGTCATAGTTTATTTTAAGTATTTTTTTAGGATTTGTTCTTATGGCGTGTTTCGCGATAATGGATAGGACTATTGTGTAGTGGTCTGTAACGGTATTTTCAACTACCAATGTTTGACATTGGTAGTCAGAGCGTAACATAAGATGGTCTAAACAGTTGTTTCCTCTGGTTGGAAACGAGTGAGCAGGTAGTATTCCATGCATAGCTGCAATATCCAGGTATAGGGATGCGTTTCCGTCCAGGGGAACAGCCGCTATGTTTATATTAAGATCGCCCATAATTATTACATTTTTGTATTTTTTATATGAGTGTAGGATGTCATCAAGAGAGTTTAAAAAAGGAGTAGCATTATCTGTAGACGGTGACCGGTAAATCGAAATCAAAATGGTAGAATTCTTTAATTTCGTAACTAAACAGGAGCCATCAACGATGGTAGGTTCAGTGACATTACAAAGTATGTGTTTTTTATGGTATACTATAACACCATCATTTTGGTTCTTCAGTTTTTTTGTGTAATGTGATTCGTAGCCTACTATTTGTGAAAAATTTGGATTTGAGGCAAGCCAGCACTCAGTAAGAACAATTATGTCTGGATTAAGGCCAATACGAGACAGCAGAACTGAAAATTCAGAAAAATTGCAGCCAACGCTGCGTATATTTTGTGAAATAATGTTTAGTTTCTTTTCTGGGTCTTTCACTATTAGTTTACATTGTTCTGGAGAACAACGTTGGGATTTTGAGCAACTTATGCTATCAATGTAACTATTTAGTGTTGTTATACTATCCATACTTAATGCTGTTTGTTATTAGAAACCCAAAAATATATATTGATTCAGAAAAAAGATATGACAAGTCAACCATCCCTATCAGAAACATCAAATGAATTAACTTAGACATTATTAGTAAGAGGTTTTCAAAGTAAGTATAACAGCTATTTTTGTTAAAAATACTGATAAAAAATAATCGGTGAGATAATTTTACAAAATTGCAGTTCCTTTTAGCTTTATAATATAAGTTTATACAACACAATAAGAACAATTCACAAAGAAAAATTAGTAAAAACGTATTATAATAGTATCTAAGTTTAATGAGTGATTTATTATAATACTCTTCATTATTTAATACCAAGATTGATGTTGGTAGGTATATGAAATATAACGTTAAATATTCATAAAGCATATAAAAGCAGAATAAGAATGTGAGCTGTAACAGGATTGTGGTTAATGAGAGTTGGTGGCTTCTGCCTACCTCTTCAAGAAATAGACATGGTGATCTAAAGGTAAAAATGCCATCCAAAACTGTACTTAGGACGATATACTTCTTTATGTCGAGCGACCTGTTAGAATTGACTTTGTGGCCATTGCTATATGTTCTTTGTGTCAGTGTACTAAATCCACACAAATAAAAATAAAATTCTCGCTTTGTAAAGAAGGAAATAAAAAAAATTAAATAAAAAGGTAATATGTTTTTTCTAAATAATATTATCATTATAAATTTCGCAATAACACTATAAGCAAATACCGTAATGTGTATTTGATTCATCGCGATAGTAACGACTATTACAAAATGATCTTTATGTTTTTTATGATAAATAGCATAAATCCTATAAGAGGGTATAATTATAACTCTGGTAAACATATTTTTAGCGACATAAAGTTGAAATATTGTTATTCTAAATTTCATTTTATAATATATCAAAATTTCAAGCCAATTACTTTCCTTCATCAAGAATAAATATATCAATTTATTTACCCATATAAATAACCTGAAGACAAAAACGAAAACAAGTACAAGTGTTGCTATGCATATAATTACAGTAGCAACAATATTAATAATGAGTGATAATATCGTGCATTCCGATCTATCCTTTATAGCATTTCTCCTAGATCCAATATATATATAGAAGAATAGAGAAAATACTTTATACGTTATCCAGTAACACCGGCAAACCAAAGGCACTAATAAATTAACATGTTCAATAACATCCATAACAGCTGGTAGATGCCGTAATAATCGTATGCAGACGAGGCTAGTTATAGGTATAATATCAAAATTCCCGGGTGGTATCTCGATGCATTTTAGCAAGCATAATAACAGGTTTAATTCCATACCTGCGATGCAAGTGTTAGTTACGCGTGACGCGGAGCGAGTCTCGGACGCGGTGTCACCTTTAATACGAGGCATGTTACATCTAATAATGTACAAAGTAATGATTAGCAGAGTGAAAAATAACAATGTGCGAAAAAGACAATAATGTGCTGTGTATTGGTGTGTCAGTGGTTGCGGTAATTGTGTAAGAAGTGTGTTATGAATATCGAACAAACAGTAAGTTGTAAATAGTATAATTATAACTAGTCATTGTTTTTGAGTCGTTCTGAGCGACACTAAGTGTTCTTCATTCTTCATCACAATGAAAGGCGCACCATCGCGCTTTCGTATAAACACCTTTCCATTTGTGATCCAGCAGTGTGAATATTCTTCAGCTTTGGCAAATTCGCGGGCTAGAAAGTGTAGTCGTTTAGCTTTCGTGGTTAGGCGTTCTGAGATATACACTGGAGTCGTCTCGCTCTCGAAGCCAAGGTGTTTCGAGTTAAGTTGATCTGATCTGTTTCTCCTAAAGTTTTTAACCGCTTGTAGTACTCGACTCTTGGTCCATGTGTTGGAGAACTCCACCACTATGGTAGATGATGTGGAGTTAGGTCTTGCAGGTAGTCGGTACATGTCTTTTATTTCTGTATTTATGATGACTATATCTAGTGAGCCGGCAAGCGCGTGTAACGTTTTTAGAAGACATTCCTTAGTTTCTTTTGATTTTTTTGGTACGTTTCTAATTTCAATTGAAGTTTTTAAAGAATATCGCTCAACGTTTTCTAGCTTTTCTTCCAGGTGAATTACTTGTTTTTGTACCGATTTGCACTCCGAGTCTAAACCAAGCAATTTGTCTTCAAATTTTTTTATCTCATCTCCAATAAAGCTCAGGTTATTTTCTATGTTCGTGTTTGATATTTGCACTTGATCCACCCTTGTTTTGATATCTTTTGAGTCCTTTTCTCCTTGTTTTTTTAAGTCTTTGAGATGTTTCTCAATATTGTCCATCCTTTCATTTTGTTTTGTAATCATAGCGTTCATCATGCTTTTAATTTCGTCTCTGAGCATTGAGAAATGACATTGTTCTTCTTCGGGGGCTCGTCGTCTTTTTTGTCGGGCCGTAAGATTTTGTAGGGCTCCTTTTTCTAAAGACCCTTGAGCCACACGTAGTTTTATCTGTTCGCTATCTGATTCTGAGGCTGATTGGACAGGGGTGTCCATTTTTGGTGGAGGAGATCGTTTTACGCTCATCTTTCCGGCGGCGGGCGTAGTAGGCCTAATTTTTAAATCCGTAAATTGGTTAGTACGGTAGTGTGAGTGATCCCACTACTTACAGCTATCAACAGTAGGCGGGGCGTACTTGCGCGTGAGCAGGCTAGGCAGTTGTTTTTCGAAGTTTGTCTCGTTTACTCATGTAAAGAGGCGGAGTTACACTTTTGCAGAAACTGCCCATACGGGGGTGTAAAAAAGTTCTGTCTCACTCACCCTCACGACTGTAATTTCTTGAACTTTATTGTGGTATAGCACAGAGTTTAGTTTATAGTTGAACAATTTAAATAGTTCATAAATATTTAATATTCGGACTCAGAGCTGGTCAAACACGACTGCTCAGCACGACGACCCTGACGAAACTATACAAGAACTCTGCGGCTACACATGTTTCGGACTGCACAACACAAATTATAATATTTTTTCTACCTACCCCCCTCAGAGCAATTAAGTTAGTTTGTCAGAGCTACCTTTGCTCCCCATGATATCTTTCTTATTACAGTCATTGACATATGCATCAAGAACTAGTAATACTATGTACTTATGTTTTATTGAAAAAGTTTAAATAACTATATAACAAATAATTTTGTAATGTTTTATGTAAACCTACGTGCAAGGAGTTTGACAAGTTTTAAGGGTCCCGTTTATTAGCCCGTTTACAAGATCATAAAATAACTATTTGATTAACTTTAGAAAGGAGAAAAATTAAAAAACTTGGAAGTCTTATATACAAAATTGTATTTATATACGTTTTTTACACATTTGTTTGCCAAAATACCAAAGTCTGTATGTCCACAAACTAAGTCCTCAGTTAAAATTAGTCCATCTCAATATTCCCTCTGAAACCGTTACTTTACAGAGCTCCAATTCAGCATCCTTAACTGAGATATAATTGTTTAAACCTAGGGGCTGTCTCTAAATTAATTCTTAGTGCTTTTGGAGAAATTTCTCAAAACAAGGATTTTTTTATGATCACGCATAACTTTTTAATGCATCATCCAATCTCGATGATTCTCAAGGTGATTACAAGCACTATTGCATGCTAAGCGGAGATCATATTTTACAAATTATTGGAGCACACAATTTTTTTATGTGCTTACCGGGCAGTACACGGCTGTCTCGATGAGTCTACTCTTAGATAGTGCTTAACCTAAGTAGTAGTATCATTTTTGTTTAATGAACATAGGTCGAGTAGTTACTAAGTTACACTCAAAAAAGTATATACAAACATGCCCATAGGCATGTTATAGGCATAACTGGATGACATGCTGATTGCAACTCTATTCGCTGGTGACGAGTATGGTGGATGTAGATCAAGTATAGAAAAATCGATCCTTGTAAGCAGTATGTATTATTTCTATCTGCTTATTTCAATCTCACAGTTTAAATTTTAGGTTATATTTAAAACTAGCGACTCGCCCGTCTTCGCATGGGTGCAATGCTTATACTAAATATACGTACTACAGAAAGTCTTTAATCCACTGTAGAGCAAATGCCTCCCCCATAGAACGCCACAAAGAACAGTACCATGCCACACTTCTGCTCCACTCTTCTGGGGTTTTACCTTCATGATGACGACAGAATTAAAAAACTTCTGGAGGACTGAGAGTACCGGTTTTCTGTAGTGATTCCGTCAACTGGTTTCTTATTGATCTTAAACTGTTTTTGACTGAGCCTTTCTAATCTCGTATAGGCTGATGTCCAAATAATAAAATTGTGTCGATAAGAGGCCATTATGAGCTTGATATAAAGAAATTATTATCGGTAAAAAAATCAATCACTATTTGACAGCTGTTTAATATTGGTTTCGAAATGTCCCAGTTCCTAAACAGACAACTGCATGGCGATAAATTAATAAAATTAACCTTTTTTCCACATTAAATGAAGATTACAACAATTTAGAAAGAAAACCCCTTGAATTAGCCATTGTTATCTTTGTTCCCAATAAATTAAATCAACTGGTAAGTCAAACATTCATAAATTGTTAACGAAATTACATGAAGACAAACAATCCTGACAATACAAACACACGGTCCATTAAAGGCTTAGAATATGAAATATCAACATTAAAAGCAAACTTGATGAATTTGCGACTTCAGAAAATTACCAAAATAACAGTTCTTTGAAATTTCTTAAATTGGATATTACAGCACTAAAAATAAAACCTAATTTAAACGCAACAGACGTTTGTTGTAAGTGTCAAACCTGAGATAAATATTACCGCTCAGAAAATTTTACAATTTAATTATAGTTCTTATTTTTAACTTTATAAGGTTTAAAATATTATACTTCGACAAAATGTGGTGTTTGGCTACTTGGTATTAAATATTGTATGCAGCTCGTAGCACAAATGATTTCGATTCGTCCTATTTGTTTTATGGCATACGTGAACATACATATATACATCTGTTGTGTCTATATTGTAATAAAATTGCCTAAAACAAAATAATATTTGTACTTTGGTAACAGCTTCAAACAACATTATAATTCAGCGTTTTTATAGGAATAATAACAAAATATTTAAATTTAGATATACCTTATTAAACTTTCGATGTCATTATGTCGATGATATTTCAGTGTTAAAAAATGTATTTAAAGAAGTCCCTATTGAGATTAGCTACGGACGTGCGTTACGTCTGTAGCTTATCTGAATACTGATGAAGAATAAAAATAAAATATAAATTCGCGAAATAAACCATCATAATTAGTGAAAGTCAAATATGCTGATTCAAAACATTCTGAGCTCACAATTTCGTGGCCCAACTTCCACAAGTTATGTTATTGAAGCAGTGATGGCTCAATAGCATTGGCTATGGACTGCCGCGCAGCAGGTCCATGGTTCGAATCCCGCCGCGGGCTTGAGCTTCACCGCATGGTGGAAGGGCGTTTTGCGAATGGCCTTCCAGACACTTCCTGTCCTCTAGAGAGTCCTTGTGAGAGCCAGTCATTCTAGGCTAGCCTGAACAACATCTTCGACCACATCATCACTTACCATCAGGTGAGATAATACTCAAAGGCTGGTCTACCAGCTATAAAAAAATGCTTGACAATTTCGTGTACAAATGAAAATATTATTTCAGTTTTAATCAATTTATTTTTGGAGTTGATTGTTTATTAATTATATTTTAAAACGTTCACTTATACCACAGATGACAGTGCCTACACCGTGGTATTAGTATACCTATATAATATTTGTGCATTTATACTAGCAGCTCGCCACGGGTTTTGTAAGGGTTATTTAATAAAAAATCAAAACAAACAAAAACATTTATTGTCTATATTCTGTAGTCTATGTTCATCTATGGTAATATTATAAAGAGGAAAGATTCGAATTTTTGTATCTAACGAATAAAATTTAATAGTACTAGTCCAATTTGACAATTCTTTGACCATTAGAATCTTTCATAATCCCTGACGAACATAGGCTATAGAATATTAAAAAACATTTTATTTTTTTATGCATGATAGGTTAGCCTTTCACCACTATCTCACCTGATGGTAAGTGATGATGTGGTCGAAGATGTTGTTCAGGCAAACCTATAATTACTGGCTCTCAAGGACAGCTGCCGGAACACACCGTTAGGTGCTTGGCAACAGATTTTCTACTTGAGGGTGGTAGCTAGCCAGGCGGGTATTCGCAAAATGCCCTACCACCATGCTTTAACGACTGCCATCCTAAGATAACAACCGGGACCGACGGCTTTACGTGCCCTCCGAAGCACGGAAGCGCTCAGTAGTAATGTCACTAGCGGTCACCCATCCAAGTCATGACCGAGGCGGACGTTGCTTAACTTTGCTGATCTGTTCAAAACGGCTAAGCGAACTTCGCTACGATCGCTTTTTTAAATATTAGTAATCCGTGCGAAGCCGTAGGGTGCTAGTCAGGAATAATGTAGGATTGTAATGGTGAAAGAATTTTTCAAATTGGTCCAGTAGTTTTTAAGTTTATTCGTTACCTACAAAAATAAAAATATTTCCTCTTTCTAATATGATATTAGTATAGATCATAGTATTTATGTGCATGGATGTACACAATATACGCAAAAATCACACCAAAATCGCTAAGCGCTAGAAATCTATGACGGCACCTATGACGATTAAAAATATTCGCAATGAAATTAGTTGATAGTGCTTATCTTTAGTAAATAGAATGTCTTTGAGGCACACATGCTAACAAAATGTGTACACGTATACGAGTAAAACCAAGG